>OZ026523.1:68918200-70193200 GCA_964019695.1 Loripinus fragilis
GAGTATGACGTAGAAGCCAGGGAGTACTCTCATTGGTGTAAGATGTCTAATTACTATAACTTGATTGTGTTCAAGTTTATGAGTATGACGTAGAAGCCAGGGAGTATTCTCATTGGTGTAAGATGTCTAATTACTGTAACTTGATTGTATTCAGGTGTATGAGTATGACGTAGAAGCCAGGGAGTATTCTCATTGGTGTAAGATGTCTAATTACTTTAACTTGATTGTGTTCAAGTTTATGAGTATGACGTAGAAGCCTGGGAGTATTCTCATTGGTGTAAGATGTCTAATTACTGTAACTTGATTGTATTCAGGTGTATGAGTATAACGTAGAAGCCAGGTAGTATTCTCATTGGTGTAAGATGTCTAATTACTGTAACTTGGTTGTATTCAGGTTTATGAGTTTGAGGTAGAAGCCAGGGAGTAATCTCATTGGTGTAAGATGTCTAGTTACTGTAACTTGGTTGTATTCAGGTGTATGAGTATGACGTAGAAGCCAGGGAGTATTCTCATTGGTGTAAGATGTCTAATTACTGTAGCTTGATTATATTCAGGTGTATGAGTATGACGTAGAAGTCAGGGAGTATTCTCATTGGTGTATGATGTCTAATTACAGTAACTTGATTATATTCAGGTGTATGAGTATGAGGTAGAAGCCAGGGTGTATTCTCATGGGTTTAAGATGTCTAATTACTGTAACTTGATTGTATTCAAGTGTATAAGTATGACGTAGAAGTCAGGTTGTATTCTCATGGGTTTAAGATGTCTAATTACTGTAACTTGATTGTATTCCGGTGTATGAATATGACATAGAAGCCAGGGAGTATTCTCATTGGTGTAAGATGTCTAGTTACTGTAACTTGATTGTATCAAGTGTATGAGTATGACGTAGAAGCCAGGGAGTGTTCTAATTGGTGTAAGATGTCTAATTACTATAACTTGATTGTGTCAAGTGTATGAGTATGACATAGAAGCCAGGGAGTATTCTCATTGGTGTAAGATGTCTAGTTACTGTTACTTGATTGTATCAAGTGTATGAGTATGACATAGAAGCCTGGGAGTATTCTCATTGGTGTTAGTTGTCTAGTTACTGTAACTTGATTGTATTCAGGTATATGAGTATGACATAGAAGCCAGGGAGTGTTCTCATCGGTGTAAGATGTCTAGTTACTGTAACTTGATTATATTCAGGTGTATGAGTATGACATAGAAGCCAGGGAGTATTCTCATTGGTGTAAGATGTCTGTTTACTGTAACTTAATTGTATTCAGGTGTATGAGTATGACATAGAAGCCAGGGAGTGTTCTCATTGGTGTTAGATGTCTAATTACTGTAACTTGAATGTATTCAGGTGTATGAGTATGACATAGAAGCCAGGGAGTATTCTCATTGGTGTAAGATGTCTAATTACTGTAACTTGATTGTATTAAGTGTATGAGTATGACGTAGAAGCCTGGGAGTATTCTCATTGGTGTTAGTTGTCTAGTTACTGTAACTTGATTGTATTCAGGTGTATGAGTATGACATAGAAGCCAGGGAGTGTTCTCATCGGTGTAAGATGTCTAGTTACTGTAACTTGATTATATTCATGTGTATGAGTATGACGTAGAAGCCAGGGAGTATTCTCATTGGTGTAAGATGTCTAATTACTGTAACTTGATTGTATTCAGGTGTATGAGTATGACATAGAAGCCAGGGAGTGTTCTCATTGGTATAAGATGTCTAATTACTGTGACTTGTTTGTATACAGGTATATGAGTATGACGTAGAAGTCAGGGTGTATTCTCATGGGTTTAAGATGTCTAATTACTGTAACTTGATTGTATTCAAGTATATGAGTATGACGTAGAAGCCAGGGAGTGTTCTAATTGGTGTAAGATGTCTAATTACTATAACTTGATTGCATCAAGTGTATGAGTATGACATAGAAGCCAGGGAGTATTCTCAATGGTGTAAGATGTCTGGTTACTGTAACTTGATTGTATCAAGTGTAAGAGTATGAAGTAGAAGCCTGGGAGTATTCTCATTGGTGTTAGTTGTCTAGTTACTGTAACTTGATAGTATTCAGGTATATGAGTATGACATAGAAGCCAGGGAGTGTTCTCATCGGTGTAAGATGTCTAGTTACTGTAACTTGATTATATTCAGGTGTATGAGTATGACGTAGAAGCCAGGGAGTATTCTCATTGGTGTAAGATGTCTAATTACTGTAACTTGGTTGTATTCAGGTGTATGAGTATGACATAGAAGCCAGGGAGTGTTCTCATTGGTGTTAGATGTCTAATTACTGTAACTTGAATGTATTCAGGTGTATGAGTATGACATAGAAGCCAGGGAGTATTCTCATTGGTGTAAGATGTCTAATTACTGTAACTTGATTGTATTCAGGTGTATGAGTATGACATAGAAGTCAGGGAGTATTCTCATTGGTGTAAGATGTTTAATAACTGTAACTTGATTGTATTCAGGTGTATGAGTATGACATAGAAGCCAGAGAGTGTTCTCATTGGTGTAAGATGCCTTATTACTGTAACATGATTATATTCAGGTGTATGAGTATGACGTAGAAGCCTGGGAGTATTCTTATTGGTGTAAGATGTCTAATTACTGTAACTTGATTGTATTCAGGTGTATGAGTATGACATAGAAGCCAGGGAGTATTCTCATTGGTGTAAGATGTCTAATTACTATAACTTGATTGTATTCAGGAGTACCAGTATGACGTAGAAGCCAGGGAGTATTCTCATTGGTGTAAGATGTCTAATTACTGTAACTTGATTGTATTCAGGTGTATGAGTATGATGTAGAAGCCAGGGAGTATTCTCATTGGTGTAAGATGTCTAGCTCCAAGTACCCAAGGAGCTGGTTGAAGCGGCCGGGGAAAATACGACATCTTCAGTACAACTCTTCCAACAAGGATCAACTAGTATTGCATGACAATCAGATGTTCTGTCTTCTAGATAAATCACAGGTATCTTAGTCAGACTGGGTAAGCAGCAATTGAAAACATCAATACTATCGAGGAATGAAGATTAAAAATCAATAGAAGCAGTGTTTTTGATTGCGATTTGTCGCCCCACTGGCGACAAATGGCAATCAAAAACACTGTTTCTATTGATTTTTGATCTGCATTCGTCGATTGTTTTAATGTTTTCGATTGACGCCTATCCGGTATGTTAGTAGTCAGGATATTTACCCTTTATTCACTAATGGATTCTCCTTTCTGGTTTGATACAATAAACTTGAAATGGTTGATTCAATATTTTGAGGGAATACAGGTTATAATTTAAAAAAAAATGTACTTTGTATTTCTTTCTCCGAAGTTTGTTTTTGGTCTTAGCAAACAGTGCGGACCCTGATGAAATGATGATTATACCATATTAAATTTTGGTCTTCACTGTTTGCCAAGGCATGCTTTTAGGAGTCATTAGTATGCAAAGGGTTAATTCAGGCTTGTAATACAAAAATAGTTTTCCAGTTTCTCAACCAAAGCATATATTATAGGTACTCAAAAGAACTGTCTCAATGAGACGCTTCTTTTTAGGTACCTAACACAAGCTTAAAATTGAAGAGTAAGTCATTTATTCAAAATTTTATGACCTGTCAGAACCATCATTAAGTCATTATTTGGTTTCTTTGTGTTGAGGCATTACATCCTAGTCAACAATTTTCCAGTCATGCTTGGACGATTTCCTGTCTTCCTGGGTTGAACTTGCACCAAGCAGAGGATAAGGCATCTTGTTGAAGGACACAATGCAGTGCCAGGTGTGAGTCTAGAACTCACGACCCTTCGACCTGAGTCTGACCAACTGAGCCAGCAAGCTCCTCGATTTTACTTTGAGCTTTTTGGCTAGAGGTTCTGCCACGAGGGCATGCAACAGGGTATATGGCTTTCTTCTATCTGACCAGTAACAAGGTATATGGCTAGCACCTACCTGAACAGCTGTTCCAACTAATTAGGTCTTTAATATATTGATGTACAGTAAAACCTTTGTAAAACGGCCAGTCAAAAATAGACAAAATAAAGATCTTAATGACAATGGTAGCTTAATGAAGGTCGAACGTCTGTTGTAGCTTTTATTTATAAAAGCTGTTTCTTTTATTAAGTCTCTAAGCGACTGACTTTTAGTTTACATTTCCATAGAAATAGGAAACACCAATAGTTGTTTCCCTAAGAGAAGAAACAGATATGCCATAAAGAGTTGCTTCCCTTAGACCATATTGAGAAAATAGAAAACAGTAGTTCCAATCTTACAGTTTCTCTCCCGTGAAAATATCAAATCTTGAATTTTCACTGCTATGAAAATACAAGTTTTTATATTTTCACGGCTGTGAAATATATGCATTATATTTAATCAATATTTTCCTGTATTTCATTACATAGTAGATAATAAAGCAAGTTATAAGAGTGAAAACTTTCGGATTTACGAATTTTAAGCTTACACCCATCTGTACCTCAAAAACAGGGTGTTTCATGACATTGTTCATTGAAAATTTTGTATTCGGGAAACACCTGAATGATAAAATGCAGCATGATGCTGCATTTTAGGGTCTTCACTGTTTGTAAAGGTTAAAAAGATCTTCAGACAAAAGAATACAATATTTTTTTTTAATTGTAACCTTCCACCCCTAGATATGTACAATGGATTATGCCAAGTTTATTGGAAAAGTCTTAGTCTCACTTTAGAAACAAATCCAGAAAACCTTAAAGTTAATTTAATTTACATGGTCATATCTTGATCTGTGAAATCTGATTTATCTGCTCTGTTCCTGGGTAATTTTTCCCGCTTTTTTGTCGTCGGCTGAGTTTTTCAAAATCAACTTTTTCGAAAAATTCTTTCAGGAATACCATGGGAGTGTCAAACAGCTTAGATCCAGATCAGGCCCAACATCTGTTGGGTCTGATCTGGGTCCAAACTGTTTGCAAAGGTTATCAGCAGATGACACTAGTAGGCGAAGAGTAAACATAAGCAGCTGTTGCAAATTTTCTAGTACAGGATAACAATGATCTAAGTAGGAAAAAAATAAAATCTGAAATGTTATCCAAGCTCCCAACTTTTTCATCTAAACTTATACATGTAGCATAACCTTTTAGTCTTTGCGAGCCTCATGATGCCAAACGATGGTCCTCGGGACGGAGTTTTCTGTCCCATCCTCACACTTGTGATGGATTCTACTATGAGTAACTACTTTATGAGTATCAGTAGTGAAGACTCAATAGTGACTCCTCCCTGGCTGTATATGAAATGGGGGTACTTAAATCTCAATTATTTTTTATTAGGAGTTTGTACCGGGTTTTCGGGATGACAGGACAGAACAACAGAAACAGTCTCCGCTACACATCTGCACCAAATATAAGGTACCAGTCTTTTTTAACTATTTGCCTACTCAGTATTTGGCATGCTTGATAGTCATTCTTGAAAAATTCTTTCAGTTATACCATTACAGTGTCAAACAGTTTGGATCCGGATATGTCCGGTCTGATCTAGGTCCAAGCTGTTTGCAAAAGTTATCAGTAGAAGACACTAGTAGGCAAAGAGTTAAAACCATTTATGCCAAATGAACTCTTCCATGTAGCTTGATTAAACAGTATTGGCATGATCGGTTATTTGTTGTAAGGTGTTGTAGGCCAAAATGAACAAAGGACCTGTCTCAGTTATATACTCATGCTAAAAAGAAGAAGACCACCCTGAGCTTTGTATAATATGGTAATGTAATAGTTCATTTAATTTGCATAGTAATTCGGGGCTCACTTACAGGCCAACGCTATGTGAATGAAGTCCTTCGCCCACATGTCGTGCCAATCTATCGGTCTGTTTGAAACAGTTTTCTCTTCCAGCAAGACAATGCCCCCATACCTGCAAAAAATAAGTTCCAAAAGTCAAGGTTGACCTTTCAGCAAAGGTCGCTTATTTTGGAGTCCCATCAATATATTAAAACAGTTTTCTCAGAAACCACACCGCCAATCGGACTTGAATTTCATTTAAAGACTTCTTATAATAATTTATACAAATTGCTCTGGTCACATGATCAAGATGGCCACCACACCCATATATGGTAAAAACCCTTTAAAAATATTCTACAGAACCAGAAGGCTAATGACCTTTGGACTTAATATGTAGATTGGGGCTGTGGGCCCTACCAAGATTGCACAAATGATGATCCAAGGTCAGATTTGGTCGCTTATGCATTTATATGGGAAAAATCTTGAAATGTTCACTTTTTATACCTGTTAAAGTCGAAATCATAATACTTCTGATAAATGTTTAACCTAACAAGACAATGGTTTTATATAAGAACTAAAGGTCAACTGAATTTTGACCTTTCACCCAAGGCCTCTCATTTTGGACACATACATTGAATCTTAACATCTTTTTCACTGATTAAATTCAAATTTCATATGGAGCATTCATTAGATAAATGACATTTGTTTTAGGTCATCATTATCAGATTTTTGATCAACATGCAGGTGCAGTGGCATCATCCACATCAGTGGGCCCCCTTCCAGGTAACTGGCTAGCTGCACACATAGTAGATCTCACCTGATCTCCAGGTGCTGCTTTCTTGAGGGTAAACTGTCGTGAACTTCCACTCACGGCAGTCTTTCTCCGTCAGTTTCTTCCATGTAAGTTTGGGCCTCTCTGCCCCCCCCCCCCCCCCCCCCCCCCCCCCCGCCTGCCATCAATCTGTATATCCCATACTGTTCTGACTGCACCACTAGAACGCTCCACATGCCCAAACCAGTGAAGCCTTCTCTCGCTCAAAATGAGGTTGGGGTCCTCAAGCTTTGCCAGTAGCTTGCTTGACCTTACCATGGCCACATACTCTGGCTTGATACTGCAGATCTGTCTGATCACTTGGCCAAAATGGCCGCCATGCCCATATATGTTTAAATAATAAGCCTATGTTGACCTTGACCTAGTTTAACATTATAAAGATCTGGTGACCAAATATTAGGTGAGCGCCTCAGATCCTCTAGTTTCATCAACTCATTGCATGCTGGGTAATTCTTCACACATCTGTTGTCTTCTGATTTTTTTAAAATATTAACTTTTTCAAAAATTCTTGCAGGTACACTATCAGAGTTCCAAACGGTTTGGACCCAGATCAGGACTGACATTCTGTTGGTCAGGATCTGGGTCCAAACATTTTGGCGCCACGTATAGTTGCTGCAAGCAAAAAAAGAGATAATTTTCAGAGATATCAGTTTACCTTACATTTCTGTTTTTACTAAAATAGTTCCAGATTCCAATTTAGGTCTTTTATGCTTGCATGTCAGGTGAAATTAAACATTTTCCCGCCAGTCACGACTTTTGTCGGCTGTTCTCTCATCTGCTCAAGGACTTAGTAGCCTATATTGCCTATATTGCAAACAATATGAACCTAGATTAGACTGCTCCCTCAGGGAGCAGTCTGATCAGGGTCCATAGTGTTTGCGTCCATGATAAAAAATAGTCAAGAGTGCATTTGATAATAATCAGCACACATAATAAGCAGGCAACATTTGTGGGACAATAAAATGTTGACAGGATAACAGGTAAAATAAACAGCCAGTGAAACATAATTCAGTGTGATTTTTTTCTGGAACAAAGCAAAAAGCTAATTTCGAGTGCACCGGGATTGAACTCATGGATCTAGATGAGGCCAAATATTATGTCAGGCCTGATCTGGGTCCAAACAGTTTGCAAAGGCACTTGCAGGCATAGAGTTAAACTTATAGTGGATTCTGAGGGAATTACCTAATCAGCTATCGACAAAACTCTGAAACGAAATATATAGAGTTATGACCCTTGCTTAAGGCAGAGCACTATCCATTTTGACAAGCACCATCCATATGAATGTTCGGATTATTTTATCCCTGGTGTTATTGCGTTGTTTTGAGTGCAGTAAAACCTCTCAAAAAGAAGACCAAACATTTGTTTTCAAGACTGATTATTGTTTAATACAGGTCAAAAGTATTGCAGAATGCTCCATGCAATACATGTACTTTCGACCTTCATTAAGCTACCATTTGTCTTTAAGACCTTTGTTTTGTCTATTTTTGAGTGGCCACTAAAGACAGGTTTTACTGTACCTCCTATATGTGTTTAACTTGTGAAATTAGTAAATTTAATTGGAATCGTCAGCTCTGTTTTGAAGGCCTTAACTTAGTTAATAAAAGTTCAGACAGAAAAACACTGAATATGGCTATGCATGCACAGGTAAAGAAATATCGTAATATGTTTGTGATAAATACCATAGCCCATGTAACAAGGTACATTCTTAGATCTTTTTGCTTAATTTGCAGAGACATATTTCTGTTTTTACTGAAATAGTCCAAGATGTAACAAGGTACATTCTCAGAACTGATGTCCTTTTTGTTTTTGCTTAATTTGCAGCGCTATCATTTCTGTTTTTTGTTTGTTTGATTTGATTCTTTACGTCCCATCAACAATCTGTCAATTAAACAGGGACAGGTCTTCCTGGGTTGAACCAGTACTAAGCTAGGATAGATGTGTCTTGCTCAAGGACCACATAGCAGTGACGCCGGTGAGGCTTGAACCCGCGGCCCCTCGGTCTTGAGTCAAGCACTCTACCACTGAGCCACTGCGCTCCCTATTTCTGTTTATACTGAAATAGTCCAAGATATCCTGATTAAATTTTGTACGCTTGCTCTCGGGTGAAAATAATCCTTTTCCCACTATTCACAATACCTGTGGTCTTTCTAATCTGCTTAAGGGCTTTGGTAGCCTATATTGCAAACAATATGAACCCTGATCAGACTGCTTTTAGCAGTCTGATCAGGATTCATTGTGTTTGCAGCCATGATACAGGTAGCCTTGAGTGGGTTTGATTACATGCAGCAGACGTAACAAGGAGACAACAATTTTCAAGACAAAAACGAAATCATATTTAGTAAATTATCTATCATTATTTCAAAATATATAATAGGACCACCAGAGTTATTACATCAAGTTTTTGGTAATTAGCTATCAATAAGCCTATTATTATTTCATAATTTATAGGACCTTAGGAGTTATTACATCAAATAATAGGTAATTATAATTAACTTTTTACCTGTTATCTCAAGGTGAGGTCTGCTGATGATTACCTTTGAGAAAAAAAATGGACTTTGGATCGTGCCAGTCAATACTTCAGGCTTGGTCTGGATCCAAACTGTTCAACACTCTGATGGTAATCTTGAAAGAATTTTTTGAAAACATTAATTTGGAAAAATATCAGCTGATATAAATGGGCCTTGATGCAAGAAAACCTGATTTCAGGGTTTGCTAACAACAAAGGCCCAGACCAGCCAGCCCATCTGGGCAGACTGATCAGCGCCTTTGTTTTTCGCTTATTGAAAAGTATTATATCTAGAGTTGCTTTGAGCGAAATTTCAATTTTGTAGCTACTACCTGTACCTGAGCAGGCTGGTTTGAATCTCACTTTGTCCGACACCCTGAAGACAGATTTTCTCGCGACGAGGACCAAATAGAACATGAAGAAGTTACCCAGCATGCAAAGTAGAGAGCAGGCACGTGTACAGTGCGCTGCCAGAATTTCACTCATATCCTGCTAATTTTTCTATCCAAAAATGACTGCTTATTACATCAGATTCTGCTGCATATATTCAAATGCACAACAGACTTATTTTATCACAAAAGCAAACACTATCACCCTGATCAGAATGCTCAGCAGTGTGGTCTGTCTTCATATTGTTTGCAATACAGGCCACCAAAGTACTGTAAATTCAGAAATTTTCATGTGGGTTTTATGTTCACGAAACCTCGCATAGGCGAAGTTTCTCAAAAATTAAATCCTCACGAAATGGCGAAATCACTCTGTCATTTACTGATGAAGGTAAATCATGTCATAGTCGCAAATGTTTATGTAGCCAAAATGTCTTTTAACGCTATTCGCCAAAAATAAAGTTCTTGTAAAAATTTAAGAATTTACAGTAGATATAGAGAAAAAAGAGCAGATGACAATTCACCTTTCTGAAAATCATGCCTACTGCTTTTGTCGTATATTCTGCCTTTCTATAGGCCAACCACCTTTTGGCGTACAAGCGTTAAAATTAACTAAAACAATGTGCTGAACTGTAAAACTGTTTCAAAATACAATGGCCAGAATTTTTTTATTAGTTGATTTACGGGGGAAAAAAATCAGATTTAGGTTTTATTTTCTTTTTTTGATATCTCAAGAACAAACAGTTAAACTTGCAAGGTAAACCAACAGTCTGTATTAAATATTTAGATATTTAATTATTTTCCTAAAAATCTGGATAGGACAATCATTTTAACAGTGTCACTCTCAAAAAAACACAGACAGAACCTCAAAAATATATTATTTTTGCGCAAAACAAATGATAAAATGATATTTAGAGTAGGCGAATAAAATAAAAAAAAAAAAATTTAGATTTTTTTCAACTTTCCGGATAATTACAGTAGGAGGGTTTGTAAATCAACTAATAAAAAAAATCTGGTCTAAATTCACAAAAATATACAGGTCTTGTGGTAGAGAATTTAAGCTTTAAATAAAATTTAGAACACTTTTTGCCTGCCAAAAGGCCTAAAAAGTGTAGAACCAGATCAGATGGCTTCTTTAGAAGCAGTCTGATCAGGGTCTTCCCTGTTTGCCATTGTCACAAGCATTTTGAGGATTTAAGCCTTGATATCATTTTATTTGAGAACAATAAGAGAATAGTGTCCAAGATTTTTGAACAGTTACCAAATTCTTAGAAGATTCGCCATAATTGTAGCTTTTTGATATTGACCTTTTGTTGTTAACCATTAAAGGGCCAATCACGACTGCAGCAGACGACAAATTTTGCGACACCTTTCCCAATTTTCAAAAAAAATAAGGTATGATATTTCATTAGAATCGTCTACCAGCAGACGATTCTCATGAAATATCACGCCTTATTGGTTCTTTCGGAAAAAGCAGCAAAATTTGAAATTGCGTCTGCTGCAAATTGTAGGTGGCGCTTTATGGGTTAAATGGTTAATTTTTTTGTCATTTCAGCATCTTCTGCATCTTGATGTGTTGCCAGGGAACTGGTTGGTTGCCGTGGAGAGACCACCGCTAGCGCTACAAAATCTACTCACAGATGCACTTAAAGTGAAGAAATTTGGAACATAAACATTCATACAGTAAAAATGAATATGCTATTAACAATGAATAAAATTTCAAATAAAATGAAGTCAATTTGTTTATTGTGAGGTTGATAGCTAGTAAATGTGTTGATACAAGGGTTTTCCAAAAAATCTGATCATTTCTAGAGATATTTTGAGAAGTTCCAGAGGATGAGAGAGGCCAAAGAAGACATGGTCTGAATGTGTCACAGCTGACATGCGGGCATTCAGCCTTGACAGCAATGATCCACAGAATGGCTAAGCCTGGAGGTTTGGTGTTGGAAACTCTAGCCACCTGCTGCCTACCAAGATGTGAGGGACACCCACAGCAGTTAAATAAACTCAGGATGAAGCCAAGCATTGCTCCGTTTGTTTGTGGGTCCATAAAAAAAATAAGTTAGGGTTTTAAAAAAAAAGATGACCTGTATTTATTTTTTTAGCTCACCTGCAGGTTTTTGTCTGGCCTGCGTGGTGCTTCCTCCATCTTGCGTAAACATTTTCTTTTAACAACATCTTCTCCTAAACCACTGGCCCAAATTAAAAATAACTTTTCACATATGTTCATCCTAAGACACTCTACCAAATTGCCTAAATGTTTTTTCTCCACTGAACAAGATGGCTACCAGAGCTCTAGATAAGAACTATTTTAAACGCCATCTGAACCACTGGTTCAAATTCAAAATAATTTTACAGTAATGTTCCTCATACTGGCTGGAGTTCAGCAAAGATTAAGCAGGCTTCTAGGTAAGAGTGTGTAATTATGTCTCCCAATGTCAGGGTCGTGAGACATATTGTTTTTCCCTGTGTGTCCCTCTGACTGTCCATCACAAAATCTTGTCACTGCAACTTCTACAGTTTAAGACCGATCTTTTTCAAACTTTGATAAAATGACATAGTTTCCTCTAAAATTTATGATAAGCAGGATGATGTTAATTTTGAAATAGTTAATTTCCCATTTCTTGATGGAGGTGTTCCTCACTCTCCTTCCTATGGTATATATATTTCTCAGCTTATTTCTTTTGCTGGAGTGTGATCAAATGTTGATGAGTTCACCAACAGAAACTTATTTTTAACTGCCAAGTTATTAAAACAAGGTTATAGATATAAAATTCGAAAAGCATTTTCTAAATTCTACCACAGACACTCAGAGTTAATTGTTAAATACAATATTGGGTCAAAAACTCTTCTGCAACAAGGCATATCAGAACATATATTTTATGGTATTTAGTTTATAAATTCAAACGAATTGTTGGAAAACCTAATTTTAGTGATCAATTAAAAAAGATAGTAAAGCGTTATATAAGGGTTGGATATAATAATGGATATCATGCGACAGTCTGCATGCCTAGTTTTAAACCCAATCACGGCTTATAGCTATGGTTTCCTCTTTAATTGCAAGACAGTGGGTCAGGCCTCAGACTCTATGACGGCTCTGACGTAAAGCTATAATCGGTGGGTTGGTGCCTGATGCTTATCTGTAGCGCAAACCTGCATTAAGGTTTTCTTTAGCTCTGACTATCTGTGAATCATGAGCCCTTTTCTTTGTTTCATCATTAGGGAATGTTGGGGGAGCTCTATTGGTTTCAGCTTGTCCGTCCGTCTGTCCATGGTATGGGCCCCGCCAACGAATGTTGGCAGAGCTCTATTTTTTCAGCTTGTCCGTCCGTCTGTCCATGGTATGGGCCCCGCCAACGAATGTTGGCGGAGCTCTATTGTTTTCTGCTTGTCCGTCCGTTTGTCTGTCTTTACGTCAGTCTGTCCTTGGTCACTCTCAGTCATTTTTTATGGGATTTCTTCCAAACTTCATATATGGATTGCTTTCAGTAAACTCTCGTTCAAGTTCGAATACGGGTTTTGTCCGACATCCGATAATCAAGATGACCGACAAAATGGCCGCCACCTATCAATATCCGCTGTCGTGGTCACTCTAACTCAGTCATTTTTAATCAGATTTCTTCCAAATTTTATATATGAATGTGCTTCCATCATCCTTTCGTTCAAGTTCGAATATGGGTTTTGTCTAACATCCCATAACCAAGATGGCCCACAAAATGGCTGCCGCCTATCAAATGTCCGCTGTCGTGGTCACTCCTTAGCTTAGTCATATTTTTTCGGATTTCTTTCAAATTTCATATATAGATTGCTTTCATCAAACTCTCATTCAAGTTTGAATATGGGTTTTGTCTGACGAGCGATAACCAATATGGCTGACAAAATGGCCGCCACCTATCAGTGTCCGCTGTTGTGGTCACTCTAACTTAGTCATTTTTTATCGGATTTTTTCCAAATTTCATACAGTCAAAACTCTTGTCCGATAACCATGATGGCCGCCAAAATGGCCGCCACCTATAAGTTTTCTAACTTAGTCATTTATCACCCAATTTCTTCCAAATTTCATATTTTGGCTACTTTCATCAAACTATTGCTCATGTCTAGATATGGGTTTTGTCAGATGAATGATTATTAAGATTTTTGCCAAAAATGATATCCCCTTTTCACTGCAGGGCATTAGGCGGGGCCCTTTGTCGGAGTCCGACTGTTCTAGCGGTGTGTTGATTTGATTAGAGTGTTTCTCCATGATGATACATTGCATTAGGTAGATGGCCGCCATGCGAGCTGAACATTTCTTGTACTTCAACAACAGCAGAATCAAGGGCGAAGATTTGGTACCAGTAAAATGCCCCCCCCCCCCCCCCCCCCCCACCCCCCTGAGGGCTTAGGCTGCTGTCCATTCTAAGGCGGTGGTTCTGTTGTTGACTTTTTGTTTATTGTTACTTCCATTGTGGGAGTCTGTAATTCTTCTATGTTTCGTTGTATGTTACTTTATGTCCATTCTAGTATTGCTATCATCTTGATGGGGAAGAGAGGGAGAGCTGGTAACTTTGCTTAATTTGTCTTCCTGGTGTCTCGTGATGGTTGAGCGGCTCTTCCTCGCGGTGCCATGGGGTTGTCTGCAGTTTGTGATTGTGGTATTTCCTGATCATACTATTTTTGCAGGTGTTTATGTCAAAATATGAAGATGTGCATGACATTTGGCTGTAATCCTCAGATTAATTTTGTCATTTTTTGCAGTTCGAACTTAGTCATTATTGGGTGAACTTAGTCATTTTTTGGGCTTAAAGCATTTAGACACTGGGTATCTTGTGAACACAACTCCTCCTACAGTTTTAGTTGGATTTTTTCCAAATTTTGCGTGTGTTTTTGTCAAGGTCTGAAGATGTGCGTGATCCTCATATTAAGTTTTGTCACTTTTTTCGCAGTTTGAAGTTAGTCATTTTTGGGATTAAAGCATTTAGACATTGGGTATCTTGTGAACACAACTCCTACTACATTTTTAGCGCGATCTTTTTTAAACTGCATGTTGGTTTGTCAAGGTCTGAAGATGTACATGACATTTGGTTGTAATCCTCAGATTACTTTTGTTCACTTTTTTCACAGTTCGAACTTAGTCATTTTAGGGCTTAAAGCATTTAGACACAGGGTATAATCTTGTGAAGGCAACTCCTCCTACAGTTTCAGCCTGATCTTTTTCAAACTTGGCAGGCATTTTGTGAAGGTCTAAAGATGTGCATGACATTTGGCTGTTATCTTCAGATTAATTTTTGTCACTTTTCACAGTTTAAACTTAGTCATTTTTAGGCTTAAAGCATTTAGACACTATCTTGTGAACACAACTCCTATAGTTGTAGTTGGAACTTTGCATGTGCTTTTGCCAATGCCTGAAGGCATGCGTAATCCTCATATTAAGTTATGTCACTTTTTTTGCACTGTGAACTTAGTCATTTTTGGGATTAAAGCATTTATAGACACTGGGTATCTCGTGAACACAACTCCTCCTACTGTTTTAGTCGGATCTTTTTCAAACTTTGCATGTGTTTTTGTCAAGGTCTGAAGATGTGCGTAATCCTCATATTAAGCTTTGTCACTTTTTTCGCATTGTGAACTCAGTCATTTTTGGGATTAAAGCATATATAGACACTGGGTATCTTGTAAACACAACTTCTCCTTCAGTTTTAGTCGGATCTTTTTGAAACTTTGCAGGTGTTTTTGTCAAGGTCTGAAGATGTTCATGTTACGAGGGGTGATCAGATAGTTTGCGGAAAAGTGCTATTAAATCGCGTTGTTTTTATCGATTGCAATGAAAATTTATAGATATAAACAACCATTCATAGCAAGTTGACTAATTAATATTTAGAAAATGTGACGTCAGATGTATGAGCATGAGGCGCCCCTGTGACCCCACTTCGCTGGAACCATCCCATCTGTTCCCTTGGGTTGCTTCTTGGGACTAAAACTCTTAGTTTTGTTTGAATTGATTGATATTTCTAATGAAAAGTAATATTCCGTCATTCTTTGAACATTATATGAGGTTTTTATTTTATTCCGCTGCGCTATGCATTCAAATTAATAGGTTTCAGTCCGAAGGGTAGGCCTTAAATGCGTCAATTGTTCGAGTTTTTGTAATTTTTTAATAAAAAAACTTATTTTCTTGTCAGTGTTCATCATAATAATTATGATATTGGACTTAACTACCAATACTATATCTAACATGCTGTAAAAGGTTTTTTTTCGAAGTGTGTAAATAGTTTATTTTAAAGAATTGAAATGCCAAAACAGGCAATGGTATGGGTTCATATAAGTTGAATGCTTAGCCTTAAGACAGTACTGTTTTTCATTACTATTTAGAACACCATCCGATATAAATCTATGCAAGCTTGCATAAAAGAGGAGTAAATATGTCGTCAAATATATGCATGGATAGCAATTTGGGCTATCACAGTATAACAAAATTTTACAAAAAAATGAAGTTTAATTGGTTGTGGAGTAAAATATCAAAATGCAGCATAAAATGGACGGGTTTGTGCTATATAGCTTTGCCTTTACAACAGCTGTAACGCACCTAGACGACTAACATCAATCTTGTTGTAACCGATCAACTGCAAAGTTTTGCAGTATTTTGTACCGCTATTCCAACACTAGTCAAACAATGTAGAAATGGCAACTTTTTCTGCGAACTTTCTGATCACCCCTCATATTTGGCTGTAATCCTCAGAATCATTTTTGTCACTCTTTTAGCAGTTGGAACTTAGTCATTTTGAGGCTTAAAGCATTTAGACACTGGGTATCTTGTGAACGCAACTCCTCCTACAGTTTTAGTCAGATCTTTTTCAAACTTTGCGGCTGTTTTGTCAAGGTCTGAAGATGTGTATGACATTTAGCTGTAATCCTCAGATTACATTTTTTGTCACTTTTTGCAGTTCGAACTAAGTCATTTTTTGACTTAAAGCATTTAGACACTGAAGGCAACTCCTCTTAGTCAGATCTTTTTCAAACTTGGCAGGCATTTTGTCAAGGTCTGAAGATGTGCATGACATTTGGCTGTAATCCTCAGATTAATTTTTGTCACTTTTCGCAGTTCAAACTTAGTCATTTTTGGGATTAAAGCATATATAGACACTGGGTATCTTGTAAACGCAACTCCTCCTACAGTTTCAGTTGGATCTTATTGAAACTTTGCAGGTGTCTTTTGTCAAGGTCTGAAAATTTGCATGCTATTTTGCTGTAACCCCCAGAATCATTTTCGTCATTTGTTTCGCAGTGTGAACTTAGTCATTTTGGGCTAAAAGCATATATAGACTCTGGGTATCTTGTGAACACAACTCCTCTTACAATTTTACCTGGATCTTATTGAAACTTCTCACATGTTTTTGTCAAGGTCTGAAGATTTGAATGACATGTATTTAATCTGTTTTGGCTCATGTTCTACCAAAGTATATAGTCAATGGGTATCTTGTAAGCACAACTCGACCTACATTTTTACCCATATTTTTTTAACTTTGCAGCTGTTTTTCTCTAGGCCTGAAGATGTGCATGTGATTTGGATGTAACCTGGATTTTCTGTCATAATGGTCACATGCTTTACATTTACTTGTATATAAATCTTCTCTGAAACGATAAAGCATAGAGCCTTGATATTTGAATATTTAGCATCATCTAGTGTTCTTCATTAAAATTTGTTCAAATCATGGTCCTGGGGCCAAAGAAATCCCCACCCTGGGGATGATTATGGGCATGGCCAGTTTCAATATGATACCTATATATAAGAAGCTTAAATAAAACTAGGGTGACCCATCCAGGGCCGCTTGGTCCTCAAAAAGATCTCATCAGATATTAAAATGGTTCAATATAAATATGGGAGTATATTAACCTCAAAGTGCTGCCAAAATTTTGCAGCAAATGACATTTTGAATTTTCCTTGCTTCTTAACTGCTAGCAGACCCTCAAATGTAGTATTAAGCCTTTTTTCCCTGAAAATAAAGGTATATGTACCTAAATTTGTTGTCTGTTGCAGTTGTGATTAGCACTTTAAAGGTTAAGGTTTCCAAATATTAAGGAGGCGGGTTTATGAACACTGTTCAGGCCTAATGGAGTCATTTATTAAAGGACTCTTTTCTGAAGATGTGACTTTTATTGCATTATTTGGACATCGTAGCTCTTTGCATGCTGGGTAACTTTGCATGCCTTTTGTCATAATATACCATCAGAGCTTCAAACAATTTGGATGTTTGGCCTGATCTGGATCCAATCTGTTTGAAAAGATTTTATACACAATCAGGTAAAGAGTACTTCGTTTTTATGCAAGTCTATATAGACTGTAATCTAGAAAAAGTGTAAACCCTGATCAGATTTCAACTTTAGGAGCAGGCTGATCTAGGCTGCCATTGTTACTGACGTGCCAACCAAAAGTGACAGTGATGTCATGTTTTGTTTACAAAGTTATTAGGAACTTAGAATCGATAGATCACTTGTGTATTAATCCTATCCTGTGGATAGGATTAATACACAAGTGATCTATCGATTTGCGTATGCTCAAGTGAAGTGTACACGTTAGTGTTTTACTTAGCAATTGTAAACAAAGTATTACGTCACTGTCACTCTTGGTTGGCAGGACAGTAGATCAGGCCAGTTTGTCTGAATTAATAGGATAAATACAGTGCTTGCTAGTAAACAGTCAATGGA
Source organism: Loripinus fragilis (assembly GCA_964019695.1). Classification (NCBI taxonomy): domain Eukaryota; kingdom Metazoa; phylum Mollusca; class Bivalvia; order Lucinida; family Lucinidae; genus Loripinus; species Loripinus fragilis. Next base: position 68,936,335 of record OZ026523.1, read on the forward strand.
CTGCACCAAGTGACATCTCGAAGCAAATAATGATGTTTTTAGAATAAAAGCAAACAAAGCATCAGGCTGCATGTCATATATCAGTCTATTTGTTCTGAAGGTTGTTGAGTGTACCAATCTATTACTTACTAAGTACCACTGCAAAACAATTTGATATGCCACTAGATAACCTCTTATATTTAAACACTCTTAGTACCACTGCATTAGGCCAGAATTTTTTTATTTGTTGATTTACAAACCCTCCTACTGTAATTTTCCAGAAAATAGAAAAAAAAAAATATATTTCAAAAATTATTTTTTTTATTTTATCCGCCGACTCTAATTATTATTTATTTCGTTGAAAAAAATAATATATTTTTGAGGTTCTGTCTGTGTTTTTTTTTTTTTGAGAGTGACACTGTTAAAAGTGATTGTCCTGTTCAGATTTTAGTAAAATGATAAAATGTTTTAAGATTTAATACAGACAGTATGGTTTACCTTGCTAGGTTTACTGTTAATTCTTGAGATATTAAAACAAACAAAGAAAAGAAAAAGCTTTAAAAAAAGAAAGAAAAAAAACCTCTGAAAATGACCAGTCAACTGGTCATTTTCAGAGCTTTTTCATTTATATTTTTTCGTCCCCCCGACCCTAGATCTGAAAAAAAAATCCCGTAAATCAACTAGTAAAAAAATTCTAGCCTTATCACTAAACTGAATATTCCACTGCATAACCACTTCAAATATCACTACACAACCACTTGAATTTAAACACTAAGTATCACTGCAACCACTGAAATATATCCAGGACATACCAAATTGAAATGCTATTATACTCATGCTAAAAATAAGAAGGCCACCTTGAACTATATATAAGGTTCGTTTAATTTGCATAGTAATTTGGGGGGTAACTTGCAGGCCAACGCTATGTAGATGAAGTCTTTCATCCACATGTCCTGCAACTTTATCAGACTGTTGGAAACTATTTTCTCTTCCAGCAAGACAATGCCAGCATACCTGCAATACGCCAAGGAGCTGTTTGCAAGCTAGTCATTTCATACCCCCTTGACTGGCCTTCCAGATCCCGATCCATCTCCGATCAGCTACCCCTTGGATTTTCTAGGACGGCGGATACATGATTGTATCCCTTCCCAGCTGCCACATTTCCTGAATTTGAACACTTGCTAGTTGAACAATGGCAATGTATTCCACGAGGGGTGGGGTACAACCCCAGGCTTCTTTTAAGCATGCGCAAAAGCCTCATAGAATGCATTCATAAAGGTGGCGGCCATGCAAGATATGACTTATAATATACAAATTTATAATTATAACATGTTCATGTCTGTATTTATTTCAACCAAGTCGGTGAATTGGGGTGGCCTTTTTATTAGCATGAGTATATATAAACACCTGAAATTAAACAATATAACCATTTGAAATGCAACGTGGACCATAAGCGGCAAAGTAAACTTCTGTCTTATCAGTGGAGGATCCAGAGGGGGTTGCTCGAACCCCCCTCCCCGCCCCCTCATTTTTTAAATATCCTATGAAAATGTAATAATTGGGTCTCAGTGAGACCAAATTATTTCACTTTCATGGGATATTTAAGCAAAACGAGATAAAATCAGCAAACTGAACCTCCACTCCTTTATACATATGGGACCCCTTTCTAGAAATCCTGGACCCTTTATTTAAATATCCTATGAAAATGTAATAATTTGGTCTCAGTGAGACCAAATTATTTCACTTCCATGGGATATTTAAGCAAAATGAGATAAAATCAGCAAAGTAAACCCCCCATACACACACACACACCTTTATACATATGAAACCCCTTTCCAGAAATCCTGGATCCATCCCTGCTTATCACCCGGATTTAACACCAAGCTGTAAAACATTTACAGGAGCTCCTGAGGCTGTAGCTCTAATGTGTTTCGCTAGACTATCAACCTGTGATGCCACTGACACCGCTTATTGGCTCAGTGACTATTTGGTTTTATCACTTGGGAATTGATGCAAATATGATTAATTAGACAGAACCAAACACCACTTAAAGCACCACTATATAACCATTTGAATTTTAAGACTGTAATACTCTGCATAACCATGTGAAATATCACTACGTGACCATTTGATTTTAAACATTGTTAGTTCCACTGCATAACCATTTGAAAGACCTCTTAACCTACTCATTGACAGTTAAGCCAAGCAAGTACCACTGCACTACATAACTTCTTAAACAACCAATACATGATCACTTACATTTTTGAAAACACTGAAAATATATATTAACAACCATTTAAAATGCCACTACATAGCCACTCAAATTTAAACACTAAGCACCACTTAGTCACATTAAATGCTACTGCATAAGGTTTCGAAAATACCACCGCATAAACACTCGAAATACCATTATTTAACCCCTTTAATTTTAACAATGTACATACCTTGAAATGCCTTTATATAACCCATTATTTTAACTTGGTAAGTTCCACTGCGTAACCATTTGAATAGCCACTACATAACCATTTGAATTTAAAGACAGTAATACCTCTGCATAACCACTTGAAGTATCAATACATAACCGCACATATTGAACATATGCACACTCTAGTTTCAGTTCTTAGGTGCAGTCTTTGCTTCCAAAGGATACCCTTTTAAGAACATAACCGTTTGAATTTAAAAATAAGGAATTTGAACAGTTGAAATACCACCACTTGACCACTTGAGTTGAAACACTGTAGCACTACTGCATAACCATTTGAGCTTAAAGACTGTAGTGTCACTGCATAACCTATTGAAATATCACTACATAACCATTTGATTTTAACTATTGCAAATACCATATGTGCCACTGCATAGCCCATTGAACAATCATTACATGACATTTGAAGTTCAACACTGGAAACATTTGAAATACGACTACATATCATCTCAAACAAGTACCACTGCATAGTCTCTAAAATGCTATTATATAACCTTTAGACAATGCCTTTGCATAATTACACGTACTTAAATGCCACTACATAACGACTAGAATTAAAACACAGTAAGTACTACTGCATAACCATTTGAAATACTACTGCATAACCATTTGAAATACTACTACATAACCACTTGAAGTTAATCACTGTTAGTCTTACTACAAAGCAATTGAAATAACCCTTCATAACCACTTTCATTAAAATTCAGTAAGCACCACAGCATAACCATCTGAAAAAACACTAAAATACCTCTAATGCCACTACATAGCTACTTTAATTAAACACAAGTGAGGAGCACGGTGGCTCAGTCGTATAGTGCTTGACTCGAGATCGAAGGGTTTTGGGCTTCAGCCTCGACGGAGGCAATGCATTGAGTCCTTGAACAAGACACTTTATCCTCTGATTAGTACTGGTTCAACCCAGCTTGACCCGTCCCAACCTGACAGAAAAAGTGTTGACTGGGACGTAAAGAATAAAACACAGTACCACTGCATAACCATTTAAAATGTCTCTTAATAACACATTGAATTTAAATACCGTAAACAACTGTATACACCACAGCATACCCATTTGAAATACTCCTACGAGGGATGATCAAAAAGTTCTCAGCCCCTTGTACTTCGGGCTACCAGGGAATGAAAGCCCATCTCTGTTCGCGCTTTATTATCGCTTCAAAATATAAGGCCTTTTCCTGGTCCCCAAGTACTTGTTTACTGCCTCTATGATGCCTTCATTGCTTCCATACTGAGTACCACGCAGATGGGATTTCATTTTTGGGCACAGATAGAAATCAGTAGTCATACTAGGAGAATATGGGGGATGAGGAAGGATTTCAAATCCACATTCTGTCGCAGCATTCATGGCAACTTGTGATGTGTGGACAGGGACGTTGTCCTGAAAGAGCAGAACACCGCTAGTCAGTTTTCCTCGCATCTTTCTTGCGATTTCCTAGCGTAGCCACCTCAATTCGTCTGCATAATATGCATCCTTGCTCAAAATATCAACATCAATCATGATCACCTCTTGACTTTCCCAAGAGATTGGGGCCATCATCGTTTCTGCTGAATGAACCATCGAGTGGGTGAACCAGGGTGCTTCCATTGTTTGCTCTGCATTTTTGACTCTCGGTAAAAGTGGTTAACCCATGTGTCATCTTGGGTTACAACTCGCTCAATAAAATCATCTTCATAGCGAGACAGGAGATACCTAGAAATATTGAGCCGGGTCCTTTTCTGATCATCGGTCAACATTTGCGGCAGCCATCTTGCCGAAACCTTTGACATACCTAAGATGTCGGTAAAGATTGATTGTATAGCCCCAAAACTTATGCCCACTTCGCAAGTCTCGCCTCCTATCACACATAACCAGAGTGTGCACGACCATGACATTATCATCAGCGGTGGCATCTTTGGGGCAGCCAGACCGTCCATCATCCTAAATGCCCTCTCTCCCCCTCTCTAACTCTGCTGCCCATTTTTTACTATGCTATAAGAAGGAGACTCCTTACCAAGGGTTTCCATGAAGTCTTCATGAATTTCCTTGGAAGGCATTCCTTCCTTACAGAAGTACTTGATAATCGCTCTGATTTCAAGTTTCTTCATTTTGCAAATGTGTCGCGCCCTCCTCTCTTAAAAGTGCTCAAAGCTTAACCGAATGCTCTTCACACTCCCAATGTCCTTTAATTAGATCAAATGACCAACTGAAAATATTTTAATTCAATGAATCTCACCCAAGCATATCAGGCAGCGAACTTTTGGATTTAATCTCGTAGTACCACTTCCTGACTTCATGACCACTTGAATTTAAACTTTGTAAGTACCACTGCGTAACTATTGGAAATACCATTAAATGACCACTTGAATTTAAACACTGTAAGTACCACTGCATAACCACTTGTTATACCACTTCATGACCACTTGAATTTAAACTCGGAAAGTACCACTGCATAACTACTGTAGTATTGCACCTCAAATGGAACACAGTTTTTCGTTTTTAAAAGTTTACATGAAGGTTTCTTCACCCTGAAAATGTGCATGCACATAGATATAGCAAGACACTAACTAGATTTAAATTTTGGCGGAGAATGATATCAATCTTACTGCTCTGATATCTTGTAAAAGTAAATGACTTAGTATTTTGTTGGAATGAAAAAAAAAACGTTTAATACCCATTTTTGTACTGTCAGTGCAATACACCTGGGATATATATCGTAGTATTTGCTCAGCTATAAAATGTCCATTAGAGAATACATGAGATCATTATTTTGTAACATCAAATGGTGCGGTTTACAATGCAATCCAAGCTGCTTATATAGTTCTATGGATAATAGGTTGTTTACGCGTTTCATGCCTACCAAGTACCTTCATTTTGTCTGCTTCTGTCTGTCTACCTATTTGTATGTTTTGTTCATGTGTCTGTATGTGCGCGCATACAACTAGAAATGCACAGTCCTGAAAATACGAATAAGATCACAGAAGTACGGGAACTTACATGTACTACATTTTATTGTATACTTCTTTATATGATGGAAAATTATGCCTACATTTTGTACTACATTTTATTGTATACTTCTTTATATGATGGAAAAAATATGCCTGCTTTCATATGGGAGTGGTGAGATCAATAAGCAGACCCATTCATGGAATAGCTAGGCAAATTGGCGCTTCCAACTAAGAGCGCATTTTAGGCAGTAGACATCTATAGATGTAGCTTTTCGTTTGGGTCACCGTCTTTGTGACATGGTTAGATAACTGGAATATTGTTGACTATGCTGATAAACAGCAACGCAAGCCAATAAACAGCTACATTTAAAACCCACTGGTGCGTTGTTGTAAATTGTCATATATTAGTATATACATAACTTTAAGTTCAACTGATAGTCATTGATCCATATTGCTCAAGATACAAGAAGGGAATGATATTTGGCATAAAACATTAAGAATGTTAAAATTCCATCCTACCACAGCATTTATGAAAACGTATGCAAACTTCAAAAAAATATTTTTGTGTAGGGTTTTTTAGTTAAAATATATTTTTCGAACTTAAATTTAAAATTCTCATTTTAGATTTAATGTTATTGCCAAAAAAAAGTGTTCCATTTGAGGGGCTATACTACAGTAATAGTAGTACCACTTCATGACCACTTGAATTTAAACTTTGGAAGTACCATTGCGTGACCATTTGAAATGCCACTACATGACCACTTGAATTTAAACTCTGAAATAACCACCGCATAACTAATTGTAGAACCACTTCATGACCACTTGAATTTAAACTATGTAAGTACCACAGCTTAACCGTTTGAAATGCAAGTACGGACAGAACGACTGACGGACGGATGGGACTGTTCATTACAATTTACAAGAATCATAGCATATAGTCACTGGAAATAATAATGTATATTAATCGGAAATTGCACTGCATGGTCACTGGCAGAGAATGTTAGGTCATACTTGATTCACCTGTTTGGAGTACGCTTTTTACTCTGGACAGGCAGAATTTCAATCAAGTATCAGAGTACAGCTGTGCAGAAGCTATTCCGAGTACACCACCGTCCGAGGTGGTGTGGTCGGAGTAGAGAGGTCACGTGATCAAACAAAAATGGCTGAAAGGTTGAATGGGAGAGAAACATCCACAAACTTTTGCTTTAAAACAAGAAACTCTATACAGGAATAGTGCCAGTAAGACTATTTCCTGTTGATTCGCTATCAGACTCGGAACTGCTACTTTCGTCGTTCATGAAGTAGAATAGCCATTTTTGTTTATTGCTCTGCTCATGTTCTGGCGTACTTGATTCATATTGTAACTATGGAGTACGCCGAAATGATCTGTCTCACTTGATTCACACCATCTTCTGGGAGTACTCTGAACACACATAACAGTATGAATCAAGTACGACCTAATATAGCAAGCACATGTACACTCAGTGGCCATAAGTAAGTAGCCAAATCAGCTTACAAGAATTTGACAAAAAATATGGTCTGAAACAATGGTCTTTTCTAGCCAATTAAGACAATTTTCCCAAATGATTATATGCCCTAGATAAATACTCAGTGTATATGTTTACGTCATTACCAAATTGTATGATGTCATCATCTGTTGCTATGGAGATATTGTGTATCACAAACATTGGCTCCATTTCTTCAAAAAAGATAGCAGGTGTTGAAAAATTGCTGTAAAAATGCCAGATTGTAATATTCTTTATTGAAAATTTGCAGAAATATTTGAAATGTACTGAAAAACATTCTGTTAAAGTTCAAATTAGTATAGACACTGAAAATAAAATAATGCAGAGCAGAGAACTGGACGGAAAATAATGCCATGAAAATTATCCGACTGCAGTATACTTTGACTGTAAAAACAAACTAAATAAGCAAATACAGGAATTTAGGGTATGTATGTTTTGTGAGGTATCATAACAGTGTTCAAATTGAAAATAATATATTTTGAATAAATGTTGATAGATATAAGCTATGGTTGGATCGAAAGAAAATCTGCTAATTTTCACTGTCAGTGCTGATATTGGTGCCATAAGCAGCATAACTGGTGATATAATATTTGTGTAATAATTATTTTCAGTTGAAAGTACCATTTGGGGTTACATTTTTACAGAACATTTATTTTTTTAAGAAGAACTATCCTAAGATTTTGTATGAAAGTTTGGGTACCCCCTCGTAAAGCAAAATTTGGCCAAGGGGCTAGGTATCGCTGGGTGCTGTCTTTTTGACTTGAAAGGAAGAAACATTTCAAGACTAATTCCTTCAAACACTCATATATACACCCTAGAAAGCCTGATACTTGTTGCTAAGTTACCATGTAGATTCATTCAATAATTTAGATTTTTGGGTCAGGGGTACAAATACCCCACCCACCCCTTATATGACGGTGAATAAATTGGGAAGATGTGAACGCATCTTGTTCACAGCTCACGATTATATCATATTAGCATCATTATCACCAAAAAATATACAGAAAATAAGCAATATCTATAGCCATGTAAAAACGGAAGAAGTTTAGAACCCACATCGAATTTTCAAACTGTTTCAGAAATCAGGGTTGGTTGAAATGAATAACACCCACGAACTCTAGGTGATATTATTTCTATAATAATCAAGCATTCTTAAGTTGAAAAATAGCAAATAGTGATATGTTCAAAATTTCAGATAATTTGCACTCCTCGTTTTCAAATTATACAAATTTTAAATGTACTTAAATTTTTGCAAAAGAAACAACGTTAACGTCAAATGGCTACTTACTTATGACCTACGACTGTACTTTTGGTACACATGTACTTATTGCATATTCGCAAAAGCCGATATCATGCTGACGTATCAAGCGGAGCTAGAGCTCTAAATTGTAGTCTAATGCCAGCAACGAAGGCTCTGAGGAGTCTGTGCATTTGTGGAGGCTCGCCTAAGCATTCGTTGCTTATCAATGCGATATGTAGCGAAATCCTTAGGGTAAAGTCGGGTATATCCGGACAGACAGCTAAATTCGGACAGCGACCTAGTTTGTTTAATATTTCAAATATTGGAATAAAAAATAAATTAACTAAGCAAGCAGTGAAAATCCTGATGAGACGGCTCATAAGGAGCCGTCTCATCTGGATATACACTGTTTGCAAATGACGGTCCGAATTTACCTGTTGTCCGAATTTACCCAACTTAACCCTATTGTCTTGTCTCTGCAACCACTGTCGCAGCCCATTGTACAGTTTATAGACATTGAACACCAGACAAAATTGATCCACACTCTTTTATTTACTTTCCAGTTGATCAACGGTAAAATGGAAAGAATACTCTGTGTGTCAACTACATGCACGAATGTGCATACTGTTCAAGGTCTTTACTTTTCATTTGTACATATAATTTTCAGGCTGTTCCTAAAATCTGCTCAGTCTAACTTTTCTGTTTTGTTAGGAATTTGCTCATATTATGTCCCATAATAATTTCCTGTCTGGCTGCAATTGCATCAGACGACATGTGATAAAGTTTTCATATTTTTAGAAAATATATTTTGAACTCCTTGCATGCTGGATAATTTTGCATGTTTTATTCGTCTGCTGAATCAAACACTTCTTTTGGGAAGTAGTGCCAAACAGTTTAGATACTATAGAGCCCGATGTTTCGACTGAAATGACCTCGGTCCAGCCTGTTTGCAAACACTAGCAGGCAAAGAGTTAAATTAAATTGCACGCAGATGTATGCATATCTGTTTGTTATTTTACACCAGGTATATTCATGAAGTGTATAAATATTGATGGGTTTTAGTACTGAGATGTTAAAATTGATATCTTTTTTGCTCACCTAGTCATGTGCGTTGTATGTCCTGTGTCGTCAACAATTATCTTCCGATAGGGGGCATTGTCAAATACTGACCTATCTGAGTACATGTGACATACTTGTTTACCAAAAATCGTCACGAAGTCATGTGATTCGCTCGATTGGTTGGTTCAATCTTGTTATCAATCTGCGTCACCATGTGTCACTGAAACAGCTTCTGTGACCTGGCCATTTGCAGAATGTTTTCAAAAATGTTTTAGTGCAGAAAATATCATTCTATTGCTAAATAAGCCTATTGTAATACCAATCATTGTAGTAGTATTCCACTTAGTTTAGCCCCAATGACGTCACGAAATCAATCCAAGATGGCCACCATTCCAAACCCGCGACCCCTGCGACCTTGAATGACCCTGTGATGTGTGTGGTTACACCTTGGAGTGTGAGTCAACACTCTAGACAACGAGAAGGTAGCGTCACGTCCTAGAGCACGATGTCCTTCTTTTTCAGGGGTCTATATCTTTTGTACAGGGGTGTTATACAAGGGTCTTCATCTTTAGTAAAGGGCGCAAGTCATATCCTGACCGTATAATTGAAGGACCCACCATTTTTGACTTAACACATTTCACGGGGGGTAGGGGATCTTTCTTTTAACTGTCATTGGTGTAGAGCCTTTGGTAGACCGGGCACTCTCCATTACTCTTTTTAGACACAACAAAGCGATCATTCCACTTCTTCCTGTTCAGATTAAAGTTTTTAAGATGTCTTTCATGGTTTTGCCAGCATGTTGATTCACGACGTAGTAGGCGCTGTAGAGTCTTCTTGGTCTTCAGAGGCCTCCTCGTTTTCTTCTATATAATGATCTGGCCATACGTCCATAAATAAGTGCTATCAGAGTTTGACAGCTTGTCTGATAGAGTCCGCCTGATTCCAATGGTGTTGGTCCTTGAACATTTTTGCTGATTCCAACATTCGCTGTTGAACAGGATCCTCTTGTAACTCGTAAAAATCTATTAGAAATTGGGCGTCTTTTGGGGAGATGAGGCAAATGATCATTGGCAATGAGATGAATAGCTTTATCCAAACTAAAACCTCGCTCTTCATAGTAGTTCACTTTAGCTTCATTAAACTGTAATGAACAAGCGAGGTCACTGTAGAGGCTTGTATAGGGGTTTTAGGGATACAGGATATTTGCCTTTTAACTTCCAGGGATATAGGATACTATCCATTTAACTTCCTGGGATATGGGATACTTGGTTCAATATTTTCGTTACTTCCAGGGATATTGAAAATTTAGGAAAATTAATTATGGGGATATTTGCCAATTTATAAGGGATATTTGCCTGTTTACTTCAAGGGATATGGGATACTTGGTACCCCCCTATACAAGCCTCACTGTACAGTTCAAAATTTCATACCATTAATGTTTTAGATTCTTTAAGAAACGTTGATCAATGAACCAGTCAACATTGATCATCTATTAACTCATTGCCTACTAGTGTCGTCTGCTGATAACCTTTGCAAACATTTTGGACCCAGATCAGGCCCGACATATTGTCGGGCCTGATCTGGTTCCAAACTATTTGACACTCTGATGGTATCCCTGAAATAATTTTTCGAAAAAGTTGATTTTGGAAAGAAAAAAAACAAGAACAAAAAAAAACAATAAAAAAAAATCCCAGGGGGCAAAGAGTCAAATCAGTCGAATCAGAGCCCTTTTCTATACCCAAAGGATAGACACGATCTCTTGGGCTCTCATGTATTGGCTTTCCTCTGCAGTTATCAATATTTATGCAAAATTGGTTTGAACCCAATAGAATGTCATATCTATGTTGTGTCTTTGAGCATGTCACTTTATTCTTAGCTTAATACTGGGTCAACACCAGAAACGTCCAGATATGCCTGAAAAAATGTTGACTGTGACGTAACGCATCAACTCAAACCACAGGGGCTTGAAGTTCGACCCTTCACTTCTAAAGCCTCAAAACCGAAAGCTCATAATGTCATTACGTAATGACATTATGAGCTTTCGGTTTTGAGGCTATTGAAGTGATATAAGGATCGAACTTCAAGCTCCTGTCCTCAAACAAACAAATAAAATGGCTAGCTTTCAATAATAACGAATATCATGCAAAAAAGAATAGAAATAACAAGTATTTCCAAGGCCAGACTTAAGGCTTAACTCTTTGCATGCTAGCTAATTTTTTATGCTTTTTGTTATCTCCAAAACTAACTTTTTTCAAAAAAAAACACCTTTTATGAACACTATCAGAGTGTCAAACAGTTTGGATCTAAAACACGTTCAGTCGGTCCTGATCGGGGTTCAAACTGTTTGCAAATATTTTCAACAGACGACAAAAGTCGCCTCTAGCAAGGAAATAGTTAATTAAGTCGTCAGACATGTTTATTTCTGGGGAATTTTATTAGGACCAGACAACGTTTTATCTGTCGCTTTTCACTTATAGGATTTCACAAGCATTAACTAACAATGTAGCTGTTGACAAAGCCAGTATCAGAGCTCTGCCTATAGATAGAGAATACTAGGTGAGTGTCTTTTGATATCAAGTTTACCAGGCAAGGCTTTGAGAACGCTTGTTGACATTGCGAGGCTTGCCGAGCGATTCAACAAGCGTTCTCAAAGCCGAGCCTGGTAAACTTGATATCAAAAGACGCGAACCTGGTATTCTATTTATCAGTTTACCCATTGTTTCACTCTTCAAACTAGCGATCATGACGTAATTTTCGATTTTTGTGTTGATTCAGCGTCATTTGCGACGTCATTCAAAAAGTGCAACGTCATCATGACCTGCTAAAGGCAACATGCCGTGAGATAGACAACGTTTATCAGGCAACGCGCAGCAATGCAGTTGGTATGAGAGGTAACTGATAATGAGTATTATTAGCTTTTATGTCTGCATTTTACCTTTCATCATCTGCTTTTTGCTATTTTAGTCCTGTTGAAATAATGCTCTTTGACTTGAAATCCCTTGTCCAGTACTTTGACATACAGTACAGACCCATACATAATGCAGGAGTAAATCAATAATGGAATGGACGTTTTGCTTATTTTCCCGTTTTGTCGTTTGACACCAACAAGTATCGAGGTTAATGATTTAGCTTTAATTTGATACCAAGTTTGTCGTTCTATGAGGTATGATCAGTTAAGTTCCAGTTGAAAAAGGGCCCTATTTAAGATTTTTTTTCAATATATGAGTCATAATTTATTTTCGTCGAAATTTGGCTTTGAAATTTTGAAAAAATAAACATATTTATATCTCATTTTTCCTTCTCTCTTTGTGTTGCTTGGTGTTGTAGCTATACAAAATCAGTCTAGATACAGCTTAATGAATCGTATTTTTGTTTGAAAAAATATTTTTGTGATAATAAGTCATGTCATCTATTCCCTACTGTAACAATAATATTTTCTTATTTCTAAACATATGCATTTATATTAACCATCTGATTGGATGTTTATATTGATATTTAGACATGTACGCATTGAAAAATATAACATTGCCCTACTCTAAATACAATGTCCTATTATATTTTTATCCAAACCTGTTATTTGAATAAATCACCTTTATTGGGCGGCATTACATTATTTTTTTGAAAAAATATTTTTGTAATGCGGTACATAAAACCCAGTTCTAGATTGTTTTCATAAGACGATAAAGTAATGTTTTCAATCAGTAAAAATATGATCTAATTACTTAAAGAGTTTCCTCATACGAACTTGATAAACATGTGTTACAGTAGTGAAATGTGTGTTACACGAGTGATTTTTTTCTGTTACAGGAGGGAATAACCAAGCATATTATATGAAAATAAAGTTTTTTGTATTAAACAAAATACACATATATTGACAAAACATTAACGCGAACAAATCAAATAATATGTTTACTTGAATTGAATAAACAAATTCACTTCTAACAAAATGTAATTCAACTTTGTTCAAAAATATTATGTTACGTGACGGAATTTGCTTGTTACAGGACTGAATTTTGCTATATTTAGTCATTGCCCATGTTTGCGCTGCTAAATTACGATATTAAGTTAACATATTACATAACATATCTTTATTTCTGAAGAGTTTGGAACATTTACTTAATTAAAATGTATTTCTAAGCTACTAGTTGCCTTCACAATTCACAATTTTATTAGCTTAACATTAAATAATCTTTCTTCCCTCATGTAACATTTTGATCACTCCTGTAACGTTACAGTAGTGAATGTTACATGAGTGATATATTCATAGTTAAATTGTAAATAAACATAGTAGGAATACATTAACATCTCAGGCGGTCTAAATTAAGAAACTCTACACTAAGACAGTGTGTATCCAAATTCTCCAACAACAAAAGTTTTTCAGACAAACAATATATCACCGTTACATTAGGGACCATATGCAAAAATTACGCACCTACCTTCAAACCTAAAAATAGATATTTCTTGTCAAATAATCGAAAATGTTATTCGTTTCAATTTTCACGCAGACAGGAAATGGCCACTCTTCAAAATGGAGTTGGGGAATAACTATTATATCTCTGGGATGTTACATTACTTTTGTAGAATAGGTCTTTGTTACAGGAGTGAGTTGAAGGCTGTATTCAAAGTTTGGTAGATGATTTAGATATCTAGTGTTCAGTAAAACACCGTATAGTATTTTTGAAATGCACATTAAAACGTGAAACTATCATCAGCAATAATAAATTATAAAAATAATAGCTTATGTGTCTTCTGTGCTTCAAAAACACCGGTAAACTTGTCTGGCTACATTGAAAAATGGTCGTCTTGGCCGGTTTAAACCTTAAAAAATTATCTTTATAACATCTCTCAATCAGAATCAAATACATCAACATGCTAAACAAAGTGAGTTTTAACATTCAAGGGCAAGAGTTGGGCCATGGTACGTTCAGTTTTCGAGTAAATTGTAAAACTCAAGAATTTCGACGAAAATAAATTATGACTCATATCTGGTAGAAAAATTCAAATGGTACAGTCGATTAAGGTAACATGTGAGAGTCACTTTTGGCGTGGATGCTAGTTCTTAAAGTGGTGCAGATTTTTTATACGACATAATAAGCGCACCTACACAAAATTGTGCTATTATTGTCAATTAAGCTTATCTTCCATGATGGTCTAAGTCTTGGGTCAGCTGAAATCTGTCACATTCAATGCTATTAGCCAGTTTGATTGACTAAGCTAACATTTTAGTATCCCATAAGCCAGGAACATCTGTTCTGCTCTCTTAAATTTCATGACCTGGTATATAATTGATGGCATATTGTACCATTATGGGAAATGTATTGTAAAAGCATGTTTTCATAAAATGACTAATTTTATAATCACATAAATTGTATTTCTTGACCCCAAAACGTAATTCGGAGAGCATCAGACAATGCATATTCCAAGGTAAATATAAAATCTGCCATATCTTCTATGCATAGATAGGCTACATACAAGGTACCCCACCCATTTTTAATTAAGTAGACATATTTTTATGATTATTGAAAAACATAAATATACTTCTGCATACATCAATCTCACTGAGTTTGGAATTGAATTTAATTGGTTCACTTCCGAATCATCGCATATTGCAGCCTACCTTTTTTAAAGTTTGAAAAGTGTTTTTGACACCCTTCAGTGTGTTATGTACGTTACATGATTACATTATACCCAACAAAATGGACATCTAAGTGGAAAATAGTTCCTGCAGAATCTTTATCAATTCCAAATGGGTCCATACTTTGTTTTGATCTATGAAAAGAAAATTGATTTATCTTCGACATACTGCAGAAAGATTTGTTTCTCTATTTTTCTCTTTTTTATTCTATATAATGACTGAGCCAGTGCATGAGATTTCCAACAATGTGGTATGTGCAACCAGCAAAGGCTCAGACCAGCCTGCGCATACGCGCAGTCTGATCAGAGCCTTTGCAAGTCGCTTGAGTATTCTATGAGTGTTAAGCTACTGACTGAACATCATTTGGAGTTTCTATGCTTAACAGGAGGCTGCACAGGCTCGTATGAGTATACACTTGTCAAAGTGTCAAATTGTTGGAAATCTCATGCACTGTATCAATTGTGTCAGTTAATGAACTCTCAATGCCCAATGTAAAAAACGCATATTAGATATGACAGAAGCGCCACTTTAAACTAGTAAAGCATGAACGTCTGCTTTAAAATGTAGCAAAATTACAAATGTTTGTTATTACATCAGGCCTGAGAAATTCCCAAACACTAAAGGCAGGTTCAGCTTAGATATGTCTCAAAATTAACTATTTGCAAATATTTTAGCGACATACATACTACTAGCACCAGTTTAATTCAGTGGCCTTTCGTTCCCAACTTACCAGTATGTGGTACTTAGTCAATCTTGAGAATTTCAAAAGAAACTTTTTTGTAACAAACCGATTAAAACATTATAAAGAGACAAGCAAACTAACACATTAGCTTTATCAAATTGCTTGTTTATCAAACTTTTGATAAATATAGTTTAGATGTTAACGCATAACCACTGAGCAATGCAATTAATGCATTTTTTTTTAAAAAATACAATGTTTAAGTTTAATCGAAAGAATCAATCTTAATAGTCATTTGAAAACATGGCTTAAAATTCTGTTTTGAATGATATTAGATTTCCAATATGTGAAGAACGTAACACATAACGTTATATGACTTTTGCATGGCATTAAAGCTAAAGGTATATAGTTCCTATTGCAACTGATTTTGTTAGATTTTTAAAATTGCTCAATGAATTTCAATAATTATTTAGCAGTAATATGCAGTATTTAGGTCAAACCAAAATGAACTAGAATTGCACAATCTATGGTACACTATCGCATATCACCACGGTTTCGATAATTTTAAAACTCTTCTATGTGCGCTTACATGCCCTACTTGTGTAATCAAGCCTACCCTCACTTCTCCTAGCCTATCAAATCTTCCACTTTTCTGCCTTACCCAACCCTACCATATCTGCCCTACCTATCCATACCTCCATGTATATCTACCTTTATCCATAGGGGTAGATGTTATGGCCCCATATGGGTATGGGTGGAGTAT
This sequence comes from Loripinus fragilis, assembly GCA_964019695.1. Lineage (NCBI taxonomy): Eukaryota > Metazoa > Mollusca > Bivalvia > Lucinida > Lucinidae > Loripinus > Loripinus fragilis. The sequence continues at coordinate 68,952,638 of OZ026523.1, forward strand.
GGTAGATTTAGTTAGGGTATGAATGTTGATGTAACTAGGGTAGATTTAGGCTATATACTCAAACCCTACCTTACTCATACCCTACCATTACTCATACCGAAACTTACATTATTGATAGGTTTATATTATACTTTGTACAGTACTGGTTTAACCTAGGAAACCGTCTAAAGATGACTGAAACTTGTAAATAGGGACAAATAACATCAACTCGAACAACCAAACATTTAAAACTGATTAATGGTAGAGGATATGGGCATGTGATTGTAGGCGCATCTAATATCAGGAGGATGTAAAATGTGTGAAATATTCTTCTGTACTATATTAAAAGCATTTACTTACTATAAGTAAAAACCATAGTAATAATGGTGAATAACTATATAACGGTGGTTCTGATAGTTTCAGTAAATAATTATAAATTAAATTTGTCTTTGTCTTAGTTACTACATATATTACCGGTTTTATTTTTTTTGGTGGCTTAATAAACGTTTGAGGTAGAAATATCTCATTTCTATTTTTAAAGAGCAACCAATATGGATTAACCTTCATATTCGCATGATGATTTCATGGTAATTTATATTCGGAACCACTATCACCCCATTTGCTTTATCTATTGTATATCAAATAAAATTAAGGAGGGCACTCTACCTGTCTAGTCATAAAATCCGAAGATTGATTACGTAAATGTATGAACTTGGATGAAGTATAGTCAATTTGTATAGCATATATCATGCCTCTCGAAGGTAACGTTTGTAACAGCTAATATCAATAAGTAATATACAGATCCTAAACCCATACATGTTTCCAATCCCATGTAATAATAATTCCTTGCATACAGATAAGCAGATCAAGCCAGTGACATGGTAAAAATTATGCATAAAAATACTTTAATATTAAATTGTATCATTGTAAGCCATTTTAATGGTAACATACGTTACACAGCTGTTACTAGCGATCCCTGCAACTACAAAAAAAAACTAAAGTCTGTCATTTTGAGGCGTATTTAATGCAGTTTCAGAAAACCATAATGTGCAAAATTGCCCTGAGTGAGGGGGTCTACATACAGCCAATCTAAGGATCAATAATATTAAGTGTACGCTCTACTTGTTATCATGTACACGGTGTTTTCATGTATTATTTTTCTAGTCAGATTGACACATAATGGTTTTGTGACATACTCATATTTGGTAATTGGTATGTACATATAGAATATGATTGATGTATAATTCATGTATACTCCCCAGTAAAATCATTTAATTTCTTTGTATAAAAAGCATTACTGGCAACTACATTAAATGCTTAATTATACTATCATGCCAATAAAAAATCATGAGCAGAACAATTTAACCTTATTTCTAAATGAGCACACTATTCAGGTATGAGTTTAAACTAACTATAGCAGAGAGTGTCACCTCCAGACCTTAATTTCCCAGCAAGAGAAATCACGGACTAATAATATGTTCCAACCATATATGACAATATATGAGTCAGTGTACGAGATTTCCAACAATGTGACATTTTGACATGTGTAGACTCAGACGAGCCTGTGCAGCCTCCTTTTAAGCTTAGAAACGCCAAATGATGTTCAGTCAGTAGCTTAACAATGATAGAATACTCAAGCGACTAGCAAAGGCTCTGATCAGACTGCGCGTATGCGCAGGCTGGTCTGAGCTTTTGCTGGTCGCACATACCACATTGTTGGAAATCTCATGCACTGGCTCATATTCGTATAGAGGAACCTGCATCCCATAGTGAGCGGGGTATTGGATAAGCAAGACCATAGTACATATTATACAATGCAGTTGTCTTATGCAACTGCCAGTGATTAGTTCTTATAATCATAATCCATGTAGCTGAAACACAAACATCGAAAATGGTATTATTTTGTCCATATTACAAAACCAAAATGATATGAAAAGTTGGTGGGTAGGGTAACATCAATGTACTAAACGTAGTTAACTTTTTTGGGCTGAATTCTATTTTTGATTGCGTGTTTATGTTTAACTGAAGTCCATGAATAGTCAATCTACTCTCATACATATTGAAATTGTGTTGAATGTTCACAGAACTATACTACAATACATTTTCAGTGGGTGGGCTAACAAAATCTCGTCTAAATTTTTTTTACATCTCTTTCGTTTCTGGCATCCACCCTCATTTGACCTCTATATAGTTATACTATTACCTGGCACAAATGATTTTTTTTCTATCAGACCGATTAAAAAAATCCAATCCAGCTGGCCAGCCCTCAAAATACATACACTCCCTTTATAAATGTTGGCCATTTTGTTTTTTGTCGGCCATTATAAAAATGGCAGAATTTGAAGTAGCCATGAATCGTTTTTGGTGTGAGTCTGTGATGTAATGAATATATGGTGAAAAATCATGACTTGTATCATCAAGTGAGGTACTTTCTCAGACACTCCACTTTTTCTAAGGAAAGCAAATCTGAAATGTAGCATTAACGTACATGCAATTTTGTACCCTCGCGTCAGATGTATCTTGCATGAACACTCATGATTGGTAAGGACTCCAGGTATGCTAACTGGTAGTTTACAATTTGAGCCGCAGCATGAAATTTCCAACAATTTGACACTTTGACAAGTGTAGACTCAGACGAGCCTCTGTAGCCTCCTTTTAAGCTTAGAAACTCCAAATGGTGTTAAGTCAATAGATTAACAGTCATAGAATATTCAAGTGACTAGCAAGGGCTCTGATCAGACTGCGCGTATGCGCAGGCTGGTCTGAGTCTTTGCTGGTCGCACATACCACATTGTTGGAAATCTCATGCACTGGCTCAATTTATTTTCGACGAAATTTGGTTTTGAAAAAAATGAAAAAATAAACATATTTACATTTCCTTTTCTTTCGCTCTTTGTGTTGCTTGATGTTATTCCTAAATAAAATCAGTCAAGATACAGCTAAATGAATTCTATTTTTGTTTAAAATATTGTTCTCTGATGACAAGTCATGCCATCTTTTCACTACTGTAACAATAATATTTTCTTGTTTCTAAACATATGCATTTATATTAACCATCTAATTGAGTGTTTATGCTATTTCTTCACTCATGTAACACTTTTTTGATCACTCGTGTAACAAATAAAGCAGTTACAGAAGTGAATGTTATATTAGTGATATATTCATAGTTATACTGCAAAAAAACTAATAAGGAATCCATTGACACCCCAGGCGGTCCAAATTTAGGAATTCTACACCAAATCAATGTGTAATTATCAAACAACAAAAGTATTTCACACAAACATTATATCACCGTTACATAAGGGACCATATGCATAAATTACGCATCTACCTCCAAATTTAAAAATAGATATTTTTCACCAAACAATCGAAACTATTATTCGTTTCAATTTTTTAAGGTTGAGAGGTAACTTTTATATCTCTGGAATGATACGTTAGTTTTGGAGAAAAAGTTTTGTTACAGGAGTGAGTGAGAGGTTGTTGTCAAAGTTTGACATATGATTTAGATATCTAATTGTTAGCAAAACGCAGTATTTTATTGTTGAAATGCGCATTAAAACATGAAACTATGAGGCTTGTATAGGGGTTTTAGGGATACATGATATTTGCCATTTTATTTCCAGGGATATAGGATACCATCCATTTTATTTCCAGGGATATGGGATATTGTGTTCCATATTTTCGTTACTTTTAGGGATATTGAAAATTTAGGAAACTGAATTATGGGGATATTTGCCAGTTTATAAGGGATACTTGCCTGTTTAATTCCAGGGATATGGGCTATTTGGTACCCCCCCCCCCCCCTATACACGCCTCAACTATTAACAGCAAAAAAAAATTATTAAAAAAAATAATAGCTTATGTGTCTCCTGTGCTTCAGAAACACCGAAAAACTTGTCTGGCTACAATGAAAAAGGGTCCTTTTAGCCGGTTTGAACTTTAAAACTTATCTGTATAACAAACAAAAACATCAACATGCTTAAATAAAGTCAGTTTTAACACTCTAATACAAGAGTTGGGTCATGGTGGGTTCTGTATTCGAGTAAATTGTAAAACTCAAGAATTTCGAAAATAAATTATGACTCAACAACGTGGCGTACATAATGACTAAAATGCGATTTAAATGAAATTTTGATGTCATAATTATAATAAATATACAAGTATCACCCGACATTATTTCAGAGACGTTTTTCGTGTACAAATTTCTTCAGAAAAACAACCAGTTTGTAATATTTGTTACCCTTGTCTTCCTTTGGTCTGCTGCTGCCATTTGGTCAAGTTGCTGAATTTCTACGGTGTCCTGTATACACCAACCCCTATTTTGGGGTGTACCCTTAAAAAGTGTCACAGCTAAACCCAGCTTAAAGTGCTTACTTTGAATTCAAATATACGCAGAAATAATCTAGACTTATTTTTCAAATAAGTGCCAAACTGATTCTGTCAAACTGAAGGTTTCATGTCAGTTATAGAGGATCATAGAGATAGTTAATCGGGTGTTTAAAAATTTTGCATTATCACTATATATCATGCCATTCTTTACACATCCACAACTTTTATTCTTTTAGAGATATGAATCTGAAGTTTTCAGTCAGAACTTGTCTTTGATATTATAACAATATGACACTAACACTTAACATGTCTAAGCGTTTTGAAAATATCATAATGGGCTAGAGAATAGGGACATTTTTAGGGGTAAGTGTGTATTTAGCATGCCTGGTTGTTTACCTATGTGATAATCGAATCGAAATTTGCTGTAAATTGCCACCACTTTATCCATTTTCATAAATAAAACAAGAAAATATTCATGACTAGGAAGCTTCCTTAGTTTTCTAGGAAACTACTAAGGCGATGCTTAACTTATGCCTGACTGTATATAATCACAATTTCGTGCTCCTGTATTGTTGGAATTTATTAGACTCGTTCTTAAAGCGGTAAAATGCTCGACGAGCCTCGCAAAACTCAAGAAAATTCAATAATACATTAGCACTCGCGTACGAGTCTATATACTGAGAAAACAACTCTTCAATTGATTAGCTCCCATGTACAACGAGTATGAGGGATTTTGAAATTCTAGTCTGTAACATCTGTAACATACGTGGACATTTATAACAATAAAGAAAAAATATGTCAACCCAGTAACAGCTTTTCAAAATCATTAAGAATCCAATCACCAATAATTTCTGATCATGACAAAATAGCTCTTATGGTAAAGTGTGTACTTCCCATTCAACAATATGAAACATATGTCATTTTACTCGTTTTACTCTAGTACCCAGTTTGTATCTCAAGAAACGCTTTGTCAGGAAGTTAAGAGTGCGTACTAAAAAAAATATTTTTCTTATTTCTAAACCAAAACTTATGTTGTGGGTGCTCAAAAGAACCGTCTCAATGAGACGGTTCTTTTGAGCACCCAAAACATATGTTAAAACTGATGGGTAAGTAATTATTTACAATTTTACACTCAAAATTGTGTTTATCTAAACCTGTTTTGTCGTTAACTCACAGGTGCTCGAAGCTAACTTGCCTGATGCTTAGGGACCTTCTCTTTAATCCATCCAAAAATTTTGAGAAAATAACAGCCAATGAAAAAAAAATGAAAATTTTGACCAAAGTGGTTTATAGAAAAAGCATTTTTATACTCGATTTGAATATTTGATCAAATCTATGAATAGTCGAACTTTCGACATTTTAAAGCATGTATCACACTTCCCTAGGCCTAAATCACTCAAAAAATTCATAACTTCAAGCCCCTATGCCTTAACCCATTTAAGCCGAGTGGACTTGCATATTCGTATCAGTAGGACCGGTTGAAATACAAAACAAATCTGAGGGCCCTAGAAATTCTAGCGTGTGCAGCACTTGCTCAGGCTGAGAATTCAGGCTATTCTAGTGTGAGCAGCATTGTAACTGCATTGCAAACCCTGATCAGCCTATCAAAAATTGAAGTTTAACATGCATTTGTGTGGTGGTGGTGGGGGGTCAACTTTTTCTTTTTCACCACGGTGGGGTGGGGGTGGGGGTCAAAAGTCGAAAATTGGAATCAATGGGGGGGGGGGGGGGGGGCAGTAAAAATTTGCAAAATGTGAATTTCCTCCAACCCCCTTCCCCCGGCTGATAAATAATGACTGTTCCCTTAATATTAAGACGATTTTCTATTAACACTTTGCCTACTGGGTAACTTTGCATGCTGTTGTTTTTTTTCTTCAAAATTATCTTTTCCGAATCGAAAAACTCTTTCAAGTAATACCATCAGTGTCAAACAAATTGGATCAAGCCATGATCAGGTCCGACGTTTACGTCTGCTCTGGGTCCAAACTGTTTGCAAATGTGATCGGCAGACGACACTTAAGCGAAATCTCCAAACATACAAATAAGGAAGTATGCACTTTAAAACCTTATCTGTTAGTGTCGCAGGGTCTGCTGATAAACTTTGAAAACAGTTTGGGCCCAGATCAGTGCTGACAAAATTGATCCGAATTGTTAGATACCCTGATGATATGCCTGAAATATTTTTTCGACAAAGTTAATTTTGAAAACAAATCAGCAGACGACAAAAAAAACTTGCAAAATTACGAAAGAGTTATTTAAATTGAATGCGAAGTAAATAACCTCCTTACGCATTAACCCTTAAAGCGCCAATCACGACTGCAGCAGACGGCAAATTTTGCAACATCCTCGAAGTGCGGATCCAGAGGGGGGGGGGGACAGGGGGTACGGACCCCCCTGGAAAATCACAAGTTATATGGGTTTCTATAGGGAATAAGCAATTGGACCCCCCCCCCCCCCCCCCCCGCCTGGAAAAAAGTTGGACCCCCCTATGGAACCTTGAAAAATGATAGATTTCTTTGAAATTGACCATTTGACTTCTGTTAAATAAACTGAGGACTAAAAAAAAAGAAAAAAAAAGGTTGTCAGAGCTTTTTTGTCAGACTGACCTGGACCATCCCCCCCCCTAAAGAAAATTCCTGGATCCGCGCATGTCTTTCTAAATTTTCGAAAAAATAAGGCATGCTATTTCATGAGAATCGTCTGCCGGCAGACGATTCTCATGAATTATCATGCCTTATTTGTTATTTTGAAAATGCAGCAAAATTTGAAATTGTCGCCTGCTGCATATTATAGGTGGCGCTTTAAGGGTTAAAGCTACTCTGTCAGCTGTACTAGTAGTACAAACTTTTCTCTTGGGACCTTGACTGTATTTAGAACCAATTAAAATTTGTTTACATCTATAAACTATAAACAAATTGCCAACATGTTTTTTTTTCTTTCCGTCAGATTGTCTACCACGGTGCCAGTTTTGACCAAGATCTGGCCCCGAGGTTATAAAGCTCTTTCCATGCTCAACTCAGCTGAGCACGAAATTTATCCTGCACATAAATGTTAAATGCCAACAATTGTTGGCATTTTAACATTTATTAGCATAATAAATACAGCAACTGAGAGACTTAAAGTAAGAAACTTCTTCATTTGTCGGTATTTTAGTTTTTATGAGCAGTTGAAATTTCGTGCTCAGTTGAGTTGAGCATGAAAAAAGTTTTATAACCTCGGGACCAGGACTCGAAAATTTGACCAAACTGCAAAGGTTATCAGCAGACTGCACTAACCGACAATACAATGAGTTAAAGTACATATGAGCCGCGTCACGTGATTTCCAACAATGTGGCATTTTGACAAGTAATTTAGTGTAGACTCAGACGAGCCTGTGCAGCCTGAGAAACTCCAAATGATGTTCGGTCAGTAGCTTATTCAAGCGACTAGCAAAGGCTCTGATCAGACTGCGCATATGCGCAGGCTGATCTGAGGCTTTGCTGGTCGCACATACCACATTGTTGGAAATATCATGTCGTGCCAGTTAGTTACCTTATAAATTAGTAACATGTGCTTAGGCGCTATAAAACCATCGGATGTTGATTTCCTTTTAATTTCTATACGTCCCAGTCAACAATTTTTCAGTTATGTGGGTTGAACCATTACGAAGCAAGAATTAATGTGACTTGCTCAAGGACACAACGCAGTGACACCGGTGAGGCTCGAACCCAAGGCCCTTCGTTCTTGAGAGAAGCGCTCTACCACTCCCAGTAAAACAGAGTGAAAGGTGTGAAATGCACAAACTGTGAACTGTGTGAGAATTTAACACATATTTTATATACTCAGAAAAACAGTTGAAGGATATTTAGATTGAATGGTATTTTGATTCAGTCCCATCTCTAACATCCAATACAATAAAAACTTTACTAATTTTCATAGTTCCTGACACCTGCAATCAAAATAGTCACGCTTCAGTACAAATCCAAATCCCTCTATACTGAAAAGTCACAAACTTTCAAAAATGATTGAAACCCATTTTTATCGTTTGTATTCCATAATGACTGGCTCCAAAATCATCGCTGGTTCTCCCTCCAAACAATGGCACCTAATTTTGAAGCGGTTGTAAGTGTTTTACTGCAAATGTGTGGCCAAATTTGCCGGGGTATGCTATATCTGTGTATTTTGTTGAAGAAGTTGTCCTATTATATGGGGCAATGACTGATAAATTGGTGTTAACTTTTGTCTGTGGTCGGAATTAGAACATAAGCAATGACCTGGTAAAGGTTGCAGCAAAAAATGAGAGCGCTAAATAGTTTGCTTGTGAACTTTGGGTAGAGAGGGTCGGTGCATTTGATGTAGTACGGTATCGTAACCAATGACCCATGAATTTCAATTTGCATTTTAGTGAATTGCATAGTGATAATTCTATCAATGACAAAAATAATTTGTTTGAAAATTATATTCCCAAATGTTATAATGTCAAAAGAATTTTAAAATCCTTTAATTGTTTTTCTGAGTATATTTTGTACAGTTTCTCCACGAGTGTCGGGTCTCACTCCTGATGTTGTTTGCAATGGCACAATCTCACGGAGGAACTAAATGCTTTACAAAAAGAAATATTTTTAAAATTGTGCATTTCAATTGTGGAATTCGTTTATTTATACTGACGGGCTTTAAAAAGGTTACACTAGGATAGAAACTGTAATGTAGGTCTCAAAAAAGAATGCAAAGCAATCAATTTGATTGTATATTAAAAAATGTGCATTTAGGAGTAACAGATGAAAAACGTGTCTACTTAAAATAAATTCAGAGCATTGAAAATGTAAACTCTTTGAGACAAGGGTCAACACAATTTTACAAAATTTTATCAGTGAAAGATCCCCTACTTCTTTAAATCAAGAAACACGAGAAACATCAAATATGTGTCATGAACTTTGTTAGTCATCGCGGAGTGGCTTTCATTCTAATTGGCAGATCTTTAATACAGCAGGTATGCTTTTTGACGTTAATCTGTGTGTACCCGTTCATTCGATGGCTTAAAAGCTCTGCTACTTAAGAATTGTTTCAGAGACTAAAACTTTACGAAGCAATAATAGTCAGAGAGCCTGCAATACTTTTAATCAAGTGACTGAGGCCAAAAAGTTTGAAGGTGTGTTCTTATGTAGAAAGGTATGCTGAATTTAAAAATCAAATCTTAAAAAAATCGGCTTGTACACAAAAAGTGCTATGGGCGACGGAATACACCCGGGAAGGCAATTTCTCAAATAAGCACTGAAATGGGGTACCCTATACCACAGAATCTAATTTCACCTACCTTGCCTCTCAAGGACAATTTTGCATTGGTGCCAAATTGTTTCTTGGGAGCCCATAAATGAGAAAACAATGTTTCTGAATAATAAACACATTTGGGCAATGGGAAATTGCATGGTTACCATGGCAACCCTTAATGAAATTCTTACGGGTAGGGATGTACATACAAATTCAATCTTAGCTAGTACTTATCATATTCTACTAATCTTGGTACCAAATTAAAGGTTAGGCATATGCTTTTTATTCAATGACCTGAGATGCAAATTACCTAATTTGCATATTCATGAAAACCTTAAAAAATAAGGGGAAAATCGTAAAACAAACCCATAAATAACTGATTTCAGCCCCAAAGCATCATCAAACCACCGTTGTTGCATGTTTTTATATAATCAGCGATACATTTTGATAAATTCTTTATCTTATGGTCCTATATGGAAATTATCACATTTGCATATTCATGAATATTAATGAAAATTTAATAAATGAAGGCAAAACCATTGCATAAACTAGAACCCCAAGGGGTCATTATACCTAGATCTACATTGAACTCATAGGAGCATTCTTGTTCATGTCAAATGGTTCAATGAGGTCAAGTAAAGGCAAAACATTATGTTCCTCAATAATAAATTGATTTGTTAATGTGAAATTGCATTGTTTCCATGGCAACCCATTATGCGATTTTAAAATACTGGGAGCACACCTACAAAAATATTCATATCTCAACAGCAACATCCTAGAACAATAAATCTGGTATCAAATTAATTTGCAGATATAGCGCTTTTATGTGATACTTGGATATGCAACTTATTTATTTTGAATGTTCATGAATATTAATGAAAACATTAGAAATGAATAAAAAAATGCAGAAAAATCAAGGGGCAATACTTACAAAATTTCTAGTACTTCAATTGATCACTGCCCTAGAGTATCAAACATGATATCACAGATATGCTAAAATATAGTGATTGTACCTTACAGGCAGATAGGAAAAGAATCTAATTTGTATAATCATGAATTTTGAATGAAAACATTAAAAAGAATGAAAAATCGTGGAAAAATTAAAAATGGCATACTTACAATTTTTGCTCATATCTCACTTAATAAATACCCTAGAGTATAAAAGGTATTACCAGAGTAATGCTAAGACATAGCACTCTTATCTTATGGACACATATGAAAGCAAATTTATATGAATACTAATTAATCTTTAAGAAATAATTATGAATTAGTGAAAAATTGTGGAAAAATCAAGCCAATATACTTATAAAGTTATTCATATCTAAGTTTATAATTGCCCTAGAGTAATAAACTTGATATCAAAGTAATGCTATGACATAGCGCCTTTACCTTATGGGCAGATATGGAAAGAATCTAATTTGTATATCCATGAATTTTAATGAAAACATTTAAAAAGAATGAAAAATTCACAGAAAAATCATGGGGGCATTCGTACAAAAGTGCTCATATCTCAGTTGGTATTAGTCTTAGGCTTCTAAACGTGGTATTGAATCAAAGCCCAGATAATAGTTTTTTATATGAGACCCATGTGTGCTACTCTAAAGCAATCAGTAAAAGAGAAATTAGCAATTTTGTACGTACGTGCCTTACAGTTTGCCATTATATTTATTCTTTTCTAAAGTTTTCATTATAGTTTATGAACATTCAAATGAGTTTTCTTTAATAACAACCCATAAGGTGAGAGTACTATGTCTTATCATTTCTTTGAGATTAAATTCTGTACTCTAGGGCAATTATCAAGTGAGATATGAGTTATTTTGTGTGTATTACCCCTTGATTTTCCCCGATTTTTTTCATTTATTTCTAATGTTTTCATTACAATTCAGGAATAATCAAATTAGATTTCTTTTTTAACCACCCAAAAGGTAAGAGTACTTTATCTTAGCATTAATTTGATATCAAGTTTGGTACTAAACAGCAATTATCAAGTACGATATGAGTAATTTTGTAAGTATTACTCCTTGGTTTTTCAGCAATTTTTTAATTTATTTCTAATGTTTCATTAGAGTTAATGAATATTCAAATTAGATTTCTTATGTAACCAGCCATAAGGCATTAGTACTATGTCTTAGCATTACTTTAATATTAAGTTTGGTACTCTAGGGCAATTATCAAGTGAGATATGATTAATTTTGTAAGTACTACCCCTTGATTTTCTGCGATTTTTCATTTATTTCTAATGTTTTCATTAACACTCATGAATATTCAAATGAGATAATTTGCATATCACACAGTCCTGTAAACGCGCTTTGCAATATAACTTGATACTAGATTAAGTGTTCCAGGATGAGATGCTGCTGAGATATGAGAATAATTTTGAAGCTACACTCCCAGTCTTTAAAATCGCATAATGGGTTGCCATAGAAACCATGTCATTTCAAATAACCAAATGGGTGTATTATTGAAGAATATAGAGTTTTTACTTTAAGTTGCCTCATTGAACCATTTGAAATCAATAAGCAATGCTCCCAGGAATTCAATGCAGATCTAATTACCCCTTGGGGTTCTAGTTTATGCAATGGCTTTGTCCTTATTTTTAAAGTTTTCATTAATTTTCAGGAATATGCAAATTACATAATTTCCATATAGGACCATAAGATGACAGTATTTGTCGAATTGTATCACTGATGATATAAAAACATGCGACAATGGTGGTTTGATGGTGGTTTGGGGCTGAAATCAGCTAATTTTGGTGGGGTTTTTTTTATGATCTTCCCCTTATTTTAAAGGTTTTCATTAATATTCATGAATATGCAAATTCCCTAATATGCAAATAAGGTAATTTGCATCTCAGGTCATGTGATGAAAGGCATATGTCTAACCTTTAATTTGGTACCATGTCTATGATAAGTATCAGCTAAGATATGATTGAATTTGTATGTACACCCCTAGCTGTAAGAATTGCACAACAGGGTTGCCATGGTAACCATGCATTTTCACATAGCCCAAATGTATTTGTGTTTAGGAACATTTTTTTCTCATTCAGGGGGGGGGGGGGGGCAGGAAACAATTTGTCACCAATGACAAATTGTCATGGGGGTGCAAGGTAGGTGAAATTAGATTCTGTGGTATAGGGTACCCCATTTCAGTGCTAATTTGAGAAATTGCCTTCCCGGGGGTATTCCGTCGCCCATAGCACTTTTGTGTACCAGACGATTTTTTAAGAGTTTCTTTTTGAATTAAGCATACTTTTCTACATAAGAACACACCTTCAAACCGTTTGGCCTCAACCACTTGATTAAAGGTATTGCTGGCTTTCGGACTATAACGTCGTCGAGTTTAGTTGTACAATTACAACTTAAATGTTGACTGAAAAAGTCACTTCATGATGACATCATCGAAGAAAAAAAAGTTTACGTTCAACTGGCGTTTGTAAGATAAAACAGGATGTTAGTGTGGCGATTTTAAAGCCCGTCAGTATATATGTATAGCTGTTTGTTACTGACGTTTCAAAGATGCATACTAACAGGACTATACTATTTTTCATTGAAACAGGTAAATAACGGTAAATGTATTACTGCAGTTATAGGTAGTTTAGGATATATACCTGTATAAATCACCCATTACCTGGATTAGGTCACTTTTTTTCGTTTACAACGATTATCATCTATCTTTGATTCAACAGTACACTTGTAAAGTTGATAGCCTCTCGAGAGAACCGTGTTCCATCGAGGGGGGGGGGGGGGGCATGTTACGTTACATGTACTGGTAATAAAATGTCAGGCCTGACTTGGATCCAAACTGTTTGACACTCTGATGGTATTTCCGATAGATTTTTTTAAATGCTGATGACAAAAAAGCATGCAAAGATAACAAGGGTGCAAATAGGACACATGGTGGAATTCACCTTTAATTATGATAATTATGATGACAAAACAACATGCAAAGTTAACCAGGGTGCAAATAGGACACATAGTGGAATTCACCTTTAATTATGATAAAGACCTCGGTAGGGACATTCACTTTAAACTCAACGGCTAGCTCATGGGTCATCGGCTAGCAGACGACATTTTAACATTATTTTGGATTTTTTTATATGAAAATACTGGAATAATTAAACATAGAGTAAGACAGCTTTAGTTAAAACGTTGATTTTAATGTGTTCAAGAGTGACCATTCATGCGCGGATCCAGAAAGTTTTGTCAGAGGGGGTCCAAATTTGACAACGTTTTTTTCCCTTTTTTTTAGTTCGATGGGGGGAGGAAGGATCCAAATACCACTGCCAACAAAACGCCATTTAACTTGCGTTTCGCTGAAGTGCCGATGATGGCCCTACATTGAATGCTGGCTTGGTAGCTTTGTGATTTTAATGGGATCCGGACCAGTATTGCTAAGGAACCCGGACCCCCTCCCCCCTCTGGATCCGCACATGCCTTTGCAATGGATAGATTTATCAGGTGACATTTATCTGCAAAGAAAAGTGTAGCTGCTTCAGTCTCTATCTCTAGTTTTTGAAATAATTTTCACTGGTCGTTGGACCACAAAATAAGTTCGCGTGGACAGACGGGTTATTAACCAATGATATTTTTCATATTTAAGCAGGTACACTAAAATGCAAAATTCCGACTAAACCTGATTGGGGAAGGTGATATCATACGGCCCAGCCGTAAAAGCTGGTGCGAAAAACCGGTGTCATAAAATTTCTGAAAAGAGTTTAGTTTGAAACTCAACAGAGGCACTGCATTGTGTCCTTTAGCAAGACACGTTATCCTCTGCTTAGTACTGGTTCAAAAATAGTGAGTGAGTATTATCAGGAAAAACCACAATCACAAACCGCAGGCAAAGACATTGCACCGCGAGAAAGAGCCACACAACAATCACGAGACACCAGGAAGACAAACTAAGCAAAGCAACCAGCTCTCTCTTCCTCATCAAGATAATTGCAAAACTAGAATGGACAGAAAGTGACATACGGCAAAACAGAACAATTACAGACTCCCACAATGGGAGAAAAAATAAACAAAAAATCAACAACAATAGAACCACCGCCTTAGAACGGACAGCAGCCTAAGCCACCCGGGGCTTAAATGCATTTTACTGGCACCAAATATTTGCCATAGATTCAAACCAGGAAGACAGAAAGGGGCTTCCGACATGACTGAAAAGTAATTGACATGGATGTAAAGCACCGCTAAATTTGGTGTAAAGTTACGCTTACTTCTATCCAACATCCCTAAAATTAGAATGGGCTCAGCCAGTTGATTAACTTGGAATAGTCCATTCTGCTTAAATTGATTAAACTGGTTTAAAGGCATATACATCTGCAAGAATAATCTTTTTTCTTATGGGCTGACCCACCAATTGTCTATGACAGTTTCAATGTCTGCACGAAAATGACAAAACTGAAAATTGCTAGACAAATTGGCCAGAGCACGAGATTGTGGTACTCATCACATATATGGCACAAATGAGCCGTGACACGTGATTTCCAACAATGTGGCATGTTGACAAGTGTAGACTCAGACAAGCCTGTGCAGCGTCCTGTTAAGCTTAGAAACTCCAATTACTGTTCAGTCAGTAGCTTAACAGTCATAGAATATTCAAGCGACAAACAAAGGCTCTGATCAGACTGCGCGTATGCGCAGGCTGATCTGAGGATTTGCTGGTCTCACAAACTACACTGTTGGAAATCTCATGTCGTGGCTCAAATGCATCTAATAAAGGCCCATGCCGACGTATTCAGCAAAACCTTGGTATAAACCCTTATAAACATCCATGCATTGAGCTCGTTGATGCATTAAGTAAAGTAAAGCCTGTGTAAAACGACCACTCAAAATAGACAAAACAAAGATCTTAATGGCAAATGGTAGCTTAATGAAGGTCGAAAGTATTGCAGAATGCTCCCTCCCCCCAAATTCGGTGTAAAGTGCATTTACCCCCCCCCCCCCCCCCCCCCCGTGGCTTAGGCTGCTGTCTGTTATAAGGCGGTGGTTCTGTTGAACTATTGTTTAATGCACTTCACATTGTTTGTGGGAGTTCTTTGTTTGTCTTTGTTTTGTTATGCATTACGGTGTTTCCATTCTAGTTTTGCAATCATCTTGAAGAGGAAGAGAAATCTGGTTGCTTTGCTATTATTGTCTCACAGATGTATTGTTACTATAAATGTTCTGTGGCTCTTCATCACGGTGCTGTGGGTTGGTCTGCAGTGTGTGATTGTGGCATTTCCTGATCATACTCACTTACTTTTTTAGTTTAATGTTTACATTGCTCATTGCATCAGTGAACTGCGTGCGTTGCTCATTGCACATATTTCCTTTTCCTTTTCAAAATCTTCATTTGTAAGTAGGTGCTGAGTATAGTTGTTGATTTTTAGTCGAGATGGGCCTCGACGCGACAAAACCTTTCTTCGGGGTTTCCGACAAAGCGAGTTTCAAACCAGTCTCCTCAGCTACAGAGACTGATTAGAAAATTGAAATTTCACCTGTAGCGAGTTTTCATAAGGCACTTTTCAAAAAGCGAATAACAAAGGCGCTGATCAGACTGCGCGGATGCGCAGGCTGGTCTACGCCTTTATTGTTTGAATATCCCCGAAGACAGCTTTTCTCGCGTCGGGGCCCAACTATTAAAGAACATACGTGTTGGATAAGAACATACGTGTTGGATAAACATCACGGAAACGTCTCCGTGCGAAAAACACCCCAGATTTGCACCTAACATATAGTAAAACGAGGGGATCGGTGGGGTTCAAATAGCAAAAAGATAGTGCGTCTAAAAATGAGCTATATTTCCTATAAAAAAAAGCAACTACAGCACCCAAAAGATTAAATATATATAGAAACTAGTTAACGATTTAATTTATTAGATTTTAAATAAAATCAAAGCATTAAATTGATTTAAAATTATCTTCGCACTTTCATAAATATTACTACGCTGACTCGGCGATTTCCGGAAGCAGACGTGTGGTACGATCGGTTTTTAGCCACACCATGTTGTTGTTGTTGTTGTC
Organism: Loripinus fragilis; assembly: GCA_964019695.1. Classification (NCBI taxonomy): domain Eukaryota; kingdom Metazoa; phylum Mollusca; class Bivalvia; order Lucinida; family Lucinidae; genus Loripinus; species Loripinus fragilis. Next base: position 68,969,199 of record OZ026523.1, read on the forward strand.
ATAAATTCTCCCAATATTGGGACACCTCGAATCGAGTGGAACAAAGTTAAATGTTAGAACTAAAGTGTTAATGTGAAACTAAACACTGTACAATATACAGCCACCAAGCTCCCAGCACCCAAACTGTACAATATATCCAATGTCTATTCACAAAACTATAACCAATACAATGTACAACAAAACCACCAAGGTCCTAACACCAAAACGTATTCACAAATTATATACAGGTCTTTATGGTAGAGATTTTAAGCATTTGATTTTATCTTTGCCACAACCGAACAGGCAAATCTGTGAAAGTCCCAATCTTTCTTCTGGCACTGGACGCTGCAGTAGCGAGTTACATGACAGCGTGAGCAACGTTTAAGTTCACTTCCTTCCTTGGGTGGATGCTTACAGTTAGAACAAACACAGTCAACCTCGCTGTCCTCACTATCGTCACTATCAATGTTTGTTTTGGCCAGAAAATCAAAAAGAACTGCCTGTTCCTGTAACAAGTCAGGCTCAACAGCTGGGGCTGGTGTTGGATTATCCGAAGACTCCAGGTCCCTGTCACTACCACAAACAAGACTGGTATTTTCCAGTTCCTTTACACACACGGAATCCTGCTGATCTTCTGGCGAAGGAGAATCTGGTTTTCCAGCTAACTTCTTCTCCAGGAAACGTGCGTGCCTCCTCCTAGAACGAGCCAACGCAGAGGGAGAGTTTCTCTTCTTCCGACGACGTCTCACTGGTTTCACAGTAGCGCGTTTGGCAACCTCGCTGTCGTCCTTGGCTTTGTTTGGAGTTTTGGCGGGAAGTTTGCAGCTGACGGTTAACGACAATGAATCCTGATTCCGCGTGAGTTTCCACGAGTATCGGTTATCCTCATCATTCTCCAGTCTGTTCAGAACTTCAATTATTGATTTTGGGATAATATTGGGTAGAGCATCCATCATTATTTTCCAAAAATCACGGTGGCAAGAATTCTCCGTCCACTCGATCCGCCATCTTAATTTTTTTTTCTCGGTAAAAGGTCATAGAGTTTCCAACCGTATAGAGCGCAAACTGGTCTGATCAGCTAGGATACTTCCAAATTCAATTTGAAATATTTTCATGGATACCAACAGTAAGGCTGCAAACCATTTTGTGCAACTGTGTAGGCTAATCTGCACCTTTGCTGTCCTCATATAAACGATCTCAGTTTTCTCAGGGGACGATTCGCCGTTCGTCGCACCGTTCGCGCGCTACAGAAAAGGAGCACTGTCACTTATTTAAGTACTAATGAATTAATATACAATGTAGTTAAAAATCTGTCCGAAAATGCCTGTTGTGTCGGTGGCTGAGACATCTGAGTCGTCATTGTTTGCCAAAGTAGATATTTACTGGTATCCAGAATGAAAAGGATTAATATTTTCTCGAAGTCCACAAGTAGGAATGTGTTTTTCATTTGGTACGGTTTTTGAAAACAGGAAGTCTGCAATACCCCGAGCAATAAAATGACATCTGGTTAATACCTCAGAACTAATTTTATAATCGTGTAATGTCTCTTAATATACACATCACCGAAACTGTGTTTAGATCTTTGTCTACATTTTATTACCCCTTTAGGCACTAATAGATTATTCCTTCTGGTTTGGGATGGTCTATTGTGTAACGGTACTGAGGTGTCACGTGTTATAATTTGCAAATGAAATTTGCATTTCTATTCCTGAAAAACATTTTGTCTACTAGTAGGCAAACAGTGAAGACCCTGATGAAATCTAGGTGTTTACTGTTTGCCAAAGTACACGATAAGGAGTCATAGGTATAAAAGGGTTGAAGCCCAAAATGGATCCTTCGCAAACAGTGCAGACCAATAACAATGTGGTATGTGCGACCAGCAAAGGCTCAGACCTGCCTGCGCATACGCGCAGTCTGATCAGAGACTTTGCTAGAAGCAGTATTTAAGTTACTGACCGAACATTATTTGGAGTGTTTAAGCTAAAAAGGTGGCTGCATAGGCTTGTTGCATTCTATTCAGGCTCGTTGCATTCTATTCATGTAAAAATGCCACATTGATGGCGGCAATCTTATGACACGGCTCAAATGAGCTACCGCTCGAGGCAGGGTCAACATAATTTGCTGTAAAAAAACACACACAAAAAAAAACAAAAAAGCATGCAGCAAACGAAATGACTAGCAATCCCGTATATACAATTTTATCCCGCATAACTGTGTTACATTGCATTTTCTTCAAACAGCAAAGTGGTGGGGGCGCAGTGGCTCGGTGGTAGAGTGCTTGACTTGAGACCGAGGAGTCGCGGGTCCGAGCTTGCATTGTGTCCTCGAGCAAGACGCATTGATTTTGCTCAGTACAGGATCAACACAGGATGACCCGTCCCGACATAGCTGATTTTTTGACTGGGACGTAAAGAATCAAATCACACACACAAAAATCAAACAATAACAACTATGACTAGACTGGTTTGAATTTGTGCTAATTCTTAACATAACAGTCAACAATTTTTACAGTCATGTCGGGACAATTTTCCCGTCATCCCGGCTTGAACCAGTACACAGCAGCGGATAAAGTGTCACAGTCTTGCCCAGTGACTGGTGAGTCTCAGACCCTTCTATCCCCAGTTAGTGACGTATATAGGTCACTGCCCCCCTCCCCCCCCCCCCCCCCGCGTCTGACGCTCTACCAGCCAAGTCACTGTGCCAGGTGCAATGGTTTCCAGGCTGGTTTTAACGAGTGTAGGACATAAACATGGTAAAGTTTTCACTAGACACAGCTAGATACGGTGTGTCAGTCGGATGGATTATATTAGAAAAGAGTCAAACGACTTTGATCAGTCGCTACTTCACAAATAACTCTACAGATCAAGCAGGCTCGTTACGGCAAAATTCATGATTTTGTTGTATGCAACAAACGGGTCAGCCTGCACACCCATGCCATCTAAAGATTTTGTTGGTACTAACCAGTAAATGCATTATGCGTCATCTGGACGGAGTCTGACCTGCCCGTTAGATGTTCATCGGTGGTATAGAATTATACATAAGGTACTATTTGAACAAAGATTTTTAAACGATGGATGTTGTCTCTCTGGGTTTTCGCTAATAACGAAATGTCCCGAAACGGGAATGTACAAAACACATAAACTGGTAAAACGCACACAGTGAAGACACAGAGCGACTGTCGCGCGTTGATGCACATGACCTGGCTTTGCACTGTTCAATCAGGTCAATCCAGATGATTCCCGTTTTAGCCATTCCTAAATGTAGATATAAGGCTCACCTAGTTTCAAGCAGTTTAGATACAGAGCCAGACATTTTACGACCTGAGTTACATCGAAACTGCTTCTAAATATTACCAGCAGCCATCTCTTGTGATCTTTACATATTTGTTAACACCAGGCCGTGTAGCGCAGTCGGTAACTACAGATGCGTGTCTGATGACTGCAGATCAAGGGGGCAGTGAGTTTGATCCCGACCCGGTCCGATACTTATGTGAAGATTGATCATGAAATAAATTAATTTCTATGGTCATTCTCCACCATTCCGTTGATTCTTTCAAGAAGGGTTGCAGTCAGGAAAAGCCAAAAGTATGTGCACGAAGTACTTGTTAACGCTTGTTCAAGCTTTGTTAGGTGAACTGACCGTCCCGACATGACCGTAGCTGCTGACTGGGACGTAAAACTGCAAATCATAAAACTTTTTGTTAGGATACAACACGTCTCTTATCTCCCGTTTATGCCTAATGAAATGTCCTGAATTGGACCAGTCCACATCCGCTGTTGGGCGGTATTTGTCATGTTTATTCAAACATTATATTTAGCAAACTGTGGCGACCCTGATCAGACAGCGAACCATGCGACGGATCAGCACTGTTTGTCGATATCCCAAAATAAGGGTGGGTTAACCCGGCCTATCCAGGCCCTCTTACCTCTTGACAAGTAAATTTTGTTTTCTTCCCCTAGAGTCGTTATAAAAAGGCATCTAAACACTTTCTTAACCGATGGAACCTTCCTGATTCAAGTTTGTTTGAATTACCGAGACCCCCCACCTACTTCTCCCCCAATATAAGTTGGGTGTTCCAAAGCATGCGCGGATCCAGAGGGGGACAGGGGGTCCGGACCCTTCCTCAAAAATCACAAAAATATAGGGTTTCTTAGCAGTTCTGGTCCGGATCCCCTGAAATTCTCAAATCTATCAAGCTAATAAATGGCGTTTCGCTGGCGGTCCGATGTTTGCCCGCTTTTAGTGGCATTTGGATCCTCTCTCCCCTAAAAAATATATTGTCAGTGTTGCAGAGTTGACCCCCTCTTACAAAACTTTCTGGATCCGCGCATGGAAAGAATCAATATATCGATAATCCGATGCAAAACCGGCAGGCTCATTCCCGGGGTTACATATCTCGATCGTGTCCGAGAGTGTAGACCAGACGTGTAGAAAAATATGTATACTCATGCGCTAAATGTTCTCTTAAACGTTTTTTCGCATCAAATGCACTGACTTATGAGGGGCCGAATTTATGTGCCGATTAAATGTCAAGTTTGCTTTGGGCCAAAATGTCCCGTACTTGTTTACAAATCGTATTGTTGGTTTTGTTTTAGGAGAAACCCACGCTCGGAGTAGTTCTACACACCTGTGTCGAGAGACTCTGGCCAATAAACAACTTTTCAACTGCGTTTAGGCGGCTAGTAGTGAAAGCTTAGTGTACTATCAGACTCATTTTTTCTTTTTATTTATTTTTAAATAGCCATTGTACATTCGAGCATTATCAAGCCAGTTCTCGACATCTACGAGGATAAGACCCCCCCCCCCCCCACCCCAGTAACAATTTAACCTTCGAATATGAAACGAATATACAGGAATCTGCACACTCTGATGAGAGTTTGTTATTACAAAAAAAACAATAATATGGGGAAATAAAGTAAAAACGTGCACAGACGATGTATTAATGTTGCAGCAAACTGCTCCTGGTATTTCAAAAGTTAAATGACTGCTATTGGTTTAAAAAGCCAATACTTGTTCTAATACACTCGTTATCGGGTATATACGGAAATATCCGATCAGCAGAAAGTAGTCCCGTAAATATTAAATTTCACACGGAGCCGTTTCCGTAATGTATTTTCTTGACGTGAAAACTTGCAACAGACGATGTCAGCAGGCGACATTTTCAAAGTGTTAATTTGTAAAGTATACACCAAGGTTCATCGTAACGTCCCATCACCAGCTAGCGCTATAAGAACATGGCTATATTTTAAAACTGAAAGAGGGAAGGACTAATTTTCATTGGTTTAGAAATCTTTGATCTTTCTGTGCAGATGTTCAGGCTAGTCTGTGCTGTATGTGGAATACAGTTTAACCTGTCTTAAGCGGCCACTCAAAATTAGACAAAACAAAGATCTTAATGACAAATGGTGCTTAATGAAGGTCAAAGCTGTTGGAGCATTCTGCAATACGTTTATCCTTCATAAGCAAAAATCGGTCTAGAAAACCAATTTTTCATCTTCTTTTTGAGTGGCCGCTTAAGACAGGTTTGGCTGTAATATAAGAACAATTTACATGTCCTGGACCAGTACTTTATAACGTAATTTTCTCCGAGCAACCTGACCCAGACAAAATTATCTCTGAGAACAGAGCCTAGATAATTGAGCCAGTGCATGAGATTTCCAACAATGTGGTATGCGCGACCAGCAAAGCCTCAGATCAGCCTGTGCATACGCACAGTCTGATCAGAGTCTTTGCTTGTCGCTTGAATATTCTATGACTGTTAAGCTACTGACTGAACACCATTTGGAGTTTCTAAGCTTAAAAGGAGGCTGCACAGGCTCATCTGAGTCTACACTTGTCAAAATGTCAAATTGTTGGAAATCGCATGCCACGGCTCATATCATGAAAGGGGCCTCACAATATTCTAGTAAAGTACATACAGATTAAACTATCAATTTATAAATTTATCTAAATCTGTCCTGGTTGCAAGGGTATCATTCCTCTTTAAATGACCCAACTATAGCGTTCCATTTAGGGTTTTCCTGTGTGATTTGGTATCGTTTAGTTTAGCTTTTGATGCTCAGTTACCATAAACAGCGCAATGTTGACCAGAGAAAGTTGAGATTTGCGATAATCAATATCGTCTGTGAGACAAAATGCCATAAGGAAGCTAAACCATTTTTAAGGCTAGACAGTGTATATGTGCAGCCCAACTCTCCTTCACTTTAATTCCTTACCTGCTAGTGACATATTTTGTCGTCTGGTAGTAGCTTTTGCAAACAGCTTGGATCCAGATACCTGATCTGGACCCAACTGTTTGGCGCTCTAATGGTATTCCTGAAATATTTTTTCTTCAAGTTTTGAATAACCAAGTGCTTAACATTCGCGTGCAAATATTGTCTGCTTATGCGGTCTTATGAAATTTTTCCCTTAAACATCCAATCGGTTTCAACAACAGAAACTTATTTTTAACTGCTAAATTATTAAAACAAGGTTATAGATATCATAAAATTCGAAAAGCATTTTCTAAATTCTACTACAGACACTCAGAGTTAATTGTTAAATACAACATTGGGTTAAAACTCTTCTGCAACAAGGCATATCAGAACCTATATTTTATGGCGATTTAGTCTATAAACTCAAACGAATTGTTGGAAAACCTAATTTTAGTGATCAATTCTAAAAGATAGTAAAACGTTATTTAAGGGTTGGATATAATTTGGATATCATGCGACAGTCTGCATGCCTAGTTTTAAACCAAATCACGGTTTATAGCTATGGTTTCCTCTTTAATTGCACGACGGTGGGTCAGGCCTCAGACTCTATGACGGCTCTGACGTAAAGCTTTAATCGGTGGGTTGGTGCCTGATGCTTATCTGTAGCTGGACCCACCGTGGCTCAACTTGAGGTTTTCTTTAGCTCTGACTATCTGTGAGTCATGAGCCCTTTTCTTTGTTTCATCATGGAGTGTTAATTTGATTAGAGTGTTTTCCATGATGATGCATTGCATTAGTTAGATGGCCTCCATGCGAGCTGAACATTTCTTGTACTTCAACAACAGCAGAATCTAGGGCGAAGATTTGGTACCAGTAAAATGCATTTAAGCCCCCGGTGGCTTAGGCTGCTGTCCGTTCTAAGGCGGTGGTTCTGTTGTTGTTGGCTTTTTGTTTATTGTTTCTCCCATTGTGGGAGTATGTGATTGTTCTATGTTTTGTTGTACGTTACTTTATATCCATTCTAGTATTGCAATCATCTTGATGGGGAAGAGAGAGCTGATTGCTTTGCTTAATTTGTCTTCCTGGTATCTCGTGATGGTTGAGCGGCTCTTCCTCACGGTGCCACGGGGTTGTCTGCAGTTTGTGATTGTGGTTTTTCCTGATCATACTCACTTACTATTTTTGACCCACATCAGACTGCTCCATGAAGAATAGTCTGATCTTAATTCTCTCTTTTTTTCTTCAGAGACATCCAAATGCAACTCAAGGTATGTAACTTTATTGCCTAACGACATAACATGGTGTTATGTTGCCTGTTTATTTCGCGTGTTTCTGTATAGCCCGCTGACTTCACATGGTGACATGTTGACTGATGATTCCATGTTTCTATTCAGTGTACAGATTTCATATGGTGTTATATTGCCTTTTGACTTCTCATGTTTCTATGTAGTCAGCTGACTGCATATAGCTGCATGGTGCCTGATGATTTCCCATGTTTCTATTTAGTCTACAGATTTTATATGGTGTTATTTTGCCTGCTTTCTTCACATAGTTCAATGTAATCAGCTGACTACATATAGCTGCATGTTGCCTGATGATTTCACATTTTTCTATTTAGTCTACAGATTTTATATGGTGGTATATTACCTGTTTACTTCTAATGTCTCTATGTAGTCAGCTGACTGCATATAGCTGCATGTTGCTCGATTATTTCACATGTTTCTATTTACTCTACAATTTGTTTATGGTGTTATATTACCTGTTCTATGTAGTCAGCTGCCTACATATAGCTGCGTGTTGCCTGATGATTTCACATGTATCTGTTTAGCCTACAAATTTTATATGGTGTTATATTGCCTTTTTTCTCCACATGTTTCTATGTAGTCAGCTGACAGCATATAGCTGCATATTGCCTGATGATTTCACATGTTTCTATTAAGCCTACAGATTTTATATGGTGTTATATTGTTTGTTTACCTCACATGTTTCTATGTAGTCAGCTGACTGCATATAGCTGCATGTTGTCTGATGATTTAACATGTTTCTATTTAGTCTACAGATTTTATATGGTGTTATATTGTCTGTTGACTTCACATGTTTCTATGTAGTCAGCTGACTGCATATAGCTGCAGGGTGCCTGATGATTTCACATGTTTCTATTTAGCCTACAGATTTTATATGGTGTTATATTACCTGTTTACTTTACATGTTTCTATGTAGTCAGCTGATTGCATATAGCTGCATGTTGCTCGATTGTTTCACATGTTTCTATTTACTCTACAAACGTTTTATGGTGTTATATTACCTGTTTACTTCACATGTTTCTATGTAGTCAGCTGACTGCATATAGCTGCGTGTTGTCTGATGATTTCACATGTTTCTATTTAGTCTACAGATTTTATATGGTGTTATATTGCCTGTTTACTTCACATGTTTCTATGTAGGCATCTGACTGCATATAGCTGCATGTTGCATGATTTCCCATGTTTCTATTTAGCCTACATATTTTATCTGGTGGTATATTGCCTGTTTACTAAATATGCTTCTATGTAGTCAGCTGACTGCATATAGCTGTGTGTTGCCTGATGATTTCACATGTTTCTATTTAGCCTGCAGATTTTATATGGTGTTATATTGCCTGTACACTTCATATGTTTCTGTGTAATCAGCTGACTGCATATAGCTGCACGTTGGCTGATGATTTCAATTTTTTCTATTTAGTCTACAGATTTTATATGATGTTATATTGCCTGTTTACTTCACATGTTTCTATGTAGTCAGCTGAGTGCATACAGCTGCATGTTGCCTGATAGTTTCACATGTTTCTGTTTAGCCTACAGATTGTATACGGTGTTATATTGCCTCTTTACTTAATATGTTTCTATGTAGTCAGCTGACTGCATATAGCTGCATGTTGTCTGATGATTTATCATGTTTCTATTTAGTCTACAGATTTTATATGGTGTTATATTGCCTCTTTACTTCACATGTTTCTCTGTAGTCAGCTGACTGCATATAGCTGCGTGTTGTCTTATGATTTCACATGTTTCTATTTAGTCTACAGATTTTATATGGTGTTACATTGCCTGTTTACTTCACATGTTGCTATGCAATCAGCTGGCTGTATATAGCTGCGTGTTATCTGATGATTTCACATGTTTCTGTTTAGCCTACAGATTTTATATGGTGTTATACCTCCTGTTTACTTCACATGTTTCTATGTAGTCAACTGACTGCATACAGCTGCACGTTGCCTGATGATTTCACATGTTTCTATTTAGTCTACGGATTTTATATGGTGTTGTATTGCCTGTTTAGTTCACATGTTTTTTCTGTAGTCAACTGACTGCATATAGCTGCATGTTGACTGATAGTTTCACATGTTTCTGTTTCGTCTACATATTTTATATGATGTTATATTGCCTGTTAACTTCACATGTTTCTATGTAGTCAACTGACTGCATATAGCTGCATGTTGCCTGATGATTTCACATGTTTCTGTTTAGCCTACAGATTGTATATGGTGTTATATTGCCTATTTACTTAACATGTTTCTATGTAGTCAGCTGAGTGCATACAGCTGCATGTTGCCTGATGATTTCACATGTTTCTGTTTAGTCTACATATTTTATATGATGTTATATTGCATGTTTACTTCACATTTTACTATGTAGTCAGCTGACTGCATACAGCTGCGTGTTGCCTGATGATTTCACATGTTTCTGTTAGCCTACAGATTGTAAATGGTGTTATATTGCCTATTTACTTTACATGTTTCTATATAGTCAGCTGACTTGACATGCTGTCTGATTATTTCATATGTTTCAATTAGCCTACGGACTTCATAGGGTGTTATATTGCCTACTTACTTCACATGTTTCTATGTAGTCACCTGACTGCATATAGCTGCATGATGCCGATGAATTCACATGTTTCTATTTAGTCTACAGATCTATTATGGTGTTACATTGCCTGTTTACTTCACGTGTTTCTATATAGTCAGCTGACTGCATATAGATGCATGTTGTCTGATGATTTCACATATTTCTATTTAGTCTACAGATTGTATATGGTGTTATATTGCCTCTTTTCTTCACATGTTTCTATGTATTCAGCTGACTTAACATGGTGGCATGTTGCCTGATGATTTCACATTTCAACTGACGTCAACAAAAACGCCTCATCTAGTATTAAACATGAATATCTCTTAGACTGAACAGGCTTTCATAACAGCATATCAGCCAAGCGCATCTCATGAAAAAAGAATTGCTGTAAGAACATTTGAGGTTGAGAAAACGAACTCGGTTTGAGACAGAGGTCACCAGTATTGCGTGACACAGAATTGTATCCACTTTTGCTTTGTTTCCAGATACAATCCATTGACAAGAACGACTTGCTTTACCATTGTAAAATCGTCCCTATTTTACAAAAATGCGTTTATAATGTTAAGACAATGTCTGTATGCTACTGCTGAACAAAACAACTTACCGTACCCACTTTTTCGCCATGCATTTGAGTACAAATTAAACTTCTTGGCTGGGTCAGATGTGGTGCTTGCTTGTATCAATTCCTGATCTTTGCCACCTTTCTATCTTTGTAAAGTGGTTTTAAATTTTGTTACTAATCATTTGCAAAAGTCTAAAGTCTTTAACCAGCGACTATTGCTGAGGATCTGCAATCTGGCTCGTGTTCCAGATGGCCGTTTTCGACGACATTAACGTAGAACAAAAATTGGCCATTGAGCGTGACAGCTCATCTAAAATGGCGTACATTTATGTAGATGGTAACTAATGTGCCCCCTCTATTATTTTTCTATTAGAATTAAAGCAAAGCAAGTTTTACAAACGGACCTTACATTTTCTTTAATATGACGTCATAATTTTATAAAGTTATTGCTCGCTGAAAATTGTATCCAAATTTTATCATTGTTTCGCAAAACACAATGGACACAAACTGAGTGCAAATTCAAATTGAAATCACAAGCGATTCATGAATAATGCCGTTATGTGTACATGTAACCTGAATGACGTCATCAGAATAACGCGTCACCGTCACACCAAATTAAAGTCATTTTCCAACATCGCCTAGCCTCTACATGAATAAGCAGTATGCTTGCATGCTTGATGTATCGATATTCTTATATCAGTGTGGGTAAAAGTCTAGAGCAATGGCGGATCAAGCATCGGTCTGTTCAACAGTAAGTGTGTATTCAAGCAAAGGGTCATGGTTGAGGTCTCAATGGCTTTTATCCTTTATTTCATGAATTATCTACTTAAATGGGCTGTTGGTTCTTGTAAACTCTTATCAATTGTTTTCAAATGATATTGTGTGTAATTTGTGTTTTAAGATAGTGCTTATCTTATTACTCCTGGAGGCTGGTGACATAGAATTGAACCCTGGCCCCAATACTATTAATAGCTCTCTTTCTGTTTTACACAGCTTTATTAGAAATTTACGCAATAAATTAGACTGTATGACAGATAACTTTTTTAGATTTTGATATATTGTGTTTTACGGAATCTCATCTAGATGCTAACATAACAACAGAATCTTTGATAATGTCTTGCAAATATGACATTCCTTATCATAAAGATAGAACAAATCATGGTGGAGGGCTATTAATGTATTTGTCCTGCGGACTTGCGCATACTAGAATTATAGATTTGGAGACATTCTGGAATGAGTCACTTTGGGTTGAAATTAAGGTAAATAGGTAAAGCTATCTTATTGGTTTGTTTTATAGTCCACGAACAGCAGATGTTGTCTTCTTTGATTCCCTTAACAAAAATATAGAAAAAGCTCTAAATATTACCAACAATATTGTAATTTTGGGAGATATGAATGAAGATTTACTTAATCCAAATATGCATAATTTGAAAGATGTATTGCTTCTTAACTCCCTTCACAATATCATATCTAAACCAACACGCCAGCTTACTTTGTTAGATCCTACTATACTTCATGAAGTTATGTCACCTTTGAATCAAGGCATTATTAGAGTTCATAAGTGATCACTGTGCGACTTATCTATACTTGCCATTTGAGTATCCAGTACATTGATCTTTCACTCGAAATGTATGGATGTATAAAATGTAAATTATGAATTGTTTTGATAAAAAGCTCTCTGCTTTTTACTGGTCATGTCTCTGACCGTTCCAAGGCGGTACTTCTTTTGTGGATCTTTTATGTTTTTGTTCTGTCTTGTGTTTGCTATGTTTTGTGCGCGTCTGTTTATATGTGCTTTTTGGTCACCTGCTGGGAAAGGGCTGACCTCTTGGCTCTCGTTTGTGGTGTCTTCTGTGAGTTTGTCACTTTCCCATTGGTATCCTGGGTCAGGTGTGGTACTTGATTGTATCGATTCCTGATCTTTGCACCATTACTTACTTTTATCAGGGTAGTGTTAATGAAGTTTGCTCATTATTCACAAATATGTTCATTGAATTTGCAAAATTGTCCATACCAAGTAAACCAATTGTAGTTCGTGAAGATGATAAACCATGGTATGATACTGAAATAAGGAGAAACCCAAGGAAAAGAGATAGACAAAAGAAGAAAGCTATTAAATTAGGTAATCAAAATGACTGGAACAAATACAAATTCCTCAGGAATAAGGTAAATAATCAAAAAAGCATGCGAAGGAATTATTTTATAATAATTTAGATATTATTGTTTCAGACTTTCAAAATAATGACAAACGTAAATTTTGGAAATTAATTCGTCATTTATGAAAAATAACAATTCAACATCTTCTATCCCTCTTTTATGCTCAACACTTCCTAATGGTGACAATAATTGGCATTTCAACGACCAAGACAAAGCTAACTGTTTAAACGACTATTTTGCTTCTATCTCAACAGTCAATGATTCAGAGACCCAGTTACCTCCATTCACTAAGACAAATGATAACTCTCTTTCTCAAATAAATTACACTGAACTGGAAATTGAAAATATTATCGAAAAAATAAACTCTAACAAAGCAAGTGGTGATGATGACATAAGCCATAAAATGCTGAAGGGTGTGTCAAAAACTGTCTCAAAACCCCTCTGCATTTTAATAAATAGATCCTTTGATGAGGGAATATTTCCTGATATATGGAAACTTGCGAACGTAATTCCCATTTTTAAGAAGGGAGCCAAATCTCAACCATCTAATTATAGACCAGTTGCACTCCTGAGCTATATTGGTAAACTACAAGAAAGGATTGTTTTTAAGAATATGTATAATTTTCTTATTGACAATAATCTCTTGTACAAGTACCAATCTGATTTTCTACCTCATCACTCTACAGTGTTTCAATAAATTGACATTTTTCATAATATATGTCAAGCTTTTGATGATAACATGTTTTCTTGTATTGTCTTTTGTGATGTGACTAAAGCATTTGATAGAGTTTTGCACAAGGGTCTTTTGTTCAAATTGAGACAAAATGGCATTGATGGGAAACTTTTAGAGTGGTTAAGTAGTTACTTAAGCCAAAGAAAGTAGAACGTTTGTTTTAAATCATGTTACTCTGGCTTAAAATCTATCTTTGCTGGCGTGCCACAATGATCTGTTCTAGGGCCTCTTTTCTTTTTGGTATATATTAATGACATGGCTGGAAAAAGTTTGACAAGGCTGTTTGCAGATGATAGCTCACTATTTTATGCTGCATCCAGTATTGCTGATATAGCTGGTATTATTATCCATGATTTACAAATGATGTCAAACTGGGCTAAACAGTGGTTAGTTACCTTTAATCCATTGAAAACCGAGGCTGTCTTATTTACTCTCAAAAAGCTATATTTCTTTCCACATCTTATTTTTGATAATGTTGTTATTAACTTTATAGATAGCCTTAAACATTTGGGTTTATAATTAAGTAGTAATGGCCAACGGCACACTCATTAAAAATAGTGTCTCTTCAGCAACTAGAATCTTGTGAATAATGCGTAAGCTTAAATATTCTATTAGCAGAAATGCTCTCAAACAGATGTATATATCATATATGTTACCAGCTATAGAATATGCGTCAATTGTATGGGATGGATGCTCTGAACAAGACTCACAAACACTTCAAGAGATCCAAAATGAAGCAGCTCTGCTGGTTACTGGATTAACTAGATCTGTATCATTGGAAAACCTGTACAAAGAATGTGGTTGGGCAACTTTATCACAAAGAAGGCATCAACATAATCTTTATTCATATATAATGTTAATACTGGCATGGTGCCTCCGTACATACAAGATTTAATTCCTCCTTTGGTTAGTGAAATATCAGATTACCCCTTGAGAAACAATAGTAATATATCTGTACCTCTGAATCGAACTAGTATTTCACAGAAATCTTGTATCCCATCATCCATTAGGCTATGGAATTCTCTTGAAGATAACTTTAGAAATCTATCAGCATTGTCCACCTTTAAAAAGCATATAATATTAAAGTTTAACATAGCACATGCTCCTCCTTTCTCTTCTATGGGGAATAGATATATGTCTGTCGTACATGCACGACTGAGAAATAATTGCAGCGGTCATAACAGTGATCTTTTTAGAAATCATATCCGTAATAACCCTTTATGTGACTTGTGAGACGTGGCAGAGGATGTTTACCACTACTTCTTTCAATGCAGAAAATATTCTGTTGAAAGACAGGTTTTCAATGATACAAATATAGGCTTTCATCCTCTATATATCAATGTGATTTTTCATGGCAATGGAAATTGGAATACTGAAGCCAATATGGTCTTGTTCAGGGCTGTACATAGGTATATACGTGCCTCCAAACGCTTCTAATAAACTTTAATGGCTCTGTTTCAAAACATACTCAGAAACCAGTACTAGGTGACCTGACTATTTTAGTTTTTCAAATTTAAGGGGTTCATATTAGCAGTTTTATATCTTTGTACTTACTTAACTATAAAAAGGGCTACTTACTATTTATTTATCTTCTTTTTATTTATTTATTTTCCATGTATTTTTTCTTCTTGCTTATAATGCTTTCGCTTAACTTGCTCGCAACTTCTTTAGTATTCATATGTATTATACTTGTTAAGCCATGTTTATTCGCTCATATGTATGTATAAATTGTAGGGGAACGGTCGTAACTAAGGTTGTGAGAATTTGTGACCCACCCCATTGCTGCATCAAATATGGCAATAAAATATGTTTAAACTAAATTAATAAGCAGTACGATGATGTACATTTTTGTATATCATCGCTAAGAAAACAGTGGCTGTGTTTCTTTGGCACCAAACGACGTACGTCGCTGTCTCGCCTGCGCCTCCGACTTACGCCGATCACATGACCGGGAAAGGGTAATAAGCCGCTGCAATCGAGCAAAAACGGCGTAACAGTACTTACTTTGAGGCGAAACAGGCCTCGCCGCTTCCACGCCTTGGTTGAAATTCGGCGAGATTGGCGTATGCAGGTAGTGCGCCTATCGGGTGCGCCGCCACGTGATCCAAATCAATCGAGTGCCCCGCCGGTTATAGACTACAACCGGCTTACGCCCGGCAAAGCCAAAGAAACGCACCCAATGGTTATGAGTGAGGCGTTTTTTGTTGACGCCAGTATATTGGTATTCTTGTGTGTGCTGTTTGCTTCTGTTTTTGTCACTTTCCCATATGGTGTCTCAGGTAAAGGTGTGGTACTTCATTGTATCGATTTCCGATCTTTGCCTTCTTCTTGATTTTATGTCGCTTGCTGATTTCATTTTTATCTATCTAGCCTGCTGACTTCACATGTTGTCAGGTTTCCTGATGTTTTCTTATGTTTCTATATAGTCTGCAGATTTCATATGGTGACATGTTGGGTGTTGATCTCACAAGTTTCTATATAGCTCGCAGATTTCATATGGTATTGATTTCACACGTTGGTATGTTTCCTGATGATTTCATGTTTCTATAAACTCACCATTACCTAGGTCGTACCAAGCTGCTAAGCAACTTCTTAAGACCCATTTTTAAATCTTCTCAAGAAATACGATGCTACTGTTTCACCCTGCAGATTTATATGTTTCTTTATACCACACTTACCGACTTTAACACGAAATATCTGTTGATGTGCAACGTCCACACTGGTCTAGGTGGTATAAATTACTCAAACCATGTCTGTCCACCTGTACGTAAGATAATCCACTGGCTGAAGCTCGTGGATTACCACCACGTATAGGCGGACAAATCATGTTTTAACTATTACTTATAGCCTACAGATTTCGTATGGTTATTTTGCCTGCATATTTCACACGTTGGTATGCTTGCTGATGACTTCTGATTTTTCTACATATGATGCAGGTTTCTTATGGTGTTATGTTGCCTGACAATTTATGTGTTTCTATACAGACTACAGATTTTATATGGTTTTATGTTGCCTGATTTCACATGGTGATACGTTTCCTAATGAGTTATTATTGTGTTATGCTGATTAATACTGTAAAGCTACCTGCTGGTTCCACACTGGTATGCTACCAACTGACGTCATATTGTGTGTTATGTTATCTGCTGACTCTTTTAAAGAGTCATGCTTCCTGCTGAATTCTCATGATGTTATGCTACTTGTTAACTCAATATGATAAAGTGTTGCCAACTATAGCTTCAAATGGTGTTAAGCAAACTGTTGCTTACTTCATATGGTCTTTAACTTCCTTCAATGTGTTACTGGCTAACTTTACATGTTTTTTTGTTGCCTCCTGATTTTACATGATGCTACGCTACCTACCTGCTTCACAATATGTAATGCTACCTGTGAGTTTACATGGTGTTATGTAACGTGCCGACTTCGCCTGGCGTTGTGTTTTAATTGTTTATTTTACATGATACAATGCTACTATTAAACAAAGAGATTCCGACTGCGAGGTCAAAGTATGTTTAAGTACTAAATATAAGTTATCAGTAGATCTTACAGTTATTGAAAGTTGTAATGGTTTGGGATTTACCTCACGTCACTGTCATAAACGACAAGTGGAATAGTACCTGTTGACTTTACATCGTGTTATGCTGCCTACTCGTTTGATATGGTGTCATGCTGTCTGTTGACATTTTATGGTGTTTGGTAACTTTGTGGATTCACATTTTGTTATGCTTTCTGTTGTCTTCTGACATCGCTTTTCCTATGCTACATGCACCTGCTGATTACACATAGTGCTAAGTTACATTTCGACTTTACATTGTGTTATGCTGCCTTTTGACTTCACACAGCGCTATGCTGCCAGCTCGTTTCAAATGCTGTTATGCTGTATGCTGAATTTACATGGTGCTACGCTGCCTATCAGCTTCACAATATATAATACTGCCTGCTTAGCTATCACGGTGTTATGCTACCTGCTGACTTTGTCTGGCGTTTTGTGTTAACAGTTTATTTTACATGCTGTAATGCTACCTGTTGCCTTCACACAGTGCTATGCTGCATGCTCATTTCACATACTGTTATGATGTCTGCTAAGTTTTTTTATGATGTTTGGTAACTTAGTGGATTCACATTGTGTTATGCTTTCTGTTGACTTAACGTGATGTTTTAATGTCTTCTGATACCGTTAGTCCTATGCTACATGTATACCTGCTGACTTCACATGCTAAGTTACATTTCGATTCCACACTGTGTTATGTTGATTTTTGACTTTACATTGTGTAATGTTGCCTTTTGACTTCAGATTGTTATGCTGCCTTTTGACTTCAGATTGCGTTATGCCTCCTTTTGACTTCAGATTGTGTTATGCTGCCTTTTGACTTCAGATTGTGTTATACTGCCTTTTGACTTCAGATTGTGTCATGCTGCCTTTTGACATCAGATTGTGTTATGCTGCTTTTTGAGTTCAGATTGTGGTATGCTCCCTTTGATTTCAGATTGTGCTATGCTTCCGTTTGCTGCCTTTTGACTTCAGATTGTGTTATGCTGCCTTTTAACTTCAGATTGTGTTATGTTACCTGCTGACTTTATAGGGCGTTTTTCTGCCTGTTTATTTCACAAAGTACTACAAAAGCTTTCATCTTCACATAGTTTTGCTGTTAAAAATGGTTTTATGCTGGATGCTGACATCACATGGTGTTATGCTGGCTGCTGTTTTCTTACGTTGTGTTCAGCTAAATGCACCTGTAGACTTTGCTTTGTGCTATGCTGCTTGCTGACTTCACATTGTGTTATTCCACCTGCTTAATTTTGGATGCTGACTTCATGTTGATACATTGCCGACTGCTGCATCATGGTTCTACATGGTGTAATGCTGCCTGCACATGCTACCTCCCGACTCTACACTTCTTACCAGCCTCACAATACGTTGTGTTTACTGCTGAGTTTACATGGTTTTATGCTGTCTCTTGACATTACATGGTGCTACACTACCTACCAACCTCACAATATGTAATGCTAACTGCTGAGACTACATGGTTTTATGTTGTCTCTTGACTTAACATGGTGCTACACTACCTACCAGCGTCACAATATGTAATGCTTACTGCTGAGTTTACATGGTTTTATGCTGTCTCTTGACTTTACATGGTGCTACACTACCTAACAGCCTCACAATATGTAATTCTAACGGCTAAGTTTACACAGTTTATGCTGACTCTTGTCTTTATATGGTGCTACACTACCTACCAGCCTCAAAATATGTAGTTCTAACCTCTGAATTTACACATTTTCATGCTGCCTCTTGGCTTTACATGGTGCTACACTACCTACCTGCTTTACAATATGTAATGCCAACTGCTGCGTTTACATGGTTTTATCCTGCCTCCTGACTTAACATGGTGCTACACTACCTACCAGCCTCACAATATGTAATGCTAACTGCTGAGTTTACATGGTTTCTTGCTGCCTCTTGACTTAACATGGTGTTACACTACCCATCAACCTCACTCTATGTTATGCTAACTGATGCGTTTACATGGTTTTATGCTGCCTCTTGGCTTTACATGGTGCTACACTACCTTCCTGCTTCACAATTTGTAATACTAACTGCTGAGTTTACACGGTTCCATGCAACCTCTTGACTTTACATGGTGTTACACTACCTATCAACCTCACTCTATATTATGCTAACTGCTGAGTGTACATGGTTTTATGCTGCCTCCTGGCTTTACATGGTGCTACACTACCTACCTGCTTCACAATATGTAATACTTACTGCTGAGTTTACACGGTTCCATGCTACCTCTTGACTTTACATGGTGTTACACTACCTATCAACCTCATTCTATGTTATGCTAACTGCTGAGTGTACATGGTTTTATGCTGCCTCCTGGCTTTAGATGGTGCTACACTACCTACCTGCTTCACAATATGTAATGCTTACTGCTGAGTTTACATGGTTTCATGCTGTCTCTCGACTTTACATGGTGTTACACTACCTATCAACCTCACACTATTTTATGCTAACTGCTGAGTTTACATGGTTTTATGCTGCCTTCTGGCTATACATGATGCTTCACTACCTACCAGCTTCACAATATGTAATACCTCATGCTGAGATAACATGGCATTGTCAGTTGCCGACTTTGGCATTTTGTGTTAGCTGTTTATTTTACAAGGTGCAATTTTACCTGTTGAGTATACACAATCTTTACTGACCGTTCCAAGGTGGATCAGTTCTGTTATTCATGTTTCGTGTTTGTCATGCTTTCTTGTCTGTTCATTGCAGCTTTGTGGTCATCTACTGGGAAAGGGCTAAACTTTTGGCTCTCGTGTATGTGATTTCTTCTTGTGTTTTTGTCAGTTTCTTGCTCTAATTGCACTAAGATATTGTCTTCAAAAAGATATCATGTCATTTAGCTTAGTGTGAATTCTTCAATTATTATTCTCCCTTATTTCTTCCTGCTTGTGTCATCAGCAGATGACCTTGGCTACAGTTTGGACCTTGATCTAGATCCACACTGTTTTACACGTTGGTTTCATTCCAGAAAGAAGTTTTAGAAAATTTTAGCTATACTATTAAAACCTTGCTACATGTTGTGGCGACTTTTGTCGTCTATTGATAACCATTGCAAACAGTTCGGACCCAGATAAGGACCAACATAATGTTGGTCCTGATCTGGATCAAAACTGTTCTACACTCTGATAGTGTTCCTGAAATAATTTTCTGCAAAAGTTAATTCTGAAAAACAAAATAGCAGCAGATGACAAAAAAAACATGAAAAAATATCCAGCATGCAAAGAATGCCACCCCCTCTCTGCGTAAAGTTCAAAAACATTATAATTCAAGGGATGAGCTTAATGCTCACTTAAAGGTAATTACTTATGGCCTTGTTGTTCTTAGTCTTTTTTTTTCTAAATGCATTAATAATTGCAGACCTTGAAATATCCTTAAATAGATGCTTGCCCTGCATTGCGAAAAATTATATATTAATAGTAATTATTAAAAACATGTTCTGACATCCAGATTTTCTGTTGCCGCATTTGAATGGATCTAAGCCCCTGTACAGTGAGCCACTTTAGTAACGCACCACCTTTTCAGGGCCCTCATTTTTTGACAAAAATGCTGGAATCAAACATTCTCTATGCTCATTTACTTATTGACATTTTATCTAGTTGATGACATAGAAAAAATATCAAAATCACTCATGTGAATCATTCTGCAACGTCAAAAGCAATTTTGACAAAAATGCTCGTGATACCTGAGCGTCTATATTTTCTATTTCCGTTTTGCGCTAGGAATTATCCATGGTGGTCGTTGTGACAGAAAAACACCCAAAACAATTGTTTTATTCAAGTAAAATCCCCTTTTTGGTCGTTGAAATTAGTAACGCTGTTTAGTGCTGCAGCAGACCCACCATATTGTGACACATACC
Source organism: Loripinus fragilis (assembly GCA_964019695.1). Classification (NCBI taxonomy): domain Eukaryota; kingdom Metazoa; phylum Mollusca; class Bivalvia; order Lucinida; family Lucinidae; genus Loripinus; species Loripinus fragilis. The sequence continues at coordinate 68,990,132 of OZ026523.1, forward strand.
GGTCCCCACAAGGTAACAAGCTGCAACATACATCAAATTAAAGGTAAGAGTCTCCCAAATCAAAAAATGCATGATGCCACCTTGGTATGTCGGGGCGTAAACTTTTATGAGTCATTAAAAAAGGGCACCCATACAAATAAATAACTTTACTAATAAAACTTAATTCAAACCTGAGATCAAAAACATTGCTAAAGTTGGTATAATATGAACACAAAATGATACAGAAGGATGCTAGAAATATTTTGCATCATACATGGGATGCAAACAAGTCCAAATACACTGACGGTGAAAGGTCATTAGGTACATTAGTCACGAAAACCCATGATTTTCTATAATTCTTTTTGTTAAAAGGTCCTAATGTATAAATGTATTGAAAACAAGTTTAAATATTATCAATGACATCTGGGAAGCAAACAGTGCATAATTTCACTACCATTTATTGTGGCGAAAAATTGTATGGCCCACCAAAAAGGGTATCCATTCAAGAAATAAATTTACTGATAAAAATTAAATTAAACCAATGACCAAAAGCAGTGCTGAAGTTGGCATAATGTGAACACTAAATGATACATGAGAATGCTGAAAATATTATTATTCATGTGTAAGGTTCATATAGGTCCAAATACACCGATGGCGAAAGGTCATTAAGTACATTAGTCGCGAAAACCCATGATTTTGTAGAATATTTTCTGACAAATGATCTCTTTTGGTATAAATATATTGAATACAAGTTAGAATGTTGACAACTGACATCTGGTAAGCAAAATGTGCACGATGCCTCTTCCATATGTAGGGTCAAAAATGTTTACGGCCTTTCAAGGAAGGGTACCCATAAAATTAAATAACTTAACTGATAAAAAAGCCATTTAAACCAATGATCAAAACTACGGTTCAAGTTTGTATAATATGAACGCTTAATGACAAAATAGGGTGCTTAAATATTTTCTGTATTATATGAGGTACAAATAAATACAAATACATTGGTGGCAAAAGGTTATGTAGTACATTTTGTCACGAAAACTCATGATTTTGTAGACTTATTTCAAGTCAAATGATTTTTGTAAGTACATATGTATTAAAAACAAGTTAGAAATGACAAATGATTTATTTAGCACAAACACATTTACAATAAATGGTTAAGGCCAATACAAACAAACAAAAACATTCATATGGAAGTATCTATACATGTGGGAGTCATAGTACATGTTATCAAATGCCATTTGGGAAGCTCCTACTCAAAATATAATCATCCCAAGTGAATAGATGATACATTTACGGTTCATTCATTTAGTAAAATCCGTATCAGATCTGGGGCCCCAAGGGGTTTTTGAGATTTTGGGAGAATGGCTATTTATTTTCAGGGATTTGGGGAGCAAGTTCATAGTTTTGGGGATTTAGGGAGCCCTGCAAAAAAGTAAAAAAATCTCACCTTAAAGGAAAAGCCTTCATTTTGTTTGATTTTTTCAAAAAAATTCTTTGGCAGACCCCCTCATACCCCCCTTGGATATCTAAATGTATTTACTTTCCTGCTAACATGCTAATCTGGATTGTATTGATGACTGATAAGTCAAATTATTTTCACTATTGTGGAAAATTCGACTTAAAATTGTTGATTTTTAGGTTGATAATATCGTATTTGGGAACACTCAGAATGCGCCGTATTGAACCGATTTAATAAAAAAAAATTCTGCACCCTAGCATGAATCTGAATCCACATCATTACAGGATATATCTTTGCGTCCAGTATGTAATATTTGCTGTAAAAAACGTAAAGCCTCCACTTTTTTTGCATTTCTTTGGCTTCTGAGGGCTATTAACCCCCTCCCCCGACCCCCATTGTAAAATGTGAAAGTATTTATTTTATGCCAAAGTGCACATCTGGATTAATCTTAGAGAAAAATTTGGCACAAAATTTGGGCTTTTGATTTATTATAAAAAAATGTTGATTTTTAGGTTGATAATCACTTATTTTGGAACACTCAGAATGCACCAGACCCCACCATTTTTATCAAATTTTCCCCGGACCCCCCTAGCACAAGTGATAATCAACATCATACCAGGGCTACCTACACATCTGGTATGCAATTCTCTATCTAGGTAATTAGATGGGTTTTTTATTAAAACTTTGATGAATGTTGATCAGATATATTCTTGCTTGTTAAAACTGAAAGTAAACTTTCGTATAGGGCCTAATAGCAATTACTAAAAAACAACTCTCTAATGGTTACAAAATTAATGTTTTCACTTTATTTTAGAAAATTTAGTTTCATCTATTGGAAAAAAAGCTGCCCCTCCCCCACCAAGAAAACCAAATGGTCTAGCTGTCACTAATAAAAAAAAATCAAGTCTAGAGAGCATTCCTCCATAGTATCCATACCTACTCTACTAGGTACAGCAGCAGAATTTTAAGGATGGCCCCATACTTTGAGCTTTATCATGCATTCCATTGAAATAATTATATATCGTTTATTCCTTGGCCAAGGACTTTCTATTTATATAGAGTTTCCGTCCGTGGCTAAGCCCTATCTTTACATGTATAACGTAAAATATTAAGTGAATATTAAGTCATCTGCTCATGTATAGCTTCATAGTTTTTAAGTATGTGAATTTAATCCTATGGAAAGAACTTTACATTTCAGGGAGAATTGGCTTACATTTTGGGGAATTTGGGGCGAAGCTGAATTAATTTTAAGGATTTGGGGAGCAAAGGGAAATATTTTCAGGGAGCTGAGGTACTTTCTTTCAGGGATTTAGGGAGATAAATGCATTATTTTCAGGGATCAAGGGAGCACAGACCCCCCCCTGGGGCCTCAGATCTTATTAATGTACCATGTGGGAAGAATTTTTGTCAAGGACATTGGCTAAATTGTTCCAACTTTTGCATAAAGTATATCAACGTGTGTCAGGAAAGTATTAAACTATTTCTTTTTTTCTTGAGAGATATCATATCTCATTGACCATGAAAGTTCATCAAGTCCATCATCCACAAAACCACATGTCATACATGTATATATCATACTTTATGAATGAGGAAGCACATGGCAGAATGGCATTGAGGCCGCTAATGATGAGCCAGTCTGCTACACCACACAAGTTGCTGAATGATTTATAATGTAAATATTCAATTGTGAGTATGCTCTTCTTTCTGTAATAAACAGCTTTGTACAACCTTGTGTGTGTGTGCAATGTAGCAGTGCCATGGGAAGGAAACTTGTCTGAATATTTCCTCTATTTTGTCTTGTGAAGATGTTGCCAAATCAGATGCTGAAACTGATAAATCAGTGAGTGTGTTCTATTGGAACTAGTCATTCAAATGCCATATAAGTGAGTATATGACTGTGAATTGTTGACAAATGCCTGGCATTCATAAAGTATAATATACATGTATGCCATGTGGTTTTGTGGATGATGGACTTGATGAACTTTCATGGTCAATGAAATATGATATCTCTTAACAAATAGAAGAAATAAAAATAGTTTAATACTTGCCTGACACACGTTGATATACTTTATGCAAAAGTTGGAACATTTTTGCCAATGTCCTTGGCAAAAATTATTCCCAAATATTACATTAATAAGATATGATACGGATTTTACTAAATGAATGAACTGTATATGTATCATCTATTCATTTGGGATGATTTTATTTTGAGTCGGAGCTTCCCAAATGGCATATGATAACATTTTATCTTGTTTTTAATACATATGTACTTAAAGAAATCATTTCTACAAAATAATGAGTTTTCGTGACAAAATGTACTTAATAACCTTTCGCCATCAGTGTATTTGGATTTATTTGCACCTCATATAATACAGAAAATATTTTAGCACCCTATTTTGTCATTTAGCGTTCATATTATACAAACTTGAACCATACTTTTGATCATTAGTTTAAATGGGGTTTTTTATCAGTTAAGTTATATAATTTTATGGGTACCCTTCCTTGAAAGGCCATAAACATTTTTGACCCTACATATGGAAGAGGCATCGTGCACATTTTGCTTACCAGATGTCAGTTGTCAACATTTTAACTTGTATTCAATATATGTATAATAAAAGAGATCATTTGCCAGAAAATATTCTACAAAATCATGGGTTTTCGCGACTAATGTACTTAATGACCTTTGCCATTGGTGTATTTGGACCTGTATGAACCTTACACATGAATAATACTATTTTCAGCATCCTCATGTATCATTTAGTGTTCACATTATGCCAACTTCAGCACTGATTTTGGTCATTGGTTTAATTTAATTTTTATCAGTAAATTTATTTCTTGAATGGATACCCTTTTTGGTGGGCCATACAATTTTTCGCCACAATAAATGGTAGTGAAATTATGCACTGTTTGCTTCCCAGATGTCATTGATAATATTTAAACTTGTTTTAGATACATTTATACATAAGGAGGACCTTTTAACAAAAAGAATTATAGAAAATCATGGGTTTTCGTGCCTAATGTACCCAATGACCCTTCACCGTCAGTGTATTTGGACTTGTTTGCATCCCATGTATGATGCAAAGTATTTCTAGCATCCTTCTGTATCATTTTGTGTTCATATTATACCAACTTTAGCAATGGTTTTGATCTCAGGTTAAAATTAAGTTTTATAAGTAAAGTTATTTATTTGTATGGGTGCCCTTTTTTAATGACTCATAAAAGTTTACGCCCCGACATACCGAGGTGGCATCATGCATTTTTTAATTTGGGAGACTCCTAGCTTTAATTTGATGTATGTTACTGCTTGTTACCCTGTGGGGACCACCATCTTGAAAACTAGCTCACTTTTTTTACTGCTTTGCTGCAGCACTAGCTACTTCTTGAAGAAATGCTCGTTTTGACATCATATTAACGTCAGTTACAATAATCGAACAGGTTTTCCTTCGCAAATTGTTTTGTTATGAGTCACTTGTTGACATAGAAGTATCAAAACACTAAAACATCTTATCATTGACACGTTTTATAGCCTTGGTAGTAGTGACGTCATCCGTCACTAACGTCAACACCTTGACGCCAATAAATCCATTATTTTTTTACGAAAATAAACGGCGGATACATGGTTGTTTAAAATGAAATTACATGTATAAAAGAAGTGTTTTGATATCTAAGTTTACTCAGATTCATACGAAATTTTAACTAACTTTAAAAAGTAAAAAAAAAAACAACTTTTTTCAAACCCTGGTCAGCTGGAAACCAAAATAGTAAAACGTTTAAAAAACTTATAAAGTTAACAAACACAATCCAGTCTTAGATTTTGCCAAGAATTAAGTAATAGATAAAGGATACTTTTCCGAGGCTTTCTTGTTTAAACCGCCTAGCCCACCGAGCGGTTTAAACAGAAAGCCGAGGAAGAATCCTTTATCTAGCTTGTAGTATGGCGCAGGCGCAAATAAACACGTGTTACTGACACCTGACGAAATTTACATTCGCTCCTCCCTGCATCCGGCCTAAGCTGCCAATTATTTACAGGATAATGTGTCGCGTTTTAGTAAGTTACCGCCTACATCGCTGTTTAACTGAAATTGGAAGTTAGAGTACGGTTTTAAGCTCCTCCTTCGTCGTTATTCCGGGGTGTCTGATTTAAACATCAGCAAAGATCAAAGAAAAAAGCATCGGCCATGCTACAATTGGCTCTTATCTCTGGCAGTGCAGAGATTCGACCCTGAAAAAAGAGCAATGTTCGAACTAATGCAATGTGAAATGGTGTTTTGAGGGTAGTGCCCTTCGAGATCCATTTTCTCACTTGTTACTTATTTGATCACGATAAAATTTCTATGTCTAATGCAAATATAGATGTGCTTTATGCTGGTAGTCTCAGTTTGTCTTTTCCGAGTATTTTTACATTTTATAAGTGGTGCGTAACTAAAGTGGCTCACTGTATTTGTATACCTAGCTCCGATAACCTTTTCAAACAGTTTGGACCCAGGTCAGGCCTGACAGAATATCCGGCCTGGTCTGGATCCAAACTGTATGACACTGATGGTTTTCCTTATTTTTATTAAAAAGTTAATTTGAAAAAAAAATCAGCCGATGACAAAATATAAAAAAATATTACTGAGCATGCACAGAGATAATCAGTACTCGCTGTGTTTTGAAGTTAAGTATATGCCTTGAAAATGAGTTCTGTAAAGCAGTGTGTTCAGAACAGACTAGGCAGCCATGGCCATAAATCTGTATAATATAGTGGAAATTATAAAATCTTTTGACAAATGTTTGCGCTAATAATTATTGGAATGTGCAGGAATGACTGAAGATATTGAAAAAATGTTTTCTAACATTAGATGAGCCAATTAGGTCATGCGCTGATTCAGAGAGGTGGGACAGGGGGTCCGGCCCCCTCAGAAAAATCACAAAGTTATAGGATTTTTAAGCAATACTGGTCCGGAGATGTCGTCGAATATATTTCTTATATAGAGATCTGTTGGCCATTCTGTTCTGCGGAGCAAAATCATTTGAGTAATTTTGGCAGAGTGCTTTATGAGGAACATTTCTGTGAAATTATTTTGAATTTGGACCAGTGGTTCAGGAGAAGATGCCGTTTTAAGATATGTATTATCTAAAGGTCTAGTAACAATCTTGTTTGGTGGAGCGGAACCATTATAAGGAACATTTCTGTGAAATTATTTTGAACTTGGACCAGGGGTTCAGGATATGTCGTTTAAAATATTTCTTATCTAGAGCTCTGGTGGCCATCTTGTTCGGTGGAGCGGAACCATTTGAGCAATTGTGGTAGTAGGCCTTCGGAGGCCATTGAAATTTAGCCCAGAGGTTTAGGAGATGTTGTTTAGAGAAAAAGTTTACTGAAGACGGATGACGCACAACAAAGAAAGGTCACAAAAGCTCACCTTAAGCTTATGGCTCAGGTGAGCTAAAAATGTTAAACAGCAACCCATACACCTTGGCATCTTGCATCCCAGGGGCAAATCCCATCCTGGGTATCTTGAGCCACAGGGAACAAAATACCTCACCCTGTGAGTGTCTCTATTGCAACCCAGCAAAACACGTTGTTAACATCATAAGTTTCATTGTTTAGTGATGTTGATGCTTTCAAAGATGCTGATGGCTTTTTACCCTTTTAAGACCAATAAAACCCATAAAGTTCGATACAGTTAAGTCAGGATGGTCCATTGTATATATTGAGGGACCATTGGTTATAATCTAAAAAAAATATTAAATTTCTTTCTCTGAAGATTGATTTTGTCTAAGCAAACAGTGTAGACCCTGATGAAATGCCCCATTAACATCTGTGTCTTCACTGTTTGCCAAAGTTTCCGGCTTACATTTTGGTGTCAAAGCTAAAGAAAATTAAGACAAAGTTCCTACGTTGTACTGGTTACCTAAACTCCATCTACATAAAAAAAACTTATAAAGCAAGATTTATTGCTAATTCTAGTTCTTGTACGACAACAGAACTTTCTAAATTGTTAACTTCGTGTCTTACAGCTGTTAAAAAACATGTTATCAAATATTGTGAAAAGGTATATGAGAGATCTGGTAAAAACCTATTTTGGTCTATTAAAAATTCAGGTGAAATTTTAGATAAACTTAAAGCTAGAGATTTCAATGCGACCAGTTTGTCTACTTTTGATTTTCTACTCTTTACACTACTTTACCTCATAATTTAATTAAAGATAAACTTATTGATCTTATTGAAAGAACCTTCCAGAGAGAAAGCTCTCCTTACCTTGCATGTAATGACAGAAATGCATTTTTTACTTCAGAAAAGCCTAAAAAATACCATGCATGGTCGTGTCAAAATGTATGTGATGCGCTGACCTTTTTGTTGGACAACATTTTTGTTCGATTTGGCACCAAGCTCTATAGACAAGTAGTTGGGATTCCTATGGGCACTAATTGTGCTCTCCTGGTTGCAGATTTATTCCTGTTTTGTTATGAGAGGGACTTTATGATGTCTCTATCTGATGATAAGCAGGCTGATGTTATTGATGCGTTTAACACTTCTTCCAGATATTTGGACGATATTTTAAATATTAATAATGTTTATTTTGACAATATGGTTAGTCAAATATACCCTTCAGAGCTCCAACTGAATAAAGCCAAAGCCTCTGATACCGAAGCCGCATTTTTAGACTTGCATTTGTCAATTTCTAATGATATTGTTTCTACCAAAATTTATGATAAACGTGATGACTTTGATTTTGAAATTGTCAATTTCCCATGTTTAGATGGTAATGTTCCTCGTTCTACATCCTATGGAGTCTATATCTCTCAACTCATTCGTTTTGCTAGAGCATCTAGCTATGTTGCTGACTTCAACACTCGCAATAAATTGTTAACTCAGAAACTTCTTAAACAAGGCTATCGGTATCATAAACGTTGCAAAACATTTTCAAAATTTTATAGACGATACTATGATTTGATTTCTAAATTCCAAGTTGGACTTAAATCTCTCTTGCGCCAAGGACTTTCGGAACCTGATTTCTATGGTGACTTGGTGTATAAATTGAAGAAGATTGTTGGCTCTAATAATTTTTCAGCGCAGTTCATTAAAATAATTTCCCATTATAAAAAGATTGGCTATAACATTAATGTATTGCAACAGACTTCATGCTTGGTAGTCAACCCAATCACGGTTGGCAACTTTGCTTTCCTCTTTAATTGCACGCCGGTGGGTGGGACTTCAGACTTTATGATGGTTCCGACTTAAAGACTTATCTATTAATGAGATGGTAGGGGCCTGATGCTTTGGCTGTTTGTCGGGCCCACCGGGGTTTGCCTGTTGGATTTCTTTTGCTCCGGTATTCAGTTTAATTTACTGTTGAGTCCATATCCTTGCTTTATCTTCTTGTTATATCTTGATTTATATGTTTTAGGAGATGATGCATTGATAAGTTAGGGGTCTTTCATGCAAACCAAATATCTATGTGTCTTGATTCACATCTGAATTAAGGGTGAGGTTGGCGCCGTTAAACCGGTTTAAGCCCTCCAGTAAAATATTTTACTGACCGTTCCAAGGCGGTACTTCTTTTGTGGATCTTTTATGTTTTTGTTCTGTCTTGTGTTTGCTATGTCTTTGTGCGCGTCTGTTTATATGTGCTTTGTGGTCACCTGCTGGGAAAGGGCTGACCTCTTGGCTCTCGTTTGTGGTGTCTACTGTGAGTTTGTCACTTTCCCATTGGTATCCTGGGTCAGGTGTGGTACTTGATTGTATCGATTCCTGATCTTTGCACCCTTACTTACTTTTAATGATGTTGCTGTATGAACCCAATGATAGGTTCCCTGCCCTGGGTATCTTGTTTCCCACCCAGTAATACATGTTACACACGGTTTTCTCATTTAATAGCTTTTCCCCCTCTCCACCTGGGGCCAGTGTAATGTCCTCACATAAGGTATAATCCCTGCTTATTATTGAGTGTAATGTCCCCTCATAAGTTAGTATATCACAACGTAGGGTATTATAGTGTCATCATCTAGAATAATATCCCCACCTTGGGAAGAGTGTCAACATCTAATGTAATGTTTTCACCTAGGATTGATTGTCAACATCTAGTGGAATGTTCCCACCTAAGGTAGTATGTCCCCACCTAGGGTAGAGTGTCAACAGCCAGTGTAATGTCCTCACCTAGGGTAGTGTCTATATCCAGTGTACTGTCCCCACCCGAGGTAGTATGTCCTCGCTTAGGATTTTATTATCAACATCTAATGTAATTTAAGGTAGTATGTCAGCACCTGGGGTAGAGTGTAGCCTTTTTTTGTTTCATCATAGTGTATTAATTTGATTAGATTGTTTCTCTGTGATGATGCATTGCATTAGTGAGGAAGCCTCCGTGCGAGCTCAACAACTTTTGTGTTTTAACAACAGAATCTAGGGCGAAGATTTGGCGCCAGCAAATTGCAGTTAAGCCACCAGGTGGCTTAGGCTGCCATTTATTCTAAGGCGATGGTTCTGTTGTTGTTGATTTATTGTTTTATGTGCCTCCAATTGTTTGTGGGGGGTTCTGTGTTGGTCTTTGTTTTGGTATGCATTACTTTATGTCCTTATAGTTTTGCAATCATCTTTATGAGGAAGAGATAGCTGGTTACTTTGCTTTAATTGTCTTTCTTATGTTTTGTTACTGTAAATGTTCTGTGACTCTTCCTCACGGTGGCGTGGGTTGGTTTGCAGTGTGTAATTGTGGTATTCCCTGATCATACTCACTTACTTTTTGACAGCGAGTGTAATGTCCCCATCAACGGCAGTATGACCCCCTATAGGGCAGTGTCCCCACCTAAGGTAGTGTCGACATCCCGTGTAATGTATGTTCACACCTAGGGTAGAGTGTCGACATCCAGATTTATGTCCCCACCTAAGGTAGTATGTCACCACCTAGCATAGAGTGTAATGTCCCCACCTGAGGTAGTATGTCCCCAGCTAGGATTGATTGTCAACATCTAAAGTAATGTTCCCACCTAAGCTAGTAAGTCTGCACCTGGGGTAGAGTGTTAACAGCGAGTGACAAATGTCCTCACCTAGGGTAGTGTAAAGATCCAGTGTAATGTCCCCACCCAAGGTAGAATATCACAACCTAATATAGAGTGATGACAACCCACCTAAGGTAGTATGTCACCACCTAGCATAGAGTGTAATGTCCCCACCTGAGGTAGTATGTCCCCACCTAGGATTGATTGTCAACATCTAATGTAATGTTCCCACCTAAGCTAGTATGTTTTAACCTGGGGTAGAGTGATGATAGCGAGTCTAATGTCCCCATCTAAGGTAGTATGATCTCATATAGGGCAGGGTGTCAACAGCATGTGTAGTAATGTCACCTACTAGGGTAGTATGTCACCACCTAATGTAGAGTGGTGACATTGAGTGTAATGTCCCTGCCTGTGGTAGTATGTCCCCACTTAGGATTGATTATCAACATTTATACCACCCTTACCGACTTTAGCATGAAATATCTCTTGATGTGCAAGGTCTACACTGATGTAGGTGGTATAAAATAGTTATACCATAGTTGTCCACCTGTACGTAAATCAATCCACTCGCTAAAGCTCGCAGATTATCTCCACAAACAGGCGGACAAACCATGGTATAACTATTACCTAATGTAATGTTCCCACCTAAGGTAGAATGTCGCCACCTAATGTTTAATTGATGACATAGTGCGTAATGTCCCTACCTGAGGTAGTATGTCCCCATCTAGGATTGATTGTCTACATGTACATCTAGTGTAATGTATATTCTCACCTGGGGTAGTCTAGTGCCGCCAGCAAGTGTAATGTCCCCATCTGAGGTAGTATGATCCCACGTCGACACCCTGTGTAAACTTTTCTCGCCAGATGCCAGACTGATTGATATATCCCAGATCCCTAGCATTTGGTTGGGGAATAAAGGTGTCTGTGGGGGGGGGGGGGGTAACTCTATATATAAAGAAGTTGGAGGAATGGTACTTGTGCACTGCACTTCCCCCATGTGCATGTGAAGTTATGTCAGTTGCTGTTATGCTTTTTGAGAAAATTCCCCAGCAAGCTTTGGATAGGCAGACGGAAGTAAAACTCCAAGACAGTATTCCATCGGGGATTAGGACCAGGTAATGAAATAAATTACTAGGCTGACTCAGAATCGAAAATTATGCAGGACAGGGGTAAGCGCTATAAAAAGATTTCCATTTTAAGAGAATAACAAGTGCCCATGTTCAAATTGTTCATCTGAGCTCCTTATATAGGTTTGAAAAATTCGGGTTTGGAAAAGGAAACGGTGTAAACCCTGTTCAGACTGATCCTTAAGGATCAGGCTGATCTGGGTGTATGCTGTACGATCATCTCTGTCCTAATAATTAGGATAAATACGGTACAGGAGCAGTTTTGCACTATTTGTAATACAAAACCTCAATAATGTATAGACATAGCTCTAGACAAAATATTATCGACAGAAAAATGGCAAGACTTTTTTTTTTTACTTCTTCGCAAAAATAACTATTGTGGTGCTCATTGGAATCGTCTCATCAAGACAATTCAAATGAGCACCCTCAACATATGTCTGCAAAGAGAAATAAGACAATTAACAAACTGGTGCTTCCCTTATCCATATCAAGGGCTATAGATAGATATTATTAACCCTTAAAGTGCCTGCAAAATAATCTGAAAACGCTGCGTATACAAACTTTTTGACTTATTTAAGTATAGAGACATACAGTGTGGACCCAGATCAGACTGCTCCTATAGGAGGAGTCTGATCTGGGTCTACACTTTGTGTGACCAAACGGCTTCTAAAACATTTCAGCAGATGACAAAAGCAGACGACTTTGTTGTGATTGGCGCTTTAAGGGTTAACTTGTTGCATGCTTGTTATTCTTTTTTTAAATATCTCAAAATCAACATTTTCAAAAAAATCTTTCAAAAATACCATCAGTGACAAACAGTTTGGATGCAGATCAGGCTCCACGTTTCGTCAGGCAGGATTTGGATCTAAGCTGTTTAAGGTATATAGAGAGTTAACTATATCGAAGTGTGTGCAATGGGGCAAGGCGTTTTTCACTTAATGCAGTGGTGTTTAATATGCAATATGGATGCTATAAATAATTTATGTATAAATAATTTGATGCACCGAGCCAACAACTCGTTTAATTTAATCAAAACTGAACACGGAAACTAGACAGACTGCAGACAGCAAGATTGGACTTCAAGGACCAAATTAACCCTTACCACACTAAACCTTGATCTATCCTGTTTGAACGCCTCTTATCTGCTTATTAAGTCTGCTGCATAGAGTGGAAGCAAACACAATGAACACTGATCAGACTGAAGTTTGATCTGATCTGGGTTCATAATGATTGCGATATAGGCTATCAAAGTACTGTCGTGTCAAACAAAGTGACAGTGACGCAATATTTTGTTTACAATTGTTAAGTATAACATTAACTTGTACACTCCACTAATCGATAGATCACTTGTATATTAATCCTATCCTGCGGATAGGATTAATACACAAGTGATATATCGATTAGAAGCCCCTGATAACGTTGCAAACAAAACATGACGTCACTGTCACTCTTGGCTGGCAGGACAGTACATAAGCAGATGAGAGAGCAGACGATGATTGTTGTGAATGGTTGGAAAAAAGTGAATACAGTAAAACCTCTGTAAAACGACCACTCAAAAATAGACAAAACAAAGATCTTAATGACAAATGGTAGCTTAATAAAGGTGGAAAGTATTGCAAAATGCTCTCCAATACTTTTGACCTGCATTCAGCGATAATTGGTCTTGAAAACAAATTTTCGGTCTTTTTAAGAGTGGCCGTTTTACACAGGTTTTACTGCACAGTCTAGGAGATAAACACGGAAGCGGTATACTTCTTCCACGACCTCAAAGTAATGACCCTCAATTCATTTGCCGTTACACTCACGTCTCAAAGCGCTTCGTGGAAGTATACCTCATTTTGAGGGAGAGTGCCTATAGAGGGGAACGGGTTTCTCCCAAGGAACTTCATTAATTTTGTTCCACCTTTTTTTCATAAAATATTTCTTTAAGGTAATTTGGTATGCTTAATCCGAAAACCAGTGTTTGCAAGCAGAGAAATGGCGTCATATTGAGCTATTTGCATGTTTTCAAGATGGCTGCCAAAATCATATAGAATCTTACATTGTTGTTGATTCATTGTTTAATGTACCTCGGAATATTTGTGGTCTTTGTTTTGTCATGCATCTCTTTGTGTTCTTTCTATTTTTGTTAACACCTTGACGAGGAAGAGAATGATAGTTGCTTTGCTTTAATTGTCTTCCTGGTGTCTTGTGACTGTAAGTGTTCTGTTGCCGTGGGTTGATCTGCAGTAGTGACTGTGATATTTCCTGTTTATGCTCACTTACGTTTTGCTTATCTAGTGTCTAGCTATAAAATGAATGTTTCATTCATAGCACTATTTTGGACTACTTTCAAGCTTTTAAAGTGATAATTTGAGAATCGACAAGTTGCTTTGATTTAACTGTCGTCATAATGTCCATTCTTCCTTGCAATAGCAATACCCACAAAATTTATATATAAAAGGTAAGGCATAGCAGCTTCATTCAGCGGTAAAGTCGCTGATTATCAAATTTGCATATTCATGAAAATTAATGAATACATTAGAAATAAAAGAAAAATCGTAAAAAAATAAGAGGGTGTACCCACAAAGATACTTACAACATAGCTCCGATTTATTTTAGGCAACCACTCTTGGTACCAAATGATTGCCAAAGCACTGCACTTTTACTAAATGGTGCATTATGCAAATTTTCTAACATTCTCACTCATAAATATTAATCAAAACATTAGAAATAAGAGAAAATTATGGAAAAATTAATGGGGTGTACTTACAAAATTACGCATATGTCAGCTGCTAGTTATCCTACTCTTCTAAGCTTGTTCTCAAATTAAAGCCTAGAACTAATATTTATCTTTCTGTGTTCTTCTTTCTTTTTAAACTTTTCCTGTATATGCATGAGTATGCACATGAGATCAGCTTATATTTATCATTGGGTCAACGAGCTATATATCAACTTTTATTTGGTACCATGTTTGGTAGTCCAGGATATATAGCAGCTGAAATATAGGTTATTTTGTAGGTCAAACCACTCTAATTACTAAATCTTATGTGTTCTTTAATATTCGTGAATATGAAAATTAGATATTTCGAATCATATAATCAAACCTGTATCTCAACTTTCATTTGGTACTAAGTTTTGTAGTCTAGGATAGTAAGCAGTAGGCGTAGAGGTAATTTTGTAGAGATGCCAGTTTAATTCTTCTACCAATTTTGTCTTATTTCCTTTGTTTACATTAATATTTATTGATATTCAATTTTTTTTTACATGTATATGCCTTACCTTTTATATATTTAATCATTTTCGTCAATTGAAAATGTCTCAACTTTTATTTGGTACCTATTTTTGAAATTAATCATAGTAAGAAGCTGGCTTAGAGGTTATTTTGAACGTATACCACCTTTATTTTTCTACCAATTTCCTCTTATTTCTTAAGTGTTCATTAATACTCATGAATATTCAAATTAGATCATTCGTATATTTAATCATTTTGGTCAAAATGCAATGTTTCAACTTGAATTTGGTACTAACTTTTGCAGTCTACGATAGTTGGCAGTAGACATATAGGTAATATTGTAGGTATGCCCCCTAGATTTTTCTACCAATTTTCTCTTATTTCTTATGCTTTCATTAATATTCATGAATATCTAAATTAGATAATTCGTATATTTTATGGTTTTGATCAAATGGCTATGTCTCAACTTTTATTTGGTACCAAGTTGTGTAAGATAGGAAAGTTAGAAGCTAGGGTCGTGGTAATTTTGTAGGTATAACACCTTAATTTTTATACCAATTTTGTCTTATTTCTTATGTTTACATTAATATTCATGAATATTTAAATAAGATTATTCGCATAATTAATCATTTTGGTCAAATGGCCATGTCTCAACTTTTATTTGGTACCAAGTTGTGTAGTCTATGCTAGCAAGCAGCAGACGTTTATGACGTTTTGTAGGTATATCCCTTATTTTTTCTACCAATTTTCTCTTAATTCTTATGCTTTCATTAATCATGAATATTTAAATTAGAACATTCGTATAAATCCACCATTTTGATCAAATGGCTAGGTCTCAACTTTTATTTGGTACCAAGTTTTGTAAGAAAGGATAATTATCAGCTAGCGTCGTGGTAATTTTGAAGGTATACCACCTTAATTTTTCTACCAATTTTGTCTTATGTCTTATGTTTACATTAATATTCGTGAATGTTTAAATTAGATAATCCGCATATTTAATCATCATGATCAAATGGCAATGTCTCAATTTTGATTTGGTACCAATTTTGTAGTCTAGGCTAGCAAGCAGCAGAGGTATTGAACATTTTGTAGGTATACCCCCTTAATTTTCTACCAATTTTCTCTTATTTCTTATATTTTCATTAATATTTATGAATATTCAAATTAGATAATTCGTACAATTAATCTTTTTGGTCAAATGGCTGTGTCTCAACTTTAATTGGGTACCAATTTTTGAATACTAGGATAGTTAGCAGCTGACGCTGACGTACAGATAATTTTGTAGGTATACCACCTTAATTTTCTACCATTTTTCTCTTATTTCTTATGTTTTCTTTAATATTCATGGATATTCAAATTAGGTTATTCGTATATTTAATCCTTTGGGTCAAAATGCAATGTCTCTATTTGACCTGGTACCAAGTTTTGTTTGATAGGATAGTTAGTGGTAGATATACAGGTGATTTTGTAGGTATTCCACCTTAATTTTCTACCAATTTTGTCATATGTCTTATGTTTTCATTAATATTCATGAATATTCAAATTAGATAATCCGCATATTTAATCATTTTAGGTCAAATGGCAATGTCACAACTTTTATTTGGTACCAAGTTTTGCAGTCTTGGCTAGCAAGCAGCAGAGGTATTGACACGTTGTAGATATACCCCCTTAATTTTTCTACCAATTTTCTCCTATTTCTTATGCTTTCATAAATATTCATGATATGAAAATTAGATTATGCGTATATTTAATCATTTTGATCAAATGGCTGTGTCTCAATTTTGACCTGGTACCAAGTTTTGTAAGTTAGGATTGTTAATAGTAGACATACAGGTGTTTCTGTAGGTATACCACCTTAATTTTTTACCAATTTTCTCTTATTTCTTATGTTTTCATTAATATTCATGAATATTCAAATTAGATAACTAGTATATTTTTATCATTTTGGTCAATTGGTTATGTCTCAAATTTTATTCAGTACCAAGTCTTGTAGTATAAGGTAGTTAGCAGCTGATGTCATGGTAATTTAGTAGTATACCCCCTTAACTTTTCGACCAATTTTCTCTTATTTCGTATGTTCTCATTAATATTCATGATATGCAAATTAGATCATTCGTATATCTATTCAACTGGTCATTTTGCCAATGTCTCAACTTTAATTTGGTACCAAGTTTCGTAGTCTAGAATGATAAGCATTCCTTTTGTTTTCATTAATATTCTTGAATATGCAAATTAAATATTATCAAATGATGCTTCATATTGCTGTGTCTGAAATTCTATTTCATTTATTCAAGAAAGAAAGACTAGATCTTTCAAACATATACAGTTTTGTGCAAGTAAAATAAAAAACAAGAGGGCCAAGTGGGCCTTAATCGCTCACCTGAATTTTGTTTAAAGCTAACATGAAAGCTGACCATGTCCCTGGTGACACCTAAGGCAAGCCATTTTTGGCCCCAAGGGCATTATTTTAACAAAACTAGGTGATGCTACATACTAAATATCAAGGCTCTAAGCCTTATGGTTTCAGACAAGAAGATTTTTTCATGTTTTTCACTATATAGGCCTATGTAAAACATGTGACCCCTGAGATGGGGCCATTTTTGGCCCCAGGGATATAGTTTGAACAAACTTATTAGAGGTTCACTAGGTAATGCTACATACCAAATATCAAGGCTCTATGCATTGTGGTTTCAGAGAAGATTTTTCCATGTTTCTCCCTATATAAGCCTATGTAAAACATGTGACCCCGAGGAGGGGCCAAATTTGGCCCCTGGGGCATAATTTGAACAAACATGGTAGAGGTCCACTAGGTGATCCTACATACCAAATATCAAGGCTCTAAGCCATATAGATTCACATAAGAAGATTTTTTCATGTTTTCCCCTATATAGGTCTATGTAAAACATGTGACCCCGGGGGCGGGCCATTTTTGGCGCAAGGGCTATTATTTGAACAAATTTGGTAGCGATTCACTAGGTGATGCTTCATACCAAATATCAAGGCTCTAGGCATTGTGGTTTCAGACAAGAAGATTTTTTTTTTTTGAGGTTTCTCGCTATATAAGCCTATGTAAAACATTTGACCATGGGGCGGGGCCATTTTTGGCCCCAGGGCTATAATCTGAAGCAACTTGGTAGAGGTTTACTAGATGATACTACATACCAAATATCAAGGCTCTAGGCCTTGTGGTTTCAGACGAGAAAATTTTTTCATGTTGCTCCCTATATAAGCCTATATAAACATGTGACCCCTGGGGCGGGGCCATTTTGGCCCCAGGGCTATAATTTGAATAAATTTGGTAGAGGTCCACTAGGTGATGCTACATACCAAATATCAAAGCTCTAGGCCTTGTGGTTTCAGAGAAGAAGATTTTTTCATGTTGCTCCCTGTATAAGCCTATGTATAACATGTGACCCCGGGGGGGGGGCCATTTTTGGCCCCAGGGCTATAATTTGAACAAATTTGGTAGAAGTCCACTAGGTGATGCTACATACTAAATATCTAAGCTCTAGGCCTTGTGGTTTCAGAGAACAAGATTTTTAAAGTTTTCATCTTGAAATCTATTTTTAGCCTGTGTGACCTAGATATGCAATGGACCGGAACCATTTGAACAAAGTTTAAAGAGGGTCATATAAGGATCATTCCTACTAAGTTTGGTCAAAATCCAGCCAGTAGTTTAGGAGGAGATGTTGGTTGAAGCAGTTGACGACGGACAACACACGACGGACGACGGACATCCAACGATCACAATAGCTCACCCTGAGCCAATGGCTCAGGTGAGCTAAAATGCAGAGAAGAAATATTTCAAGGAGGTACTTAACAGCGCTAATCGATGCTAGTTTTACATTATAGCTAGTACCGGAGTTACCTCTCCATTACAAATGTCGATACTCGATTTTAACGCACGATCCTCACAAATTGATAGTACAGATATATTTATCTTTAATTGAGGCACGCATTATCATTTAGGACGATAATGTTACTTTCTCCAAAAGTAAGCTTTATATGAAAATCAGCAAATCTCCTACGCTCGTATAAAGTGTATTGGGAAATTGCATTAAAACACTGTTTTTTCCACACAGGGTGGCAACTTAGAAGAAAATTTCTGAGCCATCAGGCATATCAGGATGCAGAAAATTATGTTTTTGAAAAGCGAAAAGACTATTGTTTTAGAAATTATGAAGTTTTACAGGTTTTGATAAATTATAACGGTATTATAAGTATCGATATGATATAGAGGCAAATATTAAATTTTATAGGGTAGTAAGAGTTATCCCTCGAAAATACTATGTTTAAATTTACAAAAGTAAGTAAGGGTGCAAAGATCAGGAATCAATACAATCAAGTACCACACCTGACCCAGGATACCAATGGGAAAGTGACAGACTCACAGAAGACACCACAAACGAGAGCCAAGAGGTCAGCCCTTTCCCAGCAGGTGACCACAACGCACATATAAACAGACGCGCACAAAGACATAGCAAACACAAGACTGAACAAAAACATAAAAGATCCACAAAAGAAGTACCGCCTTGGAACGGTTAGTAAAATATTTTACTGGAGGGCTTAAACCGGTTTAACGGCGCCAACCTCACCCTTAATTCAGATGTGGATCAAGACACATAGATAGTTGGTTTGTATGAAAGACCCCTAACTTATCAATGCATCATCTCCTAAAACATATAAATCAAGATATAACAAGGAGATAAAGCAAGGATAAGGACTCAACAGTAAATTAAACTGAATACCGGAGCAAAAGAAATCCAACAGGTAAACCCCGGTGGGCCCGACAAAAAGCCAAAGCATCAGGCCCCTACCATCTCATCAATAGATAAGTCTTTAAGTCGGAACCATCATAGAGTCTGAAGTCCGACCCACCGGCGTGCAATTAAAGAGGAAAGCAAAGTTGCCTACCGTGATTGGGTTGACTACCAAGCATGCAGTCTGTTGCAATACATTAATGTTATAGCCAATCTTTTTATAATGAGAAATTATTTTAATGAACTGCGCTGAAAAATTATTAGAGCCAACAATCCTCTTCAATCTATACACCAAGTCACCATAGAAATCAGGTTCCGAAAGTCCTTGGCGCAAGAGAGATTTAAGTCCAACTTGGAATCTAGAAATCAAATCATAGTATCGTCTATAAAATTTTGAAAATGTTTTGCGAAGTTTATGATACCGATAGCCTTGTTTAAGAAGTTTCTGAGTTAACAATTTATTGCGAGTGTTGAAGTCAGCAACATAGCTAGATGCTCTAGCAAAACGAATGAGTTGAGAGATATAGACTCGATAGGATGTAGAACGAGGAACATCACCATCTAAAAATGGGAAATTGACAATTTCAAAATCAAAGTCGTCACGTTTATCATAAATTTTGGTAGAAACAATATCATTAGAAATTGACAAAAGTAAGTCTAAAAATGCGGCTTCGGTATCAGAGGCAAATCAATAAAATTCATACAAATATAAATGACAGTAAACTTACTTTTAAAAAATAAAAAAGAATGATTTTTGTCTATAAACAAGAAATGTCACAAACACGTGACAAATGCCACCAAAGGAATTGGTCTAGCATAAGACACATTTGAGGAAAGTTAGCTGTAATATAGGAGATATGCTCCAGAAAGGAAAAACCTAGAAATGAGGCCAGAAGTCAATGTCAAGATCAAAGTGACCCAAAATGGTATGCACCACTCTGCCATCCCAAGAGGAATCAACACCCCAAATTTGGGATTCCTACATCAAATAATATAGGAGATATGCACCAGACTCAATGCAGTTTCTAAAAACTAGGTCAGAGGTCAAGATCAAAGTCACAGTGTCCCAATTATGGTACATGGCACTTTGTCATCCCAAGATGCATCCACATACCAAATTTGAGATTCCTACCTCAAATAATATGAGATATGTTCCAGACACGATTATTCTAAAAACTAGGTTAGGTCAAGGTCACAGTGACCCTAAAATGGTTAACAATACTCCGCCATCCCAAGATGCATCCACACACCAAATTTGGAATTCCTACCTCAAAGAATATAAGAGATATGCTCCAGACACAATAATTCTTAAAACTAGGTCAAGGTCACAGTGACCCAAAAATGGTACATGACACTTTGTCATCCCAAGATGCATTTACACACCAAATTTGAAAATCCTATCTCTTAAGAATATAGGAAATATGCACCAGACTCAATGCAGTTTCTAGAAACTATGTCAGAGGTCAAGTTCAAGGTCACAGAGACCCAATTATGGTACGCAACACTTCGTCATCACAAGATGAATTCACAAACCAAACTTAAGATTCCTACCTCAAATAATATAAGAGATATGCTCTGGGCACAGATATTCTAAAAACTATGTCAAAGGTCAAGGTCACAGTGACCAAAAAATGGTACGCAACACTCCGCCATCCCAAGATGTATCCACACACCAAATTTGGAATTCCTACCTCAAAGAATATAGGAGATAGGCTCCGGCCGCAATCATTCTTAAAACTAGGTCAAAGGTCAAGGTCACAGTGACCCGAAAATGATATGTGACACTCTGTCGTCCTAAGATACATTTACACAACAAATCTGGAATTCCTATCCCTAAAAATATAGGAGATATGCACCAGACTCATTGCAGTTTCTAGAAACTAGGTCAGAGGTCAAGTTCAAGGTCACAGTGACCCAATTATGGTACGGGACACTTTGTCATCCCAAGATGCATCCACACACCAAAAAAACTAGGTCAGAGGTCAAGATCAAGGTCACAGTGACCCGAAAATGGTACGCGACACTGCACAATCCCAAGATGTATCCACATACCAAATTTGGAATTCCTACCTCAAAGAATGTAGGAGATAGGCTCCGGACACAATAATTCTTAAAACTAGGTCAGAGGTCAAGGTCATAGTGACCTGAAAATGGTATGTGACACTCTGTCATCCTAAGATGCATTTACACACCAAATTTGGAATTCCTATCTAAAAGAATATAGGAGATATGCACCAGACACAATGCAGTTTCTAGAAACTAGGTCAGAGGTCTAGTTCAAGGTCACATTGACCCAATTATTGTATGCGACACTTCGTCATCCCAAGATGCATCCACACACCAAATTTGAGATTCCTACCTCAAATAATATAAGAGATATGCTCTGGACACGATTATTCTAAAAACTAGGTCAGAAGTCAAGGTCAAGGTCACAGTGACCCGAAAATGGTACGTGACACTCCGCCATCTCAAGATGTATCCACATACCAAATTTGGAATCCCTACCTCAAAGAATCTAGTAGATATGCACCGGACACAAAGCGGGATGGACGGACGGACAGTGCAATTACTATATGCCTCCCAAAGTTCCTTTGGGGGCATAAAAATAAGTTTAAAAACCGTACATCACGTTTCCGTTTTTTGCAAACATTGGGTTATCTCCCCATTTTTTTAATAAAATGCTACCACTTTTTGAGCGTACCACCCAATCAGAATTAAAGTTGAGTCATTTATCTTGCACTTAAGACCTATTTCATCCTTTATGACGATGTGGAAAGATTTTTCGAAATTTTGAATTTCAGCAACGCGCCCATATGAAGGCTTTTTATATATAGCCATTCTCAGCTATCGACAATTCGGAAATTTTGTACAAATATTTATGTTTGAAGGTAAAAATCTCAAACAATGAATACTAGAAAAGGAATGTTTCTGAACATAAACTGCTTGCAATTTACAGCAAATATAATTTTCAAAAGCCTGTTAACTAATTATCATTTTTTTTTTAAATTTAAAACCCTGATTTTTCCTTGACTTTTTCCATTTTTCCTTCATTTCGGACTGAAAATTAAATTCCCTGACTTTTCCCTGACCTGGAATTTTTTCATCTTCCAGATTGTTTTTCTGACTGTGGCGACCCTGTTAAATGGTAAAGGAAAAACTAATCCCGCCCCCTTAAAAAGCTGTCATGTTTTTATCAATCAGAAACATTTGAACAATCTTGTGAGATGGCCATGCAAACTATATTCAAATCTGCCTAGTAGTTTCTGACATGAAGATTTTTGAGGTTTTCCCTTATGATTAGTTTATAGGAAAACATTATTCTGATTTATGGCAGCCACATTTCCAGTCCATCCAGTTACAGCCACATTTCCAGTAAATCCAGTGGCAGCCACATTTCCAGGCAATCCAGTGGCAGCCACATTTCCACGCTTCCAGTCAATCCAGTGGCAGCAACATTTCCAGGCAATCCAGTGGCAGCCACATTTCCAGTCAATCCAGTGGCAGCCACATTTCCAGGCAATCCAGTGGCAGCCACATTTCCAGTCAATCCAGTGGCAGCCACATTTCCACACTTCCAGTCAATCCACTGGCAGCCACATTTCCACGCTTCCAGTCAATCCAGTGGCAGCCACATTTCCACGCTTCCAGTCAATCCAGTGGCAGCCACATTTCCAGTCAATCCAGTGGCAGCCACATTTCCAGTCAATCCAGTGGCAGCCACATTTCCAGGCAATCCAGTGGCAGCCACATTTCCACGCTTCCAGTCAATCCAGTGGCAGCCACATTTTCAGTCAATCCAGTGGCAGCCACATTTCCAGGCAATCCAGTGGCAGCCACATTTCCAGTCAATCCAGTGGCAGCCACATTTCCACGCTTCCAGTCAATCCAGTGGCAGCCACATTTCAATGTTTCCAGTCAATCCAGTGGCAGCAACATTTCAATGTTTCCAGTCAAACCAGTGGCAGCCACATTTCCATGTTTCCAGTCAATCCAGTGGCAGCCACGTTTCCATTATCAGTCCATCCAGTGGCAGCCACATTTCCATGTTTCAAGTAAATTCAGTGACAGCCATATTTCCACATTTCCAGTCAATCCAGTGGCAGCCACATTTCCATGTTTCAAGTATATCCAGTGGCAGCCATATTTCCACATTTCCAGTCAATCCAGTGGCAGCCATATTTTAGGACCAATCAGAAAGGTTCACCTTAGGACAATTTGTGTCAAATTATTTTCAAATCACACCAGTAACTTGAGACAAAAAGATTTTTTAAGGTTTTCCCTAGAAATGTAAAGGAAAATACAACTTGGCCCCCTTGCGACATTGTTTTTCCGCAGATCAAAATAATTTTAACAACTTTGATAGAAGTTCACCCCAGGACCATTTTCAAATCAGGACAAATTTTTCAAGTTTTTCTTTTTAGTTGCCATGGCAACCAGAATTCTGCATGAACTTGAAATAGCTAAACAAATTTGAAAAAGGAATCCAAAGATCATTCCTGTAAAGTTTGGTAAAATTCTATCCAGTAGTTTCTGTATAAGGATATGTTTAAAGTAAATTGTTGACAAAGCTCAAAATGGTTACACACTTAAGGAAACAGTGTGGGATGAAGCCAGCTGATCCCGATCCACAAATTGAAAAAATATATTAATCCTTCTCATGCTAGAAATACTTAAATGCAACTAAAATGTTGTCTGCTGCATCAAGTTGCTAACATCACAGATACATTTCAGTAAACAGTCAACCAGTGTAGACCCTGATCAGACTGCTCCCACCAGAGCCATCTGATCAGGGTCTTCTCTAAGGTTGCTTTAGAGATTTTATAAATAAATCAGCAGCCATTAGCAAGCGGAAAGCTGGAAATCCGAAGTTCATTTAGAGTCAATCACCTATAAGCACTCAGTGCACACTCATATAAGCCTGTGCTAAAGTATGGCAATTAGAATATGCCAGGTTTTGCCATCAGCATGCAGTGATGCTGTTGAGACTGTACAGATGCCAAACTGAAAGGTGATCTTTGCCTTTTACATATGAGCCAAGGCATGAGATTTCCAACAATGTGGTATGTGCGACCAGCAAAGCCACAGATCAGCCTGGGCATATGCGCAGTCTGATCAGAGCCTTTGCTAGTCGCTTGAGTATTCTAGGATTGTTAAGCTACTGACTGAACGCCATTTGGTGTTTCTAAGTCTCAAAGGAGGCTGCACAGGCTCGTCTGAGTCTACTCTTGTCAAAATGCCACATTGTTGGAAATCACATGTAGCATCTCATATTACATTTTCTCGTGGCGTGGATCTCATTCTTATGCTTTCATTCCATGGATTATTTTATGCAGCGCAAGGTATAAATATGACATATTGAAGATTAACTGTGTTTCATTCAACTGCACTTATAACGGTAGTCAGTTTCAAGTGCTTTAAGGTGATCAGTACTACTTAATATTCGTGGCATCAAAATTGTCAATTTTAAAAGACTGACATATTGTCGTAGTTTAAATTTGGCGGTTTCTCAATTTAATGTCCTTTTACGTTATTATCTGTTCTCTTAGGGCCTACTATAATGGTAAGATGTCTAGTAGCCACTTTAAGGTGTGGATTCCTCTATGTTGAAACATACTCTACTGTTTAAAAGTTAATTTTTGACTATACAGAAAGGATGTGTCCATTTATTGCTTATTGTGTAACTGAATTCGAAACTGTGTTTCACCACTCATATTTGGTATTTTTTGTTTTTACCGCCAAGAGGGCCAAGTGGCCCTAAATCGTTCACCTGAGTTTTGTTTAAAGCTTACATATAGGTATCTGTTGAAAGCTGGTCATGTCCCTGGTGGGGTCAATTTTGGCCCCAGAGGCATAATTTGAACAAACTTGGTAGAGGTCTACTAGGTCATGCTACATACCAAATATCAAGGCTCTATGCTTTTAAGGTTTCAGACCATTGTTCCATATTTTCCCTATATAAGCCTATGTACAACATGTGACACCAGGGTGGGACCATTTTTGGCCCCAAGGGTATAATTTGAACAAACTTGGTAAAGGTCTACTAGGTCATGCTGCATACCAAATATCAAGGCTCTAGGCCTTATGGTTTCAGACAAGAAGATTTTTCCATGTTATTCCCTATATAAGCCTATGTAAAACATGTGACACCCGGGGCCGGACCATTTTGTAGCAAGTTTAGATGTGATACTTTCCAAAAAGAGAAAACCAAAGGCGCTGATCAGACTGCGTGGATGCGCAGGCTGGTCTGCGCCTGTTTTGTTCGCATTCCCCCAAAGACATGCGTCGAGGCCCATATGTGTTCATTCATGTTTTTGTGGTTTTTAGAAGCTGAAAGTTGCATCACACAGGTTTCATGCAATTATGCATTAAACCTGTGTAATGCAAAGCGTCCCAAAACCACAACAAAACCACAAATATCTGAATAAAATCACAGAATAATATGTATTCAGGAAATGGTCCCTTCCTCATGAGTTAGTTGTGTTAAGTCAACAATTTTAGTCATGCAGAGATGATTTCTGGTGTTGTACCTGTGAATTTATTTAGATATTTGTGGTTGTTAGAGGCTTCGCAATTTGCACAGGTTCAGTGAAATGCATAATTGCATTAAACCTGTGTGATGCATAAATTAAAAGCATCAACAAAAATAAAATATCCATTTATTTTTTACAAACTTTCAGATTTTTTTTAAAAAACCCTAAAGTTTTAACTCTTTACTTACTAGTGTTGTCTGCTGATCACTTTTGCAACAGTTTGGTCCCGGATCAGGTCCGACCAGGCCTCGAGGTTATAAAACTCGAGTTCATTCTCAGACTCAAAATAAAGCGCAATGAGTGGCTACTTGCGGACACGTGTCCACAAGCAGCCACTCATTGCGCTTTATTTTGAGTCTGAGACTGTACTCAAGTTTTATAACCTCGAGGCCAGGATTCAAACTGATTGAGACTCTGATGGTACACCTGGAAGAATTTTTAGAAAATAAGGATTTTGAAAACATGGGTTTGCATAAACTTGACAATACTTTTAACCTGACCAAACTCTGCTCTGGACCTGCTTCGCCAGTGCACATCTTCAATGTGTGAATAATCATTATGCAAAGTTCGAATATATAAAGGAATTAAATCTGTTTGAGTTACAGATTACACACATATTACACAATGTAAGCACTCCAAAGTTTGGTGTAGACATAATACTGTCTAAGTTCAAAACTCCCAAATATATTCTGAAATGTGTACAAAATATAGGGTGCACATGGTCAATGAGTGAACAATAATATGCAAAGATTGAATATAAAGGAATAAAAACTACTGGAGTTACAGATTCCACAAACCAGACACCATCTAAGCATTTTGAACAGAAAAAATGTCTAAGTTCAAGAATCCAAAAATTATTTGTCAAATGTGCGCAAAATATAAGGTGCACATCTTCAATGTGTGAATAATCATTATGCAAAGTTTGAATATAAAGGAATGAAAATTGCTGGAGTAACAGAAAACACAAACCATACACCATCTAAGCACTTCGGATGTAAAAATGTCTAAGTTCAACAGCCATAAAAGTAAGAAATATTTATCAAATGTGCAAAAAATAGGAGGTGCACATGCTCAATGTATGAACAATCATTGTGCAAAGTTTGAATATGAAGGAATGAAAACTGTGGGAGTTACAGATTACACAAACCAGACACCATCTAAGCATTTTGAATATAAAAAATGTCCAAGTTCAAGACCATCCAAAATGAAACAAGACCAAACTCTGCTCTAGACCTGCGTCGCAGGAGCAAATGGTCAATGTGTAAACAGTCGATATGCAAAGTTCAAATAAACATGAATGAAATCAGATTACACCCAAATTTCGCAATGAAATCTACAGTAAGCATTTCAGATGGAAAAAAATGTCTAAGTTCAAAACCCCTCAAAAATGATAAAAAAATTATGAAACATGCACAATATAGGAGGTTCACATCTTCAATGTGTGAACAATCATAAGGCAAAGTTTGAATAAAAAGGAATGAAAACTTTCGGAGTTACAGATTACACAAACTTGGCACCCCTAAAATGTTGCGGACGAATGGACAGATGGGAAAAATGTCTATGTTCAACACCCATCAAAAATGAGAAAAAAACAATGAAACAATCTCACAAAATAGCAGGTGCACATCTTCAATGTGTGAACAGCCATTATGCAAAATTTGAATATAAAGGAATGAATACTGTTAGTTACAGATTACACAAACTAGGCACCCCCTAAGCATTTCAGATGGAAAAAATGTCTAAGTTCAACATCCGTCAAAAATGAGAAAAAATTTATGAAACGTGCACAATATAGAGGGTGCACATCTTCAATGTGTGAACAATCATTGTGCAAAGTTTGAATAAAAAGGAATGAATACTGTTGGAGTTACAGATTACACAAACTAGGCACCCCCTAAGCATTGTTCAACACCCCTCAAAAATGAGAAAAAATTTAAGAAACGTGCACAAAATAGTAAGTGCACATCTTCAATATGTGAACAATCATTAGGCAAAGTTTGAATAAAATAGAATGAAAACTTTTGGAGTTACAGATTACACAAACTAGGCACCCCCTAAGCATTGCGGATGCAAAAAAATGTCTAGGTTCAATACCCCCCAAAAATGAGAAAAAAATTATGAAATGTGCACAAAATAGGAGGTGCACATCTTCAATATGTGAACAATCATTAGGCAAAGTTTGAATAAAAAAGAATGAAAACTTTTGGAGTTACAGATTACACAAACTTGGCACCCTAAAGTGTTTCGGACGGACGGACGACCGGACGGAGTGGACCCTCTACTAGACCTGCTTTCGCTAAAGTAACGCAGGTAAAAAGATATTAGTGAAATGTGCACAAAATAAGAGGTGCACATCATTAATGTGGGAACAACCAAATATGCAAAGTTTGAATATAAAGGAATGAAAACTGCTGGAGTAACAGATTACACAAACCATACACCACCTAAGCATTTCGGATGTAAAAATGTCTAAAATTTAACAGCCCTAAAAGTAAGAAATATTTATCAAATGTGCAAAAAATAGGAGATGCAAATGTTCAATGTATGAACAATCATTATGCAAAGTTTCAATATTAAGATGAAAACTGACAGATTACACAAACCAGACACAATCTAAGCATTTTGAATATAAAAAATGTCAAAGTTCAAGACCACCCAAAATTAAAAAATATTAGTGAAATGTGCACAAAATAAGAGGTGCACATCTTCAATGTGTGAACAATCATTATGAAATGTTTGAATATAAAGGAATGAAAACTGTTGGAGTTACAGATTACACAAACTAGGCACCCCAAAGAATTTCTGATGGAAAAAATATCTATCTAAGTTCAACACCGGTTTGAATATAAATGGAAGAAAAGTGTTGAAGTTACGGATTACACAAACCAGACACCGCATTTTGGATGGAAAAAATGTCTAAGTTCAACAACCCTCAAAAATGAGAAAATTCATGAAATGTGCACGAAATAGAAGGTGCACATCTTCAATGTGTGAACAATCATTATGCAAAGTTTAAGTAAAAAGGAACGAAAACTTTTGGATTAACAATTACACAAACTATGCACCCAAAAAGTGTTGCGGAGGGACAGTCGGATTGATGGAGTAGACCCCACTACTAGACCTGCTTTCGCTAAAGCAAGGCAGGTAAAAAATAAGCCCCAAGATATTTGCATGACATTATATACGGAAAGTGTTGTGCACCAGACTGATCATGTTTTTGTTCATGAAAATGTTGTATACGGTTGTGACAACACTATGAACAGCTGACGAAAAGGGGTATTTTAATATTTTAGCAGGGTTTTAGGTGTGTAATTGGTTGGAATAAGCTAAAATATGCAAGAATAACGACCGCACATCTTTTTATATGCATTAACACTTGCCAGGTCCCTCAGGATATGTTTGAACACTTGGCTTTGTGTTCAAACAGCTTCCTTGGGTGGGGACCCAGCAAATGTTAATGCATGAAAAAAAACATATTTGACTTCTATACTCTGACCGTAGGTGATATGGGATTAAGGAAGTTGCAACAACAAATAAGAAAATTCAGCTTTTTCTATTTTATATTCGCACATAGTGAAAATGTTATAATAACAATTTAAATGTTATATCAAGCCTCATCTTATGTAGGGGAGGGGGTTCGAGGAAGGGATAAAAGCCACCTTTCGTTTTTATTGCCTGTTTCTCTGCAAATGCTGTTTATTTTTAAGGAGCTGCTGAGACTTGGTGGATAAATTCCACTTGTCCGCTAAACAAGGGGTCCTGAGGCAGATCTTCTGCTCCTACAGTCAAAGAGATGAGCCATTAACTCTATGCATGCTGGGATTTTTTTGGTCTGTTATTTTTTTCAAAATTAACTTAAAAAATTCTTTCAGGAATACCATCAGAGAGTCAAACAGTTTGCACCCAGATCAGGACCAGCTTTTAGCCTAGCTTGATCTGGGTCTAAACTGTTTGCAAAGATTATCAGCAGGCGACGCAAGCAGGTATAGAGTTAATCAGGAGTCCCATCCCCATTATCATGGGTGAAAGTTCAAAATTTCCAAAATCCTGAACTTTTGAAACTCTAATCTTAAAACTTGCAGTATGCCCACTAAATATTCACAATTTTAATTTTCACGGTCAGTTGTCTCTAGACAGACTGTATATAAATAGGAAAACCTATTATAATCTCCCTAATTCAGCATTTTAAGGCTGACTTTCTATGGAAAGTCAGCCTCAAAATCCTGAATTCAGGAATAATCCTGAAAACTTTCACCCATGCATTATGTTGAACTAAACACAAACATTCATAATATAAAATTTACTTCCTCTGTGCATTTACGGAGAAGCCCTATAGTAAAGTACAGTGCAGTCCCTTTATAATGCTATATTTAGGGTCCATGATAATGGACTTTGTTGTAAGTAAATCATGTTAAATGGAGAATTTTACAAAGCAATTATAGGAAAATGACCATTTAATGGTCATTTTCCTATAATTCCATTGTAAAATTCCATGGTTAAAAAATTGCTAGCTACATGATCGCATTATATCCAATTCCTATTATAAGGAGGTACGATTTAAAGGGACTGCACCTGATTGCGATGTATGTTGTAAAACATAGCCATTTTCCAATCCGATTGGAAATTGGAGGCCATATGACCAAGTCGGAGTATAAATGATGTCACTTTCTGCCATTCCATTATCTTCAAGAAAACCATCATTTAACATATAGCAGCACACTGTGCGCATGTTTTCTAAATTCCATACACGCTTTCGGAAACAATGTAGATCCAGATCAGCTGGCTTCTGATGAAGCCAGCTGATCAGGATCCACAGTTTTTCATCCATGTGATTAAATCATATTAATGAACCTCTGAATTTACTGAAAATCAGTTCACATTGTATCACAACCCATAAAGTACTGAGCGTGGGCTTATTGTTGGAGCATGAGTGTTTGTAAGGTTGAATATGGTATTCAGGGTTTTCTCTTGATAAAGCAATTTTAAGCAATGTTTTCAACAAAGACACAAAAAGGAGTTTAATTTAAGCAATGAACCAAAAAATATATGATATTTATCAAAGTACACCATTGTGTCACTAGAACTTGTGGGTACTCAAAGCATCCACCACTAATGTTTAACTTTGTGGATAACGATATTCTGCTCAAAAAGGTTGCTTATCATGGCCATGCCTCTAGATTATAAAGCTTTATGGTCAACTCAACTGAGTATGAAATTTATCATGCTCATAAATGTTTAAATGCCAACAATTGTTGACATTTTAACATTTATGAGCATGATAAATACAACACCCGAGAGTTTGAAAGCAATAAAATCTTGTCTTTATTTTTCACCATATTAGTTTTTATGAGCAGTTGAAATTTCATGCTCAGTTGAGTTGAGCATGAAAGAGTTTTATAACCTTGGGGCCTGGACCTATGCAAAAGACTCACTTATTTACACAGCCCATGTTATGCTTTGATGAATAACAGAAAAAATGAAATTCATTCCTTTGTTAATATTGAATATGATAAACAAACTTCTCCCTTTAAGTTTCTCTTAATATCAGGGCCCAGATCCTGTGGGCTGATAGCTTCTTTTTTCTGTCAAGAATAACATTTCCCTATGAAAATATATTCTTTCATGGTAAATGATATTTTTTCATGTTAGCTGATATTTATTAATGTTAACTGATATTTTTCCTATGAAAAATGATAGTTTTTGCTTGTGGATAGCTGTTCTGTTAATTGAAAGTTTTTCTAGTTTACAGCTCAGACCCAATATAACATTATTACTGGGTCCTAGTTATCTGATAGCTTTTTTAATCTATTAAAATTCAAGATACCTACACACATATTTGGTGTGACATATGAACATCTTTTTTCACAGAAAGGACCATATTTATTTGGAAAAAGACCAGGCCACGCCAGGAGGTTATAAAGCTTTTTCCATTCTCAACCCAGCTGAGCACGAAATTAATCATGCTAATAAATGTTAAAATGCCAACAATTGTTGGCATTTTAACATTCATTAGCATGATAAATACAACATCTGAGAGATTTTTTTAAAGCAAGAAGCATCTTCATTTGTCGGTATTTTAGTTTTTATGAGCAGTTGAAATTTCGTGCTCAATTGAGTTGAGCATGAAAAACATTTTATAACCTTGAGGCCAGGCGTTTCCCCATTTGCAAATAACACCAAATACCATAATTGGCATAATAAACGTCCATGCTCCTAATAAAGGCAAATTGAGAATATTGAATTTAACTCTTTCCTTGCTAGCAGCTACTTTTGTAATCTGCTTATTCTTTTCTTTTAATTTTTTTTCTTCAAAAATTCTTCCAGGAATACAACATCATGTGTAACAGTTTAAATCTAGACCAGGCAGATCAGGCCCAACATTTTATTGGACTGGATATTGGCATAAACTGTTAGCAGACGACAAAAGCTGCCACTAGCAGGGAAAGAGTTAACTGACATGTAACTGTAAATGGCACTTTTCTGACAATCAGTGATACATTATCCACCCCTATAAGCACATTATTTACAGATGGTGAACAAAAGTATTCGTCACCTTGCCGTTTAAAACAGTGTATTTCCAGATTTTTGTGAAAATTGCTGTCACTAAGTTTATGGGTGCAATTTCACAAAACTTACAGGAGTGAATAGCAAGTAAAAAATAGTAATATACAGTTAAATAGCAAAATGATTACACTTTTGGTTCTCAAGTAGAACACGTTTAAAGTGAGTGTACATTTTCAAATACTCGGTTTTCCATTGACGTTAACGTCATTTTCACAAAATAATTGATCTTTGTATTAAAATGGTTGGTATAAGAAAACAAGAGATGTTAAAATGTTTATTACGTAAATCAATTTGCTTTCATTTTGTACTTTCTTCATTATTGTAGCTTCTATAGTTTTGCAGCAATAATTTTTGCAAAAATTCTGGAAATACACTGTTTTGAACGGCGACAACATGAAGTGACAAATACTTTTGTCCACCATCTGTACATATCATTTTCAAATTCTATACATGTACCATCTTTTGAAAACACAAGTAGATCCAGATGAGGCTAATCAGAATCTACACTTTTCATTCACATAATCCATATCAGCAATGAAATTACATCATTGCATTCATTGGAAATAAGAAGTTTGTATGATTTTTTTCAAAATTCTATACCCTCTTTTGAAAACAGTGTAGATCCTGACCAGCTGGCTTCTAACGAAACCAGCTAGTCAGGATCCACACTTATTTTCATCCACACTATGCATCAGTTACTGATTTAATTTTTAAATTTCACCATTGTATAGTTTTTTTTTGTTTTGTTTACTTTGAGGTTAACGTCCCAGTAAATAGCTATGGTCATGTCGAGACGGCCAGTTCACCTAACCATGTTTTTCCTGGGCAAGCTTGACTAACCAGTTAACCAGTACTTGGTGTACATACTTTCCCTTGTAACTGACAACCCTTCTTGAATCAGTGGAAAGATGCGAATGACCATAGAAATTATTTCATGATCAATCGCCATGAAAGTAACTCACAACCCGTGGATCTGCAGTCAGACTCGCCACTGACTTGGTATCACTGTATTGACTGGTAAATAGAGAATACTAGGTGAGTGTCTTTTGATATCAAGTTTACCAGGCAAGGCTTTGAGAACGCTTGTTGACATCGCGAGGCTTGCCGAGCGATTCAACATGCGTTCTCAAAGCCGAGCCTGGTAAACTTGATATCAAAAGACGCGAACCTGATATTCTATTTATCAGATTACCCATTGTTTAACACTTTTTAAACTAGCGATTATGACGTAATTTTGATGTTTGTGTTGATTCAGCGTCATAAGCGACGTCATTCAAAAAGTGCAACGTCATCATGACCTGATAAAGGTAACATGCCGTGAGATAGGAAACGTTTATTAGGTTAGGTTGAAACAATTCAGTTAATATCAGGGGTGACTCATAAACAAAACTTCATAAAGTGTAAAAAGCCCATAAAGTACTCAGTGTGCATGTATAGGAGGAGCATGCATGCTTATTACGTCAATTACTTTATTTTTGCTACTTTTTCCATTTGCTTTTATTACAACTTTAGGTAAGGTAAATTTTCTAAAATTTCCAAGACTTTTCTCTTTCTGTTCTCAAAATTGAGCCAGTGCATGAGATTTCCAAAAATAAGGTATGTGCGACCAGCAAAGCCTCAGATCAGCCTGCGCATATGCGCAGTCTGATCAGAGCCTTTGCTAGTCGCTTGAGTATTCTATGATAGTTAAGCTACTGACTGAACATCATTTGGAGTTTCTAAGCTTAAAATGAGGCTGCAGAGGCTCGTCCGAGTCTACGCATGTCAAAATGCCACATTGTTGGAAATCTCATGCACCGGCTCATTAATAAAATGTAGGTTCTCACAAAATGTTTGTCAGAATGGCAAACAGAGAAGACCTTGATCAGAAGCAGTCTGATCTGGGCCTGCACTGTTTGTCTGGGCCTTTTTCGATTTGATTCTTAACATCCCATCAACAATCTTTCAGTTATGTAGGGACGGGTCTGTCTGGGTTGAACCAGTACTACGCTAAGATTAATGTGTCTTGCTCAAGGACACAGCACAGAGAAGCCAGTGAGGCTTTAACCCGTGGCACCTTAGTCTCGAGTCAAACAATCTACCACTGAGACACTGCGCTCCAATCTGGGCCTTTTAGGCAGGCAGCTAGTGTTCAACATTTAAGAACATTAACCATATTGATGACTGTTGTCATCTGCTGATAACTTTGAAAACAGTTTGGATCTAGATCAGGACCGACAAAATGCTGCACCTGATCTGGATCCAAACTGCATGGACAAGCTCAAACATGGTAATCAGAAAAAAAGAAATTAAGCACTAAAAATGTATAGTTGTTGTTTTTTAATAAAAAAAAGTGTGAAGCTTTTGTCATACTCTTTTTCTAACAATAGCACCATAATTGATGTTTGTATGACTCAGTGAAACTTACAATACATGTTCTTGGAACAACTAACTGCTCAACGCTTGCCTAGGCATGCTCAAACCAGCCTGCTCAACGCTTGCCTTGGCATGCTCAAACTAGCCTGCTCAATTTTCTTTGAAGCAAGATTCAATATTTTTCTTTGCAGGGAGTGAATAACAAAGCCAAGCAACAGAGTCAGATTTTCTCGTGTCCCGCCGGCCCATATAATTACATTTGCACTATCTTGTGTAAAAGGGAGAAATGGAATGGCAAATATTGTAAACCCTGATAATACAGCTCCTGAGGAGCCATCTGATCTGGATTTGCACTATTTTTTCAGGCCTAGCTGTTTGAATATCTCATTTACTACTGGGAAATTTTGGATTATTTTTTTGTTGTCTGCTGATTTTTTTCAAAATCAACTTTTTCAAAAGCCATTAGAGTGTCAACAGCTTGGATCCAGATCAGGCCCAACATTTTGTAGGGCCTGATCTGGGTCCAAATTGTTCGTAAATTTTATCAGCAGACTACACTAGTAAGTGTAAAGAGTTCAGAAAACAAACAATCTGGAAAGGGCTATCATTTACTTCTAGAGGGGAGTTGGAGGGCGGCAAATCATCTCTCTCACAGAGCGAGATCAACTTTTAATATACCCCGTTTTTTTGCATGGAGCAACTTGCCTTTCAACCTAATTAGCACTGCAATTAAATAATCTTATAACAAAATCTCCAAAAACAATAAACATAACACATGTTGTCACCTGGGGAGCTATCACATGACTCCTACTAGCCAATGAAATAGCACAGAGTATCACATGATCTGTACACCATCACTGTGTATCACATGGTTCGACTCACATCCAATGAAACCAGACTAATGCCACTCTGAGCAGCACAGAAATGAAATAGTGGAAGTCCCTTGAAAAGGGAAACCAAATATTTGCAGCAGACAACATTACTGCCTTAAGAAACCATTTTAGGCTTGATATTTCATTTGAATTATCTTTGAAGTCTTGTTTTTTCTTTAAATATCAAGAAAAATATACCAAAATGCCAGTGGCCGATCCAGAGAGGGTTCAGGGTGTTCGAAACCCTCTTTGAGACAAAATTATTCAATTTTTATGGAGAATTTTCAGAAAAATTAGGAAAAATAAATAATCAGGTACAATTAACAAATCTACCCCCCCCCCCCCCCCTGTGAATCTGAACCCCCTATCAAGAAATCATGGATCCACCCCTGAAAATGTGTCATCTGCTGCAGTTGAGATTGGCGCTTAAAGGGTTAAAGCGTAACCTATACACGCCAGCAGAGGACATTCTTAGATCACTCACCCGAGTCCTGATTAAGAAGATTTTGCTTTAACTCTGCCTACTGGAAAATTTTGTATGCTTTTTTGTCATTTGCTGCTTTTTTTTTTTTTAAAAATAAACTTTTTTTGAAAAATTCTTTCCAGAATACCATCAGAGTGTCAAAAGGTTTGGATCCAGATCAGAACTGATCTGGGTCCAAACTGTTTGCAAAGCTCTTCAGCAGACAACACTGAAAGGCAAACAGTTAAAAGATTTTTCCATTTTAAACTCTGGTGGTCATTTTGTTCAGTAAAGTAGAACTGTTTGTGCGGATTTAGTAGAAACATCTGTGCGAAATTATGTTGAATTTTGACTAGAGGTTCAGGAGATTTTTCAGTGGCGGGTCCAGAGAGGGTTCACTTGAACCCGATTGCCCAAATGGCAAACGTGCATTTTTCTGATCTAAAACATCATTTTTGGCTATTGGAAATGCAGTTTTGTTTGAAAATTTACATTCAGGATCAAATCTTAAAGCTATGGGGATCATTTGTGTAAATTTCTTTTGAATTTCGACCAGTGGTTCCGGAGATGTCCTTAAAAGAAATAATTTACTGATGAAGGACAAAGATCGATCATGAAAGCTTACCTTTGAGCACTCTGGGTTCATACAGGCAAGTATGAGTAAAATTCAAGGATTTTTCAAGGACTTCTAAAAGCCTATCCAACACTTTCAAGGACTTAAAGTTAATGAAAACCACTGATCTAAGTATTTAAATTCTACTTCAGAAATGCTAGACTGAGATAATGGAGACATTAGTACTGGAAAATTTGTATAAAATTGTTGTGCCTATATTTGGTGCAGCATGTGCTGCACCAAATAAAGGCATAACGATTTTATACTAAGGCTTAAATGAAATGTATGTGTGGTTCCTGTTGCCTACCTACCCTAATTTTTTTAACTTTACCCTAAACATTAAAATGGTCTTTGGAGAAAAAAAACCTAAAATGGGCACTTTTTCAGATTTTGACACTATTTTTCTTTGTTAAATGTTATAACAAAATTTAATCATTTCCCTACCTACCTACCCTAAATTTTGTTGGTATGCAACAGGAACCACACATATATTTCATTTAGGCCTATTTAAGGTCTCTATCAACAGTGCTAAGTCCTACAGAAATGGTAAATTTCCAGTACTTTTCCAGGCAGATTTAATTTTCAAGGATTTTTCAAGGAAGCCCTCTAAATTCAAGTACTTTTCAAGCCTGTGTGAACCCTGGCACTTAATGCTCTGGTGAGCTAAAACAGGTTTAACACTTCAAATGAATTTGAGGTCAATTTTCTATCAGATTTAGGAAGAAACAATAACAACAAAAACTAGTCGTCTGCTGCGTTATGATTGGCGCATTTTGCGTAAAAATGAGAGTAAACTATGAAACCATCACAAGCACAGGAGGATAAGCAAAAGATAAAGCTATCTGGGGTTTTGCATTATTTGTTTGTTGAATCTCGAACATCCATTCCTTAACAACTTGCACACTGGTTAACCCTTTAAGCGCCGACCATGCCTGCAGCAGATGTAAAACATGCCTGGCCTTAAACAAAACATGTCTTTTTGTTGTTGTTGTCACTAATTTTTTTTTATTGTCGCCTACTTTTAGATGGCTGTATTTCTCTTTGACTACTGTGTAATTTTGCATGCTTTTTGGCGTCTGCTGACTTTTTCAAAATTGCCTTTTTTTTTTTTGAATTCCGAGTGTCAAACAGTCATGAGCAGTACTGATCTGGGTCCAAGCTGTTGGCAAATTTATCAGCAGATTTTAAAAGTTGCCGCTAGCACAGAAAGAGTCAAAGAAACATGATTTTTGCTGCTGTCACTTTTTTTTAAATTGTCATCAGCTCTATTATAGTTTAACCTTACTTTCAGAAAGCAAAGTTAGCCCATAAAACATCGAGGGATATTTTTGACAATTTTGGGAGGGGCACTAGGTCCTTCAGATTGAGAAAATTAGCATGGAAATCCCCTAAATTGGGAAATTTGTTACAGTGCACAATTATGGCATTTTTGGTCAATTAAAACACAAACTAGCTATTACGCATTTTGTGAAATCTTGCAATTAAATTGAAGGAGAATGTCACCAAATTTTAAAAAAAAAAGAGAGTACAAATCGGACTGACTACCCACTGCGCTACATGGACTGGCGTCATCTGCTGTTGAGTTTGGGCGGCACTTTAAGGGTTAACACCAGCAGACAACATTTTGAACTTTTAATTCTCCTTTGGAGAACAGAGTTTCAAATCTGAAGTAATGTCTTATGAGATAAATATAAAACCTACTGCACTCAGAATGGGTAAATTCTACAGAGTCAGACCTCTAGATAAGAGTGCATCAATAAAGCTTAACTTTCTTATTTCTCAACCAAAACATATGTTGTGGGTACTCAAAAGAACCGTCTCAATGAGACGGTTCGGTTGAGAACACAAAACAAATGATTAAACTGATGGATAAGAAAATATTTACAATTTTATGATTATCTAGACCTATTCAAAAGTTAGCAGTTCTGAGTGCAGAAAGGTTACAATGAGTCACATCACCAGACACATTTTTTGTTGTACTGTATACTAACTTTTAAGCCCAATTTCCAGCTTATTCATACAGTAAAACCTGTGTAAAACTTCCACTCAAAGATAGACAAAACAAACATCATAATGACAAATGAGCCAGTGCATGAGATTTCCAGCAATGTGGTATGTGCAACCAGCAAAGCCTCAGATCAGCCTGCGCAAAAGCGCAGTCTGACCAGAGCCTTTGCTAGTCACTTGAGTATTCTATGATTGTTAAGCTACTTGGAGTTCCTAAGCTTCAAAGAAGGCTACACAGGCTCATCTGAGTCTACACTTGTCAAAATGCCACATTGTTGGATATCATATGCCATGGCTCAAATAGTAGCAATACTTTGGACTTGTATTAAGCGATAATTGGTCTTGAAAACCAATTTTTGGTATTTTTGAGAGTGGCCATTTTACATAGGTTTTACTGTAAATATGGATTTATTGTGAGGATGAAAAACACTGTGGATCCTGATCAGCTGACTTTATTAGAAGCCAGCTGATCTGGATCTACACTGTTTTAAAAAGTGGGTATAGAATTTTCTTAAAAGTTACACAGGGTGCTTATTAGTTTGTATACAGTATGCACAAAAAAAATAGTATAGTTCAGCCTAGCTTCCATGCATTTGGAAAGTATAAATGTAAATATACAGTAAAACCAGTGTAAAACGGCCACTCTTAAAAAGACCAAAAATTGTTGTTTTTTTTTACCAATGATCGCTTTAGCATTCTGCAATACTTCCTACCTTAAATAAGCTACCATTTGTCATAAAATCTTTATTTTGTTTATTTTTGAGTGGCCATTTTTACACAGGTTTACTGTAGGTAAATGTTGATTTTAGACGGATTAAAAGTCAGACGAGTCCATAGTGTAGCGGGTGGAAGGGTTTTCCAGAATAATACCAGTTTTTAGCTCAACGTGGATAGCACAAACAGTGGCTATTTAGTTTAGAAATAACTGTTACATTCTGAGTGACCTTTCACACGCTACCGAGTAGACTCATCCAATCTTTTATCCGTTTGAGGTCAAAATTTTCCGTTATATACATGAGTAAACATTCAAACTTTCAAAGATCTGGAACTTAAGAAATTCAAATTTTAAAAACTTGCAATATGCCAATATAAAGTGTAAATGGTCAATTGCTTTTAAATAAACTGAAAATAAATTAACAGAAACTTTTATAAACTGCCAATTAAGTATCTTGAGGATGACTTTCTATGGAAAGTCAGCCTCAAAATCCTAAATTCCGTAATAATCATGAAAACTATCGCCCATCTAAAATATATGCTATATCCAAATTTCTAATGTGATAACTATAACATAGTCTCTGTATTCATGGGTGAAAGTACTGAAAGTCTATTAACCCTTTTAAGATGGTCCATTTTATATATCGAGGGGTCTCAAGTTATATTTTCCAAATAAAATTGTAGTTCTTTCTCTGAAAATAGCTTCGTCTTAGCAAACAATACAGAGCCTGATGAAATGCCGCCTTGTGCGGCATTTCATCTGGGTCTTCACTGTTTGCCAAAGTACCCATTTAGAAGTCTTCAGTATACAGAGCGTTACAATCCTTTAACAATCAATATGCTTATATTTAATCCTAAATTAGAATAGGGAAGATAACTGTCCTTAGAACTCCAATCCCTGAATAACGATGCTTAAAAATTACGCCCGATATTTAGGATTTTGGGGCGGACTTTCTATGGAAGGTCAGCACCAACTCCTGAATTCAGAAACAATCCAGAAATTGCTCACCATTGTATATAGGATTTTGGGGCGGACTTTCTATGAAAGGTCAGCACCAACTCCTGAATTAAGAAACAATCCAGAAATTGCTCACCTTGTATAAAGGATTTTGGGGCGGACTTTCTATGGAAGGTCAGCACCAAATCCTGAATTCAGAAACAATCCTGAAATTGCTCACCATTGTATATAGGATTTTGGGGCGGACTTTCTATGGAAGGTCAGCACCAAATCCTGATATCAGAAACAATCCTGAAATTGCTCACCAGTGTATATAGGATTTTGGGGCGGACTTTCTATGGAAGGTCAGCACCAACTCCAGAATTCAGAAACAATCCTGAGATTGCTCACCAGTCCATTAGACAGATTCTCTGGTGAAGTGACTCAAAAAAGGATGTCACTAACATGTTTTCTGCTGATATCACAAAAAGCGTACAAGAATTTAAAAGTAACCATTTGTTCCATCCGCATTGCTGTTTCACGTAAACACATACATAGCTAGGCATTGCGGAAATAGCTGACACACTTCTAGCAGAAATTTTGAATTTCTGATGCATGTGCACACTGCGCCTTAGACGCTATGTTAACATCCAATAATATAGTCGAGCCAGCTCGTGAGATTTTGGTACTTATCGCAGACGTGATTGGCTAAGGTTCAGACGAGCCTACGCATGAGGCTGAACCTCGTCAGGGCTTTCACTGCTCATACACAACAAAGTAGGATAGTAGATAACCATTTTTAACTTTTGTTTTTGCAAACAGTTATGATCCAGATCAGGCTCGAATAAATATTGTGCCTGATCGTGGTCCAAACTGTCTGGTTATCAGTAGATGAATCTTGCAGGTAAACAGTGTGTGTGTGTGTGTGGGGGGGAGATGTTAAAGCGATGTGAGCATTTTAATTTTGATATTTTTTCCTTCTTTGTTTATGTAAAAATATCCCCTCTCCTTCTAAAGGGTGGGGGGGGGGGGCTTTTCCAACATTGGTGAATCCCATCCCCCCTGCTGAGAATAGATACTTGGTGTCTTTTTATAGAATGATTGTATGCAAGATTGCACAATTTAAAAATATTTTTCTTATTTCTCAACCAAAACATATGTTGTGGGTGCTCAAAAGAATCGTCTCATTGAGACGGTACTTTTGAACACCCAAAACAAAAAATGTTAAAACGGATGGATAAGAAAATAATCACAATTTTATGCCAAATGTTTTTGTTGATTTTGACCTATGTTTGCCTATACACAGGACTTTAGTTAAGAGTGTGTAACGAAAATTTATTTTTCTTATTACTCAACCAAAATGTATGTTGTGGGTGCTCAAAAGAACCGTCTCATTGAAAATAATCACAATTTTACGCCAAAATTTTTTGGTTGATCTCAACCTATGTATGCCTATACAATAAGTACCGTTATCCCACGGGCTGGCCCATTTATCCCACTCTGGTTTACCAACACTATCACTACCACATTATCACAAGACTATCATACTTTATTGTCCAACGTTGGACTATTCTGTGTTGAACTTTCATTTGAAAATGCCGTGTAATCCGGCGGGTCATCCGAGTGTTCTGATAAATGTGAACTAGAGAGAACAGTCCGCGAGTGTTCAGCTGAATTTGTAGACAAGGTCCTATTATGTGTTTTCGCCACCAATGATTGGCTTACACCGGCTCTCTGGCCATTTGAAGACATACTATAACACCGATACATCACAGGTAAACCGTTTGAGTCCCGAACGATCCGTGCCGGGGGTCGATTTAAATTTTCTATACTAGAAGAATTAGAATAATAAGGAGGCGGACTTTCTAAGTCTATATCGTGTACATTTTTATTTGGCGGAGGCCTAAAACACAGTTGATCTGTAAACTGTCTGCTGCGTTTGCACATTAAATGTTTTTGACTGTCTATATATCCCTCCTCGCCATCTTTTGATATCTGAATTTGTGGGGGTAAGTCTAACATTGTGTCAGTTTGTATTGACTTCAGTTTTACTTGTCGTTCACGAACAAGCGACATCTGCTGCTCCAGCAGCTGGTCTTGGCTCGTAGTCGACGTCGGGACATATACCACCTGAAAAGAAACAAAAATTGTGGTCAAGCTGTATAGATAAATAGAGGATCTTACATGAGTGCTCATGTTTTATTGAATTTATTAAACGAGTTGGGGGAAAGAGATAAAATGTGAGGCTTGCCGAGCATTTTATCTCTTTTTCGCAACGAGTTTAATAAATTCAATAAAATAAGGGCACCAATGTTAGATTTTATTTATCATATGACATTAAGATTACTTTGAAATCTCATTTTTGCCGTAAAAACGTTATAATTTTGTCATTGTGTACGCAACGTTGTTATGGACGTCAAAATGTTTCCCGTAAATCTATAAACCACT
This sequence comes from Loripinus fragilis, assembly GCA_964019695.1. NCBI lineage: Eukaryota > Metazoa > Mollusca > Bivalvia > Lucinida > Lucinidae > Loripinus > Loripinus fragilis. Next base: position 69,033,159 of record OZ026523.1, read on the forward strand.
AGTGGTTTATCGATTTTATTGCATGGCGTTATTTCACTCCCAGACGCGACGTCATATGATAAACACAATTTTTGAGCGTGCAATTGCGAATATTTTCTATCTGATCAGTTTTAACATATGTTTTGTTTGTTTGTTTGATTTAATTCTTTACGTCCCATCAACAATCTTTCAGTTATACCTGGATTGAACCAGTACTAAGCTAGGATAAATGTGTCTTGCTCAAGGACCACTCATACCCGTGGCCCTTCAGTTTCGAGTCAAGCACTCTACCACCGAGCCACTGCGCTCCCTACATACAATTGCGAATATTTCCTAACTGATCAGTTTTAAACATATGTTTTGGGTGCTTAAAAGAACCATCTCATTGAGACAGTCCTTTTGAGTACCCATATCATGTGTATGGTTGAAATGTAGGAAAATTGAGAATGCAAAGAGTTAATCATTAAAGTGTCACCAAAATTTGTTTTTTGTTGTTGCATAACTAAATACAAGTGGATATCACATGTGACTTATCGGCCACACAGGTCAGGTTTAGATAAACAAAAAATTTCAGCATAGAGTTGAAAATATTTTCTAACCCATCAATTTTAACATATGTTTTGGGTGCTCAAAAGAACCGTCTCATTGAGACATGTTATGCCACACAACATATGTTTTGGTTGAGAAATGAAAAAACTAAATTTTTGTTACGCACTCTTATTTTAAGTCCTGGGCCAGTACATGATTCACATAATTTTCCATGGAAATATAGAAAGATATCACAAATTTTGCTGTCTGCCACAGAGGTGATAGGTCTTTTTTATGGCAATGATAAATTCCTACCTTAGCATGACTAAAGTCCAGACAATTCTTTCCTCTAAACACTAAATGAACTTTTACTGCCATAACTATCTAAAGTACAGCTACTGGCTCCCAGACATGTTATGCCACAATTAAGCAATTATTGACAGATATTCCTCCTATTTCCCTCATAGCAATACATTCACTGAGAGTACTCATGGGAATTGTCTCAATGTGACAATTCAAATGAACACCTAAAACAATGATTTTTTTCTTGAAAATATGGAAATAATCAGCCAATTATCAAGAAGATTTTCTCTTTTCCAGGCTCAGACTTCATCAATATTCATAGCAGAGATGTCTTCTTCCAGACCAGAGCAATCAATTCCATTACTTTACATGCTGAGAGGAAACTACCAGCACTCCAGAGAAGATCTCCAGAATACAGATTGCATTTCTACATTCTCCACCAAAAATTATGCTCTGAGGCCAGAATTTTTTATTAGTTGATTTACAAACCCTCCTACTGTAATTTTCCGGAAAGTAGGTAAAAAATAAAATTTAATTTCTAAAAAAAATTTTTTATTTTATCCGCCGACTCTAAATATTAATTGTTTGGTTGAAAAAAAAAAATTTTTTTTGAGGTTCTGTCTGTGCATTTTTGTTTTTGTTTTTGTTTGTTTGATTTGATTCTTTACATCCACTCAACAATCTTTCAGTTATGTGGGATGGTCTTCCTGGGTTGAACCAGTACTAAGCTAGGATAAATGTGTCTTGCTCAAGGACCACAACGCAGTGACGCCAGTGCGGCTCGAACCCGCGGCCCTTCGGTCTCGAGTCAAGCACTCTACCACTGAGCCACTGTTAAAAGTGATTGTCCTGTCCAGATTTTTAGGAAAATGATGAAATATTTAAAGATTACCTTACTAGTTTTACTGTTTTTCTGGAGATATTAAAGAAAAAAAAAGCTATGAAAAAATAAATAAACAAGAAATGTCACAAACACGTGACGAATGCCCCCAAAGGAATTGGTCTAGTATAAGACACATTTGATGAAAGATAGCTGTAATATAGCACAAAAAAACTAGAAATGAGGCCAGAAGTCAATGTCAAGGTCAAAGTGCAGGCTTTCCAGCAGCATCTTTGAAAAAACTAGGAGAAAACTAGGAAAAGTATTTACAAAATACTAGGAAAAAACTAGGAAAATCTAGGAAGTTTGAAGCAAAAACTAGGAGTTATTTGGTTATTTTTTTTTACTTTTCCCTACCCGATTACCACAGTAACCGTACACATTTATACTACAAGACTGTTAAGCTGACTAAGTTTTCTTCTGCAGTCAACAGAGCAGACTCTTATATGAAATTTAAGTTTATTTTATAAAGACTATTTTAGGCGCAATAAAGGTTGTTTCACTGAAATTCTAATAAAAACAAAGAGCAAATTAACATTGAATTTCTAGCATTTTCACAGGATCCTGGTCTTTTTCCAGCCCTATATTTGACCAATAGAGGGTGCCAACAAATCACAAATTAAGGAAGTAGCCCCCCCCCCCCCCCACTTGTGTGTGTGTCCACTCCTTGAGTTGTATACGTCACTTTTTTGAACTAGTCTTGTGTTGAGCAGGTGTTGGACTGTAAATTTACAACATACTCTTAAAAGGGGGGTTCGGGGGTCCTCCCCCAAAAAATTTTAAAAACCAAAAAAGCAGATGAAGCCATCTCTGGTCATTTTGCAGGGGCAATTTTACCTACAGAAAATGAAGAATTTCAGAGGACAATGCTCCCATTTATTGTATGCTCTTTTTGAATATAAGATTTAGACAGATATAGGCATATATCTGTATTAAGACTTGGACATATTAGACTTGACTTGTTGACAACCTTATACAGTGACATTAGTATATCAGGACATTATTCAGATGTAAATAAACCCAATTGATGCAATCAATTAATATTTAACAGCCCAATTTTTTGCAGCGTGTCCAGCCTAATATTTAGGAGTTTTGCAGGTTCGATTCCCAGCTCCGGCACATTCTTTCACCATATGTGTCAGTTACTTGTGAAAGAATGAGCACAGAGTACTCCTGCCTAGGAAAAGTGTGGTTAGGTTCAACTAATCATTCTTACATGACCTCAGATGTGAAGCAAGAAATCAACCAAAAAGCATTTACCTTATCTCACTCTTTTTTATGCTGCCTTATATGAAACCTCAGAAAAAAAAACCCTGACCATCAGACCAAAATAGAGTCTGTTTCACACTGGTGCAAGAGTTAGGTAGACACTTACAATTGTCTAAAGATGGATACAGCATTCTAAAACAACGCAAGATGTCATGAACATTACATGTCAACATATTTATATATATGATTTCTTTCTTATGTTCAAACTGATCTTGCAAAACTCAAAGGTTCCACTAGAGGGTTTGAGTCAATTGTAGTGATCATAGAGTATAGTCCAACCATCAGTTATCACCTGAGAAGGATAGACTATGCATCAGTGACCCCAGACCACACAAAGAACACCACAGACTGTCAGTTCAACACCCTAAAGGTCTTATTCTGAAACAAAATCTCAAAACACTTATCCAAAAAAGGTGCCAAATTTATGAAAAACTAGGAATACTAGGAGGTTTTTGACAAAACTAGGAAAAACTAGGAGCACATTTAAAATACTAGGAAAAAGTAGGAAAACTAGGAAAAACTAGGAACGCTGGAAAGCCTGAAAGTGACTCAAAATGGTATGCACCACTCTGCCATCCCAAGAGGAATCACCACCCCAAATTTGGGATTCCTACATCAATTAATATAAAAGATATGCTCTGGACACAGTAATTCTTGAAAACAAGGTCAGAGGTCAAGGTCACAGTGACCCAAAAATGGTTTGTGACACTCATGCATCCCAAGATGCATTTACATACCAAATTTGGAATTCCTATTTCAAAGAATATAGGAGATATGCAACAGTTTCTAGAAACTAGGTCAGAGGTCAAGTTCAAGGTCACAGTGACTAAATTATGGTAAGCGACACTTCGTCATCCCAAGATGCATCCACACACCAAATTTGAGATTCCTACCTCAAATAATATAAGAGATATGCTCTGGACATGATTATTCTAAAAACTAGGTCAGAGGACAAGGTCACAGTGACCCGAAAATGGTACATTACACTCCGCTATCCCAAGATGCATCCACACACCAAAATTGGAATTCCTAGCTCAAAGAATATATGAGATATGCTCGGGACACAATAATTCTTAAAACTAGGTCAGAGGTAAAGGTCACAGTGACCCAAAAATGGTATGTGACACCCCGTCATCCCAAGATGTATTTACACACCAAAGTTGGAATTCCTATCTCAAAGAATATAGGAGATATGCACCAGACTCAATGCAGTTTCTAGAAACAAGGTCAGATGTCAAGTTCAAGGTTATCGTGACCCAATTATGGTACGCGACACTTCTACATCCCAAGATGCATCCACACACCAAATTTGAGATTCCTACCTCATATAATATAAGAGATATGCTATGGACACAATTTTTCTAAAAACTAGGTCAGAGGTCAAGGTCACAGTGACCCGAAAATGGAACATGACACTTCGCTATCTCAAGATGTATCCACACACCAAATTTGGAATTCCTAACTCAAAGAATATAAGAGATATGCTCCGGACACAATAATTCTTAAAACTAGGTCAGAGGTCAAGGTCACAGTGATCCAAAATTGGCATGTGACACCCCCTCATCCCAAGATGCATTTACACACCAAATTTGGAATTCCTATTTCAAAGAATATAGGAGATAGGCACCAGACTCAATGCAGTTTTCAAAGAAACTGGGTCAGAGGTCAAGTTCAAGGTCACAGTGACCCAATTATGGTACGCGACACTTCGTCATCCCAAGATGCATCCACACACTAAATTTGAGATTCCTACCTCAAATAATATAAGAGATATGCTCCGGACACGATTATTATAAAAACTAGGTCAGAGGTCAAGGTCAAGGTCACAGTGACCCGAAAATGGTACGCGACACACCGCCATCCCAAGATGTATCCACACACCAAATTTGGAATTTCTACCTCAAAGAATATAGGAGATATGGAACGGACACGAAAGCGGGACGGACGGACTGACGGACGGACGGACAGTGCGATTACTATATGCCTCCCAAAGTTCCTTTGGGGGCATAAAAAGCTCTGAAAATGACCAGTCAACTGGTCATTTTCAGAGCTTTTTTATTTATTTTTTTTCGTACCCCCCCGACCCTAAATCTGAAAAAAAATTCCCGTAAATCAACCAATAAAAAAAATCTGGCCTGAGTATTCTGTGAAATGAACAATACCTTATCTATGTAATTTTGCACAGATTTCATATTGTAGTGTAACAGTAAAATAGATCAATCACTTAGAAATCAATTCCCCAAAGGTATCATATACATAAAGAGAATGCTCCCCCCCCCCCCCCCCCCCCTCTCTCTCAGCTTGTAAATTGGTACAGGTACAGGTAAAGTAATGACCAGTATTAGAGGCAGGGAAACCATTGTCCTTAATACAAACAACCCTTAATTATTATGCTGCAGGTAAATTACCAATAATGATAGTTTCTTGGTAGACTTGTGCAGTCGTTTCAGTTAAGTTTTATCCTGATTATAATATTATATTATAGATATATACATTTTCCTTCTCTAATACCCCAATGAAAGCTAAAACTGTAACGACTTGTTCATTCCGAATTTGATGGATGGAATGCTGTCTAAGAAATAACTGTCTGACCTCAGTTATTGCTTTGATAAGATCAGAAATGACCTGTAGAGAAATACCAAATGTTCTGTGACTAATCTGCAATAAAACTGGTCAGTAAAGGCATCGAAACCATTCACTTTTTGGCTTTCATTCTAAAGTATTCAATGGGTGCAACATATTGTTTTTGTGATTTTGCATTTTTAGATTTTAGCATATAAAGTTTGCTTGAATGCTAATCTGTATACACTGGCGGATTTAGGGGAGGGGGTGCCCCCCCCACCCCCCCTAAAGTCGCCAAAGCAAAGTTTTTTTTACATATGATTTTAAGCAACAGATATTTTTGTTGTTGTTGATTTTTTTCAATTTTAAAAAGTCAGATATTTTACTTGCTCGCTCCGCTCGCAAACGCAGATAGTCTAAATTCAAAGGTGCCACATCGCCGGCGCCTGGCTACAATCCCGTCATTTTATTGTATTTCTGCGTTTAACTGCCATATCTTTCGTTTTTTCCGAATTATGACTGTTGTCCTCTGCTATGTTAATGCTTACATCAATTGCTAATTTTACCATACAGACAAACATTGCGGCGCCCGATCAGAGCAGTCTGATCTGGGTCCGCCATGCCTGCAACAAAGATGTTAAATGGTCTAGCAGACTATATAGGGAAAATGCATCTAAAAATCGGATTAATGCCTTATGCGTCCAGCAGATATTAATGGAAACGCATGTTTGATCCTTAAAATACACGATAAAAAGCACACTAATTATGTAACACAGATATCAAAATATCGTAAAGCATTTTTAAATTATAAATTTTCACTGACAGATTCAAGGGCGCCCCCCCCCCCATAAAATCGATGCAACATCGGTGGCCCTTCCCTAAAATACCGTCTTTCTGCGTTTTCTGCCTACCATTCCATTATTTATGAATACCGGAGTGCTGGGGGTTCTAGGTTGTGCTGGTTAATGCGAGAGGGGAGGGTAGGTCACATTGAGGAACTGTTGAAATTTGATGCTTTCTGAATAAGAAATAAAGTATAGAATGTCGTGCCAGAAGTCACCAAAAGCACATATTTTCAAAATTTTCTCGGGGACTGCATGACCCACTTTTTCATATGACAAACGACATCGCGAGAAGGCCTTTCCTCACTGTTTCTGACCAGGTCAGACTCAAACATGGGTGTGCATATAGCTACAGGGGATAGGCAGAGATTTGGAGGGATTATACAAGCTATATTTTGGAATAAGAGTGATCATATATAGCAGAAAACGAAGGATCAGTCTGTGCAGAAGGGCAAATAATTATGTTCTTCGCATTTGAGAGTTGAAGAACAATTTACCCCATGACCATTCATATCCACAGATAAGATGATGTTTCTCTCTTATACAGGTTTCTATACCTTTCTGAAAACATATTTTTGAGTATTCATTGGAAATATTTCGATGAGACGCTTCCGATGAGCATGCATAGCATGTATGGATCTTGAAGAAATAAGCAATTGAGCAGTCTGGTCATTCACTCTTCTTATCTGGAGATATATAAACCGAATGGCAGTTATTTTGTGAGATAAGCCACCAAAACAAATTGGTTACACATCTAATAGGGGTTATAATGAGCCAGGCTCCGCTACAGCTACAAAACTGTAATTAATCAACAGGCATTGACAACCGACCCTGCATGCAGGTAGGTTCTAAATCGGATAGGTCCAGTCCAAACAGTTTGAAAGAGTTAAAGTGCTATTAGAGAGGATAATTTCTTGTTAGTATGAGGTATTGGCTGAGTATAGGCACATTTCAACTGTTTGGGCGGTTTCCAGTCTAGTTTCTTGGTTGCAACATTCATAAGAGAGAACTCAAGATTTACATGTATAACTGCAACTGCAGTAAATCTATGACAAGTGAAGTGTAAGCTTTCACAAAAAGTCAATCACTCGACCACTGAGCTCCCTACAGATTTGGATATAACATGGTCATGTTGTTGGGTTTAACATTCCACCAACAGCTTTGGTCATATGGAGAGGGGGCCACGGCTTAAAGTCTCATCTGACAGACTGGAGAAGCCAAGATCTAACATGCCACCTCTGGTTTACAAGGAAACCTGTTTACAAGGCAAAGCAAGCTGATTAGCCCAGGCAGCTCTTCATGGTCATGTTGTTACTCCCATTTTTTTTTTTTACCATGAAATTTTACAAAGAAATTATAGGAATTTTTAATGATCATAAAATAATGGTAATTTTCTTTTTCTTTCTCTGTTAAATTATCCCTTTATAACATAATTCACATAAAACCATTCCTATGGACCCGAAATATAGTCATATTATGCCAAAGAAAAAATATGTGTATCAGGTTACATGAAATTTAAAAATAGGGACGGTAGGTAAGAGAATGTTTTTATTTTGTTAAAATTTTTTATAAAGGGAAGCTGTCAATGAGAATCCTTCATTGCACAAAATTATATGTGTACTACCGTATTCACCCCTTTAAGCGCTCAGGGTGCTTAGAAAATTGCAGAGACTGGGCCCTTATTAAAACAATGTAATTACAGTTCTGAAAAAGTATTTTTTTCTTCTGCACATTGCATGACATCATTCAAAATGCTTAAACACTGTGCTGTAATGGTGGTAACAGACACTCAGAAATCGCTGGAGGATTAAAAGTTCCTTGCTGGACTCAACCACAGAGGATTTCTAGACTTCAAACCTAATTTTAGGAAAGAACATGGGCCCTACCAGTTGAGTTCAGAAATAGGTGGGTGGGCGCTTATAGGAGCATTGGCACAGACATGGGGAGAATTTCTCTGGAAAGTAATGCATTGAATTAGCATTACTTGCCTAAAATGTGCATTGAACTAGCATTACCATTACTGGATTTTGAAAAAGTAATATTAAAGTAATTCAAAAACTGGTGAATAAATCATTACCATGAATTACTGGAAAAAAGTAATGCATTAATAATGCATTAGCATTAACGATTTATTTGCCTCATGTCTGCATGGGCACTAAAAGGGATGAATACTGTATTTTCACTTATTTGTCAATGGAAACAAATGTTGTGTGGGTGTGAGACCCTTCTAATGAATGCCCACAAGATTTGTCTTCATAGAAAAATAGGACAAATATCACATCTTATCATTTTGAAGAGGCATCTTTACTGGGGCTAAGGAAAATAATAGATCTGATCTGGAGATGGCAAGATTCTCGGCAATAATGGAAGTGCCAGACCACTTCCTTTTTTTAGATCCCATCTCAGACACATGTAAACAACCAATCAATAACCAGCCTAGGATGTTTTTCTCACAATGATTTATATATCTTTGCATGCTGCGTAATTTTTCATGCTGCTGACTTTTTTTCGAAATAACTTTCGAGTGTACAAGCAGTACTGTGCAAATGTATAAGTAAAGCTTAAGTTTCAGATAAGTTCATGCGTAGGCTTAAACCTTTGCATGCTAGGTAATTTTTCATGCTTTTCTTGGCCGTCTGTCGACTTTTTTCGAAATAACCAGAGTGTACAAGCAGCAAAGGCTTGACAAGACTGTGCATATGTATTAGTAATAAGTTCGTAAGAAGGCTTATTTGCATGCTGGATAATTTTTTATGCTTTTGTTGCTGTTTGCTGACTTTTTCAAAATCAACTTTTTTGAAAAATTCTTTAAGGAACACTAAGAGAAAGTCAAACCCCCTTAACAGATTTTCTGCACTGTTTGCTAAGACAAAATTGATCTGGGAGCGCAGTGGCTCAGTGGTAGAGTGCTTGACTCGAGACTAAGGGGCCGCGGGTTCGAGCCTCACCGGCGTCACTGGGTTGTTGTCCTTGAGCAAGACACATTTATCCTGGCTTAGTACTGGTTCAATCCAGGAAGACCCACCCGTCCCTGTTTAACTGAAAATTTGTTGATGGGGCATAAAGAATCAAATTAAAAAAAAAAATTGATCTTCAGAGAAAGAAATACAATATTTTTTTGAAATATAACCTGTACTGTGACCTCAATATATACAATGGACCATTCTGACACACTGGAAAAGGCCATTGGACTACAAAGGGGGGAAAATACCTCAGGAATGTTGTCTATTTTGAGGATCCAGACGTCACTCCAGTCCCTTTTTATTTGGGCCTTCGTTGCGACAAAACCTGTCTTCAGGGTTTCTGATAAAGTGAGATTCAAACCAGTCTCCTCAGCTACAGAGACTAGCTAGAAAATTGAAATTTCACCAGTAGCAAGTTTACTTATTGTACTTTCCAAAAAGCGAATAACAAAGGTGCTGATCAGACTGCGGGGATGAGCAGGCTGGTCTACACCTGTGTTGTTCGCAAACCCCCGAAGACAGGTTTTCTCGCGTTGAGGCCCATTTATAAGTTTAGGTTGGCTTAGCTGACTATTCAACAATATCCCAGTCATGTTGAGCTATTTACCAGAAAGAGTTATAAAATCTGCCAAACTTGAAAACAGCAAGGTCTAGGGTCTCGGGTATGGGTACTCAGGGATGGGTCTACACAACATACATTTGGCTTTACTAGTTTAGTGAAAAGAAAAAAATATCCAAATTTTATGACTTACAGTGAGACTGATGAAAAATTAGCTAATCAAAACTAGACTAAATTTTAGCCTTTTATCAGAAACAGATATAGATAGACAGCCAAGCAGACAGACAGATGTACAGACGTAAAACTTGAGTAACAGGTCAACCTGCTGTCAAGTTCATGTTTACAGTCTCGTTTCACAAACTTGTTCAAAATGGCCAGTAATCTAGTCAGGGGCGGATCCAGGAGTTCTGGATGGGGTCATTTGTAAAAAGGTTTGGGGTGTTCGCTTTGCTGCTTTATATCTCATCCCATGAAAATGAAATAATTTGGTCTCACTGAGACCAAATTATTTCATTTTCATAGGATATTTAAAAACAGGGGGCAGAGAGGGGGGGCTCAAGTGAACCCCCTGAACCCCCTCTGGATCCGCCACTGACTGTAAACAACCTTCTCCCTACTTTATAAACCCCACTAAAAATTGCTATTTCATGTGAATCATTCACACAAAACATCAAGCCTTACTTTCCTCGAAAAATCAAAAATATCACAAAATTTTAGTCTGCTGCTGGCATGACTGTTTTAACAGATATATTAATTTTCCCTTCGAATAACAAAAATCAAAATACTTAAAAACCAGACAACAGACAACTTACATGTACCGAAACAAAATTCCAGATTTTTTTCTTTCCTTGTTGTCTGGTTGTAATGTTAACCCTTACCTGTCTAATCCTCATATCTCCCTCAATTTCAAACTAATATGAAATGCTTTGTCAAAAATGAATAAACACTGATAATAAACTAACACCATTCATAGATAACTCATTTGAATGCAATGACACTTTAAGCCTTGTAGAGCTGATACGAAAACAAAACAGACAACATTTTATCAAATATTTTATCTTATTTTACAAAACTTCTACACTTGTTTTTTTATATGAAATGCTGCTGTAAGTAGCAGTTCACAAAACAATTACAAAGTCGAGATTTTTCAAAATTGTTTATAAAATATTACAAAAATTGTCGTCTGCTATTAGCGTGATATGCACTCGAACGACTAACTACCACTACTTGAATAGAAAGACAATCCAACAGCCAGACAGTTTACTCACGTAAACACCGATTTTCCCCATGTAACACTCCTTTTTAGTTCGAAAGCCAGACAGAGAAAATTACTCGGCACAGACTTACGTACAAAAATATTCTGTTTTAGAAACACCATATTTGTCCTATGATTTTGCGTTCTTCGCAATTTTTTTTCTTTATACCATGGCTAGACAGGAGTTTGAAAAATATTCTATACTCTCTCTTGTGAAAAGTGCGACAGCCGTATATTAACTCTTCGCCTGCTAGCGTTGTCAGCTGAAAACCTTTGCAAACAGATTGGATCCAGATCAGGCCCGACAAAATGTCAGGCATGATTTGGATCCAAAACTGTTTGACATTCTGATGTATTCCTCAGTGAATTTTTTCTAAAAAGTAAATTTAGAAGAAAAAAAATCAGCTGACGACAAAAAAGAAAACAAAATATCCTAGCAAGCAAAGTTAATTGAATGGGGCACATACGGAAATAAGATCAGCCTGCGAAAAAAAAGTGAATTTGAGATTGCTTTTCGGCAAAATATTTCAGTCATATGCATCTCAGCAAAATAGTTCAGTCATATTGAGCCGAGCTGTCATGCCCAATAGCTAAATTGATCCTGACAAAGTCATACTTTTTTTTAGTTTTTCCCCTGAAAAGAGGCCTTAATAAGGGTATAATTTCTGGTGCAAATAATACTTGTTAAGAATTGTTTTGTCATAATAAAATAGAACTGCTGGTTTTTGCGTGTGTTTTTATACTACCTTAAAAACAATTTTCTTATGTCTCACACAAACACTTTGGGTACTCATTGAAAGTGTCTCGTCAAGGCACTATGATGATAGCACACGATCTTTGACACTATCTCATAGGAAGTGACCAGCAAAAAAATGCTCTGACACAGATGTTTGCAGTGTTGCTAGAGCCTACACGCCTACCAAACGCTCGAATGCTCAACATCTGGTTGAATATTAAAAACAACTGCTCTATGAAGAAAATCAAAAATTGGGGAATGTCATGCAACAGCCTATGGATTCCTGCGTTTGTGGTATAAATACGGGCTCAGAAAGTATTCTCATTAGGTCATATTTACTTTTTGCGCGATAAACACATTCCTGTCGAATTCAGGTAGACCTATTTTACACGAAATGCAAATCTGACAAAACGAGAGAACTTTCTAACCTCAAATTTTTACCACAAACGTAGGAATGCATAGTCTGTTGCATGACATTCCCCGATTTTTGATTCTCTTCCTGGATGAATTGTTTTTAATATTCAACCAGATGTTGAGCATTGGAGCGTTTGGTAGGCGTGGCCTACATTGTTTGAACTTTTTAAACACTCAAACAGCGGTTGCATGCTGGGTAATTTTGCATGCTTTTTTGTCATATGAGCACTTTTTGAAAAAAAAAAAAATTTGACCACAAAATTTCAGTGAAGTTGATATTTTTATAATATCTCTGTGGCATCCTCCCTACAGTTTGGATTGAAATCAGGCCCAATTTACAGTTTGTAGGTCCTGATTGCATTTCATCACTGAATCACCTTGACTTTCAATATGGTGGACAAAGATTTATCACCGACTATTCACACCGGATAGGAGGCAATCAAATACGCCCTTAACAATTGATGAACGCAGATAAAAAAATCACTAGAAACAGTGTTTTTGATTGCTCTTTGTCACCAGTCAAAACGCTCTTAACAATCAACGAACATGGATAATAATCTCTAGAAACAGTGTTTTTAATTGCCCTTTGTCGCCAACTGGCGACAAATGGCAATCAAAAACTCTGTTTCTAACGATTTTTTTTATCTACGTTAGCCGATAGTATAAACATTTTCGATTGCTGCCTATCCGGTGTGTTGTCGCTTCCTGTGATGTAGGTTGTCTGTCTTAGTCTTCTTAGGATAAGGACTATATGCAAAGTCCTTGAGACATGGTTTTTGCACCCAACACCTGTTGTAGGTAGTCTTAGTATTGTGATCAGCTGTAACAAAATATTTTTAAATTTCATAGTGCATTAAATCCAGGCCTTCAGATAAGAGGGCTTAATTATAAAATAATTAAATTTCTTTCTTCTCTGTATGTTATTAAAAGAACAGCACCCAAAAACCAAGTTAGAAAATATCACTATTTCACACTAAACATGGAGCTTTGGTGTACCAAGATAAACCTGAATAGACAATGAATAACGATTTAACCCTTTTCAGAGCAATGGAATTTTCCATAAAGTTTGATACAGTTATGTCAGGATGGTTCATTGAATATGCTGGGGGGGGGGGGGGGGGGGGGGGCAGGGTCACAGGTTATAATTTCCAAAAGATATTGTATTTCATTCTCTGAAGATTGATTTCGTCTTAGGCTAAAAAAACAACCAGAGATCAGGCACGAACAAGCAACCCTTCGATCTCCATTTGTACGCTCTACCAACTGAGCTACAGCGCAGAACATCAGGCATGATCTGGATCCCAACTGTTTGACATTCTGATGGTATTCCTGAAAGAGTTTTTAAAAAGAAGTTGATTTTGAAAAAATCAGCAAACAACAAAAGGCATTAAAAATAACCCACATGCAAAGCAATAACACTAGATTTAAGAATGAATTGTCGTCTGCTGAAAAACTTCAGGCCTAATCTGGATCCATCTGATGGTATTCCTGAAAGATTTTTTCGAAAAACTGATCTTGAAAAAATCAGCCAACGACAAAAATCATCCGACGACAAAAAAGCATGAAAAATTACCCAGAATGCAAAGTGTTAACATTAGCATGAAGATGCTCCTGCAGTTAGCAGGCCTGGTAATAAAAGCTCACAGACAAGCTATAATCAGTGGTAGCTCAAAGCCTCCAGGAAAGCCAGAGAACAATATAACGGCATGCAATGAAAAATGTGTTCTTGCATATAAATTGCCATGTAATACTACATGGCCATATTACATTGATTTCTCCATCAAATCTGGCTTCAGAACCCCTTACCATCTAGGACATATCACAACTTAACATGGCAAAATGGTTGAATTTGGGTTATTTTACAGAAAAGAGAAAATTACTAAATGGTAAACCCCTAAGTCCACCTACGGTATCATATCATTTTGTAATTTTGGTTAACCATTTTGTAATTTTGGTTTCAGGTAAAACTAAACTAACAAGACAAAATTCGACAAATTTATATCCCCCGACGAAGGGTTATTTGAGAGAAACGTGTAAATGAAAAACATAAATCCCATTTATCTAACCCTTTGTTCATATACAGTATCATTCAGATCATAACAAACGCCTGTCAAGTATGTTTTAGTGCTTTGTTCAATAAAAAATATACTTACATCTGCACAATTTCAATATCTGACCTTTAAACCCAACCTCAGAGGTCAAGATTGTGTGTAAATTCAGTGTTACCTTGCATGTAGGTAAACACTTCTACAGCTTTACTTTGATATGCATCATGACCACCTTGAGAAAAGAACAAAAGATGACCTTTTGACCCCACCCCAGGGGTCGTTGGTGTGTGTAATGACAGCATACTTGCTTTCATGGTGCTCTGGGCTCAATTCCCTTTAATTTGATATGCAACAAGACTACTTTCAGTAAAAGATATAGTTTGACCTTTTGACCCCACCCCCTGGGTCAAGGGTGTGTCTGTGGGCAAAATATTTGCTAGCATGTTGCTGCCAGCATCGTCAACTTTAATTTGATATGCAACATGACTACTTTCAGAAAAAGATATAGTTTGACCTTTTGACCCCACCCCCTGGGTCGAGGGTGTGTCTGTGGGCAAAATATTTGCTACCATGTTGCTGCCAGCGTCATCAGCTTTCATTTGATATGTAACATGACCATATGACTAAATTTGATTTGCAGAAACATCAAGTACAAATATGCGCCAAGCCGAAAAGTGAGATGAGCCGTAACATGAGATTTCCAACAATGTGGTATGTGTGACCAGCAAAGGCTCAGACCAGCCTGTGCATACCCGCAGTCTGATCAGAGCATTTGCTAGTGGCTTGAATGTTCTATGACACTTAGGCTACTGACTGAACATCAAAGCTTAAAAGGAGGCGGCACAGACTCGTCCCGAGTCTACACTTGTCAAAATGCCACATTGTTGGAAATCACATCACGGCTCAGATGGTCGCAAGTTGGTAGATGCAGATGAGCTAACAAAGGAGGTTACGCCAATCATACTTACTTCTGAACCTTGTGAATTGGGTCGCAGTTGACTGTGTTCTAATGTTTCTCTACTTCGTCGACGGCGACGCCACATTCGAGATCTTAATCGGCACGGACTTACAACACAAATGATCACAAAAAGGCCAGGCATCAAAACGACGCTGATTAGAATCACAACAGTCTTGACTAAATCCACATCAGTAGCTGAAAATATAAAGAAAGACAACTTGAGTATTTCGTTCTAAAACACCTGGGTAACTTTTTATGTTTTTTGTGGTTGTCTTTAGCAGACTTTTTTCAGAATTAACTTTTTTATAAGTTCTTTTAGGAAAACTTTAATATTGTCTGCTGACATTTTTCAAAATGAACTTTTTTAAAAATTCATTCAGGAACACCATCAGAGTATCAAACCGTTGTCTCCAGGTCAGAAGTTATAAAACTTTTTTCCATGCTCATCTCGGCTGTGCACGAAATTTATCCTGCTCATATATGTTAAAATGCCAACAATTGTTGGCATTTTAACATTTATTAGCATGATAAATATAACATCTGAGAGAATTAGAGCAAGAAACTTCTTCATTTGTCCGCATTTTAGCTTTTATGAGCAGTTGAAATTTCGTGCTCAGTTGAGTTGAGCATGAAAAAAAGTTTTATATAATCAGCTGGTGACAAAACTCCTGTTAAATTCAATCCGGTAGTTTTGCATGCTTTTTTTGTAATCTGCAGATTAAGAATATAGCTAAATCTTTCCAAAATATCATCAGTGCGTTTGGATCTAAATCAGGCCCAAAGAAATGCAGCGCCTGACCGCAGTCCAAACTGTGTGCTAAGGTTATCAGCAGAAAACAAGTCGCCACTGGTCAGTGGTGGGGAAAGTGTAAATATAGCCCAATGATGAGACAACTTTTCATCTTGAGGGGCCAGTCCAGATGAGCAGCTGCAAATTGAGCTTCAACACACCTGGTCACTGGTTTCCAGTATGGCAACCACCTTCATATGGGCCTAATGTCGCGACAAATCCTGTCTTCGGGGTTTCTGACAAAGTGAGACTCAAACCAGTCTCCTCAGCTACAGAGACTAGCTAGTAAATTGAAATTTCGCTTGAAGCAAGCTTTGATATCATCCTTTCCAATAAGCGAATAACAAAGGCGCTGAGGTTTTCTCGCGGCGAGGCCATTTACCCAACTACTGAAGGCCCCAAACCCCTTCCCAAAGGCCCCAAACCCCTTCCCACACATTAGCACTTTGCCCCATACCATAGGTTAACCATTAACCTGCCCACTTCTTCCATGAATACCCATAGGTTTAGATAAACAAAAAATTTCTGCGCAAAAATGTATATATTTTCTTACCCATCAGTTTTGACATGTTTTGGGTGCTCAAAAGAACCGTCTCAATGAGACGGTTCTTTTGAGTACCCACAACATATGTTTTGGTTGAGAAAAAAGGAAATTAAACTTTCCTTACGCACTCTTAACTAAAGTCCTGATACCATATCAGTGTCAGTTTGTATCCAGATCAGGCCCAACAAAATGTCCGGCTTGATCTGGGTACAAACTGTTTGTAAAGGTTACTCAGCAGAAGACCAACCGAAAGACATCACTTTTATCTTGAAATGTGTTTATGAAACAGCTAGACAGACACACACAGAGAGACAGTTAGACAGACAGAAACCAAGAAGTCTAGGTCAAAGGCTAAAAACATCATGTTAGCCATTCCATCCCTACATAATTACACCCCTCACAGCGAAGTAAGGTCTCTTACTAAATTTAGAAAAAAATATGACGGAGTTGAAGTGTTGAATATTATGGGGAAATACGGAAACATTGCTTATCTGTAGGCGTGATGTAACATATGCCTATATTTAGGCATGTGCCCTAATGGTAGTTTGTCTGGCATGCTAATTGTCAATATAGGAGATCTTATAGATTTACAATCCCAGACAATTTTGTTCAATAAACTGCAAACGCATGCACTTAACCACGCAGCATCTGCATTATGAATGAGGTAACATGCTTTTTAACTCTTTGCATGCTGCGCAAGTTCTCGTGGCTTTCGTCTCTCACTGAAGTTTTTCATAAGCAACCTTTTAAAAAAATTCAGGAATACCATCAGAGTGTCAAACAGTTTGGGTCCAGATCAGGCCCAACGTTTGTCGGGCCTGATCTGGGTCCAAACTGTTTGCAAAGTTAATCGGCAGATGGCATGTAACTAGTAAGCAAAAAGTTAAAAAAAATGAGATATCAATAAATTCCTGATTTCCAAGAAAAACGTAGGTTGTCAGTCGGTACATGTTTTCATCCTAGTCCATGTCTGGGTTTACTGGATGATGATGTCAAGGTGATAGGACCCTGGTTTTCATGTTGAGATATCCAATACTGGACTTAGTTTTCATGTTAAGTTTTCCAATAGGAACAGAGTAATGTTCATTTCTGTTGATAACTTACATCCTAGTCAACAATTACAGTCATGTCGTGACAATATCCTATCTTCCTGGGTTGAATCAGTACTTAGCAGTGGATAAAGTGTCTATCTAAGGACTCACTACAGTCAAATAAATGCAGCTTTGGTTGAGTCTCGACTTAAGCCACCAGAGTTTTCATGGTGAGTAATCTGATTGATAAGACAAGAGTTGTCATTGTGAGTAATCTGGTTGATAAGAAGAGTTTTCATGTTGAGTAATCTGATTGATAGGACCAAAATTTTCATGGTAAGTAATCTGATTGATAGTACCAGAGTTTTCATGGTGAGTAATCTGATTGATAGGACAAGAGTTTTCATGGTGAGTAATCTGATTGTAGGACAAGATTTTTTATGGTGGGTAATCTGATTGATAGGACCAGTTTTCAAGTTGAGTAATCTGATTGATAGGACCAGAGTTTTCATGTTGAGTAATCTGATTGATAAGAAGAGTTTTCATGTTGAGTAATCTGATTGATAGGACCAGAGTTTTCATTGTGAGTAATCAGATTGATAGGACCAGTTTTCATTGTGAGTAATCTGATTGATAGGACCAGAGTTTTCATTGTGAGTAATCTGATTGATAGGACCAGAGTTTTCATGGTGCGTAATCTGATTGTTAGGACCAGAGTTTTCATGGTGAGTAATCTGATTGATAGGACCAGAGTTTTCATGGTGAGTAATCTGATTGATAGTACCAGAGTTTTCATGGTGAGTAATCTGATTGTTAGGACCAGAGTTTTCATAGTGAGTAATCGGATTGATAGGACCAGAGTTTTCATGGTGAGTAATCTGATTGATAGGACCAGAGTTTTCATGGTGAGTAATCTGATTGATAGGCCCAGAGTTTTCATGGTGAACAATCAGATTGATAGGACCAGAATTTTCATGGTGATCAATCAGATTGATAGGACCAGAGTTTTCATGTTGAGTAATCTGATTGATAAGTAGAGTTTTCATGTTGAGTAATCTGGTTGATAAGACCAGAGTTTTCATTGTGAGTAATCTGATTGATAGGACCAGAGTTTTCATGGTGAGTACTCAGATTGATAAGACAAGAGTTTTCATTGTGAGTAATCTGATTGATAAGACAAGAGTTTTCATTGTGAGTAATCTGATTGATAGGACAAAAATTTTCATGGTGAGTAATCTGATTGATAGGACAAGAGTTTTCATGGTGAGTTATCTGATTGGTAGGACAAGAGTTTTTATGGTGGGTTATCTGATTAATAGGACCAGTTTTCATGTTGAGTAATCTGATTGATAGGACTAGAGTTTTCATGGTAAGTAATCTGATTGATAAGACAATAGTTTTCATTGTGAGTAATCTGATTGATAAGACAAGAGTTTTCATTGTGAGTAATCTGATTGATAGGACCAAAATTTTCATGGTGAGTAATCTGATTGACAGGACAAGAGTTTTCATGGTGAGTTATCTGATTGGTAGGACAAGAGTTTTTATGGTGGGTAATCTGATTGATAGGACCAGTTTTCATGTTGAGTAATCTGATTGATAGGACAAGAGTTTTCATGGTGAGTAATCTGATTGATAGGACCAGAGTTTTCATGGTGAGTAATCTGATTGATAGGACCAAGGTTTTCAATGTGAATAATCTGATTGATGGGACCAGAATTTTCATTGTGAGTAATCTGATTGATGGGACCAGAGGTTTCGTTGTGAGTAATCTGATTGATAGTACCAGAGTTTTCATGGTGAGTAATCTGATTGTTAGGACCAGAGTTTTCATGGTGAGTAATCTGATTGATAGGACCAGTTTTCATGGTGAGTAATCTGATTGATAGTACCAGAGTTTTCATGGTGAGTAATCTGATTGTTAGGACCAGAGTTTTCATGGTGAGTAATCTGATTGATAGGACCAGAGTTTTCATGGTGAGTAATCTGATTGATAGGACCAGAGTTTTCATGGTGAACAATCAGATTGATAGGACCAGAGTTTTCATGGTGAGTAATCTGATTGATAGGACCAGAGTTTTCATGTTGAGTAATCTGATTGATAAGTAGAGTTTTCATGTTGAGTAATCTGATTGATAAGACCAGAGTTTTCATGGTGAGTAATCTGATTGATAAGACAAGAGTTTTCATTGTGAGTAATCTGATTGGTAGGACAAGAGTTTTCATGGTGAGTTATCTGATTGGTAGGACAAGAGTTTTTATGGTGGGTTATCTGATTTATAGGACCAGTTTTCATGTTGAGTAATCTGATTGATAGGACCAGAGTTTTCATGGTAAGTAATCTGATTGATAAGAAGTTTTCACGTTGAGTAATCTGATTGAGAGGACCAGAGTTTTCATGGTGAGTAATCTAATTGATAAGATCAGAGTTTTCATGGTGAGAAATCTGATATGACAAAAGTTTTCATGGTGAGTAATCTGATTGGTAGGGCTAGAGTTTTCATGGTGAGTAATCTGATTGATAGTACCAGAGTTTTCATGGTGAGAAATCTGATTGATAGGACCAGAGTTTTCATGGTGAGTAATCTGATTGATAGGACCAGAGTTTTCTTGGTGAGTAATCTGATTGATAGGACCAGAGTTTTCATGGTGAGTAATCTGATTGGTAGGACAAGAATTTTCATGGAGAGTACTCCAATAAGACAAAGTTTTCATGTTGAGTAATTTGATTGGTAGGACAAGTTTTCATGTTGAGTAATTTGATTGATAGGGCCAGAGTTATCATAGTAAGTATTCCAATAGGACAAGAGCTTTCATGGTGAGTAATCTGTTTGGTAGGACAAGAGTTTTCATGTTGAGTAATCAGAGTATTCATGGTTAGGTATCTGATTGACAGTACTAGAGTTTTCATGGTGAGGTATCTGATTGATAGGATTAGAGTTTTCATGTTGAGTAATTTGATTGATAGGACCAATATTTTCATGGAGAGTACTCCAATAAGACAAAAGTTTTCATGTTGAGTAATTTAATTGGTAGGACAAGTTTTCATGTTGAGTAATTTGATTGATAGGACCAGAGATTTCATGGTGAGATATCTGTTAACATGTTAAGTATTGTTCCAATAGGACACAAGCCTTCATGGTGAGTAATCTGATTGATAGGACAAGAGTTTTTATGGTGAGTTATCTGATTAATAAGACCAGAGTATTCATGGTGAGTTATCTGATTGATAGGATTCATCTTGAATTAAAAACAGTAAGAGCTCAGATCTGATGAGCGTGCGTCATCATTCATAATCATGCAAGTTAGAAGAAGCTACAACAACCCACTGGTTGCCTTTACAGCAAAATAAAAGTGTGACTATCTCCACCATTTCAAGGAAAACTTATACTTATGAGTTGATGCATTATGAGTTGTGTCAGGTTGTTTCTTTGGTTGAACCATATTATTAAAGTGCACAATACTGTGCCTCTGGTGAGGCTTGAATTTGGGCAACCCATCAATCTCAAGTTCAGTTCAACAGAGCACTCTACCACTGAGCCAGTATTCCTGAAAGAAATATTTGAAAAAAGTTAATTTTGAAAAAAGTCTAAGGATGACAACAATTGCATGAAAAATTGTCCAGCATGCAGAGATAAAAGTGTGTGCATTTATTAATTCAACTACAGTATACTTTGAAAATAGATATTACTTTACTGTGCAGTGCAAACAGCTAAAATTGACAGTTAAATTCACTAAATTTATCGAATGAGATCAATTTAAGACACGACAGTTGCAAACATGAGCAATTAATATTCTTTAAATTTCTCATTTATGCATTATTCTGCACTTTTAATACAGCATGGCGACAAATTAGTGAGTGATAAAACTAAGTGGGTGGTTTATCTAAGACATTTGTCTATAATTGAAGACAACCGAGGGAAATTGGGCCTTCATTCTGGTGTAAACGCTCAAATATTGCAGGATGCAGGCTGAAAAATTGTGCATTCCTGAGGAGAGGTAGCCCGACAAACAGTTCTTCTCCCACTTCAAACCAAATTTACTTGGCAGACATGTCTCCCACTTCAAACCGAATTTTCTTGGCAGACATGTATTCCATTTCAAACCAAATCTTCTTGGCAGAGTGTCTCCCACTACAAAAAAAAAAAAAAAAAAAAAATTCTTGGCAGACATGTCTTCCAGTTCAAACCAAATCTTCTTGGAAGACATGTCTCCCACTACAAACCAAATCTTCTTGGCAGACATGTCTCCCACTTCAAACCAAAATTTCTTGGCAGACATGTCTTCCAGTTTAAACCGAATTTTCTTGGCAGACATGTCTTCTTCTTCCAACCAAATCTTCTTGGCAGACATGTCTCCCACTACAAACCAAATTTTCTTGGCAGACATGTCTAAAAACTTCAAACCAAATTTTCTTGGCAGACATGTCTTCCAGTTTAAACCGAATTTTCTTGGCAGACATGTCTTCTTCTTCCAACCAAATTTTCTTGGCAGACTTGTCTCCCACTACAAACCAAATTTCTTGGCAGATATGTCTTCCAGTTGAAACCGAATTTTCTTGGCAGACATGTATTCCACTTCAAACCGAATTTTCTTGGTAGACATGTCTCCCACTTCAAACCAAATTTTCTTGGCAGACATGTCTTCCAGTTCAAACCAAATCTTCTTGGCAGACATGTCTCCCACTTCAAACCAAATTTTCTTGGCAGACATGTCTTCTTCTTCAAACCAAATTTTCTTGGCAGACATGTCTCCCACTTCAAACCAAATTTTCTTGGCAGACATGTCTTCCAGTTCAAACCAAATTTTCTTGGCAGACATGTCTTCTTCAAACCAAATTTTCTTGGCAGACATGTCTTCCAGTTCAAACCGAATTTTCTTGGCAGACATGTATTCTACTTCAAACCGAATTTTCTTGGCAGACATGTCTCCCACTTGAAACCAAATTTTCTTGGCAGACATGTCTTCCAGTTCAAACCAAATTTTCTTGGCAGACATGTCTCCCACTTCAAACCAAATTTTCTTGGCAGACATGTCTTCCAGTTCAAACCAAATTTTCTTGGCAGACATGTCTCCCACTTCAAACCAAATTTTCTTGGCAGACATGTCTTCCACTTCAAACCTAATTTTCTTGGCAGACATGTCTTCCACTTCAAACCTAATTTTCTTGGCAGACATGTCTTCCACTTCAAACCAAATTTTCTTCGCCTTCAAACCTAATTTTCTTGGCAGACTTCAAGTGTATTTTTTTTTAATACATCCCCCCCCCCCCACTTCAAAAATTATTCTCTTGGTAAACAGGTCTTCTCACTTCAAAGCTAATTTTCTTTGCAAAACTATCTTCTCCGATTTCAAACCTCATTTTTCTTGGCAAACACTGTCTTCTTCCACTCCAAACATTATTAAACATCCCTTTTCTCACTTCAAACCTTAATTGATAAATAATTGATGTCTCTGACTTCAAAAATGTCTTCTCTGACTTCGAACCAAATTTTCGAGGGCAAAGCCTAAATTTCTTGGGCAAAGCCTAATTTTCTAGGGCAAATCCTAATTTTGTAGGGCAAAGATGTCTTCTCTGACTTCAAACCTCATTTTCTTGGCAAACAGGTCTTTTGGCACTCCAAACATAACATCCCTGGCAAAAATATCTTCTCTCACTTCAAACATTATTTCCCTGGCTAAGATGTCTTCTTGCACTCCAACCTTATTTTCTTGGAAGACATGTCTTCTCCCACTTTAGACCTCTTTTTCTTGGCAAAAGTCTTGCCAAACATGTTTTCTCCTACTACAAACCTTATTTCTCTGTCAAACAGGTCTTCTACCATATCAAACCTCATTTTCCTTCAATGCTTCGAAGACTTTCAACAAACCTCATTTTCCTTGGAAAACATACCTTCCCCCACTACAAACTAGAATTCCGAGAATTGGATGTGTCACCTGGCAAGTCAAACAAGACAAATTTTAGAGAAATGTGTAAATCACAAAACATAAATCCCATTTCTCCAACCCCTAAGTTCAACTTGGGTATAAAGCCTATCAACTATTTCTAGTGCATAGTTGAACAATAAAAAATATACTTATGGTACAATTTCACTCTCTGACCTTTCAACCTGACCCAGGTCAGGGGTGTGTGCAAGGTCAAAGTTTTTTCTTCTATGTTGGTCTACACTTCCTTCCCTTTAATTTGATATGCAACAAGACCATATTCTGAAAAAGTTTTGGCTTTCCCTCTACCCCTTAAGTCCACCCAGGAGATCGGTCCCAGGCCTTCAAACTAAGTTCTGTTTGATATGTTACATATCTATTGTATCTCTGTCTGCATGCAAAATTTTGGTAAAAAATATTGACAACTGACTTAGTTATTGCGAAATTTAAAATATTTGAGCGTTGACCCTGCCTGTAAGGTGAAGTTTGATGTTATTCTGTTATCCTCTGATGCTTATCCATTCTGTAAACTTTGAATGAAATTGATGCATCCCTTAAAACGATACTGATTGGAAACCAAAATTTAGCCGAAAACCAAGTCGAAAAAGGGCCATAACTCAGTCAAAATTTTGCGGATGAAATCGAACTTGGCCTGTATTTATGATGATTTACTTTGAATGAAATTGATGCATCCCTTCAAAAGTTATTGATGGGAAACCAAAAGTGTGGCGCCACGGAGGCCATCCTGACTGAGTCATGATCCCGCTTTGCAGGCGACACAAAAACAGGGGAGTATGCCTGAGAAATGCCACAGACCACAGACCATCCAAAGGCTGCAAGACCTCATTTTCTTAACAAACATGTCTTTTCCCACTTCAAGCTATATTTTACTCATTAGCATGTCTACTCCCATTTCAAAACTAATTGTGTGTCCAGCCATCCAGTGGGGCTAGCAGTCTAAATTTTGGTCTGAGCCTTCATCTACAGTCAAATCTCGTAAATTATAGGGAGGTAGACGTAAAAATATATAACCCCAAAAAATTTATAATCATTTTTTATTTGTCTCTATCAAACATAAAGTTTGGGCGCGCAAAAAGAAACATTTCAAGGAGACATCGGAAAAATATGTTATTATAGACAATTATTGAAATAGATCATGAATAGGTCCTACTGTCGTGCCAACCAAGAGTGACAGTGATGTAATACTTTGTTTACAATTGCTAAGTAAATAACTATCGTGTACACTTCATTCGAGCTAAAGCGAATCGATAGATCATTTGTGTATTAATCCTATCCTGAGGATAGGATTAATATACAAGTAATATATCGATTATAAGTCACTGTAAACAAAACATGAAGTCACTGTCACTCTCGGCTGGCAGGAGAGTAGTCTCTGATTCCAGTGTGTCACAAATTTATTTCGAATTAGTGAGTATTTTTGAAAAATAGAACTTTCAAATTTTTGAGGTTTAATACTTGTAACATGTACTTCCATACTTGAATGCAGCAACTGCACAAAGTCAAAAGCCTGCATTAGTTGACTATGCGATAAGTACTGAAATTTCATATTGGTGAAAATATATCTGTTTATCTACACAAAATGCAACTTGCAACGACTTCAAAGCCACACGTCTAGACGAAAAGGATGAAACAACATATAATCTGTGATCAAACACAGGTAAATAAGCTAATCTTATAATGCTGAATCAGGGTGATGCATGCAATCATGGCCGTAAACATAGGTCCTGCTCAGCAGAATATGCTCACAAAAGTTGTGACTCCCATGTGCAGATCCAGAAAGTTTTCCCATATATGGTCCATTACTCCGATGTTTATTTTTAGTTGATAAGGGGAGAAGAAACAGTGACTACTATATGTGAGCCATCATCGGCCCGCCAGCGAAACACCATGGTGGCCCAACATGGAATGCTGGCTTGGTAGCTTTGTGATTTTCAGGGGATCCGGACCAGTACTGCTAAGGAACCCTATATTTTTTGTGATTAGGGGGTCCGACCCCCTGTCACCACCTCTGGATCCGCGCATGATTACAGAGATTCAGCTACTCAAATTTACTTCAGACAGCCTCAGATTTGGAAATTTGCTGCTTTCATGCTTAACTCTTTGCATGCTGGGTAATATTTCATGTTTATATGCTGCCATCTGCTGATTTTTTTCAAAATTAACTTTTTCAAAAAAATCTTTCAGGAATACTATCAGTGTCCTAAGTTGGGATCCAGAATAGGACAACATTCGGTCCTCTGACCTCCGTCCAGCAGAATGACATCTTAAAGGCATGTTAGAAGGCATTTAACTAACGGTAGAATTTCACAAAACCTTCCCAGAAAAAGCAACTTTGACATTTCATATGAATCCTTTCAATAGCAATACTTGCTGACTTGCTGCAACCAAATTTAAGATTCAAGCTAATCTGTGTAGCTGAACTTGTCAAAGGTTTTCTAGTGAAAAAAAAAAAATTCCACACCTGATAGGTGGCAATCGCAAACCCTCTTAACAATCTACGAAGGCGGACCAAAAGTAGCTTAGGAAACAGTGTGGAAATGCCATTTGTCGCCAGTGTGGCGACAAATGACAATCAAAAACTCTGTTTCTAACAATTTTTGATCTATATTTGTCAATAATATTAACATTTTTGATTGCTGCCTATCGGGTGTGATTTCAGGATTATTGTTTTACCATCTGTCCCAGTTTCTGTGGAGGTGACAGATGGAAAAATTCATCTTAAACACTTTACCTGTTGGTGTCCACTCTGCTGATAACCATTGCAAACAGTTTGAACCCAGATCAGGCTCAACAAAACCTTCCGCCCGATCTGGATTCAAATGGTTTAGAAACCCTGATGGTATTCCTGGAAGAATCTCTTGTTAAAGCTTAGTTTAATAAAATTAAGAAGCAAAAAAAAAATACGAAAAAATTTCCCAGCATGCAAAGAAATAAGAAGCAAATCACAACTGCAGCAGGCGACAAATTTCTCTTTGAAAGATTGTTCATTTACCCAAAGACCATTTGTGCCAAATTAGGTTCAAACCGATGTAACAGGCCTGAATTCCCAACAGCCAGTCAGTTTTTTCCCCTGAGGAAAAACTCCCGAGGATAAACTGACTTAGGGGAAAACTGACTGTTACACCAGGCCAGTCTTTTTAACTTTGAAAAAAAGACCTTTTTGTGCAGTTTAGTGAATTCTACCCAGTGGTTTACATTAATCCTTGCTAAGTACTGGTTCAACCCAGGAAGACCCCTCCCGACATAACTGAACTAGGGGACCTGAAGGTCCTGAAGCGCTCATCTGATCTCCTTAATAATATTTAAATAGGTCAAGGTCAACTTAGGCTTATCACTGAAACATATTTTGTTTTACCATTTGTGGGGGTTGCAGTGACCTAAAATAATCAAAAGAATATGCCATATGAAAATTGAGTTCAAACAGCCAAGTGATTTCAGTCCAAATGAGTGGCATTGGATGAAAACTCACAGGTCAGCTTAACATTTGATACTATTATAAAACCATTGTTTCATTAGGCTAAACATTTCACGCATCAGCTTAAAAAGTTTTAGAAAAATGACCATTTCAAGATGTTTCTCATACATATGCATTAGGAATCAAATTTGACCTTGTTGTAAAGTAGGTCAAGGTCAACCCAGATTAATCATTTGTACAAACTTGGTAGGGCCCACATCCACAATGCTAAATACCAAGACCCAAGGTCATCGGCCTTGAAGAGACTGGTTCTGGAAAAAATGATTTTAAAGGTTTTTACCATATATGGGCATGGTGGTCATCTTTGTAATGAGACAAAATCAATTTGTATAAATTTTGGTTAGCCTGTCATAAAGTGTCTTCATATGAATTTTGAGTTCAATTGGCTAGGTGGTTTCTGAGAAAACTATGTTTTGATTCAAATATAAGCCACCTGGTCAAGCTTGACCTTTGGAACTTATTTATAGCAGTTTAACATATCAAGAGGGAATAATGACTTAGGCTTCAACAGTATTCAAAAAATCAACTTTTAAAAATGTTCCCATTTAATTGCATTAGGAAGCAAATTTGACGGTCCGAAGCAGGTAAACTAATGAGACAGTTTTGATCTAAATGGAGATTCATTCTTCAGAATGATGCCTGAGTCGCCAGAAACATCAGTCACGACATTCTGTACAAACTAATTACTAAATAAAATATCAATGCTATTAAATTCAGACATTTATTTCCTTGCAGAGACATATTAATTGTGCTTTTGTACCATTATAGAAAATAATCATTCCATATTTAGGCCTCCAGATAAGGGGTGGTAATTAAGAGTGATTTTTCTTATATCTTAAAGACAAAACACATGTTGCGGATCATAGGGCCAGTTGAGCAAATTTTTTTGGTGTAAAATTGCGATTCATTTCTTATCCATCAGTTTAAACATGTGTTTTGGGTGCTCAAAAGAACCATTTCATGGAGACGGTACTTTTGAGTAACCACAACATATGTTTTGGTTGAGATATAAGAAAAATAATTTTCAGTTACACACTCTTATCTGGGGGCCTGGTGGATACTCAGTCTCAGAAGAACTATCTCATTGAGATGGCTCTTTTAAGCACCAAAATTTATATATTTAAATGTAGGATTTTTTTGGTAATGTTAAATAACGAATTAATACAACACCAACACTAAATAATATTTTCATTTAGGCCCCCCAAAAAATTAGTTGTGTTTTCAAATCCGGCTTAAGAGCTCCAGATTTCCGAAAAAAAATGCATTCCTGCAAATTTCCGCAACAAATATGATATACAGACTGCAGGCTGGAGGGGTATCATAGATTGATGAAAGATTTCTCGTTTCTCATTTCCAAAACATGACTTGTGGGAACTAAAAAAAAACATCTGTGGGGACGGTGGTCTAGTGGTAAGACTCGGGGGTCCGGGTTTGAATCCCGCCAGGACTGTCGGATTTTCGTCCCACATTTGCGCCTCTTCACCCAGGTGTATAAATGGGTACTCTGATGGGGTGGTGTTTGTTCAAGGCTGCTATTCCCTAAGCCCGATATCTCGATGTATGCTGCTTGAAAAGGGGAGAGAAATAGTTTCCCTGGGGAGACTCGACTGTAATTTTCACAAAGTAGCCCAATGATCACCTAGAAAATTGGCATTTAATTTTATTTCAATATGAGGATTCTTTTGAGCATCTGAAACATTATGTTTAGACCGATGGATAAAAAGTAATCATATATTTATACTCAGCAGAATTATTCATTTTCAATATATATATAGTGTCTGCTTCCCTATGGCCAGCCTCACTTTTGTATGAATCACTTCTGTTATTGAATTTTCATGTCTACATACAGGCCTATAGATAGAGAGCGTAATGAAAAGTAGTATTCTTATTTCGGAACTAAAACATATGTTGTAGGTACTCAAATGAACCATCTTAACGAGACAGTTCTTTTAAGCACCCAAAACAAATATTAAAACTGGGGGATAAGAAAATATTCACAATTGCTAAAGAAAGTTGTTTATCTAGACCTATGTAAAGATTCAGCAGATGGATGTAATTTATAAAAGTAAGTAAGGGTGCAAAGATCAGGAGTCGATACAATCAAGTACCACACCTGACCAAGGATACCAATGGGAAAGCGACAAACTCACAGTTAGACACCACAAACGAGAGCCAAGAGGTCAGCCATTTCCCAGCAGGTGACCACAAAGCACATATAAACAGACGCGCACATAGACATAGCAAACATAAGACAGAACAAAAACATAAAAGATCCACAAAAGAAATACCGCCTTGGAACGGTCAGTAAAATATTTTACTGGAGGGCTTAAACCGGTTTAACGGCGCGCCAACCTCACCCTTAATTTAGATGTGGATCAAGACACATAGTTAGTTGGTTTGCATGAAAGACCCCTTAGCAAAAAACAGGCCTCTGGTGAACCTTGCCGCTGAGCTACAATAAAGCTGCCTTAAGCTTTCTGCAATGTTTGCACACATGCTTCCAAATGTATAGTCCTAAAGCATGTATCAACCTCAACAAAAATATATGTTGTGAGTACTTAAGACACTTCCATTACAGCTCGTTAAAAATTCTTTAATGGAGATCAATAAGAAAAATGCTGAATAGTACCAGCCTAATCAATGTCAGTGTAAATGCAGTCATTTGTGTGTGGGGCTCTAGATGAATGACGCAATCTGTGGTAAATTGCCATAATATTTACTATTAATTTCAAAAAAATTACTGAGCAAAAACTTCATTAAGCAGCTAATAGTATTGTCTGCCCAGATGAGAAGAGTGGTTAAGAACAATGTCCAGGTGAGTGGCTTTTGCAGATGGGACAGCAACGTGTTTTATATGAAAGATCGTAATAAACCATGAACTTTGATACCAGTTGCATCTAAATCGGTTGAAAAACGTGGAAGTTGTGGGCGTTTGAATATTTGCAAATGGACTGTAATGGAAGCGGCCATATTGTAGGCTTAGTGACTTCACACAACCTAATTAAATATGCGTTATCAAAATAAAAGACAAACCAATGGATTACTTGCAATTATCTTTTATAAAACATTTTCCTTATGAATAAAGCTGCATATCTGCTGAAACACAGATGATGTGATAGTATTGATAACTAAAATTTAAGGGGATATATCTTTCAAAAGCTCTTACTTGCATGAAATTTTTCCTGTATAAACAAAGATTGCTTTTTTATCAAGGAGACCGATACCTTTGGCCACATAGTTGTATGAACAATTTCCAGATGAGAGGCTTTTAAGATATTTAGCTTGTACAATTTTCCAGATGAGAGGCTTTTAAGCTAAAACAATGTCCAGGAGAGGTGCTTTAGCTTGCTTAATTAGCACAGATATCCAGGTGCGGTGCTTTAGCTTGTAAAATTGTCTAGATGAGAGGCTTTTAAGCTAGTATGATGTCCACGCGAGACGCTTCAGCTTGTACAATTGTTCAGACGAGAGGCTTTTAAGCTTGTACAAATGTCCAGGCGAGGTGTTTGAGCTTGTACAAATGTCCAGGCGAGGTGTTTGAGCTTGTACAATTGTACAGGCGAGGTGTTTGAGCTTGTACAATTGTACAGGTGAGGTGTTTGAGCTTGTACAATTGTACAGGTGAGGTGCTTTTAAAGCTAATACTAATGTCCAGGTGAGGTGGAATATATTTAATCAAATCGTTTATCTCATGCTAGAGAAGTTTCATTTGGAACTTTAGCCATTTTGGCTGTAGTATCGAAATAAACTGTATAATAATGGCCGTCAATAAATGTAGAGTAACCCCCATTTTTGACAGTTTTCTTCTTCTTTTCATCAACAAGTCGACAGCTATCTGGAAGGAGGCCCATGCACAGATGTGGATGATCCAACTACACCTGCATGTTAATCAAAAAATCTGATTATGATATGATGGTATCGGGCCACGTAGCACAGTCGGTAATGTGTCTGGCAACAGATGTGAGTCTGACTGTAGATCCTGGGGTCCTGAGTTTGATCCCGGCCCGGTCCCATACTTTTGGAGATTGATCATGAAATAATTTCTACGATCATTCTCCTCCCTTCTGCTGAATCATTCAAGAAGAGTTGTTGTCAGTTACAAGCGAAAGTATGTGCACGATGTACTGGTTAACTGCTTGTTCAAGCTTGCCCAGGAAAAAATGTGGTTAGGTGAACTGACCGTTACCCGCCATGACCATAGCTGTTGACTTGGGACGTAAAGCAACAAAACAAACAAACAAACAAACAAACAAATGATATGATACTAAGGACATTTGGTTTGAGTCATCGACATGGACTGACAAGCTGTTCACTGCAATTTCACTACATTGAAAATGTTAGATTCACTGATGATAGAATGTTTTGGGTGGTGGATCCAAAAATTCAGGCAAAAAGTGCAGAGTCAGTCCCAAAAATTTATGGCCATGACATTTTTTTTTAGTTTAATGGAGACTTAAATTAAGCTAGTAAAAGTGCTTCAGCACTAACAATTTCATGTGCAAGCCAACTGCATTCAGTAGAGAATCAGGCCTTCAGTTAGGAGTGTTTTGCAAAAAATATTTGTCTGATTTCTCGACCAAAACATATGCTGTGGGTACTCAAAAGAACCGTCTCAATGAGACAGTTCTTTTGAGCACCCAAAACATATGTTAAAACAGATGGGTATGAAAATATAAACAATTCTACGCCAAAAAATTGTGTTTATCTATAAACCTGTGAAAATCAATTTAAATTTCCTACATCTGCTGCAAGCTGTCTGTGCAAACTTAGTACATGCAGTACATAACATGTAGCAAAGAATGCGCATCAGACAGGGCTGAGGCAGAGCTGACTGTTTTATGATATTGATGTTGCTCAGCAAAATGAGTGCCCAGTGAAGACTCAAACCAACCAGCTCAATTGTATAGTCCGATCAGAGATAGTCTTCGATGAGACACTCAACGGATAGCAAAGGGTCCAACAATTATTAAATCTTTGCTGTGCGCACATATTTTGCTGGCACCAAATGTAGAATCCTATATTAAAGATGCAAAAACTGGCCAAACTATTGGAAGAATCCTTTTAGCTTGCTGAAAATGAGTTTCTGTGTATGAAATTTGATAAACCAAATGTGTTTTTGTCCTGAAAATATCATCTGCTTTTTACAGCTGCCGCATATATTCTCGGAACCAGTACTCACGGACTGGTAACCGACATACAGGTAATGTATATATTGGAAAATACGTTGTCGAGACTGCGCTTTCAAAACTGAACTATGTTGGAGATTAAATTATCATACCCTTATTATTTCTCTGCATATCTTTCTTCAAAAAGCAATAGTTCAACATATTATCAAAAAGACTGTAATATTTATTGAAAGTGTATCCGTTTTTATGAACTTCAGCAAGAACACAAGGTACTTTTTTTACCTATTTTCGGCACTTTTAGCCGAAAATCGTCAGTAATCGACCTAAAAAGATTTATGATAAAACTTTATTTTTGTTTACTGTAACTTGTAATATTTCAGAATAACTTTGTATAATCTTTGGTATGTTTAAAATCAATTTTACAGGCTGTAGTACTTTGAAATAGCGCTAAAACAGAGCCTCGACAACATAACTTTTATATTTCCGACTGTCAGAGACCAGTCCGTTTATACCGGGTCGGAGATAATTATTCAAGTGCATTTCAGACTAGATTTCATCACCAGATTGAAGTAAACACTATGAACCCTGATCAGACTGCTCCCACTGCAGCAGTCTGACCTGGGTCCACATTGTTTGCCATACAGGCTAACTAAGAACATAGGCAGATGTAAGAGCAGATGATAAAATTCGTGACTGGTGGGAAAAGAGCTAACCCTGAAAGCGCCACCTATAATTTGCAGCAGACGACAATTTCAAATTTTGCTGCTTTTTCAAAAATAACGAATCAAACATAATATTTCATGAGAATCATCTTGCTGGCAGACTATTCCCATGAAATATCATACCTTATTTTTGTCAAAAACTACAAAAGGTGTCGCAAAATTTGTCGTCTGCTGCAGTCGTGATTGGCGCTTTAAGGGTTAACCTGTAAGCGCCAATAAAAAAATACATCTGAAAATGTCGTCTGCTGAAGTTGTCTGTTGCAAATAATTGCCTAACATTACTGACGAATTAAGTATAGAAGCAAACAGCGTGGAACCAGAACAGACTGCTCCTATCCTATAGGAGCAGTCTGATCTGGGTCCACACTGTTTGCCATAGAGGCTTCTTAAACATTTCAGCAGACGAGAAAAGCAGACGACTTTTGTTGCGATTGGAGCATTAAGGGTTAAGGCTACCTGAATCTGGGTTTTCATATCTATAAGGAAGATGTACTATGATTTAATTGTCATAAGTAATTGTCTAGACATAGGTACATCAACCATGTCACAGTAAATAGTTCTTGTCATCATAGGTTTAGATAAACAAAAAATTTCAGTGTAAAATTGTAAATATTTTCTTACCCATAATTTTTAGCATATTTTTTGGGTGCTCAAAAGAACTGTCTCATAGAGACGGTTCTTTTGAGTACCCACAACATATGTTTTGGTTGAGAAATAAGAAAACTATTTCTTAACTAAAGGCCTGATCATATTGCTCGTCATGGTAGTAAGGGCAGTGAGTATAGCAGATCCCTACAGACAAGGGTTTAAGGGTTTGCACGGCTCCCAATAGGCATTATTGATGGTGCAATGTTTTATGTTGCACAAATCCTTTATGCAGACTAATATTAATGGTAGCACAAATATAGATAATCACAAAAACATCTTAATATGAAAGGGACCCCAAATTTGTGGCTAAAAATTGATTAACTATAACGGCTTTTGGATCAATCTATATTTTTGATTTTTTCAAAGAAACATTGAAAGGAGAATACATGTGCAAGTTCAGGCTGCTCCTACACTGTTTGTCTGTATGCCTAAGTCAATCCCACAGATTTAGATAAAAAAATTGTGAATTTTTTCTTACCCATCAGTTTAAACATATGTTTTGGGTACTCAAAAGAACCATACCATCTCAGTGAGATGGTTCTTTTGAGTACCCACAACATATGGTTTAGATGAGAATTATTTATTTATTTATTTTATTTTATTTATGGGGGGGGGGGGGGGGTGTATGCACTCTGAACTAAAAGCCTGCAGTCCTTGACCTAAGCATTTACATGCAACAGTTTACATATGCAGACAATAGTTTCAGAAGAATTCTTTTTTTGTAGCAAAGCAGAAGTATACTCAGTGTGTGCTAAAAGGAACATGTGTGCTTATTTGATCAAATATGGCAGTAATTGATCAGCCATGATAACGCACCATACATGCACATAACTGAGCCTCTTGGGACCTGTGAGCCCTCACTTTCCGATTAAAGTCTAGACACCAATCCCTTCCTTAAGGACATTATTACATGTGACAATTTTCAGCCTTTTTAAGGTTCCAACCAATATTTGGCTTACCACACCGGGTAGGCAGCATGGAAAACTCTCTTAGAAATCGTCAAACGTGGATAAAAAAATCACTAGATACAGTGTTTTCCATTGCCATTTGTCGCCAATTGGGCGACAAATGGCAATCGAAAACACTGTTTCTAGCGATTTTTTATTGTTAAGAGTGTTTTAGATTGCCACCTATCCGGTATGAGACTAGCACAAAGATTTAGCTGCATCTGCTCTCCACATCATGGTTGTTTGCAAATTTGGTTCCAGGTTGTACTCATGCAAAATAAATGAGCGAGTATGAACAGGAAATAAGTGAGTACAATCACACATTGCAGACCAACCCACTGCATCGTGAGGAAGTCTTGGCTATAGAGCACTTACAGGCACAAGACACCAGGAAGACAATTGAATTAAAGCAACCAGCTCTCTCTTCCTCATCAAGATGATTGCAAACTTATAAGAAAGGACACTAAGCACTGCAAAACAGAACACGGACCAAACACAGAACCCCAACAAACAATGGAAGCAACAATAAACAATGAATCAACAACAACAGAACCACTGCTTTAATTAGAACGGACAAACTTTGTTGAACTCCATCCAGCACTTTATTTGGCATAATTTTGCAAAACAAAGACAATTTCTTTCATGACAACGTTGGTAACGTAGGGTGTATTTTGTCATTTTACAACTTACTCTGTGTGGATGCGGAACCTGTCCTTTCTGTGATGGCGGGAGGGATGGGGTGACAGTTGTGTTCATCCGACAAGTCACTGCAGTCGTACACCTCGTTACAAAGGAGTGAGTCGTCCAATAAACACCGATAATCATCACAGATATGAACACAATTATCTGAAAATAGACAGAAAAAGACAATCTTACATGAGTACTCATGTTTTATTAATTTTATTAAATGAGTTGAGGAAAAGAGATAAAAATGTGAGGCTTGCCCAGCATTTAATCTCTTTTTCGCAAGGAGTTTAATAAATTTAATAATACAGGAGCATGAATGTCAAATTCTATTTATCACATGACTTTAAATTTACTTAAAAATCACATTTTTGGCATTAAAACGTCAAGATTTTGCTATCTTTTACGCAGTTAAAATTAACTTCATTAGGTAACATTACAAAATCTGTAAACCACTAGTGGTTTATCGATTTCTTTGCATGGCTTTATATCACTCCCGGACGCGACGTCATGTGATAAAAGAAAATACAGTCTATATTTGGGGTCCATAGACCGGGTTATGAGTGAATTGTGTATAATTAATTTTACAACTTAACAATTATACAAAAATGACCATGACATTTTCCTTTAATTCTTTTGTAAACTTCCATGGACATTTTTTTTCTCGAAGCCACAAAATGACAGCGTTATATCGAAAGCTGTGTTATGATGAGGTGTGTGTTAATAAATTATTAAAGGAACTGCATGTACATAACCTATACATGGCAGCCTGGGTAAGATAACATAGGTAAGATAAGTAATTCTATCCCAATTTACTTATCCAGTGTGCAAGAAATACCACGATTGCATGTACTGGCTCCTATTTTGATTTCCAAGCAGAAACTTGATAGATAAGGTCCTTACAGATGGGTCGAGATATGCAAACAATTTCAATTGTACAATTGAATATATTTCCTTACCCTTCAATTTAAACATGTGTTATGTGTGCTCAAAAGAACCCTCTCCTCTTGATGGTTCTTTTGAATACCCACAACATATGTTTTGGTTGAGGAATAGGAAAATTAATTTTCAAATACGCACTCTTATCTAGAGGCCTGCTGACAGATCAGCAGTATCTAGTCTGAAAGGGAGGGTCAAAACACAAGCTTCTGTTGGCACTAGATCAAACAAGCGTCTGTGTGACTTGGCAGAAACTTCCAAATTGCGTCTGCTTCATCAACCCCCTAATATCTTTAAACTGATAAATTATTATATATCAAAGTTTATCAAATTAGTAAATTTAGCTTTGTGAAAGACATTTTGGCTTTCAATGAATGCCTCAATGTTCTGCTTCCAGATCTGATGTTTGCACCTGAACCAGTAGACATTTCTCTGAGATAAAGTCTGTATTTCTGAATAATACAAACTCCGGTTTGTATATTTCTACCTTGCATTTGGCTTTCCAGGCAATTCCATTGAGTATACCAAGTGGGGGAACTTAACTATTCTACATTATTGCTCTCAAACCTGCCTTGTCTACACAAACTACCTAACTTGATGTAATTAACCTGTCTCCAATCCTGATTAGTAAATAATGAATCCGTTTTTTTGATGCTGTTATTGCATCAATTCGACCACTGATCAATCATTCACTCTGGTCTGCTCATAACCTTTGTTTAATCTTCTGCCCAGTAGATGAAACATGCTTTCTGTCGCCTGCTGATTTTTTCAAAATCATATTTTTTGAAAAACTCTTTCAGGAATACCATCAATGCATGTCAAAGAGAAGGTGAAGAGTTTTTTTGCTCTAAACAGAACCATTAGATTTTGGTGCTTTAAGTACCAAAATCTTGTGTGCCACCACAAGTGATTTCCAACAATGTGGCATATAGACATGAAGACTTGGACATGCCTGTGCAGTCTTCTCCAAATGATGTTCCATCAGTAGCTTAACAGTCATAGAATAGTCAAGCGACTAGCAAAAGCTCTGATCGTATGTGCAGGCTGATCTACGCCTTTGCTGGTCACACATACCACATTGTTGGTAACCTCATGTCAATGCTCATTAATAAATAGTGCAAATTTTTAGGTGGCACTTTAGGGTTCTTATTTGTCTGTTGGCCTGCAGGAAATCTAGCAGACACATTATTGTTACTTTGATATACCATTCTAATCAGGGACTTAATTAATCGCTAGTTTGATCCCCACCTAACCAAAAGAACATTTGGCAGACAGCAAAAATGAACACTTATTAACCTTTCATCCTGTAGTCTCAGACAAGAATTTTTCATTGTGCAGAGATTAAATGGACTTTATAATATATACAAATCAAGAGGGCTCTCATGCAGGCCCTGAGTGGCTCAAATGAGAATTACATTATACAAGGTCATGGGAAAACATTACCTACCACAAACATCCAGCAATAATTTAAGGATCACTTCAGAAGGAAAAAGTTCGTAAATGTTGGCAAAATTAACTCGATCAATTCTGTAAATAGGAAAAATCATTTAAACCTATATGAACAATGGCTATGAAGGGGGCAGGCAGACAGACAGACAGATGGAAGACTGCCACAATTCATTATTTTGGGTCCAGACTAAAATTTTGTTTGCTTAATCATTAAGAGTACATATCTAAATATTAATTTTCTTATTTCTCAACCAAAACATATGTTGTGGGCACTCAAAAAGAACCGTCTCAATGAGACGGTTCTTTTGAGCACCCAAAATTTCAATATTTAAACTGATAGATGAGAAAATATTCACAATTTTACTCTCAAAATATGTGTCTACAATAAAAAGTGTCCTTGTCTCATGAAAAGTTCGCTGTAAGACATACACACATACAGACAGACAGTAAATAAAGATACAATAATACTGATAATTATACATAATAGACATTGTCTTGCTTGTAAGAGGTCCTTGCAAGATGTCAATACCTTAGATATGTATACTACACCGCATTCCACCCCATAAGCGCCCATGCTACTTATATTCAGCAGTCACCCCCAAGGCCATTATGCACTTTTATCTTATGACGTTGCGTCTGAGAGTGAAATAACACCATGCATTAAAATCGATAAGCCACTATAGTGGTTTACAAATTTTCGGGAAACGTCATGAGGTTCATAACAACATTGCGTACATAATGACAAAATAATCACCTTTTTACGCAAGAAATGAGATTTCAAAGTAATCTTTATGTCATATGATAAATAGAATCTAACATTCATGCTCTTGTATTATTAAATTTCTTAAACTTGTTACAAAAGAAATAAAATGCTCGGCAAGTCTCGGTTTTTATCTCTTCCCCAACTCGTATAATAAAATTAATAAAACATGAGCTTCTATTTACAATATATGAACTTCCTATTCTCAGTCAAGCCATTAGTCAATTAAGGCTTCAGAATACAAATATTTGTCACATACACTCATATTCTCATAGTCCAGCTGCAGGTATAAACAAAAAAATTGAGTGTAAAATTGTGAGTATTTTTAAACATATATTTTATCTCAAAAATATTTTTTTTTTAGTTACACACTTTTATTAAAATAATATGAGCCAGTGCATAATATTTCCAACAATGTGGTATGTGCGACCAGCAAAGCCTTAGATCAGCCTGCACATACGCGCAGTCTCAGTGATCACTGCCTTTGCTAGTCGCTTGAGTATTATATGATTGTTAAGCTACTGACTGAACATCATTTGGAGTTTCTAAGCTTAAAAGGAGGCTGCAGAGGCTCATCTGAGTCTACACATGTCAAAATGCCACATTGTTGGAAATGTCATGCACTGGCTCATTAATTTAATAAGAGTGTTTAACATGTATGCTCATACTCTTGCAGTAAATCATGTGACATACTGCGGTGAGTGATAAGCATTCAGAACTCCTCGGCTAATTTCTTAGAATCATACCTAAGATGAACATTGAGACGCTGCTACCATGCCAACACTATGGCTATTGCAGAGAAATACACACAGTTTCAATCTTTCATGAAAAAGGAGAGATGCCAAGTATAATAATAATGGAAAAGCTAAATTGAGTAATCAGAATAATCAATTTTAATAGGACTGATCTACGCTAGATCTGGCTAACATGCCTTACATACATCTAAGGCTCGATTCAAAACTCAGATTCAAAACTCAGATTCAAAACTCAGGGCCGAGGTGTTCCAAATGGTGTGATAAGGTATGATTTTTTTGCCACACTTCATCTATTCACAGTCAAACTACAGAAGTGCTGCAACTACTGAAACAGGATATGAAATTAAAATAAAAATGACATAAAGTTGTATATAATCTTTTCCCTGTCTAGACACAAGAGTAGGAGCCGAGACCAAGTCCTAATGGACAATTATCAATAATTTTCCTTATACAGTAAAACCTGTGTAAAACGGCCACTCTCAATAAGACCGAAAATTGGTTTTCAAGACCAATTATCACTTAATGAAGGTCAAAAGTATTGCAAAAGTATTGCAGAATGCTCCAGATGGTCACATGGGAGCAAAGACAGGACTGGATATCTTTTTACTTGCAGATGGCCACATGGGATCCAAGACCGGACTGGATACCCTTTAAAGCACAGATGGCCACATGGATGGGGCCAAGACTGGAATGGATACCTTTTAACCTGAAGATGGACTCCTGGGAGCCATTGAAGATTGGACTGGATACCTTTTAACCAGCAGATGTCCACATGAAAGCCAAGACTGGACCGGATACCTTTTAACTTGCAGATGGACTCATGGGAGCCAAGATTAGACTGGATACCTTTTAACCAGCAGATGTCTACATGGGAGCCAAGATTGGACTGGATACCTTTTAACTCACAGATGGTCACATGGTGGATATCTTTTAACAGGTAGATTGTCACATGGGAGCCAAGACTGAATGGGCACCTTTCACCTGCAGATGGCGAAATAAGAGCCAAGACTGGACTTGATATATTTTAACCTGCAGATGGCCAAATGGGAGCCAAGACTGGACTGGATATATTTTAACCTGCAGATGGCTAAATGGGAGCCAAGACTGGACTGGATACATTTTAACCTGCAGATGGCCACATGAGAGCAAAGACTGGACTGGATATATTTTAACCTGCAGCTGGCCAAATGGGAGCTAAGACTGGACTGGATACCTTTTAACCTGCAGATGGCAACATGGAAGCCAAGACTGGACTGGATACATTTTAACCTGCAGCTGGCCAAATTGGAGCCAAGACTGGACTGGATACATTTTAACCTGCAGATGGCAACATGGGAGCCAAGACTGGACTGGATACATTTTAACCTGCAGATGGCCAAATTGGAGCCAAGACTGGACTGGATACATTTTAACCTGCAGATGGCCAAATGGGAGCCAAGACTGGACTGGATACATTTTAACCTGCAGATGGCCAAATGGGAGCCAAGACTGGACTGAATACATTTTAATCTGCAGATGGCCAAATGGGAGCCAAGACTGGACTGGATACATTTTAACATGCAGATGGCCAAATGGGAGCCAAGACTGGACTGGATACATTTTAACCTGCAGATGGCAACATGGAAGCCAAGACTGGACTGGATACATTTTAACCTGCAGCTGGCCAAATTGGAGACAAGACTGGACTGGATACATTTTAACTGCAGATGGCAACATGGAAGCCAAGACTGGACTGGATACATTTTAACCTGCAGCTGGCTAAATTGGAGCCAAGACTGGACTGGATACATTTTAACCTGCAGATGGCCAAATGGGAGCCAAGACTGGACTGGATACATTTTAACCTGCAGATGGCCAAATGGGAGCCAAGACTGGACTGGATACATTTTAATCTGCAGATGGCCAAATGGGAGCCAAGACTGGACTGGATACATTTTAACCTGCAGATGGCCAAATGGGAGCCAATACTGGACTGGATACATTTTAACCTGCAGATGGCCAAATGGGAGCCGAGACTGGACTGGATACATTATAACCTGCAGATGGCCAAATGGGAGCCAAGACTGGACTGGATACATTTTAACCTGCAGATGGCCAAATGGGAGTCAAGACTGGACTGGATACCTTTTATCTGGCAGGTCACATGGCTGGATATAACCTTTTAATCCAAAGATCGCCTCATGGGAGCCAATGTTGGACTGGATACCATTCTAACCTGCAGGTGGATATATTGGGGCCAAGACTGGACTGGATACCTTTTAATTGGCATATGGCCATATGAGAGCCAATACTGGATGGGATACTTTTTAACCTGCAGATAGCAACATATGAGACAAGACAAGATAGGATACCTTTTAAACTGCAGATGGCCTCAAAATTGAGAACCATATCTTTTAACCCACAGATGACCTCATGGGGAGCAAAGACTGAACTGGTTACCTTTTTAACAAGCAGCTGGTCACATGGAAGACAATATTGGACTGGATACTTTTAGCCCACATATGGTCACATGAGAGCTGAGACTGAAGTGGATAATCATTTTATGCAGCAGATAGCCACATTGGAGCCAAAACTGGACTGGATACCATTATAACCTGAAGATGGCCAGATGGGGCCAAATCTGGACTGGATACCTTTCAACTGGCAGATGGCCATCTGGGAACCAAGCCTGGACTGGATGTCTTTTCACATGCATATGGCCTTATGAGACTCAAAACTAGACTGGACTTATCACCTGCAAATGTTCATATATGGGAGTTAAAACTGGACTGGAATCTTTTCCTCAGCTGATGTACAAATGGGAGTCAAGATTGGACAGGGGTCTTTTACCCAGCATAATATAATGTGCATATGGGAGTCGAGACTGGACTGGAATATCTTACCCAGCATAATATTATGTACATATGGGAGTCGAGACTGAACTCAAATATTTTACCCAGCATTATGTGATGTACATATGGGAGTCAAGACTGGACTGGAGTCTTTCACCCAGCATAATATGATGTATATATATTGGGCTGGACTGGAATCTTCTACCCAGCATAATCTTATCTAAATATGGGAGTCAAGACTGGACTGGAATCTTCTGCCCAGCATAACCTAATCTAAA
The DNA here is from genome assembly GCA_964019695.1 of Loripinus fragilis. NCBI lineage: Eukaryota > Metazoa > Mollusca > Bivalvia > Lucinida > Lucinidae > Loripinus > Loripinus fragilis. The sequence continues at coordinate 69,075,380 of OZ026523.1, forward strand.
TATGGGAGTAAAGACTGGACTGGACTATTTTACCCGTCTTAATACTGATCTACATATGGGAGTCAAGCTTGGGCTGAAATCTCTTTTACTAACACAATATGATCTAAATATGGGAGTCAACATTGGATTGGAATGTTTTCCCAGCTTAATCTGATCTAAGTAATTGGGAGTCAAGACTGGACTGGAATCTTTAACCATGAGGCCTGGACTGGAATCTTTTACCAAGCATTATAATTATGATCTAAATAAGGGAGTCAAGACTGGGCTGGAATCTTCTACCCAGCATAATCTGATCTAAATATTGGAGTCAAGACAGGGCTGAAATCTTCTACCCAGCATGATCTGATCTAAATATTGGAGTCAAGACAGGGCTGGAATCTTCTACCCAGCATGATCTGATCTAAATATTGGAGTCAAGACAGGGCTGGAATCTTCTTCCCAGCATGATCTGATCTAAATATTGGAGTCAAGACAGGGCTGGAATCTTCTACCCAGCATGATCTGATCTAAATATTGGAGTCAAGACAGGGCTGAAATCTTCTACCCAGCATGATCTGATCTAAATATTGTAGTCAAGACTGGGCTGGAATCTTCTACAGCATGATCTGATCTAAATATTGTAGTCAAGACAGGGCTGAAATCTTCTATACCCAGCATGATCTGATCTAAATATTGTAGTCAAGACAGGGCTGGAATCTTCTACCCAGCATGATCTGATCTAAATATGGGAGTCAAGACAGGGCTGAAATCTTCTACCCAGCATGATCTGATCTAAATATGGGAGTCAAGACTGGGCTGGAATCTTCTACCCAGCATGATCTGATCTAAATATTGTAGTCAAGACAGGGCTGGAATCTTCTACCCAGCATGATCTGATCTAAATATTGTAGTCAAGACAGGGCTGAAATCTTCTACCCAGCATGATCTGATCTAAATATTGGAGTCAAGACAGGGCTGAAATCTTCTACACAGCATGATCTGATCTAAATATTGTAGTCAAGACAGGGCTGGAATCTTCTACCCAGCATGATCTGATCTAAATATTGGAGTCAAGACAGGGCTGGAATCTTCTACCCAGCATAATCTGATCTAAATATTGGAGTCAAGACAGGGCTGAAATCTTCTACCCAGCATGATCTGATCTAAATATTGGAGTCAAGACAGGGCTGAAATCTTCTACCCAGCATGATCTGATCTAAATATTGTAGTCAAGACAGGGCTGGAATCTTCTACCCAGCATGATCTGATCTAAATATTGTAGTCAAGACAGGGCTGGAATCTTCTACCCAGCATGGGATTTACGACAGGACTGGAATCTTCTACCCAACATAATCTGATCTCAATATGGGAGTCAAGACTGGACTGGAATCTTTTCCACTCTAAATATGGGAGTCAAAACTGGACTTGACAACTTTTTCATAGAAGATGCACACATGGGAAGCAACAAAGCATGGAAAATTGGCAAGCATGCAAAGAGTAAAAGATTTACCAGATATATTCTGCATCAAGCAATCTAAACTCTCTGCAGACATAAACTATCAAAAAAATACATGCACTGATCCAGAGGGGGGTGGGGGGAACAGGGGGTTCAGACCCCCACCTGGAAAATCACAAAAATATAGGGTTTCTTAGCAATTATAGTGATCCCGATCCCCTAAAAATCACAAAGCTACCAAGTCAGCATTCAATGTTGGGCCATCATCGGCATGCCAGAGAAACACCATTTAAATGGCGTTCCGCTGGCAGGCTGATAATGGCCCACTGATAATGGTATTCATCAAACTAAAAAAAAAACATTATTAAAGTTGGATCCGCTCTGACAAAACTTTCTGGATCCACGCATGAATTAAACACTTAAACTTTGAGTCACGAAAATGAACCCTGAACACTTTTAGAGACAAAATAAACTTTATCATGTGAAAATATCCCACACATGTAACTTGCATTAATTATAGAGACAAAACAATAATTGTAAACAAGAAAAAGTACCTTTCCTTTGTCAAACATACAGGTAATTAACTCTTTGCCTGACTTAGTTCATCTGCTGATAACCTTTGCAAAACAGCCTAAACTGGAACCAAATTGTTTGCAAAGATTATCAGCAGACAACAAAATCTGCTGCTAGCAGGCATAGACTTTCCCCACTCAGTAACATTCTCATTTTTGGACCCAGATTTTTGAAAAAATTGACTCAATGTTAAAAAAAAAATCTGCAGATGACAAAAAAAACACACAAAATTACCTAGCATTCACCTTTATTATGTCGAAGTTCTCAAAAGTCTCGCCCATATTAGATAAGTGCAGGTGTCTCAAGATCTTTGATTTTCACCTGTTCAATATAAGGGAGGTTTTCCTGCAAAGTTTTATTGTGAAATAATGTGCAAAATAATCATGCGAGTTGGGTCTAAGAAAAAAAAGACTTTCTAGATTCATCAACTGAAAAGTATGGACAACAAAAAGTCAGGCCTAGTTTGATCCAAAACACTTTGACACACTGAGGAATGTTTTGAAAAAGTCTATTTTTACAAATAAATGGCACACAATCTATAAATGCCTTTATCTGTATACAATGAAAATTTAAGGGCATTATCAGCCTGCAGAGAGTTTGTAGATTATAACCAGTTAGTTGATTGTATTCACGGGTGGTAAACCTAGGAACTACCACGAAATTGTGTTAACGTAATTTTGTTCCCAAGCCACATCCGGGACACGTCGTGGAAGTTTCCAGGCCGAAAATTGGATAAAGAAAGGTTGGTGTCACTTTAATTTTTGTTTTATTTTACAACTAAGAACAAACGATGGTGAAATCTGACAATGTGGTTCCGTGTAAATATGTCTCAGCGTCCCCTCTAGCCCAAAATTTTGTTTGAAAAGTTATTTTCTTTCTTTTGGTACGTGTTTCCCCTCTGAGCATCGGACCAATTTTCCCCAAAGTTCGAAGGATTTTAGCCCATATCTGTCAAATTGAATGGAATTTGATATCATTTGACGATGAAAATGACAAAAAGACCCTGAATAAACATTCCTGCACAGAAAAAAAATCTGAGCATTTACTCGTAAACGATTCATGCCCCGTTCGTCCTGTGTGGTAGTTTCCAGCTCATCATGGTAGTTAAAATGCTATTGTGGTAGTTTCCAAGACTTTATAGGATACGTTTCTGAAGTGTTACAAAACATTATAGTGGTTGTTTGTTTCGCATGATAACCCTTGAACTCGTCAATTAATTACCACGGTAAACAAATAAACCACATTTCAACACCATGAGGAAGCTAAGCTGAGGACTCGAGATTCAATGTGATGCTTGACAGGTGGAGACCATGCCCTGGACTGCCAAACAACACCTCTGGAAATCTAAAGCAAAAGAAGGTCATCAGTTGAGCCGTGGTGGACCAAGCAACAGACAAAAACAATGATATAAAAAATTGCGTCACTCGCTACGTTGTTTCATGTTCAGTCAGCTTTAAGATAAAATGGCAGGCTAAGACTACTGGCCCAAAGTATTGTTATTACTTGCGCTTCGGAAAAAAGGGAAATATCCTCCGGTTGGGACACTTTTTATATACATGCGAGTGTGACGATGAACAGGCATGTTTTTTGATAATTAAAAAGCATGTTTATTCAAAAACAAAAAATGTGAATATCCCTTCTTTTCATTCTTCTCATCATTTCAATAGCCCACTAAAATTAAAATTCAGGCAGTCGTCATTTGTTATCTGACAAAAGGTTATTTGAAAAGGTCTTCGTATGAATAAGAGGAGTATTCAAGGTTCTGCCCGCACACCCTGTCTTTATAAAAATGAAGTAGCCCCTGAATAGTGGAAATCTGCTAATGCAAACTACTACTAAATTCCTACAAAGTCTTTGAAACTACCACGATAGCATTTTAACTACCACGATGAGCTGGAAACTACCACACAGGACGAACTGGGTATGAATCGTTTACGAGTAAATGCTCAGATTTTTTTTCTGTGTAGAAATGTTTATTCAGGGTCTTTTTATCATTTCCATCGTCAAATGATATCAAATTCCATTCAATTTGACATATATGGGCTAAAATCCTTCGAACTTTGGGGAAAGTTGGTCCGATGCTCAGTGGGGAAACACGTACCAAAAGAAAGAAAATAACTTTTCAAACAAAATTTTGGGCTAGAGGGGACGGGACGCTGAGACATACTAACACGGAACCACATTGTCGGATTTCACCATTGTTTGTTCTAAGTTGTAAAATAAAACAAAAATGAAAGTGACACCAACCTTTCTTTATCCAATTTTCGGCCTGGAAACTACCACGACGTGTCCCGGATGTGGCTTGGGAACAAAATTACGTTAACACAATTTCGTGGTAGTTCCTAGGTTTACCACCCGTGGTATTGTTCCTCCAGTAATTTTGAATGCTTTTTTGTCATTCACTGATTTTTTCAAGATCAACTTTTTGGAAAATACTTTCAGAAATACCATCAGAGTGCCAAATAGTTTGGATCCAGATCAGGTCTGACATTTTGTCAAACCTGATCTGGGTCCAAACTGTTTGCAAAAGTTGTTAGCAGACAACACTAGTAGGCAAAGGGTTTTGTTTTGTCAGCATGCGTAATAATTACACTACCTTTTCAAATGACTGTGCTTTTTGTCTGGCGTACTAAAACAAATAACTGGCTGCAGTAATATGGGGCTCACCGACTTTTGTTATGATTATATCAACATTATCTTTGGACAAGGACACTACTGAAGATCCAGACAAAAGATTGGTGACAACAGTAAAACACCGAGATATGAGGGCCGATCCAAAACTTCATTCCCAAAATTGACGTATTATGAGTAACAAAGAAAATAATACGAGGATATTGGGTTGGCGACTGAAAAAGTCAAAACAAGAGGACCCTTAAAGGCCCTGGATTGCTCAGCCGAATCCTGTCACATGAGGAGATGATGTATTGGCCTGTGGCTTAAGAGATATCATCTAAAAAAAATTCTATATTTAGCTCTGGTGGCCATGTTGTTCAGCCGAGCTTGAAATTCTGATCAACCTTGGTAGAGGACATCATGAGGAATATTTCTATGAAATTATTTTGAATCAAGAGGAGATGTGGTTTAAAGATATTTCTTATCTAGAGCTCTGGCAGCCCCTATGTTTGGTGGAGCGGAACCATTTGTGCAATTTTAGTAGAGGGCATCATGAAGTACATTTCTGTGAAATAATTTTGAATTTGGACCAGTGGTTCAGGAGATGTCGTTTAAAATATTTCTTATCTGGAGATCTGGCCGCCCTCTTGTTTTGGCAGAGCCAAACCATTTGTGCAATTTTGGTAGCGGGCATTAAGGGGAACAATCCTGTGAAATATTTTTACATTTGGACCAATGGTTCAGGAAAAGATGTCATTTAAAGGAAAAGTTTACGGACAACGGAAGAAGACATATCACAATAGCTCACCTTGAGCCTTCGGCTCAGGTGAGTTAAAAAGCAAATAGTTTGAGTGTACCTATATCCATACCATAATTGACCTCTAGCCCTTTTCTTTTTATTCCAACAATTGACAATCTTCTGCTCTCTCTTTTGGAGAACATCGGTCCTGATCTGGGTCCAAACTGTTTGCAAAAGATGAAAGTTGTTGCTTACCTTGAAGTTATTGTAAGATCCCTATTTTTTTACCAATGGTACTGGCAACTGAAGAAACCTACATGTACTTTAAAAAGCTTTCAGTTTGTCAGCGTTCATTGTCAACCCTCATGTCACAATCTATAATGATTTTGCTAAATTCATAATGATTTTGCTAATTACTAGTATTAACTTTTGTACTGCTGAGCACTTTTTAATTAATGCATTTCTAAAACTGTGTTAATCCTGATCAGTAAGGCCAGAATTTTTTTATTAGTTGATTTACGGGAAAACAATTTCAGATTTAGGGTCGCGGGGGACGAAAAAAGAATAAAATAAAAAAAGCTCTGAAAATGACCAGTTAACTGGTCATTTTCAGAGCTTTTTTTTTTTTTTTTTTTTTCAGAGCTTTTTTTTTTTTATTATCTCCAGAAACAGTAAAACTAGTAATAGGTAAATTAACAGTCTGTATTAAATTTTGACTATTTTATCATTTTCCTAAAAATCTGGACAGGACAATCACTTTTTACAGTGTCACTCTCAAAAATGCACAGACAGAACCTCAAAAAAATTTTATTTTTTCAAGGAAACAAATAATATTTAGAGTCGGAGGATAAAATAAAAAAAATTTTTTTAGAAATTAAATTTTCTTTTTTCTTACTTTCCGGAAAATTACAGTAGGAGGGTTTGTAAATCAACTAATAAAAAAATTCTGGCCTAAATGGCTTAAATTTAGAAACCTGCTGATCAGAACAGGATCAAGATAGTTTCCAATGTAATAAATGCAATCACAAAGAAATAATAATAATAATTAATTCAGCAGGTCAAGTGTTCTTGGTCTTGATAATTAAGGCAAATTTAATTAGAGCTTCTGAGGTAAAAAACAAAACAACTGATCGCTCACCTGAATCCTTGTTACCAGGGGAGGATATTTGCCACAAAATATAAATCCCATAAGTCCACACATCTTTGGTATCACTTAGATCATAAACAAAGCCTATCAAGTCACCAAGTTCAATCAAAATATACTTATCTGCACAATGTCAATGTCTGACCTTTTTACCCTACCCATGCATATAAGGCCAAAAGTTTAATTGCATAATGTTCTACACTTCTTTCCTTTTTATTTGATGATATACAATATAACCTTCTTCAGAAAAAAAAAATTGTTTTGACCCCATCCAGGGGTAGAGGGTGTGTAAAAGGGCAGAATATTTGCTGGCATGGTGTTCTATGCTTCATTCCTGTTAATTTGATAAGCAACATGACTTAACTTTCAGAAAAGAAAAAAGAAACATTTAGAAGACCCCACCCCAGGGATCAAGGGTAAGAGTAAGGGCAAACTATTTGCTAGCATATTATTGTATGCTTCATTCTCTTTAATTTGATATGCAACATGACCATATTCTGAAAAAGGTGGATTTTATATAAGCCCATGTGACCCCGGGGTGGGTCCATTTTTGGCCTCAGGGGCATAATTTGAACAAACTAGGTAGAGATCTACTAGGTGATGCTACATACCGAATATCAAGGCTCTATACCTTGTGGTTTCAGACAAGAAGATTTTTTCATGTTTTCCCTTTATAAGCCTATGTATAACAAGTGACCCACCAGGGCGGGCAAAATATTGGCCCTCGGGCATAATTTGAACAAATTTGGACTAGAGGTCCACTAGGTGATACTACAAACCAAATATCAAGGCTCTATATTATAATGGCCTTGTGGTTTCAGACAAGAAGATTTTTTCATGTTTTGCCTATATAAGCCTATGTAAATCATGTGACCCCTGTGGCAGGCCATTTTTGGCCCCAGGGGCATAATTTAAACAAACTTGGTAGATGTCCATTAGGTGATGCTACAGACCAAATATCAAGGCTCTAGGTCTTGTGGGTTTAGACAAGAAGATTTTTAAAGTTTTCATCTTGAAAATCTATTTTTAGCCTGTGTGACCTAGATATGCAACCCTCATGAACCTTAATTTCTGAATCAGTCCTGAATCAGTTTGAACCTCTCTGAAGCAAAGCTGGATTCATCTGAATCCATAGCATGCAGTCTGAATCAATATGAATCCAAATAAATGATTTCTAATTCTTTCTGAATCAGGTTGGAATCATCCTGAATCATTTCTGGAATCTTATGAATCCAATTCAGAATTGATTCATTGTTGAATCAGTAGAATTCAGACAACTGAATAAGTCTGAATCACTCTACATTACAAAATAAAGTCTGAATCTAACTGAATAACATCTGAATCATTCAGAACTTTCTTCAACCAATTTTTCCAACTCCGAATCTATCTGAATCCCATCTGAATCATTCAGAATTAAGTCTGAATCTTTCTGAATTACATATCTGAATGATTTAGACTAGGGACGGGTCTTCCTAGCTAGCTATCTACTAGATAGCTAGCTAGCTAGCTAGCTAGCTAGCTAGATAGATAGATAGATAGATAGATAGATAGATAGATAGATAGATAGATAGATAGATAGATAGATAGATAGATAGATAGATAGAGATAGATAGATAGATAGATAGATAGATAGATAGATAGATATAGATAGATAGATAGATAGATAGATAGATAGATAGATAGATAGATAGATAGATAGATAGATAGATAGATAGATAGATAGATAGATAGAGAGACAGACAGACAGATATCGAACTCGAACTGAAACATGTCTGTCTGAATCTTTCTGAATCATTGTTGAACTTTTCTGAATGATATATGATCTGAATCTGTCTGAATGTGTCTGAATTATTCAGAAGGAAGTCATGTGATAAAATGGTGCATGCTCAGTGGATACTTCCTTTTTAAATGTAGTCTGCAGCAGAAAGCAAAGGTGACACACAGTAGAAATCAATATTTAGTAAGTTTTTACTTAATTTCAAGAAATATCTGTGAGGAAAGATGAATGAAGCATGTCCAGAAGGCATTAAGTATTAAGTTACTGTTTGTATGTTTACATTTTGTTTATGTTATTCTTGCAACTCATCCCCATAGCTAATTCAGTTATCCCACCCACTCCAAGTTACTTAAGTCCTCTCAGTCTCTTTTGAAAGGCTAATAGACAAGGATCACACTACAAACTTAAGGATTATATACAGTTTAGATGGTAGAAGTGATAACAAATTGGGCATATTAAGTCTTAGGTGGGGCCAGTAGAGGGGGCCAGTAGAGGGAGCCCATGAGGGAGGGGGTCGGGTGGTGCTGAAATATTCTGAATTTAAGCTGAATCTCTCTGAATTGTGTCTGAATATTTCTGAATCATGACTAAATATATCAGAATCAATGCTAAATATTTCTGAATCAAGCTGAACTATTTCTGAATCATTACTAAATATGTCTGAATACCTCGTAATCAAGTCTGAATGGTTCTGAGTTTTTCTGAACCATGGCTAAATGATTCAGAACCTTTTCTGAATTTTTCTGAACTACATCTGACTGCTTCTGAATCATTGCAGATAATATCTGAATCACAATGGATTTTCATAAATTGCTGGTCTGAATCAATCTTGGAACGGTCTGAATAATGGCTTAAAGGTCCGAAAAGCAGCAAAGATTCAGATAAGGGGATAATGGAATGATTCAGACCAATTCAGAAATGTTTTAGCAAATATTCAGAAGGTGATTCATACACTGGTTCTGACATGAAATTTCCATGAGGGAATGGACCATTTGAACAATTATTAAAGAGCATTACTGCCAAGTTTGGTCAAACCCAGCCAATAGTTTAGAAGGAAATGTCCCTTGAAGCAATTGTTGACGACGCATGTCAGACATCCAATGATCACAATAGCTAACCTAATTGATCCTCTGGCTCAGGTGAGCTAAAATCAAATGAAATACCCATGCGATGCCTAATTTTATACTGAGGCCTAGTGAGTTTGGTGATTGAGGCGACCTAAATCTAAATTAAAACAATGTTTTCAGAGAAAAACTTTGTGCGCCCCCGCCCCCCATGCTTACCCAAATTCTAATCAAATTAATGATTTTGTTTGTTTGGTTTGTGGTTTTTACATCCCAGTCAACATGTCAAGACACACTTTTTCCTAGGGCAAGCTTGACTAAGCAGTTAACCAGTACTTATTGACAAACAAGAAAGACCTAGACCAGATGCTGCTCCTTAAGTGTTTGAGCCGAGGTTTTTTAAGTCTCAACAGAATCAGCAGAAGGAGGTGACTGACCATAGAAAATATTTCATGATCAAACTCACAACCCCTGGATCTGCAATCTGACTTGCTACCACCTGACAACATTTATGATTCACAATGATGCAATATATTAAGTATGGCTGGAATCCATCATTTAAGCTAGTATCTCACTGGGATGCGAGCAATTTGCGACTATTTCGAGACTAATTTGAGATAAGTTTTGGCGACAGAAATACGACTTTGCAACCATAATCTCATTGCGGTCACACCGAACGGGTGATTAAGACATATTTGCGACAGTCGCACGAATGTTGTACGATTGTCGCACGAATCATTGGCGAATGTTTCACGACATTCGCGCGACATTCGTGAGACACTCACATGATGAAATTGCGAACATTAATTACCATCGACCGCTTCACGACTTTCGTGAGACGTTCTCATGAACGTCGTGTGACTGTCGCGCGAAGGTCGTGCGACAGTCGCACGATGGTTTTGCGAGAAATGATAAACCAAAAAAAATAAACATTCTATAAGCAAGCTTTGAAACTTCAGACTTGGAAGGTACGTAACGCGGTTGGAATGAACTAAAGGGCTGGAGGGAGCTAGATTGTTGGATGGCGTCACGCTGCTGGGTGGTGTTGGACTTTTGATGATAGAAAGTATTGAGTTAGAAAAAAGTTAACTCGTTTAAACTACAGGGTTGTGATGGCCCATCAAGTACTTTAAGAAAGTCAGTCAAGAACGCATATGCTCTAAATGCTCATACATATATAGCATGATGAGCCAAATCAAATCAAAATAGCAATGAGTTCGGATGAGCCTTGTCCTGCGAAAATTTATTTTATACAGTTATGCGCACAACAAAGGCACAGATCAGACTACATGTATGCGCTTCTAATCAAAATCTTAGTTGCCCGATGCAGTGATAGTTTGTTTAAAGGGTTCGCATAACCATTTTTAATAACTGAAATTACTCCAAACAGTATACATGTAAGTAAGCCTAATCAATACACCATACTGATATGATACTATCCTCTCGGGTAGCACGCATACTTGACAACTGGAATTAGTCAAAACTGTAAACCTAAGTATGTCTAACCAAGATCTCGTACTAAGAAGGAACTATCATCTCAGATAGCAGAAACTCTTTTAACGAACCTTTGGCGACATAATTGCGAGTAATTTAAGACACTCGCGTGAATGTCGTGAGACGTTCGTGCGACTGTCTCACAACGTTGGCCAGAACGTCACTTAGTTTAAATATGTGATCGCAATGTTGTCGCGAAGTGTCTCATTTATGTCGCAATTGGTTCGCAATTCAGTCTTATTTACCTCGCAAATATGTCTTGTTCCAAAATGATTGCGACTAAATTGCGAGGGGTCGGTGACAAGTTCGCGACGGGTTCGAGACACCCACGATGACTTTGTGACCATTTTGCGAGGAATTTTGTCGCATAGAATATTTTAACATGTTCAAAATTTTTCGCGACTACTTTACGCCACTTGGCGACACATGCGAGGAAATTACGAATCACTGGCGACTCACTGTTTCGAGATTGCTTTGCGACCCACTCGCGATATCTGTCGCCAGCTGTTGCAAAACAGTCGCAGTCCAGTGAGATAGGGGCTTTAGTTCAAGAGATAACTGTGAAAACACAGTATGGTCAAACTTGCTGGTGTGACCTTGAAATTAAGGTAAAGGTCACAATAACCTTAATCACCATATCTATGCAAGTTTGGTCAAATAATCCACCCACTGGTTCAGAAGATAGAGTGTGGGAAAGGCTGATTTTTACAGTCTTTGCAAGAGGGTGACCTTGAAAATAAGGTCACCAAAATCTGCATGAATTGGCTGCATGACAAAGGAGTTTACTTTCCTTGAGTTAATAAATGGTAAGCTGAGCATCTTGTAGCACGTGATTGTTAGACCTTCATTATTTTTTATGATCTATTTTTCAAACTAAAATAATTGAGCCAGTGCATAAGATTTCCAACAATGTGACATGTGCGACCAGCAAAGCCTCAGATCAGTCTGCGCATACGCGCAGTCTGATCAGAGCCTTTGCTAGTCGCTTGAGTATTCTATGATTGTTAAGCTACTGACTGAACACCATTTGGAGTTTCTAAGCTTTAAAGGAGGCTGCAGAGGCTCGTTGGAGTCTACTCTTGTCAAAATGTCAAATTGTTGGAAATCTCATGCCATGGCTCAAATATGACTTTTCAGGTAATTATGGTCTTTTTGTGCGCTATCAGGCAGGTAATCAGGTGCAAACACAATGGAAATTTCCTGAAAAAAAATGACATCCATTCAAAACAGATATTCAACTAAATGATAATTGTTTTATCAAGATTCTCCAACATTTTTTATTATTCAATTTTCAGATCAAGGTTTATAAATACAGTATGTCTAAGAATAGTTGGGCTCAGACAAACAATGAAGACCTAGACCAGATGCTGCTCCTTAAGAGCAAAATCTGGTAGTGTGAGGTTTTTTAAGTCTCAACCTGTGTCACCCCCGTATAAAGTTGTGAAAGCTATGAGACCAGAAAAGCAAGCCAATTTAGTTCTCTGAAAGTTTGTGGATGTAAGACAAAAAGCAATGCTGTGATAAGACAACCACAGTGGATGAGCATTTGACTTCACTGAAGGACCACCTGTTGCATGTGACGGAGCAGGTGTGTGTCTCCTCAAAGCATCCAAGAAACTAGAAATGTGTCCATGGGACACGTATGCCCCTGCTATTGCCAAATTAGTATAAATGGCGAATTGTCATTAACAAAGGGCAATAACTCCTTTAACAAAAATATTTGAGTTAGAGAGGGGACATCGTTTAAAACGGTGAATTTTCATAAACAATGGGCCATAACTACTGAAAACCTGGTGCGATATGGACCATTATAGAACTTGAAGAAGACATTATGGCAATAAACAATGTGAGTAAGTGATAAAAGATATTCAAGTTAGAGAGTGGACATCGTTTAAAACGGTGAATTTTCATAAACAAAGGGCCATAACTACTGAAAGCCAGGTGCGATATGGACCATTATCGAACTTGAAGAAGACATTATGGTACTTAACAATGTGACCAAGTTTCATAAAATTCTGATTAAAAGTATTTAATTTAGAGAGTGGGCGTTGTCCGGACAGACATACGGAAGTGCGTACGTAAAGTACGGATGGAAGGACAGGGGTAACATTTAATACCCCAGCCATTATCATGGCGGTGGCATAAAAAGCAGATGTGTTCATAGAATGTTCTGGTGGAAAAAACAGTAAAGGAGAAGGACTGGTGCTTTAGGGGCAGCATCGATTAAATGCATCTAAGCGAGTATCCAGCCATGAAGTACACCAGGTGCCAGGAGCGAGGCTGAGAAGGTTGCTTTGAGAAAATTGACCCCGAGACAGCTGCTTTGAGAAAATTGACCCCGAGACAGCAGATATATATCAGCTCGCAATCCAAACACGATTTGACAACCAGGATCCAGTTAACCCTTTGTAGACCGCAACCCCTAAACAGGCTAAACAGGTACTTTGGCAAACAGTGAAGTTGACCCTAATGAAATGACGCATAATTATAATCTGTGACAATGGACCATCCTGACTTGTAGCTCTAATTATAGAAAATTCCATTGGTCTGAATAGGGTGGAGGATGCCAATAAAGATTTGCAATTGGAGAGAGCACAAATGAGAAACCTCAACACCTATCTGCCTATAAGGGCTGTTTCACATATACACCGAATCCGAACCGAAACCGAACCGAAACCGTAACGGCCACCGAATTGCATCGTTTCGTTTTCGGCAGACCTTTCACATTTGAACCGAATCCGTGGACGAAATCTAAGAAAAAGCCTGTATAATTTGGACTAATTTCCCTCTCAGATAGCAGAAATACATTTGCAATACAAATTGTTCCATGTCAATGCATTATGTTCGTGGTCTTTAAAGTCGCTCTGGGTATTGTCCCACAAAATTCTGTAGTCAATGGTGTTCTGCTTGTAAAATAATCGCACAATTGTCGCGCTGGACAATCCATCAATGGCTTTCATGATTACTAAGTTATATACAACGCACATGGTTGTGTATGTGCAGATTTTATCAAAATTACCTGTCGTGTTTGCTGAAATTCGGCCACCGAAACCGAAAAAAATAAAATCAAATTCGTGCACGTTTTCGGTTCGGCGTTCGGTTTCGGCGCATATGTGAAAGCGCTCATAGGGTTCAAGGCATTTTATTTTTTCGGTTCGGTTTCGGTTCGGTTTCGGTGTGTATGTGAAATGGCCTTAATACAATATAGTATATAGAGGGATTGCAGTGACTCAGTGGTAGAGTGCTCGACTTGAGACCGAGGGGTTGAGGGTTTGAGCCTCACCAGCAACACTGACCTGTGTCCTTGAGCACGACACATTAATCCTTCCTTAGTACTGGTTCAACCCAGGAAGACCACACAGTCCCAACATAACTGAAAAATATTGACTGGGACGTAAAGAATCAAACAAACAAACAAAAAATATAGTATATAAATATATCAATAATACAGTAGCTACATTTTAGTTCATTTTGGGTGTTGTTGTTTTTCTCTTTTTATAGAACAATCAATTAGATTTACCTGCTTGAGAAATATGAAATTAATCCTTTCAACTCTTTAATCCATCTGAATATTATAAACCAATACACATCTCTCCATACTGACAGGCTGCACAGACATCAATCATACATTCCAGTCCTTCTAGACTGCACTCACCCACCCCTAATTTGACAGCTGTATTATACCTACACCCCTTCTCCTGCCGAAGAAACTAGCATGCTACTTACATACTGCTATTTCCCCTACAGCTAATCTGTTTTCTTTGATCAGATTTTCGACCATTAACAAAACAGTATAGATCCTGATCAGTGCACAATCTCTTTTGCAAACAGTGTAGATCCAGATCAGCCAAGTGGCTGATCTGGATCTACACAGTTTGCAATAGAGATCTACACTGTTTGCAAAGAGATAATGAAATATTTATGTATTCAGTAGATCAAAGGTTCAGCCTTGTTCTGCTGAATTAGAAAGTGCATATCTCACTGATAGCCCACCTGAAAAGAGTTCCCAACTCAGCGGGACAATGCATTATTACCTACAGATACTCAAAGACTCTAATTCCAAACAAAATTCCATTAATTTACCAGAGAAATAGATTTAATTGACTGACTTAAAACCACATAATTCTTGTGTATTAACACTTATATTTTGTAGACAGGTATATTTATAGCCCTGTCTATCACATAATAAGATCCAATATTAATCTGCACTGTCTGACCTTTGCTGCAGGGGTCATCGAGGAGGTCACTGGCTACCTGTAAAATGTCTAGCTATGATAAGATAATTAAATATCATTTCTGTCTGTACCTGTACAGGCTGTTGAATAGACATTTCAGGAAAATATGTAGTATACCTTGTAGACTGGCTCCAGTCCTTAAAACAATTTTTCATCAATGTGCCATATCATAATACTTGTAGCCAGTCTAATTCTGATAGCTCTGTTTTAAAACAGAGCCATCAGAGTTAGACTGGCTACAAGTATATGATGTGCCACAATGATAAGAGATGGTTTAAGGACTGGAGCCAGTCTAGAAAACTTGGTACTTCTAGAAATCAGAACAAGAGGCCCATGGTGGCCCAGCATTGCTCACCTGAGTTTCTTTTCACACTGTCGATCAGTCTGGATCTGAATGGTCAAGCAATTCGGTTAAAAGCAGCATGGGGAACACTAAAATTTTAGCCTTTTAAAAAGTAATCAAAAAAGCCATTTAAAAATATACATAATAAGAATTTATCAGCTTAATCTTTAAAGCTGCATACTCTGTAACTATGAACATTTTTCGAAAAATTTTCTTTTCTTTTTAAATCATTTGTAAAAGTAGAATTAAGCTATGTTTTCACAATAAAAATGTCCAGTACAGCTGAAAACTGCGTGGAAAAGTGAATTATCTTATCAAATAGGTGTTTTTTTCTCTTGTTGGTAATTATTTGCGTCCCTCCAATAATTCTACACCGTTGAATTTTAAAATAAATACAGATGTTTTGATGGTGATAACTTGTTAAGATTTACGAAAATGGTAAAATGTTTACCTGAATTTGAGTATTTTTACTGTGTTCTTGAAAAATAAAAACATTATTTTAAAATTAGAAGATCAAAAGTTACAGAGTATGCAGCTTTAAGTTTTAAGCGCCCAAAATAGCGTATACTTAAACCAAAGGACTAGAAGGGGCTAAAGTTCTCACTTGATAATTGCTAATAATCTCAACTGGTCTTTTCAGAGCTTTTTTTCTTCTTTTTTAATATCTCCGGAAAAACAACAACAGTAAACACCCAGGTAAACCGCATGTCCAAATCTCGGAGGGTGTTGGCTACCGGAGGTAAACAATAGAGTTTTGGGCTGCACATGGTCTGCTTTGAGATGGTTTTATATCATAATAAACCACACTAAGGAATAAAATCAACATATAAGCTGTAAATGTCAAGAATTCTGAGAGCAATGCATGTTTTTGAACTGAATCTGTTTGAATTTAAATCACATTTGAATTTGGAAATGCGGTGATTTGAACGAATATTTCGAATTCATCAGTTAATATTTATATGTATTATTTTATTTTTTCTTGATTCATAACTACCGCTGCAATGTTTAACCTCTCTTGGGAATGTATCAGTCCAATATAATTCAAACAGACGTGTACAACACTTATTTTTTGGCAATTTTATGACGATGGTGTCATGTTTATGGATAGCGTTCCATTCGGAGGTAAGTCCTCTGAACATTTTGCTAACCATCAAAACGATAGCAACATAAGCGATTTTCAAAATTTGAAGTTTTAATAGCAGTTTTGGACATGACACTTACAAGCCATGCAGGAGAATGATATAGAATGGTAGCCGCACAAGCAATTAGTGTCAAAGGTTGATATAAGTCCAGCAATGATCAAACCACTAGCCTTTTTTCATTGAAAAATTCACTTTCGCCGTTTGAAAAGTCGTCCTGAATCCTACTGACATGGATCAAAAGTATTTAACAGATTCTGAGTCCTTATCACTCAATATAGAAGCAACATGTTTGCTGCTCTCGTCCCCAAGAAACTTTCAATATGAAATAAAAACGGATAAATACAGACCCTATCCATCCATGATCTCAATGTTTACCTCCGATAGCCAACACCCTCCGAAATCTAGACATGCGGTTCACCTGGGTGGTAAAACTAATCTCCAGAAAAAAAAAACTGTAAAACTAGTAAGGTAAACCAACAGTCTGTATTAAATCTTTAAATATTTTATCATTTTCCTAAAAATCTGTACAGGACAATCACTGTTAACAGTGTCAGTCTCAAAAAAACACAGACAGAACCTCAAAAATATATTATTTTTTTCAACGAAACAAATAATATTTAGTCGGAGGATAAAATATAAAAATAATTTTAGAAATTAAATTAATTTTTGTTTTCTACATTACAGAAAATTACAGTATGAGGGTTCGTAGTTCAACTAATAAAAAAATTCTGACCTAAATTCAACCATACAAGAGCACTCATGTAAGGTAGCCATTAGTACATGTATACTATTATTAATTTTGACCAGGTGAGCTAATAAATATTGGCAAAATGGAGCCTTGTTGCATGCCCTATTGTTGAGAAAACTACACAAGATCTGTTGCACAGCTGTACGTAACTACTGATAGGGTGAGGAAGTGCATCTGGAAAGCCTGAACAGTTGGCTCTTTCAATGTTTTAACTTCTGTATCCTGCTGAATATATTATTGATCCTCATCTGCTTTGTACTTTACCTAATTAATGCACCAGTCATTTGTTACCACTTGCCCCTACCCCACCTCTTACTTCACCCTTAAAGCGCCAATCCCAACAAAAGTCATCTGCTTTTCTCATCTGCTGAAATGTTTAAGAAGCCTCTATGGCAAACAGTGTGGACCCAGAACAGACTACTCCTAGGAGCAGTCTGTTCTGGGTCCACACTGTTTGCTTGTATACTTAATTCATCAGTAATGTTAGGTAATTATTTGCAGCAGACGACTTTAGCAGACGGCATTTTCAGATGCATTTTTTCCTTGGCGCTTTAAGGGTTAACTACTGTATCCTGCTAAATATACAATTGGTCTTCATCTGCTTTGTACTTTACCTAATTAAATAATGCACAAGTCATTTGTTACCACTTGCCCCTACCTCACTTAATATGGAAATGGAGAGAGCCGAAAAATCAAATTTGGAAGGACACATTGACTTTTTCTCACAAGTTGATTATAATTCTATTCATTTGTTTACAATATAAGCATGTACATAATTGAGCCCCAACATGTGATTTTTTAACAAGTGTAGACTCAGACGAGCCTGTGCAGCCTCGTTTTAAGCTTAGAAACTCCAAATGATGTTCGCTAGGTAGCCTTAGTCATAGAATATTCAAGCGACTAGCAAAGGCTCTGATCAGTGGTCGATTTCATATATTGAGTGGTCATGAATTCCAAACAATATCTTAATTCCATTATTTGTGCGTCTTAGCAAACAGATTGGAGATTCTGGTAAGATGCAGCGTAACACTTCATAATTTTGTGTCCTTACATGTATCCCTTTGCATACTGGATAATTTTTCATGCCTTTGTTGCAAAATTAAGTTTTCAAAAAATTCTTAGTACATGTACTATCGCAGTGTGTCAAACAGTTACGATCCAGATCAGGACCAACAATATGCCGGTCCTGATCTGGGTCTAAACTGTTTGCAAAGGTTATCTATCAGCCAACGACAAAAGAAATAAATTCGATTTTTGGAATGTTCATGGAATCATGAATACTTCGAGTCTCTTGCAAAGTAAGTGAAGCCCTATAGAATTCATTTATAATTTAGAAAACAAAACAGTTTTGTATTTAATATGTAATAGTGTAAACTGTTTTATTGGAGTGTAAAACGGAAAAGCGGAACAGCCAGTGTGAACATGGACAGCCAATGGAGCAAACACAGGCTTGTTTTGCTTGTGCAAATCAGGTGTGGCTTGCTGTCAATCACAAAACCAGTGTCACTTCTGGCAAATGAATTTGACGTGTATTGCACGGCAAGTGAGCTAATGGCAGCTGTCAATTAAATTTATGTCATTCATGAGGCTATGAATGGTTGCAAAAATCGAAAGATTCATTAAAGGCTTGCTTCGAAAATGTAAATATTTAAAGTTTCAAATCTTATTTGGTTCTTTAAGCAGCCGCAAATATTTGAAAGGCTCCAATTTTTTTATTATCAAACCAGATTTTGAAAATCGACAGGAAAGTAAGCTGATATGCATGCACCAAACTGCACTCTTATTAGCTTTCCAGCACTTATTTAAACCTTAAACTGTTTTGTCATAAGAAGTGTTGTCTGGTTATTATGTCTGCTGCGTGTGTATTAAATTGCACTTAAGTAAACTTGTACCAATGAAGCAAACACTATGAACTTTGATCAGACTGCTCCTATAAGGGAACGGTCAAATCTGGGTTCATACTGTTTACAATATTTTCTAATGCACTTGCAAATGTAACACAACGTTTAATTGGATAACCTCATACTGTCACAAACTCGGCATCATTACGTAACATCAATTTTCATTGGCCCACAAGTGGTTTTATGGCGGCTGACAGCCGCAAGGTACATTTTCACTGTCTATTTGAAGGAAAAATGTTACTAGTGCATTAGAATGGGGACAGAATTTTCTATCCTACCCTCACACTTATGATAGATTCTGTTCTTTTTACCCATTTGAGATAATTCTATCTCACACCCGTACCAGCCTGTGGGAAAGGTAAACAAGAGGGCCCTTGGGCCCTAGGTCGCTCACCTGAGAATGACTGATCAGTGGAGTGGAACCATTTGTGAAATTTTTGTAGAGCGAATCATGAGGGACAATTCTGTGAAATTATATTGAATTTGGGTCAGTGGTTCAGGAAATGTTGATTAAAAGATTTCTTATCTGGAGCTCTAGTAGTTCCCCCGTTTGGTGGAGCAGAACCATTTATGCAATTTTGAAAGAAGGCATAATGGGGAACACTCATGAGAAGTAATATTGAATTTGGACCAGTGGTTCAGAAGTAGATGTTGTTTAAAGACATTTCTTTTCTAGAGCTCTGGCGGCCCTTTGATCAGCGGACCAGAACCATTATGTGCAATTTTGGAAGAAGGTATCATGAGGAACAATTCTGTGATATTATTTTGAATTTGGACAAGAAGGAAATGCTGTTTAAAGGTATTTCTTATCTGAAGCTCTGACAGCCCTTTTGTTCAGCGAAGTGTAACTCATTGTGCAATTTTGGTAGAGGGTATTATGAGGAACAATTCTGTGAAATTATTTTGAATTTGGTTCAGTGGTTCAGGAGATGTCATTTAGGATTTCTTATCTGCAGCTCTGGCAGCCCTCCTGTTTGTTGGAGCGGAACCATTTATGCACTTTTGAAAGAGGGCATAATGGGGAACATTCATGCAAAGTTATACGAAATTTGGACCAGTCGTTCAGAAGGAGAGGTTGTTTAAAGACATTTCTTATCGAGAGCTCTGGCAACCCCTATGTTCAGTGGACTGGAACCATTTGTGCAATTTCGGAAGGCATCATGAGGAACAATCCTGTTAAATTATTTTGAATTTGGACCCATGGTAAAGGAGGAAATGCTGTTAAAAGGTTTTTCTAATCTGGAGCTCTGGAGGCCTTTTTGTTAAGCAGAGCGTAACCATTTATGCAATTTTTGTAGAGGGTATTATAAGGAACAATTCTATGTAATTATTTTGAATTTGGGTCAGTGGTTCAGGAGGACTTGGCCTTTAAAAGATTTCTTATCTGGAGCTCTGGCGGCCCTCCTGTTCCGTGGAGCAGAACCATTTATGCAATTTTGAAAGAGGGCATCATTGGGAACGTTCATGTGAAGTTATATGAAATTTGAACAAGTGGTTCAGGAGGAGATATTGTTTAAAGACATTTCTTATCTTGACCTCTGGCAGCCCCTTTGTTCAGTGGACTGGAACCATTTGTGCAATTTTGGAAGAAGGCATCATGAGGAACAATCCCGTGAAATTATTTTGAATGTGGACAAATGGTTCAGGAGGAAATGCGGTTTGAAGGTATTTCTTATCTGGAGTTCTGGCAGTCTTTTTGTTCAGCGGAGCGTAACCATTTGTGCAATTTTGGTAGAGGGAGGTACATTTCTGTGAAATTATTTTGAATTTGGGTCAGTGGTTCAGGAGATGTCGTTTAAAAGATTTCTTATCTGGAGCTCTGGTGGCCCTCCTGTTTGGTGGAGTGGAACCATTTATGCAATTTTGAAAGAGGTCATCATGAGGAACATTCATGTGAAGTTATATGAAATTTGGACCAGTGGTTCAGGAGGGGATGTCTTTTAAAGAAAAAGTTCACGCACGGACGGACGACGGACAAAGACCAATCACAATAGCACTAAAAACGAACAGCTGCATGTGGATCAGTGACGTCATTGTAATGTTAAAATGACATCACCATGTCACATCTCAGCATATTCAGGGTTTTCTGCGAATCTTTTTCATGTTTTTCCAATATAAAATGAGGTATTTATAGTGGTGAGCTAGAAAAAGAATCCATTATTCGTGTGAGGGTGGGATAGAAAAATCCGTTCCTTGGGATCAACGTTTGTCATCATTCGGCAAGCCAATCGGTGATCCTCGGGATGGATTTTTCTATTCCACCCTCACACTCATGATGGATTCTTATAATCTGCCATCTCGACCCATGCAGTGTTGTCGAACTTTAGTTTGGACCCTGATCTGAATTTTTGAAAACTTTACTTTTGAAAAAATTGGTCAACAAAAATTTTGAAAAATTACCCAAATATGCCAAGTAAAAGAGTAGCTAAAAAAAATGCCTCATTTGCAAACTTCCTTTAAACAGACAGCGAAGCATCTGATCAAAACCAGCAGAATGCTCGGTCTGATCTGACTCTTTGCTGATCAAGGAAACAGATCATTTGGTGCAGATTGTCACAGTGTGTGTGTGTGTGTGTGGGGGGGGGGGGGGGGGTCCTGTTTTATCTATCAGTTTATACTTACTTTTATTATGGTGAAAGTCGAAATCCAGGGTAAATCCACTAGACTGATTTTCTATCCATATATATGTAATCTTTAAGTAATTTAACTTTGAATGAAAGACTTTTGGGCTTTGTAAATTATTCTGGTTTTTACAAATTTTTACAAATTGTTGAAGGTCTGAGTCCCCTTCTTTTTCTTTGATCACAATTTCTGGCGGTATGCAAAGGTCAAGGTCACTGTCAGGTTTTAAATATCCTGAGTGCATGGAGCGATGTGTTCGGAATCCAAAAAAATTTGTGAAATTTAGCTTGACGAAGTTATTCCGTGGCGCGTGAATGTGGTAGTCACACTTCTTGTATCCTTTAGACTGGTACTGGAGTGATAGAGCTCGGATCTCGTCTTTCTGTGAGTAGGTAAAGCTACATACCGCTGAAAAGAGAAAAAAACATGCCACTGAATAAAATGGAGCTGTAACAAAAACTAATTTTCTTATTTCACAACCAAAGGATATGTCCTGCATACTCAAAAGATCTGAGGCAGTCCTTTTGTGCACCCAAAACATACATTTATACAGGCCTTTAGTTAACAGTGCGTGGAGGAAAAATTATTGTCTTATTTCTCAACCAAAATATATGTTGTGGGTACTCAAAAGCACTGTCTCCATGAGACGGTTCTTTGAGCACCCAAAACATATGTTAAAACTGATGGGTAAGGAGATATTTACAATATTACACTCAAAATTTTTGTTTATCAAAACCTATAATTTATACCATTATGTTTAATTATTTTTGAGCATGTTCACATCAGTGTCAAAACCTGTTTCAATCATGATATTTTTGCTATCGGTTTAACATGCCTACCAAACGCTCTAATGCTCAACCGCTGGTTGACTATGAAAAACAGCTGCACAGTTACCGAAGAGAATCACAAATCGAGGAATGTCAATAATGCAATCAAACCTATATGGATTCCTACATTGTGGTATAAATATGAGCACGGAAAGTAATCTCATTACTTCAAATTTACTTTTCGGGTAATGAACACGTTCCTGACGGATTATGGTACACCTTCATTACACGAAAAGTAAGTCTGCCAAAACGAATGGACTTTCTAACCTCATTATTTAAACCACAAATGTAGGAATCCATAGGCTATTGCACATTCCTCCGATTCTCTTCCTTGGGCATGCAATAATTGTTTTTCATATTTAACCTGTGGTTGAGCATCACAGCGTTAGGTAGGTGTGTATGGTAGGTTCGATGGCATGGAAACTGATATTGCAAAGGGGAAAATAATCTGAAGTTTTGCTCACCTGGGCTTTTGTAACAAGAGGGTCAAAGGTGGCTCACCAGTGAGAATGACTGTTTATAAAGGTATATGAAAGCATAGCTCCCCCCCAAAGTCCAGCAATGAATTATGATAGATCAGCAGTTTCATTAAGACTTTACATGGAAAAGTTTCCATTATGTTAAAATTGACAAAATTAACAGGATATAGAACCTCAACTTTTCTTTTAGGTCTCATTTAAACATATGAAATCCGGTGGCAGGGCCATTTTTTGGCCCCCAGGGGCGTAATTTGAACAAACTAGGTAAAGGTTCACCAGATGATGCTACATACATAATATCAAGGCTCTAGGCCTAGTGGTTTCAGACAAGAAAATTTTCTATGTTTTCCCTATTTAAGCCTATGTAAAGTATATGACCCCCGGGGACAGGCCTACTTTTGGTCACAAAGGCATAATTCGATCTCTCGTCCGATAATGGGGAATTGAACACTAAAATCTTCTAAATTGAAAATAAATGTTTATCATCTACCCAGGATCAAGGGAGAAAAGGAATGGTAAGTCAAAGTCAACATCTGCAAGAGTTGTCTCCCTTACCACATTTTCCCTATATTAACACAGGAAAAACTGGCCACGCCCCTTGGTGGCCATGATTTTCAACCAATCAAAATAATTTGAACAGCTTTGGTAGAGGGTCACCCATGGACATAATTTTGAAATCTGACTAGTAGTTTTTGACAAGAAGATTTTTAAAGTTTTTTTCTATTTGGTTGCCATGGCAACCAGAATCTGCATGGAATGGAATTCTGTGAACAGCTTTGAATGGGACCATCCAAAGAACATTCCTGTGAAGTTTGGTGACAATCCACCAAGTGGTTTAGGAGGAGAGGTTGTTTAAAGCAAATTGTTGACATGACGACAGATAATGGACATCATAGGATCACAAATTAACTCACCTTGAGCCTATGGCTCAGGCGAGCTAAAAAGCAGGGTACAGTAAATGTACAAAAAGTTCTGTTTTTGTTCTCTCATGAGCAGTCTCAATAGAATAATTTCCTTTCTTGCAATCATCAAGTACAGCAAATGTTCTAAAATTGCCTGCCAAAAAGGCCTACAGAAAATGTCCTAAAATTTAGAACACTTTTCTCTTTCTGTTCTCAAATAAAATGTTGGTTTTCAGGGCTAGAATTCACAAAATGGTTGACAGAATAGCAAACAGGGAAGACCCTGATCAGACTGCTCCTTTTGAAGCAGTCTGACCTGAGTCTGAACTGTTTGTCTTGGTCTTTTTGAAAGGCAACTTGTGTTCGAAGTTTTAGGACATTTACTGTAAATAGAGAAGACCCAGATCAGAAGACCTAGATCCGAAGTAGTCTGATCAGGGTCTTTCATGTTCTCTGTTCTGAAAAGCATTTTGTGAATTCCAGCCCTGAAAACCCGCATTCCACTTGAAAACAGAAAAAGAAAAGTGTTCGAAATTTTAGAACATTTACAGTAGGAACATCAACGACGACTTTTGGCCAAAATATAGGCATCTATAGTCCCACTAGCAAGGGTGAAAGTTAAAAATTTCCAAAATCCTGGACTTTTGAAACTCCAGTCTTAAAACTTGAAGTATGCCCACTAAAAATATTCACAATTTCAAGCTTAAATGGTCAATTGTCCTAAGACAGACTGAAAATAAATCAGAGAAGCTATAATCATCTCCCTAATTCAGCATTTAAAGGCTGACTTTCTGTGGATATTAGCCTCAAAATCCTGAATTCAGGAATAATCCTGAAAACTTCTGCCCATGCACTTAAGATAGCCATGCATGCCTGTTTAAAGAATATATTGGCCTCCTCGCGAGAAAACCTGTCTTCTGGGTAAGCGACTAGAATAATCATGGATGGATCCAGAGGAGGGGGGGGGGACAGGGGGTCTGGACCCCCCTGGAGAATCACAAAAATATAGAGTTTCTTAGCAATACTGGTCCGGATCCCCTGAAAAACCACAACGCTACCAAGCTTGCATTCAATTTCGGGCCATTATCTGCACGCCAGCGAAATGCCATTTAAATGGCATTTCTCTGGCAGGTGGATGATGGCCAGCTTATAGTGGTATATGCTTGGATCGTCTCTCCCCTCTAAAAAACAAAACAAAAAACCTTGTCAAAGTTGGACCTCTTCTGACAAAACTTTCTGGATCCGGGCATGATAATGAAATTTTGTATATTAGTCACTTTTCAGTGAGCAAAAAAACATGTTGCAGTAAGGGAAAAACAAAGTTGCTGAAATAGGTTTTCTCTTGATGTGGTTCAAATGAATTGGTATGTGAACCTCTGTAATGCATGCAGCAGCATGAAAACTGCATTATCTCAAAATTTCACCAAATTATGCAAATTAAGCATGAACTTCAGAACATGCAACTGTTCTCTCTGCATGTTTACGCTTTGCCTGTCAATGATCTTTTGTTGCCGCCTGCATTATTAACCTTTGCAAACAGTTTGTACCCAGATCAGGCCGAGAACATCTGGCTTGATCTGGATCTAAACTGTGTGACACTCTGATGGTACTCCCAAAATATTAAAAAAAGTTAATTCTGTAAAAACAAGGAGGAAAAATATCCCAGCAAGCAAAGATCTATTATAAGGGAACGCAGCAATTTACAAATGATATTTTGTGTTGTTGTTGTTTTCCTGTCTTTGAGCGTGCTTAATGTCACGGAGGCAATCATTCTCATATAGTTTAAGACTCGTAAAGTTCTTGAATTTATCTTTTTCAATTCAACATTATTTCACAGTAATATACCCTGCTTTTTTTACGCCCTCTCCCCCCCCCCCCCCCCCCCCCACCGCCCCCCCCCCCACCCCCCCCCCCCCACCAACCCCTAAATAAAATTAATGGTTTTGTATCTTTCTGAATATGGCACCTAGTCAATTGATGATACTAAAGACTGGCAAACAGTATTCCTTCCAGTCAAACCCTTATGATCACATCTGAACAGCCAAGGTGATCCTCCCAGTCAAATTCCAATGATCACATCTAAACAGCCAATGGTGATCCTCCCAGTCAAACCCCTCTGATCAAATCTGAACAGCCCAGATGATACCAAACAGTGAATCTCCCAGTCAAACCCCTCTGATCATACCTGAACATATCAGGTGATACCAAACAGTGATCCTCCCAGTCAGACCCCTCTGATTATATCTGAACATATCAGGTGATACCAAACAGTGATCCTCCCAGTCAAACCCCTCTGATTATATCTGAACATATCAGGTGATACCAAACAGTGATCCTCCCAGTCAGACCCCTCTGATATCTGAACATATCAGGTGATACCAAACAGTGATCCTCCCAGTCAGACCCCTCTGATTATATCAGAACATATCAGGTGATACCAAACAGTGATCCTCCCAGCCAGACCCCTCTGATTATATCTGAACATATCAGGTGATACCAAACAGTGATCCTCCCAGTCAGACCCCTCTGATTATATCAGAACATATCAGGTGATACCAAACAGTGATCCTCCCAGTCAGACCCCTCTGATTATATCTGAACATATCAGGTGATACCAAACAGTGATCCTCCCAGCCAGACCCCTCTAATTATATCTGAACATATCAGGTGATACCAAACAATGATCCTCCCAGTCAGACCCCTCTGATTATATCTGAACATATCAGGTGATACCAAACAGTGAACCTCCCAGTCAGACCCCTCTGATTATATCTGAACATATCAGGTGATACCAAACAGTGATCCTCCCAGTCAGACCCCTCTGATTATATCTGAACATATCAGGTGATACCAAACAGTGATCCTCCCAGTCAGACCCCTCTGATTATATCAGAACATATCAGGTGATACCAAACAGTGATCCTCCCAGTCAGACCCCTCTGATCATACCTGAACATATCAGGTGATACCAAACAGTGATCCTCCCAGTCAGACCCCTCTGATATCTGAACATATCAGGTGATACCAAACAGTGATCCTCCCAGTCAGACCCCTCTAATTATATCTGAACATATCAGGTGATACCAAACAGTGATCCTCCCAGTCAAACCCCTCTGATATCTGAACATATCAGGTGATACCAAACAGTGATCCTCCCAGTCAGACCCCTCTGATTATATCAGAACATATCAGGTGATACCAAACAGTGATCCTCCCAGTCAGACCCCTCTGATTATATCAGAACATATCAGGTGATACCAAACAGTGATCCTCCCAGTCAGACCCCTCTGATTATATCTGAACATATCAGGTGATACCAAACAGTGATCCTCCCAGCCAGACCCCTCTAATTATATCTGAACATATCAGGTGATACCAAACAGTGATCCTCCCAGCCAGACCCCTCTAATTATATCTGAACATATCAGGTGATACCAAACAGTGATCCTCCCAGTCAGACCCCTCTGATTATATCTGAACATATCAGGTGATACCAAACAGTGAACCTCCCAGTCAGACCCCTCTGATTATATCTGAACATATCAGGTGATACCAAACAGTGATCCTCCCAGTCAGACCCCTCTGATATCTGAACATATCAGGTGATACCAAACAGTGATCCTCCCAGTCAGACCCCTCTGATTATATCTGAACATATCAGGTATAACCAAACAGTGATCCTCCCAGTCAGACCCCTCTGATTATATCAGAACATATCAGGTGATACCAAACAGTGATCCTCCCAGTCAGACCCCTCTGATTATATCTGAACATATCAGGTGATACCAAACAGTGATCCTCCCAGTCAGACCCCTCTGATTATATCTGAACATATCAGGTGATACCAAACAGTGATCCTCCCAGCCAGACCCCTCTAATTATACCTGAACATATCAGGTGATACCAAACAGTGATCCTCCCAGTCAGACCCCTCTGATTATATCTGAACATATCAGGTGATACCAAACAGTGATCCTCCCAGTCAGACCCCTCTGATTATATCTGAACATATCAGGTGATACCAAACAGTGATCCTCCCAGTCAGACCCCTCTGATTATATCTGAACATATCAGGTGATACCAAACAGTGATCCTCCCAGCCAGACCCCTCTAATTATATCTGAACATATCAGGTGATACCAAACAGTGATCCTCCCAGCCAGACCCCTCTGATTATATCAGAACATATCAGGTGATACCAAACAGTGATCCTCCCAGTCAGACCCCTCTGATTATATCTGAACATATCAGGTGATACCAAACAGTGATCCTCCCAGTCAGACCCCTCTGATTATATCTGAACATATCAGGTGATACCAAACAGTGATCCTCCCAGTCAGACCCCTCTGATTATATCTGAACATATCAGGTGATACCAAACAGTGATCCTCCCAGTCAGACCCCTCTGATTATATCTGAACATATCAGGTGATACCTAACAGTGATCCTCCCAGTCAGACCCCTCTGATTATATCTGAACATATCAGGTGATACCAAACAGTGATCCTCCCAGCCAGACCCCTCTGATTATATCTGAACATATCAGGTGATAACAAACAGTGATCCTCCCAGCCAGACCCCTCTGATTATATATGAACATACCAGGTGATACCAAACAGTGATCCTCCCAGCCAGACCCCTCTGATTATATCTGAACATATCAGGTGATACCAAACAGTGATCCTCCCAGTCAGACCCCTCTGATTATATCTGAACAGCCTAGGTGATACCTAACAGTGATCATCCCATTTGAACAGCCAAAATGATACCAAAGAGTGATTCTCCCAATCAGACCCCTCTGATCATAATCAGAACATCCCAGGTGATACCAAACATTGATCCTCCCAGTCAGACCCCTCTGATATCTGAACAGCCTAGGTGAAACCTAACATTGATCCTCCCATTAGAACAGTGATCCTCCCCATAAAATACCTCTGATTATATCTGAACAGCAAAAATGATACCAAACAGTGATTCTCCAGGTCAAACCCAGCTCTGATCACATTTGAACAGCCCAGGCGATACCAAACAGTTATCCTCCCTGTCAAATGCCTCTGATCATATTTGAACAGCCCAGATGATACCGATCAGTGATCCTCCCAGTCAAACCCCTCTTGGTCACACCTGAACAGCCAAAATGATACCAAACAGTGATCTTCCCAATCAGACCCCTCTGATCATATTCAGAACATCCAGGTGATACCAAACAGTGATCCTCCCAGTCAGACCCCTCTGATTATATCGGAACAGCCTAGGTGATACCTAACATTGATCCTCCCATTAGAACAGCCAAAATGATACCAAAGAGTGATCCTCCCAGTCAAACCCCTTTGATCACATTTGAATGGGTGAAAGTTCAAAATTTCCAAAATTCTGAACTTTAGATAATCAGAATTTAAAACTTGCTATATGCCTCCAAAATATTAAAAATTCCAAGTAAAATGGTTATATACCTTTATATAAACTGAAACTAAATCAGAAAAGCTATCTAAAATTATCTGCAGAATTCAGCATTGTGAGGCTGGCTTTCTATGGAAAGTCAGCCTGAAAATCCTGAATTTAGGAATAATGCTGAAAACTTTCACCCATGCATTTGGACGCAGCCCCGGTGATACCAAACAGTGTTACTCCAAGTCAAATACCTCTGGTCATATCTGAACAGCCCAGATGATACCAAACAGTGATCCTCCCCGTCAAAAACATCTGGTCATATCTGAACATATCAGGTGATACCAAACAGTGATCCTCCCAGTCAAGCCCTTCTGATCATATCTGAACAGCCAAAATCATACAAAACAGTGATCCTCCCCCTCAAATTGATTATATCTGAACAGCCAAAATGATCTCCCGGTCAAACCCCTCTGATCACACTTGAACAGACCAGGCGATACCAAACAGTTATCCTCCCAGTCAAATACCTCTGATCACATTTGAAGAGCCCAGATGATACCGAAAAGTGATCCTCCCAGTCAAACCCCTCTGATCATATCTGAACATATCAGGTGATACCAAACAGTGATCCTCCCAGTCAGACCCCTCTGATTATATCTGAACAGCCTAGGTGATACCAAACAGTGATCCTCCCATTTGAACAGCCAAAATGATACCAAACAATGATCCTCCCAGTCAAACCCCTCAGATTATATCTGATCAGCCTAGGTGATACCTAACAGTGATCCTCCCATTTAAAGAGCCAAAATGATACCAAACAGTGATCCTCCCAGTCAAACCCCTCTGATCATATTAGAACAGCCTAGGTGATACCAAACAGTGATCCTCCCAGTTAAACCCCTCTGATCATATTAGAACAGCCTAGGTGATACCAAACAGTGATCCTCCAAGTCAAATACCTCTGATCACATTTGAACATCCCCTGTGATACCAAACAGTGATCCTCCCAGTCAAACCCCTCTGATCACTTTTGAACAGCCCCAGTGATACCAAACAGTGATCCTCCCAGTTAAACCCCTCTGGTCATATTTGAACAGCCTAGGTGATACCAAACAGTCATCCTCCCAGTCAAACCCCTCTGATCACATCTGAACAGCCCCGGTGAAACCAAACAGTGATCCTCCTAGTTTAACCCCTATGATCATATTAGAACAGCCCCGGTGATACCAAACAGCTGTGATCCTCCCAGTCAAACCCCTCTGATCATATTAGAATAGCCTAGGTGATACCAAACAGTGATCCTCCCAGTTAAACCCCTCTGATCATATTAGAACAGCCTAGGTGATACCAAACAGTGATCCTCCCAGTCAAATACCTCTGATCACATTTGAACATCCCCTTTGATACCAAATAGTGATCCTCCCAGTTAAACCCCTCTGATCACATTTGAACAGCCTCGGTGATACCAAACATTGATCCTCCCAGTTAAACCCCTCTGATCACATTTGAACAGCCTCAGTGATACCAAACGGTGATCCTCCCAGTTAAACCCCTCTGATCACATTTGTACAGCCTCCGTGATACCAAACAGTCATCCTCCCGGTCAAACCCCTCTGATCACATTTGAACAGCCCCTGTGATACCAAACAGTGATCCTCCCAGTTAAACCCTTCTAATCATATTTGAACAGCCTAGGTGATTCCAAACAGTCATCCTCCCGGTCAAACCCCTCTGATCACATTTGTACAGCCCCTGTGATACCAAACGGAGATCCTCCCAGTTAATCCCCTTTGATCATATTAGAACAGCCCCGGTGAAACCAAGCAGTGATCTTCCCAGTCAAACCCCTCTGATCACATTTGTACATCCCAGGTAATACCAAACAGTGATCCTCAGAGTCAAATACCTCTGATAGGATCATGATTTTATCTGAACAGTCAAGGTGATACCATATAGTGATCCTCCCAGTCAAACCCGAACAGTCAAGGTGATACCAAATAGTGATCCTCCCAGTCAAACCTGAACAGCCAAGGTGATACCAAATAGTGATCCTCCCAGTCAAACCTGAACAGTCAAGGTGATACCAAATAGTGATCCTCCCAGTCAAACCTGAACAGCCAAGGTGATACCAAATAGTGATCCTCCCAGTCAAACCTGAACAGCCAAGGTGATACCAAATAGTGATCCTCCCAGTCAAACCTGAACAGCCAAGGTGATACCAAATAGTGATCCTCCCAGTCAAACCTGAACAGCCAAGGTGATACCAAATAGTGATCCTCCCAGTCAAACCTGAACAGTCAAGGTGATACCAAACAGTGATCCTCAGAGTCAAATACCTCTGATAGGATCATGATTTTATCTGAACAGTCAAGGTGATACCAAATAGTGATCCTCCCAGTCAAACCTGAACAGTCAAGGTGATACCAAATAGTGATCCTCCCAGTCAAACCTGAACAGCCAAGGTGATACCAAATAGTGATCCTCCCAGTCAAACCTGAACAGCCAAGGTGATACCAAATAGTGATCCTCCCAGTCAAACCTGAACAGCCAAGGTGATACCAAATAGTGATCCTCCCAGTCAAACCTGAACAGCCAAGGTGATACCAAATAGTGATCCTCCCAGTCAAACCTGAACAGCCAAGGTGATACCAAATTGTGATCCTCCCAGTCAAACCCCTCTAATTTTATCTGAACAGTGTCAAATCCCTCAAATCACATCTGAACAGCCATTTTAGGGATCCAAACAGTCTGGCAATATTACAGGCTATAAATAGAACAGACAGATCCTGATCATTTGGCTTCTTCAGAACCCAGCTAAACTGGAGCTACATTGTTATCCCAAAAGGATATATTTAGGTCCAGCAGGACAATGATTTAATTTGACAAAGCCCTTATCGACAGTGTGCAACTGCACATGCTCATTTGGCACTCTAGAGGTGAAATTATAGGAAAAGGCTTGTTTGTAGTGGGAAGGCTTGTATATATCATCAATATTTCTATTGCAGACACTTCATATAGAATTCTGTTTGAAGATACTCACACCGGGTAGGCGGCAATGGAAAACACCAATACTATTGAGGAACGTAGACCAGAAATAAATAGAAACAGTGTTTTTGATTGCCATTTGTTACCCCTTTGGCGACAAATGGCAATAGATAACACTGTTTTTATAGATTTTTGATCCACGTTCATCAATTGTTGATTACATTTTTGATTGCCGCCTACCCGGTGTGATACTAGCTACGCTGGTAATTTTTTCATGCATTTTTTGTCGTCTGCTGACTTTTTTTAAAATTAACATTTTCAGAAAATCCCTTTCAGGCTTTCAGGAACGCATCAGAATGTCACCCAAACAGTTTGGATTCGGGTCCAGACTGTTAAAAATTGCAAAGGTTTCAGCAGACGACAAAAGTAGCCGCTAGCAAGGCAAGAGTTAGATGTAAATTTCATGCCATTAGCTCTTTACATGCTGGGAAAGTTTTCATGATTTTTTTGTCATCTGCTGACCGTTTCCAAAAATTAACTTTTACAAAATATTGTTTTCTGGAATAGCACAGTGTCAAACAGTTTGATTCCTGATCAGGCCAAAGTTGTTGGGCGTGATCTGGGTCCAAACTGTTTGCAAATATTTTCCAGCAGATGACACTAGCAGGTTAAGAGTTTGAACAGTTTTTTCTTATTTATATGCATGAGTAGAAGTTTTACAAAACTGTACATGCATAGTATACAAAACTAATAGCAGTGTTCGAGTGAGCCTGCCAAATTATGTTCTAGAAATTGGAGCAGTTCTAGAAAATCAAATTTAGAACAAACATTTCTAGAACTGCTCTGAAACAGTTGCATTCATTTGTTCTAGAACTCTTGTTTTACAACTGTTATAGAACATTGTTCTAAAACAAATCAACAGTGCCATTTCTAGAACTTGTTTTTATTCTGAAAAAGTTCATGAAATAGTCTAAAACATTAAAGAACAATTCAAGACCCAGCAAATTCTACAAATGTTATATAAATATTATATTACATACATTTTTAAAACTTTTCAAGGACATTATACAATTATTGACTAATGAGGCATTGGATATGATGTGATATCTACCAGAGAATACCAATATTGACCGAGGCGAAGCCAATATTGACTGAGGCGAAGCCGAGGTCAATATTTGTATTCTCTGGTCGATATCACATCATATCCAATGCCTCATTAGTCAATAACTGCTTTATTATATAACATTTAGAGAAAGATGTACAGGTATAATCCGTTTCTTGTTTACTGTCGTGAGTTGGCTCCCGGTACCGTTAGTTTAACAGGTGACCGGGCCCAGGGCGACGACAGTAAACATGATTCGCACTATATAATTGCACATGGACACAAAATACTGAAATTATACACAAGTTTTGGGACAGTCAACAGTGCAGACCTAGATTAGACCACCCGTTTACTATTTTATATATGTTGTGCATGAGTGTCATCATTCAACATTTACTAATAAGAATTCTAACACTCCTCGCCAGTGTAGAGCCAATGTTGAAATAGTGTGATATATCAAACAATAATTCACAGCTTTGAAAGTGCAGGGAAAATGTGTGATAGCTGACGTCATTTGTTACTTAAGAAAATGACGTCATTCATGGCGTTAGACGATGTAACTTCATTTTTACGCTTGAAAGACGTTACAAATACATGTAAACGTATGTGACGTGGTCTAAGTATTGGCGGAAGTTCTTCATTGCAAAGGCGGAAAGTTGGAAGATGCTGAAGACTTCAAATTTTGTTTTTGTCGTTTAATGTGCAATAAAATCGAAATAGATCAGCTCCAGTGCGTAATTTGTTGCGTTCTCGGCAACTACGATAGGATTATTAGCGACGCTTTTTAGAAAAGCAGAACCTGAACGGAAAAAACACAAAGAGTCTAATTCTAGTAACTAATATTCACCGGCAAGCGCGCGCCAGCCAGTGAATATGACAATATATAGACTGGCCACATGAGCGTTCTAAGCCAATGAAAATCGGTCATAATAATATAGGTTAAACAAATTCTACAAAATGATCAAAATGAAGTTCTAGAACACATTTAGCAGTAAATTCTATAAATATGTTCTAATGGTTCTAGAACTGTTCTGAAACAAACTATTTTCTGGAACAGTTCTAAAAATATTTGAAGGTTTGTTCTTGAACTTTCAGGAACATAAAATGGGACATTTTTGAGGGAGATGTTTTACAATTGTTCCAGAAAAGTTCTTAAGGTATGTTCTAGAACTGTTCTAGCACAAACCATATTTATTAATTTTGTAAGTAATTGTTGAATAAAAAAAGTCCTATTTAACCTGATCTGCAACTGGAACACAGTCCCATAAATTAACATGATTCTAGAGCATTTCTAGAACAGTTTCAGAGCAGTTCTAGGCCACAGATCTTAGAACAATTCTATAATAAATCTCAAACCATTTTGTAGGGGTTTACTTATTTCATTTGGGTGTAAAAAGTAATAGATCCTGATCAGCTAGCTGGCTAACTTCTTATCATCTACTCAGTTTTCAAAACATTTCATGTGTTAAATTTTGAAAACCAGTCAACTTATCATGCTTATCAAATTGAAAAGTAAAATACGGTAGTGACGTTTGCATCCTCAGTTAATTTGCACTTTCAATAACTACCAACAGACAGTTTCTTTTTTTAATTTTCTGTTTTCTTAAAATGATCGAGCTCATTCAAAATTCAACAGTGCACTTTCACAGTTACGGTAAATGTTCTAAACTTCCGAATACTAGTCGTCTCGTTAAAAAAGCTATATGCAAACAGTGCAGACCCAGGTCAGACTGCTTCTTCAGAAGCAGTCTGATCAGGGTCTTCCCTGTTTGCTATTCTAAGAGGCATTTTGTGAGTTTCAGCCCTGATAACTGAAAACAGAAAGAGTAGCATTCGAAATTTCAGAACATTTAGGCCAGATTTTTTTTATTAGTTGATTTATGGGATTTTTTTTTTCAGATCTAGGGTCGGGGGGATGAAAAAAAAAAAAAAAAAAGCTCTGAAAATGACCAGTTGACTGGTCATTTTCAGAGCTTTTTATTTTTTTTTTTTTTTCAGAGCTTTATTTTCTTTTTTTTTCCGTTAATATCTCCAGAAAAACAGTAAAACTTGTAAGGTAATCTTTAAATATTTCATCATTTTCCTAAAAATCTGGACAGGACAATCACTTTTAACAGTGTCACTCTCAAAACCTCAAAAAAATATTATTTTTTCAACCAAACAATTAATATTTAAAGTCTTTTGATAAAATAAAAAAAATGTTTTAGAAATTAAATTTTATTTTTTTCCTACTTTCCGGAAAATTACAGTAGGAGAGTTCGTAAATCAACTAATAAAAAAATTCTGGCCTTAAGGCAGCTAAACAAATGAGTTGGCCTACAACAAAAATGGTTCATTTTATATCTTGCTGCGCAATAACCAAACTAAATTACTGACTAGACAGCCTCAAACTGATGACTGACTAGACAGCCTCAAACTGATCTGTATTACCCACGCAGCCTGACATGGAAGTACATGTATGTACGGTAAATGTTTTAAAATTTCGAACAGTAGTTCTCTTTCAGTTCTCAACTTAATTAAGACAATAAGACATATTTTATTTAATTGTTGATTATCAGGACTGGAAGTTCAGAATAGCAAACAGTAAAGACCATGAGCAGACTGCTTGCTTTGGAACTGTAATGTTTGTTTGCAGGTTCGAAGCAGTATAGTCATGCTCATCAGGGCAATATTGCTGCAGGCTTAACTCTTTACCTGTTGGTGACAACTTTTTTTTTTTTTTTTTTTTTTTGCTTGATTTGATTCTTTACTTCCCATCAACAATCTTTCAGTTAAACAGGGACGGGTCTTCCTGGGTTGAACCAGTACTAAGCTAGGATAAATGTGTCTTGCTAAATGACCTCAACGCAGTGACCCCGGTGAGGCTCGAACCCGCGGCCCCTCGGTCTTGAGTCAAGCACTCTACCACTGAGCCACTGCGCTCCCATCTTTTGTTGTTGCTAATAATTACTTATATATAAAGTTTTAACTCAGAGCTGGACCATTTGACACTCTGCATGATATTGCAGCATCTTTTTTTAAAAAAGTGAATGCTTTTTTCAAAAATCAGCAGATGACAAAAGAGAAGCATGCAAAGAGTTAATTGCTATTATGCACATACTTGATTAATTTAATCAGCTGACATCAAACAGACCACACAGTTTGAAAACAAACAAGTTAAAAATAAATTGCAAATGGATATTTTTCATATAATAACGCCCCTGAAATTATAAATCAATCATTTCGCATGAGATTGTATAAAGTAAGATATTTTAAACCATAAAGCACATCTATAATTTGCAGCAGACGACAATTTCAAATTGTGCTGCTTATAATGCAAAAATAACAAACAAAGGTATGATATTTCATGAGAATCTTCTGCCAGCAGACGAGGCAGACGATTCTCATGAAATATCATACCTTTATTTTTTTGAAAATTACTAGAGATATCTAAAAATGTGTCATCTGCTGCAGTCGTGATTGGCGCTTTAAGGTGATGCTTCTGTTCAGTATTAAAGCTGGCCCAAACAAGCAGTCTCATCTTGGCCTTCAATGCTTGATCAGAGGAATTTCAGACCTAAAACTAGATATTTATATTATTTAAAGAATAACAGTTCAAGCATATTTGGTAATTTTCAAATATTGTTATGCCAAGCCTGGCCCAATAGTGCATGAGATTTTTTTTGTACTTTATAATCATGCACTCTTTCAGTACTTTAGTTATGAGTGTGTAACGAAAATTTAGTTTTCTTATTTCTCAACCAAAACATATGTTGTGGGTGCTCAAAAGAACCATCTCAATGAGATGGTTTTTTGAGCACCCAAAACATATGTTAAAACTGATTGGTAAGAAAATACTTACAATTTTACGCCGCAATTTTTTGTTTACTCTTTTAACTCTTGCATGCTGAGTAATTTTGAATGTTCCTTTGCTGATCTTTTTTCAAAATGGACATTCAAAAATGTTTCAGGAATACGCTCAGCAGGCCTGAACTGGGTCCAAGCTGTTTGCAAAGATTATCAGCAGAGTCTGTGAGTTTAAAATCAATCCACCAACAGCTAAGGTCATATTGAGAAGGACATCCGACAGACATGGGGAGTTGGGGATAAAACTCGGGACCCCTCAGTACAAGGTGAGTAGTTTATCCATGACACCCGGTGACAACGGCTCCTACTGCAGACGAACACAGTAGTAGAAACCTTTGTCATTACTCTACAGAGATGCCAACCCTAAATGGCGCTCTTCAGGAATATGAATATGAAAGGCATTTTTCAGGAATCTGGGGACATTTTCCTGAATGCCGCATATTTCCCCATAAAAGTACAAAATGCACTCACACAAGTCGAGCTTCAATATCCCCGAATACAGCACCCTATTCCTCTCTCCCAAGTGATTGGCTGAGAGCTTTACTTCAGCTTCATGCATAATATTTTCCCGCCTTCCATTGGCTTCAGTATTAAGGGCCAAAGATATGTATAATCTGATGAATTTCTGCATCCCCACAACGTTTTTTGCCAAGGAATCCATTTTGTTTTGTATCACAGGCAGGGTCTCGGACTCGCACATTTTTACCTGCTAAAGTAACGTTTTTCCAATAAATTATGCACACACCAGTCTGTACGGTGATCAGGTATAACCAGTGCAGAGGTAGGAGTAACCCCCGTTATTTTGTCTGGTACCATTCTAAAATCGTTATTTGCCGTAATTTTGACATTCTAAACCATAATGCGGAAATCAGCCTAGAACCTCGGTATGATTCCGCAAAAGTCGGAATGGTTGGCATCTCTGACTCTACCAGCCTAACAAACCTTGAAATAGTGAATTGTGTGTGCAAGATGAAGGTTGATGTCAAGAGAGCCATATTTCATGCCAGTCCCATATTCCTATGTCTAATAAGCAGAAACTTCTGCCAATATAATAATACAAGCCATTGCATGACAAACAACATACCAGACATTACTCTTTGCATGCTCGCTCGCGAATTTTTCATGC
Source organism: Loripinus fragilis (assembly GCA_964019695.1). Taxonomy (NCBI): domain Eukaryota; kingdom Metazoa; phylum Mollusca; class Bivalvia; order Lucinida; family Lucinidae; genus Loripinus; species Loripinus fragilis. The sequence goes on from OZ026523.1 coordinate 69,113,868, forward strand.
CCCCTATTGTTGTCATCTGTCCACTTCTTTTCAAAATTAAATGTTTTTAAAACACTATCAGAGTGTCAAGCCGTTCGGCAGATCAGGGCCAACATTCTGTAGGTCCCAACCTGGATCCAAACAGTTTGCAAAGGTTATCATGAGAAGACTACATAAGTCACCGCTAGCAAGTAGAGTTAATCCCTTGTCTGATCTGAGAACAATTTAACACCCAGATTTTCCTATCAGTTTGTCAGTCTGGGACCTTCAAATTTTGGTAAAACTCAGGATGTTTAATATGTATCATTTAATAAAAATACTATCAATAAATAGAGTTCAAGAGCCATCAAGAACTTTTGTAGAACATTTACTTCTTGAAGCAGTTCATGAACTAGCTATAAATGAACTAAGTTCAAGAATTAGGAGGTTCAAAGGGCAAAAAAAAAAATTGAATTGTTCCTGACAGGCCACTTTTTGCTAGACAGATGCGGCAGGGCAGGTTTTCATTTTTATTTTTATTCAGCAAAAAACAGCTGCGAGAACTTTTTTTTCGAAACTTGAACCATATTTTTTTTTAAAAAGCTGTGCTTTGACAGTTATTTCGTTGGATATTATTCTAGTCAGGCCATAAAACTTGCTGCACATCGAGTAGATTTGACTTCATCATCGATGCATAAAACTTATACTGTTGGGCCTCGATATCAAACAAAAACTGTTGAAAATATCGGACATATAAACAACAAAAATGGAGGCTATGAATAAATAAACAACCCCACATTACCTGCAAATTTTTTCGAGTGGAACCGCACGGTCGTTAACGGTAACAATGTAATGAAACTGGATATGCGTTTTTTGTTCATTTTTATTTTTAGAAAGCAATAAAAAAGGTAATGCCGGACTTTTAAAAGGATGCGGCGGTGCCTGAGAAACAATTCATTTTTTTTTGGCCTAACCATTGGCCATTTATAGCTCATGAACTTGTTCTAGAAACCTACAAGTTGTTGAACTAGTTCAAGAACTAACACTCACGGTTCTAAATTACAATGAAGCATTATTGAATATCCCCCACCCCAAAATAAACAAGATATGTCATAGTAACGTGACAAATGCCCCAAAAGGAATGGGTCTAGCAAGTGACACATTGTAGAAATGAGGTCAGAGGTCAAGGTCACAGTGGAGGCGGCATAAAAGATGGCAAATTTTACACTCAACACTATATGTAATAAGATCAGCGTACTAGGTCTTTTAATAATGTGGCCAAAATCATATTATGCTGGATAATTTTGCATGTTTAAGTTTTTGTTGTCTGGTGATATATTTTACCAAATATTACTTTTTCAAAAAATTCTTTCTGGAAAACTTTCAGAGCATCAAACATTTGGATGACTTTTTGTCAGGCCTTAATTATCTGGGTCCAAACTGTTAGCAAAGGTTGACAGCAAAGACACAAGCAGGCAAAGGAGTGAACTCTTTGCCTGCCAACGGCCTCTTTTGTCATAATTACCAAGCATGCAAAGAGTTAATAAGCTTTAGTCTAGACAGCCAGTAAGGAGATCAATACTCTCTTTCATTGTTTTTTTTTTCAAAAAGTAAGAAAACATAAATATCACTAAATATTTGAGCATAAAATTTGATTATTTTCTTAACCATCAGATTATACCAATGCTTTGGCTTCCTCTAGAACAGTTCTAGAACAAACCATTAGAACATGGAATTGTTCTACAACCATTCTAAATATCTACTAGAATAATTCAGACATATTTTGAACGCTATACAGGCCATTTTTGGGGGAGGTGTTCTACAATTGTTTCAGAAAAGATCAGCTTTTTAGAACAGTTGTAGAACAAACCACTAGAACATTCATGGCATTGTTCTGAAAACATTCTTAAAATGTTCTAGGATATTTCAGGGACATTTATAGAACATTAAATGGGACATTTTTGGAGGTGTTCTACAGTTGTTCCAAGATTTATTCAATAAAAGTTCCAGAACACACCATTAGAACATTTCTGGAATTGTTCTCGAACCATTCTAAAAATGTTCTAGAATAATTCAGGGACATTTATAGAACGTTAAATTGGACATTTTTTGAGGGGTGTTCTACAATTGTTCCATAAAGTCTTTATTGTTCTCGAACTGTTCTCGAACAAACTTTATTTGTTCTAGAAAATTTAAGATTTGTTTCTGGAACTGTTCTAGAACAAACTTGATTTGCTCTAGAACTGTTTTAGAACAACCTTTAGAATTTGTCTGGAACTTTTCTCGAACATATCTTTTTACCTTGGCCATTAGGAATTTCAGAACGTCCCTCCAGTGTAAGTACGTCCGTCCGTACGACACGTTTCTTGTAATTGTATCTTCTCCTAAATGGTTGGACGTAGCAACTTCAAACTTTGTAGATGCATAGGTCACATGATGTAGAGGGTACTAGGCATATTTTGTGTGACCTTGACCCAAGGTCAAATAATGTATTTTCTTGTAAATGCATCTTCTCCTAAACTGTTGGATGTAGCAACTTCAAACTTTGTAGATGCATGGATCACATGATGTAGTGGGTACTGAGTGATGTTTTGTGTGGCCTTGACCCCAATGTCAAACCTTGACCCGAAGGTCAAATAATGTTTTTTCTTGTAAATGAGTCTCCTCCTAAGTTGTTGGACGCAGCAACTTTGCAGGTGCATAGGTCACATGATGAAGATGGTACTAGGCAACACTTCATATGACCTTGACTCAAGGTCAAAGGTCAAATAATGTATTTTCTTGTATATGAATCTTCTAAACTGTTGGAAGTGGCAACATCAAACTTCGCAGGTGCATATGTCACATGATAAAGATGGTACTAGGCAACACTTCATTTGACCTTGACCCAAGGTCAAGGTCAAATAATGTTCTTTCTTATTAATGCATCTTCTAAATTGACGTAGAAACTTCAAATTTTGCAGGTGCATAGGTCATATGATGTGGAGGGTATTGGGCAACATTTTGTGTGATCTTGATTCCAAGGTCAAGGTCATATTATGTATTTTCTTGTAAATGCATCTCCTCCTTAACCATTGGATATAGCAACTTCAAACTTTGCAGGTGAATAGATGACATGATGTAGAGGGTACTGGGCAATATTTTGTATGACCTTGACCCCCCAAAAAAAGCAGGTATTTGCAATGGTGTACCATCAACTGCTGCTCTAAATGAATTAAATTTTTGAACATGTACAACAGAGCACAAGTATACCTGCATTTTGTTTGCATTCTAATTTTTATCCTTTTTTTCTTTACCTAATTTGCGGCTTGACAACTGCCGAGGTGTAATCTGTGCAGCTAAAGTGTTTTTGACAATCAAGTCTACCCAATTATACAGATTCAAACAGGATAACGACAAAGAGCACATAAGCTACCAACAACACATGCATGCAGCGCGCAACTAAAGTTCATCAAGCCAAGGTCATTATTATGTTGTGTGCCTTCCAAGTTTTTAACATTTTCAAAACTTATTACCGGTAGAACCTTTTAGACAATTGGAGTGATTCACCGAATTGGAAACCGATAAAAAACAACAACATTCAAACGTACACATATTTGTTTGACTGGTTTAGTTTGTTTTGTTTTGTTTGATTTGATTCTTTACGTCCCATCAACAATCTTTCAGTTAAACAGGCACGGGTCTTCCTGGGTTGAACCAGTACTAAGCTAGGATAAATGTGTCTTGCTCAAGGACCACAACGCAATGACGCCGGTGAGGCTCGAACCTGCGGCCTCTCGGTCTCGAGTCAAGCACTCTACCACTGAGCCACTGCGCTCCCGTTTGACTGGTTTAAGTTATCCAGTAATTAAGGTATGACAGGCTTTAATATTTCACGAGAATGGTGTGCTGCATTACATATTAAATTCACATGTAATGAGTCTTTTAATATTGACTCCTGAGTATACCATCAATTCTTTTTCTCCAAATTGCCAGCACCAAATTACTCAGACAAACACACCTGGTAGGCGGCAGTCGAAAACTCTTTTATCAATCGACAAATGCTGATCAAAAATCGCTAGAAACAGCGCTTCCGATTGCCATTTGTCGCCAGTCGGGTGACAAATGGCAATCGAAAACTCTATTTCTAACGATTTTTTATCTACATTAGTTGATAGTATCAACATTTTGGATAACCGCCTACCCGGTGTGGTAAAAGCATGGTCAAACTGCTCCTAGAAAAAATTCATCAAATTTAATACTACCATGTAATTCGACCAGATCATCAAGATATTAACACTAATACTACGCCGAAAGGTGGTGCGCCTGCATAGGCGGAATATACATCCAAGAAAGAAAGAGAGAATATTCCTTTCTAGATATTTAGTCCCTTAAGAAGTAAAAATGCTGAAGACAGTGCTAATACCTGCACAGGGGACTGCATCTAGCAGTCAGTTCCTGCATAAAATATGTAAAACTTAATATGTAATTAAAAGCAGTTTTCTACATACCGGTATAAATCCTAAATATTTCCAGCCTCTAGACTGCAATGCATTATCTTCTGCCAGTGTGTGTGATGAGCATAGATTTACACATAACCATCGGTCTAGATAAACGAAAGATTTCTCACGATGTTACAATTGTTTCTGTTTGAAAACATATCTTATGGGTATCATTGGAATTGCCTCCATGAGGCAATTCCAATGACACCCATAAGATATGTTTTCATGTCGGTATGACTAGAATTAAATGGGAAATAAAAAAGCGAGCATTGTCTCAACTGTAGCTGCGATACAGTCTATGCCACAGCAGACAAGTTGGCCTACTGTAGCACACACAATCCATATGAAACTCATAGCGCTAGATAAGATGCTGAGACTTTCGGCCAAAAATATTAATCCCAACAGTCATGATCTCATTCTTGCAAACAAAATGAACCCAGATAAGACTTCCATGATAAAATTTAGTCTGAATTTATGCAGATGTAATTTCAGGATTACATTATGGGTTAATCATGAAACATTTTGTAGTGGCACATGGCCATTTTGTTGATTCTTTTCATCCTAGTTAACAAGTTTTCAGTCATGTTCAGAAAGGCTTCCTGGGTTAAACCAGAACTAAGCAGAGGATCAAGGCAGCTAGTGCCTCCATAGAAAACAACTTTTGATTAACAAGATATTTTTCTGAATTCACAACTTTTCTCAGAAGGCGTAAAAATTTACATTACAATTTCCCTGTAAAAATAAGTGGCAACTTTTTATTCATTTGCTGATGACTAAATTTTGCAATTACAGTTTCCAGACAAAATGTCGGGCCTGATCTGAATCCAAGCCGAAGGAAAAAAAAAACATGCAATATTATCTATATCAAGCATGTAAAGAGATAATCCTATGCATGCATGAGCCAGGCCTGATCCAGATAAGAGTATGTATAATCAAAAGTAAAATCTTATTTCTCAACAAAAACATTTGTTTTGAGTACTCAAAAGAACAGTCTCAATGAGACGGTTCTTTTGAGCACCCAAAATAATGTTAAAAATTATTGATAATGAAATATTCAAACTTCTGCTGTTTTAAGCTTAGAGGATTACCAGTCTAAATAAACAAAAACAAGTACCTGACAAGCTGAAGTAGATCAACAACAGAAAATGTGCAAAACAAAATGCAAAACAAAAGTTCCCAGTAAAACTAATCCATAAGAAGGGAAAACACAGGTATAGTGAGTGAAAAAGAAGCGTACTATGAAATATGACAGCTTTATATGTGTAATCCAGCCCGGCAGACAGTCACCGTGACCTACCAAATGCAGTGTGTGTAGTATACTACTACTATACAACTACACAGTGAGGTTAATCAGGTCATTAAACATCCAAAGTCCCGCTGAGACTACAAAGCTTCTCACTTTTCTTTTACCATTTTTCAGTAAATTATTGCATGCTCTGTTATGGTAATATCAAGCAGAGAAGGCCCTGTGCAGTGATAATGCACCAGGAATTTGTATCCACGGCCCCCCCCCCTCACGGGAGCGCAGTGGCTCAGTGGTAGAGTGCTTGACTCGTCACCGAAGGGTAGCGGGTTCGAGCCTCACCGGCGTCACTGCGTTGTGGTCCTTGAGCAAGACACATTTATCCTAGCTTAGTACTGGTTAAACCCAGGAAGAACCGTCCCGCATAACTTAAAGATTGTTGAGTGGACGCGTAAAGAATGAAATCAAACAAACAAACCCCCCCCTCACCTGCGGGGATATAGCGGTGGGATAGCCTGGCTATGTGACTTGTACTTTTTGATTGTCCCCACAGTGCCAGAAGAGTGCGGTGGGGGGGGGGGGGTATAGCATTGAGACACTTACTCCCTGAGAGACTTTCTGTAGTGTAGGGCGGGGCTAAGAGTAGGGTTGTTACCATCAGCTTGTCCCCACAGGGCGGGGCTTATACCAGGGCTCTGAAAAGTGAAAAGTCACTATCCCCGCCATCCCCGTAGGGAGGGGAGCAGTGGATACAAATGACTTGTGCATAAAACTGCAGTAATAAGCTGTCTGCTCAGTGTCTACATTCCTGTAATGTGTTCGAAATTTTATATAGGATTTTAATAGTGATCGCATAGGCAAGCAGTGAATGGCACAAGGGTGAGTCTGCCCGAAAACTCAGCCTCACCAAAACGCAGAGTGATGTTGAATTCAAGCTTTTGATAACCTATACACATTTATCTTTTCCTAATGGGTAATTTGCATGTTGTCGTCTGCTGATTTTTTCAAACTTAACACTTTCGAAAAAATTGTATCAGTGTCAAACAGTCTGGATCCTGATCAGAATTTGTGAGGCCTGATCTAGACTATTGTCGTCTGCTGATAATTCCTTTACAAATAGCTTTGGCAGGCCTGTTCTTGACACACCGATATATAAAATTGAAAAAAATAAAAATGACAGACAAAGAATACAACATGCAAAATTAGACAGCATGCAAATAGTTTTATTGAACAGGCCTGGGAAATCTCGAAAATTGCAACTTAAATTATCGCTTAAATGTGCCACCATAAACGTCCCATATCAAGGGGAATCACTCCAAAGCGGCAGTTTCTTAATGAATTATTCTGGTTTGAATTATTGCTCGCACATTTCTATGATGGCTGATGGTTTTCAGCAACAAGGTCCCCCCTTCTTTAAAAAAAACAAGAAATGTCAAAGTAACTTGACCAATATGCCCCCAAAGGAATATTGGTCTAGCATAAGACACATTTGAGGTCAAGACGCATGCTCCAGATATGAAAAACCTAGAAATTAGGTCAGAAGTCAATGTCCCAGTCAAAGTGATTCAAAATGGTATGCACCACTCAGCCATCCAAAGAGGAATCCACACACCAAATTTGGGATTTCTACCTCAAATAATATAGGCTATATGCTCCAGACACTACTATTCTAGAAACAAGGTCACAGGTCAAGGTCACAGTGACCTAAAAATAGCCCTGGACATATCACCATCCAAAGGTGCATCCGGTACTTGGATCCTCCCTCCCCTTATCATAAAAAAAAATGTTGTCATATTTGGACCCTCTCTGACGAAACTTTCTGGATCCCAGCATGACGACCCACAAAGGCTCAGACCGCTTATAGTGGTACTTGAATCCTCACTCCCCTTATCAACTAAAAAAAGTGTTGTCAAAGTTGGACCCCCTTTGACAAAACTTTCTGGATCCCCGCATGGCGACCCACAAAGGCTCAGACCAGCCTGCGCATATGCGCTGTCTGATCAGAGCCTTTGCTACTCGCTTGAATATTCTATGACTGTTAAGCTACTGACCAAACAGCGTTTGGAGTTTCTAAGCTTAAAAGGAGGCTGCACGGGCTCGCCTGAGTCTACACTTGACAAAATGCCACATTGTTGGAAACCACATGTCGCGGCTCATATTAGCAAAGCTGTTCTAAAATGTAAAGTTTAAATCGAGATCATTCTAACCACATCTGGAAACTTTTGGCGTCCGTGGAACTTGCGCTTTTCAATATGCAAAAGTCTCCGAGGTAAACTATATCTTTTTTGGCCGTACTCTTTGCTGGAAGTTGTTTCATTTTTCAAAAAAAACTCTCCGATGTTGCTTGTATCCAGGTAATTCACTCATCGATGGTGATAGTATCCCAGTCGAACTACCCTGTGTGTGTTTAGCACCATATTTTGTAAAATCTGGCTTGATTTCACTATTGTCTCCTGATGATACGTAACAAAGAATGTTTCAGGTATACCCTGAACTTTCGACCAGGACAATCGGACAAAAAAAACTCGAGCAATTAGCAAGTGTAACCGATTTTCGTGTCTTTGGTGGAATTTTCTCATGAAAAACATATTATTTCTGTTGCAAAGGGATCCTTTTTAAACTACTACTTATGGCGAAACATAAAGGTAGGTACACTATGTTTCTCTGCAAAATCTTGACTCGCAACTCCTCGTTTTAACGTCTGTAAAAGTAAAATCAACGTCAACTTACGTCAATCCATTCTCGCACGCGACGTGTTAGGTTGTTTCTGATCTGCGATGTAAACAAAAATGTTGCATCCCGGGTATAGGGTGTGAATTCCCTTTTTCTGAAGCAATGGGCCATTATAATTCCACACCTGACAGGTATACTGCTTACAGACCTGCTTTGTGCATGCAAGTTATTACATTACTACAGGTACCAAGGTTCTAGATAACAGATAGCCTCTTCATAACCAAATTATTCCAAGTTCTTACAACAGGGACCTTGAAAACCAGTTCTGGCATAGAGGCTAGCACTTGATGAAAAGTTGTGCCAGAGCCGTTGATAACCAGCTCTTGCATACAGCCTTTTGACAACAATTTCTTACATCAGGACTCTAACTAAAGCTCTTGATAACAAGTTATTACAGCAGCTGAAAGGCTCTTGATATTAAATTCTTGCTTTCAAGCTCTTGATACTAAGTTCTTACATACAGGAGGCTCTTGATACCAAGTTTTTAATGTATACATACTCTTGATTCTGTTTCATTTGATTCTTTACGTCCCATCAACAATCTTTCAGTTAAACAGGGACGGGTCTTCCTGGGTTGAACCAGTACTAAGCTAGGATAAATGTGTCTTGCTCAAGGACTACAACGCAGTGAAGCCGGTGAGGCTCGAATCCACGGCCTCTCGGTCTCGAGTCAAGCACTCTACCACTGAGCCACTGCGCTTCCTATACATACTCTTGATAGCAAGTTCTTAAAGCAGGCCTCTGCTCTAACAGCAGGGCTCTTGATAACAAGTTATTGCATACAGGCTCTTGTTAACACACTTTTGTCATTCAGGAGGCTTTTGAAACCAAGCTTTTTAATGTATACAGGCACTTGAGGAAAAAGTTCTTACAGAATGGCACTTTAAAACATTTAGTTATAACATATAGGTTCTTAATTATACAAACTCTTACATGCAGGCTCTTGATAAATTCTTAAAGCAGAGCCCTTGATGACAAGTTCTTACAAACAAGCTCTTGATAACAAGTTCTAGATACAGGCTCTTGATAACAAACTCTTACAACAGGGCTCTAGAGGAAAAACTCTTTCAGCAAGGTTTTTGGTTATAAGGTTTTAATTCTTGCTTACATGATTTTGATATCAAGTTCTTAAATACAGGCTCTTGATAACAAGTTCTCATAGCAGGGCTCTTGATAACAAGCTCCTATATAAGGGCTCTTGATAACAAGTTCTTACATACAGGCTCTTGATAACATGTTCTTACATACATTCTCTTGATAACAAGTGCTTACATACATGCTCTTGATAAATATAGCAAGAAGTGAGCGAAGCTCACATACCCCCGGCGGTAGCCATCAGAGGTTGTAACACTTTCAGAGAAAAGACAAAATTGTCAAAGATTTCATAATCCTAAATCAAGTAGTTTCTGAGAAAACTTTGATGAAAAATGTCCATATGTGTTATATAAGAGTGACAGAAGGAAAAATTGAAAATTTGAAAAAAGAAAGCAAAATGAGGACTAGCACCTTAGTTTTCATTTACACAATACACTTCTCCTACCTGAAAGTACACAAATAATTTCATAATCCTAAATCAAGTAGTTGCTGAGAAAACTCTGACAAAAAACGTCCATATGTGTTATATAGGAGTGACAGAAGGAAAAATTGAAAAAGAAGCCAAAATGAGCTTTAGCATCTTTATTTTCATTTACACAATACACTTAGCCTACTTGAAGGTGTACACTAAATTTGAAAACAATGGCTCCAATAGGAGCCAAGAGACCTGCAACAGAAATTTTCATTGGAGAGAAAGAAAAATGAATAAATAAAAGGACTGATAAGCAATATGTGGCTGTTCTTTTCTTACACAATACAACTCATCACTATCAAGCTTTGTACCAAATTTCAGAGTCCTAGCTCAAGTGGTTGCTGAGAAATCTTTGACAGAAAAAATGTCCATATGTATTATATAAGAGAGAGAGAAGGAAAAAATGAAAATTTGAAAAAAGAAGGCAAAATGAGGATTAGCATCTTAATTTCCATTTACACAGTACACTTTGCCATCCTGAAGATGTAAACAAAATTTAAAAACACTGGCTCCAATAGGAGCTGAGAAATCTGTGACAGAAATTTTCATTGGAGAGAAAGAAAAATGAACAAATCAAGGGACTGATAAGCAATATGTGGCTGTTCTTTTGTTACACAATACAACTCATCACTATCAAGCTTTGTACCAAATTTCAGAATCCTAACCCAAGTAGTTGCTGAGAAATCTTTGACGAAATTTTTTTCCATTGGAGAGAAAGAAAAATGAACAAATAAAGGGACTGATAAGCAATATGTGGCTGTTCTTTTGTTACACAATACAACTCATCACTATCAAGCCTTGTACCGAATTTCAGAATCCTAGCCCAAGTAGTTGCTGAGAAATCTTTGACGAAAAAAAAAAGTTTACAGACAAACAGACAAACAGACAAACAGACAAACAGACAAACCTAATTACAGAAAAGGCAAAAACTATATACCCCCTATATACTTCGTACCGGGGGTATAACAAGCTCTTACATAGACTATTGATAACATGCTCTTATATACAGGTTCTTGAGAAGAAATTCTTACATGCATGCTCTTGATATTAAGCTCTTACATACAGGCTCTTGACAACAAGCTCTTACATACAGGCTCTTGAGAAGAAATTCTTGCATACATGTTCTTGATATCAAGCTCTTACACACAGGCTCCTGATAACAAGCTCTTACATACAGGTTCTTGATGAGCTCCTACATACACGCTCTTGATAACAAGCTCTTACAGAGTTCTTTCAGCAGGGCTCTTGAAAACATGTTTGTACCGCAGGGCCATTGATAACAAAATCATACAGCAGGGCTCTTGATAACAAATTCATACAGTTACTAAGGGCAGCTCTTGATAACAAGCTCTTACATACAGGCTATGATAACAAGTTCTTAAATACAGGAGGCCCTTGATAACAGGCTCTTAAATGCAGGCCCTTGATAAACAAGCTTTGTTAGCAATGATCTTGATAACAAAATTTTACATACAGGCTCTTGATAACAAGTCCTTGTATACATACAGGCTCTTGATAACAAGTTCTTACAGAAGGGCTCTTCTTACAGTTCAGGGCTCTTGATAACAAGTTTTAATGATAACAAGCTCTTACAAACAGGCTCTTGATAGCAAGTCCTTACATACATGAGGCTCTTGATAAAGATTTCTTACAGCAGGGCTGTCAGGCTCTAGATAACAAGCCCTCTTGATAATAAATTCTTTCAGCAGGCCCAGGGCTCTTGATAACACATCCTTACATACAAGATTTTGATTACAAGACTTCCAAGTTCTTACACACAAGTTCTTACATACACTAGCTCTTGCTTACAAGCAGGGTTCTTTATAAGAAGTTCTTACACCAATGCTTTTGATAGCAAGTTAAGTCAGTCTCTTGCTAATAAATTCTGACACCAAAGCTTGATATCAATGCAGTCTGATTGGGGATCTTGGACAATTTAAGGAAGAAGTTATGAAATGGTAGATCTAACACCCTACCACTGAGCCACTGCGCTCAAGTATCATAGGTCAGATAGGAGGTTCTAAAACACAGAATAAAATCTTGTATTCTGAAAAAATATTTCCTGAAAATCTGAAGAAAAAAGATGAAAAAAAATCTTGGATCAGCAGCTACAAAACTCCCCATGGCTATATTTTCCTAGACTTGGTGAATCTCTCGTTGAGACCTCTGGACTAATCTAATAAGTATCTTACCAATGAGCATATTTAGCTTTCGTCTAGACATATAGAGCGGTGAGCTGTGAAAATGTAGTGAACCACATACCAGTGTGTAATCTGTGAACATTGAGATCAGCCTGTAAAAAGGCACAATCGGATGAAGTGTCTGAGACAATCTTATTGCATATGGTCGAGATAACATAGACGTCATTATGCACTCGATGGAGACTGGTCACAGTACTGATGTGCAGACTGATGTGTGTATTCATTGAGTGTATAAAACAAGTAAGGTATTTTTATTGACGGTAAGGTCTATATTACTTGCTTACACTTATTTGCCAGTGACATTTCATAATCTCTCAGTGAAATAGGGCCTTACAGGGAAACAAACTCATTCACATCTTTAGCCTGAGTTTACCCAACTGCACCCAGAGTGGCAAAAACTTAAAAACTCAAAATTAACACTCATTGCCCTAGACCTCAATCACAATCAATAGTCTTGAAGTATGGTCTGGCATTATGAAGAACTGAAAATATGTTTTTTAACCCTTGTTGTGCTGAATTTACACTCCTCTCTAGACTAGCTACTAGTCTGATTTGTTTTGTCCCAAGTCAAAAGCTATGGTCATGGCAGGACAGTCAGTTCACCTAACCACACTTTTTCCTGGGCAGGCTTGTACAAGCGGTTAATCAGTGATATGTGCACATACTTTCGCTTGTAACTGACAACAACCTTCTTGAATGAATCAGAATGACCGTAGAAATTTCATGATCAATCTCCACGAAAGTATGGGACCGGACCAAGATCAAACTCGTGACCCCTGGATCTGCAGTCAGACACGCATCTGTAGCCAGACACGTTACTGACTTCGCTATGCTGCCCGGCTACTACTAGTCTGATAAATAATATTATCATATTAGGTCGCTTCTGGGAGTGAAATAACGCCATGCAATAAAATTGAAACCACTAGTGGATTACAGATTTTTGGGAAACGTTGTGACGTCCATAACAACGTTGAGTACATACTACATAATGACAAAATTATAACGTTTTAAGGCAGAAATGAGATTTCAAAGTTATCTTAATAGAATCTAACATTCGTGCTCTTGTATTAATGAATTTATTAAACTCGTTCCCCAACTTGTTTAATAAATTCAATAAAACATGAGCACTCATGTTAGATCCTCTATGTCTTATATTTTCAGTAAAAATTAGAAATGGTTTGGCCTTTCTAGATAGCAAGTCTATGTTTTACACACTGAGACTAGCCATATGGTGTATTTTATAGATTTTACCCCAATGTAGAATTTTTCATTTTAACGCCTGGAGGACAGGCCAATTCCTCTCCATCCTGGCCGCCTAACAACAATAAACAGCAGCATTCCTGTTGTATATGTAATGTACTTTCAATCAGACTGAAAAACACATGGATTCTGATCAGAATATATATATGAGCCAAGATCTGACAGAAGGGACCTTCTGGCAATAACAGTCAAAAGTGAGATATTTACAGAGAAAGAAAGACCTTGCTGTTGTGATCAATTACAGAAAAGTTGAAGAGATTATCTTTACAAATAACAAAGATATGAGCGTTTAAACTTGTATAGATGATGTGTTTTAAACATGACGTCACTTAACGTTGTTAAGGACGTTCTGACGTCAACACCATTTGAAATGAGGTACCCTGTTTTAAAGGAAGTATGTAGTCCATAGAAGCAATTTGACTCTATTGTAAGAACATGCAAAATCTTGAAAATTTAGAAGTTTTTGAAATTTTGATTACACAAAAACTACAAAAATACCCGAGGGACCCTTTTGTCAGATCCGCTCTCATATGTATCTTTTAGTTACACAGGATATTTATTCATTAACTACACTGCATGGCTTTCTGCATTGATCCAAAATATATCAATATTGACTTGTGGTCACCAGTACTGGCCTAAGGTCAACTGTAATATGCTAAAATGTAATTATAATCAAGTTATTTCGTATTGGACCTAAAACTGGGCCAATACGAAAATAATAATAATTATTATTTTCGTATTGGCCCAGTTTTAGGTCCAATACGAAATAACTTGATTATAATTACATTTTAGCATATTACATATTATGGTAGAAAACTAATGAAAACCTAGACAAATACTTTCAAAACAGAAGATCGAAACACTTGATGACAACTAATATGTATAGACAAGTGCAAGATGGAGACATGAAGCTTTTTATGAAATGAAAACAGAGAAGATAACAATCAATATAATTTTGCAGGCTACATAAAATGTATCTACCCTTTTCTTTACGTAACACTTGTAACTCTTGAGGCCAGTATCTCTTAAAAAATACACATATATCTGATATGGCTGTGGCCAATATCCCTTCATGAAGACACATGTACATATCTGATACTGCTGTAGATAAATAAAAAATATCTGATACTGCAATATCCCTTGATAAATACACATATATGATACTGCTGTGGCCAGTAGCCTTAGATAAACACACATATCTAAACTGCTGTGGCCAATACACATATCTGATACTGCAATATCTCTTGATAAACACATATATCTGATACTACTGTGGCCAGTAGCCTTAGATAAACACACATATCTGATACTGCTGTGGTTATTTACTTGATAAAGCACACATATCTGATACTGCTGTTGCCAGTAGCCTTAGATAAACACACATATCTGATACTGCTGTGGCCAGTAGCCTTAGATAAATACACTGTCAGCAGTGGACAGTAGCCTTAGATAAATACACTGTATCTGATAACATTGTGGCCAATACCCCAAGATAAATACACTGTCAGCAGTGGACAGCAGCCTTAGATAAATACGCTGTATCTGATACTACTGTGGCCAATAACCTTAGATATATACACTGTCAGCAATGGACAGTTGCTCTTGATAAATACACTGTATATGAAACTGCTGAGGCCAATAGCCTTAGGTAAATACACTGTCAGCAGTGGACAGAAGCCTTAGGTGAATACACTGTCAGCAATGGACAGTAGCATTAGATAAATACACTGTATATGAAACTGCTGTGGCCAATAGCCTTAGATTAATACACTGTCAGCAGTGGACAGTAGCCTTAGATAAATACACTGTCAGCAGTTGACAGTAGCCTTAGATAAATACTCTGTATATGAAACTGCTGTGGCCAATAGCCTTAAATAAATACACTGTCAGCAGTGGATAGTAGCCTTAAATAAATACACTGTCAGCAGTGGACAGTAGCCTTTGATAAATACACTGTCAGCAGTGGACAGAAGCCTTAAATAAATACACTGTCAGCAGTGGACAGTAGCCTTAGATAAATACACTGTCAGCCATGGACAGTAGCCTTAGATAAATACATTGTATACGAAACTGCTGTGGCCAATAGCCTTAGAAAAACACACTGTCAGCATACGACAGTAGCCTTAGATAAATACCCTGTATCTGATACTACTGAGGCAAATAGCCTTAGATAAATACACTGTCAGCAGTGGACAGTTGCCTTAGATAAATACACTGTGTATGAAACTGCTGTGGCCATTAGCCTTAGATAAATACACTGTCAGAAGTGGACAGTAGCCTTAGATAAATACACTGTATATGAAACTGCTGTGGCCAAAAGCCTTAGATAAATACACTGTCAGCAGTGGACAGTAGCCTTAGATAAATACACTGTATATGAAACTGCTGTGGACAGTAGCCTTAGATAAATACACTGTCAGCAGTGGACAGTAGCCTTAGATAAATAAACTGTCAGCAGTGGACAGTAGCCTTAGATAAATACACTGTCAGCAGTGGACAGTAGTCATAAATGCACTGTATATGAAACTGCTGTGGCCAATAGCCTTAGATAAATACACTGTCAGCAGTGGATAATAGCCTAAGATAAATTCACTGTCAGTAGTGGACAGTAGCCTTAGATAAATACACTGTCAGCAGTGGACAATAGCCTTAGATAAATACACTGTATATGAAACTGCTGTGGCCAATAGCCTTAGATACATTAACTGTCAGCAGTGGATAATAGCCTTAGACAAATACACTGTCAGCAGTGGACAATAGCCTTAGATAAATACCGTCTGAAGTGGATACAAGCCTTAGATAAATATACTGTCAGCAGTGGACAGTAGCCTTAGATAAACACACTGTCAACAGTGAATAATAGCCTTAGATAAATACATGTCAACAGTGGACAAGCCTTAGGTAAATACACTGTCAGCAGTGGATAATAGCCTTAGATAAATAGACTGTCAGCAGTGGACAATAGCTTTAGATAAATACACTGTCAGCAGTGGATAATAGCCTTAGATAAATTCACTGTCAGTAGTGGACAGTAGCCTTAGATAAATACACTGTCAGCAGAGGACAGTAGCCTTAGATAAATACATTGTCAGCAGTGGACAATAGCCTTAGATAAATACACTGTCAGCAATGGACAGTAGCCTCAGATAAATACACTGTCAGCAATGGACAGTAGCCTCAAATAAATACACTGTCAGCAGTGGACAGTAGCCTTAGATAAATACACTGTCAGCAGTGGACACTAGCCTTAGATAAATACACTGTCAGCAGTGGACAGTAGTCTTAGATAAATACACTGTTGATGAAACTGCTGTGGCCAATAGCCTGAATAAATACACTGTCAGCAGTGGATAATAACCTTAGATAAATACCCTGTCAGCAGTGGACAGTAGCCTTAGATTAATACACTGTCAGCAGTGGACAATAGCCTTTGATAAATACACTGTACATATGAAACTGCTGTGGCCAATAGCCTTAGATAAACACACTGTCAGCATACGACAGTAGCCTTAGATAAATACACTGTATCTGATACAACTGTGGCCATTAGCCTTAGATAAATACACTGTCAGCAGTTGACAGTAGCCTTAGATAAATACACTGTATCTGATACTACTGTGACCAATAGCCTTACATTAATACACTGTCAGCAGTAGACAGAAGCCTTAGATAAATACACTGTATATGAAACTGCTGTGGCCAAAAGCCTTAGATAAATACACTGTCAGCAGTGAACAGTAGCCTTAGATAAATACACTGTCAGCAGTGGACAGTAGTGGTAGATAAATACACTGTATATGAAACTGCTGTGGCCAATAGCCTTAGATAAATACACTATCAGCAGTGGAAAATAGCCTAAGATAAATACACTGTCAGCAGTGGACAGTAGCCTTAGATTAATGCACTGTCAGCAGTGTACAGTAGCCTTAGATAAATACACTGTATATGAAACTGCTGTGGCTGGCCAAAAGCCTGAAAAAATACACTGTCAGCAATGGATAATAGCCTAAGATAAATACACTGTCAGCAGTGGACAGTAGCCTTAGATAAATACACTGTCAGCAGTGGACACTAGCCTTAGATAAATACACTGTACATATGAAACTGCTGTGGCCAATAGTCTTAGATAAATACACTGTCAGCAGTAGACAGAAGCCTTAGATAAATACACTGTATATGAAACTGCTGTGGCCAAAAGCCGTAGATAAATACACTGTCAGCAGTGAACAGTAGCCTTAGATAAATACAATGTCAGCACTGGACAATTGCCCTAGATAAATACACTGTATATGAAACTGCTGTGGCCGATAGCCTTAGATAAATACACTATCAGCAGTGGATAATAGCCTAAGATAAATACACTGTCAGAAGTGAACAGTAGCCTTAGATAAATACACTGTCAGCAATAGAAATAGCCTTAGATAAATACACTGTCAGCAGTGGACAGTAGCTTTAGATAAATACACTGTATATAAAACTGCTGTGGCCAATAGCCTTAGATAAATACAGTGTCAGAAGTGGATAATAGCCTCAGATAAATACACTGTCAGCAGTGGACAGTAGCCTCAGATAAATCAGTATATGAAACTGCTGTGGCTGGCCAATAGCCTGAAAAAATACACTGTCAGCAGTGGATAATAGCCTTAGATAAATACACTGTCAGCAGTGGAGAGTAGCCTTAGATAAATAGACTGTCAGCAGTGGACAATAGCCTTAGATAAATATACTGTCAGTAGTGGACAGTAGCCTTTGATAAATACACTGTCAGCAGTGGACAGTAGCCTTAGATAAATACACTGTCAGCAGTGGACAATAGCCTTAGATAAATACACTGTCAGCAATGGACAGTAGCCTTAGATAAATACACTGTCAGCAATGGACAGTAGCCTCATATAAATACACTGTCGGCAGTGGACAGTAGCCTTAGATAAATACACTGTCAGCAGTGGACACTAGGCTTAGATAAATACACTGTCAGCAGTGGACAGTAGCCTTAGATAAATACACTGTTGATGAAACTGCTGTGGCCAATAGCCTGGATAATAACCTTAGATAAATACCCTGTCAGCAGTGGACAGTAGCCTTAGATTAATACACTGTCAGCAGTGGACAAAAGCCTTTGATAAATACACTGTACATATGAAACTGCTGTGGCCAAAAGCCTTAGATAAACACACTGTCAGCATACGACAATTGCCTTAGATAAATACACTGTATCTGATACTACTGTGGCCAATAGCCTTAGATAAATACACTGTCAGCAGTGAACAGAAGCCTTAGATAAATACACTGTCAGCAGTGGACAGTAGCCTTAGATAAATACACTGTATCTGATACTACTGTGACCAATAGCCTTACATTAATACACTGTCAGCAGTAGACAGAGGCCTTAGATAAATACACTGTATATGAAACTGCTGTGTCCAAAAGCCTTAGATAAATACACTGTCAGCAGTGAACAGTAGCGGTAGATAAATACACTGTATATGAAACTGCTGTGGCCAATAGCCTTAGATAAATTCACTATCAGCAGTGGATAATAGCCATAGATAAATACACTGTCAGCAGTGGACAGTAGCCTTAGATAAATGCACTGTCAGCAGTGGACAGTAGCCTTAGATAAATACACTGTATATGAAACTGCTGTGGCTGGCCAATAGCCTGAAAAAATACACTGTCAGCAGTGGATAATAGCCTTAGATAAATACACTGTCAGCAGTTGACAGTAGCCTTAGATAAATACACTGTCAGCAGTGGACAATTACCTTCGATAAATACACTGTACATATGAAACTGCTGTGGCCAATAGTCTTAGATAAATACACTGTCAGCAGTAGACAGAAGCCTTAGATAAATACACTGTATATGAAACTGCTGTGGCCAAAAGCCTTAGATAAATACACTGTCAGCAGTGAACAGTAGCCTTAGATAAATACACTGTCAGCAGTGGACAGTTGCCCTAGATAAATACACTGTATATGAAACTGCTGTGGCCGAAAGCCTTAGATAAATACACTATCAGCAGTGGATAATAGCCTAAGATTAATACACTGTCAGAAGTGGACAGTAGCCTTAGATAAATAAACTGTCAGCAATAGAAATAGCCTTAGATAAATACACTGTCAGCAGTGGACAGTAGCTTTAGATAAATACACTGTATATGAAACTGCTGTGGCCAATAGCCTTAGATAAATACAGTGTCAGCAGTGGATAATAGCCTTAGATAAATACACTGTCAGCAGTGGACAGTAGCCTCAGATAAATCAGTATATGAAACTGCTGTGGCTGGCCAATAGCCTGAAAAAATACACTGTCAGCAGTGGATAATAGCCTTAGATAAATACACTGTCAGCAGTGGACAGTAGCCTTAGATAAATACACTGTCAGCAGTGGAAAATAGCCTTAGATAAATACACTGTACATATGAAACTGCTGTGGCCAATAGCCTTAGATAAATACACTGTCAGCAGTAGACAGAAGCCTTAGATAAATACACTGTATATGAAACTGCTGTGGCCAAAAGCCTTGGATAAATACACTGTCAGAAAGTGAACAGTAGCCTTAGATAAATACACTGTCAGCAGTGGACAGTTGCCCTAGATAAATACACTGTATATGAAACTGCTGTGGCTGATAGCCTTAGATAAATACACTGTCAGCAGTGGATAATAGCCTTAAATAAATACACTGTCAGCAGTGGACAGTTGCTTTTGATAAATACACTGTCAGCAGTGGATTATAGCATTAGATAAATACACTGTCAGCAGTGGACAGTAGCTTTAGATAAATACACTGTATATGCAACTGCTGTGGCCAATAGCCTTAGATAAATACACTGTCAGCAGTGGATAATAGCCTTAGATAAATACACTGTCAGCAGTGGACAGTAGCTTTAAATAAATACACTGTCAGCAGTGGATAATAGCCTTAGATAAATACACTGTCAGTAGTGGACAGTTGCCTTTGATAAATACACTGTCAGCAGTGGACAATAGCCTTAGATAAATACACTGTCAGCAATGGACAGTAGCCTCAGATATACACTGTCAGCAATGGACAGTACCTCAGATAAATACACTGTCAGCAGTGGACAGTAGCCTTAGATAAATACACTGTCAGCAGTGGAGAGTAGCCTTAGATAATACACTGTCAGCAGTTGACAGTAGCCTTAGATAAATACACTGTTTATGAAACTGCTGTGGCAAATAGCCTGAAAGAAATACACTGTCAGCAGTGGCTAATAGCCTAAGATAAATACACTGTCAGCAGTGGACAGTAGCCTTAGATTAATATACTGTCAGCAGTGGACAATAGCCTTTGATAAATACACTGTCAGCAGTGGACAGTAGCCTTAGGTTTATACACTGTCAGCAGTGGACAGTAGCCTTAGATAAATACACTGTAAGCAGTGAACAGTAGCCTTAGGTAAATACACTGTCAGCAGTGGACAGTAGCCTTAGATAAATACACTGTCAGCAGTGGACAGTAGCCTTAGATAAAAACACTGTCAGCAGTGGATAGTAGTCATAAATGCACTGTATATGAAACTGCTGTGGCCAATAGCCTTAGACAAATACACTGTCAGTAGTGGATAATAGCCTAAGATAAATACACTGTCAGTAGTGGACAGTAGCCTTAGATAAATACACTGTCAGCAGTGGACAATAGCCTTAGATAAATACACTGTATATGAAACTGCTGTGGCCAATAGCCTAAGATACATAAACTGTCAGCAGTGGATAAAAGCCTTAGACAAATACACTGTCAGCAGTGGACAAAAGCCTTAGATAAATACCGTCTGAAGTGGATAAAAGCCTTAGATAAATACACTGTCAGCAGTGGACAGTAACCTTAGATAAACACACTGTCAGCAGTGAATAATAGCCTTATATAAATACACTGTCAGCAGTGGACAGTAGCCTTAAGTAAATACACTGTCAGCAGTGGATAATAGCCTTAGATAAATACACTGTCAGCAGTGGACACTAGCCTTAGATAAATACACTGTCAGCAGTGGACAGTAGCCTTAGATAAATACACTGTCAGCAGTGGAAACTAGCCTTAGATAAATACACTGTCAGCAGTGGACAGTAGCCTTAGATTAATACACTGTCAGCAGTGGACAATAGCCTTAGATAAATACACTGTCAGCAATGGACAGTAGCCTTAGATAAATACACTGTCAGCAATGGACAGTAGCCTCAGATAAATACACTGTCAGCAGTGGACAGTAGCCTTAGATAAATACACTGCCAGCAGTGGACACTAGCCTCAGATAAATACACTGTCAGCAATGGACAGTAGCCTCAGATTAATACACTGTCAGCAGTGGACAGTAGCCTTAGATAAAAACACTGTCAGCAGTGGATAATAACCTTAGATAAATACCCTGTCAGCAGTGGAAAGTAGCCTTAGATTAATACACTGTCAGCAGTGGACAATAGCCTTTGAAAAATACACTGTACATATGAAACTGCTGTGGCCAATAGCCTTAGATAAACACTCTGTCAGCATACTACAGTAGCCTTAGATAAATACACTGTATCTGATACTACTGTGGCCGATAGCCTTAGATAAATACACTATCAGCAGTGGATAATAGCCTTAGATAAATGCACTGTCAGCAGTGGACAGTAGCCGTAGATTAATACACTGTATATAAAACTGCTGTGGCTGGCCAATAGCCAGAAAAAATACACTGTCAGCAGTGGATAATAGCCTTAGATAAATACACTGTCGGCAGTGGACAGAAGCCTTAGATAAATACACTGTCAGCAGTGGACAGTAGCCTTAGGTTTATACACTGTCAGCAGTGGACAGTAGCCTTAGATAAATACACTGTAAGCAGTGAACAGTAGCCTTAGGTAAATACACTGTCAGCAGTGGACAGTAGCCTTAGATAAATACACTGTCAGCAGTGGACAGTAGCCTTAGATAAAAACACTGTCAGCAGTGGATAGTAGTCATAAATGCACTGTATATGAAACTGCTGTGGCCAATAGCCTTAGACAAATACACTGTCAGTAGTGGATAATAACCTAAGATAAATACACTGTCAGTAGTGGACAGTAGCCTTAGATAAATACACTGTCAGCAGTGGACAATAGCCTTAGATAAATACACTGTATATGAAACTGCTGTGGCCAATAGCCTAAGATACATAAACTGTCAGCAGTGGATAAAAGCCTTAGACAAATACACTGTCAACAGTGGACAATAGCCTTAGATAAATACCGTCTGAAGTGGATAAAAGCCTTAGATAAATACACTGTCAGCAGTGGACAGTAGCCTTAGATAAACACACTGTCAGCAGTGGATAATAGCCTTAGATAAATACACTGTCAGCAGTGGACAGTAGCCTTAGATAAATACACTGTCAGCAGTGGACAGTAGCCTTAGATAAATACACTGTCAGCAGTGGACACTAGCCTTAGATAAATACACTGTCAGCAGTGGACAGTAGCCTTAGATTAATACACTGTCAGCAGTGGACAATAGCCATAGATAAATACACTGTCAGCAATGGACAGTAGCCTCAGATAAATACACTGTCAGCAATGGACAGTAGCCTCAGATAAATACACTGTCAGCAGTGGACAGTAGCCTTAGATAAATACACTGCCAGCAGTGGACACTAGCCTCAGATAAATACACTGTCAGCAATGGACAGTAGCCTCAGATTAATACACTGTCAGCAGTGGACAGTAGCCTTAGATAAATACACTGTCAGCAGTGGATAATAACCTTAGATAAATACCCTGTCAGCAGTGGAAAGTAGCCTTAGATTAATACACTGTCAGCAGTGGACAGTAGCCTTTGATAAATACACTGTACATATGAAACTGCTGTGGCCAATAGCCTTAGATAAACACACTGTCTGCATACGACAGTAGCCTTAGATAAATACACTGTATCTGATACTACTGCGGTCGATAGCCTTAGATAAATACACTCTCAGCAGTGGATAATAGCCTAAGATAAATACACTGTCAGCAGTGGACAGTAGCCTTAGATAAATGCACTGTCAGCAGTGGACAGTAGCCTTAGATTAATACACTGTAAATAAAACTGCTGTGGCTGGCCAATAGCCTGAAAAAATACACTGTCAGCAGTGGATAATAGCCTTAGATAAATACACTGTCAGCAGTGGACAGAAGCCTTAGATAAATACACTGTCAGCAGTGGACAATAGCCTTAGATAAATACACTGTACATATGAAACTGCTGTGGCCAATAGCCTTAGATAAATACACTGTCAGCAGTAGACAGAAGCCTTAGATAAATACACTGTATATGAAACTGCTGTGGCCAAAAGCCTTAGATAAATACACTGTCAGCAGTGAATAGTAGCCTTAGATTAATACACTGTCAGCAGTGGACAGTTGTCCTAAATAAATACACTGTATATGAAACTGCTGTGGCCGATAGCCTTAGATAAATACACTATCAGCAGTGGATAATAGCCTAAGATAAATACACTGCCAGAAGTGGACAGTAGCCTTAGATAAATACACTGTCAGCAATGGAAATAGCCTTAGATAAATACACTGTCAGCACTGGACAGTAGCTTTAGATAAAAAGACTGTATATGAAACTGCTGTGGCCAATAGCCTTAGATAAATACAGTGTCAGCAGTGGATAATAGCCTTAGATAAATACACTGTCAGCAGTGGACAGTAGCCTTAGATAAATACACTGTATATGAAACTGCTGTGGCTGGCCAAAAGCCTGAAAAAAACACTGTCAGCAGTGGATAATAGCCTTAGATAAATACACTGTCAGCAGTGGACAGTTGCCTTAGATAAATACACTGTCAGCAGTGGACAATAGCCTTAGATAAATACACTGTACATATGAAACTGCTGTGGCCAATAGTCTTAGAAAAATACACTGTCAGCAGTAGACAGAAGCCTTAGATAAATACACTGTGTATGAAACTGCTGTGGCCAAAAGCCTTGGATAAATAAACTGTCAGCAGTGAACAGTAGCCTTAGATAAATAAACTGTCAGCAGTGGACAGTTGCCCTAGATAAATACACTGTATATGAAACTGCTGTGGCCGATAGCCTTAGATAAATACACTGTCAGCAGTGGATAATAGCCTTAAATAAATACACTGTCAGCAGTGGACAGTAGCTTTTGATAAATACACTGTCAGCAGTGGATAATAGCCTTAGATAAATACACTGTCAGCAGTGGACAGTAGCTTTAGATAAATACACTGTCAGCAGTGGATAATAGCCTTAGATAAATACACTGTTAGTAGTGGACAGTAGCCTTTGATAAATACACTGTCAGCAGTGGACAATATCCTAAGATAAATACACTGTCAGCAGTGGACAATAGCCTAAGATAAATACACTGTCAGCAATGGACAGTACCTCAGATAAATACACTGTCAGCAGTGGACAGTAGCCTTAGATAAATACACTGTCAGCAGTGGACAGTAGCCTTAGATAAATACACTGTCAGCAGTGGACAGTAGCCTTAGATAAATACACTGTTTATGAAACTGCTGTGGCAAATAGCCTAAAAAAATACACTGTCAGCAGTGGATAATAGCCTTAGATAAATACACTGTCAGCAGTGGACAGTAGCCTTAGATTAATACACTGTCAGCAGTGGACAATAGCCTTTGATAAATTCATTGTCAGCAGTGGACAGTAGCCTTAGGTTTATACACTGTCAGCAGTAGACAATAGCCTTAGATAAATACACTGTACATATGAAACTGCTGTGGCCAATAGCCTAAGATGAACACACTGTTAGTATAAGACAGTAGCCTTAGATAAATACACTGTATCTGATACTACTGCGGCCAATAGCCTTAGATAAATACACTGTCAGCAGTGGACAGTTGCCTTAGATAAATACACTGTGTATGAAACTGCTGTGGCCATTAGCCTTAGATAAATAGACTGTCAGCAGTGAACAGTAGCCTTAGATAAATACACTGTCAGCAGTGGACAGTAGCCTTAGATAAATACACTGTATCTGATACTACTGCGACCAATAGCCTTAGATAAATACACTGTCAGCAGTAGACAGAAGCCTTAGATAAATACACTGTATATAAAACTGCTGTGGCCAAAAGCCTTAGATAAATACACTGTCAGCAGTTTACAGTGGCCGTAGATAAATACACTGTATATAAAACTGCTGTGGCCAATAGCTTTAGATAAATACACTTTCAGCAGTGGATAAAAGCCTTAGACAAATACACTGTCAGCAGTGGACAATAGCCTTAGATAAATACCGTCTGAAGTGGATAAAAGCCTTAGATAAATACACTGTCAGCAGTGGACAGTAGCCTTAGATAAACACACTGTCAGCAGTGAATAATAGCCTTATATAAATACACTGTCAGCAGTGGACAGTAGCCTTAAGTAAATACACTGTCAGCAGTGGATAATAGCCTTAGATAAATACACTGTCAGCAGTGGACACTAGCCTTAGATAAATACACTGTCAGCAGTGGACAGTAGCCTTAGATAAATACACTGTCAGCAGTGGAAACTAGCCTTAGATAAATACACTGTCAGCAGTGGACAGTAGCCTTAGATTAATACACTGTCAGCAGTGGACAATAGCCTTAGATAAATACACTGTCAGCAATGGACAGTAGCCTTAGATAAATACACTGTCGGCAATGGACAGTAGCCTCAGATAAATACACTGTCAGCAGTGGACAGTAGCCTTAGATAAATACACTGCCAGCAGTGGACACTAGCCTCAGATAAATACACTGTCAGCAATGGACAGTAGCCTCAGATTAATACACTGTCAGCAGTGGACAGTAGCCTTAGATAAAAACACTGTCAGCAGTGGATAATAACCTTAGATAAATACCCTGTCAGCAGTGGAAAGTAGCCTTAGATTAATACACTGTCAGCAGTGGACAATAGCCTTTGAAAAATACACTGTACATATGAAACTGCTGTGGCCAATAGCCTTAGATAAACACTCTGTCAGCATACGACAGTAGCCTTAGATAAATACACTGTATCTGATACTACTGTGGCCGATAGCCTTAGATAAATACACTATCAGCAGTGGATAATAGCCTAAGATAAATACACTGTCAGCAGTGGACAGTAGCCTTAGATAAATGCACTGTCAGCAGTGGACAGTAGCCGTAGATTAATACACTGTATATAAAACTGCTGTGGCTGGCCAATAGCCAGAAAAAATACACTGTCAGCAGTGGATAATAGCCTTAGATAAATACACTGTCGGCAGTGGACAGAAGCCTTAGATAAATACACTGTCAGCAGTGGACAGTAGCCTTAGGTTTATACACTGTCAGCAGTGGATAGTAGCCTTAGATAAATACACTGTAAGCAGTGAACAGTAGCCTTAGGTAAATACACTGTCAACAGTGGACAGTAGCCTTAGATAAATACACTGTCAGCAGTGGACAGTAGCCTTAGATAAAAACACTGTCAGCAGTGGATAGTAGTCATAAATGCACTGTATATGAAACTGCTGTGGCCAATAGCCTTAGACAAATACACTGTCAGTAGTGGATAATAGCCTAAGATAAATACACTGTCAGTAGTGGACAGTAGCCTTAGATAAATACACTGTCAGCAGTGGACAATAGCCTTAGATAAATACACTGTATATGAAACTGCTGTGGCCAATAGCCTAAGATACATAAACTGTCAGCAGTGGATAAAAGCCTTAGACAAATACACTGTCAACAGTGGACAATAGCCTTAGATAAATACCGTCTGAAGTGGATAAAAGCCTTAGATAAATACACTGTCAGCAGTGGACAGTAGCCTTAGATAAACACACTGTCAGCAGTGGATAATAGCCTTAGATAAATACACTGTCAGCAGTGGACAGTAGCCTTAGATAAATACACTGTCAGCAGTGGACAGTAGCCTTAGATAAATACACTGTCAGCAGTGGACACTAGCCTTAGATAAATACACTGTCAGCAGTGGACACTAGCCTTAGATTAATACACTGTCAGCAGTGGACAATAGCCATAGATAAATACACTGTCAGCAATGGACAGTAGCCTCAGATAAATACACTGTCAGCAATGGACAGTAGCCTCAGATAAATACACTGTCAGCAGTGGACAGTAGCCTTAGATAAATACACTGCCAGCAGTGGACACTAGCCTCAGATAAATACACTGTCAGCAATGGACAGTAGCCTCAGATTAATACACTGTCAGCAGTGGACAGTAGCCTTAGATAAATACACTGTCAGCAGTGGATAATAACCTTAGATAAATACCCTGTCAGCAGTGGAAAGTAGCCTTAGATTAATACACTGTCAGCAGTGGACAATAGCCTTTGATAAATACACTGTACATATGAAACTGCTGTGGCCAATAGCCTTAGATAAACACACTGTCTGCATACGACAGTAGCCTTAGATAAATACACTGTATCTGATACTACTGCGGTCGATAGCCTTAGATAAATACACTCTCAGCAGTGGATAATAGCCTAAGATAAATACACTGTCAGCAGTGGACAGTAGCCTTAGATAAATGCACTGTCAGCAGTGGACAGTAGCCTTAGATTAATACACTGTAAATAAAACTGCTGTGGCTGGCCAATAGCCTGAAAAAATACACTGTCAGCAGTGGATAATAGCCTTAGATAAATACACTGTCAGCAGTGGACAGAAGCCTTAGATAAATACACTGTCAGCAGTGGACAATAGCCTTAGATAAATACACTGTACATATGAAACTGCTGTGGCCAATAGCCTTAGATAAATACA
Organism: Loripinus fragilis; assembly: GCA_964019695.1. Taxonomy (NCBI): domain Eukaryota; kingdom Metazoa; phylum Mollusca; class Bivalvia; order Lucinida; family Lucinidae; genus Loripinus; species Loripinus fragilis. Next base: position 69,142,059 of record OZ026523.1, read on the forward strand.
CTGTCAGCAGTAGACAGAAGCCTTAGATAAATACACTGTATATGAAACTGCTGTGGCCAAAAGCCTTAGATAAATACACTGTCAGCAGTGAATAGTAGCCTTAGATAAATACACTGTCAGCAGTGGACAGTTGCCCTAAATAAATACACTGTATATGAAACTGCTGTGGCCGATAGCCTTAGATAAATACACTATCAGCAGTGGATAATAGCCTAAGATAAATACACTGCCAGAAGTGGACAGTAGCCTTAGATAAATACACTGTCAGCAATGGAAATAGCCTTTGATAAATACACTGTCAGCACTGGACAGTAGCTTTAGATAAAAAGACTGTATATGAAACTGCTGTGGCCAATAGCCTTAGATAAATACAGTGTCAGCAGTGGATAATAGCCTTAGATAAATACACTGTCAGCAGTGGACAGTAGCCTTAGATAAATACACTGTATATGAAACTGCTGTGGCTGGCCAATAGCCTGAAAAAACACTGTCAGCAGTGGATAATAGCCTTAGATAAATACACTGTCAGCAGTGGACAGAAGCCTTAGATAAATACACTGTCAGCAGTGGACAATAGCCTTAGATAAATACACTGTACATATGAAACTGCTGTGGCCAATAGTCTTAGAAAAATACACTGTCAGCAGTAGACAGAAGCCTTAGATAAATACACTGTGTATGAAACTGCTGTGGCCAAAAGCCTTGGATAAATAAACTGTCAGCAGTGAACAGTAGCCTTAGATAAATAAACTGTCAGCAGTGGACAGTTGCCCTAGATAAATACACTGTATATGAAACTGCTGTGGCCGATAGCCTTAGATAAATAGACTGTCAGCAGTGGATAATAGCCTTAAATAAATACACTGTCAGCAGTGGACAGTAGCTTTTGATAAATACACTGTCAGCAGTGGATAATAGCCTTAGATAAATACACTGTCAGCAGTGGACAGTAGCTTTAGATAAATACACTGTCAGCAGTGGATAATAGCCTTAGATAAATACACTGTTAGTAGTGGACAGTAGCCTTTGATAAATACACTGTCAGCAGTGGACAATAGCCTAAGATAAATACACTGTCAGCAGTGGACAATAGCCTAAGATAAATACACTGTCAGCAATGGACAGTACCTCAGATAAATACACTGTCAGCAGTGGACAGTAGCCTTAGATAAATACACTGTCAGCAGTGGACAGTAGCCTTAGATAAATACACTGTCAGCAGTGGACAGTAGCCTTAGATAAATACACTGTTTATGAAACTGCTTTGGCAAATAGCCTAAAAAAATACACTGTCAGCAGTGGATAATAGCCTTAGATAAATACACTGTCAGCAGTGGACAGTAGCCTTAGATTAATACACTGTCAGCAGTGGACAATAGCCTTTGATAAATTCATTGTCAGCATTGGAAAGTAGCCTTAGATTAATACACTGTCAGCAGTGGACAATAGCCTTTGATAAATACACTGTACATATGAAACTGCTGTGGCCAATAGCCTAAGATGAACACACTGTTAGTATAAGACAGTAGCCTTAGATAAATACACTGTATCTGATACTACTGCGGCCAATAGCCTTAGATAAATACACTGTCAGCAGTGGACAGTTGCCTTAGATAAATACACTGTGTATGAAACTGCTGTGGCCATTAGCCTTAGATAAATAGTCTGTCAGCAGTGAACAGTAGCCTTAGATAAATACACTGTCAGCAGTGGACAGTAGCCTTAGATAAATACACTGTATCTGATACTACTGCGACCAATAGCCTTAGATAAATACACTGTCAGCAGTAGACAGAAGCCTTAGATAAATACACTGTATATAAAACTGCTGTGGCCAAAAGCCTTAGATAAATACAATGTCAGCAGTTTACAGTGGCCGTAGATAAATACACTGTATATAAAACTGCTGTGGCCAATAGCTTTAGATAAATACACTTTCAGCAGTGGATAAAAGCTTAAGATAAATACACGGTCAGCAGTGGACAGTAGCCTTGGTACTTGATTGTATCGATTCCTGATCTTTGCACACTTACTTACTTAGATAAAAATAACTGTCAGCAGTGGACAGTAGCCTTAGATAAATACACTGTATATGAAACTGTTGTGGCCAAAAGCCTTAGATAAATACACTGTCAGCAGTGAACAGTAGCCTTAGATAAATACACTGTCAGCAGTGGACAGTTGCCGTAGATAAATACACTGTATATGAAACTGCTGTGGCCTATAGCCTTAGATAAATACACTATCAGCAGTGAATGATAGCCTAAGATAAATACACTGTCAGCAGTGGACAGTAGCCTTAGATAAATACACTGTCAGCAATGGAAAATAGCCTTAGATAAATACACTGTATATGAAACTGCTGTGGCCAATAGCCTTAGATAAAAACACTGTCAGCAGTGGATAATAGCCTTAGATAAATACACTGTCAGCAGTTGACAATAGCCTTAGATAAATACACTGTCAGCAGTGTATAAAACCCTTACATAAATACACTGTCAGCAGTGGACAGTAGCCTTGGATAAACACACTGTCAGCAGTGAATAATAGCCTTAGATAAATACACTGTCAGTAGTGGACAGTAGCCTTGGATAAATACACTGTCAGCAGTGGACAGTAGCCTTAGATCTATACACTGTCAACAGTGGACAGTAGCTTTAGATAAATACACTATCAGCAAATGATAATAGCCTTAGATAAATACACTGTCAGTAGTGGACAGTATCCTTAGATAAATACACTGTCAGCAGTGGACAATAGCCTTAGATATATACACTGTCAGCAGTGGACAGTAGCCTTAGATAAATACACTGTCAGCAGTGGATAATAGCCTTAGATAAATACACTGTCAGCAGTGGACAGTAGCCTCAGATAAATACACAGTCAGCAGTGGACAGTAGCCTTAGATAAATATGCTGTCTCTGAAATTGCAGTGGCAAGTAGCCTCAGATTAATACACTGTATCTGAAACTGCAGTGGCAAGTAGCACAAGTGCCAATAAGAATCCAGACAAAGAAGCTGAGAACAGCTACACTGTATGACAAATCAGAAAATCTCAATTTCCTGTTTTATCTACTTTATTGGCCGAAAATTACTGTTTCTGTCTAGACTGCAAGACCACAATCGTACCAATAATGCAGGATAGCTATCTCATATCTGCAAACCACAAAACCACAAAATCCTTACCTGCCAAATATTTCCCTACTGACCAGTCAGAATGTGTAATCCAGTATAAATTTATTTCTCTCTTCCACTCTCACCCCCTCCTCCTCAAGTCCTCATCACCTCCCCATCATTTCTGGCCTTTAAATAGGAATGTGTAATTCAAAATAAATCTTCCTCACCATCCCATCCCCCTCAGGCCTTTAGATCATTAAAGTGTGTTAAATTTTACTCGCTCTTTTCTTTAGAAAATAAAAGCACCGCAAGCACTGCGTAATACCCCGCCACTGCTGGGGGCACCAAAAGTTATTTTGTGAGATATATAATGCCTAAATAGCAACAGAACTGAGATAGACAGTGATATGACGTCCTTAGTCACAATATGTAACCTTTGATGGTCAACATATCTGTGAAGTTTCATTCAGATACTCCATATAGTAAATGAACTACAGGTCAAAAACCATTTTTCAGATCAATCAAGGGTGGATAACTCATGAACTGGAAAGGTAAGGGTGACGGTCCTTACTAAAAATATGTAACCTTTGATGTTCAACATATCTGTGAAGTTTCATTCAGATATTCCATATAGTAAATGAACTACAGGTCAAAAACCATTTTTCAGATCAATCAAGGGGAGATAACTCATGAACTGGAAAGGTAAGAGTGAAGATCCTTAGTCACAATATGTAACCTTTGATGATCAACATATCTGTGAAGTTTCATCCAGATATTCCATATAGTAAATGAACTACAGGTCAAAAACCATTTTTCAGATCAATCAAGGGCAGATAACTCATGAACTGGAAAGATAAGAGTGATGGTTCTTTGTCACAGTATGTAACCTTTGATGTGAAACATATCTGTAAAGTTTCATTTAAATATTTCACATAGTAAAGGAACTACGGGTAAAAAACATTTTTTAATTCCATCAAGGGCGGATAACTTACAAACGGGAAAGGTAAGAGTGACGGTTCTTAGTCACAATATGTTACCTTTGATGTGAAACATATCTGTGAAGTTATATTCAGATATTCAACATAGTAAAGGAACAATAGGTCAAAAACCTTTTTTCAGACCTATCAAGGGCGGATAACTCACAAACTGGGAAGGTCAGAGTGACGGTCCTTAGTCACAATATGTAACCTTTGATGTGCAACATATCTGTGAAGTTTCATTCAGATATCATGAACAGTAAAGGAATAACAGGCCAGAAACCATTTTTCCAATACGAAAAAGGGCAGTAACTCCGTTAAAAATGGACGGATTTTGCCCATTAACAATCCCACACCACTCATCGCCGATAACAATATGTATGCAAAATTTGAAAAAATTCCGTGAATAAATACTCAAGTTATCGATCGGAAATGGTGAGCACGGACGGACGGATGGACGGACGGACGGACGGACGGACGGACGGACGGACGGACAGACGGACAGACACCGAAGGGTATAACATAATACCTCGCCACACTTTAGTGGCGGGGTATAAAAAGGGTATATTAATTTTGTACCAAAGTCTGCCGGTCTGTCCGTTCGTATGGAAGTATATATGTCTGACATTTCTTGTAAATGCATCTACTCCTAAACTGTTTGACGTAGCAGCTTCAAACTTTATTGGTGAATAGGTCACATGATGTAGAGGGTACTGAGCAACATTTTGGCCAAAGGTCAAGGCCAAAGGTCAAATAATGCATTTTCTTGTAAATGCATCTCCTCCTAAACCAATTGACATAGAAACTTCAAAAGGTCACATAATGTAGTGGGTACTGAACATCATTTTTTGTGACCTTGAACCCAAGGTCAAAGGCAAAGGTCAGATAATGTATTTTCTTGTAAATTCATCTCCTCTTAAACCATTGGATGTAGCAACTTAAAATTTTGCAGGTGCATAAGTCACAAGATGTAGAGGGTACTGAGCAACATTTGGGTGTGACCTTGACATCAAGTTCTCCAAGGTTAAAGACCCCAAAGTCAAGGTAAAAAGCGGGTATATGCGATGGCGTACCATTCACTGCAGCTTAGTTCAAAATAAAGCTCTTCCCTCTCACCCCCTCTACAATCCCCCACCCAAATAAAAATTGCAGCAGACTGCATTTTTTTCTTTATTTTGTCACTCCCATTTCATATTGCATGTGATTCAATTGGTGAGCCATAATGTCCCTGAAAAAGTCAAGAAATATATCACACAATATTTTGTCTGCTGCAGTCATGATTGGAAATTGCTTCAGCATTTGTTTGTTTTTATTTTTAACCATATGTTATAGCTGACCCTTGAGATTTTGGCTATGAGCTAGGAATATATACTGATGAATCCAGGATCATAAGACAAGAAAACAATGAACTTCTAACTACCAGCAAAAAGTATTAAACAACAGGAAGTATTAGCTATATTATTACAAAACAAGAGGGTTTTAGACTTATCAGAAAAGAAATCAAGGGTCTTGTGTCACTATAATACTGCGCACAAATGCATTTTGTGTATACGCATTCATAAATGTTTTAGGGGTGAGTGATATGCGGTGACCCTTTCGGGGCTCCAGTATAAACATCATATTTCATTAAATTCAGCTCTTAAAAATGGTAATTTACAGGCCCCAATAAGAGTAGGTAACTGAAAATGATTTTCTTTTTTCTCAACCAAAACATATGTTATGGGTTACTGCTCAAAAGAACCGTCTCAATGAGACGGTTCTTTTGAGCACCCAAAACACATGTTTAAACTGATGGAAGAAAATAATCACATTTTTACACTGAAATATTAGCTTAAACAGCCATATGATTAACATATAAATGAACTGTATTCGCCTTAATAAACACACTGTGTGCATAACTTATTCCAAATTCAATACAAGTTCTTTTGAAAACAGTGTAGATCCAGATCGGCTGGCTTCTAATGAAGCCAGAAAGAAAAGGAATCAAATTAAGGACTTAATTGTCAAAATTATGTCAAGGACTAATTTTGGCATACAGACAAACAGTGTGGACCCAGATCTGACTGCTCCTAGAAGTCTGATCTGGGTCCACACTTTTTGCTACACAGAAGCAGTCTGATCGTTTGCTATAGAGATGTTTTAATATGACCACAGATAACACATGCAAAGCAGACAATATTTAGTCACGATTTAAATCCATTACCCATTACCATATCCAGAGAAAGCAAGGCCAGATATTTCTCGTCGATCATCATAACAGATGAATCACAGGAAATGTACGCCTATTTTCTTTGAAAATGTGACAACAGAGAAGTTGTATGCCAATTTTGTTTAGCTCCTTGAATGTGCTAATTATCAACATGAGAAGATATAGTACACCTGTCTAGACCACTTTTATCATCAAAATATTGATATAAGCTGTGATTATGAGCTATCAGCCACTTATCAATAACATTTCTGAGGCAATCAGCCATTGCACATGGTGTGCATCTGACTGTCTACATGTATGAGGATGGCCCGCGTGCAAAACGGATATCAAGGTTCATACAGGCAAGCTTGAGTAAAATTCAAGGACTTTTCAAGGACTTATAAAAGCATCTCCTACAGTCTTCAAGGACTAAAGGATAATGAAAAATACTGATCAGGGTTCATACAGGCAAGCTTGAGTAAAATTCAAGAACTTTTTCAAGCACTTCTGAAAGCCTCCTACAGTTTTCAAGGACTAAAAGATAATGAAAACTACTGATCAGGGTTCATACAGGCAAGCTTGAGTAAAATTCAAGGACTTTTCAAGGACTTCTAAAAGCCCCTCCTACAGGTTTCAAGGACTAAAAGATAATGAAAATACTGATCTAAGTGTTAAAATTCGACTTCAGAATAGCTTATAGACTGAGATAAAGGAGACATTAGTACTGGAAAATTAGTATAAAATTGTTGTGCACAACAACTATATACTGATTTCGGTCTATCAACAGTGTTAATTCCTACAGAAAATAGTAGAATTCAATGACTTTTCAAGGCTTTTGAGTGATTTTGCAATACTTTTCAAGGCAGATTTAATTTTCAAGGACATTTCAAGAGAGCTCTCTAAATTCAAGTACTTTTCAAGCCTGTGCGAACCCTTGGATATGCATCTTTAACTAACTGGGCAGACGTGCAGACAGATAGATTGACCCATGTACCCAATTTCATGTGGACAGACCGATAAGCAATATGCCCATTTACTATTTTTGTTTTGATTCTTTATGTCCCTGGGTCAACAGTTTTTCAGTCATTTCGGGATGGGTCTTTCTGAGTGTCTTGCTAAAGACACTGTCACACAAAGGAGTGCCTCTGGTGAGGCTCAAACCCGCAACCCCTCGATGTTGAGTCAAGCACTGTACCACTGAGCCACTGCATTCTACCCATTGATTAAGTTACCTGCACATATCCTGCACTCATCCTGCATCTTGTATTCATAATTTTTCTCTGTGATGCAATGTTTTTAGTTCCGTGGATCCATGAGAATGCAAGGTATAAGTCAAGCTGCAGAATGCTAAGCAGCATTCTGGACACATGGACAAATTTAAGTATGCCGCTTGACCAATTGATATGGTCCCAGGACCCATTTTTAGGCCCCAAAATGGGAGGCTAAAATAGAAATTCCAGGAGTCATTAGATTTCAGCAGAACCAGCCATGATAGAAAGGTTAAAATCTTTACTTTAGGTCAGTGAATTATACTTTGAAAATACACTTAAGGGGCACTTATAGGGGCAAAAGTGGTAAATGGGAAGAATATGGTAGTCACTCTTCAAACATACATGAACAACACCTATGGCCTGAAATTGGAATAATCATTAGCTCCCTACTCTATGTGTGTGAGTAGGGAAGACAGCGAGGAAATGTGTCAAGCGTGGATCCAGAAAGTTTTTATTGTCAGAAGAGGTCCAACTCTGCCAACTTTTTTTAAGTGGGCCATAATCGGCCCGCCAGCGAAACGTCATTTCAATGGGGTTTTGCTGGCGGGCCAATGATTGCAAACATTGAATGCTAGCTTGGTAGCCGTGAGATTTTCCAGGGGTTCCAGACCAGTATTGTTAGGGAACCCTATAGCTGTGATTTTCCAGGGGGGGGGTCTGGACAACCTGTGCCCTCTCTGGATCTGTGCATGCGCATATATTTGCAGGCTAGTCAGTGGCGTCACGGGTTGCCCTTACACTGTGATAAACAAGTACCTTAATCTTGTGTGCAGATTCAAATAGCCCTATAACCCTTTAAATTTCCTGCCAGCCACAATTTTTTTTGTCTGCTCTCTCATCTGCTTAGATTTCTAAGGTATATGTTTGCTTCCATGATAAAATCTAATCTAAAGTGCACTTGAACATATGCAGCAGACTTATATTATATTATTATATACAGATGACATTTTCGGGACAAAAAATATTGGCAAGACTGAAAGAAGCGGACATCCTAATTACTGCCAAAACAGGAAATGAAATTGGGAAACTTGGACTATTTAAAGAAATCCCAAGGACAGAATAAATATTCTTTATTCATGGCTGCTGGGGTCACAGTAAGGTTAGCAGGGTGGGTTTGTTTACCAGTATTGTCTGGATCTAAAAGTACTAGTACTCCTTGTGTGAAGAGGCCAGAAGAAAAAATAACCAACACAAGTGACTGGCACTGACTGCCTACTACTAGTGACGTCTGCTGAAAATCTTTGCGAACAGTCTGGATACTAACTGTTTGAACTCGTATGGTAATCCTGGAAGAATTTTTCGAAAAAGATATATCTAAAAAAAATTAGCAGGCAATCGATAAAAAAATGCTATCACATAGTATCAGGACCTAGCAAAAATAAATTATACCTGCTAAGCCTATATTGAAGAATGATGAACAATTTGACTGCTATATAGTGAGAACTTTTGTCATTTACAGAACCAGATCAGGCCCGACAAAGCGTCAGGCATGATCTTATCTTCCTGATTTTTTAAAAAAAATAATTTGAAAATGATAATTTTGGAGAGAAAAACATCAGCAGATGCATAATTACCTGTCAATTTTAAAACAGTTGACAATATACAGTAACATAGAACAAAATGTCTACATACCAACAGAAGAATATCCCAAAAGTTTCTGATGTGCTGTGTGAACTACCTGTCTCTTTTAACTTTTAGCATGCTGCTGGCTACAAAATTACATCCTGCATTTTCTCATTCTATTTTTTCAAGCAAAACCTCCAGAATTTCAAGTAAACTGTAGCACTAAATGTACATACTTTATGCAAAATAATAAGAAATTCAATAATTGCCATGTTAAAAACATTGGTCTCGATAAACAAAAATTTTGAGTGTAAAAGTGTGTTTTTTCTTATAGATCTGTCAGTTTAAACATTAAATGTTTTGGGTACTGAAAAAAACTGTCTCATGGAGACAGATTATTTTGAATACCCACAACATATGTTTTGGTTGAGAAGTAAGAAAATCAATTTTGATTACACTCTCTTCCTTATCTAAATACCTGTAAAAAGAATCAGTTGAGTAAAGGCTAACCAGAGACCCAATTATCCATCAGGACCCTAGATAAGAGTGCATAATTAAGAATTAATTTTCTTGTTTCTTTACCAAAGTATATGTTGTGGGTACTCAAAATTTGAGTACTGTCTCATTGAGACAATTCTTTTGAGCACCCAAAACAAATCATAAAACTGATTGGTAAGAAAATATTCACAATTTAAGGCTAAAATTGTTTATATTCAATCCACCTCTCCAGCTAACCCCCCTTTATATCTATATTTTCTATCACCTTAATGAACACTACACCTGTAGTAATTAGAATTGCTCCACAGAGATGATTCTACTCAAGGTTTCTAGGGGAGATAAAGCAAAACAATTTGCAGGTATGATCTTCTGCTCTGGAGGAGAAAAAATAACCTTGAGATTCCTTGAATCAATATGCATCTGGATCTAGACAAACTAGACAAGGACAAAAATAATGAATATTTTCTGGATTTCAACAGAAAAGAGACATATGTTCCCGAACCCCACTGAAAGTATTGATACTCTGACAGATTCCTTTCAAATTCAAAATAAAATGCAAATTTAGGGATAGAAAAATCAGGAAAGTTTTACTTTTCTGAGGCACTGAACATTTATCAGTGTAGTAATAGTCATAGGGTCAATCTAAGGTCAGCAGTCTGCTAACCTTTACCAAGTCTATCTAAAATGAATACACAGTACTTTTTTTTTATCTTTTACACTTTGAGGCCCTTCAAAAATCTTTACAGTTATTTGGGATATTTGAGTTGGGCTTGGTACTTTTAGCGTCACAAAGTAACTCATAATAGGATAGCTAACACAAATTGATTGTCTGGGGAAAGGGTGTGACCATCCCTGCAAAATGGTCTGGAACTATTCTAGAGAAGTTCTAGAATTTTATTTTCTAGAACTATGTTCTAGAACTGCTCTGAAACTGTTCTAGAAATGTTCTAGACTGTATATGGGACAGTTATAGAATGTTAAATGGGACAAATATTTGTTCTACAATTGTTCTAGCCAAGGTCAAAAGATATGTTCTTGAAAAGTTCCAGAAATAATCTTAAGGTTTGTTCTAGAACATTTCTAGAACAAATCAAGTTTGTTCTAGAACAGTTCCAGAACAAATATCAAGTTTGTTCTAGAACAGTTCCAGAACAAATCTTAAGAACTTTTATGGAACAATTGTAGAACATCCCTCAAAATGTCCCTTTTAACATTCTATAAATGTCCCTGAATTATTCCAGAACATTTTTAGAACAGTTTCATAACAATTCCAGAAATGTTCTAGTGGTTTATTTTACAACTGTTCTAAAAGACTGATCTTTTCGGAAACAATTGTAGAACACCTCCCACCAAAATGTCCCATTATAGCGTTCAATAAATGTCTCTGAATTAATTTCTAGTAGATATTTAGAATGGTAGTAGTACAATTCCAGACATGTTCTAATGGTTTGTTCTAGAACTGTTCAAGAGCAAGCCTCAAACCTTTTCTTGAACTGTTCCAGAAAAAGTTTGATCCAGAACAGTTCTAGAACAAACAATTTCAACATTTCTGAAATTGTTTTGATTCTAAAAATGTTCCAACCAGGTGCTGCCAGGATTGATCCCTGTTGCTATGGTAATGGCCATGGTGAGCAAGGCACATTTCCCCTAGCCCTAAGTAGATCACCCAGGAAGTATGATTCCATCTGGACCTCTGGCAGCCATTTTGTTCAGCAGAGCGTAACCATTTGTGTAATTTTGATAGAGGGTATTATGAGGAACGATTCTGTGAAATTATTTTGAATTTGGGTCAGTGGTTCAGATGTCGTTTAAAATATTTCTTATCTGGAGCTCTGGCGGCCCTCCTGTTCGGTGGAGCGGAACCATTTTATGCAATTTTGGAAGAGGGCATCATTAAGGGAACATTCATGTGAAGTTTACATGAAATTTGGAACAGTGGTTCAGAAGGAGATGTCATTTAAAGAAAAAGTTTACGGATGGACCCATGACCGACGGACGCACGGATGGACGATGACTGATCACAATAGCTCACAGGTGAGCTAAAAAAGCAGACAGAAAAAAAACATGCAAAATAACCAGCATGCAAAAAATTAACATACCATAATGATGTGAGCCTCCCTTGCTCAGGTGCAAAAAAAACTCTAGAATTATATGAAAGTATCACCTGAACTCTGGACTGCAGCAAAATCTAAGTCATAGATCCCACATTCTTCAAATTCTCAGGAATCACCTGTAGAGATACATCCTATAGAAAAGGTCTCCACTGGTTATCCTGGATCAGAATGGTGCCATCCAGATAACTCCTCATATGATCTCATCATTAGATCAACATCCATTACTGAGTGTAATCAACCATTTGTCAAGCATACAGTCAAAGTTTGGAACAATCAGGGCTCACTGGCAGACAGTTGAACAAATGTAGTAAAAAGTTGCTTTTTATGTAACCCTACATACAGAAAAATGCTTTCTCCACTTGAAACAGTCAATATTATAACTCATTCTTAGAAAATGGATGTTTCTATTGCTTGTTGCTGTGTTCTTTGGTTACTAGTACAAATGACAACCCAGTTCAGTTAGCAGCAGCTTGGAACCCCAGTTTGTAAGATACTAAAAGCTGTGGCCCTATCCAGTCATAAGACCTCGGCTCTTATTAGGATGTCAAACACAAACACATCGATAGGAACCAGTATATAATTTCCATTTTTTCTTGGAATAGAGACCCTAAAATGGTCTGTGCATAGAAAGCCTGGCTTGGTCTTCTTCAGAGCAGGTCACTTATACGGTTCTTAAACTTAATAATCAGAAAGTTTTTAATTTAACTTTTTCCTTGCTAGGAATACCCACCCACCCACCCATCCATGGTGTAGATGACCATGGTAACTATATGCATGACCCACCTGAATGGTATTTGTAACAATCAAAAGCTTTTACTGGATGGCATTTAAGATGTATAATTTAACAATTACACAACAACATCATCTAAGTTTAATAATAATAATAATAATAATAATAGTCTTTATTTTCAGAGGGTAACACATTTAGCAACAAAAAAAGCTAATCTTCCATGAGGCCCTCTATAAACTACTGCTAAAAAAGAATACAAGTATAAAGTACAAAGATGATTTACATGTATACAAAATAACACAAGCAGCATGGAGCACTTTCAAACCTACATACACACAGGCTCACTTTATATACATAAAAAATTATAGATATCGCACCTCAAGCTAAAAGTGCTTTAAATATTTATACCAAATTTCAAACACATGTTTTAGGTACTCAAAAGAAGCGTCTCAATGAGACAGATCTTTTAGGCACCAAACTAATTGTTAAAACTGGGGAACAAAACATATTCACAATTTTACACTCAAAATTTATGTTCATACGGACATAATGCTTCAGTTTCAAAGATTGAAAGATAGACTGGATTTCATCCATTTAATACAATGTCTATGAAAAGAATCGACAGTTTCTAAATTTTTTAAACAGTCTGGTAAGTTGTTCCAAATGACTGGACCTGAATAAATTAAGCTTTGTTTGAAAATTTCTTTTTGTGGTCTTGGAGTATAAAAATCCAATGCACCTGTTGATCTTAGAGACTGAAGCGTTTCATTAAAAGGTCGAAAAGAGAACATTTCATTTACATATGAGGGTAGGACAGATTTAGAAACTTTAAACATAAATTTAGCCTTCCTGAGGAAAATGCGTTCATATATGTTTAAAATTTTAAGCTCATCCATACTGTTGGCAATGTTATCGTATTGGTAATTTACAATGATTTTAACAGCTCTTTTTTGTAGCCTATAAATTCTGTTAAGATTATATTGAGATGTTCCTCCCCATATTGTAGAACAATAGTCAATGTGGGGTTGAATATATGTTTTGTAAAATTGAACTCTGTGTTCAGTGGATAAATAGTCCTTCAATTTGGATAATAGCCATAAATTTGAAGAAATTTTCTTTGCAATAAAAGTAATATGAATAGACCAGGTAAGATTGTTATCAATGCGAACACCAAGAACTTTCTCATTTTCAACTGAGTTCAAAACATCATTGTTGTAAGTTAGATGCAAAATGTCATTATTGAGATGAAGCCGTTTTTGGGAGGTGGTAATTAACATTGCCTTGGTTTTATCTGTGTTTAATAGCATTCCATTGAGCTTACACCATTCAGAGAGATTTTGTAAAGCCATCTGCAAGTTTTGTTCAATATACTCTTGAGTTTCACCAACCATGTATAATGTGGTGTCGTCCACATAAAGATCAGTAGCTACATTATTAGTATAAAGTGGTAGATCGTTTATAAGCATTAGAAATAACAATGGACCCAAGATTGACCCTTGAGGCACACCACACAAAACATTCTCCATTCTTGATTCAATATTATTTATGACAACTTTCTGCTTCCTGCCCAACAAATAAGAAGAAAACCAATTAATTGTTTTATCTGAAAGTTTATAGTGTCTTAGCTTTTTAAGCAAAAGTGTATGATCTACCAAATCAAAGGCTTTTCTAAAATCAACCATGACCATACCAATTATCTGACTGCTATTTATAGCTTCTAGGAATTTATTGACCATCTGAAGCAAGGCTGTCTCACAAGAATGATTGGGTCTGAAACCAGATTGTGTTGAATGAAGCAATTTATGAGAGGTCAAATAAGTCATTAAGGAATCATGCACATGTTTTTCTAGCATTTTTGATATGACAGGCAAAATTGAGATGGGTCTATAATTATTGGTGTCATCCTTAGGGCCATTTTTATATAAGGGTCTTACTTTGCCCTCTTTCCACTTATCTGGAAAAGTTGAGTTAAGTATGCTTTGATTACAGATATACATTAAACTAGTTTGAGTCAAAGCTGTGACCTTTACCTTGGGAAAAGAACTGTGATGTATTACAATGTATGCAAATGTGCGAGTAACTTACATGCAATGTATGTCAACTATAATGTGTAACTTGCATGTTGCCTATATCTAACATAAATATGTCCAATATATAAACAATGCATGCACAAAATTTTGGGATCCTGACCCATTCCCCATTTGACAATGTATACCTCCTTATTGTAGCATGTTCATAACTTGTTTAAAACGTATCTCGAACTTGTTCAGTGTACACCAATGTACTCTCAAAATTTGTCATACCTTGGTTTACTTTCGTGCTATACTTCATAATTTCGCAGGGCCTTTAAAAAACAGTTTAGAATGTGTATTTCTTCATTTAAAACATGCATTTCGACATATGGAATATCAGATATTAGAGTAATTTAGTTTAACTACACAGAATTCCATTTTAAATGGGTGTGACATGCATGCATGAAGCTTTCATTGAACACATGGATATAAACAACAATCCTATGCTGTCCGATAACTCCTAAGACCTGTAATTGGTTCATTACCCAATACACAAAGTCCAGCAATTAATAAATAAAACACATTCTTTGATGCGTACAAATTGGCTCCTGATTTTGTGAAAACACTAATACCCTGTTTAAACGAGATCGAACTAGGTCTGATATCACTTTTACCGGTATGAAATACCCTTTTCCTAAAAAACGCAGATTTGGTCGCCATGCAGGGCTTTAAATTTGGCCAGGGCCTTGAGACCTAAAGCAGCCAGCAGTAGCTTGACATTTCACACATCCATTGGCGATAAAAGGTGTATCAAAATTTGTCTACAGTGAGTGAGTGAGTGGCAGTAAAGTTGTTGTAACTTTTTAATCTGCTTAAAATGTCAGAGCCTGATCTGGGCCCAAACTGATTGTAAATTAAGGTTATCATACTACAGTAGTAGGGTTAAAACATTGGTTGTCTACAGACTGGCAATGTTGGCACTCTAAGGATAAGAAATGGAACCAACAGGAATGTCAAGAATGAAGTTTGTGTCTGCTAACATAAAAAAAATCATCATTTCAATGTTATTAAGTAAAAAGGTACTTATCACATGGGCTTCGGCACGAGAAAACCTGTCTTAGGGAGTTCGCAAACAACAAAGACGCAGACCAGCCTCCACAAATGCACAGTCTGAACAGCGCCTTTGTTATTTGCGTATTGTAAAGTATCATATATAAACTTACTCAGAGCGAAATTTCAATTTTCTAGGTAGTCTCTGTAGCTGAGCAGGATGGTTTGTATCTCCCTTTGACGGAAACCCCAAAGACAGGTTTTTGGCGTCACAGCCCACATAGTATTATGATGTACATGGCATTGGTCGTGGAATAAGGAAGTAGATGATGCCATCACAGCCAAGCACCTAGCTTCAAAAGCATTGAAGGCTGACAAATGCACACAAGCATCGTATAACACTGCCAAGCGCATCTCCAGCGTGTGGTGCACCATGCACGCCACGAGGCAGACAAGATGGTCTATGATGGCATTGACCACAAGTCTTCATATATCTTCCGCCTTGCCAACCAGATGAGGAAAGAGAGAGTTGATGTTATAGGCGACATTAGCCAGTGAAGAATGATGCTGGGGAAAGGCAAAGCAGAATGCGTGGGCTGAACATTATGAAAGGCTTCTCATCGTTAAATTTGACTGGGACTGTGATAACCTGTCCAACGACCCGCCGTAAGAAGGCCCACCTATCCCAATCACTATTGACATGGTGAAGAAGGCCATCTCAAAGTTGAAGTCGAGCAAAGCTGCAGGTCCATCAGGCATAGTGGTGGAGGTGATCAAGGCAGCAGGTGATACAGGTGCCACCATGATCCGTGATCTTGCTACTGCGATTATCCCTGATGGCAAGGTCCCAGCTGACTGGGAGCAAAGTTTCATGGGGCAAGGGTGATGCTTTGGACAGAGGCAACTATCGAGGCCTCAAGCTGACAGAGCAGGCCATGAAGATCCCAGAGAGGATTGTTGATGGTCTCATAAGACAGGTGGTGTCTATTGAGGACTACCAGTTTGGCTTTGTCCCAGGAAGAGGCACTACAGATGCAATCTTTGTGGTCCGGCGCCTGCAGGAGAAATACCTAGCAATGAACAAGAGGCTTTATGTGGCCTTCGTGGACCTAGAGAAAGCATTTGACCATGTCCCTCCGAAGGTTATCTGGTGGAACCTGAGAAAGCTAGGTAATGAGGAATGGATTGTGCGGTTAGTCCAGGGAATGTACGCTAATGCACGAAGCCGGGTTCGAGTTGGGGAGGGTTTCAGCAAAGATTTTGAGAAAGTTGGGGTCCACCAGGGATCTGTACTCAGTCCCTTGCTCTTCATTCTTGCGCTGGAGGCCTTGTCACCTGTGTTTCAGGTTGGTGTTCCCTGAGAGGACGGATATGCAGATGATCTTCTCATCATTGCTGACTCCCTAGAGGAATGTGTCAGGAGACTCTTGATATGGAAAGAAGCCAGGGAGAAGAAGGGGTTGAGGGTAAAAATGCAGGAAAGACAAAGGTCATGATCTGTGGTACAGGCCTGGACCTCTTGCAGAGTTCAGGCGAATACCCATGCGCTGTCTGTCATAAAGGAGTAGGCAACAACAGCATCTACTGCAATGGCTGCAAACTTTGGATACATAAAAAATGCAGTTGGCTACAATGACTGACACAAAATCCTGATGATAGGTGTGCACGTTGCATGGGAAATCCCCGCCCTAGCTATTGACGGCAGGCCACAGAGTGAAGTCCAGGTCGGACCTGATAAGCTGGAGGTGGTAGCTTGCTTCTGCTACCTGGGTGACATGCTTTCTGTTGGTGGAGGCTGTGAAATAACGGTCACTACTCGTGTGAAAACAGCCTGGAAGAAGTTCAGGGAGCTACTACCAGTTCTCACATCCCACCACCTCTCTTACAAGACCCGTGGCCATACAGCTCTTGCGTGCGGAGTGCCATGCTCCATGCCAGTGAAACTTGGCCGCTGACCAAGACGAACCTGCAGCTCAATGATAGGGCCATGATCAGACAGAGTGACCCTGCATCATTGCAGTCAGATACGTCTATATGAATTATGCTTTTAAAATATAATTTTGCAGAAAAAAAACGCTTTCTTTTTAATATGCACAGATCCATTTTATGTTGGTGGTTGTGTGGTATTTGGTTGTATCCATTCCTGATCTTTGCTGCCTTTCTTACTTTCAAACATGTGGTGGTCAAATTGACATATGGCGATTACAATTACAAATACTCTTTGAGTGAAAAATCATGAAAATGCAATTCTTAATGTGGTTTTCTATATCCCTATCAAAATCGTTTACCCAAAGAGTTTTTATCAACAGATTGAATACATTTTTTCTCTTTTCCCATAACATATCGTTATAGCATCTTTCTTTCAATGATGTATAATGTTGTAACCCTTTGTTTTGCTGCAATCAAACTTGTTATTGTGTTGACATGGTTTCTGTGACATCATTTACGTCATTATCACATTATCAAAGTAGACCCTCCATGTACATCTGAGGTCTGATTCCACAAAATTGGAAGAGGCAGTTAGGAATGCTTACCTACCCTACCTCCCTTCCTTGAACTTCCAAGCAATAACATCTACCTATACCTACCTTACCTTTCCTGCTACCCTACCTCCCCAGTGTTTCTGCAAGACCAGAATTTTTGGGGGTCATTGATGACCCCTTGTTTGAAAATTTGGGGGTCATTGGCAAATTTAGAGGGTCAGAACTTTTTTAATGTATAATTACTTTTTGTCTATGCATGCCTCAATATTAAAGGTATTTGAAGAATGTCCCCTATCGTTAGATAAAAGTTCTCGAAATCGGTGCATGTTTTACTATCAATAGGCTTGTGATCGACGGCTTTTGTTACATTTTCTGTTTCATGGGAATTATTCAATGTTGTGTTGCTTGTAGTTAAAGCCCTATCCTCCAGAGGACAAGAAATAAAAGCGTCTGCTCACCAATTTCATTCAGTTGTTGTTTATCAGTTGTGCACTTTACCCATGCGCAGACAGTCAGTCTAAAAATAGACGTGATGCATTGGTTTCATTTCTTTTAAAGTCGTTGTCTTACATATTTTGGCGTATTGGAGCGATTAAAACTTTCTTTTCTAGACTACTTTTTTTTAAAATTTATGCTGCATAATGGCCCAAAATAGCAGCGAGAGCGGAACAAGCCAAAATTATTTAGAACGAAATCCCATCTGTGCGAATCGCAAATGACTTTTGACATGCGCAGTCGTCGTTTTTGCAATATATCAGATACGTCATGGAAATACCCGGCAAAGATATTTGTGCGCAGGTCTATTTTCCACAGGAACACTATTTATAGAAGCGTTATCATCGAGGTAAATCTCGGCACATAAAGAAGATGGAGTTTCGTTCTCGCTGCTGTTTTTGTGTGCGTCACGAAAAACGCACAGACAAATTGTCAGTACGTCAGCAGTCAAATTATTGCGTCAAAAACGCAAGAAACGCACTCTCGCGGAAACACTGCCTCCCTTCCTTGAACTCCCCAGCAAAAGCATCTACCTACCTACCTTACTTGCTACACTACCTCTGTCTCTGAACTCCCCACCAAAACCATCTATCTACCCTACCTTTTTACATTTTTTGCACCAGGTATGCATGACACTAGCTATTTAAATATGCAGCATTTGGGCACAGGGCATATTTTTTTTTCGCCCTTAGAAGCATCACTAGAGATATTTTGTAAAAGCATAGGTTCCTTAAGTCAAAGACTTTACTGAGCTCAGCTGACCGAAGACATAACAAAGTATAAACATCCTCCATTTTTCTTCTCAATTTCTTTAAAAATTCTCCCTTTACTCATATCAAAATGTCTTCTGTCACTTCGTCGTATATCTTTTTAAAAAGATATTTCTTGCTTTTCTCTATATTATGCTTGATTGTAGCTTTGATGATTTTTAGTTTCTGTCTCATTCCTATAAAACTTTGACGCCTTATTTGGAGTAATGATAGAGATTAAATCTATGGAGTCCTTCAGGCAGACGCTTTTCTGCTTCGAGATTCCTATCGCCGAAACTTGAAACAGCATTCAATTATTAATTATCTTCATTTGTTTCAAATCTTGATGACATTTTAGGTTTGCTCGATGTCTTTCCTTTTAAGGAGCTTGGTTGCCGAATCAATACTAATGCAGTGAGACATGTCGTAAAAATTAACGACAGGAGGTATTCTGCAGCAGCCTGCAGACACATTACGAAGGAGCCATAGCGTGACAAAATCAACAAAATACCAGGTGCACCCATTAAAGACAGATCAGCCAGCTGAGTAGTTATTACTGCACTCTCAAAAAATTGCAAAAAAGCCTTGGCAAGATGCCTTCATTTGGACAGCAAAGATGCTGATCAGA
Source organism: Loripinus fragilis (assembly GCA_964019695.1). Classification (NCBI taxonomy): domain Eukaryota; kingdom Metazoa; phylum Mollusca; class Bivalvia; order Lucinida; family Lucinidae; genus Loripinus; species Loripinus fragilis. The sequence goes on from OZ026523.1 coordinate 69,161,934, forward strand.
ATGGGCTGAAGCTAAAGGCTGATCAGATGCTTTCCTGGGTGGCCAGGTCATTTCATTGCGGTTTGTCACGTAACCGCTCATGTTATTCTACAGCATACTTCAGCCAGACAAACAAGAAACTCTCCAAGGCCTAAATTAACTCTTTGCCTACTAGCATCGCCGCAACTTTTTCAAACAGTTTGGATCCAGTTTGGGAACAACCTTATTCTGATAGTATATCTGAAAGAATTATTCGAAAAAGTGGATTTGGAAAAAAAAATAGCAGACAAAAAAACATGAAATTAGCTGAGGTGAGCTAAAAATCAGCAGACAAGAGAAATTCATGATAAGGGAGAGTAATCTTAAAAAACTTTGGCCTCTGTTATCTCAAATTAAAATGCAATTCCCATACTCCATAGGCTATATTTAGATCATGACATCATTTTCTATTTTTAGACAACATTAACATTAACCCTTTACTCCATATTACGCCTTTGAAAATATTATTGAAAAGGGAGCATTTGCTCTAAGGAGCAAATGCTCAATTTTCCATAATATTTTCTAAAGCATTCAAAACTTTACTTTAATTTTTCTTGTTTTTTTCAATGTTATCTAAAAATATAAAAAAAGATGTCATGATCTTAAAATAGCCTATGGAGTAAAGGGTATAATGTGATTCCCATATCTATAATTTCCAGCCAGTTCTACATTATATTTATCACCATAGATTCGCAGGCTGGGATGTAGCGTAACGACACTGTGGCCCAGATATATTTTGAAGCTGGAAAGGGGGGGGGGGGGGGGGGGGGGGGGGGGTTATTGAGCGTAAACGAAATTTTGGTGTAAATAAAGGGCCATAACTCTGGTACAAGTTTCCGAAAAATAATGTGTAACAATCCCAAGCTAGATCTTGTCAATATGAATGCATACATATAATTTGGTGAAAATAAGCAATTCTCAAGATATTGAGCGGAAACGAAATTTAGGAGCAAATCAAGGGCCATAACTCTAGTACAAATGTTTCAAAATTTATGTGTAACAATCCCAAGGTAGATCATGTCAGTATCAATGCACATACAAAATTTAGTTGAATTCTATAAAGAATTTTTCAAGATATTTAGCGGAAACCAAAATATAACGGACGGAATGACAGAATGACAGACAACCCAAATCCAATATAGCCCCCACTTTTTCAAAGCGGGGCTATAAAAAAAGATATTGAATTGTTTCTCAGGCCACTCTTTTTCTTTTTTTTTTATACCGGGCAGCGTAGCGCAGTCGGTAACGTGTCTGACTACAGATGCGTGTCTGACTGCAGATCCAGGGGTCGGGAGTTCGATCTCGGCCGGTCCAATACTTTCGTAGAGATTGATCATGATAGAATTTTGTATACAGTCATTCTCCTCCCTTCTGCTGATTCATTCAAGAAAGGTTCAGGGCTCGAAAAAAGCACTCGTCCGCTCGTATTTACGAGTTCCTCAGGCTGCAGGGCAAGTGAAAATTTTGATATTTCTAGTGAAATTTAAATTTTCCCCCATATATGCCAATAATTTTTGTGATGCAGGGCAAGTGCCTACTTCCAGATATTTCGAGGCCTGAGGTTGTTGTCAGTTACAAGCAAAAGTATGTGCATGAACTACTGGTTAACCGCCGGTTCAAGCTTGCCCAGAAAAAAGTGTGGTTAGGTAAACTGACGCCCCCCCCATCCCCCCATGACATAGCTGTTGCCAGGGACGTGTAAAGCAACAAAACAAACAAGCACACCACTTTTTTTTTAGAAACAAATGCTGCAGGGCGGGTTTTTATTTTTATTCATCAAAAAATAGATGCGGGAACTTTTTTTTGAAACTCAAACATTTTTTAAAAGCTGTGCTTTGACGGTTATTTCATCGGATATTATTCAAGTCAGGCCATAAAACATGATAGTAAAAGCCTCTGTACATCGAGTAGATTTGACTTCATCATCGATGCATAAAACTTACACTGTCGGGCCTCGATATCAAACAAAACCGTTGAAAATCCGAAAATACCAAAATGGAGGCGAGGAATAAATAAACAACCCAACATTATAATCGCAATGGACCGCAACGCCCTCTACAAACAGTGTAGACCATGATGAAATGCAGCATCATGCTGGCTGCTTTTCATCTGGGTCTTCACTGTTTGTAGGGGTTTCCCGGATACAAAGGGTTAAGGACACACAACACAGTGCCAATGGTGCAGACTTGATCACTATAGTCCAGCAGTCTACTAACTGTAAACCAATTGTAATGAATAATGGATCAGTCCTAAGGAAGATTCCAATCTCAATCTATGAGTAGAAGGTCAACCCTGCTGATATTCCGATATTGACATATGGCATATTCATGCCTATTGGAGATCATTCTGTTCAATTCTCTGTCTAGACAAGTCCTTTAAATTTGAGTCAGCTTAGACTGTTTATGTGATGGTATTGAACTGAGTAACAAGTAAAAGGCAGTCTTCCAGGGCTGCTTCAAAGTGGGAGTCACCAAACTGATACTGACCATCATGATATGACCGTGATATTGGCCTTGTTCTGAGAAAACCTTTATCCAAGTAAGACTCAAACCAGTCTGCTCAGCTACAGAGACTAGCTAGATTACTCATACTTTATCTTATAGTTTAGGTTTTATACTTTCCAGAGAGCATGATCAGCCATTAACCGATTGACTTTTCCATCATGTTTAAATGATACAGTCACACTGTTGTGCCTAGAGCGCGGCATTGCGGGATTCCCGCGATTTTACCGCAGATGTCCCTTAAAATTGCACCCAGCGCGGGCCTAAGGGCGCACCTTGAAAATCTGCTTAATTTTTTGCTGTTTATTACCATTTCCATATTTAGTGTAACCTAATAAAGGGAAGTAAATAGCGCAATTTAGACTGGCACATGGTATTTAGTTATGATAAATGTCCCATGATATTGATTTCTCAACCAGTCCGACACACAACAAGAATGGCGGAAAACCTGCAGGCCAGAAAAAAAAAGCTATTTTAATATAATCTGCTGGTGTATTAAAACTTAGGGCAATGGCAGAAACTACTTCACTATCCATCTACACCCCTTCTCGAGCCAAAACTATAGACATGGAGCTCAAATTTTAATAAAAAATGAAAAAAAACTTCTGCATAACTATTCAATTTAACAGGTAAAAAGAATGATATGGTATGTCCCCCAGAATTTGTAAGTGTCCTCCTGAAATTCAGGTAGAGGGACACCTGTGACCCCCTGCAATCTTGACCTACGCACAACACTGCAGTCAAGTCAGGATGGATGGTCCATTGTATAAAATGGGGGGATGGGGAGGGGGGTTACAGGTTATTATTCCCCACAAATACAGGAATTCTTTCTCTGAAGATGACTTTTCTTAGCAAACAGTGCCATCCATGAGCGCAGACTGATGCAATACTGCATTCTGCCTCATCTCATCTGTGTGCAGATCTTCCCTGCATTTAGTAGTTACTAGTAAACACATGGGTGAAAGTTCAAAAATCCAAAATCCTGAAATTTCAAATTTCCAATCTTAAAACTTGAGGTATGCCCACTAACTACTCACAATTTCAAGTTTAAATGGCCATTTGTCTTTTGACAGACTGACTTTAAATCAGAGAACATATTATAATCTCCCTAATTCAACATTTTAAGGCTGACTTTCTGTGGAAAGTCAGCCTCAAAATCCTGAATTCAGGAATCATCCTTAAAACTCACCCATATAAACAAAGGGTTAATACATGAAGTCTGAAAGCAAACAATAATCCATTGCCTGCTATTGGCGAGACTGGCCACTTGTCGTTTGCTGTTCTCTTCAAACAGTTTGCCCCAGATCAGGGCCGACAAAACATCCCACCTGACATGAATCCAAACTATTTGACACTTTTATGATATTTCTGAAAGATTTTTTCAAAAGTTGATTTTGTTAAAAACTTAAGATGTGTCCAGGGGATATTCTCACACATACTTTGATGAACAAGGGGCGAAAACTTTTGAAGGGATCATTTTGGAACTTGAGACTACATCGCAAATAATAGCTAAATTCCATGACAAAGGGCAATAACTTGTATATAATATTGCGATATAGACTATTTTAGAACTCGGAAAAGATATTTTTGGTACTTAACATTGTGAATAAGTTTGATAAAGTTCTGATCAAAATAACTTGATTCAGATCTAGACCATACATCATAGAAATTTTCATTTTTCATCAACAAAAAACAACAACTCATGATGCATATGGAAATTATAGACCATTATCGAACTCGAGAAACACATTTTGGTTTTAAATATTGTGATCAAGTTTCATAAAGTTGTGATCATTAATGGACACCATCAAAACTGGCGACTTTTCTTGAACAAAGAGCAATAACTCCTGAAGGCATTCAATGAAGACATTAAGGTACTTAACAATGTGACCAAGTTTGATAAAATTTTGAGAGAGCAGACCTCATTAGTGTGACGGGCGTACAGACAGGTGTAATACCTAATGCCCAGGCTATTGTCATGACTAGGGAATTAAAAATTAGCAGACTACAGGGCTTCAGATTTTTTTCAAGATTGGTGGGCCGAAGTGACCCATGGAGCAAAAAATGGTGGGTCATTTTCTGAAATGATGGGCCCAAGCATATCAAACTAACCACACTTGACAGTTGTGTAGTATTCTTACCTACACACTGACACAGACACTTGTATGCATTATATGTATATTGACTGCTGATTATACAGTAAAACCTGTCTTAAATGGCCACTCAAAAAAGAAGACCAATTATCGCTTAATGAAGGTCAAAAGAATTGCAGAATGCTCCAAGGAGAGCATTCTGCAATCCTTGCGACCTTCATTAAGCTACATTTGTTATTAATATCTTTGTTTTGTCTTTTTTGAGTGGCTGCTTAAGACATCATCATCATAAGTTTTACTGTATTGACAACCTACATGTACTCTCTGTTTTGTGGAGTTCGTAGACTCGCTGTAAGATGAATATTTTTATTAAAGTGAGATATTTTCACAACTAAAAAAGGATGGGTCCACTGGGCCCACTGCCATGGAAAGTGATGGGACATATTTTGAAATCATGGGACAATGACCCGGGCCCACCATAAATCTGAAGGCCTGAGACTACACCACGTCAACGCTGACACTGACACCATTTGTTCACAAGTAAGAGCCCAGACAAAAAAGCTACCCCCACGCTAACACCAATCGCAAAGGAGGTCCACACTCAAGGTGGGCGGACATAATTATCCAGCATGCAAAGAGGTAAGAAAGAGCTCCAAATTCTCCATTTTCAAATATTGATATAAACATGCAAGCCATGTCAAAATGATTCATATTCTCTATCTGCAGCAGACACATTTAACCCTTAAAGTGCCTATCACAACTGCAGCAGACGGCATTTACAAATTTTGGCATTATTTAAAAAACGAAAGAAGGCTTTATATTGATTCACAGCCTTATTTGTCCGTAAATCAAGATCTGTTGTCTGCTGCAATCATGCCTCAGTTGATAGAGCTTGATTCGAGACACACCACTAGCAGAGTCTGTAACTGGGAAATCATACCACATAACTGAAAAATTGTTGACTGCCGGGACATAAAAGCATGAGAACAAACTGTTGCTAAAATTTCAACTCTTTGACTGCTGAGTAATTTTGCAAGCTTTTTTGTCATCTGCTGATTTTTTTCAAATCAACTTTTTCAGAAAAAAAATCAGGAATAACAATCAGTGTCAAACAGTTTTGATCCAGATTAAGCCCCATATGCTTCTGTATATCCAAACTGTTTGCAAAGCCCCTTGTACAAGTTAAAATTTCATCTTTATGCATGCTGGATAACAAGAAGCCCACATCACTCTGAATACTTAAACTCTTTGCCTACTTAGCGCCGTCTGCTGTTAACTTTTACAAACAGTTTGGACCAAGATCAGGCGCCACAATACAAGCTGTTTGAAACTCTCAGAAGGTATTTCGAAAAAATGGATTTTGAACAAAATCAGCAGAAGATTAAAAAGAATGCAAAATTACCCAGTAGGCATGATTTTTTGTTTGTTTTGAATCTTTGTGTCTCGGTCAACAATTTTTCAGCCATGATGGGAATGGTCTTCCTCGGTTGAACCAGTAGAAAGCAGAGGACATTTGTGTCTTGCTCAAGGGCACAATGCAGTGCTTCCGGTGAGGCTGGAACATGCAACCGCTAGATCTGGAGTCAATCACTCTACAGGACTTTAGTTAAAGAGTGTGTAACAGAAAAACAGTTTTTTTTTTATTTCTCAATCAAAACATATGTTTTGGGTACTCAACAGAACAGTCTGAATGAGAGGGTTCTTTTGAGCACCAATAACATTTATGCTGAAAATAATGGCTAAGAAAATATTTACTATTTTACACTGAAATTTTTTGTTTATCTAAACGTGATCGAGCTCTTCTTAAATGAATCTCTGAAATGGTGCAATATCATTTATCAGGAGGATGAAAAACAATGTGGATCACGATCAGGTGGCTTCATCAAAAACTTATATCATAAGTAACGCCCCAACCCTTTCGACTAACTTATTGGAGATTATTGGGAAATTTTTCTGCCTCCCCAATTTTGTGTTATAGCCCCTGAAAGTGGAAAATTGGGTTATTTTCAAAATTTTGAAATTGATATATGCACAGTGCGCTTAATTATTCGGTTAAATACAGTGGTATTTTTGTTTCAGATATAAGAAAATTAATCTGATTAATTATCTGCCTGGCGTTCATCGATACATGTACATGGGAATTCACAAAAGCAGATGCCTGAGCTGATCAGGATCCACACTGTTTTCACCCACAAATTCATATTTCTCATGGACTGTTTGGGAACTACATGTAGAACTAACTGATATAGCATTCATAACTAACGCTGAATAAAAAAATAAGTGTTTTTCAGGTAACGGGTCTGAAAATTTTAGGCAGGGTAGGCACACATTTTTTTTAATTATTTTATTTTCTGGAATAAATATACAATTTCATGCATTTTGAAAGGAAACCTGAAAAAAATCTAGGTTTCACCAGTTTTAGGTAGGATTGGGTTACCCTTAACACAGGTATTTTTTTATTTGGCCTAAAAAACAATTTAAGTGTGTGCATATAAGACCATGTGCAATTATCATGTCCAATATGGTAAATATTATGTCAAGAACCTATCATTTTCATGGACATATTCACCTATAGAATAAAATTGTCAAAGACATCGGCGCCTGGTCTAGAGTTCCGCAAACTTCCATGGGGCAATCAATACATGACTCACGCTTTTATTTAACCGTTGAAGCACCATCTATAAGCATCAAGACTGCAGTTAGATTTTGCATATCTGTTTCATATATGTTTGGTAGCTAGGCCATTATGCATAGGGCCAGTTAAGCAAAATAATTTGCGCAAGATTGCGATTATTTTCTTACATGTGTTTTGGGTGCTCAAAAGAACCGTCTCATCGAGACGGTTCTTTTGAGTACCCTCAACATATGTTTTGGTTGAGAAATTAGAAAATAATTTTCAGTTACGCAATCTTATCTGGGAGCCTGTTGTGGCCCTGAATCACTCACCTGGGTCTTTTTAAATCTTTTCCAGCTATTCACGACATTAGTTTCATCTGCTCAATTATCTGAATATAATACACTTTCGAAGTATATAGCCTATATTGAAAACATATGGAGCCAGATCAGAGAGTGCTCCTTGAGAAGCAGTCTGATCAGGGTTCATAGTGTTTGCTTCCATGATTAAAAGTAGTATGATATGCAACCAAAAATTCATTCTTTAATCAATACATGAGCAGCTTTGTGGCCACAAAAAGCTCACTTTGAGCTCATGGCTCGGGTGAGCTAAAAACTGTGTCAGCTACAAATCAGAGTGCCACACAGTTTGGATCCAGATCAGGCCCTATATGTTTTGAATCAATGGAAATATGTGTACCTGTCAATGGCTAGCTTGTTTTTGGGGGTTTTTGCATTCATTGAGAATGGTGATGAAACTCGGAAATGTAAACATGTGCCAATTGTTTCCCTTAGTAATACAGCTGCATGTTGCTTATTATTCTATTTTATCACACTAATTATAAACCTACTTACTAACTAATCAGAAGCCAGAATATGCATATTAAAGAGACAGACTCTGACTGGATACAGATCAGTTAGTTTATTCATTTTTTGTGCAGTATAAATGAGATTACCTGACCAACATAGATCAAAGCATGATGACCTTGGTATATTTACCTGTCTGAGTTATTTTTAGATCAGTCTGATAAATATACTATCTTACTACTATTGTACTACACAATGGCTACCATATACTGACTTGAATTTAAAATAGGTGCTCATTGAATACAGGTAATAAACCCATTGTATACAAATGGATTCTTCCAATAAACTTGGGCTAGTCCTCTGTATATATCTAGAGGTGTAAGCTTATAATTAAAAAAACAACAAATCTTGTATTCTTTTATCTGAAGATCTGTTTTACCTTTATAAGCAGTGTAGACCCTGATGATTTCATCTGGGTCTTCACTGTTTGAAAATGATGTCATTATCTAGCCTATGGAGTAAGTTTTCAGACAGGGAGAAGTTAAAATGGTTGCTCTCAGCGAGAGTTTTTTCTTCTAACCTTTGACTTCCCCTATTATGATATTATTGTTCTATGCATTAAAACTACTCCCACAGTGGAAAATAGGATGATTTTAGTGAGCCAGTTTATGGAGACTACTTCTCCCCTAGATTGAGGCCTGTAAAATATTTTCTGCCAGGGTGGTTAAGCATCTTACAGTCTAAGGTCTAAGGAACATAAGGGAAAAATTAACTCCGGCTACTCCCCTCTGGAGGCCAAGTTTTTCCAGGGATCAAGTTTGATTAGTTATTTTTGTAGGTCCCCCAGTGTCAGTATTTCAGCCAAACAATTTTGAATTCTGATCAGCCTTTTCAAAGGAGAGGATGATTTATAAGTTTTGATTTTAGAGTTATTGACAGGAAAACAGAAGATGTTTTTTTTTCATTTCTTCTCAAAGATATTCTAGGAGACATCACTGTCAGGAAGTTTGATGCAAGTCACGTGTTATGGGGTTATTTTGATTGAAAATGCACAATTTAGTGCGCCAGGGAAACCCTGTGAGGCAGGGGACAAAAATTCCACTCGTCCGCTCGTAATTATGAGTGAAATCTAGAAAGGACGAGTAATTCATTTAACATATTACTCCCTTATGTTCTTTATTGCATTGTAAGTCACTCATCCTGCAGGACAAGTGCAATATCTAAATAATTTTGTCCCCTGCTGCGAGGTATAATTTTCTAGTGGGCCGGCACAAATGCTTTCTGGAGAATTATCCTCTTTTTTGGTCTAAAAAATACTTTGTATCTAAGCATTATGGTACCTTGTTTCAAAACATGCATTCTAGTGAAAGCTGTCAGACTAAACAAACTAGGTGAAACAGTGCTACTGTTTTGCCAGTTGTACTCCTCTGGCAGACTGGCACACAGCATAGGCTTAGAAGAAATAAAATTCTTTAGCCTAAATTGTCATTATTTTCTTATCCATCAGTTTTAACATAATTATGTTTTGGGTGCTAAAAAGAACAGTCTCATTTTGGTTCTTTTGAGTACTACCCACAACCTATGTTTTGGTAAAAATATAATATTTTGTGCATGATACACAGTCTTAACTGAAGGCCAGCACACGGTCATTAAATGGACTAAACTCTTTGTCTGCTGGCATTGTCTGTTGATTACCCTTGCAAATTAACAGTTTGAACCCAACAGCTGTGTCCAAACAGTTTGACACAGAGGGTATTCCATAAACAATTTGTGAAAATGTTGATTTTGCAGACAACAAAAACCTAACCCCTTTCATTCTGATGGATAATATCACATACATATTCAGACAATAATTATGGAGTTGTCAACTCAAAATTACTATGAAAGGATATTTTTCTGTCCCTGAAGAGTGTTTTTATCTTAGCAAAAATGCAGTATTTCATCTGGATCTTCACTGTTTGACAAAGTACCTGTCTACCAGTATCCAGATTGAAAGGACTAGCCTAGGCTCAAATCCACCAGGCCTTCAGATTTATGGTGGGCCCGGGTCATTGTCCCATGATTTCAAAATATGGCCCATCACTTTCCAAGGCAGTGGGGCCCAGTTGACCCATCCTTTTTAGTTGTGAAAATATCTCACTTTAATAAAAAAAATATTCAACTTACAGCGAGTCTATAACTCCACAAAACAGAAAGCATATGTAGGTTGTCTATACAGTAAAACATGTTTTAAGCAGCCACTCAAAAAAGACAAACAAAGATCTTTATAAAAATGGTAGCTTAATGAAGGTCAAAAGTATTGCAGAATGCTCCCCTTGGAGCATTCTGCAATACTTATGACCTGCATTAAGCGATAATTGGTCTTCTTTCTTGAGTGGCCAATTAAGACAGGTTTCATTGTATAATCAGCAGTCAATATACATATATATGCATGCAAGTGACTGTGTCAGTGTGTAGGTAAAGTATACTACCCAAATGTCAACCATGGTTAGTTTGATATGCTTGGGCCCACCATTTCAGAAAATGACCCACCATTTTTTGTTCGATGGGTCACTTCGGCCCACCAATCTTGAAAAAATCTGAAGCCCTGATCCACAACCCTAGCTTCCATTGAGTGTTCAATCTAGGGGTGGAGGCAATCGGGGCTATTGATCTGGGGGGCCTTTTTAATCAAATGACCCCTTGCTAAAGCAAGAGCGGGCCATCTTTACCATTGTTTGAATAAAAGGGAAATATTGGGCAGTGTTTAATTTCATATGAAATCGAATGAAAATGACCCCCTTTAAAATTTCCTAGATTGAACACTGCATGTCACCTTTTTGTTAAATTCAGCAGGACCTTCTGGCTTACAAACAATTAAAACTGCAAACTGGATATACAAATAGGGTGTTTCTGATAATTGGGCACTTGGCAGCTTTTTGGATAATTTGCCCCAAATATATCTGGTCAACCCTAATTAGAATTGCCTCCGCTACAATTCTAATTAGTATCCACAAGATACACTCTCCTGAGTAAATGTACAATATGAGCCGCGGCATGAGATTTCCAACAATTTGACATTTTGACAAGTGTAGACTCGGACGAGCCTCTGCAGCCTCCTTTTAAGCTTAGAAACTCCAAATGGTGTTCAGTCAGTAGCTTAACAATCATAGAATACTCACGCGACTAGCAAAGGCTCTGATCAGACTGCGCGTATGCGCAGGCTGATCTGAGGCTTTGCTGGTCGCACATAACACATTGATGGAAGTCTCATGCACTGGCTCATAAATTATGTAACTACACTATCTATCTGGATTGAGAGAATGTAAATAGATCTGCAACTTGGTATATAGCCAAACAACTGCACATTACTTTGGCATGAAGCTCCACAAATAAAACCTTTTTTTTGTTTGACTGAATTAAAGTTAATAATATAAATAATAATAATAATAGATTTTATTTCCTTGCTAGCCGTGACTTTGTTGCCTGCTGATGATCTTTGAAAACAGTTTGGACCCAGATCAGGACAGTTTACTGCTCTGAGTGTTCTTAAAATAATTATTTGAAAAAGTTAACTATTTTTAACACTCTGGTGGTATTCCTGAAAGACTTTTTTGAAAAGGTTCATCTTTAAAAAAATCGACAAGACAATAAAAAGCATGAAAAACTACCCAGTTGGCAAAGAGTTACAAAACAGACATCAGATCCTGGCCGAAAGGTAAATGATTGGCAGTTCCTGAATTTAACCACCTCAAAGTTTAAATAAAATAAGTTGAAAAATGTAGGTCATCAAATGACCACAGAGCTCCAGTAAGCTTTCAGGTTAATTGGGTATTTACGCAACCTGATTATACTCAATTCAGTATTTGCAAAAACATGTGCGTCCTTAAAACTTTTTACCACACATATTTTTGCCCAGATCTAAATTTTACAGAAAGTTTAATCCAACAAGGAGCTGGATTGGTGATACTGCATCTAACTGCCTGTCTGGCTTTGTGATAGTATTGCCATACTTTTGTGATGGCCCCAGCTCTGTGATGATGCCCACTGATCCAGGGCACTTGGTAAACAAATATGGCACATATACCCAGAATTGCTCAAAACAGATACATTTGTAGGCTTTGTTTAACATCCCATTCAACAGCTATGGTCATGTCAGACACTTTTTTCCTGGGCAAGCTTGACTAAGCCGGTAACATACTTTCACTTGTAATTGACAACAACCCTTCTTAAAACAGGGGAAGGGAGGAGAGTGGCCATAGAAATCATTTCATGATCAATCTCCACAAAGTATGCGACCGGGCCGGGATCGAACTTGCAACCCTGGATCTGCAGTCAGACACGTCAGTATAAACTTAAATTATGAAGATTGCTACAAGACAATGAATTGGTTTTAGCTCTTTGTAGAAATTCACCCAGTGATCATTTCTGCCAAATTATTTTGATTTCTAATCAGAGGTCTATTTTAAAGATTCCTTATAGTCACAATAAACGTGTCCTATGATAATGATGTCCAGGTTTTAGACAGATTGAATTTGTTTTAGCTATTTTGTAGAGGGTCATCCAAAGAATATTCCTATCAAGTTTGGTTTTAAAATTGCACCATGCCGTGATACGGGAGTTGGCACTTAAAGTTAATTGTTGACGATTCACAGCAATCAACTGACGACAGACAATTGAGTGACCACAATAGTTCTCTAAAGCACTTCCTCAGCACTGCTCAGGTGATCTAACAGGGAACACCAATCCAAAAAGGTCAAGTGATAAGGCCAGATTCAAAAATGAATTGTTTCTCAAGCACTGCTGCATCTCTCAGTGGTAGAGTGCTTGACTGGAGACCGAGGGGCCTCGGGTTCGAGCCTAACCGGCGTCACTGCGTTGTGGTCCTTGAGCAAGACATATTTATCCTAGCTTAGTACTGGTTCAACCCAGGAAGACCCGTCCCTGTTTAACTGAAAGATTGTTGATGGGACGTAAAGATTCAAAACAAAACTGCTGCATCTGTTTAAAACATCCCGCATTACATCTTTGTATTGCTTTCTAAAACTTAAATGAAATAAAAACCACATTTCCAGTTCAAAACATCAGTATCGGTAAAGGTAATGTGGTTTCACTCAGACGTTGTGGTCTTTTGCAGGTAATGTCCAGTTGTTTAATAATTCTTGCATCCATTTACGGTTGAATTGACCAATATTTTCTACTGTTTTTGTTTAGTTTTCGAGGCCTGACACCATAAGTTTTATACATCTGCTATGAAATCCAATCTACTAAATGTGCAGATGCTTTCCCTATCAAATTTTATGGCCTAACTTGAATTATGTCCATTGAAATGACCATAAAGCACAACTTTATATAAAAATATTGTTACAAGTTAAAAGAAAAGTTCCCTCATCTGTTTAAATAAAAATCCGCCCTGCTGCATCTGTTCTTCAAAAAAAAATTGCCTGAGAATAAATTCAATATTTTTTTGGGGGCCTAAAACAGTGAAAGTAACTTTGTACATCACAAAACAGTCTCTAAACTAATTATTTTCATCTAGTTATTGATTTTTCTGATTTTAGGTTTTGTTTGTTTGTTTGATTTGATTCTTTACATCCCATCAACAATCTTTCAGTAAAACAGGGACGGGTCTTCCTTGGTTGAACCAGTACTAAGCTAGAATAAATCAATGTGTCTTGCTCAAGGACCACAACCAAATGACGCCGGTGAGGCTCGAACCAGCGGCCCCTAGGTCTTGAGTCAAGCACTCTACCACTGAGCCACTGCGCTCCCTCTCTGATTTTAGGTGAAAATCATTTCATATTCTTGAACCATGTATAGTTCATACGGCACCAATTCAGCCCCAGTAGATATCAAACTTGTGCTGATTGCCTTTCAAAGGGCTCAATGGCGCAGTTGCCAATTTCATAATAAGCTTTCCCAACAGGTTCAGATTAGCTCAGAGCACTTTCCGAATAGAAATAATCTGACCAATCAACAAGATTTCCAATAACATGACCTACATTTAAGCGTTTCCAATAGCCAACTAGAACACATTCGATGGCGCGCCATCGCAAATCCCCACGCTCTCGAAGAAATCTAATGGTAATTGACCCTTTGACCCCATCCCAAGGTCACCAGTTTGATCGTAGGTTAAAATTTTTCAGTGGATCCTGGTCTACTGCAAATTCCCTTTAATTGATATGCCACATGACCATTTTCAGAAAAAATTTTTTTTTGACCCCTCCCCAAGGCCCCAGGGGCTGGGGACCCAATAAATTGTGCCGCTGCATGTGCAATTCATGTAAGTAACTAACACACCAAATCTGGTTGAATTTCGGAAAAAAAAATTTTTTGGCACCCCCAAGTCCAACCCCTGGGCATGACCCAGGCGCCCGAATAAAAATCCCGTCTGATATGTTATATATCTTTCATATGTGAGAAGATACACAAAGTTTGGTTTAAAAATCTTTGAAATTGACTTTGTAATTCAGATTTTATGATATTTGACCTTTTGGCCCTTCCCCAGGGCCCCAGGGGACAGGGACCAAAAAAATGGTGCCGTTGCATATGCCATTCATGTAAGTAACTCACACACCAAATCTGGTTGAATTTCGGAAAAAAAAATTTTTTTGACCCCACAACCCCCACGGTACCCCCAAGTCCCACCCCTGGGGCATGACCAAGGCGGTCAAATGAAAATCCCTTCTGATATGTTTTATATCTTTCATTTGTGAGAAGACACACAAAGTTTGGTTTAAAAATCTTTGAAATTGACTTAGTAATTGAAATTTAATGATATTTAATGATATTTGACCTTTTGGCCCCTCCCCAGGGCCCGGGGCCAAAAAAAAATGTGCCATTGCACGCCCCATTCATGTGAGCAACACACACACCAAATTTGGTTGGATTTCGTCCAATGGTTTAGGAGGAGATAGCGTGACGGACGGACAGACGGACGGAGGCGATTGCAATATCCCCGACGCTTTTTTAAAAAAGCGCGGGGATAATGATGACAAGTGAAAAAGTGTGAATTTGTGTAGTCTTTGATTACGTTAGGAATGTCTATTACTGGATAGATTTGATGGCACAGTGCTACTGGTGCTTTTTGCTGAGATTTTAGGGCATTCTTCAATTGGTGAAATGTTTACATGATCACTGTCAGATTACACTGGTGCTGTTAAGTATGTCACTGACGTCAAAAAGTAAAAAAAACGCAAAATTTTTATGCTATCAAAAATATCTAAATTTAGTTTTCCAGGTACACACTGGTAAATGTAAACATCGATTTGGTGGTATTTACGCATATTGCCAGTACTTCATAGACTGGAAGTGGTAGATATTGGTGTTAATACTATATAGAAAAACATGCCAGATGCCTAAAGGACTATAGAATTAGATCATTTTTAAGTAATCCTATCGGCATGCACATGGCGATTTATGTAAGCATTTAGGAATAGATTTGAGTACCGATCTGGATGATCGGTACTCAAATCTATTCCTAAATGCTTACATAAATCGCCATGCACATTGTGAATACTTAAAAATGACGTATACATTCAACACCCTAGATAAGCAGCGTATTTGCGTAAATATGCAATAAAAATCATCAAAAAAAGCAATTGAAATGAAATGTGTGCGTACCGAAAAGCAATTCTAACGATCGGTATGCAATTACATGCCATGTCATTGCGTACCATTTGGTCCATTTCTTTTCCATTCGGCTAATAAACAAATGCCAGTCGGGTATTGATTTTATTTTTACTAGCGAGCGCGCAATATACTCCACTTTTATGAAAATATCGGCGCCCAGTCAAGTATTTCGCGTAAAACAAAGTGATGTGAAGTAATCACACTCAAATGTCAACTTTGCTTCAGGAACAATAAAATCCGCGAGTTTGATACTTTAGAAAGACAGACAATGGGAGTCAATAAATATGCAAGCACATTTCCGATGGCTTCATGCAATAAGGAAAGGTGTAATCACAGAAAAAAAAACGTGGCATAAAACATATGAAAATACGCAATTGTTTTTGCAAGTACGCAATTGAGGATAACCAGGTTGCGTAAGTACCCAATTGACCCAAAAGCTTATCTAGGGCGCTGTACATTTACCAGCGTGAGGTAGCAAAAAACATACTAATGCGTACTTCAGAAGCAATTCATACAAGAATGTATGTTTACAGAACTCATTTACTGATGGTAATTTGATGCTGGGCTCGTGGTTCCAGCATCAATTTTGATTTGCTGATTTTGCTGTGACTTGAATTATGAAAGAAATCTGGTAAAGTAAGGAAGGACTATGAAATTGGGCATGTCCCTCTCTAGACTGATCACTGCCGGCGAGTTTCAATCTGTGAGACAGGGTCAAGTACCTGCCTTTATCAATAGATATAGTTCCACAATGACTCTTTGTGAAACAGAACAAGAGATTTTTTTCGATTTGATTCTTAACATCCCATCAACAATCTTTCAGTTAAACAGGAACGGGTCTTCCTGGGTTGAACCAGTACTAAGCTAGGATAAATGTGTCTTGCTCAAGGACCACAACGCAGTGACGCCGGTGAGGCTCGAACCCTCGGCCTCTCTGTCTCGAGTCAAACACTCTACCACTGAGCCACTGCGCTCCCTACAGAACATGAGAGAATTGATCCCTCCGAGCCCCAAGAGTTGGCCATTTCAGCTCATCAAGCATATCCCAAACACTGCTTAGTGCTGGTGTTGTGCCACCTCCTAGTCTCTGTGCCTCCTACAGTGGAGGTAGTTTTGGTCATGGGTTTGTTTCACACATGAGTTGTTTGGCCAAGTAAAAGGCGGCTGGATTTCAGAGATGTTTTACGGAAAATACTGTACTTTCTTGCAAGAAAGCCAATGCGCTTGGCTGACTTAATCTATATAGCTCTCTTTGATGGCATTTTGCATTGTGTGGTGAAACCGAAAGTAAAACGCATCATCCTAGGTGGTTTCTGATTGTTTCCTACAAGCTACACTATTGATCTGCCGGATACTTACGCTTGTTTCATTTATAACTGATCTATATTTAGAATAAGGTTACGAAGTTTGTGGTAACAAAACGAACATGCCCGAAGAGAAACAAATTCGGATTTCCTCTACCTCTTTCCCCAATGTGTAAACAAGAAACAAAATATAACACTCTAGAAAAACATTAAATGCGTAATGCTCATTTTGTTTTTCCTACATGATACGCACTAGAATATAAATAAGAACATATCCTGACATATATTTTCGTAATTTACCAAGTACGCGGGCTTAATTAAAGCACTGCATTAATATTCAAACTGACAGAAACAACCCACTGCCCAAATGACTCACATCAGAAACATCTCACCGAAATTGGCTGAATCGACCCACACCAAAATAAAATAAGGACATCTCTGCCCCAGTCAACTCAGCCAAGTTTATAGGACAACTTGGCCCTAATTCATACGACAACGGGGCCCTATTTTTTTTATTTTATACCAAGATTATTTGTGCATGCGTATGTATGATTGTCTTCTTTTGAATTTTACATTGGACCGAGTTGTCCTGCGATTCCCTACTGCAGTCCCTGACCAGTGGGCTGTTGTCCTCTATCTTTCTGAACTTGTTACTATAATGACAATTATTGCATTAACAATAACAATCATACAGGCTCTATCTAGGGTCATTCTTTTCTAAGTATACAGCATGTTACTCATTTGTAAGATAACATCACAACAAGCATTCTTCAATTTGTTTTGTCTACCGAATGCAAATATAGGTCAGTGGGGTACTTAAGTCTGTGTTAAATATATCAGTTATCATGTAAAATATAACTGTAACAACACCGGTAGATAAGTGTAAGCAACTTACCGTTTGCAACCACTGTATTAAACAGCAACAATCCTGTAAAATAGAGGAGAAAACATCGTTTGAACATTGAAAACTTTTAACACCGACATTGACAGGAAGTTCTATTCAAAACCGGAAGTGGTTTAAAAAAACTTTCTAAAATGTTCGTCTCGTCCAGTCCGAAATGGAAAACTTACCAAAAAGACCAAAACAAACTAGCATTTCGACGCAAACTGAGACACCCCAAACTCCCTTGGATAATACATGGAGCCTCAATTTGCTTCCAGACCAAATTAAATTCCAGTGTCATTGACGTTTTACGCTAAACTCCAAGAACCTCCATCATTTCGACCGCATTGCGCAGACAGTTCATTGCGCATATCTGTCTGCAAATGCTGCTTTAGCATGGTGTTGGATCTTAAAGCGGCTGTCCCAGAAACTGCATAAGCATATTCACTATTTTTCTGCTGCTTGCAGCCGTTTGATATCACTTTCCTTTTCTAAATTTCAACCAACCAGGAATAGTCAGAAATTTGCATATTAGAGTACCTGCTTAGAATTATTGTATGAAAAATCATGCGCGGATCCAGAGGGGGGGGGGGGGGGATAGGGGTCCGGACCCCCCCTGAAAAATCACAAGTTATATGGGTTTCTATAGAAATTAGCATTTGGACCCCTGGTAAAAGTTGGACCTCCCCTGTTAAATGTTGGACCCCTCTGGATTTTTCGAAAAGTATAGTTTTCTCTGTAATAACTAACCATTGGACCCCCTCTGTAAACTGTAAAATAAGTTGAGGACTAAAAAAAAAAACAGAAAAAAAGTTATTCAGGCTGTTTTTCTGACCGTCGGTCTGCACCCCCTCCCCCCCCCCCCCCCAACAAAAAATCCTGGATCTGCGCATGAAAATCTCATTGGTTAATAACTGGACTGTCCATTCAAGCTCATTCCAGGTGACAGCATTCACTGAATATAAATGTAAAAGCTAGGGATACAGACTGGAGCATACACTTTTCTTTGGTTTTCATGAAAGACCCTTGACTTATCAATGCATCATCTCCTAGAACATAAAATCAAGATATAACAAGGAGATAAAGCAAAGAAAAGGACTCAACAGTAGATAAAACTGAATACCTGAGCGAAAGAAATCCAACAGGTAAACCCCGGTGGGCCCGACAAACAGCCAAAGCATCAGGCCTCTACCATCTTATCAATAGATAAATCTTTAAGTGGGAACCGTCATAGAGTCTGAAGTCAGACCCACCGGTGTGCAATTAAAGAGGAAAGCAAAGTTGCCAACCGTGATTGGGTTGACCACCTAGCATACAGTCTGTTGCAATACTTTAAGTCTGTTGTTTTCTTAACAAATCTCTAATATCTTGAAGTTTTACTTTTTTTTGATGATTGTTTAGCAAGTTTGTACAAAGCTTGTTCACCTGCATACCCAGCAGGACTTTTAGGATTGTAATACAACTGTTCAAGCTTCATTGTAACTGACCCACGGAGAAGAAAACTCTTCTTTTATACGTTTTTTGGTGGCAGATAAAAGTGCCGGAGAGGAAAAATGGTCTTTGATACGTTTTCTGACACTCAAAATCTTTGCAGACCTGACAAATACGGGAATACAACTTGCTGTTTTTCTGATGGTGCGTTTTTGTTTGGGAGTGATATAACCAGTTTCAGGAGTTTCTGGAGCACGATGCATCCAGTTCCATATTTCCCTATTTCAAATAACATCTTGGGGAATATTCATGTCTCTTAAACCTTCTGCAAAAGCTTGCCAACCTGTAGCTTCACTGCCTTTACGATGTCTTATGACATCATTGACCAAATCAATAATATTAGACCCTGGAATAGATTTGCCATAAAGTTTAACTGTACCATCATCTTCCCATGACACATTTGGGATATTTTTTAGAAGAGAAACTAAAAGCTGAGCTTTACGTTTCATTGTGGAAGGCACACAATCTATGACCAATTGATTCATTTTGGAAGAAACTAGGGTCAGATTGGGGAAAAAGAGATGTTCCTTTTAAAGCTTTTTGACGAGCTGTTTTAAATTTGTGTAAGGCCTGGGCATATAATTGAGATTTTTCAGCTTCAGACATATCTTCATTGGCCATGACAGAAGATAAGTCTCTTTGAGGACTAGCTGTGGCAGATACATTAGGATCAAGAGGCAGTCTAGCTTTTGGATTTGTTTTCAGCGTTTCATGTCTTCCCAAAGTTTAAATGGCACAATAGTCATTTTATGACCATCCATATTTTTTAATTTTTTGATAATTTCACCCAAGACAGAACCTATGATAGGAGCAATTAATGGCTTTAACAATAATCCTAACAAGGCTCCACCTTTCTGATTAAAACATTTCTTTTTTGTGACAAGTGGGACTTGCTTAGAACTCAGTTAACGTATATGTTGCTTTCTAGCTTGTAACTGATTCTTTTGAACATTAGTCAGACGTACATTGCCTTTTAAAAGATTGATGCAACATTCCCTACACAATCAATGACTTCTTTAGGAGATTCTTGAACCATTTCCTCTCGACATTTACTGGTTAAATGAGTCAATCCTTCCAAAATGTACCATAAGTTTTAATCATAGACTTTTTTTCTCATTTTATTTTGCAATTTTCTATGACGTGTTGTTGTTACAGCCATGATTATGAGTGTGTTCAACACTTTGATGTACAGTCCTTTTATAGTTATTTAAAATGAAGTCGTCGTCGTCGTTCAGAATGAGGTGGAGATGGATATTTGCTAGTATTTAACATGTGCATGGTAGCACCAAATTATGTCTTTTTAACAAATATTGTGCTCTCAAAGGAGTAAATCATGCTAAATTAATGGAAGATTGTCTTGTATTAGTGTTTGGGGAATCAAGACCTAAATTTTGCCATGAAGCAGGACTTTCACTTTTACGTTGTGTCACAAAACGATCATCAACCTTTCTTTTTTCTGTTTTGGGGTTTTTTTTTTTCACTGATTTTTGCTTGGGTTTAGGTTTAGTTTTCTTATTAAATTTTCTCATCAACTTATTTCCATCCCATCGAATCAAACTTTGAATGATCACACCACTAAAGAATCCTACACATCCATGTTTTAAAAAGATACTTCGTTTGACTTCAGGATCAACTATAGCACTTGCTAATTTTCTTACATCATTCTGATGTCTATCCATAAATTTTGAGTTTGTTTAGATAGTTTCATTTGACCCTGAACAATTTTTTGAGCTACCAAAGAGAACCATTTGATTATTTCGATTAAACCTGCATTTAAGAGTGATTTTTTATGACTATCTTGTTCTCTGCTTAGATTATATAGAGCATGTATCAGATTAGCTGATGTTCGTTGAGCCATTTTGACACAAATTATGGATTTAAACTCAAACACACCTTTTTATACTCCTGGATAATAGACAACAGGCCCCTGTTGATCTGATTTTGTAAACCAGTTTTGAAAAATATGTGTTGTGAATCTAAGATTATTGGTGTAATTTGTTTCAAAGCGACCAATAAGTATCCATGAGGTATAGAGTGGCATCGTTAAACGCATGAATCATATGGGGAGCTGGAAGTTGATAGCCAATACTTTAATTTGCATCTTATCTCTTGGACTTTGAAATAAAACTAAATAATGAGCATTCAAACTGATGGTGCGAGAAGATTTACTTTGTTGAAATAAGTTTTGTGTGATGTACACCACACTTGCATTTCTATGATATCACTTTCATGTAAACCACAACTTAATTTTTCTTCATCTTTATCTCCTAACATGTCATAAAAAATCACCAAGTGCGTTACACTGGGATCAGTGACAATGAATGAATTTGATGTTTGACCCCTCACGTTCTTGTAAGATATTATAAGATTTTTGCCATTCCTTGTAACATCAAATAAATCTTCTTTAAACTCAATTATCTTTTTGACAAATTCAGTTTTACCACTTCGACCAGAAATAAAAATATTAGAAGGATGTTTAAAAAACAAACTTCCAATATCTTGATTTGAGTCCAACTGGTGTGTAGAGATAGCCATGGCTAACTGTGAAAAAATAACAAAGACAACTTTATTTATACTCAAATTTTAATGAAAATGAACATTAACCAACAGTTTAATACATAATCGAAACAGTTTGTTACATAAAAAAACTGTACATGTTTATCAGCCAAATGTCAATACATGACTATCAGAAAAAAAGTTCAGTACGTGATCATCAGAACCACTCTATCTATGCCAAATATCCATAAGGAACAGTATATCCATCTCCAACAATGACACACACGTTTAGTATAAGTGAAGCGGTACATCTTGGACTACAATTCAGTTGCCACAGTCTTGTCGTCTTTATGTTCTATGATCAGTTTCTTTAAAGTCTTTCGTATCTTCCTTCACCCAGTTGAGCATTCGATCAAAGTGAATGACTTTAGACGTATTGTAATCTAGAGTGAGTCCTTTCACTTTGCAAGTTGATCTTCGATTTCCATCCTTGTCAACAAATTCATAGCCATGGTTCTTTGGTCCCATTCTAACAAATTTCACAATTCTAGCATTGGGTACTTCATCTGTCCATTCTCCATGTCTGTTGTTGACAATAGTAGGGCTCGATAAATGGGGTTTGTGATGATAGATGATAGAGTCTGTATCAAAGTAGAAAACACGTTCATTCAGCTTTTCCAAGGGTTCATACAGCTTCAGTCTGGCTTGAGCAGTGACAAACGCTGCAACAATCACATTACTGCTAGTATGAGGCTCCACATTGGATTCTGTATCATCTCAGTTGACTAGTAGTAGATTTTCTCTGCAAATGTCCACATTCTTGAAATCTTGTTTGGATTTGTCACCAGATCAAATAACTTGGAAGGTTCTGAGATATATTCTGTCTTGGTCTTATTATCTCGCTTTGCCAATTTTTCCAGAGACTGTTTAACATGATCTTGGAAATAGCTCTCATTCCTTTATTTTTCTCAACATTCTCTAATCTGATTCCTTCTGCTTCAAAATAATCTTGCTTGAACTTGATCTTATCTTGCTCTGTCATGCACCAATCAGGATATCCACTAGATTCTTGCTTGATTCTCAGAAACGTATCGATATAGCCAGCAAAGATCCCTCGTTCTCATGATTCTCTGTCATATTGAGCTGTCTCCGAGAAATGCCAGTCTTCATACACATCCAATAACTTGTAGCCTCTGTTCAATGCCTCAAGCAATTCGATAGTAACCCAAGTCTCTGTAAAACTTCTATCTTCTTTTCGTAAATGAGTACATCTCATATGAGGATCTGTCTTTTCAGCACAACTTCTACAGAGTGGAAACATCAATTTCTAACTGCATTTCTGAGGAAGTACTGGGTGGTACAAATTGGTGGGTGGTAACACTTTACACTTGATCAATCCATAGTACTGTCTGCTATTGTCTTTATCAATGTTCTCTTGAGAAAAGATGGTAGGATGTCCAAGTGGAAACCGTCTGTACATGCAAATAGTTGGGTAGAGTGAACACACATCGATGTACTTGATTTCTTCACTGGAAGTCTCATCAATTTCCTGATAGAGTTTGGTCAAGTTATAGTCCATGGGCCCGGAGGGGTCACCATGCACCCCCCTAAGGACCCTCAGGGAGTGGTATAATATTGTTCATTGGACCCCCCTGATTAAGAATTAAGATGTTAACACTCAATATCTTGGGTCCTATCCGCCATTTTGGATGGTTTTCAAGATGGCCACCATGAAAAAAAGACCAAATGCCTATATAGTGTAATATCAGCATCTTACCATCTCTGTTGCTTACTTTTATGAGAAGAACATCTGTATTTAAGACCCTCAACTTCATTTCTGGTATTAAAAAATTAATGTATGGTCTTAACATAAAATAATCAAGATGGCCGCCACTTTGAGGTACGTTTTTTGCATATTTCGTTAGAAAAAGTTTCAATGATTTTTTTGATAATGCAAATTTTAGTTACATGTTTGTGTCATTATTAATTTTGGAGATATATTTACTGTCAGCATTATAAGTCATGTAATATAACAGCAGAGATGGCTGTCATAAATGACACATAGGTCCAAACTAGCCAAATGACTGTAATAGGTTATCTAGCTAACTTTGGAACAATAACAATTTTAATAAGATTATGATCGAATACTGGTATTGACACATCTCATTGTCAGTTGTTAGTGACTTACATTCACAATGTCATTTCATTCTTCAACTACAGAATCGTCAATTAATCACACAAAGTCATCATCTTTTTAATATTGGATAGGCTGCGTACTAGGTTACCCCACCCATTTAAATCAGTAAACAACTTTTCCTAAAAATAAACATAAAACATTTCTATATGCATCTATCTCCCTGATATTGGAATGGCCGTCTTTTTGCTCTCATCAGATTCATCATTTATTGCAGCATACGTTAGTGAAAGTTTAGGATGTAACATACGTTACATTTTATATTAAACACAGCAAAACAAGCATCGGATTCCAAATAGCCTCAACAGAATCTATACGATGTAGCTTTTCCAAATGCGTCAATACTTTGTATTTACCTTATAGAAAATTTATTTTGTTTTTCACAAACTGCTAGGATTATTTTAACTTTTTTACATGATGAGCCAGTTATTGATCTATAAACTTGGTAGCACAATGTAAACATGCATATCAGAAAGGCCACTTTATCAATAAGTGAAACATGATAGTCTGCTGTAAAATGTAAAGAAAAATGACATACACGTGTATGTTTTAATTTGTTCAGGCTTTCACTATAGTGTAGATTTTATTTTCTTGCACTTTGGGATCATTGGTTTCATTATGGAACTTTGAAACTATTAAAGCGTCACTGATGAGGCCTAAATGGCCCAAACTAGCTAGTCTGGCCCAGAAAATATGCACTCTCTGGTTTCATTTTTTATGCATTCTTTGCTGCCAAAATGTACCCTTGAGAAATTCCCAATCAATATAAGCGCAATCAGCTGAGACGTTTATCTATATAAGCTATGAGCAAATAACATATGTGACATACATGACATCAAAACAATTTTTAAACTACCAGCTTTCGCAATCAGTATGGGAGTTTTTATCACTGTTAAGATTTTCTAAAAGATTTCTATAATCCCACTGATCAAAAACAATCTAATGAGAAAGCCAAAAATTCACAATAGTCTTAAAGATTTTTTTTTGCTTTCTCAAACTTTGGATGAATCTGTATGTTAAAGTATAACTGCATTTACCAAACCTTAGTAATATACGATATGCTGAAACATTCTTTTTTTAAGCTAAAATATTCGCTTCTTATTCACCCTATGTTTACAGCCCAAATAAATACATTTGTGAACATGACTCAAGTTCCCTTTTGAATATTTTTGATTTCCTAATTGAGAAATGTGCAACATACACAACATGCAATATTATATGACTTTTGCTTAAATTAATGTAAATATATTCTCCTCGCAACAGACTTTGGTATTAAAGTTTTAATGATTATTAAATTTGAATTATCGTTTATGAGTGCTATCAAATTTCATAGGTTTGCAACCTTACATGTATATTTAGTCCAAACCAAGACGTAACAAGTATTAAATGATATGAAGTAGTCATGTTTTGTAGCAAGTAATAACCAGAAATTCAATGAAAAATGTATCTTTTATGTTAATTTCTGATTTTTATTGAAAAGAATAGACAAATGACGGAAAGCCTTTTACCTATATTCCAAATAAATGAATTGTAGCTATATAGGTTGAAGTGACCTTCCCTGCAATGCTATTTTCCATTCTGCGCTACCCTGCAATCGCTTCTCCTAGCTTACCCAATCCTCAAACCAACCCCACCTTATGACTGTCCTGTTCTTATCCTTCCTGACACATATCTGTACTACCCTATAATTCTTACACAACCCATTTAACTACCCTATCATTGCCCATATCATCACCCATCCTACATGATCAACCCTCTCCTAACCTCCTCATTTGAAAAACCTACCTTTATTTGTATCATATGTTATCCAAACCTACCCATCTTTTCACCCGTTCCTACCCTGTTCCACTGTACCATACATGTACTATAATCCATCGCACATTACTCTACCACATCACTACAAATCAAACTTACAATTTACCTATCTTTACTACTCCTATTATAACTATACCATATTCCAAACAATGCCCTGTTTTGCCCTTCCCCTAGTGCTACCTGCTGCTAAAATGTCCTATTAATCCCTACGGTTTCTTATCCTTTATATTAATACCCCTTTTATATCCTACATATCCAAACAGCGCATACACCATACTAACAACTATCCCTACTCATATCCAAGGGGTATGAGTGGATGTATGTTAAGGATGTGTATCTGGGCATAGATTGGATGAGAGTAGAAGTAAAATAGGGTATACTTATGATAAGGTAGGCTATATGCTACAGATATCCCTGCCTTACCAAAGGGCCGACCCTTGCACAAACTCATACTTTGTCTAACCCTGCTCATAACTACCTTGAATCTACTCATTTCTTTCAAAGTATTTGTAGGAGATTCTGCAAAAAGGGGAAAGAGATGTTAAGATAGACATTTATAAAGGGAGAGTATACCCAAAGGTAGGGTAGCCAATCAATTAGCATTACCCTACCTTAACACATGCTCATACTTTAACCCTTATAATACTCATAACCTACCCTGACCAGCAATAACTCCTACCCTTCTCTATCTCTATATTCATGCATATCTATCTTAACCCATAATAGAAGAGATTATGGCTCCATATAGGTATGGTTTGAGGCTATTTTCGACCCAGATACCTGTTTTGTTTGGTTTAATGTAAACATGTAACATATGCTACACCCTGAAGCAGCCAAATAAACTTTCAAAAATGTATGCTGCAAATAAGTGACGATTCTGATGAGCGCAAAATGAAGGTCATTCCAATATCAATGAGATAAATGTATGTAGAGGTGTATATTTATCTTTATTTAAAGGAAAACTTGTCTACTAATTAAAATGGGTGGGGTAACCTTGTATGCAGCCGATCAGATATAATAAATTTTATAACGCTGTGATTAATGGGCAATTCTGGTGTAGTGAAATGAAATGACTATGGAATATAACAGAGATACCAATGAGATGTATCAGTGCCATTATTTGATCATAATCTTATTAAAATCGTTATTGTTCAAAAGTTAGCTAGAGAACAGGCATTTGACTATGTTGGACCCACTTGTCATTTATGACAGCCACCTTTGCTGTCATACTGTATGAATAAATACTGCTGACAGTAAATTTATCTCCAAAATCATAATGAACCAAACGTGAAATTTTGAATTGTATTTTTAAAAGAACCATTGAAACTTTTTTCTGAAGATTAACGAAAATATACAAAAAACATACTTAAAAGTGGCGGCCATCTTTAATGCACTATGTTAAGACCATACATTAAGCTTTTAATATCAGAAATGAAGTTAAGTGTCTTAGATATAGATATTCTGCTCATACAGGTAAGCATAACTGATGGTATGAGGGCGATATTACACTATGTATGCAGTTTACGTTTTTTCATGGCGGCCATCTTGAAAATCATCCAAAATGGCGGGTAGGACCCAAGATACCGAGTGTTAACATCTTGATTCGAAGTCAGGGGGGTCCAATGAACAATATTATACCACTCCCGGAGGGTCCTTAGGGGGGTGCATGGTGACACCTCCGGGCACATGGACTATTAGTCCTTCCACCAAATAAAGCATCTCTCTGTCTCAAAGAACGCTGAGTCCACCTAAGATCAAAAGTCTGGATCTTCCTTGTATCTCTTGTCACAGTCTCACTCCCAAAGTCCCACCACCTGATATCCTGCTCTGTTTAACTCTTCACTCTTGCCAATGGTCAGTATATACAACTGATGCATGGTCAAACACTGATGATGTTGAACTCTAATGAGTAGTACATCCATGCCAGAAACATCCATAGAATTCAAATATGGTTTCGAGATTCTTCATGGTAGCCATCCACATAATGTCCATTGATTCTTTGCTCACCTCCATTCAATGCATGTTTGATCTCAAAAAATACCCCATGTCATAGCTTCATTTTGAATCCATCTTACAGCTTTGATAGAGTAGTTCTTTTGATTAGGATAGCCTTCAGGTGGGATGATGGCAATACTGTTTTCTGGCATATGATTTTTTTGCCATACTTTTGAACAAGCTTGAGTGAGAGTGCATGCTTCAGAGAAAGGATCGAGTCCACTAATGTTGATCAATTCTCGTCTGAAACAAACAGATCCTTTTCTTAGAATATCCACATCACTACGACAGTATTCTTCCATCTCCCATTTGAAGTCAAATATAGCACCACTCTCAATTTTCCCTTTATGCCAAGCTAAAAATACCTCACAATCCTTGACAGATATCTGACCAGGATTGTACATGTCTACAGGAAAGTAAGGTCCAACATACTTCTGGTTTGGCAGTGTATTTGCAAGATGAGGAAAGTAATCTTTTTTCATCTCTGTCAAGCCAAATGTATCTGGGAAATATGCCAATCTCATATGCAAAAACTGATAAGAATCAAGGAAATGTGACACATCCTACTTTCATTCTAAGTATAGTATTTCCATTCATGATCACTTCAGGTTTCACTGTACCATATTCTAAGATATAGTGTAAGATGAACTGGCCATCATACCCTCCAAAATTATTTGCAATACATGTCACTCCTTAATGCTCATCACCTAAAACCCAATTGCAAAATTGTGGTAAAGGGTCTATGCCTTCAAAGATAAATTTGCTCAGATCTGTTTGTGTCGAACAAGTCGGACAAAAAGTATCTATGGGCAAATCCATGCAATCATCACAAGTTTTATGAGCAACACTGAAATTCACTTGATGTGTACCAGTTTCTTCATTTGAATCGAAATCAAAGAAGATGAAACTAGATTTCTTAGGTAGAGAAACCTCTTCTCCTTCATTTTCAGTAATCTCACGTTTAGATCATAACTTTGAATTTAGCATTGATGATTGGGTCCAACAATTTCTTTACAATTTCTACATTTTCTCTGTCCTGGGCATACATGATTTTCTTATTGCCCACAATTCTAAAATTACATTTACATCAATTATACACAAAGTAAGTAAGGGTGCAAAGATCAGGAGTCGATACAATCAAGTACCACACCTGACCCAGGATACCAATGGGAAAGTGACAAACTAGTTAGACACCACAAACGAGAGTCAAGAGGTCAGCCCTTTCCCAGCAGGTGACCACAAAGCACATATAAACAGACACGCACAAAGACATAGCAAACACAAGACAGAACAAAAACATAAAAGATCCACAAAAGAAGTACCGCCTTGGAACGTTCAGTAAAATATTTTACTTGAGGGCTTAAACCGGTTTAATGGCGCCAACCCCACCCATAATTCAGATGTGGATCAAGACACATAGATATTTGGTTTGCATGAAAGACCCCTAACTTATCAATGCATCATCTCCTAAAACATATAAATCAAGATATAACAAGGAGATAAAGCAAGGATAAGGACCCAACAGTAAATTAAACTGAATACTGGAGCAAAAGAAATCCAACAGGTAAACCCCAGTGGGCCCGACAAACACCCAAAGCATCAGGCCCCTACCATCTCATCAATAGAAAAGTCTTTAAGTCGGAACCATCATAGAGTCTGAGGTGCGACCTAACGGCGTGCAATAAAAGACCAAGTTGACAAATATATTTTTGCAAAGGGACCAAGTTGACAAATATATTTTTGCTACTTAGATTTCATTGCCTTATGCTTTGCAAAACAGTCTCTACCATGAAAAGTTCTTTTACAGTCCATACAACACATTTTTTGTCCAGGAATACAAGGAATGTCGCTATAGCAATCTTCACATCCATCAGCAAATCTGTGGGCTCCTCTGTTAGTATATCTAACATCACAATACGTGCAGTGATAACTGGCACTGGGAAATCCTGTCACTTTGGTAATCGCATCATAGTGATCTTCCCCATTGAAGTAGATATGGATCACCCTCATCTCAGGCTTCCTCTTGAATTGAAGTGGAAATATCAGTCCATCTTTAGGATATCCCACATCTGAACTAAGGGTGAGGTTGGTGCACTGTTAAACCGGCTTAAGCCCTCCAGTAAAATATTTTACTGACCGTTCCAAGGCGGTACTTCTTTTGTGGATCTTTTATGTTTTTTTTTCTGTCTTGTGTTTGCTGTGCTTTTGTACACATATGTTTATATGTGCCTTGTGTCACCTGCTGGGAAAGGGCTGACCTCTTGGCTCTCGTTTGTGGTGTCTAAATGTGAGTTTGTTACTTTCCCATTGGTATCCTGGGTCAGGTGTGGTACTTGATTGTATCGATTCCTGATCTTTGCACCCTTACTTACTTTGATTATCAGAGTTGTATTGTCTATGCTGTCATTAAAAGACTCCCCACACTTATTTAATCATTTAATGCTCTTATTAGACATTTCTACCCACAGGCTGACACCTTACGCTTACACCTTACACTGACTTTATGGGTGCAGTGTATTGTGCATTTGCGGTCAACTTTTTAATTTTTATCAAGCAAACTTTTATGCAGATATGTTGTCTTATATGCTTTAGTGCATTATGAAAAGGCTGTATCTATAGAATGTTCTGCTATATATGTTCAATGAACCTAAGGTGAATTAAGAGTGATGACCGCAAAACTCAAATGACATTTTTCTGGGAATTACAAATATTTCAGCCACTATTTTCATGTGCTTTAAGCGAAAAAAGAACTTCATATATATGGACAACACTCTGCCCTGAGTTGAATATAACAACCTCTGAGCAAACAAGACATCTTGGTGTAAATGGGAGTTATCGACCACAAAAACACAATCGCTATATTACACGCTCTGGTTAAGATATCGGGGGATTTTCTCAGAATACGCAGGATAACTTTACATTACATCGGTACGGTCTATGTGTCTACAGTTTTAAGTTGTCGGACACTGTATTGCAGAGTATATCCGTTGTCTATACGCTTTTGATATAATAACCTTTGCTCGTCATTTAACATGCTTTACAGTCATGACTATATCTTCCGATTTATGGCGTAACGAAAGATGTACATGTACATGTACCTCAGCGGATGTATATAGAATATGTGGAATAACCTACATTTACATGTACCTCAGCGATGCATATGGAATAACCTACATGTACATGTACGGAACAGCTGTACATAATTGGATGCTGAATTCACTTTTTTAGAAATGGCGACCTCGAATGCCTCAAGATTTTGCACCATTCCACACATGCTTCTATCTTGCCAATGTAACTGACGAGATTAACTCTTTCTGCGTTAGTGCCGAGTTGTGTCTTCGACTATAGTTTAGAGCCAGATCAGACCGACAACATGAACTTTGTAACAATTTGACATTCTGGTGGTATTCTGGATTATGTTTAAAAATTACCAATTTAGAGAAAATGAGCAGACTTCAAAAAAGCATGCAAAATTACCCAGCATGCAAATACGTTAACTGAATTAAAAGTATCCCGTTTTCAACACTGTAGATAATGTGGATTAAGGTGCTTTTGAACTTCAGCTACTGTCGTTTTGAAGTTATCAGACTGTTCCATGGCATGTAAAACATTCACAGTCATATATGTGATGATTTGTGGTGCGTATGAAATAGCATGCACATAATTGTGGCGTCAACTATTTTTTAGCATAGAATATATTTGTAAGCGCAGTTCAAGATTTAAAAGCGATATTTGGTCCATCTTTCTTTAATCTAAAGGCTATTCTGTTCACGATATGTGAGGTATAACATCGGGCAGGCGGCGATGCTGAGCGCAATTCTTTAACCTAAGAGTCAAGAAAATACCACAATCACATACTGCAGACCAACCAACCACACCATTAGTTTTCTATCTTGCTGTGACTGGTTGAGAAAGGGATAGTGTTAACTTTGGGAGTGAAACAGTTTTAAGATATGCTAGTATAGGGGTCCAAAATATCATATTTGAGTGTAAAATCATGATAAATGAGTAAATTCAGCTAGGGAGACTTGTATGGTGATATTTCTACAAGTTGAAGTGAAAGGTGAAACTCAGCACTGGTACAAATGCAAAATAATTTCGCAGAAATGTTCCCCATAGTGCTCTCTAACAAAATTGCCTTTAAGTTATTAACTTTGCTCCGCCAAACAAGCTGGCTGCCAGAGCTGTAGATAAGAAATATCTCTAAACGGCATATTCTCTCGAGCCACTGGTCCTAATTCAAAAACAAATCACAAGAAGGTTTATTATAAGGTCATCTTGTAAAATTTCTCAATCGGTTCTGATCAGCTGAACAAAATGACTACAAGAGTTAAAATAAGAACACCACTTAACACAACATCAGATTCTCAGCAATTTTTCAAGATTCAAAATAGTTATATTATACCAGTGTCAAGGATAAGTATGAATTTTTTTTATCAAAATACATGTATAACATGCCGTTAATTCAAAGTTATATGCATTTTCACTAAAATACCTTGACTGGCCAAAATGATGCTTGACAAAGCGTCGTCACCGTTTTGCATACCAGCGTCTAAACAATGTTAAAATGAAAAATAATAAGTATGCAAAATTTGATCGAAATATACCATGTGGTTTAAGATTTATGAGCATTTATACTAACTGACCATTACCCGCCTGACTGATGCTCGGCAAAACCTTGTCTGTTAAACGAAACTGTTACGCATGCCAGTGTTTGGACATTTTTGACATGTATATGTATGCAAAATTTGATCAAACTATACCATCTGTTATAAAGTTAGGAGCAATCAACAACGACAGAACCACCGCAAAAGAATGTACAGCCAAATCTGTGCTCTGGATTCTGCTGGGTTTCTTTAAAACACAAACGTGTTAAGCTTGAATAGAGGATTTATCGTCAACAAAACTTTCTAAATTGTTAACCTCGTGTCTTACAGCTGTTAAAAAACATGTTATCAAGTACTGTGAAAAGGTATATGAGAGATCCGGTAAAAACCTATTTTGGTCTATTAAAAATTCAGGTGAAATTTTAGATAAACTTAAAGCTAGAGATTTCAATGCGACCAGTTTGTCTCCTTATGATATTTTTACTCTTTACACTACTTTACCTAATACTTAAATTAAAGATAAACTTATTGATCTTATTGAAAGAGCCTTCCAGAGAGAATGCTCTCCTTACTTTGCATGTAATGACAGAAATGCATTTTTTACTTAGGAAAACCTAAAAATTATCATGCATGGTCATGCCAAAATGTATGTGATGCGCTGACCTTTTTGTTGGACAACATTTCTATTCGATTTGGCACCAAGCTGTATAGACAAGTAGTTGGGATTCCTATGGGCACTAATTGTACTATTTTGGTTGCAGATTTATTCCTGTTTTGTTATGAGAGGGACTTTATGATGTCACTTTCTGATGATAAGCAGGCTGATGTTATTGATGCGTTTAACAGCACATCCAGATATTTGGACGATATTTGAGCATTAATGATGTTTATTTTGACAATATGGTAAGTCAAATATACCCTTCAGAGCTCCAACTTAATAAAGCCACTACCCCTGATATCGACGCTGCATTTTTTGAATTACATTTGTCTTTTCTAATGATATAGTTTCTACCAAAATTTATGATAAACGTGATGACTTTGATTTTAGATGGTGATGTTCCTCGCTCTACATCCTATGGAGTCTATATCTCTTAACTTATTCGTTTTGCTAGAGCATCTAGCTATATTACTGACTTCAACACTCGCAATAAATTGTTAACCCAGAAACTTCTTAAACAAGGCTATCGGTATCATAAACATCGGAAAACCTTTTCTAAATTTTATAGACGATGCTATGATTTGATATCTAAATTCCAAGTTGGACTTAAATCTCTCTTTCGCCATTGACTTTCGTAAACTGAAATCTATGATGACATGGTATATAAATTGAAGAAGCTTGTTGGCTTTAATAGTTTTTCAGCGCAGTTCATCAAAATAATTTCCCATTATAAAAAGATTGGCTATAACATTTATGTATTGCAACAGACTGCATGTTTAGTGGTCAACCCAATCACGGTTGGCAACTTTGCTTTCCTCTTAAATTGCACGCCAGTGGATCAGACTTCAGACTCTATGATGGTTCTGACTTAAAGACTTATCTATTGATGAGATGGTAGGGGCCTGATGCTTTGGTTGTTTGTCTGGCCCACCGGGGTTTACCTGTTGGATTTCTTTGGCTCCTGTAGTTCAATTTTATTTACTGTTGAGTCCTTATCTTTGCTTCATCTCCTTTTTATATCTTGATTTATATGTTCTAGGAGATGATGCATTGATAAGTTAGGGGTCTTGTATGCAAACCAAACATCTAAGTGTCTTGATGGACATCTGAACTAAGGGTGAGGTTGGTGCATTATTTAACCGGTTAAAGCCCTCCAGTAAAATATTTTACTGGCCATTTCAAGGTGGTACTTCTTTTGTGGATCTCTTATGTTTTTTCTGTCTTGTGTTTGCTATGCCTTTGTATGCGTATGTTAATATGTGCCTTGTGGTCACCTGCTGGGAAAGGGCTGACCTCCTGGCTCTCGTTTGTGGTGTCTAACTGTGAGTTTGTTACTTCCCATTGGTAACCTGGGTCAGGTGTGGTACTTGATTGTATCGATTCCTGATCTTTGCACCCTTACTTACTTTGATCAAGTACTTGGGTGCAAGTACAGATTGGATCTTCTTGTATTTTTCAATACCACTAGGCTTAGTATGAGGGATCCTGGCTCCATCCAATTACTTCATGGCTTCTCAGGCCTGCATAGGTTTATCTAATTGCTTAAAATTTTTTCACTTCTTCTTCTAAGTCTCTGATTCTTCTTTATCTGCATTACATTTCGCCACCACCACAGCTCTGGCCATACACATCACATCTTTTGTATTGTTGATCTGTATAATACTCTGTTTGTTCTTGCTCATACTATCTGACTCAAAGTAGAGACCAGCATGTAATGGTTTACGTCCGCTGCCCACTGGAAGTCTCACCACTGTGACTTGAATAGTCATCTGTCCATCATTGATCCTGAAATTCTCATTGGACTGCTGCACTTTTTCTATTTCTTGAAGAATAGCTTCCCCTGTCATGGCTGAGGCATCTCTCCAGGTCACAAATACTCCAAGTTTCAATCCAGGATGCAAAATAGTCATGCACATCTTATCATTGAATTCCATCTGGCATCTTTCTTTAATGTCTTCTACCAGCCGATCAAATAATCTTGATATGAATTGATATGGCGAAACATTGTCAGGGAAAGTCTTGATGTTGAGTTGAAATTCTTTCCCTTGGACTCGAAATAATCTAGACTTCTTCTCGTTGACTGCCTTGAAAGTATAATAAGAAGTCAAATCTTCATCATCTTTATCGTCTGAGCTCTCTGTGTCTGAATAATTCACCAACTTAGGTTAAGACTCTTCATCATCAGAAGTGGGTGGTGTAATATCTCTCTGTCGCTTAAACATGTTGACTGTTCGAAGTTCTCTAGTGAAATGAGGCTTCAATAGAATCGTGAGCCCTTTTTATACTGGAAAACCAATTTTTTTTCATCAAGCGTAATCACTTTTTCTTGATTTTTTCCACAAATTGTCAGGAGAAATTCTTAGTACGTTTTCAAATATTTTCCATAGGCCAAACTACTGAAATTTTCACTAGTTCATAAAATGTTTTGACAAACAAAACTACTGAACTTTTTCACAAATTGTCAGGCGAGACTACATGTTTTGAAAAAGTTGCAAGAAGTATCAGGCTTTGTATGAACAGTACCATTCTCCCATACTCCCCCAGTACTATCCTAATCTGGGAATCCCTGGCGATTGAAACTGTCTCAAATACAAGTCAAATCACTGCATGTCTCTATGGACCAGTGAATTTGAGGCGGAGCCTTATAGTATTTAAAACTGATAAATTGAATATAAGAGCTATCATATGGTAAAAATTGGAAGTCGATGGGATAAAAAAAAACTCGAGATATTACAAATTTGGCCAAATTTCGCATATTTTCTACCGTTAAATTCTTATTCAAGGGAGATAATTCATTTGCATGAACTGACAAGAACTGGATTTCTAAAAAGTAAAATCATATTTTCACAATATCTTGAGTTTGCCTGGACCGATTTTCAAATTTTTTACCCTATAAAAGCTTATGACAATTGCTATCTTATCACATTAGACCTAATTGATATGCAGGTAACATATAGAGAGCAAGCCAGTTATGGCATATCAACTACCGACAGAAATACAACATATGATTTGGACTTATTCGATGTACATTCCAGCTAAAGGGTTGGAATTTAGGAAACACATTCAAGAAGGGTGGTTTAAACTTAGGTTGAGACGATTGTGAAATGCTTTAGCGACTTAATCTCAGGATATCTACCATCAAGAATTGGGACAATTACTTCTAAGCATGGACGAATTACTAAATCTTCCTGGCGAGATGCGTTTTAGATTTCACATGGAAATTCTCAAGATACCTAATTCCAAAGTTCACAGTATTAATAAAGCTCGTGTTTGGGTGGTGAGAATGAAGAATTTGACACTGGATAAACTTTACTCTTTTCGCACTAATGACACAGAGATCAAGTATTTTTTGAATGGAATTATCTATGACAGTAATAAATTGTATGGTTGCATTTACTTAAAGGAAAAAAGTCCTATGCATCAATTCCAATGGTTATTGTCTGCATGGAATACTCAAGATGTATCTTTATCTGCGGCATCTTTAACAGTTGCAGGCAGGGATTAATCACTTTATAACCAGTAATAAGGTATATAAACAGACCAGATTCATATTACGTTGCAATTGGACACTATACTCCAAGACAGATAGAACCTCAAATCATTTTGATGTTTCCAAGTCCTGAATCTGATTATCTGCTGAATAACTGAATATGTATACGATCACTAAAAGTCTACATGTGTGCTTAGATCAAATTTTACATTTTGATGTCTACAAAATAACTTTAGATCACATTTTATCATAAGAACCATCCAATGCAGAGTTTTTGAAAACGAGAGCAGGAATCAAGAACTGGTTAAACCGATCTGAGACATTTGATACATTCAGATTTTGGACTAAACATAATGCTCAAGAGATGTTAAGAATCATTGATAACACGCCTATCACATATATGGATTGGCTAACTTATGTGGCAAACAGCCAAAGTGTGATTTCTCACATCAACTCAGTATTGAAAGAAATTCAACAAAATTCAGAAGAAGAAGATATGGATTAGGAAGATCTCATTTCAAACATAGATAGCTTGATCACAATATAAAAAGAACAACCAAGTCACTTTGATCATCATATCTGAGTTCAACATCATGGAAGAAGCAAGAGAGAAGAAATTTTCAGAAATTCTACTTACCAAGATATTAAAGTTCAGACCTTATAAGAGATTATTGTTCTGCATTTACATCTTATTTTCTCATGATGAGATCAACAGAAACTCAATAGTCCTGAAACTTTTGAAGATTTCAAGAGACTTTGGTGGATCAGCATCAGTTATTTGATGGAAAAAGACACACCGATTACATTTGGGAATTGGACAAGATGTGTCGCTGACAATCCTATTGTGATCAAATTTCTCTACAATCATAGAAGAGACAAAACTATTTTTGGACTATTAATAGTTGGAAACCAAACAGAGAGAATCATTTCACTTCTGACATTCGAAGAGTAAAGATGGCAAACAGTAGAGATCCAAGGATGTCTAAAGTTTATGATATGAAGAGTTTCTACTATCAAGAAACTTTTATCTCAAGAAGAACAAACTTTGATGCAGCCATTAGAAGATACTTTGAGACAACAAGACAAGTTGAAGCCACCTTATGGAGAATGTCACCATTGTCATGATACAGGACATTGGATTGGAGATTGTCCAGAGGCTAAGAAATTAAGAGAACAACATATGTCTGCTAATAAGAAGCCTGCATATGGACAATGTTATATCTGTGGACTTGAAGATCATTGGGCTCCAAATTGTCCTAAGAGAGAAGAAGATTTTACATCTCAACAGTCTTCAGTATCTACAGAGAAGCAACAGACTAAGTCATCAGTGGGGACAAAGAAACCTTCAAGAAAACGATAGGCTTCTGAAATAGACATTTTTGATTTTGATATCAGTATTAAGAGAAGACGCCTAGACGCTGGTAAAATGAAGACAACAATCCGTAGGAAGACAGGGAAGAAGCCTTATTGTTTCATTTGTAAATCAGACTCTCACTCCCCTCGATCCTGTACAGAGATAAAATGATCTCTAGTGATTAATCCAAGTGAACTCAGTGACTCAATAGACATATTCTTTAAATAATTTAGACACATAATAATTCTAGGAGTTCTATTGTAAACAATGAACAGAGAGATGGCCCTAATCCTTTGTCATTGTATTCCATTATAGTTAGCGGGGCAAAAAGTTATAGAACTGTTCACTAGTGTTTGTTGTTCTTTCATTTAAAAAAAAGTAGTAGTAAGCTTGAGACGACTAACTATACAGTAGTTAACGCTACAGAGTGATGCCTATAGGAGTTGAGGTCTTGATTGACCAAGAGACTCTTAAGATGCATAGACATTAGTAGCTTTGACTATTACACACACCATATATCACCACAAACTATACCCTCTACAATGACTTAGTTATTTTCAAAGCTGAAATTTACTAAGTTATTTTATATATCACCACAGCAGAACCTTTAATATATCTCAAATAAGTTATTTCCCAACAGCCTCTGGCCTCAAATTTTTAAAGCCTGAAAAGTTCTTTTCAGGCTTAAAAATTTTGAGGCAAGAGTGCCATCCTCACTAGGCTTCCTAACTAACGGAGGCTTCCTAACTTATCCAATTTATCATCACAGAGAAAACAATCAAATAACACACAATGATGAAAAAAGATCAGGGCTCATGTCTAGAAAACCTCAGGTTGAGCCAATGTGTGCCAAGTCAGAGACAAACATCAGCTATCATCCAATGGATGAAAGGTTTACGCCAGGGCTGTCATTTAAAGCCAGATAACAACAAAAAACAAGCTAAGAAAGAATGAGACTGACAGCAGTGACATTTAAATTGTGTCGATCAGTGGGGGACAGGGAGCAGAAATTGTAGACATGAAATTTAATGGATTAGAAAATAGAGAGGAAGGGAAATATCAGGAATCAATAAAATCAAGTAACACACCTGACTGGATCACCATATGGGAAAGTGACAAAACACAAAAAAAACACAACACAGAAGAGAACCAAGAGGTCAGCCCTTTCCCAACAGGTGATCACAAGGCTGCAAAGAACATGCAAGGAGACAACATATAACATATATAACAAAAAAGGATCCACAAAAGAAGCACCTCCTTGGAATGACCAGCAAATATCACCGGAGGGCTTAAACATGTTTAACTTAACCAACCCGATTAAAGCTATTCAAATCACAGAAAAATGTGAAGAAAATTAATCTAAGCAGAATCAAAAAGTAAGTGAGTAAGATCAGGAAATACCACAATCATAAACTGCTGACCAACCCATGGCACTGCGAGGAAGAGCTACAGGACATTTACGGTAACAAGACGTCCAAAAGGCTATAAAAGCAGAAAAAACAATTCTCTTTTCCTCGTCAAGATGATTGCAAAACTAGAAAGGATATAAAGTAATGCATACCGAAACGAAGACCAACAGAGAACGCCCACAAACAATGGAAAGGTACACAAAGCAATAAACCAACAGCAACAGAACCACCGCCTTAGAACAGACAGCAGAGTAAGTTACTGGTGGTGGTGGTGGGGGGGGGGGCTTAAATGCGTTTACTGGCGCCAAATCATCGTAATAGTTTCAGATATTGTTATTACACAAAACTTGTTTAGCTCGCGTGGAGGCTTTCTTAAGGCCCTGTCACACTATAACCTTTTAGCCAACGTATGCCGACGTATGAAAAATATATCCAGTACGCTGGCATACGCTGAAATTGAATTAAAAATCTGAGAAAGCCTCTCTCTGAGCTTGTACAATGCGTATGCTAAACGAACATAGAACGTGTGTCTAACGTATGAGTAACTTATTCATAACTTATTCCTGGTGCAACATAACTTATATTTGTACCAGCGCATGCACAGCGTAATACACTAGCGCTCTTGAATTATGAGAAACTTATGCATAACGATCATATAACATATGCTGAATTGTACATATAACGTTCTTTAAAGTATGCATAACTTACATGTTGCGTACATCTAACGTATGTCTAACGTATAAGCATTTGGAAAATCTTGGAACCTCTTCGCCGTATGGCAACGTATACCACTGTACTGTAGCGTTTTCGTAACGTATTGAAAACGTATCTCTAACTTATTCAGCGTACACCAATATACTTGCTGAATTTCTCATACGTTCGCATACGTTGGTGCTAACGTACCTTTACGTATGCATGGCTGACCCGTTGCGTACATCTAACGTATGCCTAACGTATAAGCAATACGTTCACATATGCTGCCGAATTTTTTATGCAAGCACAAACGTTTGGTCCTCTT
Source organism: Loripinus fragilis (assembly GCA_964019695.1). NCBI lineage: Eukaryota > Metazoa > Mollusca > Bivalvia > Lucinida > Lucinidae > Loripinus > Loripinus fragilis. Next base: position 69,202,291 of record OZ026523.1, read on the forward strand.
TGTCGTATGTCAACGTATACCAACGTATAATAGCGTGTTCATAACATGTTTATAACTTAAGTCTAACGTATTCAGCGTACACCAATGTTCTTGCTGAATTTCTCATATGTCGGCATACGTTGGTACTATACGTCGTAGTGTGGCAGGGCCTTTACTAATGCAATGCATCATCACAGAGAATCAAATTAACACAATATGATGAAACAAAGAAAATGGGTCATGTCAGTCTTCGTAGAATATGACATGCACAGACAATGTATAAATCACAATTAATAACAAATAAAAAAAAACAAGCATGTAAACGTAAAATAACTTAAACTTGGTTCTGAAGCCAAGACACATTTTGAACTCATTTACACTATGCTAAAGAATAGTCTCAATGACACATATTAATCACCTTAGTCCAAGGGACACAACTGTCAAGTTATAGCTTGCCAAGATGTGTGCTCGTTTTCCGCCCATTATCTCTTTAACGGCACAAGAAAACTGGCATAAATCCATCAAAAAGCAAAAGCGTATGGTCATCACAGACCACAAACCAATCCAAGGCATCGTGAGGAAGAGACATAAAACCAGACAGCCACAACACAATTAAGGTAAAGTAACCAGCTCTTACTTTCTCAGCAAGATGATTGCAAAACTAGAAATGACACCAAGACCCACACGACAAAACAAGGACTTAACACATAAATCCCCACACCAAATAGGAGCAACAACAAACAGCAACAGGATACATTTTGATGAAAAGGAAAACCTGAATGAAATAAAAACTCGTCCATTTTTTTCAATGATAAGTTGTCAAACTTGCCATTAAATAACCAATTGCAGCCCAGTGAGTTAGCAGCAGTATTGGTCAACATGTGGTGTGATTGCGATATGGACAATATCGCTCCCACCCTGGACATCTTGTCCCCCTGCTCATTTTTACATATGTGGATATATATCCCCCTATGTTTTTCAAGGTGGACCCCCTGATGCTTTTACAACGTGGAAATAATCTACAACATGAACAATCCCCTCTTGGACGAAATTCCCCACCCCACTCCATACTGATATTTAGGGGATAACTGTATTCAAAAATTTTATTTGGGGAGGTATATCGTCGGATATACGGTCGGAAATTTAGTTTTACGGCGACGCGTAAGCGGAGCCGTAAAACGTGATTTCCGAACGTATATCTGACGATATACCTCCACAAATGAAAATTTTGAATATGGTTATCCCCATTCTAATGCACTTTTGCAGTTTGAGCTCAAATTGGAGCGTTGCAAGCCGCATAAAGCCACACGTCATCAAACCAAATGTGACGTAATTAATGACGTCAAACTATTTCCGACAGTATATCGCATGATATACTGTCGCAAATTTTTGACGTTATCCAATCAGACGTCGCGTTACAAACTCATGTGCATTAGAATGTACTTTTAATGTGCTACTAATGAATTGCTGGTCTAATTGAGTGCTACTTAGATCAATTTACGATCTGATGGCCTAATCAGATTGCCTAATGAATGGTCACAGTTTACTAAATTATCTTTGAAACTTTCAATACTTAATGGTTATCAATGCTGATAAATAAATACAATTGTTAAAAGTACAATGGATGTTTGTTTGTTTGTTTTTGAATTTGAATTTGTCTTTTTATTATAATTGTAACAATAAGCCATTGCATTGTATAACCTGCTGTTTCTTAAGTGATACTACCTAGTTGGATCTCATTAAAGACACGAATAGGTGTTGCGAACGGAAAGATGTCCAATGAAGGAAGAACATGAAAATGTAGGAAATGCTTTTTGAAGCTCTGAGAACCCACTAAGTGCCAAGCTTGAAAAAAGAGTGGATGGGTGGGTGGGGGTCGTCTTATAGGGGTTATGTTTATGTTTTAAAATTCCAAGGAGGGGGAGTATGTCCATGTTGTAAAACACATTATGGGGGATTATGTCTACCTTGCAAAATCAATGGAGGGATTATGTCCACCTATACAAGAATGAGCAGGGGGGGTCGTGTGTGTGCTCAGTGTAATTCACTGCTATTTCCAAGAAAAAATAAACTAGCTTTTTTGCCTTTTAATACCTGAGAGAAAGGCGTTACCGAACCACGCCCAGATTGCCACTCAAAGTCACCTGACCCATGCAACGACGACTTAGTACGTGACTCGATATCACAAACAAAATGAGCCAGTGCATGATATTTCCAACAATGTGGTATGTGCGACCAGCAAAGCCTCAGACCAGCCTGCGCATATGCGCAGTCTGATCAGAGGCTTTGCTAGTCGATTGAGTATTCTATGATTGTTAAGCTACTGACTGAATACCATTTGGAGTTTCTAAGCTTAAAAGGAGACTGCAGAGGCTCGTCCGAGTCTACAATTTTCAAAATGTCAAATTGTTGGAAATCACATGCCGCGGCTCAAATCGCACATGTTCAATCTCCCACAATTAATCCAAGGATAACCTTGCTGTAAGTGATTCCAACTCTTTGTATGCTGGGTATTTTTTCATACCTTTTGCGTTCAGCTGATGTCTGCTGAATTATCTTTCAAAATTATCTTTTTCGAAAAAGTCTTTAAGGAACAAACAATTTGGATCTAGATCTGGTTCCAAACTGTTTGGAAAGGTAATCAGCAGACGGCACAAAGGGTAAAATAAAGTAGATATTTTTTATAAAGTAAATGCCATTCTTACAACACTACCTCTGTCGTGAATTGCCACATTTCATTATTGTTAAACACATTAGTAGCACTTTACTTTGTAAAATGTTAACGTATTATAATGACGTCGAGTATTTACATATAAAGCATGCCATTAAAAGAGTTAACAGGGAAGAACCTGACAGAAGTCGTTTATCTTATAATAAGTAGTAGTTCTACCAAATTGGTGCCGTGACCGAACCACTTAATCAATCTACAGAATTTAAAATCTATTAGAGAGGGCCACCTCAGAGTTATTCATCAACAACTTGACAAGAGAAACAAAAATCAATGCAGACAGAGTTTCACGTCATTCTTGAGGTGCTCAACACTAAGGCAGAGAGTCTTCTATCCATCAACCAGAGAATTCTAGAGCAAACAGGTGTTACTGAGATCGAAGAGGAGATAATTCAAGGTGGGGAATATTCTTTAAACTTGGAAATTAAGCAAAGAAACCAGCCCTCTCTTCCCCCATCAAGATGATTTCAAAACCAGAATGGACATAAAGTAGCGAAAAACAAAACATAGAACATTTACAGACTACCAAAGAACCACCGCCTTAGAACGGACAGCAGCCTAAGCCACCTGGGGGCATAAATGCATTTTACTGGCACCAAACCTTTGCCCTAAATTCTGCTGTAGCTGAAGTACAAGAAATGTTCAGCTCGCATGGAGGCCATCTAACTAATGCAATGTATCATCATGGAGAGACACTCTAATCAAATTAACACACCATGATGAAACAAAGAAAAGGAGATAGTCATAGCTAATGAAAATCTCAAGTTGAACCACGGTGGGTCCAGCTACAGATAAGCATCAGGCACCAACCCACCGATTAAAGCATTACGTCAGAGCCGTCATAGAGTCTGAGGCCTGACCCACCGTCATGCAATTAAAGAGGAAACCATAGCTATACCCCGTAATTGGGTTTAAAACCAGGAATGCAGACTGTCGAATGACATCCAGGAAAATCCAATCTTTATATAACGTTTGATAATCTTTTTGAATTGATCACTAAAATTAGGTTGCAAAGATCAGGAATCGATACAATCAAGTATCACACCTGACACAGGATACCAATGGGAAAGTGAGAAACTCATAGTTAGACCTTTCCCATCAGGTGACCACAAGGCACAAATAAACAGACGCGCACAAAAGCATAACAAACACAAGACAGAAAAAACATAATTGATCCACAAAAGAAGTACAGCCTTTTAACGGTCAGTAAAAATATTTTACTGGAGGTACTTCTTTTGTGGATCTTTTATATTTTTGTTCTGTCTTGTGTTTGCTATGTTTTGTGCGCGTCTGTTTATATGTGCTTTGTGGTCACCTGCTGGGAAAGGGCTGACCTCTTGGCTCTCGTTTGTGGTGTCTTCTGTGAGTTTGTCACTTTCCCATTGGTATCCTGGGTCAGGTGTGGTACTTGATTGTATCGATTCCTGATCTTTGCACCATTACTTACTTTTAACCAGTTTAAACCAGAAAATGAATAATCACGACAAACACGACAGCCAAGAGGTCAGCCCTTTCCCAGCAGGTGACCACAAGGTTACAAGGAACAGACAAGACAGCACAACACACATCAACATGAAGCATAACTAACAAAAACGATCCACAAAAGAAGCACCGCCGAGCAACGGTCAGTAAAATACTTTTACTGGAGAGCTTAAACAGGTTTCACCACGCCAACCTCACCCTTAATTCAGATGTGGATCAAGACACATAGATAATTTGGTTTGCATGAAAGATCCTTATTTATCAATGCATCATCTCCTATAACATATAAATCAAAGTAAGTAAGGGTGCAAAGATCAGGAATCGATACAATCAAGTACCACACCTGACCCAGGATACCAATGGGAAAGTGACAAACTCACAGTAGACACCACAAACGAGAGCAAAGAGGTCAGCCCTTTCCCAGCAGGTGACCACAAAGCACATATAAACAGACGCGCACAAGGACATAGCAAACACAAGACAGAACAAAACATAAAAGATCCAAAAGCCATAAAAGGAGATAAAGCAAAGATAAGGACTCAACAAACCAAGTAAAGTGAGCCCTCTCTGTTAAATGTTTTTTCAATTAATTCGGTTAATTCTTTGATTAGATTATGAGGCAATGGAGTATAGAGAGTAGAGGAATCATATGTAGCCAAACCAGATGCAAGAAAACCTCTAGACCTAAATTTATGAAGAATTTCACCCCAATTTTTAATAGACTTTTTTACCATTTCTTTCATAAACTGTTGTGCAATATTTAATGACATGGTTTTTAATCGCTGTGAGGCAAGAAGTCAAAAGAATAGACAACTCTGTAAATGTACATAAACTAGAATTAGCAATAAAACGCAATTTATAGGGTCGTTTATGAAGTTTAGGTAACGGGTATAATGAATGAAGCTTGCTATGGTCCTCATCAACCAACACGCCAAACTTAGCTGCCATATGGCATCGATGCCTATCAACGATAGACGTCTCACCAAGCCTGTTATACTCACATGTTTTTGCATAGCTAAGTTCTTGCTTTAGGGCATTAATATAGTACCTTTTTCAAATGGCCACAGCATTATTCGCAGCCTTATCTGCAGGTGACACAACAAACCTCAAATGGAATTCCTGGATCCCTATCTTCAAATGTCTAAACGTGAATTTAAGTTTAGGTGGTTGAAGATCTAATTTGTTGCAATAAAATGAAATTCTACCATCAATATTTAGTTTCCAACTATATAAGACACTAGACTCAACATGCTCTCCATGAAAACCCAACTGTCCAGTCTGTGACTGAGAGTGAAGCAGCAGAAAAAGACAACTCATCCAACGATCAGAACATTGCGTCAAAGAACAGACAAAACAAGAACCATATAGAACACAATATATTGAACGTGATAAACGTTGACAGATACAGCAGCTACAGGTTTCTTCTAAGAGTTACAGCCTACGTCCTGAGATTCGTTCCAAGTTGCAAAGAGAAGAAACATTGTCGAAACGTGAGTCATTTGTCAGCAAATGAGCTCAGGGAAGCAGAGAAAACACTACTGCATGGATGCAAAGCTATTGCTTTTTCGGACGAACTTTCAAGTTTGAAGTCTGTTTCATCTCGACTGCCATTTGTGAAGCAGTTACGCCTATTTATAGATGAATCCAGATGCATTCACTGTGGCGGGAGAATCTATAATGCACGTGTTGACGTTGCTGCCAAATTTCCCTACCTCCTACCAAAAAGTATTACATGACCCATCTAATTGTAGTGGCGCGCATGAGTACCACTTGCATTTTGGAGTAAACGCAACCGTAACACATATTCGACTGAAGTCTCAGACAGGTTGTAAACTCTGTTGTCGGGTCTTGTGTTGTCAGATATCAATGAGTTGAGGATAAACCATACAGATCACCAGACCCACCTCCACTACTTATAATGCCAGTTGAAGAATCCAACCTTTCATTGTTACCAGAGTAGACTTAACAGGGGCTTTGATCATACGAAATGCAATGGAAATGAAGGCAAATCACATATCTGCTTGTTTACGAGTGCCACTACAAGAGCTGTACTTTTAAAGTAGTCACCAGCCTGTCTCAGGAAACAGTTTTTCAGGCCTTTTGTAGATTTGCCAGTCGGAAATCTGTACAGAAGCTGTTCATCTCTGACAATGCATTGACATTCCAGTCAGCATCTACCAGCCTGAAAACTATGTTCAAGTTTCGACCTGTCAGAGAAACTTTCGCTAACATGGGTATCGACTGGCAGTTGATTCCAAAGCAAGCCCCCTGGTATGGAGGATGGTGGGATAGACTTATCGGAATCACAAAATCAACTCTGAAGAAGATTATTGGACAAGCCTACACTACAGACGGTCGTAACTGAGATCAAAACTATCCTGAATGACTGTCCACTGACCTTTGTATTATCTGGTATGAACGACCCGGAACCATTGACCCCATTACACCTTCTACCGGTATATGGTCACAGAATTACGTCTTTACCATACAGTGATGAACTCCTGAGGACGGGAACAAGCAGCATGAACAGTGGTCGCATCGATATCACCAAACGAGCGAAACAACAGACCCACATGATTGGCCAGTTCTGGAAACAATAGAAACCGAGTATAAGACCGCTCCACGTGAAAACTTCAGAAAGACGGGTTGCACGATGACTGTCCTAGGACGCGATGGAAACCAGCTATCGTCGACGAGCTGATGACGGCTACGCACGGACTTGCACGGGCTGCGAAGATGCGATGATTCGTACTATTATACTACCAGACCCATAGTGAAGTTATATCCTTTTGAAATATTGCACGACGAACAAGACTGTGATTCATAAATCTAATGTACTTTCAAAGGGATAGCTCTTTCAATATTAATGGTAACCTAGCTCATTTAATTTTAATTTTAGATTTCAGTTCATAGTTCGAAATTGCATAAATGTAATTATACAGTATGAGCTAAAGACTATTATGGACTGTGATATAACATTTTGCGGTCCCCATGATGTCGTAAATTCCGCATTTCTTTATTGTTTAACGAACATTAGTAGCACTATACTTTGTACAACGTTAACGTATCGTAATGACGTCGAGTAGTTATACACTCGTTTGTTACGTTACTAAGAAAATATCACTTTATATATAGCACGCCATTAAAAGAGTTAACAGGAAAGAACCTGGAAGAAGTCGTTTTCAAATTATTATAGTAGTTCTACCAAAACCTCTTCTAGCATATCACACGAAGTTGAATTCAATCGTTCTTACTTCTCTGGAAGTTGAATCGACTCTCCAAACATTGAAAGTTGGAAATGCTTCTGGCCAAAACTGTCTCAGCAATCGCTTTTTTCATGAACTGTCTTCATAATTAGCTTCACCTTTCTGTTCTCTTTTCAATCAATCCTTGTGCTTAGGTACCATGCAAGTTATTTACATGGAAGAAAACGTTTATCCTGTTCCTAAAAAAGGAGATTTATCTTAAGTATCTTATTATAAACTCTAAATAATTCAGAGAGCAAAGTTTTTGAATATATTATCTTTAAACACCAATACAATTATCTTCACGGAAATAATATATTGTCGTCTTTTCAGTCTGGCTTTATTCCTGAACACTAAACTGTACTTGTATCATATCTTTTGTAAAGCATTCAGACTCTGAAAAAGAGTTAAGGGCCGACTTCTGTGACATCAGCAAAGCCTTTGATCATGTTTAGCACGCAGGACTCCTTTGCAAACTTGAATCAGATGGTGTTACAGGAGAGGTTCTTAAATGGTTCAAGAATGATCTATCTGACAGACAGCTACGGGTGTATCTTCCATTTGTATCTTTTGTCTGGAACTATGTCAGAGTGGGTGTGCTCCAGGGATTTATTCTTGGGCCCATACTCTTTCTTCTGTTCATAAATGACATAGTCAAATTGCATTTACACTAACATACGTTTATGACACTAGACTCTTCATCATTAGAGAAAATGCTCCTTATGCAGCCACTTGCTTAAATTTAGATTTAGATAAAAAAAACTTGATGGGCTGCCACTTGGCTTGTTACTTTTAATCTGTCTAAATCAGAGCACTCTTACTCCCAAGAAAATTAAATACTATACAACACCCACCTCTTTATGCGGAATGTACAAATCCAGGAAGTAAAGTCCCACAGACATTTAGGCATACATTTTTCAAGCGATTGTAGTTGGCGTCAACACATAAGCTATATAAAAGATAAGACATGGCTAAGAATTAAATATAAATAGGAAACTTAAATTGAAGCAATTTACATAACATTCACAAGACCATAGCTAGAATATGGGGATAACATTAGGGATAACTGCACACAGGCAGATAAAAACGAACTTGGCAAAAATCAGAATGACGCTGCCAGAATACCAAACTCGTCTCGATTAATAATATAATTTGCTGGGAATCACTACAGAAATGACACAATGAACGTAAATTAACCTTACTCTTCAAAATGTATAGTGACTTAGCACCTGCATATTTATCCCTCTTAATACACTAGCAAATAAATGACATATCTTGATACAATCTACACAACTCGGATAATATACACATTATACAAGCTAAAACAAAATCAATACAATAATTCCCTTTTACCCTCTACCCTAAGAGATTGGAATAACTTATTAGTTGAAGCCAAACAAGCCAACAAATTAGGTACATTCAAATATTTCTTAAAGAAAGTATAATCGTCTCAAAATGCTATTATTATGGAAAAAACAACAATGAAATACTTCACACCAGTCTACGAACAGCTGCATTTTTTTGAATCTAGACTTGTTTTAAAAAAAAATCACTGACAATGTGGCACTATTGAAGATACACAGCATTACTTTTTCCACTGCAAATTATTTCAGCATTAATACGGTTAAAAGGATTTCACGTATCGAGTAGCTTCCTTGCATTATTCTAATTCAAATGTCATAACACATGGGGTTGTTTTAAACGCTTGACATAATATAGCAGGGTTAGATCTTAACCACGATTTTATAATTATTCTGTTAGCAAGTACTCACGGAAGGCAATAATAAGATCCAAACAATGTGTGTTAAAGAGACTAAGTCTGCAACTATGAACATTTTTCGAAAAAATTTCTTTTCTTTTTAAATCATTTGTAAAAGCAGAATTAAGTTAAGTTTTCGCAAAAAATCTGTTCACTATAGCTTAAAACTGCATGGAAAAGTGAGTTATCTTATAAAAACAGGTGTTTTTCTCTTGTTGGTAATTATTTGCGTCCCTCCAATAATTATAGACAGTCAAGTTTGAACATAAATGCTGTGATAATTTGTAAAGATTTACGAAATTGATAAAATGTTTACCTGAATTTTAGTTTTTTTTACTGTGTTCTTGAACAATAGAAACATTATTTTAAAAATTAAAAGATCAAAAGTTACAGACTATGCAGCTTTAAGGGCCATAGAATTTTAATCCGAGGTGGCAGAAAAAACAGCTAGCCCGCCTTATCAGACTTCACCCTGAGATTAAACCGAATTATTTTGGGAGCTCTCTAAAAGAAAGTTAAACTTGCTACCATATTGTAGATCCGTTTTTCAAATTATTGGGTTGCTTTTTAACTGCTCCACAAGGTCAGTCTGTTCGCATCTTCTATGAAATTGATCATCTTGTTGAACATGTTGTTTTGAGATGTCCAGGACATGCAGATGTTCGACATAAGATGAGGTTAAATTTTTTGAACAGCTTTGATTTATACGTCTGTGCATCATCTAAAGTGGTCCTTGCATCTAAACTGGTCCTGGCATCTAAACTGGTCCTAACCAGCCTCTATATTGGTCCCGACTGGCATCTATTATGGTGCGCTAAGCAGACTCTAAAATGGTCCTGAGCGCTAAATGTTAATCTATGCAAACCTAATACGTTTTCAACTTAAACAGGGGTCCACCGCAAAAATTATCATTATAGCCAGGACACAGGCCATTTGTGTGCGTGCGTGAGCGTGCGTGTGTGTGTTTTGCAGGATTTGGTTATCCCGGCGCCCTATCTAATGTACATGCCGTTTTATTTTAAATATCGAACGCAAAAAAGAAATTCCATTTGAGACAACTGTGTTCGTGCATCGTGCGCACTGGCTTTCATCTGCATTGAATAAAAAAAAGGGTTCGACGTTTATGAGATAATGCAACCTGGCCCCCTTGGGGCCATAGATACAGGGGACATAGAGGGGCTTCAGTGCTGGGATTAAACCTACGATATGTCCCGGCAGTGCCGTGGGTGTGCCGTGGTTTAAATTTCCCGTTTAAATAGGGCTTGTTTAAAAGGTCATCTTAACAGCGCACCTACTTGAACATCTACCTATATATTTGCCAATTAGACCAAAAGGGGTGCAACGGTGGCCAATTCGCATGTTCTCGGGCAGGAGCGGATCAAGAAATTATCCTATCAGTGTGGGAGGGGGAGGCCCAATCCTGACTGATGTTTTAGTTGTCTTTTACTACTTTTTACAGAGTGTTCCAACTGACCATTTTAAGGGAACTAAAATTCCACGTAAGGAGTGTGGGGGAGTCCAAGTTTTTTAGGCGCTGTGGGGTAGGGATGGGGTGTGGAGGTCCTCATACTTATTCCTAAATAAACCTAAAAGCATTTGTAATTTTCCAGGGGGATCCGGATCTCCTGACCCCCCTTCATCTTTCTATGTATTCAGAAATCAAGAGAATCGGTAGAAACTATAGATACTCCCAAATATACGGTTGTTCATAGCTGCAAGTTGATATCACTAATAGCGTCTATGTTCTGTTCTGGACAAAGTTAAAGTATTACGAAGGGCAATAACTTCTAAATTATGCAAATGAGATTTATGGATCTTTGTACACTGTCTCTTTCCTCATCGAGATCTATCTACCATTGAAGTTTCAAGTTGATACCTGTTATACATGTAGTTGTTGTGTTATGCTTCAGATACAATTTAAGTGTGAAAAATAACAAAGGGCAATAACTCCTAAACTATGCGTAAAAAGGGTACGGTTCTTGTACACTGTTCTTCTCCTTATCGAGATCTATCTACCAGTGAAGTTTCAAGTTGGTACCTCTTATAGTTTCTTTGTTATGCTCTGGACAATATATTCGTAAATTCTCTGAAACCACGGGGCCAACTAAAGCTTTTCATGTGGCACCATCATTGGATAGGGGAAAAGATAGAAAGCTTATTCAAATGATTTAGGTCATTTTTGTCAACCCCAAGGATCGGAGGCATTTAGCAGGGATTTTATCACAAAATTTGCCCCGCATTGCTGGCTTTTAGCAGGGCTTTGAAAATTGAAAAGTTAAAATCCCTGTTATTCCCTGGCACCGAGGGGGTGAGGGATACAAATGACTGGTGCATAATCGAAAAATTAAAGGTACAACCTCCGTAAACGGAAGCAAATGAAAAGTAATGAGTATAAGAACATCAATTAGTACGAATCATGTTCTTTTACTGGGTCATATTGCAACAAATATAGCTCTTACGAATGTTAACCACCAATGCTTCATCATGAATATAATACTATATAGACAGTAGAGTAGTACTGATATCTAGTATAAGAGAATTGGGCTGTGGATACTAGAACTGGCCGATATAAGTAGAGACTTTGACTATGGAAACTAGCAGAGACTGGGAATACGGATATGAGTATTGACCACTAGTAGCAGATAATGGGTCTATGGATATTAGGACTGACCCCTAGTAGTAGTGACAGGGACTGAGAATACCAATACTGACCTCTAGTGGCAAAACACAAACTCTATATACTAGGTTTGACCTCTTGTGGCATAATCTGGGACCATGGATACTTATAATGACCGCCTGTAGCAGTGATTGCAACAAGGCATACTAGCATTGACCCTCTGTAGAAGTAACTACAACTATGGTTAATAGTACAGTTTATTTGTAGCAGAGAGGAGGACTCTGGATACTAGTACTAGTTCCTAGTCGCAATTGAAGGGACTCTAGGAATGATATCTAGTGACAATGACAGGGACTCTAGACACTTTTACTGACCACTTGTGGCAATGGCAGTGGCTCTGAAAACTTTTACTGACCTCTAATGACAATGTATGCGACTCTGGATAGTTTAATTAATTATAGTCGCATTGGCAGGGATTCTGGATACTTGAACAGATCTCCAGTGGCAATTGCTGGGATTCTGGATACTAGTGGATACTAGTACTGAACTCTAGTGGCAATGACGGGGACTCTGGATATTTTAACTGACCTCTAGTAGCAATGATTGAGACACTGGATGCTAGTACTGCCCTCTAGTGGCACTGATAGGGACTCATGATACTAGTACTGACCTCTTGTAGCAGAGACTAGGAGTTAAGATACTAGTACTGACCCGAAGTGGCAATGAAGGAGACTCTGGATAATTGCACTGGCATCTAGTGACAATGTTAGGGACTTTGGATACTCTTATTAACCTCTATTGGCGATGAAAAGGCCCCATGATACTCATACTGAACTCTTGTGGCGATGCCTGGGACTCTGGATACTTTTACTGACCTCTAGTATCAAGAACTGGACTCTGGATACAAGTACTAACCTCTAGTGGGAATGACAGGGATTCTGGATACTAGTACTGATCCCCAGTGGCAATGACATGGACTCTCGATACTTTTAATGATATTTAGTGGCAATGACAAGGACTCTAGATACAAGTACTGACCTCTAGTGGCAATGTCTAGGACTCTGGATGCTAGTACTGGCCTTTGGTGGCAAGGGTGGGGACTCTGGCTACTTTAAATGACATTTGTTGGCAATTACTGGGACCCTAGATACTTGTAATAATCTCTTGTTGCAATGATAGGGACTCAGGATACTAGTGCTGATCTCCGGTGGAAATGACATGGACACTGGATATTTTACTGACCTCCAGTCGCAATGTCAGGGACTCTGAATAGTCATGCTGACCTCTGTGTTAGTGACATGGACTTTGAATACTAGTTCTGACATCTAGTGGCAATGACTGAGACTCTGGATACTTTTACTGACCTCTACTGGCAATGACAGGGACTCTTGATATTTTTACTGATATTTAGTATCAATGACATGGACTCTGGACACAATTATCGATCTCTAGTGGCAATGAATGGGACTCTGAACACTTGTATTGACCTCTTGTGGCAATGAAAGGGATCCTGGATACTTTTACTGATTTATAGTGGCAATGAAAGGAACTCTGGATACTTTTACTGGTGACAATTACAGGGTTTTGGCTACTTGCACTGACCTGTAATGACAATGATGGGGAATCTTTATACTATTTCTGACCTTTAGTGGCAATGATAGGGACTCTTGATACTAGTACTGATATCAAATGGCAAGAACAGGAACTATGGATACTTTTAAAGCAAACAATTGGCTATGACTGGGGCTCTGGTTATTTTGTTGACCTATATTGGCAATTACAGGAACTCTGGAAACTAGTACTGTTTTCTACTGGCAATGAGAAGGACTTTTGATACTTTACTGACCTCTAGTGGGAAATGACTGAGACTTTAGATACGAGTACTGGCCTCCAGTGTCAATTGCATTGCCTCTGGATACTTTAATTCATCTCTAGTGGCAAGGACAGGGACTCTGGATACTTTGTCTGATATTTAGTGGCAATGACGGGGACTCTGGATACTTTTACTGAGCTACAGTTGGAATGTCTAGGACTCTGGATATTAGGACTGACCTCTTGATACAGAAAAGGGACTCTTGATACTTTTACTGACCTCTAGTGGCAATGTCTGGGACACATGATACTGACCCTGGTCATTAGTGGAAATGACAGAGACTATTGATACTATTACTGACCTCTAGTCGCATTGGACTCTGGGTATTTTAACTGACTTCCTGCAGCAATGACTGTGACTCTAAAATTAGTACTTACCACTAGTCGCAATGGAAGGTACTCCAGATATTTTTGACCTCTAGTTGCAATGACTGGGACTCTGGACACAAGTACTGACCTCCATTGGCAATATCTATGACTCTGGATACCAATACTGATCTTTAGTGGCACTGACAGGGACTCTGGATGCTTTAACTGATAATTAGTGTCAATGACAGGGGCTGTAGATACAAGTACTGACCTCTAGTGGCAATATCTAAGACTCTGGATGATATAACTGGCCTCTAGTGGCAATGACTTGGAGTCTAAATACTAGCAATGATCTCTAGTGGCAGTGACAGGGACTCTGGATACTTGACTGATATCTAGTGGCAATGTCTAGGACTCTGGATGCTAGCTCTGACCTCTAGTGGCAATAAGAGGGACTCTAGACACTAGTTCTGATCTCTAGTGGCAATGACAGGGACGCTGGATACCGATACAGACCTCTAGTAGCCACGACTGGTTCTATTGATATTATTACTGACCTCTTGTAGCAGAGACACTGACTAGAATACTAGTACCCATCATATAGTAGAGACTGGGACTAGGGATTAAAGTATTGAACTCTAGTAGCAACTACTAGGGATCTGGATACTATCTCTGGTCTCTAGCGGCAGAGTCTGGGACTATGAATACTTGTTCTGCCCTCTAGCAGCAGAGACTGAGACTATGGATACTAGAACTGACGTCTATTAGGAGTGACTGGGAAAATGATTATTAGTACTGACCTCTAGTAGCAGAGACCGTGACAATGGTCACTAGTGCTGACCCGTAATAGCAGTGACTGTAACTAAGGTATTAGTACTGACCTCCAGTGGCAATGTCTTAATATTGGTCTCCTATGGGAGAGACAGGGCCTCTGAATATAGTAGTACTGGCTTCTAGTAGCCGAAACTGGGACTCTGGATAATTTACCTGGCCTCTAATAGCAGTGGCTGGGACCTTAGATACTAATACTGGCCGGTAGTTACAGATTCATGGACTCAGGATACCAGTACTGAACTCTAGTTGCAGTGACAGGGTCTCTGTATAACAGTCCTGACCTCTGGAAGCAGATTCGTGACCTGTAGTTACTAGTATTGACCTCTGGTGACAGATGCAGAGAATCTGGATAACAGTACTGACCTCAAGTGGAAAAGATAGTGACTCTGGATAGCAGTAATAATCTCTAGTTGCAATGAGTGAGACTGTGGATAGTAAAATAGTTAAACTGACCTCTGGTTGCTGAAACAGGGACTCTGGGATATAGTTCTGACTTCTACCAGCAGATAATATAGAACTGATATTTTATTAAAACATTAGAAACTGCAGTACTGCCTATAGTAGCATTGAAGGTGACTCTGGCAAGTAGAACTGGTCTCTGGTGGCAGAGACATTGATTCTGCATTGTAGTTCTGACCCAAAGCCTCTGGATAGTAAAACTAACCTCTAGTGGCTCTAGTTGATTTTCATCTACCATGAGCCTAAGGCTCATAAATGAGATTACATTACTTGGGTACCCTTGATTTTAATCATAGACCCTCTTTGAAAAGGGGATGCATATTTGATTTGGGATGTCTGTCATTCTGTCCATCCATCCGTTCGTCATTCCATCGTAATTTCGTTCAGTTTAATATCTTGAGAATAAAATGATGGAAGTTTTTATCAAATTGTGTATTACATTTATATAGACAATATCCAGATTGGGTTTGTTACACATTATTTTTCAAAAATTGTAACAGAGTTATGTCCCTTGAATGCTGTCAGAATTTCATCTTGAATTCATTTTCCGCTCAGATTGATAGAATTTGACCAAATTTTGTATGTCCGTTGATATTGACAAGATGTAGGTTCGGATTGTTATTTGTCATTTTTCGCAAATTTGTAACGGAGTTATGACCTTTGATTAACTTCACCTTTTGATTTTCGCTCAATATCTCAAGAACAAGTTGATATAATTTTACCAAATTTGGTTTATGCAATGATATTGGCATGATCTAGATTGAGATTGTTATACATCATGATTTTTCTCTAATTTTTAACAGAGTTATGGCCCTTAATTGATGTCAGATTTTTGTTTCCGCTCAATATTGTAAGGACTGAGCGAAGCTATGTATATGTTTTGATACAGACAAGCTGTGATTGTTGCATGTCAATTTTCTCCAACTTGTAACTTATGGCCCTCTAGTGATGTCAGAATTCCGTTTCCACTCGACATCGTGAGAACTTCACCCAATTTTATATGTGTATTTATATTGGCAAGATCTTGGATGGAATTTTACCGGTCGGTTTTCATAAATTATTAACAGAGGTATGGGCCTTGATTGATATTTTTACATGAAATGCACTATAGCAGGGCAATAGTCAGATTTTCTGAACTCGATATCGCAGAGGCGTGTTGGCCAATCTTGTTCAAATTTTATGTGTATCGTCAAAAGGGTAGCGGACAGCTGAACACTATTTGGGAACAGCTTTGTCTATAAGTAGCTCCAAGCTTACTCATTCATTCTTTTATCGCACCGTTTTAAAAACAACATTCACTCGCCATGAGTTGGCATACGCCCATTCTGATAAGGGTCTCCTCTTTTTGTGCATGAGGAAAACTTGTGTTTATAGCATCCCTCTGAGCATTGAACACACAGCGAAGACCCAGCGCACACAACGTATGCCCATGCTGATCTGAGTATTCGCTTTGTGCACATGCTTTTCTGATGTGGTTTAGTTTATCTAATGTGTACTTAGCTCAGTATTTTGAATTAAACAATATTCCATATGGTCAGCTCGTATATTGGTCAGTTGTTACTTTTCCCCATTTTCCAAAGGACCATATTTCCGAGGAAATATGTATAAAAATGGGAAATCTAATATTTTTCTGACCTGAAATTTTATTGAGGGAAAGGTCTTCTATATAAGGACAACAGGTTATTTCACGGACCCTGTATTTATTTATTTATTTATTTTATTCATACAATATTTAAAGAGGTGTACACTTTTAGCTGAATTTTTATTGATAATTTAGGATCCGTGCTTATTTTACGGGGTGGCGGGATACTATGTCATACTACCGAAAATTCACACAAAACCTGAACTGCATCAACGCCAAAAAACAACAGTAGTACAAGAATCGAAAACTTCCCCATCTTGTTCCTTGAAATCAACAATGAAACAACAAAAATGGAAATTAAAATGGAGAGGGTAGTAACCTATGCGACATATGAACTGATGAGTGTTTTCTGCTTTTCATTTTGTTTACACTATAATATCACTTTCACATAGCGAATAACTCTAATGATCTTATAATGGCACATATGTCTTCAACTCTTGCAGCAGGAAACCTGATTTCGGGGTTTCAGACCAGGTAAAATTCAAACCAGACTGATCAGATCACACACCGATGAAGCGCAGTAACTGTGCATTCAAACAGGTACACTGTCGTGATCAGACTGTGCGGTTGCCCCGTCTTTTTGTTCTGATGCTACACTAAATGCAAATTGTCAGTTTGTTTTGGTTTTATCATGCTGTGGTCAATAAGTAAATAAAAGTGAAACAATAATCTCATGCACACAAACCTACTTAAACATTTCTACGCAGTTTTAGATGCCAGGACCACCACTTTAGATGATGCATATGAATATAACGGGAATCATTTTAGAGTCTGCTTAGCGTGCCATAATAGATGCCAGCCGGGACCAATTTAGAGGCAATTGGGGACCAAAATAGATGCCAGGACCATTTTAGATGCAGGACCACTTTAGATGATGCACATACGTCGAATCGACAAGTATATACTTGATATCCTCCTTGGAAATTATGATATTATAATTGACGTTTTAGCAAGAGAAAATATAGACAGGTTTTATAGCATGATTGCTGACTTCTTGCATATTGAGCAGAGAAGCGCCATCATAAGTGTATTCACATAAATTGTGTTTATATGTTGACAATCGACAACGCAACTAATAGTCGCCTTATGTTTGCATAAAACGTCGTGGTGGGTCGGTCTGTTCATAGGTAGTCAGTGTGGACCAGAATCAGACCGCTTCATATAGAGCAGCTTAATTCTGGTCCATAATGTTTGCTCTTTATGTTTATCCCAAGCCATATATTTATTTGCTTATTTTCAGGTCGCTATATAGTTGTTTCATTATTCTACACTATGTGCTCTCATTGAAGGGGGGGGGGACATAAAGAATATATCTATCTGTACAATGTTCATTTTTACCCTAAGAGATAAGAATAACTTACCAGTTGAAGCCAAACATTGCCAACACATTAGGTGCGTTCATATATTTCTTAAAGAAAGAAAACAAGCAAGTCCCAAAATACTACTATTATGGAAAAACTATAATCAAATACATCGAGGTTTGCACCAATTGGTATGCTTTTACACATTTTGACATGTACAGTTTGTATATAAGCTGACTGGCCAATTTCAGACTATAAAATTATAGGATACGAAAATGGCATACACTCAGATGAGATTCCACATATTTATTTTTTTCAGTTTAATAGACCCCTTTCACATTGTTACCTCCCTTAGCAATCGCTCTTCAGATGAAAAATCGATAAAGTCGATTTGGCTTTATGAAGGGGCAGATCGCTTAGGCATCAGGGGATAGTTTCGAAATTGGGGATGGACGAATTTTAATATATTCTAGTAAAGGGGTCCAAAATAGCATATTTTGAATTTAAAATGTTGATTTATGAGGATATCTTGGCTAAAAAGCATTGTAGAATGGGTATTTCTACAAGTTTGAGTGAAATACGAAACTAAAATTTCATATCATACATCCCTGCTTGTGGTGGGGAACATTGCATCGATTGCAGCTGTCAGTTGTTAATAATGAGCACCAAAAGTGTCCTTTTTTCAGAGAGATTTTGCCAAAAATCTAATTGGTTATCAAAGGGTCGCCTCTTGATTTTGAATATTGTGTAATATTGATCTACAGACTGAAAGTGAGTGATAGGGCTGGTGATGTGCAGGTAACTTTCGTTTTTCATATAAGTTGTGTTGGGGTCAGTGTATTTTCACTATCGAAAAAGTGTTGATGGGGATATAACAAATATTCCACTGGTACCTAGTTTTGGGCCATAGAGGCTTAAAATTTCATTTGCCAGGTTTTGACTCCTGTGGGGAGAAGGGCAAGGTAGGAAGTGAGTTGATGTGCCTATTTGTTGAAAAGTTATTAAGTTTTAAGAAAAGTATGCGGCCGCGGGCCAAAAGGTCCTTAAAAGAACCGTCCCGTGATGCCTTACTAGTTACATTGTCAAAACACATAAAGATATTTAATAAGTCGATTTTTGGTCTTTTACCGCTAGAATGAGACGTCTTAAACTAGAAATAAGACAAGTATGTGTCTTCATATACATGTTATAAGTCTCCAGTGTAGATTTTTTTCTTGTCCTTTGGGATCATTGGTTTCATTGTGAAACTTTGAAACTATTAGAGGGTCAGTGATGACGCCTAAATGGCAGAAACTAGCTAGTCTGGCCGAGGAAATATGCATACTCTAGTTTTAGTTTTTGGTGCAGTCTTTGCTTCCGAGGGATACCCTTTTAAGAACATATTTTGTATTCACTATGTAAAAGTTTAAAATAATAAAATCGGCGCCACAACTAGAACCCTCTTTTCAGGCTCTGGGTAACCAAAAACCGTATCTGAAATACGTGCCAACTACATGCCAAATAATAAGATAAACAAGGTTACTATGCGAACATCAACTCAGACGAGCCTGTGCAAATACACAGTCTCACAAGAGCAATTGCTGCTCGCACACATCACGGACCCATTGTTGTGTCTGAGCGCTTACAAACAGGTTACAAAGACAGGTAGTAGACGGACGCTGAGGCAAAAATAGATCGAAGTCTTCTAGCTCCACCAAATAAGCAAGCTGCTACTAAATAGACGAGAGTATATAAATAGTTGGGCATAATGATAGAGCATATGCGATAAATGCCGAAATCTATAAGTAAATACCTCCATTCATAGACCTGTTAAAATTCGATCATCTCTACACAACGCCCACTCATGCCCAGGCTCGCAAGAATCTTCGAAAAATGGGGAGCGCAGTAGCGGAGATAACGCGAAACGAGACAGTTTGGCGCATGCGCACTACCAATGCGAAAGGAATCTATTGTTCTGCTGCCTATGCACTGTGCGTATTCAAACTTCGATACAATAAAAATTGTCCTTTCCTGATCCAAAGCCCAAATGCCGATTTGCAACAACCGTGCATTTTAGTGTTACGTCACTTGCTTTAAACGACATTAACGTAAGAGGCGATAGCGTAATAAAACCGCCACACGAGATATCGGTACTGGTCTAAAGTTGACAACGTTTTAGCAGGTAAAAGGGAATTGAGCCCAAAAACGACGGATATGCGATTCATGCTTGTTAAATGCTTGTTTTAGAAAATACAGTATACCTTCCTACCTTTGTAAAAATGTTCCTTTGCAACCTGGAGGAATATATATACATGTATATGAGTGTGTGTTTTTAAAAGTCTGCAACTAAATAAGTAAGTTAGAAAGATAAAATAATAGTTGATGCACCATTTGAAGGGCCACTCTTTGATCTTTTGTTTGGCATATAGTATAGAATCCTAACGCGCGTTTGTAGATGGAGTTATGAATGCGTTTTCATTACATATTGAACGCCCATCGTACATATACCCAACAAAAAAAAGAAACGCACCAGTACGATTTTCCCATTTAGATCACCTTTTAATGCTAAATGTCATTTGTCCTGAAATATTCATTTCTGATCAAATTTTACTAAAACTTGAATGTCACGTAGATGAGTATCTGTACCTTCCCCTTGTAGGCACAAACACATCAAGGCGAATGGTAAACGAGTTTTGGAAGCGTTAATTCAACGCTACTGTCTACATGGAATTCCGAACATGTTTTGCAATTGCAATGTATGAAAACGATACGTTGTCGTTATGTGAGACAACCAATGTGTTTATTGATGCATTTTTGTTATTCCAAAGTGCATTTTCATCAGTTAGGACAATTTAATTTGATCTAAACAATGTTGAAATCTTTAAGTGTTTTGAAAGGTTTATCTTCAGTATGGAATCGTTATCCAAAGGGTAGTCACAGCGCATTGGCTACCTAGCGTTCAATTATCGCGTATGATGAATTTAAAGATAAAATTTGCAAAGAATAAGTGTCTGAGTACAATTTGGTCTACTGAGATGAATCCCATTGCTTGAACTTATCCAGCAGGAGAGCATTATAAAACGCTTATTTCCTGTGACTTTACAATTTGACCCCCACTTGGTTTATGGCCAATTTTCTTTAACACAATTTCGACGCCTGATTGAAAAAGACGTGTAACGCAGCAGTACCTATCATACCTTTGAACTGATATAAACTAAACTGGCCTATCACTTGTGATCTTCCCGAGAGTTGAACAGTTCTAAGTGGTGCGTTTCTTTTTTTGTCGGGTATACTTGATTTAACTGTTCTGTTTACTCCTTCCAGACAGAACAGAAAACAACTGTGTTGGAACATACATGTATGTGCTGGAGTACTCAGGTGTACTCTGCCTTCCAAGGTGGTGTAGATAGAACTGTCACGTGACCTGTTCCAAAACAAGATGGTGGAGCGCTGCCTGCATGTACTGAGCATTTTAGCCAAGCTGATTACTGCAAAAATCATGCATTTAATGATGCAAGCATGAAACTTGGCATGTACTTTTGTCAGGGCGAATACTTTAATAAAAACCCGTTAGCCACGCAAAAATTGAAAATGTCGGCCATTTTTCAAGATGGCCGCCACTTTCAGAAGGAAAATACAGTTTTCAGCATACCGTAAAATGGAATATTTTCGCGTCGCCAAATTTTCGCGTTTTTGCCCCAAAAACATGAGGATAAATATTCGCGGTTTTTAATTTTCGCGGTCTCTTGTACCCGCGAAAATTAAAACTGCAGGTTAAATGTCCTGCGAAATGTCTGAAGTATGCGTTTGTTGGTCATTTCAAATGTCTGAAACTAGGTGCTTTCAGTATCTCATCTTGATGATGAATCATAGTTTCTCGTTGGTATTAAGTTGTACCTAGTACATAGAATAGCGGTACATTTTAAGTGTTAACTTAAACTGGCAATGCAATGACATTGTCTTTTTCTCTCTCCAAAACAATCAGTTTTTAGTACCGTTTATTTACACGCTTGAAAGAAATTATAGATATAGTTTGCAAAATATGTGAACACATACTGACAATCACTGGTCCAAGTCTGAATAAATGATCAGGTGTATTTAAGGGTAATTAATCAATTATCTTTCGGGCTATTGTGTAAAATTGTAACGGTTGAGGCCTTGATATACCTATTCATGTTCAATGAAGAATAAACAAGTAGCTTGACCTGTAAACTACGCTGGTCAGTCTATGAAAAACGGTGTTTTATGAACACAAATGAATACACAATTATTGTTCTGTATAAAGGCAAATATACATTTGGAAAATATTTCGCGGATTTTAATTTTCGCGGTTCACGGCTTACCGCGAAATACCGCGAAAATTGGACGACGCGAAAATTTCCCATTTTACGGTATATTCGGGTATAATTGGCCGATTTTAACATTTTTTGTATCAAAATGTATGTTCTTTAACACAAGGAAATAGAATTTAAGCATGTTCGGTCCAAAATAATTTCCTTCATGTCTTTTGGCTAACCTTGCACAAAAATATCAGCTATATGCTCATACAGCATGTGTATGCTAGACCAAAACGCATTTTCTTTCGGCATGCACGTTTATCCACATGCTGTACTGATGTATCAGCCTTCACAGCTACAGCTGCACAATTCTGTACAGGGTAGGCTGATAGCACCTGCATCTGCCTCTGCATGCAGTCTTGCTTCCACAATTTGTTAGTTGCTTGCAGCTCTCAGCAACTGGTGGAGGTGATGTCCAGACAATTTGCCATGAGTCGTCTTGTTGCTTCCACCTCCATTCAGATGGGCTCTGTATTTCCATTTGAAGAGTTGTTGCTTGGTCCCAGATGCAGCCTGCTTGGTAAGCAGCACGCTTGATGTGATAGTTCAAAGCTGGGGGTATTGCATCATACGACTTCTGCTTGCAGGCAAACATATCCAGTCTGATACTGTCAATATCAGTAGCAGAACTAGACCTGTCATACATAATGATGACATATCTTTTAAGAACCTTATTTTCTTTGTGTCCAAAGACTGGTGGGTTCATACTGAGCTTTACTAATACATCTGAAGCCACAGGATACACATCCCACGCTTGCCATGCAACTCTTTTACCCTTTCCACGGAAAGCTGTAACAACATCACAGCCAGTGAAAGCATGAAAGAAAGAAATTTCGCTTCCAATAGAGTGTCTGATGTCATGTATTTGAATCCATCAAAAATTTCACCCTTGACCGATGGCAACCCATAGCTTTTCAAGGTCAATATCGTTCAGTATTTGAAACACATTAATAGCTATGACAAGGACGTCTGTGTCACTGGTTTATATATCAGAGGAGTATGTCCTTCTCCTACAGCATGCCTTGCATGCACAAACAGTCGTGAATCTGCTTCCTCGTGATTACAAGGCACCAATCCTTCAGGACTGATAAGATGGTTGCTCACAGCCACCCATCCTCCCTTGCTTCGATGACAGCATTTTGCTGACACCTTTCAACAATATTGACAACCAGGAAGTTAAAGAAGGTCAGTCTTATTGTCATTATCCCTCAAAAACTGTGCCATACTGGAAGAAGTTTCCCTTTGTCAGCCTACCTGCATCTGGTGCCTTGGATACGCTTTCACCTAGTTTCAGCTTTCAGACTTTTGGCTATGTATAGACCAAATACGATGTCTGTTTGCTTATAAATAGCAGCAAAAGCTTCAACTGAAGGAATTACATCTTGTGTTGCATATTTCTCAAAAGTTTTTATGATGCACGTGGTGGCAGTGTGTTTATCAAAGCTAACCCATCAACTATGATAGCAGAAGCGCTCTGGTCTAGTATCTGTGGTTGCAATTTTGGCCTCCAGAATTGAAGCAAGCTGAGACTTTTGACAGCTGTGGTTTTCCCCCATCTCTTAGTGCGGTCCGAAAAGGCATGGTGAAAGAATTTCAGGTCACACTCTCTTAATTGGCATGCTTTACACAACTTTGAGAAGAGGCGACGTTCATCCTTTAAAATCTTTTGCCTGAGGTCACCAGGAGCTCGCACTGGGTTATGTTGAAAGAAGTCAAGCTTATTCTTCTTGATGGGATCATAAAATGAGTCTTCATCACCTTTGTCTAAACTTCCTATGAATGCTTTGAGGCGGCTTTCTTCTGTTTGATAGTGGCTTGCGACCATTTCACCAGCACCTGGAGTGGATATTTTCTTTGTGTCAAGAGTGAATAGGATTTCTCATTTCCTTCATTACACTATACAGCTTTCCAACTTTTTCAAAGAATTGTAGTCATGCATGAGCTGTCTGTTCATGGTGTCTGACCTTTTCATTTGCGTCTTTAGCTTCAGATACAAGTTCATATTCTGTAGCAAGACGGCTGACTTCAGGCCCAGCTACCACCCATCTTCTAAGTGCTGATGGATCCTCAGTAACGCCAATTGCACCACCTTCACATTTAATAACATCCTTTGCCTGTTCATGTGCTTGGTCAATGGCTAAGGCAGATAATGTGTGGCTGGACTTGAAGACAACAAACTTACCAGATTGGAACTCCTGAAAAACGCCAGGGTACTTGTGTTCTAAGGATAGCATGTCTCTAAGATAAACAGCAAGGAGTCGTGCTTAATTATATTGTTGTTAGAAAAAAAGAAAGGTATCAGTGCATAGAGCGCTGGACAGTACAAAGTAGAATTTGTCTCTCTGAATGCTCAAAGATAGAATTGTCCATGCCATTGAAAGCACTAAATGCCAGAATGGAACTGTGGACTCTCTTTAAGGCGCTTCTGGCACCAGTCCTCAAACGAAAGGATTGTTCCAAGAATTGTATCAGCTTCATTGCAGTAACTTTCACTTGCAGTCTTTATGACCTTATACAGACAGCTTGTTGTGATTTGTTCTAGTAACACTAGATGCAGAAAAAAATGATTCTGCAGTTCCAATTGAAGCTATGTCAGCCTGTACAATGGCACTTGTTCAGCCAATTGACTGAAGAAGAGTACTAATAGACTTCAAAGCAGGCATTTCAATGTTTTGCCCCCCAAAACGATTACAAACTTGTCTTTGCCGTATTGCTCTGGCCACTGCCATGGTACCTGTTTATGTACTGCATAGATAGGTTGATCAGCATTTATGACAGGAATCTGATCTGGGTTAAGGTATACCAATGTTCCTTGATTTTAACCATGACATGGTGTACTGTTGCTACAGAATGAGCTTGTTCACGTATAAGAGGTAAAAGGGCAGCAATGCTAACTTCAAATGATAGACCCCTATTCATGGATGCATGGCCTGCAGACCACTTTAGACTGGTATCTGATTTAATGGTTTGAGTGAGACTCACCTTCTCCAGCCACTCAAAGTAAGAAAAAGGGCAAAGATCAGGAATCGATACAATCAAGCACCACACCTGACCCACACACCTGACCAAGGATACCAATGGGAAAGTGACAACTTCACTATTAGACATCACAAACGAGAGCCAAGAGGTCAACCCTTTCCCAGCAGGCGACCACAAGGCACCAATAAACAGGCGCGCACCTTTTTTTTTATCTGATGTTGGATATTGGAAAAGCCAAATGCCATAGTCGATGCTAAATTATGGTCTATGTTGTACATGGTCGCTGTTGTAAAAAGTTTATTTCTTCTAAGAACAGGGGGACAAACCACCCCTTCTACCCGGTACCTGCTAACAGCTGCGTCTCCTAATTGTGCAGATATTTCTAGCACTCTATCATATGAAACATTGAGTCCGTGATCATGAAGCAGTTCCACTAAAACTTTTTCGTGTTTTCGCATAGACAGACATACCTAGAAACAAAGGAAAGTGTGTTTTGCGTTCCTTTGAATGCCTGTAAGTTGATGCACCCTCTTTATATATTGAATAGCAGTTATACTGCAGAAGTTGTGCCAATGCAGAGTCTGTCTTAGATGCGCCAAATCTAAATCATGTTAATTGTGATTTGTTATCAACACCATGTTCAATCATGCAAATGAACTCAAGTAGTAATTGTAGGATTGCTTCATTAAAACCATTTTAAAACCGAAAGTTTTCATAAGAAAAAATGAACTCTTGCATTCTTGAACATCAAATACTGCAATAGCCCAAAACAGATATTCTCAGCAATTGACCCTCTTGTTAGTACACTCTCACAATGTCTAGAAGAAATTATGAATAGGACTACCTAAGAAATGGATAAGGTGATTAATCAAACCCGTCTACTCTTGAGGGGCAAAGACTGGATTTTTCTAAATCAATGGCGGCCATTTTGAAAAAATGACGGCCATATTTATACATAAATCAATATTAAATCATTTTTTTACATCAGTTTAAGCTTCAAGTAGTGGTAACAGTAATTTTGCCTATTTATGATTTGAAAGTTTGGCGTTTAAATCAGTCTAGATATTGTTAGAGTATGATTTCTATTATGATTTGGCGGCCATCTTGAAAAATGGCCGTCATCTTGAAATTTCAGGTGGCTAACGGACTTTTTTGAAAGAGATATATCATATGAGTATGTCTGCGAAGTTTCATGCTTGCATCACTAAATGCATGATTTTGCTGAAAAATTTGATTTAACTGCTGGGCTATTACTACGATATCTGTATCGCTTTATTTTCTCCAGAGTACTCCAAAGAGCCCAGCTTCACATGGCTGTTCTGGCTTACTCCGCGTACTCTAAAATTGTTAAATCAAGTCCGCCCCAGAATACATGTTTGTACAAATTGGTGACTTGCACATTTTGACAGCCTTCCTACCTTTGTACAAGCATGCCATTTTTATATGATATGTGTAATATAAAACTACAACTGTATGTTAAAGGATTAGCTTTATCAATGGGCATCCCCAAATCCTATATGTTGAATCTAGCAGAAACAGAGTTTTTAACCCATATTTTTTAATCGGTACTTGTCCAGTGTGAAAAGTCTTTTTGAGGATAATTCAAGGAGTTAACCAAGTACCTTTTCCGCAGAAAAAAGATGTTATTTTCTTTGAAACTTTTACATGTAGCTGGCCATGTTATGGGCAATTCTTTAAAAAGACTGTTCGAGGGACTCCTTTCAAATACAGACATCGGACGCTTAGTTCTGATGCTTTTGATAGTCTGTACTATTACGCGGATGCTGATATATCCAAATATTGATCATTTCGACCTAACCCCAAAATGATGAACAATGGCAAAAAATGACCGTCTACTACAGCAGTGATTGGCGCTTAAGGGGCGGGTCCTGGATTTCTGGGAAGGGGTTCATATGTATAAAGGTGTGGGGGTACGCTTTGCTGATTTTCTCATTATTCTTAAATATCCCATGAAAATGACATAATTTTGGAAACCAAATTATTTCATTTTCATAGGATATTTAAAAACGGAGGGCGGGGAGGGGGTTCAAGCGAGCCCCCCCCCCCCCCCTGAGCCCCCTCTTGACCCGCCACTGCAATCTGAAAATTGAGCAAACAGTGTCAATTATGTACTGCACTGTATGCATCCACGGAAGTGCTTTTCTTGCACAAATGATACGGTTATCTGAGATTTTGCCCGAAGATAGAAATTCTTGTTTCTTACCAAGTCGAGACTATTTCGCATCCCAACGTATAAATAAAAAAATGCGACATTTAACGATGAATAAGATTTGTGAGGTTGTGATAGAAAGATCACCCGAGGCTTGCCGAGTGATGACAAACGGTGATCCAGAGGGACGGATCCTCTCACTCGTAAAGATTCTTAAATTCTGCCGAATTTACCAGTTTTGAATGTGATAGTCGTGGTCGCCGCCCGAGGGTCGCCGCCTAGTTAACCTAAAAAACACTTTACGTTTTATCACGTAGTGGCCAATATGAGAAGTCGCCAGCAATGTTGAACTAACCTGATAAAATGAGCCGATGATCAATCTGTCATTGACAATTCAAAGAAAGAAATATACCTAAATCTATTCAAACTCATTGATTATCAGACGTTGAACAAAAACGCTTTTGCATTAGCCCTAACTCACCTGACGACAATATTAACAGACGATATGATTTCTAATTCTTGGTGGTTTCGGAGATAATGGAGTTTCATAGATCGCATGCGAATATCATATGGGATGATTCACATTGATTTTCAAACTTAATGTTCTCTAAAAAACAAACAAAACAACGTTCGAAATTTGTCGTCTGCTTATAGCATTTGGCACACTTTTGGTAAAAAGAACAAAGTATTGGCAAAAGAACTCGAAGTGGTAATAAAAATATGTGATTGTCGACATAAAATACGCTCATATAATTTTTCTATCCCACAAAGGCAATATATTTTCAACATTTTTATCGTTTATTGCAATTTATTTTGTATACGTAAAAAGTTCTTAACCAATCAGGCCGCGATCTACCTGTAAACACCTTTAAAGAAAGTAAAAGTTCAAATGACTGGTTATTTGAGATCGACTGCCACACATGAGTGCTGGTCGTCAGGGGGTTAGCGTCGGGTTGTTAGGCAAGGTTAAAATCTTGAACTTTTATACGTGAGAGGATTAAACAGTGTGTTGTTGTTGTTGTTAGAAATCTGTTACTTTTCAGTGATTGTGAAAATAAAATAGAATAAGTGTGCGGATTTTGTTTTGAATATGGCTGCACCCAAAGCCCCAGTGGCAACTCATCCAGATAAGACAGCCGCAAAATGTAATTTTGTGGCACAGGATCAAATTTGGTGGGTATACGTTATTTTCTTTTATCCATACCGTTTTGTCACGTAAAATACGTGTATGTGCTTACTATGTAGTCGTGAAAAGGTCCAATGTTAACCCATAAAACGCCTCCAATTATTTGCATCAGACGACTTCTTCAAATTTCCTCCCTGCTTAAGGAACCAAATTAAATTGAGCCCGGTGCATGAGATTTCCGTCAATGTGGTATGTGCGACCAGCAAAGGCTCAGATCTGCCTGCGCATACGCGCAGTCTGATCAGAGCATTTGCTCGTCGCTTGAATATTCTACGAGTGTTAAGCTACTGACCGAACATCTTTTGGAGGTTCTAAGCTTAAAGGGAGGCTGCACATGCTCGATTGAGTCTACTCTTGTCAAATGCCACGTTGTTGGAAATCACATGTCACGGCTCATTTCATAGAATCGTCAGTTGGCAATCAGATGATTCACATGAAATATCAAGTCTTTTTTTCCTGAGCAATTATAAAATGTATCAGAATTTCAAGTCATAAAACTCAGCGCGAATGATTCACCTCGAGCGACTTCTTACTTAGGGGCTGCGAGTTCGAACCTCTTGGCTAACTCTAGCTTAATTGATATGGGATATTCCATATTTGGTGGCCAATTCTTCAAAGTCGACATAAAGTGGGCACAGACTCACAGATTACACAGGTTAATACCTTTACCAAGTTTATCATTAAAGAGATGGTAGAAGGAGCTGAATATAAGTCAACTTTAACGGAAAAGAATCTGAATCACGTTGGATTTATCTGCTATAATGCCTTCAATGTTTACCGTCGTGAGTTGGCTCCCGGTACCGTTAGTTTAACAGGCGACAGGGCCCAGGGCGACGACAGTAAACATTGGGCTTACAGTACGTCCATATGGAATCATAGGATGTTGACATGCTTTAAACGGAAAACGGAAAGTGGGTAAAAGGCACGAGCTCTAAAACTGAATTTGAAATTTTCCTCACCTTACTTTAAGGTGATTAAACTGCCTAATTCGACTAAGCTGTGTTGTACATAAAAGAATGTAAAGCGTATTTCCTTTTTTAACCATACTTGCCTCGAAGCGAGAAAACCTGATTTTGTTGCAAGCTAACAACAAAAACTAAGACAAGTCTGCGCATCCGCGCGGTCTGATCAACGCATTTTGATCCTGTTTCGCTCTCTGGAAAGTAGAAAGCCTAGCTGATTGCATGCAAATTTTAACTATTTTAGCTAGTCTCTGTAGCTGAACATGATGTATTAAGCCTTACCTTACGAAGACAAGGTTTCTCGCGACAAGACCCATATAGGTATAGCGTTGCATTGTTCACCTTAGGTCCAAATAAGCCAAGAGTTTGAGCATTAATTTTTGTATATTTTCTTATCCGTCAGTTTAAACATGTGTTTTATGTGTTCAATAGAACTGTCTCATGTGAGACGGTTCTTAGAGTACCCACAACATATGTATTGGTTGTGAAACATGAAAACTAATTTTCAATCGCGCAGTCTTATCTGGTGGTCTTGTTCAGTGCATATTGATTGTCAAAGCAAACAATAAATTATAGAAAATATGATTAACAATGGAATGAGTACACTTCTTTTATGGGCTAAAACTATTTCAACAAATAGTGCAGATACATATCAGTTTACTTTCGCATTATTGTTTAGGGTTTAGAAGCGAGGGTCTAGAGGGGTGGTGAGGGTCTAGTATTCAACAATCATACTATTTATTTGCTTTTTCATTAACTCTTTTAAAATTGTTGATAGCTTATATTTTTGGACTCATTTTTGCTTTTAAAACTCATAAGTCAGTATTCATTTTTTTCTGCTATTCATTAAAATAGAATTATTCTTAATTTTGTAGGACCTCATATTCCACATTATCCACAAGTCTTTTGATCCCATCCCATCCAGAACAGAACAGAACAAAATGTGTTTTATTGACATAAACTATACAGTTCATGCGCGGATTCAGACAGTTTCATCAGAGGGGGTCCAACTTTGACAACTTTTTTTAATGATAAGAGGAGGGAGGATCCAAATACCACTATAAGCAGGTCATCATCGGCCTGCCAGCAAAACGCCATTTTAGTGGCGTTTCGCTGGCGTGCCGATGATGGCCCAACATTGAATGCTGGCTTGGTAGTTTTATGATTTTTCAGGGGATCCGGACCAGTATTGCTAAGAAACCCAATATTTTTGTGATTTTTCAGGGGTGGGGGGGGGGGGGGTCCGGGCCCCCTATCCCCCCTCTGGATCCGCGCATGCAGTTTCTTGTCAAACATATGTGGATCACAACAAAGATAGAAAAAAATATCCGAGCTACAGAGGGTCAAATGGTAAAACAACATTTATGCCAAATGTATCACCCTCTTGAAATATAGTATAAATAAAAAAATATTAGTTTTAATATTTTGATTAGTAAGGAATGTATATCTATTACTTAATCAGTAGACTGTAATGTGCACGACCTGTGGTGAACGTAGACAAATAGAAAGAATATGTGGAAAGCAAATTAGACGGTCAGAAGAACTCACACACGGTGATTATAATGCACACCCGCGGGTCCTACAAAATTTCGATACCAAGTCTTTAGAATATTGTTGTAGGCCTTATTGATAATTTCGAGTTGCACTTTTTTTTCAGTTTTAAATTAAATTTTGTGGTTTTCGGCAATTTTCTACGTTTTAAATTTACCCAGCAGCCTCGTCACCGTTTTGCATATCAGTGGCTGGACAATGTTAAAATAAATAAGTATGCAAAATTGGACCCAAATATATATCACGTGTTCAAGAGATATGAGCATTTTCACTATGTCGGACTGATGTTTAAGCATTGACCATCCAAAAAGGCTGTCACGCATATCAATGGTTAGAAGATATTGCTAAGCATACGTATGCAAAATTTGATCAAAATATACCATGTGGTTTAAGAGATATATATGAGCATTTTTACAAACTGCTAACGGGCAGACGGACATACGGACTCATTCATTCATTCACTTTATTACTCTCATGTTACATTTATATATTTCAACATTACATGAGGAGCAAATACAATACAATGGCATTTTTACATAGTGATTATAGGGCACACCTCGTGCAATTATACCACCCTTACCAACTACACTGATGTAGGTGGTATAAAATAGTTAAAGCTAAAGCTCGTCAATTATCTCCACGTACAGGCGGACAACCCATGGTATAACTATTACTTAACTACCTGTTAAAGGACAGACGGACAGACAGTTAGACAGACAGACACAGTGATTATAGTGCACACCTAGGTGTTGTGTAACTTATCGAAATGTTATATCTACTATTTCAGGAAAAAATCGATAAGAAAAAAAAAAAGAAATAGACTATAGTGAAAAGAAGGCAAAATTTAAATGCATAGACAAAAGCAAAAAATGACAAAGAATATAATCAAACAAAACAGCACCCCGCAAAAATGAAAAGAAAACACACACAAACACATGCACGCACGTACGCACACACATACGCACGCACACACGCACACACACACACACACACACACACACACACACACACACACACATCAGGTTACCATAGAATAAAAACAAACAAACAATAACATATAATATTTTAAAACAAGAGGCTCAATGAACCTAAACCCACTCACCTGAGTTGTTAGCATAATGGTCTCAGAGAAATGACCCCCATAGAGTGGCCAGTTTAGGCATGGTTGGCAGGGTTTATGTAGGGGAACACTAAGCATTGCAACATACTAAATATATAAGCTGAGAGCCTCGTGGCTTTAGAGAAGATTTTTTTTAAGTTTTTTTCCATGATAAGTCTATTTGGGAGCTAAAGACCAACGGGGCGGGGCCAGTTAAGACCACAGGGCCTTGATTGGCAGGAGCTTAGTAGGGGACCAATACACATTGCTACATACTAAATATATAAGCTGTAGGCCTCATGGTTTCAGAGAAGAAGATTTTTAATTTTTTCCCATTATGAGTGTATGGGAGCTAAAGACCACCGGGGCATGGCCAATTTTGACCCCAGTGGTATGTCTGGCTGAATTTTGGTAGGGTACAGCAAGACATTGCTACATAGTAAATATATAGGTTGTGGGTATTTGGACTTTTGGAATAGAGGGTTCGGTGTTTAAACATTGCGCATGCGCCCATTAGACATCTCTTGACCAACGTAGGCAAAATTAAACTAAAAAAGTGTTGGTTTGAAATAACAATAGAAGTATTACAAAGGATCATTGACACTTGCTATGGGTAAATGCCTATGGTTTTCAGTAAAAATAAAAGTTTGTCAATCGTCCCTTTCTTCACCTTGAAGCTACCCTGACCTGAGTACTTTATAGCTGTGAAATCCGTTTTCGATATTAAATGCGTCAAAGATGTAAAATTTTGGGTAGAACAATCAGTTTTACATTAATATACATGTATATAGAAATCGGAAAACATTTTTTAAAATATCATTCCCCCCCCCCCCTCCCGTGTGCCAGCAAAAGCTTTTGCATGTATATTAGTTACCATATTTTACACATTGTATGGAAGTGGCTTGCTGGTACAAGGGGGGGGGGGGGGGGAAAGATGTTCAGCAGCCCCAAAACCCAGGACCTAAGCCCATAAAATGCCTTTTCTACCAAATGTGAAATTAATGACAGTAATGAAGTTCTCTAGAACCAACCTCCTAAATTGCTTTGCATTCTGTGCTAGTTTAATATAAAACTACTTAAAGATAAAAAGTAGAATTAGCAAGGTTTTATGCATTTTTTCATAAGAAAAAATCTCACTGTTATTAAATGGCACATTATTTTGCAAACGTCCTGTACTTATCTATTTGCATGCTAGGGAATTGTTCATGTTTTTATTTTCGTCTGCTGACTTTCTTCAAAATTAAGTTTTTAAAAATAAACCACCACGGACCATCATCAGAGTGTCAAACAATTTGGATCCAGATCAAGACCGACATTCTGTTGGTCTTCATCTGGGTTCAAACTGTTTGCAAAAGGCTATTGGCAGACGACAAAATTATCCACTGGCATGCAAAGAGTTATTACAGGTAAATACTTTAGTGTTCAATATATTGTCTCATATAGGGATATACATGCATATGTATACCATAAATATTCGGACACTTTAAATACATTCAACACGCTATGCCCTTTAAACAAAGCAAAAGTAATATTCAAAGGGTCTAGTTAGAATCAGTTTTACTTCCAGTGCTAAATGGGACACTTTCATTCCTTCAACAATATTTATTTCTTTTGTTGACCTTTCAATTTTGTGTTAGCTACGGTACATGTAGTCAAAAATGTACAGGTAACTTCTAAATTATCTCCCCAAATTCATTTTATTACAAAACATATTTTGTTCTTAAAACAATTTCATCAATTATCGTGATTCATTAATACTCTGCATATGGTATGTTCAAGAGATATAACCATGCCTACCAAATAAATCTAGAAAACGTGCAGAAATCACTTTTTAAAGCATTTTTATTTTCATGAAATTTCAGACCCCTCCCCTTTCTACCCGCCATAACTCTCGAGTGCGTAGGAATTTTGAAAATATTTTGCTAGCTGGCTCTTGCCATTAGATTCACCTATTGCACTGATACTACATGCACCACACTAGAAGCTAAAAATCAGCGTTCTGGGAATCAGAAAAAATAGGCGTTTAAGGCCCAAACCGTCAATGATCCTTTAAACGAAATATAAGTGGTGCGTTTCTAAAGTATCTCAGTTATTACTACAAATTGGACCCTTTGATGTGTCAAAACATGGTTATTTCTGTTTCCATTACTTTTGCTAATGATAAACATGTATGATCAACATCTGCATCTACATCCTTGCACTAAGAT
The DNA here is from genome assembly GCA_964019695.1 of Loripinus fragilis. Taxonomy (NCBI): domain Eukaryota; kingdom Metazoa; phylum Mollusca; class Bivalvia; order Lucinida; family Lucinidae; genus Loripinus; species Loripinus fragilis. Next base: position 69,236,988 of record OZ026523.1, read on the forward strand.
GAATACACACTTGGCATTTCGGTCATCATGCATTCAAGTCTGTTGACATAGATCTACACAGCTTTAAACATGGAATAAAATCACACAGCTATTATATAAGAGTAGCAGGAAGTATTTAAAGAATTCGGTTGGTTTTCAGCTTACAATTATTGAGAAGGACAAAGGACGAATGGAGACAATACTATTTAAAGAGAAAATTAAGCCTTCGCATGACTACGAACCCTGTAGTAACGGGCCAAACAACATGTCTTTGATCAAACAACTACGAGTGGATTTTATTTGTTTAGCAATTCCTTGTCAATTTGCAATTCAAGTATACATGTTTATTGCTTTTACGATAATCGAACGTATTCGTCAACTCTTTACATGCTAGGTAATTTCTCATGCGTTTTTATAAATTAACTTTTTCAACACAAAAAAGCTATCAGAGTGTGAACAGTTTGGCTCCAGAACAGGGCCGACGTTCTGACCTTCCTCAAGGTATAAACTGTTTACAAATGTTCAAAAGTCGCCGTTAGCATGCAAACATTAGCGCTACCGCTAGAGAACCATTGTACTTGCGGTACTGTACTTCATCGCGGGGTAGTTGCAGTCGGCGAGGGCACAAAATATTACTGAACAGAACAGAACAGTATCTTTATTAATCTCAGGCCACATACATGACATAGAGATACAATGTGAACAGCAAAATGTAATTTACAAAGGGCTTGGTATTTTTTTCTCTCTTCTAAATACAAAGCTGTTATACAGATAGGTACGTTGGGCTGCTCTCATTCATTAGTCAGCGTAGTGTTAATCGTTGAGAGGGAGGTGGGGGTGGGGGGTCAACCACCATATTCTCAATGATATTCTCTCAGCAATTTTTCAAGTTCATGTATTACAAGGAAATTTGTTGTGAGATTTGTTTTCTGCCAGAAGACCGGGGACAGCAGTGGCTCAAATTCATGTCTGAAAATGAACCTCTGCCAGCCCCGCAGCGTGATTCTGCTCGAGATAACAACGGTGAAACAATCTTGACATCCGCACGCGATCCCACATCCGCTCGCCCAGCCTGCACCAGGACCCAGGCGCAAGCCAGACAAACAGGCGAACGATCGTACGCAAACATCGGCCAGCTTGATTGTTGTGCCTATCTTATATCCGTATACCTTTTTCTCGATGCACAGCTCGGATAATTATGTCACCTTCCGCACGAGTAAAACATGAGAATATTTACAATGTGGGTCATTTGATATCAGGGTTCAGGGGCCACTAACTCGTACACATCTTAAGTTGACCAACTTACGATGGTCTTAAATTGAAGTTAAGTTGACGATCGTAACATTTAAGGTGGCGCTATTCCGATAACATAAAGCCGTCTTAGCGTATTCTTAACTTAAGGTCACCTTATCTTTTAAGATTTACCTGTGTTATATTTATTCTCTCGTGCAAAGCGTGTTGTTTACAGTATTCAGAGCCGACTCAGTAGAAAAGATGAATATATGGGTCGCGGCGCATCGGGTAGGCTGAAATCAGCATACTCAGCTACAGAGAATAGCTACAATATTGAAAAAAATCGTGTTGCAAGCTGTTTTGCCTGCGTTTTGTGTCTCTTCCTCACGGTGCTGTGGGTTTGTCTGGAGTCTGCCATCGTGGTATTTTCTAGCCATACTTACTATGTGACAACTATACTTTCCAGTTAACAAAAATAAAGGCACTGATCAGACTGCGAGGTTGCGCAGGGTGTTCTGTGCCATCGTTTGTTGCATGAAACTAAGTCAGGTTTCCTCGAGGCGGGGTCCCTTAATGTTGATATTACCTATTTAAGCGTCGATCTATTGATATCAGTATTTTATATTTTTATTGCCTTTTGTATTCGGGAAACCCCTAAACGCGTACTTAATCAAACAGTAAAAGCCAAGATTAAATGCAAAATGCATTGCATTAGGCTCTATACTGCATGTAAAGATAAAACGATCGTCGGAAAAAAGAATACACGTCGTTTTTCTTTTTCTTTTTGAAAAATTACAACCTGATACCCTAGATATGTACAATGGACTATCCCAAGTTCATTGTATCAAACCAGAAGGAAGAATTCATTACTATACAAAGGATTAAATTTCGCCTGGTTTCATTACAAGTCTTAAACGTACAAGATGATCAAAGAAAATGCGATTATGTCGTAGTCTGGGCGGCTTGTCAAAGATGGTTTTCAATGCGTTTTATGTACATGATTATCATGCTGGATTAGTTAATTTCAACAGCCCACATTTTACATACAATTAAAAAAGTATTCATCATTATTGTCATAGCTTACTGAATAAAAAAAAACTAGAAATTTTAAGCAAAATCTTACAAAAAGAGACCTCAGTCTATGCGACAATTTGAGCAACCTCTAGTCCAAAAATTAATAGCAAAACGTCCAAAATTAATGCCGTATAAAAAGTAGCAGTCGGACTACGCAAGCAGGGGACGTTGAGAGCCAAGAGCTATAACTCATAAGTACGTCAAAAACTCTGATCAGGCTGCGGAGTGTTAGGCATCTCTGTAGTCGCCCCGCTCATATGCATTAAAACGAACACTACCGAGGGCCCTCCCAATGGTTTTGGAACAAAGGAAACGGACATTGTATTACCGAGCCCCCCCCCCCCACCCAATGGTTTTGGGAACAGGGGAAAATGACATTTTGTTCTACTTTTGGCATCAAGCCAACAATGAAACAAGTATTCCCTGTGAGGGCATCATAACTGATCTTCCCAAATAGCGTTTAACTAATCTCCATAGGTATTGTATGTTCCTTTGGTCCCACTTTTGGGGCTAACGTTGATACATGCTCTCTGGGTGAACTGCAATATCAACGTGATATGTTCATCAACTCGTATTTTCCTCAGATGTGTTTAGATACATGATATACATGTATGTACAAATGTACCCTTGTTTCCCTTAGAACAGTACCCTTGTTCCCATGGTCTCCCACCCCCTAATCATTTTGACCATAACATAAGATGACCTATAATTACCAAATACAAACATACATTAAGCAAAATGCATGTACATACACGTGCGTGTTTATCTGCTACATGCGTACATGCATGGATCCGGGAATTTTTGCCAGGGTGGTGGGAGGTCCGAGCCCAACTGGTAGAAAAGAGCCCTGACGACTTTTTAGTCCTCAACTTATTTTACAGTGGGGGCCCAATGTTTATTTCAAAGAAACTATAATTTTTATAAGAGTCCAAGCAGGGGGGGGGGGGGGGGGTCAAAAATGTCAGGGTGTCCAACCTTTTCCAAGGTGATGGGGCTCGATTGCTTTTTTCTATAGAACTTGTTGTTTTCCACGGGGTTCCAGACTCCTTGTACCCCCTCTGGATTCGCGCATTGCCTATGTGCACGTGTCTATGTCTGTGGCCTTTTAAAGTCACCAAAAACGAAGCAGGCAGTAAGTTCTTCAAAGGCATAGGCGTTTAGGGTAATTTAAAAAAAATGTCGCCAAAATTATATTTTATTTATTACGTTCGTTCTGGAAAGTACCTCTCGTAACCACTAAGACGACGCTAAGGTGACTCTATCGTGGCCATAACTTTACGATGATCTTAAGTTGTCTCCGTAAATTAAGGTGCATACGAGTTAGTGGCCATAACCGTTAAGGTGAACGTAAGTTGAACTTAAGGTGATCTTAAGGCTTAAGATGTCTACGAGTTAGTGGCCCCTGTATTGTAGCCTATAGATAAGTTAAAAGTGACGTAAAAGAGCGTACCAACACTTGAAGATAATACAGGTTATACCGTTATTAACGGTAAAAAATTACATTAATACCTGACAAAGGTTTTCAAAATACGGAAATATTATATACCAAGCCGTCATAGCTCAGTCGGTTGAGCTGAGGCAAATATTTGTATCTATATCTATTAACATGAGATTTAAAATGGGGGAGGGTTCGAATCACACACGATTGATTTTTTTTTCATGAAGGAGATATTTTTAAATATCATTATTGCTTAAACAATACATTTTATCATATTTTGTTATATTTTAAATGTTTTTACTATAGTATTCTTTGAGTGTTTTTTTGTGTGTGTTTTTTGTGAGTTTTTTTCTAGTTTGTTTTTACATTCTCCACATATTCATTTCATTACAATACAATGCAAAACAATACAAAAGAGGTCAGCACAAACATTCTTCGTCTGCTGATTCTGTGTCGGAATAGTCTGAGCACTCTGTTGCGGTGTCTGTGTCTTCGTCACTGGAGGTCACCTGAATAGCATATTTGAGAAGCAGACTTTGGGTATATCGCCTTTTTCGTAACAACAATTTTAGACAACTGACCTTTTCGTAGGTAAAATGATTATCAATGTTTCTATGATTAATAGAAAACCAACTGCTGCAAAGCTCAAATTTGTAAGTGGGTGGTAAACGACAAGCTTTTTTGTAAAACACCTGTTTCTAAAAAATGTGTAAGGAGAGTAGACTTACATGTATTACAAAACATGTCATCAGGTCATCGCCTTCTTTCCGCTTTTCGTTTTCTGTCATATCCGATAAAAATAATAAAGGTCATCATTCACAAACATAAAATATCAAAAAGCAAAGATAAAAAAAATATGCCGTGATTGGGGTTCGAACCTTCAATTGCGAAACTTCAGGACAGAGGTCTACGATCCTATCACCGCACCAGCCCAACTGTGACAAATATTAATGATAAAAGAATATAATGTACAAAGTTAGCAAAACCGTTTTACCGTTTTACCTATTTACATCAATGGACAATGTCCAATTATCAAAACATGCTCTGACGTCACTTTGAACTTATCTAGTAAGGACAGTAGTGTCAAGGCTGTTCGTTTATTATTGTTATTTTGGATTACGATCTGTTGTGTGAGTATCTTAATAAAATTTTATGTCACATGTTAGCTGGGTGCTGAAAGAACCGTCTCCAATGAGATGGCCCCTTTGAGCACCCAAAACCTATGTTTCAGTAGGAAAATTCTGTTTTATACTGAATAGTCACTGGTCTAGATAAACAAGCTATCAGCATGTATAAATGAGATCTTAACCCAACGGGTAGGTTTAAACATGTGTATTGAGTGTAGAAATGAACAGTCTTGTCTATTTTGGTGTACTGTGATCCATTCTATGAGCAAGTTCTTTACAACTATCAATTTTCACGAAATTTTTTTCATTTGGAATTATAACTTAGGTATTGTAGTCCATTCTGGCTCAATTGGAGCCTTTAAATTGAAAAGCTAGCTAAGTACCAGCCAATTGTTGGCTAGCCAGTGGGATTTTATTTGTCCAAAATGTGTTCACAGACTAATGAGTGCGCTATTAAAGTTTTTTTTGTGTTGAAAAAGTTAAAGTTGAATAGCATCATATTATGAAGAATACAAATAAGTCAATGGATAGAAAGTTTTGGATATTTCTTTTCTTTTTTAACTATTTGAGGAGTTGTACACTATTTTGTAGCTGTGCGCAAAATATGAGTAGTCAAGGGCATTGTACCAGTACTTGGGGTCTAAAGTAATCAATATGTATGCAGTGGACGACCCGATCACTGGGCCAGAACACCGGATATACACTTCTGTGCATACAGTATGAAAAGCTTGAATAACTTTCAAAATACTCTGCCCTAAGATTTCGAACTTTTTGCACATTAAAATACTGATACATGTATTTTGGAAAGCATAAATTGAAGAACATAAGCAAAAATGCCTTTCATCCCTTTTTCAGGAAAAATATAACCTTTTTGGCATAACTCAGGCGCTGTATCGACTATCGCTTGACTCATAGATACACATCTGGATATATAAGTGACAGTAATCAGTGAAGAATATTTTCAGAAGTAAAATATTGACAAAAATATTATCCTTTTATGCCCCTACTCCACACAGGCCACGAATCCAACGAATCATCAAGAATTGATAAATATTAGGATTCGTGGATGAATTGTAAATGTTCAACCCATTTGTGATGTTCTACGATTCAGTAACGAAACATTTAAGAAACAGTTACTTATATTCTTGGGATTCAGCTAGATTCCGCCTGAATCGCCACGATACTGTGACGAAATCACAACGATGTGCAATAATTTATTTGGAAATACTGCAAGAAAGTTAAGTATCAGTTACGAATTAGTTAAGAGTACGCCAAATTCATGCATGAATAGGTCACAAATAAACAGAAATTCATGACTATTCTTGACAATTCCTGGGATTTGCTCTCACAATATGTAAAAACAGGCACCATCTATACTTGCAGGACATCAGTTCCAAAATGAATGTTCCTCGTATAGCAGCTTTAGTATTGACCCTACAACTTGAGTGTCAAAAACACTTACTTATATAGCTAGGAGAAAACCACTTCGAAAAAGGAGAGAGGCCCTTGCCCTGACTCTTTGACTTGGAAATCAATCATCATGCTAGTTCAGCATTGACATCATCACCAGCCAGGAGTCCCTGACTGATCCTGATTGTGCTCCTGAATCTGCCACATCCGTTTTCACTTCTGGGACTGGCCCACCTGCTCGTGACGGGGTAGTTACTCTAAGGGGACCACCCTCTGCTATCTCTTCCTTGGTTTTATTGCTTGTCTTAATCTCCCAAATGCACCCAAATGAGTAAAATGTACTTACGAATGTCTAATTATGCCTCCTAATCGATTATGATTCAGTTACGATGTCTAAGAATGCATTAGAATTTTGTTTGGAATCAAGTACGACTATTTCGAATGGGGAGTTCGTGGCCAAAGTTTTGAACGGTTCAAAACTTTGGCCAAGATTTCCCTATCTAGATGAATTGCAAGAACCGACTACGGACTAAACGATTCAGTTAAGCTCTTTATGAACTGATTACGTTTCAGCTACGAATAAAAAAAAATCAATGTTAATTCGTGGCAACTCGTGGGATTTGCGGTCTGTGTGGAATAGGGTATTACATGTTACAGCCACGTACACTATTTTGTGCCCCCGTCGACTGCTACCACCCCATGATGACTGCGCTGTTCGAGTACAGTTGTTCTCTAGCGATGTATGCCTAAAGCGTGATATTTAATGCAAGCATTCTGCCAACACATATCGAAAAAAATAGAAGAAATCAACTGTCTGTAATATGCACGACCCGTGATGAACCTAGATTACGGTGCCAGAAGGAATGTGTGACAGACAGACGGACTGACACAGTGATCATAGTGCACACCTGCGGGTCGTGCAAATATCGACACCCAAGTCTTAAAAATGGGCCTCGTCGCGAGAAAACCTGTCTTCCGGGTGTCCGACAAAGCGAGTTTCAAACCAGTCTCCTCAGCTACAGAGACTAGCTAGAAAATTGAAATTTCACCCGTGGCAAGTTTAGATATGATAATTTCCAAAAAGCGAAAAATAAAGGCGCTGATCAGTCTGCGCGGATGCGCAGGCTGGTCTGCGCCTTTGTTGTTCGCAAACCACCGAAGACAGGTTTTCTCGTGACGAGGCCCAAATATTGTCAGTGTTACTGATAATTTCAATTTAACATAGATTTTGTGATTTTCACTGTATGACCATGGCCGGCTAGACTGATGCTCAGCAACGTCTCGTCCATCCATAATGGCTGTTAAGCATGCCAGTGGTTAGACAAAATTGACATGCATACATATGATACTGGGCCCCGTAGCGCAGTCGGTAGCAAGTCTGACTGCAGATCCAGGGGTCGCCAGTTCTATCCCTGTCCGGTCCCATACATTCGTGGAGATTGATTAATTTCTATGGTCATTCCCCCCTTCCGTCAATTCAAGAAGTGTTGTTGTCAGTTACAAACGAGAGTATGTGCACTAAGTACTGGTTCACCGCTTAGTCAAGCTTGCCCAGGAAAAAGTGTGGTTAGGTGACCTGACCATCTGGACATGACCATAGCTGTTGACTGGGACGTAAAAACTAAAACAAAACAAATCATTTGTATGCATAATTTGATCAAAATATACCATGTGGTTTAAGAGTTTTGAACTTATTTTTAACTGCTAACGGACAGAGGGACAGACAGACAGTGACTATGGAGTCGTGCAATATTATGATGATAAAAAAAGATATCAACTAGTCGCGACCGTGTCACTTCAATGGTTCGAGGGCGCTGACGATTTCTTTGGTTGATTTGCGAATGACCTCTCTGTGCGAGCGTGCGCGCGCATGCGCAAATCCAGAAAGTTTTTTTCCGAGGGGGTCCAACTTTGATAAGTTTTTTTTAGTTGATGAGTGGAACCATATACCACTTATTTCGGGCCATCATCGGCTCGCCAGCAAAACGCCATTTAAATGGCGTTTCGCTGGCGTGCCAATGATGGCCCAATAGTGAATGCTTGCTTAGCAGATTTGCAATTTTTCAGGAGATCAGGAACAGTTTTGCTTAGAAACCCTATATTTTTGTGATTTTTCAGGGGGGGGGGGTCTGGACCCCCTGTCCCCCCTCTGGATCCGCACATGGCGCGTGAGTGCGTGTTTGTGATAACAGCAAATAAGGCCAATATTTACTTATCATATATACTAATCTTCATCTTTTTCAGGAAAGATCACGTCAAACATGAAGAAGTAGCAGCAAAACACTGGCCAGATACATGGAACTTTCTAACAACAAAATATGAAGATGTAAGATCATCATCATCATCATCATCATCATCATCATCATCATTGTAGTCATCATCATCGTCGTAGTCGTCGTCGTCGTCATCATCATCATCATCATCATCATCATCATCATCATCATCATCATCATCATCATCATCATCATCATCGTCGTCGTCGTCGTCAGAGTCACGTCGCAAAAGCATAAGATGATGATTTCCCAATTTGTATATCAGACTATTTAGTCAAAGTGTTATGTCTGAAAAATTTATTTGGTACCTATTTTGGTAGTCTAGAATAATTAGCAGCTTACATATAGGCTATGCTATTGGTACATCCAATGAATTATTCTTTAATTTTTCTCTTAGTCTTTATGTTTTCAATAATATTCAAGAATATGCAAATTAGCAAAAGTATTAAGGGGATATGTATCTTTCTAACGCTCTTACTTGCATGAAATTTTCCTGTATAAATAAAAAATGCTTTTTTATCAAGGAGACGGATACCTTTGGCCACATTGTTGTATGAACAATTTATACATCTCACAAAGATCACTTTACGCCCCAACATACAGCTTTTGAGCAATCGACAGCGTTTGCAATATTGTGACACGCTGGGTTAACTTTAGAGAAAAACATTTACATAAACATGAAATGCAATTATCCGACTACAATATTGGGAAGTATTTTCGCCCAAATGTACAAATTTCTGGTAGAACAATATATTTTTCCAATTTTTGCTTATAAATTTTCCAAGGTCAAAAGCAAAAATTGTAAATAATACTAGAAATACATATCTCTGGGTCAAAATACCTACCCATATTGTAGTTGGATAACTGTAGTTCTTGTTCATGGTAACATTTTTATCTAAAATCCACCCAATATGCCACAATATTGTGAACGGAATAAAACCAGGAAGTAACTCAAAAATGACTGATAAGCATGTTGCTGAGTGCTCAAAAGCTGTATGTTGGGGCGTAAAGTGATCTGTGTGAGATGTATAAATTGTCCATATAACAATATAGCCAAAGGTATCCGTCTCCATGATAAAATAGCCATTTTTGTTTATACAGGAAAAAGTTCATACAAGTAAGAGCTTTTGAAAGCAACATCTGCTTAAGTCTTGGTTTTCATTTGATGTGAACTTTGGTAGTCTGATGTATATACTGTTTAAGGTACATCTTTTATTTTTCTACGATTTTGCTTTAATTTCTTAGGCATTCTATAATATAAATGAAATAATTTGAATGTCAGCACATTGAATAAAAACTATACTGAAACCAAATTCAAATTTGTAACCTTACATTTTTACGGTAGCTCAGGAAGTTAAAATCAATTATACAATATAAAATATTACAAAGAGGCGTTATCAATTTACTTTTGTTTGTTTGAAGATGTTACTTACTGCTTTGATTTAAGAAAAAAAAAACTTCAAAAGTTTCATTTCAATTGGATTCTTTTTTTCAACATAATAACATTATGACAAACGCTATCAGCAGCTTAATCATAGAAACTCAGCTATAAGCATGCAATTTGCAAACACAATTCGCATTGCTCTGTAAGCTTTATTATGGGTGACATGGCATTGAAGTTTTCGGCGATTATTCATTATCACTAAACGGCACTGTTCTCCTTTGAAAAAAATGGAGTTAAGATGATTTTTTAAACTTTCACATTGAAAGCAAAATGTGCAGCAATCATAAAATATTTATCGTAAAAAATGAACTAATCAAGTTCTATTGAGTTTGGCCTACACTGTTCAGATGTAACAACATGTATTCAACCATTTTAGCATGTTGCTACTGGCGAATTTCAAAATTCTCAAAATTGCGATTTTAAAAATGCGTTAAAATGCAAATCAGGTAATTAGGGATTTATCAAATTGTATAACTGATTATATAACTGATGATATATAACTGTTGTCCATAACTGGTTGGGCAGAAATGCTTTAGATTATTATTATTATTCCTCAGTTTCTGAAATTTCATCAATGTTGATGGATATGCAAAATAGATCATTTGAATATCAGACTTTTGGATGCACGAACTATACTTAAAGCAAGTTAATAGTGATTGATGAGTTGCTGTTGAGATATTAGTCATTTTATAGGTACAGACCCATTTCAATAATATTGCATTACATCACCTCACCTGAAACTTACAGATTTTGCTTAAAATACCTACATTTATTTACATGTAAATATAGTGACATTATGCATGTTTGAAAGTTCTATTTTTACAAAGCTGTCATTTCTTATTATGTAATAATTCCTGACATATTAATTTTGGTTATGCACACACAAACATGACACAATCTTAACTAAGTCGTAAGATTATTTGCCCAAGTTGCCCCCTGATTACTACTTGGTCACATTTTTAATTTTATGTCAGTCAAGACCTGCCTGAGAAAATAGTTTTGCAGCTTGATATGTATCAGTTTGGCATTCTTAACATTCTACTCTACAGATATCTCTATTTAGCGGCCATCTTGTAAATATGCAAATTAGGTAGCGAAAACACTATTATTCAGCTTGCCAACATTGTTTTTTTTTTATTTTGCAAACCCAAATACCATTTATAGTGATCTGAAAGCCTTTTCTTCACAAAATGCCTATGCTTTTATAAATAAGCTTCTTTTCTGATATTTTTTTCCTGGCTAGATTTGTGTCTGACGAAAATTGCTCATTCAAACGTATGGGCCATATATCGCCAGAAAACCATTTTTGTTATTGAATTAGAGGTTTTTCAATAAAAACTTAGATGATTTTATATATAAATAAGAGCGCAGCTGCTTATTTGGTAGAGAATGAGACTTTGGATCGAATGGTTGCTAATTCGTTACTCGTTTTGTATTACACCCTTGAATATTTGTCTGTGCTCGTTTGTTTTGTTCAATTTTCATTATTTTTAAGTTTAATTCAATATAATAAACTATGTATACATGTTAATTGTCATATCGTACTTAAAGAACCCAGAGAAGACATGAACAAACCATAGTCTTCTTTCCCTAACCACTCATAGTCGTATCGAAGACACTTTATCCACTGCTTAGTACTGGTTTAACCCAGGAAGACAGGAAATCGTTTCGACATGATTGATAAAAATGTTGACTAGGATGTAAATCATAGACACAAGCAAATAAGAAATTCCTTCCATCCTTCTTGTAAAACATTGGCTGCATGCTATACTTTTTCTTTTATTAAACACAAAATCGATACAGACTTTAGAATTTTTAGACCAAATTTCTTTCTGATGCTTTCTTGTCGCTCCGGTTCTTTCATTTGCCATTCCAATTAAAAGGTGATTAGATAAATGTACTTAACCCTCAAAGCGTCAATCGCAACAAAAGTCGTCTGCTTTTCTCGTCTACTGAAATGTTTAAGAAGCCTCTACGGCAAACAGTGTGGACCCAGATCAGACTGCTCCTATAGGAGCAGTCTGTTCTGGGTCCACGGTGTTTGCTTCTATACTTAATTCATCAGTAATGTTAGGCAATTATTTGCAGCAGACGACTTCAGCAGACGACATTTTCAGATGCATTTTTTTCCTGGCGCTTTAAGGGATTAATCTGGCTTGAATTGTTGTAAATTGCTCGTTATTATTTTTACCGAGGAAACAGATCTGTTAATGCTCCAGTGACTGAAAAGGGTTGGTGGAAGAAAATGGCTACATTTTAAAGTAAAATATTCCACAATTAGTCAATCAGGAACAAACGAAAAATAGTACATGGTTATAAGACAATATGCTTAGATCAAGGAAATTCCGTGGTGGTGGTGGAGGGGGGGGGTCCTGACAGCAGGTTTTTATTCATCAACGTTGGATCCTATCTATAAGCTCTAAGCTTTTATTCCAATCCTATAGATTGCTATTATATGTATATATGTCTTTCATGTCAATTGGAATCAGGGGAATAAAATATGTTTAAACCAAAAATGTTTCTCTATGGAGGTTCGTACCGGAATGTTTAAGGAAACCAATAGTCACTTGTGATTTTCCAGGGGTGGGTGGGGATCCCAACCCACTGTCCTCCTCTGGATATGCCGATGTACAAAGTATAGAAAACCCGTCGGTTCCTTTGGTTAATACAAATATGGTCGAGAAAATGTTACCATGGTTACCTTGCTAGTCCTGATTTTTACATTCTTCTTTACTTTGCGTTTGCTTTTTGTTACTGTTGCTGTCAGACGACACCAAGAACAAAAAAGCAGCAAAAAAACATACAAACAAACGAAAAAAAAAACCTGAATGGTCACATTTCCTGGTCTTGTTGTTTTCAAATTAATGTTCCTCCTGTGTAGGGCGTCCGGGTATCTCATTTTTGATAAGGCAGGGACCAATATATGGTAGGCACCTTAACAGTGGGTAGCCATGAGAAGGAGGCATCGATTGCTTTTGTGTGTCTTTTTTTTTAATGCATGTGTTCTGTAGATTGGTCATATGTACTGCACCGAGAATGACAATTCATTAAACATTTAAAAGACCATGTTGAAATATCAATACTTAGCTAATTATTTAAGGCACAGGCTACATGCTCAGAGAAAAACAGGTTTTCACACTTCGAGGTTCATATTATTAGTGTCACAGACCTTTAGTTAAGAGTGCGTAACGAAAAAACTATTTTCTTATTTCTCAACCAAAACATATATTGTGGGTACTCAAAAGAACCGTATCAATGAGACGGTTCTATTTAGCACCCAAAACATATGTTGAAACTGACGTGTTAGAAAGTATTTACAATTTTACGCTTAACAAATTTTTTAAACCTGTGATTTATTATATTTATTTTCAGCTTGTCAAAGATGACATGCCAAAACGAGAAAAGCGACACAAAGATGTGGAACCTATACAAATGCATCCTGTCACACCGATAGAAAAATATATCAAAGTGGACCCATCACCGAAACCAGTGCCAAAGACTACGGCACAGGCGATTGGCTGGCGATCGGCGGAGAAATCACTTGCACTCGACAGATACGGAAAATACGCGAATCCCAAGGGCGGACTTGTCAAACAATTAAACTGGCCCCCAGAGGCGATTTCATAGGATTTAGCTTTATTAATCCTTAACTCTTTTTTCATGCTGGGCAATTTTTTTTATGCTTTTGCTTTCGTCTGCTTACTTTTTTTTCAAAGTAGCGCAGTGGCTCAGTGGTAGAGTGCTTGACTCGAGACCGAAGGGCCGTGGGTTCGAGCCTCACCGGCGTCGCTGCGTTGTGGTCCTTGAGCAAGACACATATTTCCTAGCTTAGTACTGGTTTAACCCAGGAAGGCCCGTCCCTGTTTAACTGAAAGATTTTTGATGGGACGTAAAGAATCAAATAAATAAAACAAAATAAACTTTGACAAAAAATTGTTTCAGGAACACTATCAGAGTGCCAAAAGGTTTGGATCCAGGTCAGAACCGACGGTCCGTCGGCATTGATATGGGTTCAAACAAATTGCAAAGGTGATCAGCAGACGAGGAAAAGTCGCCCCTAGCATCGATAGAGTTAATGGGTCAGCACATTAGATAATGCTACTTATCGCTAAGCGTAAATTCACTCTTTAAACACTCATGCACAGCTATCTAGTGGGGTAAGAGGCATAATAATTGATCTGAAATATCATCTTCTGTCATACTTTATCAATGCAAGCAGTGAAGGTTTAGACGAAACTGCGCGGATGCGCATGCTCGTCTGAACCTTTGGTGCTCGCATGTGTGATAGAAACCTAAATTTCATGTACCGGCTCCTTTCTTTGATTGGTGAAATATTCTGCCAAGTTTGGTAGTGTTACAGTATAGTTTATACGTATTTTGAGAGGTCCAAGGTCATAATCTCCAATGGACATTGTTTTTCTGTCTATGAAGATTTTTTTGTTAGAGTCAAGCCCAATTGACAATGTACACTGTCAAGAAAGGGTTACTGTCAATTCGGAAATTTGCGCAATAATTCTATTTTCGCGAATAGCGCTAAAATGCATATTTGCGACGCTCAACATTCGCAACAAAGGAATAATTTACATATGTCAGTAAATGACAGGGTGATTTTGCTATTTCGTGAGGGTTTCATTTTTGCGAAACTTCGCATATGCGAAGTTTCGCGAAAATAGAACCTTCGTGAAAATTTCCGAATTTACAGTAATGTGAACAAGACTGCTCATCACCCATATTAAGAAAACGTCAACAGATTCCATTAATTAGCCAAATACACAACTTTAAAGCAAGTTTTAACTTTGAGAAAAATGTGACAATCATGAAGTGCTGTATGACATCCGATAGAAGCTGCATTCTTAGAACTGCTGTCTTTTTCACACACATACTGTGTTATTATAGCACAACTTTGATAATACTCTACATTTATATCAAGCCTCAGATAAGAGTGCGTGATCAAAAATTATTTTTTCTCTTTTTTCAACATATGTAATTGGCGGGGTACTCAAAAGAACCGTCTCAATGAGATGGTTCTTTTGAGTACCCAAAACACATGATTAAACTTACGAGTAAGTTTGCTTTAGCTGGACATATGCTCTTAGTATACAGGCCTGATAGTGTTCAGATTGGCGAATATCCACAGTTTTGATTATTCTGATTAAAAGATGTTTTACTTACATAAATAACGAATATCAGGTCACAATATGTGCATAATTAAATGAGTTTCAAGACCGTCTCCCTTAAAGTTTAAAATACCCAAATATCATGTTGGTCTTTGTGCTGTCTCGCATACATGTTGTTATTTATATATTTATGAATATGTCATTTATTGTGCCGAGCAAGAATGTACGCAGGAAATGCATACCTTTGTTTTGTTCAGTATATTTTATAGATTAAGTAAATAAAATGTCATATTAACGTTTAATAAATATTTCGAGGCGTTTTATACATTTATTCTTTTATTGTTGTCCATGTAAACAAAATAGTCTTATTTGTTTTACTTTTTATTGCAAAAATGAGTATGAGCTGGCATCCATGCTTATTATATTTATATATGTGTAGTAAAAACGATTGGGATAGATACCAAGTCTGGAAATGTCTCTGGGACTCAGAATTAGGTCAAAGGTCAACTGGGTGCAAAATAACAAGATGATACACAAACCACTCTTTTCTATGACATCCACTGTCTATATTACACCCATTAAATTCACTGATTTTATCCAGGATGTGCTCAAGACACATGTTGAATGTATTACATCACCCAGACAAGCACTGAGTGTTGTCTGTGCAAGGTTAAAGGTGATTTACATGTAGGAGCAAATTTCGCAAAATAAAAATATGTAATGTTAATGCTGCATTTTCTATCGGTGTCATACCAATCTAACAATACAAAATTATCATAAGACTGCTTGTGAATGGTTTAGATGTAATGCAGGGTGAAATTGATAGTGTAAATAAAGAGTAGATCATGAAAAAAGTCACTTAAGTGCACAGATTGTGTAAAATGTATTAAAACAGGCTTTTATGTAATCAGCATACCCAACATAACCATGAAACGATGACATAATTGAGTAGGACACGTAAAAGCGCAACAAACATATTCACTAAATGAAATATAGGTATCCAATTGTAAAATAGCATGAAACGGCTTCTTGGGCTTCTTATAGGCCACGCTAAGGGACACTCTGCTTTAATCATTTAAGTATAAATACAGCAAAACGCAGATAAGTTTTCATATTCGTCCTGTCTGACTAGCACTTTTGTTGTTCGCTGATTAGCTACTTATTTTCTAGACTCTAGCTAAGCTATGTAACAGAGCAGGCATGTTTGAGTCATACCTGGTGGTCAACCCTGAAAGCAGATTGGCTAAATTATGATCAAGCAAGCACTACATATATATGATTGCTGTTTTTTTTAAAAGTTTTCTACTGGTTGTAAACCCATTCACAGATTATAGCTATGTTTTAATCTTTACTTGCACAACCTCGGAGTCAAAGACGACTCTACCCTAATACTTTCATTGTTTTTAGTGCATGATGCTTGTCTTTGGCTGGGCCGACCATGGCTCAACTTGAGGTTCTCTTAAGGTCCTACTATCAGTGAGTCACAAGCCCTTTTCTTGGTTTCATCGTAGTGTGTTGTTTCACTGTGATGATACCTTGCATAGGTAAGACTCCATGCGAGCTAAGCAATGTTGTAATTTGATAACAGAAGACTCTAGGGTGAATATTTGGCACCCTATTAATGCATTTCAGACCAAAGTGGCTTCCACTGCTGTATGTTCTAAGGCAATGGTTCTGTTATTGTTGATTCATTGTTTATAGTTGCTTCCATTGTTGTGGTTGTTTGATTTTTGGTCCTTGTTTTGTTATGCTATACTTAGGGTCCAATCTAGTTTTGCAATCATCTCTCTAAGGAAGAGAGGGCTGATTGCATTACTTTAATTGTCTTCCTAGTGTTCTGTGTCTCTTCCTTCAGTGCAGAGTTGGTCTGCGGTGAGTGATTGTGGTATTCCCTATTCCTACTCAATTTTCTTTGTTTATAACAAACAAAGTAAATCCGCTGGCTTGGGTACGCTGCTGAATATAGGGATCACAAATGTTTTTTCATGCATTGACATTTGCAGAGTCCCGAGGGAGCTGTTTGAACACGAGGCCATTAGGCCGAGTGCTCAAAACATTGTCCGAGGGACCCGGCAAGTGTTAATGCAATGAAAAAACATTTGTGATCATTATTCTTGCATATTTTACCTGATTTCAACCTAAACCGCACTGCAAACGTCGCTTAAACTTTTAAATATCCATTTTCTTACACTGGATTTCTAACAAAATGGCGTCAGCGTCAAACTTTCGAACGTCATTGCGTCTCCACAGCGTCATAAACGCGTGCAACGTTTTGCGAACAAAAGCATCGGCGAACTGATCAGTCAAGGGCGCAACCCACCATGCACCGTCATGTTAATAAATCAGGGCCCAGTTTAGGCTTTGTCGGGTTAAAGCCATGTTCAAACAGCACGCGAATCTCATGGTTTGAACATATATTTTTGCGGCTTCAAGCAGCTTTATGATTGAATGATCATTAACTGTTTGTCAGTGCAGTCAAACAGTGAATTATCTGGATATGTAAGATTTAGAAAACCAATGGCACCAAACATACAAACTGGTGTGCATTTCAGAAACGCTTTAGAACGCTTGCATCTCATTAACACGCGTTTCGTCTTGCATTCACAGCTAATTAGCTGCATGCATGAATCTGAGAAAGCTAGCAAGCACATTCAAACAACTTCTATACCATATGTACCTTCTTGGCAGGCAATAGCTTTAGTTCTTTATTTTCTAGATCCATTATCACATGGTCTGCTTGAAACCATTTAGAATTTTATGATATCTGATATGAAATGGGCACACCTAACTAGCAACCAAATAATTTGTTCTGATAGGATAGCACTGTTAAACGGTACTCTTATGAGTCGGTACTCTTGTGACTAAAAGTAAGGAAGAAGGCAAAGATCAGAAATCGATATAATCAAGTACCGCACCTAACCTAGGACACCACAAGCAAAACTGACAAAATCACAAGAAAACATCACACACAAGAGAGCCAAGAGGTTAACCCTTTCCCAGCAGGTGGCCACAAGGCTGCAATGAACAGACATCATGACAGACAGGAAACATTAATTACAAAAATGATCCGCCAAGAAGTAAAGCCTTGGAACGGTCAGTAATTTTTTTATGGGAGGGCTTAAGCTAGTTACACGCACTTTGCCAACCTCACCCTTATTTCTGATGTGGATCGAGACAAAAAGATGTTAGGTTCGCATGAAAGTTCCCTAGCTTATTGTTGTATCATCTCTTAGTAAATACGAATCGTGATATAAAAAGGAGATAAAACAAAGATAAGGACTCAACAGTTTATATAGCTGAATACCGGAGCAAAAGAAATCCAACAGTTGAACCCCGGTGGGCCTGACACAACATCAGGCCCTAACCCTCTCATCTATAGGTAATTTTTTAAGTCAGAACCGTGATAGAGTCTGAAGCCAGACCCGCCGGCGTGTAATTAAAGAGGAAAGCAAAGTTTGAAAGCTGACACTTTAAACATCACTCTGAACGAGGAAATCATATTTACCTCAAAAATAATGCTGCAATCTATTGGAGGCGCCAGTGCCCTAGACGTCCCCGTTGGATTTCATTTGGCCCGATCCTATATAACATGCAAACTGTGATGCCTCTTTCAAAGGCACGACTGTCATTTGGCACAAGACGGTATCACTTCGTGACGTAAAGTTATAAATTTTGTGACGTCACATCATTGGGATCACGCATGTGCTTGCTTAAGAAAGCTATCATTAACGTTCAAACTCTTGGTGATTGAACAAATCCCTCAGTCTAATGGCTAAAATATAATTTAAATATCAACAGAACCATTATCTTCACAAGTAATTCATTTTTTTGTATTTTCCTTTGTCAAAAGTGATAAGCGCACATTTTCAACGGTACGATAAGGCTCTTTGATCGAAACCGTTGGAACTCGGCGACAGAAAGAAAAACTGGCATTCAAACTGCAACTGAATAGAACAGAACAAAACCTCTCATCATAACAGCAACCAACACTTGTTGCTGGCCGCCTTTTTTGGCGGCCAACAATTCGTTGGTTGGTTTCTATAGCCTTGTTTTAATAACTTAGAAGGTTTCTGTTGTTGAAGTCATCACAACATACCCTCGCAGAATGAATAAGCATTGAAATATATACACCATAGGAAAGGGAGCGAAGAACATCTCCACAAGAAATGGGAAATGTACTATACTTAAGGAATCATGAAACGCAACAAACACTTTAAGTCATTGTAAGCATACAATATGAAGCAAGTTTTTAGTGTAAATGATATTATTCATGGGAGCAGTATGTGTCCGTCAAATTACAGCAGTTTCAACGTAATTGTCGATTACGTAATCATTTTGGTATGTGCGTAACCAGCCTGACCCCCGTAGTAAACTGCTGAAACAGGATCAATTAAAGCGAAGTTTGAATCTAAAGTCGCTTTATTGTTATAAAAAGTCTTGGCATAGATTGCGAATCAAGAAAATGATCAAATGGCGACCTTCCTGTAGGATTCTGAAACGGCTTAACGTCATTGACGTCAACTCTGAATACTGCGTGGAACGCGTAAACTTTCTTTTCTGCTTGAGATTTATTCATTACAAGGACGTTTTGTTCAAGAAATATGACTTGAGATCTTCAGACGTCAAAAAACATCAATTCTAACGTCAAAATTCGATATCCTACGTTTTAATGGTTTCAATAATGTTTATGTGTTTTTCTAATGATAAAATGGTCCAGTAACAAAGTTTAGGTTACGGTTAACAAGTTTAGTGTTCACTCTCGGCATGTAATCAGGTGTTTTAACTTGCATTATGCAGCGTTTTGTTTGGCTAACTTCAATATAAACACCATAACAGCGTATTTCTACGGTATCTGAAAAGTCAGTTTTCCAAGTTCTGATGTCTCTAGGTTTATCTTTTCCCGTATATTCACCAGCGACCCATACCCGACGGCTCTAAGTGACGTTTATCGCTTAGTCACTACAATTGTGTATCTTGCCAATCAAGTAGCGTGTTTTGGCGCAATATTTGACTGCATTACGAATATGATTGGACGTTTGTTTTACTTGTACATTGTCAAGTCGACGCCAAATAACAAAACATGGAAAAAGACGGGGTTTCTTGATCTTTATTCTGACGTTAACGTCACATTTCACGTTTTCATAGGTTTCCATCGTGTAGCGTAAAATGTAGCGTTAAAATGACAATTGTGGTGTTTCATCACATGCTTTAAATCCTCAACTAGAAATTTTAAAAGAGATTTCACCAAACCATCATTTAAACACGCAAAAATTATATTTCCTTCTGTTGCGTTTCTTTATTCCTTAAGTATATTTCAAAATTAAAATCATCCCGTTTATCATAAATTTTAGATGGAACTATGCCATTCGTTATGGACATGTCCAAGTAAGAAAGGTGGCAAAAATCAGGAATTGATAAAATCAAGCATCACACCTGACCCAGGATACCACATGGGAAAGTGACACACTCACAGTTAGACACCACAAACGAGAGCCAAGAGGTCAGCCCTTTCCCAGCAGGTGTCCACATTCAAGAGAGCCAACTGGTTAGCCGTTTTCAAGCAGGTGACTACACGGCTTAAATGAACAGACATGACAGCACGACAGACTCGAAACATAAATAACAAAAATGGGAGCGCAGTGGCTCAGTGGTAAAGTGCTTGACTCGAGACCGAGGGGCCGCGGGTTTGAGTCTCACAGACGTCACTGTGTTGTGGTCCTTGAGCAAGACACATTTATCCTAACTTAGTACTGGTTCAACCTAGGAGGACCCGTCCCTGTTTAACAGAAAGATTGTTGACGGGACATAAAGAATGAAATCAAACAAACAAAATAAATAATAAAAATAATCCACAAAGGAAGGGTCAATAAAATATATTTACTGGAGGGCTTAAACTAGTTTTATGGTCCCAACCTCACATTTATTTCTGATGTGAATCAAGACAAAGATATGTTTGGTTCGTATGAAAGATCCCCAACGTATCAATGTGGCATCTCCTAGTAAATACAAATTAAGATATTAACAGGATTAGCATATTTGACCTTGATCTCAGATGTCAAGGTCATATCTACAATTCGAAACCTCTATTCTTATCTACACACACTAAGTAATCATTGTGAAAAAGTTCACTCTCCACTCCATAACAATGAAAGGAATTGGCAATTTCAGCTATAAGACAGATTTTAGATACATTGGCCCTGATCTTTGACTACAATGTCTTAACGGTGATCTGAAACCTTTGTTGTGATATATACATCATTAGCAATCATTGAGGTAAATTTGAAGACACTCAATCAAACTATTATTCTGAGAATCAGATGTTTCTCCTGCTTTAAGTGCAAATTATCATTTATCTGTTAGCTCCAATTTAACTGAACTGATTCATATTTGATTTAAACATATTTTATTCAAATTGATGGGTAGATTGTATAAACAGCTTTAAACAATACGACAAGTATAAGAATGGAAGCATATAGCTTATATAGAATCACCAATTTTCATTGTTAGACATTTCAACCCCATCCCAGAAGTCATGGGCATGTATGAAGGTATATTTGCTTGCATTTTGTTTGACTTTTATTCCTTGTTACAAGTATTAGCTTTTAAAAAAAGCTGGCGGTCGTTTAGCCCTATCACTGTATGTATTATTGCACAATGCTAGTGCCGGACCGGGGGGGGGGGGGGGTGGCTTGGGGCACGTGCCCCCACCCCCCCACGAAGAGGCCGCGGTGAGTGTCCTAAAATGTTTTCGCACATTTATATGTACGGTAATGTTTTGGTGGTGTTTGGGGTGTTTTGGGGTGGTTTGGGGTATTTCGAGGCCGTAGGTTTCCAAAAAAGAAATTTAGCGCATTATATGTACGGTGATGGTTTAGTGGTGTTTGGGGTGTTTTGGGTAGGTTTGGGGTATTTCGAGGCCGTAGGTTTCCAAAATAGAAATTTAGCGCATTATATGTACGGTGATGCTTTGGTGGGGTTTGGGATGGTTTTGGGTGGTTTGGGGTGTTTCAATGGACCGCACGACGGCTATGCTAACAGATCAAATTCGAAAACGAGTTTGCCTAGCGCTAATAGGTAGCCCTACAGATTCACGGACAGTTCTGCCTCGCGCTGTAGGTTAACCCACGATATTTGGTACCCCGCTCGTTGTTCGGCAGCGCATAAAAACTAGCCTGAGCACGGCATAAAGGTTCGGTCAAAACCTGAATTTGATGTATTTTTAGCACAAAGTTTATATATACGGCCGGCCACGGCCGACCGTAATTAGATATGCAACTTGAGGCGGTACTTCTTTTGTGGATCATTTGTGTTATTTATGTCTTGTGTTTGTCATGCTTTCACGTCGGTTTTGTTGCTGCATTGGTCACCTGCTGGGAAATGGCTGACCTCTTGGCTCTTGCTTGTGATGTCTAATTGTGATTTTGTCACTTTTCCTAGTGGTATCCCGGGTCAGGTGTGATACTTGATTGCATTGCTTCCTGATCTTTGCCGTCTTTCTTACTTTGCCAACTTTAAAGAAGGTTTATTTCTAATATTTGGCCCAACCCCTTAGGCTACAGTTTGTATGTTGATATATACATATTTGGCATTTTGTTTTACTTTTGGTTAACTTTATTATGATATCCAACATGACGAGTTTTAAAAAAATGATTGATTTTTGACATCTGGTCCCACCCTAAGGATAATGGAACGTTGGCTAGATAATTATACCTGCATGTTTTCTGCTCTTCACTCCCTTTTATCTGATATGTAACATGGCCTGTTTATGAAAGTCCATCCCAGGCATTTTAAACAGGCATATAACCATTAACACTGTCATATTTGTATTGTATAAATTGTCCATTTGTTTGCATAATACAAAGGCTGAAGCAAAAATGGTAAATAACTGACTCAGTCATTGGATATATTTATGATTTGACCTTTGATCATGCCCAAAAGCTCAAGAAGCGGAGTGAAATGTTTGGAACTGTTATGCTTATCTATATTGGTATGGGAAAATCACAGCCCATGGCGAGAAGCTGCTTTATACAAAAGCTTATAAGAAATGTGAAGCTAATCAACGAAATTGGCTCTACATTTTCTATTTGTACTATGATTGCATACTCTGAATAAGTCAGCAACATTAACCAGTTTACAGCTGCTTTCCAAAATTTTTATAGAGAGCGATTTTTGTCATAATTATTTACATACCCCATACCTGTTTGAGTGTTTGTAATAAACTTGTGCTTTGTTTGAGATATGATTTATTTCTGCTCCTGTATGCACGACATATCTAGTTATAGCGAGTAAAAATATGGCTTGTTTTTGCAGATGTTTTGTATCAAGTTTTAACTTTTAAAAAAGTTGATCATATTTTTAGCAAATAAAAATTGCTTATCAAAACTCTATTTTGAATTATGAGATAATAAGGAGAGCAGCAAAGAAAACTGTGGTGGGAATCTATAAAGTCATGCGTATGGTGCATTGTGTAAATACTTTAAGAATTGAAGCTATCGAGAGTATCAACAATGAATCACTTGATTGCCTTTGGTGTTAGTGCACTAGTAGGTTGCACAAATTATATAATTTTTCATAATTACTTTTGAAAGATATTTTAATTGCATTTTGGATGTCAAAATTCGACGCTACATAGTTGGAGCCCAATTATTAGGAGAAATGCCAAAAGAAAAGTACAGTACTGCCAAACAGTTAAATTGGCCAAGAGGGTTTGAAGTTGTATAAAAATTGGGAAAATGCCATTTTTTCAGATGAATCCACACTCTAAACCTATTTCCTTTGCAAACTTATTCCAATCTGGCATCTGAAACACGAGCAAATTTATCCACATTACATTGATGGATGGGTAAAAATCCACTGGAGTCGTATTGAGGGGACTATCTCGTAACTTTTAGAGGGGTCTCTCACTTTAAGCTTGTTAATGAAACAATCACCAATAAGGCATATCAGGATATAATAAAAAGCGACATAAAACTCTTATATGAATGGACTATACCCCAAGCATTCAACAAGAAAACGCACCTTGCAATGGCTCTTTAAAATATTTACGCAAGATTCATATTGGAGCTTTATATCGCTTTTGATATTATCTTGATATGCCTTACTGGTATTTGTTCCATTAGAGAGACCCCTTAAAAGTTACGAGATAGTCCCCTCAATATGAAACCAGTGAATTTTTACCCATCTATCAATGTATTGTGGATACATTTGTTCGTGTTTAAGACGCCAGATGGGAAAAGGTTTGCAAAAGATGTAGATTTAGGGTGTGGATTCATCTGAAAAGCTGACATTTTCCCAATTTTAATACAATTTAAAACCCTCTTGACCCATTTAACTGTTTTGCAGTAATGTACTTTACGTTTGACCTTTCTTCTAATAATTAGGCTCTTACTATATAGCGTCGAATTTGAACACCCTAAATGCACTTAAAATATCTTTCAAAAGTAATTATGTAAAATAATATAATTTGTGCAACCTACTAGTGCACTAACACCAAAGGCAATCAAGTGATTCATTGTTGATACACTCGATAGCTTCAATTCTTAGAGTATTTTCACAATGCGCCATATACATGACTTTATAGATTCCCACCACAGTTTTCTTTGCTGCTCTCCTTATTATCTCATAATTCGAAGTAGAGTTTTGATAAGCAATTTTGATTTGCTAAAAATATGATCAACTTTTTTTAGAAGTTAAAACTTGATACAAAACATCTGCAAAAACAAGCCATATTTTTACTCACTATAACTAGATATGTCGTGCATACAGGAGCAGAAAAAAATCATATCTCAAACAAAGCACAAGTTTATTACAAACACTCAAACAGGTATGGGATATATAAATAATTATGATAAAAATCGCTATCTATAAAAATTTTGGAAAGCAGCTGTATACTGCTGAAACTAAAAGGGGATCAACCAACTGGTGTAATGCTCATTTTACTAAGCTTGCATTACGTCTGACCTCTCGGCTTAGATATAAGGTCTCGGAGTGACTACACCCAAACTATATCTTCTAAGGTAAAACAGGGTCATAACTCCATTAATAGTTTACTGATGAAAAACGAATTTCTGACCTGACCTATATTTTATGGGTTTATACAATTCTGAATCATTTAAATGAAATCAACGCCCACCTTGAAAAATATCAATCAGATACCAATATTTTAACTGAACAGCACAATTAAAAAAAAGCCATAACCATGTCAAAGTTTTGCCGATGATAACAAATAGCGAACTTGACACTTTTCTTTATAATGATATATCTTCTGCAAAATTTAAATGAAATCAACGCTTGCCTTAAAAAGTTAGCAAGCGAAATCCAATTGTTTTATCCAACAACAAAACCTAAGTTAAAAAGGAATGTGCCTCAGTCAAATTTTGCAAAATGCTTTGCGCCCGTTAATTCTGGAGGAAACTGACGCTACGATGGCATCGACGATACCGACGACAACGACGCTGACACAAGCCTGCAATGCTTCGCAGGTGACGAGTAGACCTCGATCCCTGGCTCCAATATCATAGCTGAAATTGTTTTTGCATTTACATACCAAAAGCATTTGCATATACATACCAAATGCAATCATTATTCTAAATTTAGCTGTTTCTCTAACTTTAAAGCTGCATAGTCTGTAACTTTTGATATTTTTCGATTTTTTTTATTTTCTTTTTAAATCATTTGTAAAAGTAGAATTAAGTTATGTTTTCACAATAAATCTGTTCACTATAGCTGAAAGGGAGCGCAGTGGCTCAGTGGTAGAGTGCTTGACTCGAGACCGAAGGGCCGCGGGTTCGAGCCTCACCGGCGTCACTGCGTTGTGGTCCTTGAGCAAGACACATTTATCCTAGCTTAGTACTGGTTCAACCCAGGAAGACCCGTCCCGCATAACTGAAAGATTGTTGAGTGGACGTAAAGAATCAAATCAAACAAAATCAAAAACTATAGCTGAAAACTGCACGGAAAAGTGAATTATCTTATAAAACAGGGGTGTTTTACTCTTGTTGGTAATTATTTGCGTCCCTCCAATTATTATAGACAGTTAATTTTAACATAAATGCTGTTGTTTTGTTACTGATAATTTGTTAATATTTACGAAATTGGTAAAATGTTTACCTGAATTTTAGTTATTTTACTGTGTTATTGTAAAGTAGAAACATAAGTTCTAAAATTAAAAGATCGAAAGTTACAGACTATGCAGTTTTAACCACAAAATTATACTAACTTATACGTTTTGGGAATCTAAGTAAGTAATTGAGCTACACAGCTGTACAGGACTTTGGTTTCGGAGGTTTTCACGAGAGTGAAATCTGGCATCGCTTTCGGACCATATACAAACAGTCCACTCACTGAGGCAGTGTGAACTTTTCAAATGCTTAGATCTAACTCTAATTACTTGCAGCAAACCCTTATTTACACAAACTTGCATGTAAACTTATAAAAATACTTATTTGAGTATAAAACGCGTTCATGGCCCAGCGATAACTGTTTAACCACTTTTTATAGCTGTTATAGTCGTCACTAGATGGTATGGCGCCTAAAAATTGAGACATGTGTATGTTTAATTAGCGCGGTGTTTCAATTAAGATTTATAGGAAGGCAAAGATTTGTGCGTGAATATTTAAAGTAAGTAAGGGTGCAAAGAACAGGAATCGATACAACCAAGTACCTCACCTGACCCAGGATACCAATGGGAAAGTGAAAAACTCAAAATTAGACACCACAAACGAGAGCCAAGAGGCGACCACAAGGCACAAACAAACAGACGCGCACAAAGGCACAACAAACACAAGACAGAAAAAAACATAAACGATCCACAAAAAAAGCACCGCCCCGTAGCTGTCAGAAAACTATTTAACGCAGGGCTCAAACCGGTCCCGTGGTGCCGACCCCGCCCATTAATTCAGATGCGGATCAAGACACACAAAAATCCAGCCCACAAGAAAGACCCAAACCCATCAATGCTCCATCTCCCAGAACATATAAATCGAGATACCAAAAAAAAAACCAAGCGAAGACAAGCACCGAACAACAAACAAAGCCAAACACCAGAGCAAAAGAAATCCAACAAGTAAACCCCAGTGACCAGACAAACAGCCACAGCACCAGGCCCCCACAACCCCATACGAGTATCTCAAAACGCGTGTGCTCAATCAGCAGTCTTAAGGCGATGGTGGGGTTTTGCATAGTTTTGGACCTAGATAAACACCCTACTCACTGACACAGTGCGGCCATTTCAAATTCCTGGATCTCATATCCTATTGTATACAGCGACCTGTACTTTGCCATAGGCTTTTACTTGAGGGTGAAAATATGCGTTGCATATTCGCCCTTGTCCATAGGACCCAATGTAAAACGAGGGATCAGGTTTTCCCCAATTTCTACTACGGCTAAAGTCCTAGGCAAAAATTTACAATGTTATGCGGACGGCGATTACATACCTAAGATAAGATCCACCATCAAAAGTGTATTTGTTATGTTCGTGCATTTTTAAATGCCTCAGTCAAAATTTGTAATTTGATCTTGCAATATTTAATATTGCCTTAAAGATATATTTTGCTTAAATAGTTAAACAGTTGATAACAATATTCCTAAGATATTGACATATTGATGCTGAAGAGAGTGCTACGATAACTGCTTATACTGACTTAACAGAATAATGTAAGGTTTGCATCCCTTTATATAAGAACACAATGAACCTTGCTCTAAAATTCTGGCCCGTGATTAGAAACCAAATATGCTATTATTATCATAAGTATAAGAAATAACCTTATCTAACAGTTTAACGTTTGTAACAGGTGTCATTTACAAACCACCTTGTATAATATAATCCAAATAAACTGGTTCGGGTCATTCCCTTTTAAGACAGGATCCAAAATACTCTGAAAAATAGTGTATAAGCCCTGAACGTCATAACCGTACATTATCTGCATTTTGTACTTATTTCTATGTAAGCAGAATTTCTTTTAAATGTCCAAATTAAGGCTTAACTGAATAAATCTGCTGCGAATCTAAGCCCAGACTGTTAATTATGTAAGTATTAAAGACAATATTCAGTTTCTGGCCCAAATTTTACAACCTGCAAAATATATAGATAAAGAAGAAAAAAAGGAAACATACTTTTGGTTATGTATGCCTCTACCGCCACCAGAAGGACAGAAAACTAAATAATGGTGGTTAGAACGTGTTACACAACTATATGCTAATCCAGCATAAGACAATCAGACCTCACAGAAGGAAAATAATCACAAGAGATATTAATGAGGCCCCAAAACCAGAAGAAAAGTATATTCTGTATCCAAGATGGCCATTGTCCTCTGCGGGTAACGCTGAATCTTCGTCAGTTTGTGGGTGGCGTAAACTTTGACAATACAAAGTGTGATTAACTAAAAAAGGTTGATATAAAATTTATAAAATGTAGGAAAGGTTCGGTCTACAGTTTACCCTTACATTAACTAGAATGCTCCTAACTTTTCCTCTTGTGTATATATACTTAAGGACTTTGAAAACGCATCACCCAGACTAAATCATTTATTGCTCAAGCCCTAAGGATGAAAGAGAAATAAATTGTATTGCATTCCATAGTCTGACAAGCTTTAAGTGTGCCCTAGAAAATTCATTGTTGTAAAGTTAATAAAAGGTATTACTAGACTTTTCGCTTACTGTAAAGGCGGCAACTTTAATATTCATATCTGGGCGTTGTTCGGCTATTTCATCAGCTAAGAAAGGGAAATCGGGTTATATTTATAATTTGGTAAAGACTAAGAGTTAATAAGCGTTTTGGGCCGCGCGTGCATTTCATGAAAATCCTAACCGTAAACACACTGAACTCACATTTATTAACCCTTAAAGCGCATAACCACAAAATGTATTTTTTGTTGTCCACTAAAATATGTGAAGCCTCATAGACAAACAGTGCGGACTCAGATCAGACTGCTCCTGTAGGAGCAGTCTGATCTGGGTCCACATTGTTTGCATCTATGCTTATGTTAAATAGAGATTTTAAGATGCAGTTATTTTGCAGGCGTTTTAAGGACTAAATAATGTGTTTTGCGTCTATTCTGAGATAATGGCGCAAGATGATACAGTTACTTTTGAATAAAACCACGCCCCATTTTCAGCTTTTACCTATGTCTAAGGTTGACCAGTCCTAATTACGCATTCATGAGGCGCCGCCTTTACAGAAAGCGAAAAGTCAAAGAATATTGAAATAACCGCTTTTATAAACAGGGGTAGGCGATTTCAAAGGACACCAATTGAGCAGCAAGTTAACCCTCTTTAGCTTTGTTTCCTGACTCAACAGATATGTGTCCTATCCTTATTTGATGGTTACACACTCATTATTGAACGATTCAAAATGTATTGACAACACGTTATGCTTAAATTATTGCCCATTTAAAGATGTCAACATACCCACCTACTCTAATTACTATAGTTTAGCGATAAAATTCAACATCTTGAGTCTTTCAAAATTTTATTTATTTTCGTTCGGTTTTGTTTGCAGGGGCAAAGGTCATTTACAAATGACAGATTTTGATTACATTTCACCTTGTATCACGTTTCTTTTGTATTGTACAAGTGAAGTTAACGTAAGTTTTGAGGACGTTCTCAATCACGTGACAAAATATTTCCTGACCTGCTTTACATTAAATCGTAATCGCCATATGATTGCAAGTGTAAGTAGTCAATGTCAAAATTGTGATTGTACATAAAGGTGACTTTTGGAGAATTTTCTCAAAATGAGCTGTAAACTGATGTTTTAATTTGACGTTCATTTTCAAAATATTGACGTTTTCAATTACTTTTGATTAGAAAAAGTTAATAAACTGCATGACTGGTATTGGTATCATACATGTTACAGTGTAAACCAAAAATAACCAAAAAGCATCGGCTAGACTTTGCAGAATAGCACTGGATGCTACCATGTGACGTCACCAGCAACGTCACGGTATGATACAGTCCAATTAACGACTGACTCATACCAATTTTGAGTCTTACATTTAAAGTTGCAAGTGGCTCTTTAATCGCATTTACCGTTTGTGAGATAATTGCAAAATTATGGTGATGCGTTTTCAAAGTCCTCTAGTATATAACATAAAGCTCTTTTAGCATTAAATGAAATATATTGGTTTAAAGATAAATTCTGCTTAAATCATTTATATTTTCAACTTAAATATATTGCCTATTGATTCTTAGATAATTAGAGTGCTTATATAACTGTTGGTACTGACTTAACATAATAATGTAAGGTTTGCTTCCCTTGCAATTAATAAAATATGGTTATTGTAATAATTCTATTCCTCAGCTTACAATCACAATATAAATATGCAGCATTGGTATATTTATACCACTATATAAAAACACAACGAATCTTGTTCTTAACACTACTTGTAATAAACGTGACCTGTATTTGGAAACCAAATAAGCCATTATTTTAAAGAGACTAGGTCTGTAACTATGATCATTTTCCGAAATTCTTTATTTTCTTTTTAAATCATTTGTAAAAGTAAAATTAAGTTATGTTTTCACAATAAATATGTTCAGTACAGCTGAAAACTGCATGCAAAAGTGAATTGTTTTATAAAAACCGGTGTTTTTTTCTCTTGTTTGTGATTATTTACGTCCTTCAAATTATTCTAGACAGTTTATTTTTAACATAAATATTGTTGCTTTGATACTGATAATTTGTTAAAACTTACGAAAATGGTAAAATATTTACCTGAATTTCAGTATATTAACTGTATTCTTGAAAAATAGAAACTTTATTTCTAAAATTAGAAGATCAAAAGCTACCGACTATGCAGCTTTAAGAAATTACCCTTATCAAACAGGTTATTGTTTGTAACAGGTGTCATTAATAAAGTGAGGAAGAAGTAAAAGATCAGGAATCGATACTAAACATTAACAAACCACCTTGTATAAGACAAACCTAATAAACCAGCTCAGCTCAGCTCATTTTGAAGCAAGATCCAGCGTATTCTCATTAATTTGTAACACTATAATAATGAGCTGGTTATTTTCCTGGTACCTGAAGAATTCCGACTATCAAATTTCGAACAGATAATTGAAATATTTCTTAGGACATTCGAAATTACAAATACATGTATTAAATGGTTTGAAAATTCCGACAGAGTCACAATATAATTAAATATGCGAGTGTATTAAAGAATTTTATTCCAAACACTCGGAAAGGAATGCAATATCTGGCAAAACACTCAGAAATACAAATTCTGAATATATTCATGTACAATATATAATTTTATACACCTAAATGATGATGATTTTTTAAAGCATTGCTTGGGTTGAGCAATTTTGTTTCAAGGACTGCAATCTCTGTAGCCACTATGAGACCTGTTTCATGTTTATTTAAACAGATATGAATTTCACTTTCTGCGGTTGCATATAGATAAAACAACCCCATTTTGCTTTCTCATGAATAACTGACGTGTCCCTGGTATGACCAAATGAAGAAAATGGCAATTTAAAGCAGAACCATACCACCAGCGTCCCTATATACACGCCTACCCCACTTTACATGCTTTTAAGAGCTAAAGCGGGTGCATGTTTCATGAAAATACGTGTTTAAGTTTGCAATATTCTTTTAATTAGCATTCTCCCTAAGAATCATGCAGGCACAGTAGAAAAACTGATAAGTGACTTTTTCAGAATGCCAAAAAAAGTTGGCGCAATAGATTCCTTATAACATAAAAGTCACATAGCCAAAGGGAAACGGTTATTGTCATGCCGTTACCATGGCAACGACCAGTTAAAGATTTTGCCTCCAGAAGCATGTTTTCTAGTTTTGGAAAAATGAAAAATTACACTTTTTGAAGACAATGCAGCCTATTTATCTTTTAAAGTCTAATGGTTTATGCTGTATGAAAAAAATCAATAAGGTATTAACTTTCAATATCGCAAATGGAAAAGGATAAAAATAACTTGCAGAGTATGTTTCTATGGCAACGAAAAGGGGCTATCTCTATAATATATTTGGAAGCTTAAATTGACAAATTTCTATCCAAATTATCTTTTTACAGCAAAGGTGAGATTAAAGGTGTCAGCATAAGGAATATACACTAATGCCTTGTGTCTTAAATGAAAGAATAAAAAAGGTCAAAATGTATCTATATTCGGTATCCATGGCAACCAAAGTAGCAACATAATAGCAAAATTGGAAAAATGCCTTAATTTATGGAATATAATGACCAACAAACACAAATGTGTAGACATTAGTTTATATAACATACGAAGCATCGATACAAACTTGAAAAGTTGCAAACACTCTAGTTTAGTTTTGTGTCTCAATTTGGTTTCCATGGCAACATGAATATTGCTACTGGCCCGAAATTGCTCTTTTTGTTCATTTTTAAATGATAGTTGTTGAGACAAGAAATAGTAAAAGGGATTAATTTGATTTAAGGAATATCTAATAATGCAATGTGTCATTAATGAAAAAATAGAAATGCTCAAAATATTTCATTTCCCTTGTAACGATGGCATTCAAAGTGGGTGGGGTAACCAGGTATGAAAAAGCCTATTCTTAGGCATTTTTGAACTACTACAGCCTTTCCCCTGGCCTACATAAAGATATATACAGTAAATGATAAGTTCTAAATGGTATTCAGCTTTCATAAATCGCAAAAGCATGCGTATAGTTTTACCACCTTCTAGTCGTAACCATGGAAACAATCGGAGTACTGTCGCAAATTGGAGAATAAATTAATTGCATCTTTAAGTGGTTAAAATTTCCAGATGGATATAATGCAAGTTTCAATATAAATAAGGGTAGTTTTGCTGAGACATAATAACATTATCAATATGATTTAAGCAAAATCAATAAGTTTTTAGTTTTATTTAGTAATATTTATAGACATTTAAAGTGGGTGGGGTAACCAGATATATAACCAATAATATTTTAGTGAATTTAAGCAAGTATTCCCAATAGTGGTGGATATGATGACATATTAGCATACTGCCAATACTTAATACGGTCTTCAGGTTTTATAAACTGTAAAAACATGTGTGAGGTTTACCACCGTCTTGCAGTTACCATGGAAACAAGCACAGACCTGTTATAAAATGGATATTAAATAAACTGCGTCTTTTAGCTTTTAAAATTTACGAATGGTTATAATGCAATTTTTAATGTGCATAAAAGATAGTTGCAGTTGAAACATAGTAACATTATCAATATGATTTGAACAAAATTAATAAGTTATGTTTTATTTGGTAACAATTATAGACGTTTAAAGTGGGTGGGATAACAAGATATATAACAAATAAACGTTTTAGTCATTTTAAGCTAGTATTCCCAATAGTGGTGGCGGTGATACCATATTTGCACACAGCTAATACATTGATAGGGATTTCTTGTTTCATAAACTGTAAAACATGCGTGGGGTTTTACCTCCTTCTTGTTGTAACCATGGAAACATTCAGAGTACTGTCACATAATGGAAATTAAATTAATTGCATCTCAAAGTGAGCTAGTTAAAATAAGATTTCAATGTGTTTCAAGGATAGTTGATTTGAGACATATCGAAATTATCAATTTGATAAGCAAACTTAATAAGTTACGTACTAATTTTGTAACAATTATAGATCTTTAAAGTGGGTGCGGTAACCACATATATAACAAAAAAACTTATTTTAGTAATTTTTAGCAAGTATCCCAAATAGTGGTGACAATTTTGACATACAGAATGCCAAGACTTAATGGGAGCTTTCCGATTTTATAAACTGTAAAAATATGTGTGGGTGTTTACTTTCTTCTGGTCGTAACAAAGGTATCAAGCATATGTCTGTCATAAAGTGGAAATGGAAATTGATTATGTGTTGAAAATGTTACAGCTAATAAGAATAAGTTTTCAATGAGCTTAAAGGAGAATTGAGTTGAGTCAGATCGACATTATCAAAATGATAAGAAAACTTAATAAGACGTTTAGTATTTTGTAACAATTACAGACCTTTAAAGTCGATGGGGTAATCAGATATATAACATAAACTTATTTAAATAATTTTTAGCAAGTATCCCAAATTCCCAAATAGTGGCAGCAATGCTGACATATTTGAATACTGCCCATTTGTGTCAATACGTAATACCTTTGAGCTTCATAAACTGTACAAACATGAATCAGGTTTTACCTGCTTCTGGTTGTAACCATGGGAACAATCTCAAGCCTTTTAAAGAATGGAAATGAAATTAATTGCATTTCATAGTGGTCAGAATTGGTCCACCTAGTTTCTATATTACAAAATTTGTTGTGCATAAAGATAGTTGAGTATAAAATTTTAGTGCAAGTTTTGAATAAATCAATTTAAAAGGATTTTATAACTTTGAAGCCAAAACAAGTTTTTTATTTTCTGTATGGTACAGCTATTGTAGCCATGGTAACGACCAGAGAGGGGTAGACCCCACGTATGTTCTTTTATTTTTTGAAAGCTGAATACCATTTAGAACTTATCAATAACTGTATGCGCCTCTTAGTAGGTGGGGAAAATGACTGTAGCAGTTCGAAAATGTTTAAAAAGGGTTTTCCATACTTGGTTACCCCACCCACCTTTGATAGTCTGGTATAACATGTGCGAAAATCATATTTTGTATATTTTTTTTAAATCTACTTCCTTTTAGCTATTATGCTTCAGCGTTTAAAGATCACAATCAAAACTGGTGTGTTATTGGACATGTGAAGGTGCAAAACTGTCTTTTTACATATTTTTTGGCAATTTTAGGCCAAATTCTTATTTGTTTGTTACCATGGCAACGAGCAATAAACTGAGATAACGGAACAAAGATTAATTGTCTTTGGGTGATTGTGGATGCACCCCTAAAATTTAAGCAAAATTGTGTTTGTTAATCTAAATTGTATATGAATTTTTTAATACTTCTTTGCATAGGGAAAATTTACTTTGAAAACAACAACAAAATGGATGATTTGGTTGCCATGGTAACCTATATTCAAATAATTGCATTATTTTTAATTTTTCGGTTTTGTTAAACAGAGTGTGTATACATAATGCATATTTTTGTTTACAGAAGCAAGATAATTTGCTTTGAAATTGAAGTATTTTTGTAAAATCTTGGACGGGCAGGTAGTTCCGTTGCCAAGGAAACAAAAATTATAATCATTTTGAGTTTTTTTTAGTTGTGGCATTTGTAAATCAGACATGGTTTATTTAGGCACTTTATATATTGTTCATATACACCTTTGCTGCAAAGAGATATTTAGATTTGAAAAAGGTCAATTTTTAGTTTTCTGAAAATTGGTTTAAATGGTGACAGGTTTGCTGCTAGGCAACACATTACAGATTGCATATTTCATTTTTTAGTTAAAATTTTAAATACAACTAATGTGGTCCTCTAAACAGAGCTAGAAGTAAATGTAATCAAAATAAATTTCATATCACAAAAGCCAGTCTGAAAAGTGTCAATTTCTCATTTCTCCTAGGGCAAATCTCAGTTTTTGTAATATTTCTTAGCCATAGAGTAAAACATTTATCCTGTTGCCATGGTAACTCTAATCTGGAGTTTTTAATACTATTATTTTTTGTATTTGTAAAACAGATGTGAATTATATAAAATATGTTGAAAATTATTCATATGATGTCATGCTGGAAGGAGATAATTTGCTTTGAATAAGCCCTTTTCGTTGAATATGCCGTTTTTGTGAAATCGCTGATTGTATGATGTTTTGGTTGCCATGGTAACATAAATTGGGATAATTCATTTGTAAATTTGATTTTGGTGTTGATAATCAGGTGCTGGTTACATAATATGTGCATAAATAATCGATTTGATCCTTTATTTAAGGGACATTTTTTGCTGTGAATATGCTCTTTTTTGGTGAAATCACTGAGTATCTGATGGTTGGTTGCCATGGTAACCTTTATTCAAATAATTTCATTATTTTCCTTTTTTCCTTTTTGCAAAACAGATGTAGAATGGCCAGAATGTGTTTACTTGATCCATATTTCTGTTTACAGAAACAAGAGAATTTGAATTAGAAATGCAGCTGTTTGTAAAATTTCTGATGGTCAGTTATTTCCGTTGCCATGGAAACAAAAATTATAAACATTTTGAGTTTTTTTATTCATGGCATTTGTAAATCAGACATGGGTCATTTAGACACTATATATGTCGTTCATATACAGCTTTGCTGTAAAAAAAGGTTATTCAGATTTGAAAAAGGGCAACTTTTAGAGTTTTGAAAATTGGTTTCCATGGTGACACGTTTGTTGCTAGGGAGCATAATACAAATGGCATGTTTTTCATTTTTCACTTAATTGTTGTGTACAACTAATGTGGGTCTCTAAACAGACCTTGTACTTGATGTTATCAAAAAAAACTTGTATCACAAAGCCAGTCTGAAAAGTGTCAATTTCACATTTTCTTTTGGCAAAATTCATTTTTCGTAATATTTCTTTGCTAACAGAGTATAACCGTTTTGGGCAATTCCTGTTGCCATGGAACCTATTGTCAGGAATTTTAAAAATTATTATTTTGTGTTTGTATTGCATATGTATATTATGTAAAATATGTTTAAAATTATTCATTTTCTGTCGTGCTGGAAGAAATTAGGTTGCTTTGAATATGCCCTTTTCGTTGAATATGCCGTTTTTGTGAAATCGCCGATGGTATGATGTTTTGGTTGCCATGGTAACATGAATTGAGATAATTCATTTGTAAATTTGAATTTGATGTTGAACATCAAGTGCTAGTTACATAATGTGTACATAAATAAACAATCCAATCCTTTGTTTAGGGGAGATATTTTGCTTTCAAAATGCTCTTTTTTTGCAAAATCACGGACTATCTGATGGCTTGGTTGCCATGGTAACCTATATTCAAATAATATAATTATTTTCAGTTTTTGAATTTTGTTTATAAGATGTGTACTTGCCAGAATAAGTATAAATTATCCATACTTCTGTTTGCATAAGCAAGATAATTTGCTTTGAAATTGGAGTATTTTGTAAAATTTCTGACGGTCAGTTAGTTCCGTTGCCATGGAAACAAAAATCATAAACATTTTGAGTTTTTTTATTCATGGCATTTGTAAACCAGTTATGGGTTATTTAGACACTATATATGTCGTTCATATACAGCTTTGCTGTTAAAAGATAATCGGATTTGAAAATGGTCTATTTTTAGTGTTCTGAAAATTTGTTTCCATGGTGTCACATTTGTTGCGAGGCAACACAATACAAATGGCATATTTCATTTTTCACTAAAATTTTGTGTACAACTAATGTGGTCCTCTAAAGGGAGCCAGCAGTGAATGTAATCAAAATAAAACTAGTATCACAAAAGTCAGCCGAAAAGTGTCAATTTCATTATTTTCCTTGGTAAACTCTCGGCCAATCTCCAGGAAATCTTAATTTCCGGTTTCCATGGCAACCACTGTCAGAAAAAGGGAATGCTTTGTTTTGTGAAAGTTTTTCAACAAGTCTGATTAAATGGAGGTAAAATTATATATTTCTGTGACTAGTCACTTATCACCATCTGCATGATTCTTAGGGAGAATGCTAAAGCTCAGAGAAACATCCAGTCTATAATTCAAATGAAAACCAGCTTATGTGTGCCGGTTTTGCTGGAAAACTGGGCTCAAATAAGATCTAGCCAAATGCGCCAAAGTGGGTATTCTTTGTATAAAATGTGTCATGGAAGAATTGAGAAAAATTAATTCTCAAAACACAAAACCGACTCACGTTCTTAGATATTAAAAGTATATATCGTCAACATATATTGCATTCATGTATTTTGCATACAATTTAATGTTGCCTTGGAAACTGTAAACCCCAAAATTTGATGTTTAACTTGCTTCCAAGAAGTAAATACCCAACTGAAATGCTTTATTTTCTAACAGAACACACTTTAATTATGTATGCATAATTTATAATAGTTTTCAAGAGAAAAACTTCATCTGTTTAAAGAGACCAAGTCTGCAACTATGAACATTTTTCGAATTTTTTTATTTTCTTTTTAAATCATTTGTAAAAGAACATTTAAGTTATGTTTTCACATTAAATCTGTTCACTATAGCTGAAAACTGCACGGAAAAGTGAATTATCTTATAAAACAGGGGTGTTTTTCTCTTGTTGGTAATTATTTGCGTCCCTCCAATAATTATAGACAGGTAATTTTAACATAAATGCTGTTGTTTTGATACTGATAATTTGTTAAGATTTACGAAATTGGTAAAATGTATACCTGAATTTAAGTTTTTTACTATGTTATTGAAAAATAGAAACATTAGTTCTAAAATTAAAAGGTAAAAAGTTACAGACTATGCAGCTTTAAGAGAAATCGTTTGAGAACTATTCAGAACATTTCGTTTCAGACAGAATTTTTAAACGCTTATAATTTGACTACACGTCATAAGAGACTGAACTATTTTCTTGGTGACTGTATTTCTTGAGATAAGACAAACCTATATAAATCAATCATTGCAAAATAAAATAAGAAATAAATGAGTAACTGCAATTTCAAATTTGTTACATGAAACACCTCTTGTACGTGCATGGTGGAAAATCGAAAGGCATTTTCTAAATTCTACCACAGACACTCAGAGTAAATTGTTAAATACAACATTGGGAAAAAAAATCTTTTATAACAAGGCATACCAGAACCTATATTTTATGGTGATTTAGTTTATATATTCAAACGAATTGTTGGAAAAAACTTATTTTAGTGATCCATTCAAAAAGATTATGAAACGTTATATAAAGGTTGGATATGACTTGGATGTCATGCGACAGTCTGCATGCCTGGTTTTGGGCCTAATCACGGTTTATAGCTATAGTTTCCTCTTTAATTGAACGATGGTGGGTCAGGCCTCAGACACTATGACGGCTCTGACGTAAAGCTTTAATCGGTGGGTTGGTGCCTGACGCTTATCTGTAGCTGGACCCACCGTGGCTCAACTTGAGGTTTTCTTTAGCTCTGACTATCTGTGAGTTGTGAGCCCTTTTCTTTGTTTCATCATATTGTGTTAATATGATTAGAGTGTTTCTCTCTTCAATAGTTAGAAGGCTTCCATGCGAGCTTAACATTTCTTGTACTTCAACAACAGCAGCATCTAGGGCGAAGATTTGATACCAGTAAAATGCATTTAAGCCCCCCGCCCCCGGTGGCTTATGCTGTTGTCCCTTCTAAGGCAGTGGTTCTGAGTTTGCACTGTTTGCCTATATATTCTAGGTCAAAAAGAAACGCCACTATGTGAATCATTTTTTAATTGTACATGTTATGTATTTCATTCAAAATACATGCTGTAATTAGAAAACTTATGGCAAAATCGTACCAGAGAATGTTTCTCCATTCATTAAGACATCAGTGTTGCCACGGGTTCCTTAATTTGACGTAAATACCGCGTCAAATTAAAGTAAGTAAGGGTGCAAAGATCAGGAATCGATACAATCAAGTACCACACCTGACCAAGGATACCAATGGGAAAGTGACACACTCACAGTTAGACACCACAAACGAGAGCCAAGAGGTCAGCCCTTTCCCAGCAGGTGTCCACAACGCACATATAAACAGACGCGCACAAAGACATAGCAAACACAAGACAGATCAAAAACATAAAAGATCCACAAAAGAAGTACGGCCATGGAACGGTCAGTAAAATATTTTACTGGAGGGCTTAAACCAGTTTTACGGCGCCAACCTCGCCCTTAATTCTGATGTGGACCAGGACACATTTGGAAAAGTGACAACACACAACAAACACGACAGCCAAGAGGTCAACCCTTTCCAAGCAGGTGACCACAAGGCTACAAGGAACAGACACCACAGCACAACACACACCAACATGAAGCATAACTAACAAAAACGATCTTGCTAAGAAGCACCGCCTTGGAACGGTCAGTAAAAATACTTTTACTTGAGGGCTTAAACCGGTTTAACGGCGCCAACCCCACCCTTAATTCAGATGTGGATCAAGACACATAGATATTTGATTTGCATGAAAGACCCCTAACTTATCAATGCATCATCTCCTTAAACATATAAATCAAGATATAACAAGGAGATAAAGCAAAGATAAGGACTCAACAGTAAATGAAACTGAATACCAGAGCAAAAGACGTGCAGTACAGTGAGCCACTTTAGTTACGCACCACGTTTTCAGGGCCCACATTTTTTTGACAAAAATGCTGGAATCAAACATTCTCTATGATAATTTACTTATTGACAGTTTATCTGTTTGATGACATCAAAACAATTTCGGACTCACTCATGCGAATCATTCTGCTACGTCAAAGGCAATTTTTTAAAAAAATGCACGTGCATCCTGAACGTCTATATTTTCTATTTGCGCTTTTCGCTAGGCATTATCCCATGGTGATCGCTGTGACCGAAAAACACCAAAAACAATTATTTCATTCAAGTAAAATACCCTGTTTCGGTCTTTGAATTTAGTAACACCGTAACTTTTTGAAGAAATGCTCGTTTTGACGTCATATTAACGTCAGTTTCAATAAACAAACAGGTTTATCTTCGCAAATTGTTTTGTTTTGAATCACTTGTTGACATAGAAGTATAAAACCACTAAAACATCTTATCATTGACACTTCTTATAGCCTTGGTAGTAGTGACGTCATCACTAACGTCAACACCATGACGCCAATAAAACCATTATTTTTTGGGAAAATAAACGACGGATACATGGTTGTTTAAAATGAAATTATAAAAGAAGTGTTTTGATAACTTGTTTACTCAGAATCATACGAACTTTTAACTTACTTAAAAAAATATTAAAACCATTTTTTTTTCAAACCTTGACCAGCTGGGAACCAAAATAGTAAAACCTTTA
The DNA here is from genome assembly GCA_964019695.1 of Loripinus fragilis. Lineage (NCBI taxonomy): Eukaryota > Metazoa > Mollusca > Bivalvia > Lucinida > Lucinidae > Loripinus > Loripinus fragilis. The sequence goes on from OZ026523.1 coordinate 69,277,888, forward strand.
AAAAATGATGATGTTAACAAACACATTTCAGTCTTAGATATTGCCAAGAATAAATCGGCTCTTATCTCTGGCATAGCAGGAATTCGACCCTGAAAAAGTGCAATGTGATCTGAGTCCCATTCGAAATAATGCAATGTGAAATGGTGTTTTGAGGGTTGTGCTCTTCAAGATCCATTTTCACATTCGTTTCTGATCTGATCACAATGTAATTTTAATGGCTAATGCAAATATAGATGCGCTTTACGCTGGTAGTTTAAGAATAAAAATATCCTATTTATTTTCCGAGTAATTTTACATTTTTTAAGTGGTGCGTAACTAAAGTGGCTCACTGTAGTCTAAACTGGTGCCCTGTTATCGTCTCAAATCGACAACAGGTATCCCCTATTCTATCATTGGCTGTGATTAGTTTATTGAATGACCAATGAGATGACCTGTTACATTTCAAGTTTAGCGTGGGTTGTAAACTGTTGGACAGTTACGATATTTTGTTAATTTTAATCACTAAAGCAAAGCGAGTTTTGCGAAAAAACAAATACACACTGAGATACTGTATTTCTGCCTCAAATTTGGTTGATTTTATGGTATCTAAAGCTCTCGTGAATCATCGCTCGATCGTCTGCGCCATTTTTACACAGTTCAGAGTTACTTCCCTTAGATCACGTGATTCTCGTTGACGGTCAGGATTTTGGCTGTCTAGATTAGCCTATACCTGACCCTAGATAGGTAGATCAAGGGGAGGGAACCAGACTAACTGTAGTCCTAACATGGCACCGGAATAGACCCCTTTCACATTGTTAATTCACTTAGCAATCACTCTTCAATAGAAAAATCGATAAAGCCGTTTTTGAAAATGAAGGGGCAGATTGCTTATTAGTTACATTGGCAATACACATAATGATGCTTTATAAGCCGATTGTTTTGGTCTTTCACCGCTGGAATGAGATATCTTATTCTAGGAATCAGATCAATTAATGTTTTCATATACATTTTATAAGTCTTCTGTATTTTTTTTCACTTTAATTAGTATAAAATATACTTTGATGGCATCTTCTTCAGGCACGAAATCGCTTCTACTTCAGGCACGAAATCGAAAAAACTTTTTGAAACACATGCCAACTATTAAGACAGACGAGTCTGTTTTGCGAACATCGACAACTTCGACGAGTCTCGGCAAATGCACAGTCTCACCAGGGCATTCGCTGCTCGCACACACATCTGATTCATTGTTGTGTCTGAGCGCACATTAAGAAAGGCGGTGCATGTAGACGGGGGCTCAGCCGAAAAAAGACCTAAGGCTTCAAGCCCCATCAGATAAACATGCAGTAGCGCATGCATGTTACTGCATGCTGCCAAATAAACGTGCGCGTATGCCGCTAGATAGTTGCACATAATGACTAAGCATATGCGATAAATGTCAAAATCAAACAATAAGTAAATACCTCCATTCATAGATCCATTAAATTACATAATTTCTACACACAACGTCCGCTTATGCGCAGGCCTACGAGAATCATCGCTGCTCGTACACACAATTTATAGATGTAGATGAAGACTCATATACGTCTTTTTAAAACACCAGTCCGCTGGTTAATAATGTGTGGCGCCTTTAACGTATATGTGATAATAAGTCGAATTAAAGAAAGCGACAAATCATGTCATAAATCAATCATACCCGTGCCAGGCACGTGTGCTTTTATTGGCTTTTAAAGGGCCCCGGGCATAGGATTAAAGGACCGGATGCACAGTAGGAGATATTAAAATGGGCCCCGACGCGAGAAAGTCTGACTTTGGTGCATGCGAACAACAAAGGCGTAGGCCTGTCTAACAGTCTTCGTGTCCACGCAGTCTGATCAGCGCCTTTATTGGTCGTTTGTGCAAAATATAATATCTCAACTTGCTTAATGCAAAATTACATTTTAGCTAGTCTCTATAGCTGAACAGACTGGTTTGAGTCTTACTCAGTCAGATACCCGCAAAACAGCTTTCTCGCGGGATGGCCTTTAAAATGTATCTTCCCACTTACTTTAACCAGAAATACCATGTTTAGACGCCAAGTGTATGGAATGTAATCATAGACTATGTAGGCATTGAATAAACATGAAACTTTCCAGACTCTTCACTGCTCGCAATGGAAATTATTGATTTAGTGTGACCAAAACAGTAATGCATCTGCTCATTTGGAAAAAAGTCTTTCTTGGATGCTTAGAAATTAACTTTTCTGACCTCAAATATTCAGAATATTGGAATTAATCACTTATTTTTGTTACATTTATCATTTAATTTTAACATTTGTCTAATCTTTATTTGCGAATTCATTTTTCTTTTAATTGTTTTCCATATTCCATTGTGTAATGTAAGGCAGCCGTATGAAGGTTGCCCCTTAACGTGTTATCTCGCGGAGATACCGCGGAACGAGACAGTTTGGCGCATGTGCACTAACAATGTGAAAAGAGTCTATTGTTGGGCTACTACCTATGGCGCCACTTTAGCTTGTAACATTCCTATTGCACTTTCGCATTCATTAGGTGGTTATCTTGGCATGCAATTTTGCAATGTGTTAACGTTAATTCCAAATTTTTTTAAAATGTTTAACACATGGGATATTCGACTAGAGATTTCACTAGTTAGTACACATGTAAATCTGAAGCGAATGAGTGTGCACGTGAAAAACTGGAAAATAGAAAATTGACCAGTACACTGTTTTGGATTGACTGATCTTAATAGAACAATGGGAAGAATGTGCGGCCGAAAAAATAGCACAAAATAGATAACAGATGAAATGTTGAAACTCTCATTTAACACGCAATGTTTTGGATTTTTATATGTGTCGTTTCTTTTTTGGCCTAGTATCCCACAAAAAGGACGCTAGGCTTATATGGGTTAATGTCGATGTTATTTTCCATAGAGATCATATATAAAGCTGGACCAAAGTTTTACTTTGTGATTTATCACTATCTTACTGAATAGCTGACGGAAACAGAAGAAAATGAACTAATATAAATATTAAATTTTGAGCATTTATCAATTATTAAAAATATACAATCCATATAGCGACCTTTATACGTGAGTGAGACCAATTAAGATCAATGAAACCGGGTAGCTTTTGTTTTCTGCTCGTCACGTACGCTTAGCCGCCACATTAAAAAACAACCAAATTGCAAAGTGTGCTTGATCTGATCAGAGTCTTTGTTTTCAACCTGAAGATAAGAGATTTATCAATCCAAAACTCTAAAACTCTGATCAGACAGGGCGGGTAATAGGGACGATCTGAGTCTTTATGTGGCACACATGTCATTATGTTGACTTTAAAACGAGACGTTTTATATATTTAATTGCGCAGTTGCTTTAAGTGGGCCACAACAACCTATTCCTTTCATTTGCATTGTATTCACTATTGACAACACTTTTATGGTGAATACAAAGTAAGAAAGAGGGCAAAGATCAGGAATCGATACAATCAAGCCACACCTGACCCAGTTTACCAATTGGAAAGTGACAACGTCACAATTAGACATCACAAACGAGAGCCAAGATGTCAGCCCTTTCCAAGGCATCAACAAACAGACTTGCATGAAAGCATAACAAAACAAGAAAGAAACAACATAAATGTTTCATCATGCGCGGATCCAAAATGAGGGTGACAGGGGGACCGGACAATCCTGGAAAATCACAAAAATATAGCGTTTCTTAGCAATACTCGTCCGAATCCCCTTAAAAATCACAAAGCTGCCAAGCCAGCATTCAATGTTGGGTCATCAGCGGCACGTCACCGAAACGCCATTTTATTTAAATGGCGTTTCGCTGGCGGGCCGATGATTTGTTTGTTTGCTCATTTTGTTGCTTTACATCCCAAGTCAACAGCTATGGTCATGGCGGGACGGTCAGTTCAACTTACCACACTTTTTCCTGGGCAGGTTGATGAAAGCAGTTTACCAAAAATTCGGGCACATACTTTCGCTTGTAACTGACAACAGCCCTTATTGAATGAATCAGCGGAAGGAAGGATAATGACCGTATAAATTATTTTATGATCAATCTCCATAAAAGTATGGTACCGGTCGGGATCGAACTCGCGACCCCTGGATCTGCAGTCACACACGCACCTGTAACCAGACACGTTTGCGACTGCGCTACGCGGCCTGGCATGCGGGTCGATGATTGCCCGCCAATAGTGGTATTTTATCCTCCCTCCACTCATAAAACTAAAAAAAACCCCTCACAAAATAGCGTTGTCAAAGCTGGACCCCCTCTGACAAAACTTTCTGGATCCGCACATGTTCATGAGCCGTCATAGAGTCTGAGGCCTGACCTGCCTACATGCAATTAAAGAGGAAACCATAGCTATTAACCATGATTGGGTTTAAATCATGCAGACTGTCACACGATATCCAAGTTATATCCAACCCTTATATAACGTTTTACTATCTTTTTGAATTGATCACTAAAATTAGGTTTTCCAACAATTCGTTTGAATTTATAAACTAAATCACCATAAAATATAGGTTCTGATATGCCTTGCTGCAGATGAGTTTTTAACCCAATGTTGTATTTAACAATTAACTTTGAGTGTCTGTGGTAGAATTTAGAAAATGCTTTTCGAATTTTATTATATCTATAACCTTGTTTTAATAACTTAGCAGTTAAAATAAGTTTCTGTTGTTGAAGTCCTCAACATTAGAACACACTCTAGTAAAACGAATAATCTGAGAAATATATACACCATAGGGTGGAGAGCGAGGAACATCTCCATCAAGAAAGGGAAAATTTACTATTTCAAAATTAAAATCATCCCGTTTATCATAAATTTTAGAAGAAACTGTGCCATTTTTTATTGACAAGTTCAAGTCCAAAAACGGAGCTTGAGTATCAGAAGAATTCGCCTTATTTAAATGAAGTTCAGTGGGATATATCTTACCTACCATTTGTTCAAAATAAGGATTATTAATACTAGAATGGACATAAAGTACGTACACCAAAACTTAGAACAATTACAGACTCCCATAATGGTCGTCAATCGAACACCTGTATGCAAGTATTGAGTGATTCAAACCGAATTGGTTGCAGTATCAAATCAAATGAGACCCCTCCATACTCGACTGACAAAAACTGTAGATGGAAATAGTTACGTAACGGTGAGGAATAAGTATGAGTCGAGGAAGAGGTCCATGTCGAGGGAGATGTTCCAATCTAGGAAGAGGTCTAAGTCTGGGAAGAGGTCCAAGTCAAGGAAGAGCTCCCAGTCTATGAGAAAATCTGAGTCTGGGAAGGGGATTGAAGTCTAGGGATATGTCGAAGTATGAGAAGCGACCTAAATCTAGGGATATGTCAAAATTGGAGAAGATATCTAAGTCTAGGGATATAGCGAAGACTGAGAAGCTACCTACATGTGCGTCTAGGGATAGGTCGAAGTTTGAGAAGTGATCTAAGTTTAGAAAGATGTCGAAGTCTAAAAAGAGATTAAAGTTTAGGGATATAGCGAGACTAGGTTTAGGGATATGTCGAAGTCTGATTAGCGATATAAGTTTTGTGAGATGTAGATGTCTAAAAAGGGATCTAAGTATAAAGCGATACCTAAGTATAAGAATAGTTCTAGAGATGGGTCGAAGGCCAAGAAGATTATGTATCTATGTACATGTATACGAAAAGGTCAAACTCTAACAAAAGACCAAATCTCTAAAGAGGTTCACGTATAACAAAAGAAGCAGGTCTAGGAAACGGTACAAGTCAATGAAGGGATCCAGGTCTAAGAAACTTTGTAGGTCTAAAAATGGTCCAAGACTTGGAAAAAGTCTAAGTTTAGAAGGAGGAACGATCCAAATCTGAGAAGAAGTCTGACTTTAGAAAGAGGTGTAAGGTTGGAAATCGTTGTAAGTCAAGGGCGTTGTCAGTGTCTCCAAAGAAGAGGAAGAAAGGCCAAACCCAGATCGAACATTGCATATTGATGGAATATAGAAACTTTGTCCCTTGTTCTTTTAACTAATGATAGGAACTGATGGTCATGGAATCTGGAAAACCTATTCTCGTATGTTCCACAAAAACGAAGTTTGAAGGACTTTTATCACTTAATAGCAGAGACAGGTTATATCTCAACGTTCTTTGTTGATGAATGCTGATATGACCATTAACAATATCATTTTTAAATATATTATTGCTTTTATTTCAAGAGTGTAAATAAATTATAGCATTTTGAGGGGGATAAAAAGGTCAGGAGACTTTTAGCCTTTCTATACTGCGAACAACTTCTAATCGGTCACCTTACATTTTTACGCTAGTTCAGAAAACAAAAAATAGGGCATTCAATAAACATGCTTTTATAAATAAAGCAATACTTTTCCGAGACTCTGCAAGTTGTTTCATTTAAAAAAATGACGTGTATTTCTTGCACGTACGAAGCTAAGGTAAAGGTACCCTCATTTCAAAAACTCACACTTTTCCTACAATATAAAATATTCAATAGAGGCGTTATCAATTTACGCTTTTGTTTGTTCGAAAATGTTTCGATAAGACTCCTAGTTTTTTTTTCTACATAATAACATAATTCAAACACTAACAGGAGCTAAATCATGTAAATTCAGCTTTAAGCTAGCAATTTACATACATAATTTGCACTGCTCTGTATGCATTATTATCAGCGACACGGCATTGACATTTTCAGCGATCATTCACTAAACGTTTGCCCATTAAAATGCACATATTTAGGCAAAATCATTTCAATTTCAGATATAATGAGTTTAAAAAGTGACTGATTTAAACTTTGTTTCAGATTATATAGATATTTTATTATTGAACGTAGCGTCAGTTTAACGTTACGTTATTGTAACGTGTTTTACGTCAGTAGCTAAGTGGACCAGGATCGCATTGGCGCCATTGATCGTTCCTACTATAGTTCTTACGTACTAGATGCGCACGCACGTTTACACCCGAACGACTAAAGTTGTAACTTTTAGTTGGTTGGAAAGTAAACAAAAATAATAGCCCTGTATGCTCCACTTCAATTCTTCGTCGTAGACAAAAAGGATGGTATAAACTGCACAGCGCTTTCTAATAATCAATTACGAATAAGTGGGACCAAAAATTCTGCATAGCTAGGTTTATTTTACAAAAACATATCAATTTGAGGCTACTGACCGATCTTGAACCCATCGTGCTAGACAGGTATAGAGTAGGGAACCAGCCTATCTACCAGAGTAACGGTGCTCTGACCATCTCTAGTAGGTTCGTGACGTCACCCTAGTAGCGACTATAGGTGTTCGAATCAAACTTTAGTTACTTTAGTAGGGACTATAGTTCGATTCGAAGTGCGCCTAAACCATTTACTCATAATCGGAGTTCAGTTAGTTTTGTTGCCTTCATCGTCGCCACAATCATGATTTGACAAATTAACGATTTGGGGCAAACATGTCTTTGATTAGAATATATTATGTAATAACTGCTCGCACAACTTACGGCTTTACGTTCGGAAATAACTAAAAGTAGAGAAATGGTAAACTTTCAAAAATGGGACTTTTGCGATTTTTCTGTATACTTTTACTATAAATTGTGTCACTACAGGAGCACGAAATATGCCTATTGAGAATATGTTTTGCTGTGTATAAAACATTTCGTCGCGCAAAAATGTTGACTTGTTTAGTCTTTATTCAAGAAAATATTCCTAATGTCACTACCCCTACTTTTCAGAAAGTGGGTGGGGTAACTCAACCCCTAATATTTTGTCGAAGACATAAGATTTTCTCGTAGTATCGCGTTAAGCATCACAAAATTAATTGATATCAACTATCAAGATATTCTACTCTTTTGTTTGCCACTGTTTTCAATTGAAATAAACCAGAATACAACTCAGAACTAAACTCATTCTACCCAATGGTAGGATTTTAGGAGGTATCTTCATTTCGTTCTGGTGTACAAAATGTCTTTTGGTTTCAATACAAAGAGCACGAAGTGTGCTTGACAAAATACCAAAGCAGAGCATGTTTAAACTACTAACGAGTATATGATTTCAAAATATGTGCATTGTGACATGCGATTTTAAATCGTAAAATAAGCGCATTGCCTTGCTTTCTAAACGGTTTTGGTATTGCTGTCCGGTATTTAGCTATCAGAAACAACGAACTCGGCCGTTACTTTTATAATGACTTTACCAGACGGTGGCCTACTAAATGGTACAATATTATATAATTTCATCAAATTTTATCAAATATTGTAAATTGTCTGCACACTTTTCAAAAGGTAAAATGTTACATATTCCATGGAAATTTTGCTTTTTCCAGTATACAAACAGTTTAGACATGTATTCACAATAATATATTTCTAGGCTGCATTACAATATCCTCATGAAATTTGTGTACTAACACAGAGGAAAGATATCTGTTTAAATGATATCAAACATGAATGGGTTTGTTAATCAGTTACTGAGATAAAAGACCATGCTGCGAACTTTCCCAAATCCCCTCGTAAACATGCCCATCCCATCTATAGAGGCAGTCATGTACATTCATTGCTTCCATCAGTATACATAGTTCTATTTGCAATATCTTTTGAGAAGCTTGCCCGAAGTCCATTGCGAAAGAAAATCATGCTTCGCTAATAAATGCAGATTTAATTGAGTTTATTGGTCTGTAGCCCTCGCTTTTTTTTTTATTTATCTCGCATAACATACGCTGCAATTTGTGCATAAAACAATTTTATAAGCGTCTGTTCTATCTTGGCGAGTCAATTTGATTAGTCTTGTTTTGCATTAATTCGTATAAGTTCGATTGTTGAATTTTTAAGCCTTATCGCAAGTATTATGGACCATGATCAGACAGCTCTGGTGGTAAGCTATAATGAATCTGCTATTTAAACCAAAACATTGCAGCAGACCCCATTTAACTGTCTTTTTGTCTGGCAGTCAAAGTGTAAAGACCTGACCCCAAGGTTATAAAACTGTTTCCATTTTTCAAAATCCATATATATCATCTGCTACAGATAAGCAAGATGCTTTGAGGCGTTACTGTATTTATAATATTGAAAATACGGATCTAGAAATAGGGGGTTTCAGGCGTTTACTTACATTTACTTTAATATTTTGACACACATAGATGTTAAAAAATAGTAAGTGAGTATGATCTGGAAATACCACAAACACAAACCGCAGACAAAGCCATGGCATCGCGAGGAAGAGCCACACAACCATCACGAGATACCAGGAAGACAAACTAAGCAAAGCAACCAGCTCTCTCTTCCCCATTAAGGTGATTGCAAAACTAGAATGGACATAGAGTAGCGTACAACAAAACATAGAACAATTACAGACTCCCACAATGGGTATAACAACAAACAGAAAGTCGACAACAACAGAACCACCGCCTTCCCGACTGGCTCATTTTATTAGTTACGCATCAACCTTTTGACACAGAATGATCCAAATGTCTTTACTCAGAGTCTTGGCACATCTATACTTATCATTAAGTACTTAAATTGGTACCCAAATATAAGCTTAGACACAGATCTTTTGTTTCATCGTCAGATATACAAATATCTTCATTTACACAATTTGCTTCTTTATGAATATTACTAAAAAACGTTAAAAGTAAGTGAATATCATTAAAAACATAAACATAAACAAGCTGATTTCATTCTTATATTATCATTGTTGCATGTTGTTACATGTGTGCCATTAGTGATATAATTTGACAAGTCCTAAATAAAGATTGTCCCATTTGCATAATCATGAATATATGTGAAATCTTAAAAAGGTGAAACTCAAGTATAAACTATAGACCTGTGGGGATGGATGGGGTGGTAATTAGACCTACATTACACACCTAGGGCATTTTCTCATACATGACAAATTGTCTAGTGGGACCCCATAGTAAATTTGTTTGGGCTATATGAAAATTCATAGTTTCCATGGCAACCCATAATGCTATCTCAAGAAACGGAATGTATCAACAAAATACTCATCAGCAGTATCTCATCCTTTAATACTATAAGTGGTATCAAATTAAAGCCTAGACATTTTGTCTTTCACTCTTTTATAAGTGATATTTGTTTAGATCAAAGTTTTTAACAGTTTCATTAAATAAACTATAAAGGTATGCTGAAAATAAACTAAAATCAATTTAAAAGCTAAAACAAGTGATGCGTCATCATCTGCATATGCATATAAATGTCAGTATACAATTTGATTTCTAGACATTCTCTTTTAAAATAAATGCTTCGGACACGTATAATGCATAACATCTATAGTAATATATATAAATTTGGACAAGTTAAAATGATATTTTGTGGAGATGAAAACTTAAAACCAATGCTTTTTTACAAATACAAATGAAGTTAAATAAAATACCATATGATATATAATATAAGGTATTTAGCAATATATATAGTAAGTCTTAAAGTTTGTAATGTAACAAAATATGTAACTTTACACCAGAAGCGCATTTAAGTATAGCTTTTTACTATCGTGCATCGATATAATGCTCAATTATGGTTTAAAAAGTCAGCAGAAAGTATAACATGCTAACTTGCAAAGTGAAATGGTTCTAACCACTTTCACCATTTTATTTGGTGTAATCATCTTCAACACCTTATAATTCTTAAAGTAATTATGATAGAAACAAGATGTTTGCGGTTTTGAAACAGTCAGATAATTATCTTTTCCAAACATGGTATGTGAACACTATATACCCCTTATAGAACTTATTAAATTAAACTTTGACCAAAATTAATTGATTTTATAGTGTGTAATTCAAGATATAACGTAAATGACATCTATAACATAAAAGTTATGTTTCTGAATGCAAAAAAAAACTATTTTCATAATTCTTTGATCCTAATCGAGGTTTTTGCAGTAAAGAACGACTGTATGTACCATCTGGATACCACCTGGATGCCATTTCTTATTCAAGTGTCGCAACATTGTTTTTATAGTAAAAATGGAGTAGGTGTACAAAACGGCTCCTCCTGAAAAACTGCTACCACAATTTGACTGTACGACGTGCCAAGAAATGTTGTGGAATGGTAGTTCTAACTATTTCTGAAGTCAAACCTTTTCTGGCTGGACAATTGTGCCAAGTAAGTTTTCAAAAAATTAACTCCTTGACTATTTGCTCAAATATGCAAGTATTTGCAGACATGCAAGCAAATTGTATGTTCATAAATAACAAGTAAAATAATAGAAATGAGAGAAAAAAATGCAGAAAAACTAAGGGGTTGTACCTTAAAATACCCATCTCAGCTGCTTATTGTGGTTTACAATCGAACTTGGTACCAAATTAATGTTACGACATGACAGTTTTAGTTCATGGTCTGATTTGCAAGTTATCTAATTTGCATTTTCATGAATATCGATGAATGCACTAGAAATAAGAGGAAACACGTAGAAAAATAAAAGGGATGTGCTAACAAAATTAGCTATATCTCAGCTGCTATGTGTTTTGTAATACCAATTTGGTACTCTAATAATGCTAAGACATAAAAGCCCTCATTTAACTCAGTTAAGTACAGAGCTATCTGCCCATTTTACTCTATGACGCTACACTTTTTCGAAGTGTTAACATTTGGATATTAAAAGTAGATCTAGTCAGTTTTAATTCATGACCATTTTCATCCTTCCGATTGATGGGTATATTTTTCTCTTTATTGAGGGCCAATTTGAATTTCATACACTAGACTATATGTATAAGGCTTCACTCATTGTTGAAAAGTGAGTGTAGTTTGTGTGACAAATATGTCAGTTTACAAACCATAATCAAGTCTAAGAGCTGGTGTCACATGAGAGTTTCTTAAATACAGGTCAACCTCGTTATGTCAAACTTGCCTATCTCGAATACACGGCCTATGTCGAAGTGATCATCCATTCCCGAATTTTTCCCCTATATTGCACTGTAATTCGACCTTGCTTATGTCAAACTCGGTTATCATGAAAACTCTGCTATTTCGAAGCGATTTTTCATTCCATAAAGCCAATTTTCCCTTTGTTTACCACTGCTTGTATCAAAGTGGTCAAAAAGTGAAACGGTCCAATGACAAACAAAGTAATTTACCTGATTGATCGAACAATAGCCTTAATTTCAGCCCAAATAATCAATTGTTGCAAGTAATCGCCAATTAGTTATAGTGTCTTGTTAATTGATCAGCTGTTTGTGTAGATAATTGACCCGATTGACCTTGACATGACCACTCAGGTGTGTTCGATTGGAGCATCAGAAAATTAGCGGTCCCTTTCAAATTTTAATGACTTAATATTGTTCATCGGTGTCTTTTGATGAGAGATGTTTTAACAGTCTTTAGATTGCTGTGAGATATTTCGATATTAAAGGGTGTAATATTTCTTCATGTGAAGACTCTGATAAGACTGCAAGAGTGCAGCCTAATCTGATTCAGCTAGAATATCTGTGGTTCTGCTCCTACAAAATTGACGTTTTTTCAGTGATGTGTGCTGCAAAGATCTCCGGTTTAGCTATCTATATGCTCTTGTTTATGGAGATATTATTTTGTTTTGTTTGATGTTTGCTTATTTTATTTTATTATGTTATCAAATGGAAATAAAACAACTCAAAAGATTTTTCTTTTGTCTTTATTTCAATCCAGTTTTGAGTAGAAACAGTTTTACTACGTCTGTACTGCAAATGTATATCATAGGAAATCTGGTTCAACAAAATTCAACATGTATACTGTATTTTGGTTACGTCACATTTTGGCTATGTCGAACTTCGGATAACTCGAAGTATTTTCTCCATTCCCTTGGACTTTGAGATAACGAGGTTGACCTGTAGCTCAATAGTTATCTATTTGGCAGACGGCAACGGGTGGTTCTTCTAGGTGTATCTTCTGTCTAGAACTGCATGTATACCATTCAAAGTTTGACGTTGACGTTACGATAACACAGTATTCAGCATGTTATGATAAAGTTAAAACATGATTTTTTAACACATTAGTTTTACTATATATGCTCATTATTCCATCAGAAACCAATCAGTATTAGGGCCTACAAGATGAACAATCAATATAACCAATGAAATATATGATGGGTTATTTCTGTAGTTCAGTATATATCAGAGCGGGTGAGCCCCAGGGTTCTATTCTGGGGCCTTTACTCTTTCTTCTATTCATAAATGAAATAGTCAATGAATCTAACATACGTTGATTCGCAGATGACACAAGTCTCTTCATCATCGTAGAAAATGCTCCTTATACACTCACTTGCTTAAATCTATATTTAGTTTTCGTTAAATAACTCGATGGGCTGCCACTTGTTACCTTCAACCAAAAAAATGAGAGACACTCTTACTCTCAAGAAAAACAAAGATTTTTGGGGTTAAGTAATAGTCGTTTCAGCATCAGAGTTATGCCAAAAATGTGATTTTTTTCCCGAAAAAAGAGGATGTATTTTCTTAGCTAAAGTAAGCATAAATTACAGAACATAAACAACAATTTTTTCATCCTGTTTTTCAGGAAAAAATCACATTTTTGGCATAACTTTGGCGCTGTAGTGACTATCACTCAACCCACAAAAATTGTGTTGAGCAGATACACAGCTGGATTTATAAGTGACAATAATTCGTGATGAATATTTTCAGAAGTAAAATATTGACCAAAATATTAGCCTTTTTAACAGCTAGGTACACTATTTTGTGCACTCGTCGACTACAACCACGATGCGATGACTGCGCTGTTCGAGTACAGTGGTTCTCTAACGTGGAGTGGGTCAGTAAAAAAAGAGGAACGAATAATTACAACTAATTTAACAGTTTCATTACAAAAGCTCTCGCTTGTTACATATAAAATACATGAAACATTTTTATCTGACCGTTAAGCCTACCATCACCAATGGTGCATTTGCTGAGCTCAGTGCCTCAGATGGTAGAGCGTTACTATTTTAGACTGGGGATCGAAGGATGGTAAGTTCGAGACCCACCACCGTCGAAGTCAATGTGTTGTGTCCTTGAGCAAGACACTTTATCCGCTGCTAAGTACTGGTTCAACACAGGAACCCAACATGACTGAAAAAATATTGAATCAAAACTTACAAGCCAATGGTGCATTTGCAAAAATTGACGACACTGAGTAGCTACCACAACTTATCAGGGCCAATCATGTTTGACACAATCAAAAATCGTGGTACAGTCAATTCTCGTAAATTAGAAGTACTCGTGGCATGAGGTTTTATTTCGAACTATAGGGAGGTAGACATAAAGTAAAACCCCTAAATTATTATTATCAGTCTTAATCTATCAAACATAAGTTTTGGGCGTAAAAGAAACGTCTCAAACGTTCTTTCACGCACCCAAAACATATGTTGAAATAGATAGTTATTAAAATTGATCATGAATATCTCATACTTTCTGAATAAAGTGTGGCTCAAACTTATTTCGAATTATCAAGTATTTAAAAAACGGGGCTTCGAATTTTCGAGGCTAAATTTACTGTAAATGACAACTGGGCTAGCACACTATCATGAATGCTCAGATAAGCACGTGCATTTACAGTGTCACTTTTCACATACAAACAGTGAAGTGGAAGAAGGCTTAAACCAAAGATAAAAACAAATATTTTTATCTCTAGCCCTGCTGGATACGTCATCAATCGCGTTTAACCCATTTAAGCCGCATGGAATTTCCTACTTATAATATTTGGATCAATCCATTTCTGTCTTATGGGGTTATGGGCGGTACTTTTCGTTTTTGTACAAATTATCATAGAACACTTTTTAAGCAAACAGTGGAAACACTGATCAGACGCCGCGTTCTGATCTGGGTATGTACTGTTTGCCTATGTCCCACACAAAAAGGAGGCCAGGCTTATATAGGTTAAAGAAGGGTTGTCAACAGGCCTTTAGTTAAGAGTGCGCACCAGAAAAATAATTTTCTTCTTTCTCAACCAAAACATATGTTGTTGGTATTCAAAAGAACCGTCTCAATGAGACGGTTCTTTGGAGCACCCAAAACATATGCTAAAAATATGGGTAAGAAAATATTTACAATTTTACGCTGAAAATTTTTGTTTATCTAAACATATGATTGTGTGCCTATGTGATAAGCAGCGAAACCAGACTGTGGTGGCCAAATTATGAGTAGGGAAAAGTAGCTTGAACCTCTTTGAATAAAAAATGATGAAAAAAATGTCTCGCCAGTGTAAGGGTGGAATAGAAAATCCGTCCCGAGGATCACTGTTTGGCAATACAAGGCTTGCCGAGTGATGACAAACGGTGATCTCAAGGGACGGCATTTTCTTTCCAACCCTTCTTTGTCTAGCTCATCATATAATTCTGCATTTATTTATTTTTCAAAAATGATTTAAAAAAAGGGAAAAAAGATTGGAAATAATGTGATTTCTGAGCTTATTAGGCGGATACAAATGCTCGTCTTAGTCTGCACTTGGCATAATGCCACATTGTTGGAAATCACATGTCACGGCTCTATTATACTTAACTCCAGCTGTTAAGTTTTTATAACTAATTTTTCGCAATAACTTTTTTGTCTTCAATTTTAGCAAAATGTGTTCGCGATGAAAGTTGTAGAGGAGAATTTCCGCCAACTTATCCAAAAGGTCGTGTGCTTGTGGCGCAAACAGATTTTTGTGTATATAGATGAAGATTTTGAAATAAATTGAATTCGTCCTAAATTTTTAAGTCTTTTTTATGACAGGTATAATTTGTATAGGCGTGACTGAAAGGGGTAGTTTCAAAAAATATTCGGAAGCGGTGCATATCCCGTTCTTCAAAGGCTGTGCATAATATAAAACTCAGAATTTACCATGCGTATGCAGAACCAACTTAAAGCAGGCTCATTTATAGGAACAAAGGCTAGGTTATCGCATGACGTATAATTTTTCTCTGATGCACGTGCTATGGAATGAACGGTTTTTAGATGACCCTACTAGCTTAACGCACGAGCGATTCAGGCGCGATTTCTATTATATTTGAACAAGCCATACATCGCTTTGGTAATTGAATTGGGGCAGTGCAATGTAACTTTTTGACTGCCATCTTGGACTTGGTTTATTTGCGCTTTGCTTAAAATGTTAAAAGAGTGCATCTAAGCACAGAACAACCTGCAGCATCTAGGATGTTGGAACCATTTGGAGAAGTTGGCGGAGATGTTCCTAAATACCTTTCATCGCGAACACTTTTTGCTAAAATTGAAGATAAAAAGATATTGCGAAAAAATAGTTCTAAAAACTTGACAGCTGGAGTTTTTTTAGGTGATTGGTCACGAAAATGCAATAAAATAGCAATTTCATTCAAAGTCACACCTGTGATTGTGTGTTATTATCGTTGCTCATATTATTTCTGTTATATCCTCCACAAATATTACATCCACACCTTGTAGGTATATAAACGTCAAACATTCTTGGAACAAATCTGTGTCTTCCGTTCGGCTCAGGACATAATAAAGATACCCGTCTAACGACAACCTCTGTGACGTCACAATTATAACATTCGCTATTAGCGTCAATTAACGATTGATGCCGTGAATTGCACGAGCCCCGACAGTGTCTTGTGAGTACGCGTCTAGGAACACACTCCCCATAAGTTAAGTTTAGCACACCGTAGCCAAGGGAACATTGTCTCTCTGACTGTATTACGTGCAATAGTCCAAGAAAAAACACAACATAGATTGACTTGAAATTCTTCCTCTCACCAATCGGCTGGGAAAGAAATCTGAAAATAGAAATAATTTAGCTTTATAAAACAAATTAGTGCACAAATACAGTAAAAACTGTGTAAAACGGCCACTCTCAAAAAGACCACAAATTGGTTTTCAATACCAATTACTGCTTAATGCAGGTCAAAGGTATTGCAGAATGCTCCAAGGGGAACATTCTACAATACTTCCGACCTTCATTAAGCTATAATTGCAACTCAATATTTTAATCGTTTTTTCGGCGATTTTGATTGGTCCTTTTGGTAAAATTAAAAGGTTTTTACACTTCAATAAAAACCCGTGCGTATGAATATTTGATATTATTGCCTTGATTTTGCAGTGTTAATAACGAACTGTACACAAACCTCCGAACACAAGTGCTAAGTGGGGTACCCTACTGTTGTGTCCGAAATAAAACACTAACCAGTTTAAATATAGTTTAACATGTTGAAAGTTCATTTGAAAAACCTTACACCGTATGAGGGTTCATCTTCAAAGCAATAGGAGGAACTCTAAGAAATGAAACCGATTACGAGGTTTTGTGACGTCACTAAACACAAACAGTCACGTCATCGAAAAGAATCGGCATCAAAACAATATGGCTACATCAACAACGAAATGTTTCAATACAGTTTGACAGCGTCAAAACTAACTTTTTAGGTCAACGCTTATGTCCTATGTGGGAATTTTAGGCAGGGACTTAAGAAGGTAATCTTGTGCTTTTTAAAACCTGTCATTCCGTGGAAGGGCCTTAGGCATAATCTAAATTTTCTTCAATTAGTCCAGCAAGCAAAAGAAAACATCTCCAAACTAAATGGAGTTGTTTTTGAGCTCCTACTCATATACTCGCTCCAAATAGTGTGCAATTTTAATCATTATTTAGCTTAACAAAGTTTGATATAATTTTCAAGATGGCTGCTCCATCTTTCATAGACAGCGGTTACGAACTATTTTCCTTCAGTGGGCTTTAAAATTTGAAATGTTGTCAACAATCCTTTACAAATGTGCTGGTTTGTTCCAAAGTTGGAATTATAAGGAATGAAATTATATTTTTTTGTTTTTATCGATGTGTAAACTCCAGCGAATCACTCACAAATTTAACATAAAGCCCTTTGGGCTTTATTCAATTTGTGAGTGATTCACCGGAGTTTACACATCGATAAAAACCAAAAAATAAAATTTCATTCCTAAAACCATTTGTCATAAAGATTTTTATTTTGCCGTTTACACAGGTTTTACCGTATTTGTATCTTTTCGGCGCCAGACGTATTTTGGTTTAATTATGTAACTTATTTAAAGTTTATGTAACGTAAACATACTAATGGTTGAGTGCTTGTTTTCCATTTTTAACCAAACCCATCGAAAAATAAGTCAGGAATCCCTTGTAAAATAAAATAACTTTGTTAAGTTCGTATTTAGAAATTCCTTATCATTGGCATATGGATATCATGTGATTTATGCAGTTCAATGATGACCATGTTCATTTGTAGTATCGCCAAGAAATGATGCATTTTAAAGTTGACCACTAAATAATGATAGTTTGGGTTTAGTTCATAATTCTCTCAGATATTCAAAGCAACAAAGTCAGTACATTTTCGTTGAAATGGCAGTAAATACTAGCATTTTCTGCCAAATACTGATTATGGGGACTTGAAAAATGAAATATATGTACATGTTCATTATTGTTTTGAAATAAGACGATTTAAGGTGTGCACTCGAACAAAAATGACAAAAAGGCTTGTATATAGTGACGATATAGTGTTGATACTTTGTCATATTCTGTCCCTTCAGGAATATTGAGTTTTGATGGAAAGCAGAATACCGCTTAAGCCGGTGCTAGGGGGAGTGAGAATTGTTGCACTTTCCATTAGTTCTCATGAACAGACTCAATAAAACCGAGTCTGCTGTTTTCTAATATTGTTGGTTCACTCTATCTCCGAACGATCCGTTTTCCAGATTATTTGTAAGTCATACACTCTCACGTCTTATACAAGAAAAATGATCGTATATATTACTTGACTTTTCGCTTATTGTAAAGGCGGCGCCTCATGAATGCGTAATTAGGATCGGTCAACCTTAGGCATAAGAGAAAGCTGAAAAGGAGGCGTGGTTTTATTAAAAAGTAACTATATCATCTTGTTCCACCACCTCAGTCATTATTTAGTCCTTAAAACGCCAGCAAAATAACTGCATCTGAAAATGTCTATTTATCATAAGCAGGGAGGCAAACAGTGTGGACCCAGATCAGACTGCTCCTACAGGAGCAGTCTGTTCTGGGTCCACACTGTTTATCTATTAGGCTTCAAAGAGTTTAGTGGACGACAAAAACATACATGTTGTGATTGTGCGCTTTAAGGGTTAATAAATGTGAGTTCAGTGTGTATACGGTTAGGATTTTCATGAAATGCACGCACGTTTGCGCGGCTCAAAAAGCTTATTGACTTTTTACCAAATTATAAATAAAACCTGATTTCCCTTCCTTAGCAGATGAAATAGCCGAACCACGCCCAGATATGAATATTAAAGTTGCCGCCTTTACAGAAAGCGAAAAGTCAAGTAATACAGAGCTAAGAAGATATATACACCAGCAAGAGCATATGCCAAATTATGTTAAATGAACAAGAAGTATATGTAATTAGATAATTGGTTAAGTTAACAACTCGACAGTTTCTTTATATGTAATATATCTATAAACGATTAAAAATACATCAATTAATTAATCAAAACAGACACACAAAACAACAACAGCAATAGCAACAATAACAACCAAAAAACAACAACAATGACAACATCAACGGCAAAGTACTATGACACAAAACAAACATCAACCAATTTGAAAAAAAAACAACAACAAAAACAAACAACACACACACACAAAAGCACGCACACACGCGCGCACACACACACACACACACACACACACACACAACTTTATGAAATGCAGTATCAGCCAGTATTTGAAAACAATTTGGGTAAATTTCTTTCTATAACAATCTAGATAAAATGTACTGACAGCCAATGATGTTCTTTCAAGTGTCAGGTTGTATTCATTAATCAGACAGATTTAGAGAATTTATAGTGATATCTTCAATATAAAACCATTTATAGAATCATTATGACAGGCATCATTTGAATTTTTCTAATATAACGCAAAACGAGATCCCGTTTCATGAAACAATTCTTTTTTTCTTTCTCTATATACTGCCAGACCCTCTTTCGAGTATTATCGGCAGGTGTACTTTGTACACTCCGGGTTTCAGGATGAAAGTCTACAAGTAACCATATCTAAATTTTCCGTAGGGTTCTTTAACCTGCACAGGGGGTGACTTTCTCTGCACATGACGCATCCAGTTAACGTCCCGATCCGAAGTACGATGCACTTATCTAGTGTCATACCTGCAAACGACACTAGAGAAAGCATGTTCGGACACAGAAATTTTCCTCGCCGCTAGCGGGGATCGAACCAGGCACCTCTAGCACCAGAGGCAAGTGCCTAAACACTGAGCTACCAATTTATCAAAACGTAGCATCTTACATATATTTAGCCTGTGGTTATTAAGAACGACCTAAAGCTGTAGACAAATACTTTTTTTTAATATTTCAAAACACTTTTTTTTAATCTTTTTAAAATATTCATTATTCGAATTTGGATGCATTATATATATACCCGACAAAAAAAGAAACGCGCCACTACGATTTTCCCATTAAGTTCTCCTTTTAATACGAAAATGATAAATGCTATGAAATATTAATTTCTGATCAAATCTTACTAAAACTAGAGTGTGGTGTAGATGAGTATCTGTACATTCACTGTGTAGGATCAGGACACAACAAGGTAAGTGGTAAACGAGTTTTAAAAGCGTTTATTCAAAGTTAATGTCTGCATGGAATTTCGAGTATATTTTACTTTTGCGCAGAATGAAAAAATAGGTTGTTGTTATGTGAGACAACCAAATGTGTTTATTGATGCCTTTTCTATTAGAAATCCATTCCATCAGTTAGGACCGTTTAAATGTAATAAAACAGTGTTGAAATCTTTATATGTTTTGTTAGGTTTATCTCCAGTATGGAATCGTTATCAAAGATTGGTCTCAAGAAAGGGGCTACCTAGCGTTCAATACTCGCGTATGATGAATTTATAAATACAATTTGCAAAGAATTTTGGTCTACTGAGACAAACCCCATGGCTTGAACTTACCTAGCAAGAGAGCATTATATAACGCTAATTTTCAGGGGCTGACCTCTTGGCTCTCGTTTGTGAAGTCTAATTGTGACGTTGTCACTTTCCCATTGGTAACCTGGGTCACGTGTGGTGCTTGATTATATCGATTCCTGATCTTTGCCCTCTGTCTTACTTTTACAATTTTACCCCCCACTTGGTTCACGACCAATTTTCTTTAACACATTTTTGACGCCTGATGACAAAAGATGTGTAACGCAGCAGTACCTGACATACATTTGCACTGATATAAGCTAAACTGGCCAATCACTTGTGATCTTCCTGAGAGTTGAACAGTTCTATGTGATGCGTTTCTTTTTCTGTCGGGTATATATCCATAAATGTAAATTATCCTTCATACTACTATCAAGGATATAGCGATAATCCTTGAGTTAGTTGCCTGTTCATTTAAACAAAAAGTTAGTGAGTATGATCTGGAAATACCACACTAACAAGCTGCAGGCCAATCCACGTCATCGTGTGGAAGAGCTACAGGACATTAACAGTAACGAGACATCCAAAAGACAATAAAAGCAAATAAAATCGTCAAGACGATTGCAAAACTAAAAAGGACATAAAGTAATGCATACCAAGAACCCCTACAAACAATGGGAGGTACATGAAACATTTACTTATTTATTTTCCTTTTAATTAAGGGCGAAATTGGGTAGAAGTCGGCGTCCTTGATGATAATTTTCCTATATAAATTCACATACTTTATCCAGAATGTACTTAAGATGCATGTAGCACTTAACACGATTTTAGCGCATGTCCATGCAAGGTTAAAGTCAATTAAGGTGCAACTTTCAGAAATTAAAAAAGAATGCTTGTAATGTTTATGCTGTATTTTTCACAGTATCGTACCAATCCAGCAATACAAAATTATCACTGCACGTTAATGCATAGTGATGTTGATAGTGCCACTGCTGACCAGGCCTGGATTGATATTCACTTGTGTGCACAGTTTGTGTATACGCGTCTTATTTTGCGGTCAGCATACCCAAATACCCATTTAAAACAGTATAAGTGAGTTTGTTTAAACATACATGTACTATTTTATTTCCTACAAATAACAAGCAATACAGTACAATATATACAAATCATAAGTAAATTAGGATTAGAACGAAAGCGTATGCTTATAGAGTTCTCATATTTTTGAGAACATTATGCTATGGAAGGCGGACTGTATCATATATCAAATCAATTTCTAAGTGAGTTGAATGTATGAGCGCAGCAATCATCTAAACTGAAGGACATATAGATATCCCACTGTAATCTAGCATCAGAACTATCTTGGGCCACTTTTTTAGACAACGTTCAAAGAAAGTCTGTTTTCAACAATTAAAAACACCAAAGGCACTGACCAATCTTCACACCCAACTTGCAGTTTTGTTGTTTTATCTTTCTGGCTCTAGCTACGCTTTTTAGCTAGCCATACCTGACTGGAACTCCCAGAGATATATTTTCTTCTGATGGGTTTCAACATTGATCAGCTAATCACTCCATTTGCTGTTTCGTTGAGTTTCTACAGTTGCGCTTTGGTATACAGTCAACCCCCTTTACAACGACAGTGGGTGTCACCAAAATAGTTTGATGTTTAACTGAATTTCTATTGTGATGAATCAAATTCAAGCTAAACTGGTACTTTTGTGTTAATTATACTGGCGTTGTAAATAATATTGCTGTTCTGAACCAGGGGCACATATAAGGACTTAATTCTAGTTTTAAAATATTCAGTGACTGTAATTGTTTTAAATCGGGTGATAACTTATTCCAATCACGGATTGTCTTTGGAAAATAAGATTTGGAAAATGAATCCCTATGACTTAATGACGTTTCGACGTCATTAAAAAAGTACAATGTCACGTTTACCTGAAAAATGATATCTGAATGAGATAAGACAACGTTTATCAGGTCAACGCGCTACAATGCAGTTATTATCAGAGGTAACTGAGTAATTCTTGAGTAAAGTTCGTTACGCAAAGCTGTTTGAAGTCATTGTCAAATGAACGAAAATCCATGTTCAAATCATGAGATTCACGTGCTGTCTGAACATGGGTTTTCATTTTACAGTACTTTAAATTAGCCCTGATTCGTTTATCTGACATTTCCCGTTGCTGCCCTGACTGATAATTTCGTCGACATTTTGTTCGCGAAAACGTTGCCCGCGTTATGACGTTATGACGACGTTGTTACGTCGAAAGTTTACCGCCGCTGTGACGCCTTTTTTAGAAAACCGGTGTAAGATAAATTATATAAAAGGCTTTGTGGTGTTTTCAGTGGGCTTTTGTTTGGAATCATGTAAAATATGCAAGAATAATGATAACACATGTTTGTTACAAATGTACATTGCATTAACACTTGCTGTGTCACCCAGAAGATGATTGAACACTCGGCCTAACGGCCTCGTGTTCAAACAGGACCTGTCAAACGTTAATAAATGAAAAAATGACATGTGATCCATATTATATAGTAATTTCAGTTCTGTTCAATATCATGTGACAATTATCATGCAGTGAGAGTGGCAGAGACGCGTTTACCCTGGTTACAAGCCAGAAATAAACTCTATACTTGTTATAGCAATCTGAACTGCCTCGGCCAATTCCGTTGAATAAGACCTCTGGCGTACATCGAGGGTCTACTTTGATAACGTGACGCTAACGTCACAGAAACCACACCAAAACAGTAACAAGTCTGATTGCAGCGAAACAAACGGTCACAACATTCCACAATAAACGTTGTAAAAAGGAAGATGCTCTAGCGATATTTTATTGACCCCCCTTAACTTCATTATAAAACTGTTCGGATCATTCAGAATTATGTCTTAATAGGGCTGAACTCACATGCTACAGAACTAATTTTCCTTACGCCAGTTTCGGCTAAAAAATGTAGCTTTTTCATACATAGTACAACGCCTTACATACACTGATGCCTATTTCTCGAATTGGACCGAGCGGCTTTTCCGATTGCTGCTATAGCTTAGTCAATCAATTTGACAGTTAATTCCATATTCTTTCTTGGTGAGGTGATTCTGTCAAGTATGAATAATTGAATGTCAATTGTATGACCTGTCCTTCCGCTTTGCTTAATCTTCAAATAAACCTATTAATGCCGCAGGAAGCATACTTTTGAAACTGACATCTACCGGATTTACATACTCATTGATGACATTTACTAAAGCTGTCCAGCAGACGACATCTAAGAAGTTTCGATAAACAAGTAATGGGCCGGAATAAGTGATTTTAGCACTAATCAAATACGCGAAGAAAACAAACTCGCCTGAAGTCAGGAGAGAACTATAAAGGCAACATGGGCCTTTGCTAATACTATGGTTAGCAGGGGAACAAGCTCCAAAAATGAGATAAGGAATTGCTCCAAAGGCCAAAAAAATAGGAAATGGTTGATGTTCATGCGCGGACCCAGGAAGTTTTGTCAGAGAGGGTCCAACTAAACTTTGACAATTTTTGTTGTTTTTGTGTTTTTTTGTGGGGAGAGAGGATTCGAATACCACTAAACGAGGGCCATCATCGGTTCACCAGCAAAACGCCAAATAGTGTCCTAACATTGAATGCTTGTCTTTTCAGGGAATCCAGATTAGTATTGTTTATATTTTGTGATTTTTCAGAGGGTCCGGACCCCCTGTCCCCCTCTGGATCCGCGCATGATGTTAGAGGCATTTTTGCATAAATTCTAAGCTTTAACTGAATAAATATCGAAATGCCAATCCATGTAGAAATGATTTCTCATTGCATGTGGCCCTCTGTGAAACACGTTGATGACTACAAAAAGTCGTCAAGGCCCCTGACGGAATTTTTGGATATGCGCATGTCTGTATCTCGTATGCAAATCAATAAACTGTATATTCTTTGCCTTTTCGCTTACTGTAAAGGCGGTGCCTCATGAATGCGTAATTAAGACTAGTCAACCTAAGGCATAGGTAAAAGCTGAAAAGGAGGCGTGGTTTTATTGAAAAGTAACTGTATCATCCTATGCCACAACCTCAGTCATTATTTAGTCCTTAAAACGCCAGCAAAATAACTGCATCTGACAATGTCTATTCAACATAAGCAGGAAGGCAAACACTGTGGACCCTGATCAGACTGCTCCTATAGGAGCAGTCTGATCTGGGTTCACACTGTTTATCTATGAGCTTCAAATAGTTTAGTGGAGGACAAAAACACACTTTTAGCGATTATGCGCTTTAAGGGTTAATGAATGTGAGTTCAGTGTGTATACGGTTAGGATTTTCATGAAATGCACGCACGTTTGCGCGGCTCATAAAGCTTATTAACTCTTGACCAAATTATAAATGAAACCTGATTTCCCTTCCATAGCAGATGAAATAGCCCAGCCACACCCAGGCATGAATATTAAAGTTACCGCCTTTACACTAAGCGAAAAGTCAAGTAATACAGATGTGTATTTTTTTCTCATGTATACGAGATCATTTTATTGCAGTTACTAAATCTGTACGCAACTTTTTTTGAAACTACATGGCGTTATTCCACTCTATGATAAGTACAATTTTCTTACAATATCATTTAATATGCGTAATATCTGACGACTATTCTTGTTGCTGCTTTAAAGTCAATTTTCTGCGAAAGGCAGTACCTATTTACTAAACTACTAGCTTTACATGTCACATTCATACCCGTTGTACCATTAGTTTTTTCGTATGATTACATTCAAACAACGGTTTTTAAAGGTAACGTAGAAAAGCTAGTGTTGATCATGGTCAGATTGTTTCATAGGAATCCAGCTATTCGCGACTTACACTATAAGAAAAGAATATTTCCCTTTTAACAAGACAAACGTTAATGGAAGATTTTACAATGAAAAGCTGTTGCTCCCACGCATCATAGAAATGCTGACATGTCTGGAATTTATTCTCAAAGGGTATTTTATCTGTTTAGTCTTTTCAATTATAGTTGTTGATCTGAAAATGAACGCTCTGGAGCTGATCTGTGATTTTGCATGACCCTATAAAAGTTACGAAGATTGACTGTCTGATGACGTCCTTTAGAATTTAACTTCGTAACCAACTGAAAATGAACAAGCTCATTTCACATGTGAGTTCAAAAGGTCAATATTCACGCCAAAGCTCCTTTATTTCCTTTTTATTTATTGTCTCAAAAATGATAATGCCATCGGCCTTTAGTTAAAAGTGCGTAGCAATAAAATAATTGTATTATTCCTCAAACAAAATACAGTGAGCCACTTTAGTTACGCACCACCTTTTCAGTGCCCACATTTTTGACAAAAATGCTGGAATCAAACATTCTCTATGCTCATTAACTTATTGACATTTTTTCTATTCTATGACATAGAAAAAATATCAAAATCACTCATGCGAATTATTCTGCAACGTCAAAAGCAATTTTGTTAAAAATGCTCGTGCAACCTGCACGTCTATATTTTCTATTTGCGTTTTGCGCTAGGAATTACCCATGGTGATCGTTGTGACAGAAAAACATCCAAACCAATTGTTTTATTAAATAAAATCCCCTTTTTCGGTCGTTGAAGTTAGTAAAGCTGTTACTTTTTGAAGAAATGCTCGTTTTGACGTCATATTAACATCAGTTACAATAATCGAACAGGTTTTCCTTCGCAAATTGTTTTGTTATGAGTTACTTGTTGACATAGAAGTATCAAAACACTAAAACATCTTATCATTGACACGTCTTATAGCCTTGGTAGTAGTGACGTCATCACTAACGTCACCGCCTTGACGCCAATAAATCCATTTTTTTTACGAAAATAAACGGCGGATACATGGTTGTTTAAAATGAAATTATAAAAGAAGTGTTTTGATATCTAGTTTACTCAGAATCATATGAAATTTTAACTAACTTTAAAAAAAGTTATAAAACTTACTTTTTTCAAATCTTGGTCAGCTGGGAACCAAAATAGTAAAACGTTTAAAAAACTGATAGAGTTAAGAAACACATTCCAGTCATAGATATTGCCAAAATAAATCGGCTCTTATCTCTGGTATTGCAGAAATTCGACCCTGAAAACAGGTGCAATGTGATCTGAGTTTCATTCGTAATAATGCTTGTGAAATGGTGTTTTGAGGGTAGTGCCCTTCAAGATCCATTTTCTCACTGGTTACGCATTTGATCACAATGAAATTGCAATGGCTGATGCAAATATTGTTGCGCTTTATGCAGGTAGTCTCGGAATAAATGTAGCATATTGATCATTTTTACCGAGTTATTGATCATTTTATAAGTGGTGCGTAACTAAAGTGGCTCACTGTATGTGTTGTGTATACTCAAAAAACATATGTAAAAACTTATGGATAAGAAAGTAGATATACTGACAGACTCTAAAAACGCAACACTTGGATAACAGTTTTAATTTATGTCTCGAAAATGAAGACAGAACAATAATTTTGATTGTATGTTAAAGAGCATTCATTTGTAAGTAAAACATCGAAAGCTTGTCCAACTAAGATGACCTTAACAAATGAAGTTGTGGATTTTTTGAGATACGGGCCAACTGTTTCATGTGACTAAATGTTATGAGTGAAAAATTCCCTACTGAAGAAACACGAGAAGCATCAAATTTGCATCTTGGACTTTGTAAGTAATCTCGGAATCATTCTCATATTGATTGGCAGGTCTGCGATGCAGCATTTTTGCGTATATGATGTTTATCTGGGTGTACCCTTTCATTCAACAGCCTAAAATCTCCTCTACTTTACAAATGTTTAAATGGCCTAAATTCATACGGATCAAATAACGTCGTCCAGTTTAGTCGTACAATTAAAACTGAAGTGTTTATATTTTTTTCATTTTACAACATTTAAAGAGGTCAACACTATCAGCTAAAGCAGCCTATCTACCAAGTGACCCTTTATAACAAAACTAAACACATCACAACGCTATTTAAGAAATCACGTGTTTAACAAAGTATATACATTACGGATGTAATAAAGCAAGTGGTGTACACGATAAAGCCTCAAATGGCACACGCATTGAAAATAACTTTCCTTTTATGATTAATAATGACAATGTAATACTTGTAGCATTCAGCTCAAATAGCCAATTTCGGAATGCTAGTATCAATAATCAAAATTAGAATCATTGTTCGCTCCCAGTTTGGAACAAGCGAGGGTAGACTATAATCTTACGTGTTTCAGTTAAATAACCTTTCACTGATCGTATTGGCTATGCTAGTTGTTTTACAACGACTAAATTTAGGCTGTGAAACGTGCACATACTAGTAGTCATTATTGACAGCATACATTCAGCAGAAATTGTGTTAATTTTGTTGAATACTGTGCTTTCAATCTTATGCATGCCCTTTTGGGGGTTTCAATGGAAGGACAGACGGAAGGTAGGATGGATGGGCGGACATGCCATAGCATTTTGCCCTTTCAATGTTTTCAAAGTTGGGTGCATAAAAGTCGAAAAATGACCACCGAAACACAATACGTTGCACCCTGTGACTCTGTAGTTTTAGCTACATGTTGTATAAAGGTTTTCTTATCTATTTTTACACTTAACAATACTGATATAAAAAGTAAGCGAGTATGACCAGGAACAAATTAGCATTGCTTTTGGTTAATCTGCTCGTGGAATAAAAGCTTAGCGCACCAAAGTCCATTAATTTGGACTCTTTATAAGCTGATCCAAATAACAATTTCAATATAGTTTATCATAGTTTAAGATGAAACTTTGCCAATATTTATTTTAAAACAAGTGAGTATGACCTGGAATTCGACAACCACAGACTACATACAAGCCAACGGCACCACGAGGAAGCTACACCAGAACATAGACAAAGACATACTCATACAAGGAAGAATACATGTAAATTAAAGCAACCAGCTCTCTCTTCCTCAGAGAGACAATTTTGGAATTAGAAATGGCACAAAACACTTTATCACAAACCAAGGGCAAGACAAAAAAAAACCCCTCCACAAACAAACAATTAACCAAGCACATCAAAAAGTGACATACAGATATATAAAAACAGTAAAGCTATATCAATTGACCTATTTTATCATAATACCTATCAATCTTATTATCATTGTTTTCTTTATAAATATGATTGATAATTTTCTTTGTTCTGGAGTTTACCTTTGCTTGTCTATATGTTAACTAATCAGTCGATTTCGTCTTTGTGTAACTGTTTGGTGTGGTGTTGGTTAGCAATAATATATGTTTTTATACGTTTGTATTATGTTCACTCCTGCAGTATACTAAAAAACGTTTTCCTCATTTTGAACTATACTTCAGACATTTCTTAAAACACTTTCGAACAAAAATATCTAGATGTAAACTGAAGTGTGCTCATGCTATTGCAGATAAAAAACAAGGTTGATAATGTCTATATTGCACAGTAGATGTTTAACTGAGGCAGTAAGAAGGAACGCAATACTTAAGTTTAAATCCTATTGCAAGAGAATTGCGTAGCTGTGGCATCACTTTATCAAAGCAAATTCTAAAAAGAGTGAAACTTATTATTAAAGAAACGAGACGCCCTCGCCATAGTAAAGAAGGCTTAGAAAGGCTCTCTATGAAGTTACTTGGTTTTCTACAGAGGAAAGAAAGAACATCAACGCTAATCAACTGTTGAGCAAAGAGGAGTGACATACAAAACAAAGAACACATCGGCAAAGTACATTAAATTTGAGCCAGTGCATGAGATTTCCAACAATTTGACATTTTGACAAGTGTAGACACAGACGAGCCTCTGCAGCCCCTCTTAAGCTTAGAAACTCCAAATGGTGTTCAGTCAGTAGCTTAACAATCATAGAATATTCAAACGACTAGCAAAGGCTCTGATCAGACTGCGCGTTTGCGCAGGCTGATCTGAGGCTTTGCTGGTCGCACTTACCACATTGTTGGAAATCTCATGCACTGGCTCAAAATTTTCATTGTATCCAAGTAATATACTACAACAGCAATGCAATGGCGTTAATGATAAATAAAGCAATGCACAAAATGCATAAAACAAGGTTTAAAACAGGTTTGTCGTGCAATACTTGTTACATATTCCAAGACGGATATAGTAACATGCGATACACCCTTTTCATACTGAATAGTTCCTGTATTATACTTTTCCACAATTTTATCCTGTTAACTTGTGCCATTCAAGTCACGAGCATGTATTTACAGACATTGTAGAAATCAGTGTGGATCCTAATCAGATGGTCCTTGATCTACACTGTTATCTATGCGCGGATCCAGAAAGTTTTGTCAGAGGAGGTCCAAATCTTACAACGTATTTTTTCAGTTGACCACTAAAGGTGGGTCATTATTGGCCCGCCAGTAAACCGCTATTTGCGTTTCGCTAGCGGGCCAATAATGGCCTAACATTGAATGCTGGCTTTGCAGCTGTGATTTTTCTGGGGGTCCGGACTAGTATTGCTAAGAAACCCTATAGTTTTGTGATTTTTAATGGGGGTCCTGACCTCCTGGCCCCCTCTCTGGATCCGTTAACAGAAAAGAATACATCTGGGTTTAGCAGGACAAGTATTAAGATTCTACAATATGTTAAAGAGTTATTGTCTATTCAGAGATTGTTGATAGATCAATGTCCCTTTTACAATCCCATTAACTGGAGCTAGGATGGGCAACATATATGGAAAATGAATTAAATATCCGCTATAGTTTATTGTATGGGTATGGTTTAGATAAAGTGTTGCCTGGTCCATTTGGAATACAGATTACATATACATTAGGTTATTATACGGCTTAAGACTATATTTAGCATCCGTTCGTCTGACAGGGTTCAGACATACCATTGAAGAAATGACGGAGGCGTGGGGGAGCCTACCGTACATGGAAGTTTGGAAGTTTATTATTAAACACAAGGCCTATCGGCCCATCTGTTACAGAATATATAAGACATATAACAAAAAGTGACAGCGGACTGATGTCACAACTATATTAAATAGCTAGTCTCACGAATACCAAGGACCGAAAAGAGCCTATATAAGTGTAGACTGATCTTGATCCTCAGTATTCAATTTATATGTTCAGGCTTACAAAGAAGCGACAATGCCACTTTTAATATGTAACCAGTATATTATTGTCACTGGCTTTTAAATACATGCATACAAGTGTAAATGTAAATAGACAGTGGAGAAGGTACCACAACAACAGAATAACAACAACAATAAAAGCAATAATAATAACAATTTCATTATTATTATTATTGTTATTATTATTATTATTATTATTATTATTCATGTGGATAGTGATTATGTATAGATCAATACCAAGATAATTTTACCCAAAGACAAATTGCTCCCTTACTTTAAAAGCCTTAAATACATACAAAGATAAGTTTATCTGAGTTTTCTTGTTTTCAAATTTAAATAGTTCAACCACAACCAGCTTAAGCATGTTTGGCCTTCTTCTGTAATAACTAGGTATATATATATTGTCCTTAAATCGTTATTTCTAGAATATTCTCAAACAAAATGAAACTCATCTTCCAATGAATGACACGAAGTACAGCGTCTCTCTTCATAAGGAATTGCATTTGGTCTAGCCAATTTCGAGACGATGAGAAGATAATCTGAGTCTGGAGAGTGCAAATCGGAGTTTACCAACAGAAACAAAGTCCAAATAAGTTTTGTACCCAAACGAAAAGTTCCTGTATAATATAGCACTGGTTGAATCGTTGAGCCTTGAATTCCAAATTTGAATAAACTGATCTGTTAAGCGTTGTTTAACCAAGTTAAGAAATAAAACTCTATCGCCAACGCTTTGTTGAAGCCAAACATCCATGAAACCAAGATTACCAAGTAAATTGCGAAGTAGCGTTACCCAAGTTACCTTATTGGGGAAGTTTATGCAATCATTATACAACATGTTGTAAATTATCCTTACATATTTCATTTCTGAACAATGCAAAATTTTTAACCAATATTTTATAATGTTACAGTAAAGAGTAAGTTGAAAACTGCACCTACCAAGTTCTCCTCTTAGTGCACTGTTTGACAGACAAAAGCTTTTTACAAAACTGTAAATTAACACGCTCAATGTTATCTGCTATAGCAAATCCCCATACTTCAGACCCATAGTTCAAAATTGGTGAGATAAGTTTATCAAATAGATCCAAAATATGACTAGGCTTTAAATTAACAAAATTGTTTAGATACCTATTCATAGCAAATATTGCTTTCAAAGCTTGACCTGATAGGGTAGCCTGTGTTTCAGAAAATGAGCCAAATTTCTTGACAATTTCTAGGTTTATGTCTCCATACATGAATATCAAGTTTTGAGCCAGTCCATCACCTTTTCGAAATACCATGACTTTAGATTTAGCAACATTAAATTTTACAGTAAGCTTTTATTTTTGACAATAATCTTAAAGTATGTTCAAACCATTCTGTAAACCACTAGCACTTTCGGAAAATATTACGATGTCATCCGCATATAGGAGTAGGAAAAGTTTAAGCAGGCCAGTGTCAACACCATCTGTGCCCCTAGTTATTAATTCTTGCTCCAAATCATTAACATACAAAGCAAAAGGATTGCATGTATTGTCTTTGATCCCTGGTGTAAAACCTTTTTATCTAACCAATTTAGCTATTATTTACCTCTGTTGGTTGACAGAGAAAGATACTAATGATTGTATACTCATGACTCCAAAATGAGTACATTGATCCAGCAAGCAGCATATGTCGACTTTTCACATAAGAGTATGCACTCTTTACTATGACAAAAACGATCTAAAGAGAAAGAAATATACAGTAAAATCTGTGTAAAACGTCCACTCTCAAAATGACCGAAAATAGGTTTTCAAGAAAAATTATCGCTTAATGCAGGTCAAAAGTATTACTGAATGCTCCAAGGGGAGCATTCTGTAATACTTTTGACCTTCATTAAGATACCTTTTGTCATTAAGATCTGTGTTTTGTCTATTTTTGAGAGGCCGTTTTACACAGGTTTTACTGTATTATCTAATTGGAAATTATAACTTGTGACCCCTAGATATATTTAAATTAATCGCCCAAGTCAACAAGTTAATTGTATCTCACCATAAAGCTAGGTGGCTTGTAAGACCTATAATTAAACAAGGAGATTCCGACAGTGAGGTCATAATATGTTTTGGTACTATATTTAAGTTATCAGTAGATCTTATTCAGTGATTGAAAGTTATAACGGTTTTGGGATTTACCTTACGTCACTGCCATAAACTGTTTGTGGAATAGTATTACCGTTATTGCGAGCATTACTGAATTGAATTCAGGTAACTTACCCAGTATTTCTAAAGATAACTCTTTTATCTCTTCTATGCCTACATCACCTCCTTTTATTTTATAAGTACAATAAATCTATTCGCAGTACTGCACTAAACTATAACAAATTTGTAGCTAAACTTGATATTGTAACGAATTCTTCTGAATCTTGAGAATGTAAGGAATCAAAATATTGCTATAAGCCTACTGGTCATATAATCACTGGGGATTTTAAAATTATAACATATTCAAGAATTCGGTCTATTATATGTAAAAGCGATAAAAACAGGTTCCCTTCACCGATAGACTTCAATAAATGCCGTGAAGAAATTGCTGTTTCCTTTCAATATTTTTGTAATCGATGGTACAAGTGAGAGCATGTTAAATCTAATGCTTTAAATACTTGGAAATTAAATATGTTTTAAAATTATTGATAGTAGAAATTAATTTTATTGCAATAATTTAGATCTAGAGTTCCAGGAATTCTATAGAAAGTTTGTTTTAGCGCCTGCAAATAAGGCTGCTAACAATGTTGTGGTCGTTTGAAAAAATGCACTATATTAACACCCTAAAACAAGAACTTAGCGCAGCTTAGACCTATCAGCAGATTTGCTTGATGAGTGGTCTGTCGTTGATAGACATCGATGCCATATGGATGATAAGTTTAGTGTATTTGTTGATAAGGATCATAGCAATCTTTCTACGTTATACTGATTACCTAAGCTTCATAAAAGACCCTATAAGTCACGTTTTATTGCTTATTCTAGCTCATGTACTACTACTGAGTTGTCTATAATTTTGACTTCTTGCCTTACTGCGATTAAAAAACATGTTGTAAAATATTGTGAAACAGTTATTGAGAAGAATGATGAAAATCTATTTTGGTATATTAAAAACTGAGATTCTTAAAAAATTACACCCTTAAGGTTTTCTAGCATCTAGTGTGTCTATATATGATTTCTCTATACTACATTGCCTTCTAATCTAGTCAAAGAAAAATTAACTGAATTAATTGAACAAAATTTTAAAAGAGAGAGCTCATTTTAGTTGGCTTGTAATGAGAAACGCGCATTTTTTGCTTCTGAACAACCTAAAAGATTTAAATTGTTGTTATGTCAGAAAGTTTGTGACGACCTCCATTATCTTTTGGACAATTTATTTAAATATTTGGCTAAAATTTGTATAGACAAATCTTAGGTATTCCTATGGATACTAATTGTGTTCCTCTTGTTGTAGATTTCTTTTTGTTTTGTTATAAGAGAGGCAATCAAATACCACATATGACCCAGGATACCAATGGGAAAGTGACAACTTCACAATTAGACATCCCAAACGAGAGCCATGAGGTCAAGCCTAATCGCTGTGTTCAATTCAAAAAGATAATTAAACGTCGTAAAATAGTGAATTACAACATGCATAGCATGCGACAGTCTGCATGCCTGGTTGTAAACCCAATCAGGGTTTATGGCTATGGTTCCGGCTTCAATTGTACGACGGTCGGTCATGACGGTCCTGATGTAAATCTTTTATCTGTTGGTTAGTACCTGATGCTTATCTTTGGCGAGGCCCACTGTAGCCCAACTTGAGGATTTCTATCTGTGAGCCACACACCATTTTCTTTGTTCTATCATAGTAATTTGATTAGATTGTTTCTCTGTGATGATGCATTGCATTAGTTAGGAAGCCTCCATGCGAGCTAAAATATTTTGTGTTTTAACAACAACAGAACCTAGGGCGAAGATTTGGCGCCAGTAAAATGCATGTAGGTCTCTGGCAGTTTAGGCTGCTACCCGTTCTAAGGCGATGGTTTTGTTGTTGTTGCTTTATTGTTTGATATACCTACCATTGTTTTATGGGGGTTCTGTGTTTGTCTTTGATTTGGTCTTCATAATTTGTGTCCTTTCAAGTTTTGCAATCATCTTGACGAGGCAGAGAGAGCTGGTTGCTTTGCTTTTATTGTCTTTCAGATGTCGTCTTACAAAATATGTTCTGTGGATCTTCCTCACAGTGCCGTCGGTTGGTCTGCAGTGTGTGGTTGTGGTATTGCCTAATCATACTGACTTAATTTTTGTTTAGGTTGTATAATGCCACTTTCTATTTGTTTAAAAAACTATTTGATCAAATTTAAATATATATATATAATCCAATTAGACTCTAACTTACAAAATAGTTATTTTTTTATTTTATAATTTCCTCTTTAATTGCACGACGGTGGGTCAGGCATCAGACTCTATGACGGCTCTGACGTAAAGCTTTAATCGCTGGGTTGGTGCCTGATGCTTATCTGTAGCTGGGCCCACCGTGGCTCATTTTGAGGTTTTCTTTAGCTCTGACTATCTGTGAGTCATGAGTCCTTTTCTTTCTTTCATCATGGTATGTTAATTTGATTAGAGTGTTTCTCCATGATGATACATTGCAATAGTTAGAAGGCTTCCATGGAAGCTGAACATTTCTTGTACTTTAACAACAGCAGAATCTAGGGCGAAGATTTAACCAGTAAAATGCATTTAGCCCCGGTGGCTTAGGCTGCTGTCTGTTCTAAGGCGGTGGTTCTGTTGTTATTGACTTGTTGTTTATTGTTACTCTTATTGTGGGAGTCTGTAATTGTTCTATCTTTTGTTGCACGTTACTTTATGTCCATTCTAGTTTTGTAAACGTCTGAAAGCTGGTTGTTTTGCTTATTTTGTCTTACTGGTGTCTCGTGGTTATTGTGTGGCTCTTCTTATCGGTGTCATGGGTTTGTCTACAGTTTGTGACTAAGGTATTTCCTTATCATATTAACCAATGGCAAAAAAGATAATATAAGGATATGGGTAAAATGGAAAGTCTGCATCCCCCGTTAATAGATTGTAATATGTCAAACCTTGACGTTTTCATGAAATAAAAAAAGCATATGGGTGCTGGTAGTCTGTACATAGAAATGGTTCAGGGGAAGAAGCGGAATTAGAAACCATCGGTAGAATTCCTCAATACATTAAATAAATTGGGCCACGACATGTGATTTCCAACAATTTGACATTTTGACAAGTGTAGACTCAGACGAGCTTGTGCAGCCTCCTTTTAAGCTTAGAAACTCCAAATGATGGTCGGTCAGTGGCCTAAATGTCATAGAATATTCAAGCGACAAGCAAAGGATCTGATCAGTCTGCGCGTATGTGCAGGCTGATCTGAGGCTTTGCTGGTCGCACATACCACATTGCTGTAAATCTCATGCACTGGCTCCATTAAATATAAATTCAATAATGTAAGAGCACTCATGTAAGATTTTCAATAATAGTAAATGAGTATGATCAGGAAATACCACAATCACAAACTGCAGACAACCCCGTGGCACCGCGAGGAAGAGCCGTTCAACCATCACGAGACACCAGGTAGAAAATCCATCATCTATTGGCAATATGCAAAGTAAGAAAGGAGGCAAAGATCAGGAATCAATACAATCAAATCCCACAACTGACCCAGGATACCACATGGGAAAGTGACGAAATACAATTAAACATCACAAAAAAGAGCCAAGCGGTCAACCTTTTCCCAGCAGGTGACCACAAGGCAGCAATGAACAGACGCGAAGGCATGACAAACACAAGACATAAATAAAACAAATTATCCAGAAAAGAAGAACGGTCAGAAAAATTTTTACTGGAGGGCTTACACCAGATTCACGACTCCAATCTCACCCATAATTCATAAGTCATATGTAGCTACATTGTCACATCGAGAATACCTAATCCGTTTTTGTGTGTTGCAGTCACACTCGTACAGGTAAAGCAAAATCTTGACATTTCATTTATTCTACGATCCAGATATTTTTGAAGAAAGCTATCAAACAGTGGTTTAAAGCCAAAAACTAGCAAGAGTAAATATTAGTAAAGTTAAGCGTATGAAATTGCATACATGATCAATTGACCAAATACAATAACATGATGAATTTAGCCTATGTTATTCTGATATTAAGTGAGTATGATCAGAAAATACCTTACTCGCAAAATGCAGACATATCCATGGCACCGCGACGAAGAGCCACACAACAATCACGAGACACCTCGAAGACCAACTAAGTAAAGCAACCATCAAGATGATTGCAAAACTAGAATGGACATAAAGTAACGCACAACAAAACATAGAACAATTACAGAATCCAAAAATGGGAGTAACAATCAACACCGAATTAACAACAACAGAACCACCGCCTTAAAACGGACAACAGCCTAAGCCACTAGGGTGGGTAGGGGGCTTAAACGCATTTTGCTGTTACCTAAACTTCGCCCTAGATTCTGCTGTTATTGAAGCACAAAAATATTAATCTCGCATGGAGGCTTTATAACTATTGCAATGTATCATCACGGAGACACAATCTAATCAAATTAACATACTATGATGAAACAGAGAAAAGGACTCACGACTCACAGATAGTCAGAGCTAAAGCAAACCTCAAGTTGAGCCATGGTGGGCCAAGCTACAGATAAGTATCAGGCACCAACCAACCGATTAAAGCTTTACACCAAAGCCGTCATTGAATCTGAGGCCTGACCCACCGTCGTGCAATTTAAGAGGAAACCATGGCTATAAACCGTGATTGGGTTTAAAACTAAGATGTCTGTCCAATACATGCTTGTCTGGCACGTACCATGAGAAGTAGCTCTGTCTTTAAGTCAATCGCCGTAAAGAGATCAATCTGGACCAGAAAACTAGCTATTGGTCAGAGCAGAGGCGGATGCAGAAGGGGCGGGGAGGGGTCTGGATCCCCTCTGAAAATCACAATTGGCAATATGTTTCCTAAGATAACCTGGTACGGACCAGAGGGGTCTAATTCCTTCTCGGAGAGGTCCTTACGACCCTTTTTGAAATACGTTTATGACGAAACAAATGTAAGCCTAAGTAGCATATTTTATATGTTGGCCATTGCTGTCATCGTATTCAGATACAATGAATGAAGAGTAATAGTGTCTGTTTTTAGCTTTTAAAGAGACTAAGTCTGCAACTATGAACATGTTTCGAAATTTTTTTATTTTCTTTTTAAATCATTTGTAAAAGTAGAATTAAATTATGTTTTCACAATAAATCTGTTCGCTATAGCTGAAAACTGCACGGAAAAGTGAATTATCTTATAAAAAAACAGGTGTGCTGATAATTATTTGCGTCCCTCCAATAATTATAGACAGATAATTTTAGCATAAATGCTGTTGTTTTAATACTGATAATTTGTTAAGATTTACGAAATTGGTAAAATGTATACCTGAATTTTTGTTTTTTTTACTGTGTTCTTGAAAAAACGAAGCATTAGTTCTAAAATTAAAATATCAAAAGTTACAGACTATGCAGCTTTAAGTGACTCTAAAAATAGACTCAGTGTGTTAAAGTTAAAAAGAAACGCTGATTAATTCCAATACACTTTGTATTATTCGTGATTAATCCATACGTAATCCATAAATAGACAAGAAATCTGCTAGTGAGTGCTTTAAGAATTAAGCCTAATGTTCCATTAGTCGTTAAATTGAGTCCAGATAATAAGAAATCTTGAGCATAAAACTTGAAAGTATTTTCTAATCAATTTGTTTAAACGTTTGTTTTGGTTGCTCAAAATAACACAGACGGTTCTGTTGATTGGCCACAAAAGTGGTATAGACTGTGAAATATTTTTTTATTCTTTCATTACTCTAAAGGCATTACACTGTTAATTACAATAAAAATATTTTTTTATTTGTATGTCTATCACATTGATTTTCGGGGATAAATTTCATTTAGTAATTTAAGCTAAATATGTTGGCAATGAAGGTTGTAGGGGGAAAAGCACAAACATCACAAAAAGTCTCCAACATCTAGGATGCCGCAGTTGACTCCCGGGAGTTGACTTTGTGTATAGATACACTATTTGAACATTTGCAGCAAAGTGCAAATAATCTAAGTCAAAATATCTACCAGAAATTGGCATTGCACCGCCCTAATTCACTATCTAAAGTGACATATGGGGCACACTTCGAATCGAACTACAATTCCTACTATAGTTACAATAGTTCGATTCGAACATCGATATGATAACCTGCTGGGAAATGGCTGCCCTTTTGATTCTCTTCTATGTGTGATGTTTTCTTGTGTTTTTTTACTTTTCCATAGGGTGTCCCGGGTCAGGTGTGGTCCTTTATTATATTGACTCCTCATCTTTGCCTTCTTCTTTAAATTTAAAGTTTAACTATGCTTAATATTTATAAAGTTGTTTTAGTAAGTTATAGTTTACAATAATGCAATTTCCATTTTCACATGTTTGAAATGTTACATCTCGACTCAAATACGTTGATCTGAACGCTGCTTTGGTCAATTAATACCTTTATTGTAGAAAATATTTTAAACAAATTACTAGAAATAGTTTAGCTCAACTGTATTATGTGATTCACAGAGAAAAGTTCACCAAAGCATTTATTTTACCAGTTGACATTTACAACGTAGCATATATACAATGGTCGTCAATAAATGGCAATTGAACAGGTTTTCACTGATAAATATATAAATGTTAGACGTACCATTTTAATTTGCAAACGGTATCCAATCACGCAAAATAATGATTATTACATGATGACTGTTGTATCTAATTTTCTTAAGAAATACATTCAATTTTTGCCTGTTCATAGAATCATGAATAAATCGGATCACTTTAAAAGGAAGTAGAGCTCGAACATCGAGTGTCTAGCAGAGCAAGTGATGCCCTGAGGGCTTCACAATAGTTTTACATGAGACTCAATGTGTTCATGATTCCATGAACAGACCAAGCATTGAACTTAATACTTATATTTACATTTTATTATGGATATATTATATATAGAAATTCTTTCTAATGAGGACACAAAAACAGTTTTCATTGTATATAATAGTAATTGTATTGACGTTTTTTTTTGGAATGTAAAACGGAAACAAAAGCCAATGTGAACGCGGACAGCAAATGAAGCAAACAAGAGTCTAGTTTTTCTCATGAGAAGCAGGTGTGGCTCGCTGTCTATTACAACAACAGAGTCACTTCTGACGAATGAATTCAATGTTCGAATCGTATTGCACAGGCAACTGAGCTTAACACCTGTCAATCATATTCATGTATTTCATTTGGCTATGATCACTTAAATAAATCCAAAGATTCATCAAAGTTTGCTTTGAAAATGTAATTATAGCGCATCCTATCTACACGAGGGACAAAAAGTAATTATCACACAACGTCAAAAATCCCATATCGTACTTCAGTGTAATGTGACATTTGCAAAAAAACGATTCACAGCGCTTCGGCTAGCCACATTATTATTATGCTTTTGGTGTCATTTAAATGCTAAACGTTTTATAGTTTCTTTAAATTCCATCCATGCATTTTAAGGCTGCAGAGGTTTAAACAATTTACAAGATTTTTTCACAATTTTTGAATCATTTCACCATCGACGTGAATGGAAAATAGGCATTTTCAAAATTGTGTAAAAGTTTAAACTGTTGTATTACAAAATTTCACCGAAAGTGTACATGTACAGTGTATTAATCTTTTTTTAAGCTTTACAAAAAGTATTTAATCATGATATCACACAAAAGAAAGGTTTCTTCTAAACACGAAATGCCTTTAAGTCCTTGGAAAATTAATTTTGT
Source organism: Loripinus fragilis (assembly GCA_964019695.1). NCBI lineage: Eukaryota > Metazoa > Mollusca > Bivalvia > Lucinida > Lucinidae > Loripinus > Loripinus fragilis. Next base: position 69,318,554 of record OZ026523.1, read on the forward strand.
GGAATTAATTGTGGTCCTTCACTGTATACTTTATCTGATTGAATAGACGAACGAGCTTACATGAAAACTACTCGTATCACCGAGGAAATGTCTTTCTTTAAACAAGCATGAGATACTTTTAAGTTAAGCTAGATATGATACTCCTTTTGTCATACTTATTTTACTTTCAATGTAAAAGCAAGGGAACAGAATCAAAGACATTTGAGACTTATGTCTGTATATTTTTCAAATGTTATGGTTTGTTTATATGATTTGTTTGTATCTCGATACAATTATATTTGACTTAAATATTGCTAATGAGAATTATTAATATGTGTAACTGATGATACATAACGCATGTGCGGATCAAGAAAGTTTTGTCACAGAGGTTACACCTCAAAAAGTTTTTTTTTGGTTGATGAGGGGAAGGAGGATTCAAATACCACTCAAAGCTGGCCATCATCGGCCCGTCAGGGAAACGCCTTTTAAATGGCCCAACTTTGAATGTTGGCTTGGTAGCTTTTTGATTTTCCAGGGTATCTGTACTGTTAAGGAACCCTATGTCTTTGTGGCGGTGGGAGAGGGTCCAGACCCCCCTTTCCCCTCTTTGGATCCGCGCATGATACGGTCACACATTTTCGCCTGACTCTTCACTGATCGCATGTGTGCGACAAGTATCATTTTTAAACGAGTCAAAACTGCCTCGAGCTGCTTTTGTTCCAAAAGATGTATGAACAAATTTAGTTTTGTCAAATTATTTTAGAGTATCAAGAACTGTTCCAACCAGTTCACACATTTGTTAAGATGCAATAAGTAGGTTATGATATGTGCCAATGATATCTCCTGCCCAGATTCATCCATTTTGATTACTGAAGAAATATATATATGATGGTTGAGACGATCATTCATTTCTAAATACATTGTTTGATGTGAGTTTAATCTATTTTGAACACCTGATAAGGAAATCCGTTTGTTTGGTTAAAAATTATTATAGAAACAGGTACTATTCTGCCAGCCAAGAGTGACAGTGACGTCGTGTTTTGTTTACAATTGTTAAGTAAAACATAAACTTTTACAATTAACTTGAGATAACGCGAATCGACAGATCACGTGTGTATTAATCCTATCCTGCGGATAGGATTAATATACACGTGATCTATCGATTCTAAGTCCATGATAACTTTGTAAACAAAACATGACGTCACCGTCACTCTTGGCTGGCACGACAGTAAATGTAAAACGTCATGTTGGTTAATATATACATTGGAAAATACAAGGTCATTAAATGACACCACCATACGATTTAATTGGAACCGCTTAATACTTATTAAACTATAATCACGGAAATAAAGTGAATGTATTAACGTTTAAAGTATAAATGCGTAAACTGGGTAGAGTTTATCATGCATGACAAGGGTGTCTTACAATATACTTTCATCTGGAGACTTGACTTTGTTTTTATTTATTCAACACAGCCATGATATATTTGCATTGATGTCTGAATAGTAACTGTTCATCGACTTTAAGTCTTTATGTTTGACTAATCAAATCTTTATCAAAATATGATTAGTTTTAAATGACATTAGGCATTTATTAGGCACATTTATTTTTGGAAAAGAACCGTCGATGAGGTGTTCCAAATAGCACAGTAACAAATGGTATAGCAGATATGTTTACCTTTGGTGAAATGTCTTCTAAGACTTTGCAATTTGCTAGTTCTTACTTAATATAAATTCCACTTACCCAAGCATGTTTAGAGTACGTTATACCAAACTTAACTGCTCCATCCAGAATAGTTTCATCATTTAGTACAGCATTGTCCTTTACGGGCGTTTATATAGATGACATATACATGCTATCCAAGTACAGAAAGGTGTACCCCATGCCGATTTAATATGTGTACCAGACTCAATAATAGAGTATTTAAAAAGATCCAACTACCAAGAAAGGCAGCTCTATTTGTATTGAGAAGCAAGAACCATACAATTTTCTGAACAGTCTAAGCAACTCAATTAATATTACGGAAAACCAGTACCTGCGGCTATTGTAATTTGGGTAATGTAACAAAATTATCTTGTCGACGGGATATATCATATTAAAGAGAGAAGGCTGAATTAAGCAGTAAATCGTGGGCGTTATTTATTGCATGGTTATTGAATCGCAGGACAAAATCCGCAAATAATTAGAACAGATTAAGGCCTTAATGCAATAAGTTCTCCGTACGTTTGAACTTTTTGTGCTTCTGTCCTTTTGTATGTGCTCAATATCCATTGCAAAAACACCAGCGAACTTGTTGAACTCTTAGATATGTATCCGTTACAGACAGGTTGGTTTCTAAACATTCCAATTTGTTCAGAGGCATGTATTTTGTGATCATATCCGTGCTTCAACGCGACATGAATTGTATATACATTACAGTAAATAACATTTATATAAGTGCCAAATTGGGCCTCTGATTGTTGTTCAACAAGACGGTTTTTAAAAAGAATGAACGGTTTGGATATACGTGTAAGTAATGATGGAGAAAACAAATTACGTTAAAGAGTTTTGCTCATAAGTAAGACCAGCAAATGTCACATTCAGAGACTGCAGACTAACCCTACCGTGAGAAGGAGACACTGAAAACAGACGACCTCAACGCATTTACAGTTTGACCTGCCAAAACAGCCACCTTTATAAGAGCTCCACATGCATAAAAGAGTCAGACTGAAAAAATCCCAGTCAGTTTCATTATATATTATAATGCCTCTGCATGCGACATCCACCCCCATAAACCAACTGGCAGCCAGAAAACCATTCCCAAAATGCTTATAATTCTATTTATCAGTTACCTCTTATTAACTGCATTGCTAAGATGCAATTCGCACGATGACGTCAATTGAACATAACAATGACGTCACTTGACGACAGTGTGCTTGAGTTCTAATACAACCAATGTACTTTGCCCTCATATGACAGCCTGTGTAAGATAAGATTTTCTATCTCAGGGTAAAATCTCATATGTCCCTATCGCATGTGCAAGAAATGAATTTCTGTCCCAGACAAAAATTTTCATTGTGCAAGAAACACAGTAATTCCATTTAGTAAGTACGTAGGTGAGTACAGAAGTATAATTTGGTAACCAAATTGGCGTAACCAGTCTTCCTTGGGGCCCTCTTTGACAAGTCACAAAATGTAAGGACATAAATACATAAAACATGCAGACTTGAAGTAAATATGTAAAGAAAAATTAATGTTTATGAACCTTGAGAAAGAAAATTGGTAGGTTCGCCTCTTTTAAACACTCGTGAAATTGCCATCTAAAGATCTTGCTCCTAGGTTATATATCATATGTTAGCGAAAAGATATGTCCGTATCGAGATAGCACCTGGTCCAATCAAAACACATGCGGTAAGTACCACGTTCACATGATTGGCTAATATAACCCATTAAAACAAGAGAGAGAGAGAGAGAGAGAGAGAGAGAGAGAGAGGCATAGAGTCCCATGCATCACTACTATGGTAAACGGTACCCATCACACCCGATTGCATTATTATCATTACTTAATGGACCGCTGTAGTTCCATTGCATTGTATAGGAAAATGCAAAGTTTGGTGCTACCTTAAAGTTTGATCCTCATTTTTTCGCGTTTAATTGGATAACCTAAACCATTTTAGTGGCGTTTTCAATAAAAAAATGTCTAGGGCATGTCCTGGCATGTTGTATTCTAAAAATGATGATTTCAAATTCTTAACCTTTGTGATATGGTTTCATCATGCTCGGATCCAGTGATTAAAAAAAAAGATGCATGCGAAAAACATAAAATGCACGTGCATCACGTGCACCATAGTTCCAGGGCTCGTGTAACTGTTTTATCTCTCCAAACCAGCTTGTTCTTGGCCAGAAACATGAACGTAACAGTATCCAAAGAGCTGTATTATATGTTTTCCGAAATATCGAAATTTCATTACTGGTAACTTTTCATTGACGCTGAGTATATAGCAAAGAAAGAGAACTTACGTTCAGAAGCTTATATTATCATTTGCAAAGCAAGCCTATTTTTTCGCAACATATCACTACTTCATGAACCACAAAAATATAACTAACTGACAGCTAATTAAGATCAATTGCGCGTGTAGTACACTTCAAACAGTGAATTAATTCACCCGTAGTGACAATCAAGCTGCTATTGACAACGAATTATAGCTGCTTCGCACGTGCAAAACACAATTCTTGTTTGCTTAATTGCGCTCATGTTGGCAGTTTCTCTGCGCCCTTTTGCAATCTCACGATCTACCAGGATATACTGAATTGTTATGTATCTTAAAATATTAACAACATCTATCTTGCATATCTATTTGAAAATTGTTCAGAAAAGATGAATTTCGCAAACTGTAAAGCTCAATGTTAACGCAAACATTTTAAGTGTGGTCACTTTGAGCTTAACCGATGACGTGTACCCTTTCATTAAAATCCGAAAATGAAATTTATTTCTGAAATGGCAATCTATTCATCTATACAACTGTGTATTTATTATAAAATGGCCAACATTACTCCTATATGACATGCTAAAGCTGATTTTTACGCTGAGCTTGCAGGATAGGCCGATAGATAAAGGAAAGATATTTGACATTTAAAATTTGAAATTGCATCTGATAAGACATACTAGAATATCCATATCTTTTTACTGAAATAATACAGATGCTGATGCTACAACATGCACAACCATGCTTCATTAAACCTCGTGTAAAGGTGATACGGAGGACATTGACAGGGTTTCTGATTAAACATTCTTTCCCAGTTAATTGCATCTATCGCTCTATAGTAGGATTAAATACAGTTTGCAAGTGGTACATTTTACTGTCAACGATTGTACTTGATGTGCATTTTGAGATATATTTGACCTTTTGGACGTTTCCGCTTGCAACGCAAATGCATTTAAAGCACTTGTTAAACCAAAGCCAACATGTTATCATAGCAATGCCCAGAACTACATTTAATGAACCAATATCTCTCTCTCTCTCTATCTCTCTCTCTCCCTCTCTGGACAAAATGGAATTCTGCTACTTCTAATCAAGATCTTCACTGAAGCCACCTTTAAAATTCTGATGTGTACTGTTTGTTCTAAATATTCAGCCGAGGAATGATGAAAAAATACAAAAAAGAACATTATTCAATTGATTGCAGGTACATTTTCAAACGTAAACTTTTATATTAACGGAATAGATACAATTGCTTTCTTGAAAATAATAAGTTAATTGTCTCTGCACTGGCTGTCAAGATAACTGTTAATATCAACTGAACACTTTTTAGTGTGCGGTCGGCCATGGCCGGCCGCTTATATAACGTTCATGCAAATCACACATCAAATTCAGGTTTTGACGGAACCTTTATGCCGTGCTTAGGGTATTTCATATTCGCTCCGAACAGCGAGTGGGGTACCAAATAACGTTGGTTGACCTTTAGTGCGAAGCAAACTGGAGGGAATCTGTAGGGTTACCTTTTGCAAACTCGTGCGCGAATTTAATATACACAATGTAGGCGTCAACTTGCCCTGCCGCTCATTGTCTGCGCAGGCGCGATACTGAATGCACGTCAGTATTTGAAAAATGCTTCCCGTCGAAGACAATGTCATACAAACCACAATGAATTGTTGACATAACGGTCGTACGTAAGAAAGTAACAGTAAAACGTCTCTAAGTCAAAACACCCTTAATTGGCAAAAAAGTGCGAGTAGGCTTCACATCACTAAACGTACTTATGTGATTTTCATCCCCATCTGATCACATAGAATGAATTTGAATTCAGACACTGTCTTGTGATGGTCATGACAAACAGGTTTTATGCCCCAAAAGGGAGTCATATAGAAATCAAACTGCCTGTCCTAAGTGTCCTAAGTGTTTGAGTGTTCATATCATATCCGTAGCAAATCTCCTACATTTTTGAGGTAGGAATGCCAAAAATCGTGTGTTAATGTATCTTAGGGTCATGGAGCGTCACGCACCCTACATTCACCTCTGTCATCATATCTAGAAAAATTGTGTCACTAGCATAAATCCTATATTGTTTTACATAGGAATCCAAAATTTTGCAACAGACTGCATGCTTGGTGGTCAACCAAATCACGGTTGGCAACTTTACTTTCCTCTTTAATTGCAAGCCGGTGAGTCGGACTTCAGACTCTATGATGGTTCCGACTTAAAGACTTATCTATTGACGTGATCGTAGGGGCCTGATGCTTTGGCTGTTTGTCAGGCCCACCGGGATTTACCTGTTTGATTTCTTTTGCTCCGGTATTCAGTTTTATTTACTGTTGAGTGCTTATGTTTGCTTTATCTCCTTTTTATATCTTGATTTATATGGGAGATGATGCATTGATAAGTTAGGGGTCTTTCATACAAACCAAACATCTATATGTCTTGATATACATCTGAACTAAGGGTGAGGTTGGTGCATCGTTAAACCGGTTTAAGCCTTGCAGCAAAATATTTTACTGACCGTTCCAAGGCGGTACTTCTTTTGTCCATCTTTTACGGGTTTTTTTTCTTGTGTTTGCTATGCCTTTGTGGGTGTCTGTTTATATACTAGGCCAAAAAAGAAACGCCGCATATAAAACATACAATTGTATATGGGGGTCTTTTACCAATCTCTAGCAAACGTTGTGTCACAGTTTGAGTGCTGATTCTTGGATTATGAGTTCATGGGGTTGTGCTAGATATCGTTGTCAACGGACGAAATTGATTCAGCAGTTTAAACCTACGTTTTTATCGACCTTGACGTCGCGTCGTTAGGCGCTGACGTCATGAATGCGCACCGTCTGACATTGTTCCAATTTGTCAGAAACGTTTCCTAAGACGTTCAATCATCCTTGCATGGCGTCAAAATTGTTGGGCTATCACCGATGGCGTCACGTTAGCTTGTAACATTCTTATTGCCTTTTCGCGTTCAACATGTGTCCGTTTTGGCATCGTAAATTAGCAATGTGTAACATTTAATTCTAAAATTTTAAAATGTTTTCAAGTAAATTGGATATTAGTCTAGTGATTTCAGTAGTTATTACATGCGTAAATCGAAATAAAATGAATGTGCACGTAAAAAAAACTGAAAATAAAAAGACAGCCAGTACACTGGCTTGGGTTGACTAAGCTCAATGAAACAATGAGAATAATATGTGGCAGCAATAGTAGCGAAACATAGATAGCAGATGATATTGTACAACTCTCATTTAACGCGCAATATTTTTAATCTTTATATGCGGCGTTTCTTTTTTTGTCTAGTATATGTGCCTTGTGGTCACCTGCTGGGAAAGGGCTGGCCTCTTTGCTCTCGTTTGTGGTGTCTAGGTGTGAGTTTGTCACTTTCTCATTGGTATCCTGGGCCAGGTGTGGTACTTGATTGTATCGATTCCTGATCTTTGCACCCTTACTTACTTTTAGGACGCATCTTGAGGCCACGGTGTGCTGTACATAAACATTTTAGCGGCCACTGTGAACTTAATTTCTGGCATCAGTTTTAGAGAAATCGGTTGTCCAGTGTTGTCTGATTATGTTCCATAAATGTGTCACATGCTAGATGCATTGCCATAACATACCATGCATATGCCTGGTGCTTAAGATTAAGCAACATCATCACTATGTTACGATAAATTCAAGAATGTTTGTTAAGACATGTAAATGCTTTTCTTACCAATGTTATATAGAGTAATTTGTGTTTGTATTGATCTTTGCACGTTGTGTGAAAATAATAAAAAGAATAAATGATAAAAAAAAGATTAAGTAACATACTCGCTGGAAGCATGTGTTAAATATGGTAAAAATCACAGTTCAGACGTTAATATTTAATAGATGTTAAGTTCAGAGCTTAGAATAAAACTACATGAACAAGCTCGAGAAGTTCAAAATAAAACATGCAGAGTGCAAGAATACATACAATGATAGGGCTAAATGACACCAGCCCTTTTTGAAAAGCTAATACTTGTCCTGTTTCTTCGTTGTTATTTGCTTGCTGCTTCGTCCTAATCTTCATTTGCCGTTATATGGGCCTCGATGCGAGAAAACCCGTCTTCAGGGCTTACGAACAACAAAGAGGCAGATCTGACTGATCAGCGCCTTTGATATTCGCGTAAATATCTAAACTGGCTTCACGCAAAATTTCAATATTCTAGGTGGTCTTTGTAGTTGAGGAGACAGGATAGAGTCTTGCTTTGTCTGCAATCGGGAAGACAAGCTTTGTCATGCCGTGGCCTATACTATATAGGCGTCTCTTGCTCCTGGTCATATAATCAGATATGGCATTATCATTAATAGCCTCACACTGTATTTCCCGTGTATCTCATAAACGCAGATTCCTTTGGTACTAAAACTATTCTTTCGTTTACTATTCCTTAATAATTGTTTCTTGGTATGTCATTTCTAGTACCAGGCAGCTTCCTTCTATTCAAAAGTCTTTCTTCTCTACCTCTGGTGCGCCTCTGTACTTCACTTTAACTTTATAAGGCGTCTTCAAAATGAATGTATCTTTAATTCGAAAATTTGAATTGAAAACAAATATAAGCTTTACATTTTCATCATATTTCTTTGCAAATAATTGGCTTGACTTTTCCTTCTCATATTCTGTATCTACTTCAATACTATCTTGCGCACTATTTTGTTATTACACTCAATACTACTATAACCATAATAAAAAACAGCAGAGCTATCCATCCGAAATTAAGTAACATTGCTATTCCACTCTTTGCTGAACAACATGTAGTTCAAAGACACTTTTTCCAGCTTGAAACTACTTCATTGGGCCAGCAACTGGTTTAATTATGTGTATAAAGCTAGTTTCACAAATATTCTAGCCAATTCTACCCATAACCCAGCAAGTTTCACCAATATTCCAGCTAGTTCCTCCTATACCCCTGCAAGTACCACCAATGTAACAGCTAGTTCCAGTAATATTACAGTATGTTTATACCAACAACCACAATTTCACAAAATACCAGTTGTAAATAATTTCCACCAATAATTCACAAACTCTTTGCATAATTACATGCTAGGCTTGCTAACCAACGCTGAGGGATCTTGGAGAAAATTTGTCTTTTTATCTCAGGTATTTAGTAAATACTAACAAATAAAATATATATTTTTAATATACTTTGGAAAGACCTACGTGCATTTAGCGGCTAATTTGGCTCCCTCTAGAGCAGAAAACTAAAAATTCTGTTTCACCAATTTCATCCGATTTGGTTGTTTAGAAGAATAAATTATGTGTAAAAGTCTGGCATTTATTTAATTTTTACATTTGTCATAGAACAAAAAGGGCCACCAAAATAGTAATTTTGGGCCAAATGTTTTGCTTCAGGACCCAGTTGTATCAATATTTAATAACAAATTAAACCATCATTTAACCATAATTAATTAAGCCGTCATTAAAACCGGTTGTATTAAAGTGACGGTCTGTGGGTAGTTTTGAACCGTCATTAGTGGAAATAATGATGGCCTCCAATGTTGTGAAGTGCAATTACCTGGTGAATTGACTCTACGAGTGGCTCTGGGGTAAACTCTTCCTTAGTCTGTGGACAGAACCTCAGAGCTAGATAGACACGTCTGATCCGTTGAACGTCTCAAGACAGAATCCCTGCAACATGCTCTCGTTGCACCCATCTGCATCAGTTGCCCCAAACTCAGCTTCCCATTGGTCCAGAGCGTGGGTCCTATCTTCCAGGCATCCAAGGGCTGTCTATGTGATACTTCGGCTATCTCCGTGGTTCTTCTGGTTGGAACAGAATAGAATACTCCCCTACCACCACACTCCCCCACTTTAATTTGAAAGTGGTTGATCCAGGGATCAAATAAACAGACAGCTGATGCGAGTATTCGTTCGACACATAACCATAGCCCCACTGTGAGGCGTATTCATCTCCACCACATTTCTCATGTAGAGACGTCAAAGGGATCTAGATTATCATTATGGCACCACATAGCAAACACCATGTACGACACCCATGAAGGAAAACTAGGATAGACACAAATAATGAATCTTCATCTGGCTCAGTTGAAGACGTCCGTACTGCTCCAGGCTGCCCAAGACCTGAAGCTGATGAGGTGGAAAAATCCTCAGCTAGTCACCAAGCGAAACTAGCAAGACACACCTATAAACACTGGAACAGGTCAGGGCACCTTGCACCCACATACCCTCGTGCTCTATTCCACATCTGGTGCACGACTCTCACCGTCTCACAGAAGCCAGCCTCTACTTTCAGAGCCAGACGATACAAATCATGCAGTGGCTGTTGACGAGCAAGGGGTTTAACTCTGGCTAATAACCGCAGCACCACCATCAAATGAACAAGAATCCATTCTTCACTCCCAGCATCGGAGAGCGCAAAAGACGATGGAGGGTTAGTACCAAACTGATACAAAAATCTGATATAGCACGATGTTGACCCTGGGTAACACTCTGGTCAAATGTTGTACATACATCCATAAGGTGGAAATAATTTTCCAAAGAATGGAGAGTAGCACAGTCTCCAAGAAGCCATGGTGCAATCATCAACAATACACCAATACAGCGAATGGTGATCTCCTGACCATGGAGTTTTTCTCTGAAGATACCTGGTAAATGACGCTCGAACGCATGCTGCTTCGAACCAACACCCAAACAGTTGGCAATGGTACACTGTGCCCCTCTCGATCCAGATGCAGTAGCAGGACCCAACGAACTAAGGAGTGTAATCTCTACCGCCATCTGCTGTTCCTTCGGTCCAACAGCCGTTTCAAATTTTGTTTTTTTCTCTCTGGATCAATGTTACCAGACCTGTCGCGACAACGTCTTTGACGTCTATGCTGAAGAGCTCTACGGCCACCACCAGGCACTGGACCACTAGACATAGAAGTAGTAGTACCTCAGGCGGTATGGACGGGCGGCTTGGAAGAAGTATACCCCTGGCTGGTACTAGCTTACAGCCGTGAAGAAGTAGTAACTTGCTGGTGCTAGCTGACAGCAATGAAGAAGTAGTACCCTGGCTGGTACTAATGGGAAAACTTTTAATATGCTGTTTGCCATGTGTAGACTGGCCCCGTCTAACTGATAATTTTATCATGTTACAAAAAACCTATTAAATTTTTTTATTCTAAAAGTGTCTACCTCTCTGATAGGGCTGATCTGAGTTTTAGCCAAGAAGGGAGATTATATCAGAGAAAATTTTTATCCAGTAGCAGTAGTTTTCCTTGAACTCAGAGCCTGAGGCCAGGCTAGCCTTGGTGACTCTAATCATCTTGGTATTTGCTTGTGTTCTATGTTTATTCCTCTGTTAGGTGTCTCAAATTTGTTTCCAATGTTCATTATACTATTTTCAGCCTATTTTGGTGGCAAGTTTGCTACCATAGGTACAGTAAAGGTCAAATTAATACCAGACTTTTACACTTTGGCTATTGTTCTAATAAACTAATAAAAGAGCTGGTGAAAACAATTTTTATTTGTTTGGCCTCAAGAGGGAGGTTGGGGCTTAATAGCCCTTTAATGCACGCGCCTCTTTAAATAAAACACATTATATTTGCTGAGTGGTTCCTGCTCAAATATACCTTATAAAGTGTATATTAAGTACACAATTTAAACAACATGCGAACCCATTTTCAAAATACCCACGTACTTAATAATGCTTTATTAGAAATCAGTTCTGTAACCTAATCCTTTTGTTAACAATAAAGGAACTTCTTGTCGTACTTGAAATCGTCTTAAATGAGCCGTGGCATGAGATTTCCAACAATTTGACATTTTGACAAGTGTAGACTCGGACGAGCCTGTGTTGCCTCCATTTAAGCGTAGAAACTCCAAATAGTGTTCAGTCAGTAGCTTAACACTCATGGAGAACTCAAGCGACTAGCAATGGCTCTGATCAGACTGCGCGTATGCGCAGGCTGGTCTGAGGCTTTGCTGGTAGCACATACCAAATTGTTGGAAATCTCACGCACTGGCTCAAATGTCTTATCCTGATCCCCATACTCGTATGAAAATATTTGATTCTTGTCAGCCATTGTTTAGTATATTTCAGTTTCGTGACTTGCAGTCACGCAATATATAAACCACAACGTGAAAAAAAAACAATTTGGCTGTACTTAACGTGACAATTCAGATCAGCATAGGCATCAGCTCAGTCTGATCATGGTCGTCATTGTCCGAATGTAGAAACTTTTGGTCATTACTTACACACCGAGCACCCATGAAGACTCTGATCAGACTGGGTGGATGCCCAAGCTTACATGAGCAGTCGCTTTGTGCACACATAATTTTTTGGTTATGTCTTGTCAAGGTTCCAATCAGAACTGCCTCGGCCAATTCCGCAAATTTCCGTGGAATCAGACCACCGATGTACATCGAGGATCTACTTTGATAACGTGGGTGATAACGTGACGCTGCCATTATATAACGTGACGCTGGCGTCACATAAACCATGTTTACACAATGACAAGTGTGTTTGCAGCAAAAGAAACGGCTTAAATGAAGTTTATGTTTTTTTTCAATAAAATATCGCTATGTCGATATTTTTTTGAAAAAACATCAGCTTCATTTATTCTGCTGATTAAACTTTTCGGATAATCAGAATAATCGATTTAAATAGATCTGAACCCTCATGCTACAGAACTAATTTTCCATACGCCAGTTCCGGCTAACAAAATGGAGCTTTTTGGTACATAGTACTACGCGTAATGCTCCTTACACACACCCGAGCCATAATCCGATTCTAGAATTGTGGCGGACTTTCCCGAATGGTCATGGTTTGTTACATTTTGAACCCAAGCTTTTCTTAGACTAAATCTGAAACGTAATTTCAGTACATTATGTACGTTTTTTTAAACTTTCCTCGTGCAATTATTCCAGTACAAATTGAACAAATTAACCTGAACTTGAAACGACTTGTGTCTATTTTCTCAATTATTACCATGCTCAGCCTTAATTAATTGGAACTAATTGCAAATTTCTTTTCAATCATGGATAGAGCTTACATGCTACCTGACTATGCTGAGCGTGACGCTTATTACATGCATATTTTTTTAATATGAATCATTATAATTGATGCAAACATACAGTTTCTGAATGCATTTTTCCTGAAATGGATTTTGGCTAAACTCGATTTTTTCTTTAACTCTGAATATCTGTGAGGCATGACCAATTTTCGTCGTTTCATCAAACTGTGTCAAGATTAGTTTGTTTCTATTGTTTCTATTGCTGTGAATTGCACAAGTTAGGAAGCCTCTGTGCGAGCTAAACATTTTTTCGTTTACTAAAGCAGAATCCAGGGTAAACATTTTGCGCCAGTAGCATGCATTTAAGCCTCAAAGGCTAATGTCCATTCTAGGGTGGTGGTGCTACCATTGTTTGCACATTTTCTAGAAGGCTTAATGTCATCAGCAATAATCAAAATTAAAAGACAAAAACTGACTGAAGATAACAAATACTCTAGCTTGGTTTTTAGGACTTTGGTTATTCTTTCATTTGCTTAGAAAATTGGTCAAATGCTGAAACATTCTATAATTATGAAAAAAACTGAGCATGGTGACATATCCTTTTTATTATATACAATGACAGTCTATGCATAAAACAAACCATAAGCAAAGTATATAGAAAGTGTTTAAGTAGCCTATGTCCTTAATATTTCAATAGTTAGACTAAATAATTTCTAACTTTTTAATAGAAAATAGGCAACGGCTTGTAATACAAAAAGACACACCCTTCCGCAACTTTACTAATGAGCCGAAACATGAGATTTCCAACAATGTGATATGTGCAACCAGCAAAGCCTCAGATCAGCCTGTGCATATGCACAGTCCACAGTCTGATCAGAGCCTTTGCTAGTCGCTTGAATATTCAATGATTGTTAAGATACTGACTGAACACCATTTTGAGCTTTTAAGCTTAAAAGGGGGCTACACCGGCTCGTCTGAGTCTACACTCGTCAAAATGCCACATTGCTGGAAATCACATGTCGCGGTTCATATCCTTTCGATTTAATGTCATACTTATTCATGATGCTGCATGCTTTTGAGTTACCTATTTGGGTTAATGCTATACACTAGCAGTATTAGACGTATACTACTGACACTTCAATAAATATGATCACGAATTTCATTATCCATATAAGCCTAGGAGAACGCAGCGTCTGATTAGTGTCCAACTGTTTGCTTACAGAATGTTCTATTTAAATTTGAAAAAAATACCACCCAACAGCCCTTAAAACGATAATGGACTTATCCAATTGATAAGAACGGGAAATTCTCATTCGGCTACAATGGGTTGATTTAACTTTAAAATCGCATCCAATGCGTGACTTGACCACGAGCATTTAAAATGTGACTTAGATATAGTTCAAAAGAAAATGCATTGTTGCCATGACTCTTATGTTTACGCTGAACAGTGCTATTAACGTGTTGTTATATTGTTTAATGACACGATATCATTTATTGTAAACAGCATCGACTTCACTAGATATATAACCTTATGACTCTCCCAAACGAGAGACGCCGGATGAGAAATTCTAACATCATTCGTGTATTTCTGATTCCGTCTTTACCGCTATGCCTTGCAAGATTAGTAGTTTTCGTCTGTTTCGTTCTAGCTTGCAAGATTAGAAGTTTTCGTCTGTTTCGTTCTAGCTTGCAAGATTTGTAGTTTTCGTCTGTATCGTTCTAGCTTGCAAGATTAGCAGTTTTCGTCTGTATCTTTCTAACTTGCAAGATTAGTAGTTTTCGTCTGTATCGCTATGGCTTTTAAGATTAGTAGTTTTCATCTGTATCGCTATGGATTGCAATGTTAGTAGTTTTTGTCTGTATCCCTATGGCTTGCAAGATAGTAGTTTTCGTCTGTAGCAAGATAAGTAGTTTTCGTCTGTATTGCTATGGCTAGCAAGATTAGTAGTTTTCGTCTGTATCGTTCTAGCTTGCAAGATTCGCAGTTTTCGTCTGTATCCCTGTGGCATGCAAGTTAGAGGTTTTCGACTGTATCGCTATGGCTTGCAAGATAAGTAGTTTTCGTCTGTATCATTTTGGCTTGCAAAGTTAGTAGTTTTCGTCTGTATCATTCTGGCTTGAAAGATTAGTAGTTTTCGTCTGTATCGTTCTAGCTTGCAAGGTTAGTTGTTTAACTGGTAGGCAAGGAACTTAAACTTTTAAGGTCAAGATAATTCCTTGAGAAATTATTTTGGCGCCAAAATACAGGATTGTGCTATGTAACCATGAAAAAGTCCTAAAAATTGGCGCCAGTTTCGAGAGAATAAAGATACATGTATAAGATTTCATCATTAGTGGATGGGGTACCTGAAAAATGGAAATAATGATTTTGGCAAAATTCTTTTAAAGTAAATGCTGAATAGACCAAGTGTGGGTGGTTTTCTGTCGATTTGTGTGTAAACTGAGAGGCCAATAGAAAGTAAATTAGTTCTTATGGCAACCAATAATCTAATTCTAGATAAAGAGTTGGGATGTACCTACAAAGATACTCATATTTCAGCATCCTAGAATACTATATTAATTCTTAGTTATATAACGTTTTCCTGAACCCCAATATGCACATTATCTAATTAGTCATTTAGTCATGAATATATATGAGAACATGGGAAATTAGTAAAAATTGCAGAGAAATTAAGGCAGCTTACCTACAAAAATAGCCTAATTCTCAGCTGCTAATTGCACTATAGTACAAAACTCGATACCAAACTAATGCTGGGGCATTTTCCTTTTTACTCAGCGATTTAAGATGCAAATTATTTATTTTCATATCCATAAATATTAATGAAAACATCAGAAATAAGAAAAAAAATTAAAACATACACAATTATAGGTACAAAAATACCTACAAACTTACTCATATCTCAGCTACTAATTGTCCTACAGTGTAAAATATGGTACCAAACTAATGCCGAGACAAATTTCATTTTCATTCAAGAAAATAATTTAATCTAAATATTCGTGAATATTTATTAAAACTTTATACAATTATTGACTTTAATGAGGTGAAAATAAGAATTTATCTAACCGAAAAAGTGATAATTCACTGAGGCCGCTAGGCCGCGGTGAATATCATTTTTAAGGGTAGATAAATCCTTATGTCTACCGAAATTGAAGTCAATAACTGTTTTGTTATATGACTTTTAATTTAAGAATGAACATTTTGCTACTTAAAGACGTATTCAACCTTCAATCTAAGACACCTAAGGACTTTCTCACAAATTTTAGCATCTATTATTAAAATATTTTAATTTAGTATTTTTGCATTTTCAAATGTATATTAATTCTCTTAATGGGGAGCATTAAATGTTATCATTAACTGCTTTTACAATTTGTTTATTCAAACAAAGATAAATAAGCAAACAAAACAAAACTGTTGTAAAAATTCATGAAAGTCTTTAATTTACCTGTTGGGAGGTGAAGAGCAAAACATTTAAATTTCATGCAGCGCATGCTAGTTTCACACTCATCATGCTATTTTTAGCTCTCTGGAGGGTAATATTGCAGAAGTGTCAAAATATTAACTTCTGGAAACTAGTTCCAGCTAGGGCGAAGATTTGGTGCCAGTAAAATGCATTTGAGCCCCCCCCCCCCCCCCCCCCCCCCGGTGGCTTAGACTGTCCGTTCTAAGGCGGTGGTTCTGTTGTTGTTGACTTTTTGTTTATTGTTACTCCCATTGTTGGAGTCTGTAATTGTTCTATGTTTTGTTGTACGTTACTTTATGTCCATTCTGGTATTGCAATCATCTTGATGGGGAAGAGAGAGCTGGTTGCTTTGCTTAATTTGTCTTCCTGGTGTCTCGTGATGGTTGAGCGGCTCTTCCTCGCGGTGCCACGGGGTTTTCTGCGGTTTGTGATTGTGGTATTTCCTGATCATACTCACTTACTATTTTTAATGCAATATTTACTTGTGGACCGGTTTAGACAAGATTCCAGGTAGACATAGAGATTTATGAAGACAAATTGGGCCAATCAGGAGACAGGATTCTCTGCAGTCATATAACAATAGAAATTATTGCGATAAAAACGCAGAAAAGTCAAGGGGGTATACTTTCAAAATTACTTATATGTTGCTTCCATTCCAATCCTTGTAACTTAAATGTTGGTAACATATGTTTGCTAATGTCAACTGTTGTTGCTTGCTAATGAAATATTTTTAAACCAAATTTTTGGTTCTGAATTGATGCTTAGACACAGTCCTGTTATATAGTGATTCAAAATAAGAATAATCTAAAGTCAATACTTATGTAATATACATAAAAAGAACATAAGAACTTGTAGAAAAATCACAGAAAAATTAAGGGGGTATACCTATAAAATAACTTATACCATGACCGTTAATTGCCTTAGAGCAGCACACTTGGTACAAACACAATGCTTATACCCCGTGTTACCCAGTGGTTTGACATGCAAATTGCATATTCATGAATACAAATGAAAACTTTAGAAATAAGAGAAATTTTTCAGATAATTTAAATATATTTCAGCTGCTAACCTTTCTAAAGTATCTAAACTTTGTGTTGATGCTAAGTCATAGAGCTTTAATCCTATGTTCTATATGCGAAATATTTAAATTGCGAATTCACATTAATGAACATATTTGAAATGAGAGAAAAAATGTTGACAAATTCATAGTATAGTAGTGTACCTACAAAATAATCCATATCTCAGCTGCTTTTCATCTTAGACTTCTCAATGGTGCACCAGACCAAAACCTAGGTCAAATGTTTAATATGGTACCATGTTCGCCACTCTAGAGTAATTAGCAACTTAGATATTAGAAATTTTGTAGGTAAACCCCCTAATTTTTCTGCGATTTTCTTTAATTTCCAACGTTTTCATTAATGTACATAAAAATAAAATTAGATCATTTGCACATTTAACCACTGGGAAAAAGGACTGGGTCTTAGCAACAAGGTAGATCAGGAATGAACAGCTATGAACAGAAAATATCACGATCACACACTGCAGACCAATCCATGGCACCATATTTGCTACTTTAGGGCAATTAACAACTGAGGTATGAGTAATTCTGTGGGTATTCCCTTTAAGTTGTTTTGCTATTTTTCTCTTATTTCTCTTTTTCTTTCATTTAGAGCTTATTCCATGTAACCAGCAGAAAATTGTAAATAGGGCCCGGCACGCATAGTCACCGATTTTCATGAACTTTCAGGGAAAGTTGATGACCATGCATAAACCAACTATTGACAACTCTATCATTCGAAAAATTACGCGATGCCACGGCAACGGCCAACTAATATTTCGTGCTTTTTGTTAACAAATTTGAGGTAATATTTTGCAAAAATGAGTAGCGTTAACAAATAATTACATGGCAGTGTCATTTCAGAGCACCTTTTTATACAAAAAGTATACCCGACAAAAAAGAAACGCTCCAATTAGAACTGTTCAACTCTCAGGAATATCACAAGTGATAGGCCAATTTAGTTTATATCAGTGCAAAGGTATGTCAGTTACTGCTGCGTCACACGTCTTTTGCAATCAGGCGTCGAAATTGTGTTAAAGAAAATTGGTCACGAGCCAAGTGGGGGTCAAATTGTAAAGTCACAGGAAATAAGCGTTTTATTGTGCTCTCTTGCTAGATAAGTTGAAGCAAATGGATTCATTTCAGTAGACCAAATTGTACCCAGACACTTATTCTTTGCAAATTCTATCTTTAAATTCATCATTCGCGATTATTGAACGCTAGGTAGCCCATGTTTTGTGACTACCCTTTGGATAACGATTCCACACTGGAGATAAACCTTACAAACATTTAAACAGTTCAACCTTGTTTTAATCAATTTAAATGATCCTAACTGATGAAAATGGGTTTTGGAATAACAAAAACGCATCAATAAACACACTGGTTGTCTCAGATATTGACAACATATCGTTTTCATAATTTGCTAATGTAAAACATAATCGGAATTTCATGTAGACAGTAGTGTTGAATTAATGCTTCCAAAACTCCTTTACCCTCCGCATTGATGTGTTTTGTGCCTACACATTAAAAGCGCACAGATACTCATCTACGTCACATTAAAGTTTTAGTAAAATTTGATCAGAAATGAATATTTCATGACAATTAACATTTTCGTATTAAAAGGAGAGCTTAATGGGAAAAATCGTAGTGGTGCGTTTCTTTTTTTGTCGGGTATATGAACAAAACTATGCTTTCAGAGCTTACTTTGCTTGCATTTACTATTAACTATATACATTTATTTTCAAATTTTACCAGAAATCCTGTTTAAGGGCATAATTCAAAATACCCTATTTCGAAAAGCAAGCGGTTTTGAGAGTAGTCTATTGTTTTTAATAAAAGTATCTTACCTGCTAAAGAGAATAAGATTATAAAATAGATGGGCACTCCATAGATGGAAATTTCATAAGCATGCGCATTCCTCCACTGAAACAGGTTTGTAACGATTCTGCACATCAGTTGTTGTGGTAAATATGGTTGCAAATACCAGGAATCGATACAATCAAGTACCACACTTGACCCAGGATACCAATTGGAAAGCGACACTCACATTTAATAGCCCTCAAATCATTTTTTCCAATTAAATTATGTAAAAGATAAAATATATGAACAAAATGTTAATGTGAATAAGAAACATATCATACCAAAAGCTTAAAACAATGGTTTGAGAAACTCTAATGAACTAAATGTGTATCTGATTACCCCTCCCACTGGAAATACGTGCGAAATAGTACATAACCATAATTTGCATTTTATGATCATTTTTGATTTCTGTTTTATGAAACAAATAAATTATGAAAATAGCAACATCATTTTCTACAATTTTAGCTTATTGGTTGGGACTCGAGCCAGCGTCCGTCCGTCCATACGTCCGTCCATCTGTTCACACTTTCAAACACGAATATCTCTTGAGATCAACAGGTCAATTGAAATTAAATAATATTATCGGGCTGGGGGGGAGGCTGCATAAGGTTTTGGGCTAGATCGGGTCAGAACTCTGGGTTATATTGGGGAAAATCTTGTGAACACTCTAGCTCCTCCATTTTTAATTGATCTTCTTGATTTTTGCAGATAACAAGGACAACCATGATATCTCGGAAGGGTTCGAACTTTAGCATGATCCAACCACGAACTGCGGAGTTAGCTGCCCTTGAGCGTCTGGAAACGTCCCCATAGACTTATAATTGGAAAAATATGATTAGCACTCTAGTGTCTTCATTTTAGATGGATCTTCATCATTCTTGCAGGTATCAAGGACTAATATAAAAGCTTGGATGAGTTTGAATTTCTACCAGATCACATCACTAACTAAGTATTGAGTTAGCTTCCATTGAGCGTCTGAAAAATCAATGTACAATGTTGTGAGCACTCTAGCGCTTTATATTTGTGATAGGATCGTCTTCATTTTTGCAGATAACAAGGACAGCTATAAAATCTTGGTTGGTTCGAAATTTTATAAGATCAGAATAGGGTAGGTGGAGTTAGCTGCCCTTGAATGTCTGAAAAATTCCCATATACTTATAATGTGAGAAATGCTGTGAGCACTCTTAGTGCCTTCATTTTGGATGGATCTTCATCATTCTTGTAGGTAACAGGGACAACCATATTAGCTTGGATAAGTTTGAATATCTGCCAGATCCCATCATCAACTACTTAGTTAGCTGCCCTTGGGCATCTGACTAATCAATGAAAAATGTTGCGAGCACTCTAGCGCTTACGTTATTGATTGGATCATCTTCATTCTTGCAGGTATAAAGAACAGCTATACAATCTTGAAAGGGTTTGAAACTCGGCATGATCGGACAATGGTCTATGTAGTTAGCTGCCCTTGAATGTCTGGAAAAATTCCATAGATTTATGATGGGAGAAACATTAAGACCACTCTAGTGCTTATATTATTGAATGGATTATCTTCATTCTTGCAGGTTACAAGAACATGCATAAAAGCTTGGATGATTTTGAATTTCGATCTGATCCCACCGCTTACTATGGAGTTAGCTGCCCTTGAGGGTCATAAAATCTAGTTTCTCCAGGGTACTCGTTCATTTTAATTCAATTCTTTTTAGCTCAACAGAGCCGAAGGGTCAAGATGAGCTTACAGGATAGGACTCGAGCCGGCGTCCGTCAGTCCATCCACACTTTCAAACATTAATATCTCTGAGACTAGCAGGCCGATCGTAATCAAATTTCATCTGGAGCATCATTAGTATAGGGCATTGGCTGATTTAAGATTTGTGCCAGATTGGATCAGACTCTGATTTCCATGGCAATAGATAGCTCACATAGCGTTATAATGGGGAAAACCTTGTGACCACTCTAGCTCCTTCATTTGTCATTGGTTCTTCTTTATTCTTGCAGGTAAAGAGGAAAATCATAAATTCTTAGATTGGTTTGAAATTTGGCAAGATCTGATTAGGGACTTAGTTGCCCTTGAGCGTCGTGCAAAATCCCCATAGACTTATAATGGCAGAAATAATGTAACTACTCTAGTGCCTTCATTTTTTTTATTGATCTTCTTCATTAAATCAAGTAACAAGACCAACTATAAACGCTTGTATGAGTTTGAATGTTTGCAAGATGCCATCACTGACTTCGAAGTTAACTGCACTTGAGCGTCTGCAAAATCAATGAATAATGTTATGACCACTCTAGCGCCTTCATTTTTGTTTGGATCTTCTTCATTCTTTCAGGTTACAAGGACAGTTATAAAATCTCGGATGGGTTTGAAATTCTGCCAGATCACACCTTGAACTGTGGAGTTAGCTGCTCTTTAGCGTCTGGAAAAATCCCCACACCCTTATAAAGGGAGATATATTGCGACCTCTCTAGTGCTTTCAGTTTTGAATTGATCTTCTTCATTATTGCAGATAAGTATAACAACTATAATAGCTTGAATGAGTTTGAAGTTCGACGAGATCCCATCATCTATTATGGAGTGAGCTGCGCTTGAGCATCTTAATAATTGATGGATAATGTTGTGATCACTCTAGCGCCTTCATTTTTGATTAGATGTTTTCATTCTTGCAGGTACCAAGGTCAACCATCAAAGCTTGGATGAGTTTGAATTGAAATTAGAACCAACCACAGACTCCCATCATCGAGCATCATAAAAATCTGCATAGACCTACAGGTTGCTTGCCTGTAGCTGGGCCCATCGAGGCTCAACTTTAGCTCTGACTATCTCAGAGGCGTGAGCCTTTTTATCTGTTTCATCATAGTGCGTTTATTTGATCATATTGAATCTCTATGATGATACATTGCAATAGTAGAATATAGGGCGAAGATTTAGTACCAGTAAAATGTATTTAAGACCCCCAGTGGCTTTTGCAGCCGCCCCTTCTAGGTCGGTGGTTCTGTTGTCGTTGATTTGTTGTTGATTGTTGCTCCCATTGTGGGATTCTGTAATAGTTCTATGTTTTGTTGTGTGATTCTTGTGTCCAATCTAGTTGTTTTGCAATCATCTCGATGGGGAAGAAAGAGCTGGTTGCTTTGCTTTGTTGTCTTCCTGGTGTCTTGTAATTGTTGTGTGGCTCTTCCTCACGATGTCACGGGTTTGTCTGCAGTTTGTGTTTGTGGTATTTCCTGATCATACTCACTTACGATTTACAATGAGAGATCACACTAGCACCTTCATTTTTGAATGGAATTTAGTTATTCTTGCATGTAACAAGGACACCCATAAAAGTTTGAATGAGTTTGATTTTTGGCCACACGAAACCACCAGCTACAGAGTTAGCTGCCCTTGAGCGTCTTAAATATAACTGTATAATGCTGTGACTACTCTAGCGCCTTCATTTTTCATTTTATTTTCTTCATCCTTGTAGGTTACCAGGGCATACATAAATATATGGATGAGTTTGAATTTTGGTCAGATCCCATCACTGACTACAGAGTTAGCTGCCCTTGATCATCTTAAAACTATACTCTCATCAGGTTTCCTTTGCAATATATATTCAGATCTTTTTAATACTTGCAAATAACTAGAATTGTCATAATATCTTATGTTTTTTTAATTAATTCCTAGTCACTGATTTAAGTTCAGAGTTACCTGTCTTTGAGCATCATAAAATATGGTGTCTCCAAATATTATGCTGGCTCCCAGATGAGCGATCGTTGCCCATTGGGCTACTTGTTTGTATATTATGGAGTATGTTATGCTGTTTAACCATGGACACAGAGAAAAACAGAACAAAGGACATTTATGGTACAGATGAAATTGTCTTTATAACATTTGAAACGAATTGCATTTGAATAGGGAAAGATACAAAAATGAATAGGTGGCATTTTAATGACAAGAAACTTCTAATAAAAAACGAGGGTCTTATTACCCCACCCACTTAAAATACATGTTTTATTTATAATATTGATGGATACGACAATCAGATAATTGGCATATAAAACCTCCGAGTAAAGGAGCTATGCCACAGCATCAATTTGGAACCAGTTTTGTATTCTAAAGCAATAAGCAGCTGAGGTTTAAGTTGTTTTGTATGTGAACCCCCTTAAGGTTTCTGCAATTTCGCTTTAATATCTCATATTTCATAAAACTCACAACTATACAAATTAAATTACTTGCATAATGGATTACAATGAAAAGGTTTAATAACTAAGGATGAATTTGGTTCCAAATTTAGTATTCTAGTATAAATTGCTGATGAGATATGAGTATTGTTGTAGGTACACCAAATATCGGTTGCCATGTAGAAACCATGCAATTTTACATAACCCAAATGGATTTTGTTTTAGTACAATATTTTTTAGCATTTTGGTGGTCCTAATGAACAACTTGGCATCAATAAGAAATAGTCATAGGAGTGAACGGTAGGTTTACTATTACCAGGGACCTAGTTTCTGGTCATTGCTTACTTTTTTTTTACTTTCCAATTAATTTTTCTGTCATGTTTCAAGTTTTCATGACTATGCAAATGAGATACGTTTCATATATGACTAATGGCTGAAAGTACCTGTCAAATAATATCACTTATAATTAAACAACATGAATCAATAATGGTTTGGGATGGGACTCAATTAATCTATGGATCTTTTTTACAATTATACTACATGTTTAACATTTTCATGAATATTCATGAACATGTAGATAAGATGAACTTTGTATATCTGACCATGTTTTAAAAGGACCTTGTCTAAGTTTTAATCTGGCACCTGGTTTTGTAGTCTAGACTGAGAAGTAGCTGATATATAATTGGTTATATAGGTACCTCCCCATTAATGAGAAAAATATCATGGGTTTCCATGGAAACCATGCATGTACAATTCTAAACATAGCCAGAATAAGCATTTTTATTGAGGACAATTTTGGCATTCAGGGGGTCAGAATTAACAATTTGGCACCCATGAAAATTGTTCTGAGGTACAAGGTAGGTCAAAGATCCAGGGGTATGAGTAACATTATAACCATGCACAACCATACCGTTTTAGCGATCACCCTTCCTTTTTCAACCTCGAAAAGATTCATTTCTCCTTTTGTTTTTTAAGGTTTTTTTTTCGTGAAACAGGAGACCTTCCTGATTCTAAAACTTGTCGATAAAATTTCTCAAGCAATTGGTTACGGGTCAAGGGTCATTTTCAGCTATAGTATTCTTAAATAACTTCATGTATCTTTGATTGATATTCACACGGTGTTTCAATTTGGTTTGGCACTTATTATATGGGCGTTATTTAAAAACTATGACGTGTTTTGTCTAAAATATCTAATACACACGTAATAACTGTGTCGTATTGCAATCAGAATTATATCAATTGGAACTGATTCGGCCAATTCCGTGGAACCAGACCTCGGATGTACATTGAAGATATGCTTAGATAACATGACGCTGGCGTCACTGAAACCATGCCAACACAATAACAAGTTTGAATTGAGCAACAATAAAATGGTTACAGCATTAAACAATAAAATTGCTATAAATGAAGTTTAGGTGCTTTCTTAGGTGAAAAAAACTTCAATTATTCGCTTCGGGTAATCAGAATAATTGACTTTGACTTAGCCCACATACTAGAGTACTATTTTCCTTATTAATGCAGATGTTTCATACATAGTATTACTTTACATACACCTGAGGCTTGATTATCGAATTGAGCAGCAATTTTCGGATTGAGAAGTAAATTTAACCATGACGTACCTCAACCACAGACCAAATCCCATGGCCCAAAGGGAAATAGACATAAGACTTATGCAAGAGATGACTTCTATGGCGACTTGGTGTATAAATTGAAGAAGATTGTTGGCTCTAATAATTTTTCAGCGCAGCTTATCAAAATAATTTCTCATTATAAAAGATTGGCTATAACATTAATGTATTGCAACAGACTGCATGCTTGGTGGTCAACCCAATCACGGGCTGGCAGCTTTGCTTTCCTCTTTACTTGTACTCAGGTGGGTTGGACTTCAGACTCTATGACGGTTTCTACTCAAAGACTCCTCTATTGATGAGATGGTAGGGGTTGATGCTTTGGCTGTTGTCAGGTCAACCGGGGTTTACCTGTTGGATTTCTTTTGCTCTGGTATGCAGTTTTATGTACTGTTGAGTCCTTATCTTTGCTTTATCTCCTTTTTATATCATGATTTATAAGTTCTATAAAATGATGCATGGATAAGTTAAGGGTCTTTCATGCAAACCAAACATCTATGTGTCTTGATGCACATTTGAACTAATGGTGAGGTTGGCACCGTGAAACCTGTTTAATCCCTTTAATATCTTTTTACTGACCGTTCCAAGGCGGTACTTCTTTTGTGGATCATTTGTGTTATTTATGTATTGTGTTTGTCATGCTTTCGCGTCTTGTGGTCACCTGCTAGGAAAAGTCTGACCACTTGGCTCTCGTTTGTGATGGTTGGTTGTGTTTTGTCACTTTCCCTGGAATCCTGGGTCAGGTGTGTAACTTGATTGTATCGATTCCTGATCTTTGTCGCCTTTCTTACTTTAAGCATATACAAAGAAATCGGACCCAATGTTTTGGTGGCATTTTTTAGCAGGAATCATATACCCCCATACCTCCACCCGCTCTGGCAAAGAAAAAATAGTGACCTGTATTTAGTAGTAAGTGGGCAGAGTTTAAGGTACTGATCAGTTAAGATCACTTGCCTAATTTGCTCCAGTCGATAAGAGATAACCAATCAATTCCAAGGTTGAAAATATATTATGGCCATTGAGCTGATAAGAGGGGCCAATCATTTTCATAATTGGGCATCGTCGCGAGAAACCCTGTCTTCGGGGTGTCCAACAAAGCGAGTTTCAAACCAGTCTCCTCAACTACAGAGACTAGCTAGAAAATTGAACTTCCATCTGTAGCAAGTTAACATATGATACTTTCCAAAAAGCGAATGACAAGGCGCTGACCAGACTGCGCAGATGCGCAGGCTGGTGTGCACCTGTGTTGTTCACAACCCCCGAAGACAGATTTTCTCGCGTTGCGGCCCAATTATATCAACAGACTAACACATTAAATTATAGATATAACTTCAGGAGCTCATGTATATGTTTACAGCAGCCTGGTGGCGAATGAAAAAGGGATGAAACAGAAGTTGATATTGCCTTTTATAGCCCAGCCCTGTTTTTGAGGGTTAACGTGTAGTGTTACACTTCGGAGGCCGTTTTTTCTGAAACACGCCGTTGTCAATTATTTCGGTATCGAATATGTCTCAGTATGTCTTAGCTTAACATTGTGGCTTACCATTATTGTTACTGCACAGCTGATCTTATAGTCTGTTTTAATTTTAAATTACTTCCTTTTCCTGTTGATATTAATATGATGTCATTAAATCTATGACGCATTAAATATATTATCACAGCACGATTTCAGTTATTTTGTTACATTTTTATATTAAATCTTTAATTTACCAGCTGAGTTTTCATCAAATATTTCTTGCTTGCCAGATTTAATATCCTAACAGTACACCCGAGCAAGACGACCCTTTAGGTCATGTTTCAACTCTGCGTCATATATTCATCTAGTAGGTCAACAGTAGAGCTAGCGCACGTGCGATTTGATACTAGTCGCATAGACGAGAAGGGACGCTTCTGACGAGTCTGGGCAAATGCTCAGTACCACAAGAGGTGTCACGTTTTGCAACCATAAAACATAAGAGCCGTGACAATTTGGCATTTTGACATGAATAGACTAAGACGAGCCTGTGCAGTCGTCTTGTAAGTTTAGAAACTCCAAATGATGTTAGGCCAGTAACTTAAGTCATAGAATATTCAAGTGACAAGCAAAGGCTCTGATCAGACTGCGCGAATGCGCAGGCTGGTCTGAGCCTTTGCTTGCCGCACATACCATATTGTTGGAAATCTCATATTACGGCTCATGTGTGGATGAAGATTCTTAACCAAAACTGAGTACATCTCACTTCAAATGCTAGTTGAACATGCACCTTTAATGCCTAACTTTGCGCATATGTATACTTAAGGAATAAAGAAACGCAACAGACAAAAATATATTTTTTGCGTGTTTAAATGACGGTTTGGTAAAATCTCTTTAAAAATTTCTAATTGAGTAATTATGTGATGAAATACCAAAACGTCATTTTAACGCCATATTTTACGCTACAAGATGAAAACACATGAAAACGTAAAATGTGACGTTAACGTCAGAATAAAGATCAAGAAACCCGGTCTTTTTCATGTTTGGTTATTTGGCGTTGACTTGACAAAGTGCAAATTAAACAAACGTCCAATCATATTCGTAATGCAGTCAAATACTGCGTCAAAACACGCTACTTGAATGGCAAGATACACAATGGTAGTGAATAAACGCTAAACGTCACTTAGAGCCGTCGGGTTTGGGACGCTGGTGAATATACGGGATAAGATAAACCTAGAGACATCAGAGCATGCTTTCTTGGGAAACACTAACTTTTCAGATACCGTAGAAATACGCTGGTAAGGTGTTTATATTGACGGTAGCCAACAAAACACGGCATAATGCAAGAGAAAACATCTGATCACATGCCGAGAGTGAACACCAAACTTGTTAACTGTAACCTAAACTTTGTCACAGGACCATTTTATCATTAGAAACACACATAAACAACATGGAAACCATTAAAACGTAGGATATCAAATTTTGACATCAGAATTGAGGTTTTATGACGTCTGAAGATCTCAGGTCATAATTCTTGAACAAAACGTCATTGGAATGAATAAATCTGAATCAGAAAAGAAAGTTTACGCGTTTCAAGCAGTATTCAGAGTTGACGTTAATGACGTTATGGCGTTTCAGAATCCTACAGAAGCGTCGCATTTGATCATTTCCTTGATCCGCAATCTATGCCAAGATGGTAGATTCAAACTTTGCTTTTATTGACCCTGTTTCAGCAGTTTACTACGGGCGTCAGGCTGGTTACGCGCATACCAAAATGATTACGTAATCGAAAATTACGTTGAACCTGCTGTAATTTGACGGACACATACTGCGCTTATATATAAATATCATTTGCGCTAAAAACTTGCATCATATTGTATGCTTACAATGACTTCAAGTGTTTGTTGCGTTTCTTTTTTCCTTTAGTATATTAATTACTATTTTCTTGTATGCTGGCTAAATAAAGAATATCATTATATATATATATATATATATATATATATATATATATATATATATATATATATATATATATATATATATATATATATATATATATATATATATATATATATATATATATATATATATATATATATATATATATATATATATAGCTGTTGACGTCAGTTATCTGTTTTATACGAGTTCATTTCAACTCCCTTAGAAAAAAAAGATCTATAATAGTATTTATATATTTGTTGGTACTATTCCACAAACAGCTTATGACAGAGACGTAATAAAATTTTAAATATACGAAGGTATATCCCGAAATAATGTGAAAACTCATATACAAATACAGTATGCACTACGTTGATATGCCAACGTATATCGTGGTGTAGTGGATACTATTCCCAGACCCGGGTTCGAATCTAGCGATAGGCGCTAATTTTCTTTTTTTATCAATACATAACTTTCATGTATAGCTATAATTTTTTTGCTTTATGATGTGTGATTTTATTCTGTTTAAATTTTCGATTTTATTTATTGATTGATTTTTTTACATTTGATCATATTAATATACGCTATAATACAATTACAAATAAATGGACCTCGAACTCAGACTCTCTCTCTGTCTGAGTAATTACCTTTATAACATTTTGAAAAATTAATATGGCCTTCTCATTGCTCTTAAGAGAAGTTTTTCAGTCATATTCAGAATTTAAGTTCAATGTACGTGCTATAAATGTTACCACATCTATCGTTTCTGTATAAAACTCGTCATAATGCACAATAAAATCATGCACACCTGTCTTAGATCGTGAAAATCATGAAAATTGCGGGAAAAAACTATTTCGAAAAACATAACCGCGATCGGGGTTCGAACCAACAACTCCAAACCAGATTGCATCAAATCAGGGCGCCTTAGACCTCTCGACCACTCATTCACAATGTAAAAATATGTGAAATCCAGATATCTTTCAGTAACTTTTTAATATCTCGTACTCAAAATTATGTTTCAAAACATATTGTGACGTACTGTTGGAATCTCCTTGTTTTGTTATATATATTGCCCTAAATTTTAACTGACTGTTATGCTATGGCATTCTGATCTGATCAAAGAACTTTGGCGACTTGGGTGTGATTATCAACAGTTATGTCAGTAAACTATCCTTTACACACAATAAAACAAAGTTTCAGTGGATTAGATTAACTCTTTGCATGCGGAATATATTTGCATGTTCTTGCTATCTTCTGATTTTATTTTCAACATATATTTAGGAATACCAATAGAAAGTCAAATAGCTTGATTCAGATCAGATGTTTTGTAGGACCAGTGTTTCGTCAAAACTGTTTTCAAAGTTTTCAGCTGACAGCACTAGAAGGAATCTGATTCGAGTTTGGGTGTGATATTGACAACTTTTTAGTCACCTAACCTATGCTAATTAGAAGAGCACATGTTGATTTAGGATTAAAGACAGATGCAGATTTAGAGTAATTGAATATAGCATTTTTTTCCTGTGTTTGGTGCTTGTTTTATTATGTAGGGCTTAGTTTTCTTTTTAGTTATGCAATCATCTTGATGGGGAAGAGCGAGCTTGTGCTTTACTTAAATTGTCTTCCTGATGTCTTGTGACTGTTTCTTCCTTACGATGCCCTGTATTGGTCTGTAGCGTGTGATTGTGGTATTTCCTGATCATATTCGCTTACCTTTGAAAACAGTCGGGGCATGGCATATTTTGGAGCAAGCGCCAACTTCCTTACGAGGCCAGATATGTTGGAAAACAGTGTCAGCCCAGTTGAGATGTTACAGCACACGATATTTAATATTGGTCTGCTTTTATTGCATGCGGGGAAGCCATTTCCAGATACGTAACTACGATAGTATCTAAAGGTTCTATTTGTGGTCTTTAAAATATACCCTCGGACATCGAAAACTTATTTTTAGGGTTCATACTAGATGGAATGATATATATGCGTAACAACAGAAGAGTATTGTGTAATTTGTATAAAATGGACTTTAAATAATAATCTACTGGTATGAAAGGTACCAATGATGTAAAAACCAATGTGCCGTAACGGCTGGCTTTTCGGAGCAATGCTATTAAAGGGAGATAACTCTGTGCTTTATAAAATGATTAACAATGAACGCGAACTTCGAGGTATTGAATCCCAAAAAATCACAGAGCGCATTTTAATGAAAATCACGCTGCGTCTTAATCAGGCCATACAAGCTACTTCTGAAGATTAATTTGTCCAGAATCATATCAAGGCAAACCAATGTTTACGAATTGCATTTACGAACAATATACTGGAATTGTGTATTAGACATGCAAGTTAGCATCAAAACAATTGTTTTAAATGGTTTGATTGGACAATGCCTCACTTAATATCACGCATAATGTACCAGACCTCCTTGCACCTCAGACTTTTCGGACGCTTTTCAAAATCAGCGTAAAATTTAAAATCAAAAGTTTTATTTGATCTGAAGTAAATATTCTATGGTAATTCTTTTAACCGTTTTTATACCGTGTTCTAATTTGTTACATTGTTCTGTGGCAATATGCAGTGAAATCGTATTCAGAACACAGCATTGTCTTTGCGTATTTACATAAGTTTACAAAACTATTTGCTATATCACTGGAGAGAACCCTCTCTCCTGATTGGCTTAATTCGTCTTCATAAATCTCTATAACTACCTGAAAACCGGTCTGAACTGACCTACACGTTAATATTGCATGAAAACCAGCTCAAACTAGTTTCCAGAAGTTAATATCTTTGACAGTTCTGCAATATTATCCTCTACAGAGCTGAAAATAGCATGATGAGTGTGAAATTAGCATGGGATGCATGAAATTGACATGATTTGCTGTTTCACCTTCCAACAGGTAAATTAAAGACTTTCATGAACTTTGACAACAGTTTTGTTTTTTTGTTCATTTAGCTTTGTCTGAATAAGCAAAATGTAAAAAATGTGTTTTTGATTAAACTTTACATTCCACACTCAGAAAATTCATATACATTTTAAATTACAAAATATTACATTAAAACATTTTAATAACAGTTGCTAAAACTTGTGAGAGAGTCCTTAGGTTGAACATGGCTACAGCAACAAAAATAAAAGTAGAAGAATTTCAATCTTAGTTGTATAGTCATATAACAAAACAGTTATTGACTTCAATTTCGGTAAACATTAGTATTTATCTACCCTTAAAAGTGATATTCACCTCGGCCTAGCGGCCTTGGTGAATTATCACTTTTGGGTAGATAAATCCTCATGTCTACCTCATTGAAGTCAATAATTGTATATACTTTACTGCGTAGCAAAATAAAGTGGCCCAGAACTAGCGTATGAGACCTGTGAAATCTAGTAATAATTTTAAAGGTGAGTTTTTATCATGGTTTCAAATATTAAAAAAGTAATGAAATTAAGCGTTTCTTTGGATGTCAAGTATATATGCCACTTTGGAGACTTGAATTGCACGACGGTGGGTCAGGCCTCAGACTCTATGACGGCTCTGACGTAAAGCTTTAATCGGTGGGTTGGTGCCTGATGCTTATCTGTAGCTGGACCCACCGTGGCTCAACTTGAGGTTTTCTTTAGCTCTGACTATCTGTGAGTCACGAGCCCTTTTCTTTGTTTCATCATGGAGTGTTAATTTGATTAGAGTGTTTTCCATGATGATACATTGCATTGGTTAGATGGCCTCCATGCGAGCTGAACGTTTCTTGTACTTCAACAACAGCAGAATCTTGGACGAAAATTTGGTACCAGTACAATGCATTTAAGCCCCCCGGTGGCTTAGGCTGCTGTCCGTTCTAAGGCGGTGGTTCAGTTGTTGTTGACTTTTTGTTTATTGTTACTCCCATTGTGGGAGTCTGTAATTGTTCTATGTTTTGTTGTACGTTACTTTATGTCCATTCTAGTATTGCAATCATCTTGATAAAATGTAATACAAATCACACGTTATGGCGAAACATAGAAAAGGTTGCACGACTCACAGATAGTCAGAACTAAAGAAAATCTCAAGTGGCCACTCTGCATTTAAATCATTGCCATTATATATTGTAGAATAAACTTTTTTTTTAAAAATCAACTATTCAAATTTATTTCAATGCCATTAAAATTAAACTTGTTGAGTAAACCTTCGTTAAACTACCAACCGAATTACATTCATGACCATTGAAAAATAGCCCATTAAATTAAATACCATTAAAGTAGTTGTGCCATAATACTCATCAGACTCATCAAAAACTAATAAAGGCCTCTTAAATCAACTATTATTCAATTAACTGCGCCATTACATTCAAAGTCATTCAAATATATTTATTGTTGTGTCGCCTGCGTCGTCGTCGTTCGCGTTGTCACACTTTTGGTTTCCGATCGATTTTATTTTGCCAATCAATGCAGACCTTTAATCAACTTAAAAAGATTATGTTGCAACACATTAGAGTATCACTGATTACAGTTATATAAATTAACTTCTGGGACAATTTATAATTTATTTAATATAAATTATATAATATAAATAAACTACTGAGACAATTAATCATATAATTGATATATTATAAATTTTATAACAGCTACTAAGCAGTCTTAAAGTCTTTGTGCTGAACAACACTAGTAAGTATTAAAAGGAGTGTCAAAAGTTGTAACCATAATCTCGAAAATGCATTTATTCAATGCATGTTGTCATTTAGCATGTATTAATAATCTATAGAAGGTCTTAATGGCGTCATGAATGCATGTTATATATTACAACGTGCCATTAACTTAATGCAAACACTTGTTGTTTTCGTGCGAAAAGTGTAATTTTAAGGCATTTTAAAAGTGACATATGATAAATATCTGCTACAATTCCATCTTGTAAGAAAAATGAACAGATGCTCGACAAAGCCTCTTACATTTTTATTCCAACTCGTTTGATAAATTCAATGACAGTAAGCACTTATGTTCCATCCTCGATATGTCTAGAATCTTTCATGAGCGATCAGTTTTATTGAATTTATCAAATAAGTTAGTGACAAAGTAAAGTGCGTTGATAGTCATGCATTTTACCACTTTTTCGCAACAAGTTTAATTAATCAATAATACATGTACAGGAGCACAAATGTTGAAGTATATTTATCATATAACATTAAATTACATTAAAAATCGAATTTTTGGCGTGATAACATTTAGATTTTCTCATCTCATTAAATACGCAACGTTGTGATGGACATCATAAATAGAGGTTCTTACATGAGTGACCATTTCATATGAACTTTAGTTAACGAGAATTTGGCGATTTTAATAAATTTAATATGTCTTAAAGGAAAACGAAATACTGGAAGAAACGTATGCTTTATCTGTTCAAAATATGTCAAGCAACATAAATTTGGTGAAAACAAGAAATATGTGCACGACTGAATAGGATGTCTGTCCGTTTTAATATGTCAAATAGCGATTTTTCATTCGCTTCAGAGTGCCGCCATTGATTTTGGCTTGGTTCCCGTTTTTGCAAGCGATATATAGACGCAGCGCGGAAGCCAGCATCCCGGATGTGACGTCACTTACTCAATTTCTTGTTTATTGCTCACCGCTAGCGCCATGTTGTTTATGTGATTTTATCAGAGATTTATATCCGAATTTATCGTAATCTTTCTATTATTTGTGAAAAGTTTTGTCTTCTTAAAATTTCTAGTGAAGGATAAAGGTCGACTGAAAATATGCCGCAGTGTCAGGCCATTAATTGTTCCAATAGACAACACAAAGGAGGGAAGAGTTTTTTCCAGATACCGGACCCGAGGAAGTCAAAGTTTCATCGCGCGTTATGTAAAAAGTGGCTGGATCTTCTTAGAAATGATAAACTCTGTATCAGCAATTTTGTGGGAAATAAAAGCCGTGTTGTGTGCGAGGACCATTTTCTCCCGGACTGTTTCGAAGGCGTGTTTTCAAATAGTGTTGCGGCGTCCTTGAACTTCAAGCATAAAAGAAAACAGCTGAAGCCGGATGCACTTCCTACGATCGTACATGTGAATACAGATACTAGTCAGGCACATAGCAGAAGATCATCAGACCAGATTAAGAAAAGACGCGAAGCTCAGGTAATAATAAATTCCTTTTAGTTCTACCAAGTCGTCAAAATAAAAGGTGTCCAGATCAATGGAAATAAAACAAGAATAAGCTTTCACAAAATAAACTTACCACCAGTGACTTGTACTAGTTGTAGACCTCACCGGTAGAGTACAGTTGTCCCCATTATTTTAATGAACAACTTACACCCTTCAAGTATACCTGACCCCAGGGAATGGGGGTAAGATAACTCCTGGCGTGCACTAGTTGTGATGTAAGACTCAGCTTAACATTCTGCTAGTTAAATGATTGGGGCTGCCTCCCCACACCCCTGCTTCATTTTCATGTAAGGAATATCTAATCATTTGTATGTCATGCTTTTGTGATCCTTTCAGATTCCAATATGGTGGCTAGTTCTGGGACCATAACCTAGTTTGTAAGTTGTTGTGTGTACTCAAAAGAACCGTCTCAATGAGACGGTTCTTTTGAGCACCAAAACCCATGTTAAAACTGGAGGGTAAGAAAATATTTACAATTTTAGGCTCAAAATTTTTTTAATGTACAGTGTAAACCTGTGCAGCATTACTTGCTGTTTTGACCCATTTAAGCCGAATTCTTATCAATTGGGCCTGTCCATTTCCATTTAAAGGGTTGTTGGGTGGTATTTTACATTTTTATTCAGGGAGTGCAGTGGCTCAGTGGTAGAGTGCTTGACTCAAGACCGAAGTGCCATGGGTTCAAGCCTCACCGGCGTCACTGCGTTGTGGTCCTTGAGCAAGACACATTTATCCTAGCTTAGTACTGGATCAACCCAGGAATACCTGTCCCATTATAACTGAAAGCTTGCTGATGGGATGTAAAGAATCATACAAACATTTTTATTCAAATTTCAATAAAACATACTGTAAGCAAACAGTGGAGACCCTGATCAGATGCCACATTCTGCAGTGTCTGATCTGGGTCTGCACTGTTTGTCTATGTCCCACAAAAAGGACGCTTTGCTTAAATATATAGGTTTTAAAAGAAAGTTTGTGGAAAACCATGTACCAGGATTTAAACAACATGTAGCACTCCCAGAGTGCTCATTAGGATTTTGAAAACAGGAGTCCCAAAGCCCTCTTTGCCAAAAAGTGGGAGTCCCACAACAAAAAAATAATATAGCCTCCTTCAAAAAATAGGAGTCCCAGTACCAAAAATGGGAGTTCAGAACTGCAAATCGTCAGTTAGTGAGAGCTCTGACTCCTTGATGTACATTTATAAGTTAGTCAAACAATGTTTTTGAAAAAAAGATTTATCCCCACAGACATCTGTTGCTGTTCATATGAAATACCTTTTCTATATTCCAGATCAGAGAAGTGCTGAGAAAAGAGATGAAGAAATCTTCTAAGACTAACAGTGCGACTATAATGAGTCCGGCAGGGGATGATATTTATCAGGACGCCACTCCATGTACATCAGATATTTCAACTAGTGTCCATGTAAGTATACATATAATAGCGCTTTCAAGCGGGCCCTTCTTTTCCCTACATTTTTTTATTTGCTCCTACTCTTTCATGAAAATGCCCTACTATTTCACTCTAAAATGTCATCTAGGCGTAAAAATACACAATTTTTTCCTCACTCGCTTCGCTCGCTCAGATTTAATGCAAAATCTTCTATGTAAGTCCACGGAGCACGTGGCTAAACACCTCAATTCTTAATTTTTAACCCAAAAAAGTCTCTCTGTTAACTATTACTATTGTCACAGGTACTCATAGTAATGAATTTTGTACTTGGAAAGCCCTACTATCCCTACTTTTTTACACCGATAATCCCTACTTTTTTCAAATGTTTATCCCTACTTTTCCCCTTATTTTCTGTTGATAGGCACTTGCAAGTCTGTTTAGAATTTTGCTACAGTTTTCCAAACCCCTGCTAAAGCTGTTTCACCTGTAATTTGTCAGAAATGAATTTTTTCATCAATTTTCAAAAACTGTGAAGTTTCACAGTGAAGACCCATTATATGTCACATAACTATGGTATTAAAGGGGTAATTTATTCAAAACAATCTTCTGGAAGAGAAATACAAAAGAAATTTTGATTGGCAACCCCTTTAGATCCAAAATGCACTATTCCATAATTTTTCAGTCTGTGGGATAATAAGAGTGAAAAATGATAAACAGGGCCTAAGGATAACAACTGGCATTTAAATGTTATGTTTGGGGTGCTTAAAAGAACTATCTCCTTGAGACAGTCCTTTTGAGTACCCACATATGTTTTAGTTAAGGTATTAAATGGCAGTGGCTATTGACAGCGGGCTGTCATCAGCGATTGCCTTTTTTAATTACATGCTCTTATCAAGGGAACTAATAAGCCTTTTAGAACAATTCTTTGTGTTACATTTATTTATTTAGATAAATTCAATGTTCAATCTAGAGGGGCCGGGCCATGGGGAAATTGGCCCATTTTATGAAGTGGCCCCTTGCTAAGGCCAAATAAAAATTAATAATCATGTTCTGGGAAATGGGTCTGAAAATTTTAGGTAGGGAAGGGGCACATATTTTTTTCTAGAAAAATTATTAGTAACCATTTCAAATGGCATTTCGCCTTTCAAAATGCATCAAATTATATTTTTTCATAAATCTGAAAAAAATCTAGGTTTCACCAGTAAATTAAGGTAGGGTTAGACTACCCTAAACACAGGTACATGTATTTATTTATTTGGCCTAAAAAGAGTGGGCAGGGCCAATCCCAGGGGGTGGGGGGGTACTCTGATTTTTTCATACATAAGTAGGCTCGTTTAATTTTTTGAGTTCAAAATTTTGAATTTCAATATTTAAGGGGGTTTTCAGAAAAATAAATATTTTTTAGGGTATGAAGCTTTTGCAGATATTTTTTGGGGTCATCATAAAATTGGCCTATGTTTATGGATCATTTCGATGTATTTTAGGGTCAATTCTAAAGGTCATGGTACAGAATGGGGATATTTTTTTGGGTTGCTAAAATTATAAATATTGTTTTTTTGGTGCTTGAAATTCCTGATATTTTTTGGGGTGAAGGGTAGATGCTGGGTCCGAGCCTACATAATGCAGAAAAATTGAGAGTACCCCCCCCCCCTTGGGCCAATACCAACAGGGTGTAAAAACACATTTTCTCCTGCCTGATCTGGGTCCAAGCTATTTGCAAAGGTTATCAGCTGATGACAAAAGTTGCCGCTAACTGGCAATGAGTTAAATACAGAACAACTTCTTGATACTTCTTTCTGGCTAAAACCTTGGCTAAAGTCAATTTCATTTGGTTCCAACTTTCTCCATATGGCTTAGGCCAAATATAAACAATTGTGTGTTTCAGGTTACAACAGCCACCAGTTTTTTTTTGCCACACCAGAATTTGGCAAAATCACATCATCTTTCTAGTGGTGCAAAAGACTCAAAACCACTAAAATACAAAAATACAGACATAAGGGAGCAAAACATATATAATTATGGCTAAAAAAATATATGCCTTCATAATGAAAAAAATGGTCAAAGTCAAAACCCCCGCGGGGTTTTCCAAAAACCCCGCGGGGTTTTTAAAACCCCGCGGGGTTTTTAAAACCCTGCGCAGGGTTTTTCCCCCACATTTTCAAATGGGGGAAAAACCCCGCAGGGTTTTTTCAAAAAAATAAATATCAAAATAAGTTCAAGAAATAAGTTTGTTTGATTGTAATTATTTCAGAAAATGATTGGTAAGGCTTAATTCCAACCTTTAATTTCCCCCGCAGGGTTTTTCTCCCATTTCAGATTGTGGGGGAAAAACCCCGCAGGGTTTTTTGAAAAAATAAAAAGGTTTGTTTTTAATTGTATTGCTTTACAAAACAATATAGAAGCTGAATTGAAGTTTTTCTCATCATTTGAAGCCTTTCAAGCAAAATAAAAAAAAACCCGCGGGGGAAAACCCCCGCGGGGTTTTTCCCCCACAAAATGAAATGGGAGAAAAACCCTGCGGGGTTTTCACCAAAGAGTGATTATCAGTTTTATTAATGATTGAGATCAGTTATACATTTAGAGCTCATATTATTTAAGTTTTTACAGTAATTAAAGGCCATAAAACAATTCTCTCAATGACCCCTCCTCCCCCCCCCCCCCAACCCTTGTCCGCCACCCCCCCCCCCCCCTCGTCCGCCATGCACTGCATCAGCGGTGATCACTACCAAGTTTGCACCACCGAACGGCCCAAAAAATATTGTTCAGGTAGCACTGATATTATTTGTTTAGCACGATTCATTACATCCCAGTCAACCATTTATCAGTCATGTTAGGATGCGTCTTATGGGTTGAAACAGTTCTAACAGCAGATAAAAGCACTAATATTAATAACGGCCATTGCAGTACCTGTCATACATAACTGCAATCTTATAAACTGGTTAATATGTAGTACATTGACAGACAGTGCAGACCAGGATCAGATGCAGCAGAATGTAGCATCTGATCACAGTCTTCATTGATTGTTTAGGAATCATAGAATGGGTTGGGCATCAAGAAATTTGGGTCTTTTCTACAACCCTGTGTGTATCCTATAAAAGATCCTGGTCTAAAGCA
This sequence comes from Loripinus fragilis, assembly GCA_964019695.1. Classification (NCBI taxonomy): domain Eukaryota; kingdom Metazoa; phylum Mollusca; class Bivalvia; order Lucinida; family Lucinidae; genus Loripinus; species Loripinus fragilis. The sequence goes on from OZ026523.1 coordinate 69,357,634, forward strand.
GACCAATTTCACAGATCTTAATTGATGTACCAATTCCGGCTACACAGTGTCTTTCATGCATCCAAGGGTCCAAAATCACATCATCCAAGGGACGGCGGTCGCGCCTATAGCAATGCACCAAACTCCTGGGGAGTGTACAGGAAGATAGAGTACGGATTGGGTAGTTAAAAAAACTAAGATGGCAGATTGATTACTAAATCTGCCTGACATATTCTTTTCTACTAGTTACAGAGGTATAGTGAGATTTACAAGAAAAGTATTACTGGAATGTGCTCACTTTGACAACTAGCTGATGAAAGGTAAATTAATTTTGCCTTGTCAATTAGTTTTTAGCTACTTTCATTTTGCCTACAAGCTGACAAGTTCCCCACCCCCTGGCCCTGCCTCTGTAGACAGAAAATAACCAGTGATTAACTGTGATTTGCAAATAAATTTGTGTTGAGTTGAGTGAAAGAGTTGACTACTTGCGAGACAATACAGTCAAAGGGCTGTTAATAACAATAACAGCTTACATAAACTTTTGCACTGTCACATTTTTAAACAACAATTTTTGATTCCGGGACATCTCGGCCCCTAACAAATTCGGCCCCTGACAAACTCGGACCCTAACAAACTCGGCCCCTAACAAACTCGGCCCCCATATATTCGGGGACCTAATTCGACCCCTACAAACTCGGCCCCCAACCGAAATATGGTTCAGGAGGCTGGCTAGTTTCTTTATACATGTGAATCATCGGTTAAAAACATTAGTGCCCTGCAGATAATGCGTGTTGTGATGGATAAAAATGCATGTTGTGCTGGATATTGGCATTTTATGATGTTGACGCTGTCCACTTTTTGAAAGAAAGGTTCAGACGAATACTTAGTTGCAGAACTGCGACTTTAGATTTTTTTTCGATCTGGCTGAATCTAAAGTCGCAGTGTTTTTGTGCTCTATCTTGACCAGTGATGGAATCCCCTTTAGTTTTGGGAAAAACTCGTTTCTTTGACAATCCAACCATTCAGACTTCTTCATGTGTTTTACATACACAACCAAAGTTATAAAAATGTTACCATTTGCTTCGTTTTTGTGACACGATCAATGCAATCTGTAATATTATGTTCTTGTTGTTGTTTTTCGGCACATCGCAGCCATTTTGCATGCTTTTCACGAGTTAGGGTTGATGACGTTTTTGCGATAAATTTCGGATGTTAAATTGATGAGACGAACTTATTAAAACGTTGAGAATATATTATAAAAAAAACGTACTGGTCATACTCCCCATGACTAGGTAAGGGATGTCAGCGCTTTTTCAAAAACTCAGTACATTATAAGAATAACATTAACAGTGGATTTTGCACAATATAAGAAACAAGTAGGTGTTTGAATTTTGAAAATCAGCGCAAAATTGTTAGTTATCGATTCTGTTAACTTACTCGATGTTGGTACGCTCGCAGCAGTCTCGTTTCTGTATCATTGTGCATTGTAGCGCCCCCTATTTTCTATTAATTTATAACGAGTAGTGACCTATTTCAGAAAATGAAAGTCGATTTCCAAGAATGGTTTTATTTCAATTTAATATAGCATGCCAAAGAAAATGAGATACTTACTTGACAGAAATCCTTAACAATCACATACCCCACCCATATTACACTATATAAATCCAATCTTCGGAAAGGAAGCTTTGTCATGTTCCAAAATGTCATAATCAGACTGAAAATGGACTTTTCCAACATGGCGGACAATTGTTATTCTGATCATGTGCTCACGTGACAAGTTTCCCGCCAAAAGAAGCAAGCTAACGCAAGAGTACATTGACCTCTGAACCGAGAGGGGGTCAGCTTGTTTACGACAAGAAGCGATGGATTGGAAAGATCAGAATCAAATTACTTTTGCACAGTGATCAATAAGATATTAGTGAAGGAAAATATTTTTTATATCATGGCTAACCTTGCTGCAAGCTGAATAGCTTTACTAGCACACGCTTATGTTCAATTAGGCTATCAGTCAATACACACAATTGGTGCCACTCGTTTTTAAGGCGCCACGTGAATCTTACATAGAGACATTGGGTGTTTTGACCTTCTTTTTGAACATGTGCGCAATGGTTTAAGATTAGAATTGTAGAATGATGTCATTATTTGAATATGCAAAATCATTTGGCTTTTTTTTTCTATGTATTTCCTGTTAGTGGAAGTGGGGGAATTCCTTATCTGAAAATAGTCAATTTTCTATCCAGTGACATCCGTCGGAATACAGAACCAGGGTGAAAAATTTGCATACTAGGTTGAAGATTGACCTTTATTCGTTGACATTCATCAGATATTAAAAGAAAACCTATTACAAATGGTGAGAGAGGTCACCATAAAAATCAACCTGTATGCACAAAAAAGGATCCCATCCATTGCCATTAAGAACTCCTCGGACACAGTTTGTACATATTCAACTTGGTAGTTCTCGATGTCAACAAATTGGTAAAAAGCGGCTCCAGTTAGATTGGTAATTGGTCATCTTTCTTGCAAATATCTATATGTAACAAATGTATGGTGAGATGGTATTGGATTATTTTAATCTCAACAGACCAGGTATGATCAATTTTTGGCCAATTATGATAATAAGGAAGGTAAAAGAAAACATTATATAAGTCTGATTTTGGTATTTAATGTTGTTAAAACATCTGTGTATTCAGAAAACGGAAAGTGAACGGGTCATTGTCGGTACATAAAATACCAAAACAAATTCGTGCATGACTTTAGTTTTCCACAGAAAAAGCATGCTCTTCAGCTCAGAAGACAAAAATGACGCCATGTTTTGAAAACAAATAGTGTAAACATTCTGTGTGGACAGGAGTATTTTATCTTTTTAGAACTAATCAGGTATGCATCAGCGGCAAACCAAATAGCAACATATAGATAACCCTATAAACATACAAAATGGAGTAGTGTTTGAGGAAGACACTGTTTGGAAATGTGTTTTCAACTTGGTTTACGTCCACGCAAACAGTAAGGGAAAAGATAGAGGCCTAAAAAATCAGGGCTATATGATAAAATAAAATAAAAATCCATCATATGGCCCTGAATTCAGTGCTAACGAATACTCAGGTATGTTTACTCAAACGTGCATGAGCGTTCTACATGAAACCCAGGAAAGTCTCGATGTTTGGAATTGTAAATTGGGCCTCGACTCGAGAGAACCTGGGGGGGGGGTGCGAATGATCATCAAGTGCAGACCAGCCTGTGTATTGGCAGTCTGATCAGCACCTTCGCTATTCGCATATTGGAAAATATCGTATCTAGACTTGCTTCTATTAAATACACGAATTTATTTCCAATTACCGTAGTCTCATCGATGATTGATTATATTTTCAGCTTTTCATTGTGCGCAGGCTCCTGCTACTTAATATGCAAAGTCTAAGAGAAAACTAATATAGTCTTGAATGATCCATTACAAAAGAAACAACAATCAACAAGAAAATAATGCACATACAATGTAGTACAATGAACAAAAACGCACAAATGAATTGTTTCAGATATTATCCCAGTCAACATCCAAAATCAGGCAACTATCGGCTCGACATTGAAACGCTATTCGGTTGGCATGTCACTGGCGGGCCGATAGTGGTCCGATTTTACGTCCTATTGGGATAAAGCTGATGCATGTGATTTATTCAATTCAATTTATTATCTCCAAAATGAGACACATTCCCTTTTGAGGAACCGTATTTGTGGCTTTTCATCAGGGTTTACACTGGTTTTCTTTAAAAGAAATTAACGGCACAGAGACTTTGTAAATGCTCATGTGTCACATGCTCATGTGTCTCATGAGTATATATAACCACATATTATGGCCCATATTAAATGGGACATAGACAAACTGTGTAATCCCACCTGAGAAGCCCCGCCCGTGATGTGGCGGCTCATCAGGGTTTACACTATTTTAAAACTGTTTCTTGGTTTAAGGTTTATTTAGCAAAACAATTATGATCTCAAATTTGACGATTCTCGTCGTTCGCTTACCACGTTGTGTTAAAAATTATAATTGCTCTGGCGAGACTGCGCCAGATGCGTTATTTCATTATCTGTTTAAATGGGGCATATAGGCAAACAGTACAGTCCAAGTTGAGAAGCCTTATTATATGGCGCCTCAACTTGGGCTATACTGCTTGAAATACCAATTAATGTTAACCCAAACGAGTTAATAGGCCTATGTCAAAGCTTTAATTTGGTATTAAGTTTAAGAGTCTAGGATAAGTAACAGCTGTGATATTATTACTTTTGTAGGCATACCCCCATTCTCAAATCTGCTATGGGTTGCCATGCATTTTCACAGCCCATACCATTTAAGGACACCTTCGTTTCGCATTCAGGGGGTACCATTGAACAATTTGACACCCATGAAAAATTGTCCTGGGGGTGCAAGGTAACCTTAATTGGATGCCAGGGTAATCTTATATAGGGGCCGACTTGGTTAGGGGCCGAGTTTGCTAGGGGCCGAGTTTGTGGGGGCCGAGTTTGTTAGGGGCCGAGTTTGTCAGGGGCCGAGTTTGTTAGGGGCCGAGATGTCCAGAAACCCAATTTTTTAGCCGGTACAGACAAACCATTGGCAGAACAGATAGAACGGGCCCACTGGGGACCGAGCCTGTTGTGTTAAAGTCAATTGTGACAGTACAATGTATCGATGTAGATGTATATGTACAGTCGATAGTAGTGGTAGGCCGATTTATCGAGCTCATCGATACTTGGTCATTTTCAGTGAACTGATTAATTGATCGGTAGTTTTTCAATAATCGATTACTCAGTATAGACCTTCTGCTTCATTGGCCTTCAATTTTTAGCTTGGTGTATTTATTTAATATGACCCTTTTCTGCATTTTCAGTTTCTGGTATGAACAGCATATGGTTCAAATAATGTACATAGGTTTAGATAAACAAAAGTTTTGAGTGTAAAATTGTAAATATATACTAATCCATCAGTTTGAACATATGTTTTGGGTGCTCAAAAGAACCGTCTTATTGAGATGGTTCTTTTGAGTACCCACAACATATGTTTTGGTTGAGAAAATTAATTTTTTGGTACACACTCTGAACACCTAACATGTCTGGTCAATCAACTTGACCCCGTAAGGCATCTTAGACATACCTGGCATGATATGTACCATATATAATATGTATTTTGTTTTAGTCGATTAATGATTGATCATTGGTCACTTGTTATTTTCAATGATTGATTATAAAAATCCAGCCGATTCCTACCACTAGTCGATAGAACCTCACAACCAGAAGAAATGATGCTGCATTCTCGGGACGGCCGTGACGTCACAGCCTTAGCGGCACATAAACAAATGTACCGAGGTGAATTGGACAGTGAATTTTAACAATGCGGGTAACAGGAAAATGATGAAAAACTTTCTTTGGGTTTTTTATGCCCCCAAAGGAACTTTGGGAGGCATATAGTAATTGCACAGTCCGTCCGTGTGTCAGTCAGTCCGTCCCGCTTTGTGTCCGGTGCATATCTCCTAGATTCTTTGAGGTAGGGATTCCAAATTTGGTATGTGGATACATCTTGGGATGGCGGAGTGTCGCATACCATTTTCGGGTCACTGTGACCTTGACCTCTGACCTAGTTTTTAGAATAATCCTGTCCGGAGCATATCCCTTACATTATTTGAGGTAGGAATTTCAAATTTGGTGTGTGGATGCATCTTGGGATGACAAAGTGTTGCGTACCATAATTGGGTCACTGTGACCTTGAACTTGACCTCTGATTTAGTTTCTAGAATCTGCATTGAGTCTGGTGCATATCTCCTATATTCTTTTAGATAGGAATTCCAAATTTGGTGTGTAAATGCATCTTAGGATGACAGAGTGTCACATACCATTTTCAGGTCACTATGACCTTGACCTCTGACCTAGTTTAAAGAACTATTATGTCCTGAGCCTATCTCCTACATTCTTTGAGGTAGGAATTCTAAATTTGGTATGTGGATACATCTTGGGATTGTGGAGTGCCGCGTACCATTCTCGGGTCACTGTGACCTTGATCTTGACCTCTGACCTAGTTTTTGGAATAATCATGTCCGGAGCATATCTCTTATATTATTTGAGGCAGGAATCTCAAATTTGGTGTGAGGATGCATCTTGGGATGACTAAGTGTCCCGTACCATAATTGGGTCACTGTGACCTTGAACTTGACCTCTGACCTAGTTTATAGAAACTGCAATGAGTCTGGTGCATATCTCTTATATTCTTAGAGATAGGAATTCCAGATTTGGTGTGTAAATGTATCTTGGGATGACAGAGTGTCACATATCATTTTCGGGTCACTGTGACCTTGACCTCTGACCTAGTTTTAAGAATAATTGCGGCCGGAGCCTAAATCCTAGGATTTGGATGCATCTTGGGATGGCGGAGTATTGTTTACCATTTTCGGGTCACTGTGACCTTGACCTAACCTAGTTTTTAGAATAATCGTGTCTGGAACATATCTCTTATATTATTTGGGTAAGGAATCTCAAATTTGGTAAGTGGATGCATCTTGAGATGACGAAGTGCGGTGTACCATGATCGGGTCACTGTGACTTTGAACTTGACCTCTGACCTAGTTTTTAGAAACTGCATTGAGTCTGGTGCATATCTCCTATATTATTTGATGTAGGAATCCCAAATTTTGGGTGATGATTCCTCTTGGGATGGCAGAGTGGTGCATACCATTTTTGGTCACTTTGACCTTGACATTGACTTCTGGCCTCATTTCTAGGTTTTTCCTGTTTGGAGCATATCTCCTATATTACAGCTTACTTTCCTCAAATGTGTCTTATGCTAGACAAATTCCTTTGGGGGCATTCGTCACGTGTTTGTGACATTTCTTGTCTTATTTTACAGAAGTCCAATGCTTTATTTTAAAGAAAATTGTAATTTTCCAAGGATCCAGAGGGGGTCTATCATTTTTTCCAAGGGGAGGCAGGGGCGTAGCTTGGCTTCAATGAATGTGTAGGTCTAATGGTAGGGGGGTCTGGGGGCATGCTCCCCCAGAAAAATTTTCGGTCCTAGACTGTCCAAATATGGATTTTGCGATTATTTCGCACTTATAAATGCATTCATGCGATTGTTAGAAATTACAGGTAGTTATCACCATCATCGCCCATATGGCCTAATATGCTTATCAAGTTTGATCAACTTACGGTGCTGAAATGCAAAAACAAAATCATCGACCTGGGAGTCAGGGACAGGTATCATACTCTTTTAACCATTTAATGGCCAATCACTACAAAAGTAGTCCGCTTTCTCATCTGCTGAATTGTTTTACAAGCGTCTTCGACAAACAGTGAGAGATCCAGATCTGGGTCTACACTGTTTGCCTCAATACTGACATTAGTCAATAATATTAGCAAATATATGCAACAGAGGACTTAGGCAGACGCGTCTTTCATTTGCAGTTTTTGGCTGGTGCTTTAAGGGTTAGAAGGCTTATAGGAGCCTACATGGTTATATAGCAAGAAGACATGTGACATTGTAATGATCATCCCAAATAAAAGATACAATGTACTGTACATGTATGTTGAAAAACAAGCGACATCAAGTTTCAATATCTAAATGCAGGTAGCAACAAAACTATTAATCACAAGCCAACTTAGAAAAAAACTAATTTTCTGCATTAAATTTGTCTGACACAAACATGTTTATCACCCTGTCAACATCAAGTGTCTGTAGATCATCGCTACGAAGGACAGCCTGGCAGACATCATTGTTGAGCGCAAGTAGTTTTTAATTCTTTTCATGCTACCTTTGGCATGTTGCGGACGTCAGTGGCATGGTCAAAAGGACTCCAATTATGGTGAAAATGCAATTATACAGGTTGCAAAGCTTTGTGCTATGGTTCATTTCCTATTGGGTAGGCTAGCAACATCACGTGACAGCTCGTCCTGGAACGCAAACAACCGTTCTTCTACAGTGGGTAATGGGTGACGTCTGATATCAGGATAATTTGGAATATCTTTCTGATTTACTCACCCCCTACCCCCTCCCCCCTCCATTTTATTGCATTTTTGGTGTTTATATTTTTTTTACTTTCTGAAAAAGTGTAGGCTGCGGCCTACATGGCCTAAAGGAAGCTACGCCACTGGGAGGGGTCCAACTTTTTACAGGGGGGGAGGAGGGGCAATCGCTTATTCCCTATACCCATTTCAGCAGTGTTTCCGCGAGAGTGCGTTTCTTGCGTTTTTGACGATTTATATTTTGTCATTTATAAGTTTCTCTAAAGTAACCCTTCACCCGGAATATAAATTCGACAAATTTGCCTTGATTGACTTCTGTTTGGCCAGGCGACACATCCGATTCTCGGAATTCTAGTGTTTTTTTCCTTATCTTATTGTTTCAAGCTGTATATACCATACATGTACAAATTAATTTGAATAAAATATAATATTTGATCCAATTGAAACCGCTGATGGGTGATTTAAAAAAAAAATGCATCCGAAGTGTGACATTGGGGGTCAAATTTCAAAATTGCTCTATCATTATCTTTTTTACATCCTCTTAACCAGGGAACATCAAAATTTCAGAAACAAATACTGGTTTAAGAATAAAATTTAGGACAATGCTTTAAATTTAATACTTTAATCATTTTTTCCTTATTTTTTACAATTCTATAAGCTACACTTAGCTTGATTATAAACAACACAGGTATGCAGAATTGTAAATATTCTTTCATGAACTGATGAAGTAGTTATGTATACACATTTTCAAAGTAAAATTTAATCTTTCGCTCAAAATTTGCACTTGTAATAAAATTTTATACACCCCTGGATTTTCACTGTGTAGAGGAAAAAGTTTTTCTAATTTAAATAATAAGCATGATTTTTGTTAAAAATTGTTCTTAGATAACAAGTAGGGTATATGAAAAACATAGAACAAATTTCATTTGAATATATAGGATATAAAACATATTAAACACAATAACATATGTTGGTAATGGAATGTGTTACACTTGTGACAAAATCAGAAGAGGGAGTTTCTCCTTTGAATTTTTTATCTCTTATAGATTTTATATAGGATGAAGTGAATTGGCTTCATGGAAATTGATTAAAATGTATCAAACATAAATCAATTCCCTTTTTTAAGCACAAGACTTTAAAAAATGAACTATTCAGATTTGTTTATTAAGCATAGTAAGGAGTTATAAAATGTTAATGTTCAGAAAACAGTTGACAGCACTCATTGTGGGATAAATTATCAATTGAATGATTTGATTGATACCATTTTTGCAATTCTAAAGAATCTGTAACAAATTTAAGGCTTAAATAGAAAGAAATAATTGTGATACACTTGTGACAAGCAAACAAAGGAACTGATTATGACCCTTTTGTCTTTTCTTATCTCTTATACTTTATGTAACCTACTATAGTATGTACAACTTAGCATCTTTTTTGGTTTTCTTCAAGAAATTCCTGTAAATATTTTTTGAATTGTGAAAAAAATACCTTTCCCTCCTTGTGAGTGCATAATTTTATCCTTTTTGTTTACACTATTTTGTGTTTTCTTTGTATTGAAAGAGTGAATAACTACCCTAAATACCAAAATATATCAAATTAATTGTTGAATAGATCATCCTTTGACCAAACACAGGAAAAAGTGAGATGAATTCAATCCATAATATATGTTACACTTGTGACACAAATCACATTTTAAAGTCTACCTGTCTAAATCAAGTTATAGTCTGGTTTAAGATTGTCTGATTTCTTCAGTGTTGAATTTAGCATGATTCCTATCCCAGAATGTAGCTCAAGGATGGCCAGCTTCATAATGAAACTAGTATATTGGCTTGAGGAAGTATCATTCCTGCTGGACCGTAACTAGTATTGACTACACATTTGGTGAAGTTGTTGACTTTTTGTTGTGTTTAAATTATATTTATGCATTCAAGAATTATTAAAAAGACCAAATAAGTAATATTTCATTTAAGATTTGCCATGTATATGCATTTATCACATATTCCTAAAATGTGTTACACTTGTGACATCAGTTAAAATCATGCCACAAAGTCAGCAGCTAAAGGATTTCACCACAATTCCTCATAATGTTTTTTGGGGGCTCCCTTGACCAGAAAAACAGCAAAAAAGCTATGAAATGCAAAACAAATTGAAATGCTGATGGTTGAAACCTTAAATGTTACACTTGTGACATATCTGGGTGGTTTTATTCAGTACTGGCTACATAAAATCATACTTGTTGTTTTATAGGCAAGTTGGTTCCTTTAGAAAGCTTAAAGACAGCTAGTCATTAAAACAGCATTCCTTTTGAATAAAACTTTGTATATTTTATGAGGCAATTCACTTTACTCCAATCATATGAAATTCTGTATGATAAAAATTTGAAAGGGTGTGTTTATAAAAGGTTACAAATTTCCGATTTATCTGGTTTAAAAAAGATGAAAAGATTGTTTTCCTACAGCTTTTATGCTATATTTCAACTGCAATTCACCATTTGACTATACATGAATAGTGTTTAATACAATTTACAGTTGAATTGAAGGTAAGGAAAAAATGTCACAAAAAAGTGTTACCCTTGTGACAATTTGGATGACATTTTTCCATGTAATTTTTGAACGGAACATTCTAAAGCAATGAAACTTGGCATGATGCAAGAAAAAACATTAATTACATATCTTAAAATTAATTTTAACAATAAATCTGCTTTAGATAGTCTATAAACATTGATTATAGAAATGGATGCATTATTTTTGAAATCACCCTGATCCATTTAAGATTTTCATAGCTGAATATTTGGCCTAATAATACTTTTCCATTGTTCAATCTTGGAAATCTGGGTGATATTCATTTGATTTCACGTGATAATATAACTCAATATTTCCCCATCCATATACAATGTAATAGATGGCCCACTCTAGCTTTTCAGCTAGGGGTCAAAGGCTTTAGATTGAACACTGTTTTCCCTGACCTAATATAGGGCCTTGTATATTTTCAGACTGAAAAACAGTAAGGATTTTGCTCGGATAGCTCCACAGACACCAGCTGATCTTAATTGACAGTACATGTATTTGAAAAAAAGGATAAATCCAGACTCAGCAGGACTTTGTTTATATTTAAATGTTCTTCAGAGCATCAACATGCAACAGCTGCCATCCAGCAGTCCAAGTCATTCCAGAATTGCAGGATTAGTATGGCTATCTGTAGCCAGGAGGCTGTAGAGGCTTCTATGATGAACACATACTTCACTGACAAGAGGGACACCGCAGGCAGTTTGGTCCCTCAGCTGAACATGCTGAATGGTGATAAATGAGGTAAGATTTTGACCTTAGTATGAACAGTAAATATTTTTGCGCTGATGAGATTACTGCAATACATTGAGAGACTGACCCAGAATCTAGGTAGCTGTACAATTATCTAAATAAGTAAAACAGATGTGTTTAACACAAATCCCCCACCCACATTCTTCCAGAGCACTGCAAGTCACCAATTGTTATGTACTAAGTACTACTAGTCAATTGTATAGGCTCAAGGTGAGCTATTGTGATCATAGGATGTCCGTCGTCCGTCAACAATTTCCTTTAAATAATGTCTCCTTCTGTACCACTTGGTGGTATTTCACCAAACTACACAGAAATCCTGCTTCAAAGCACTTGATGAGCTATTGTGATCGTTGGAAGTCAGTCGTCGTCTGTGGTCAACATTTGCATCAAAGGACATTTCCTAAGCTACTAGCTGGATTTTGGCCAAACTTGGCAGGAATGATCTTTATATAGCCCTCTTTGATAATTGTTCAAATGATTTTGGTCAACACAGGCTAAAAATAGATTTTCAAGATGAAAAATTTAAAAATGTTCTTGTCTGAAACCACAAGCCATGTAGATTTGATATTTGGTATGTGCATCATCTAAGTGACCTCTACCAAGCTTGTTCAAATTATGCCCATTATGCCCATGGGTCATAAATGGGCCTGTCCCTGGGGTTACATGTGATACATAGGCTTATATAGGGAAAACATAAAAAAATCTTCTTGTCTAAAACCACAAGGCATAGAGCTTTGATATTTGGTATGTAGCATCACCAAGACTAGTGGACCTCTACCAAGTTTGTTCAAATTATGATCCAGGTCCACCAAGTTTGTTCAAATTATGACCCTGGGGCCAAAAATGGTCCTGTCCCAAGGGGCCACATGTTTTACACAGGCTTATGGAAAACATGAAAAAATCTTCTTGTATGAAACCACAAATCATAGAGCCTTGATATTTGATATGAAGTATAACCTAGTAGACCTCTACCAGCTTTGTTCAAGTTATACTCCTGGGGCCAAAAATGTTCCCGCCTCAGTGGTCACATGATTTACTATTTTACATAGGCTTTAATAAGGAAAACTTGAAAAAATCTTCTTGTCTGAAACTACAAGGCTTAGAGCCTTGATATTTGGTATGTAGCATCACCTCACATTATGTCATAGGCTTATAAATATAGAATCAATTTTTTTCAGAATATAGTCATGTTGCATATTAAATTTAAGGGAATGAAGCATACAATAACATGCTAGCTAATATTTTGTGCCAACACACACCCTTGACCCCTGGGGTGTGGTCAAAAGATCATTTTTTTCTTTTCTGAAATTACACGCTGGGTAGGCGCAACAAGAATACAACCGAGGAACTGTGATCAATATTTACATTTTACAGCCGCCGTTTTGGGTAAGTTTAATATTTTATTTTTTTCATAGGAATGCTCAGGTTTCAGTAAAAGTAAGCATGATATCAGTTTTAGGTAAGATCAAAGAAATGTGCTTGGTGTTATATTTGTCCAAAAAATGTGTGAGAGTTGGCTGAAAAATAACATTTTATTTCTGATCATTACTTATTTCAACTTAAAACTGAAAAATATTTATATTTTTTCGCATTCATTGTCGTATTTCGATCTTTCAGAAACAGAAGGGTAAAATTAAATTATTGGTGGATATCCTGTGTGTATTCAATAATTTCTATCTGATAAGTGAAAAGCGCAGTATCTGTTTTAAAGGATGATGGTAATGATACTAAGGCAATCGAAAACTTCATTAATGGCAATCGGTTATCGATAGCAATCAATGTTTTTGGCAATCAATGAGCAATTTTTGTTTGCTTTTGTCCGATATATATATATCCGAGCTTTATAAGTATGTTTTCTGTTTTATATTGATCCATAAACTCAAATCGGACCTGGAAGGCTCAGGATCAAACCCTATGTCACATGCCTACTGTGTGGCCCGACAGTTCAGTGGTAAACATACACCCACATTCTGAGAGGGTCCTGGGTTCAAGTTCAGGACGGGTCATGGGGGGGGTGTGTAGATGACACATGTGAAGAAAAAGCATATGACCAGATGGGGACTCGAACCCGGGACCTATCACAGACCGTGCAAATACTCTGACCACTTAGCTAATGGGCCACACAATGAGCCTGCCAGTTCTACAATATATACGGCAGGGTAGTTGTACTCCTTCCAAGGTCTGTTTGGACATCACCAGACACATCGAAAAAAAAGGTTTTCTTGTGACGGAGCTCATATGAAAGAAAGCTAAGAACCCATTGTCTGCGATCGGCCGACTGTAAGTTCATTTTACTTGTTTATCAGAAACAACACCTGCATAGAACAAATCACGATTCATTTCAGAATAGATAGGCGAAACCAATTTTATTAAAATACTGCTATAAATTATAAAAAAAAAAAACCAGATAAACTGACTTATTTATAACAGCGGCTGTACATACATGTATTGATCGCAGTTCCTCGATTGTGTTCAGCGTTCGATGTTGCCGCCTACCCGGTGTGAATTAGTTGTGTTGCATATCAAATTAAAGGGAATGAAACAGGGTAGATAATCCTTATGTCTAACGAAGTTGAAGTCAATAACTGTTTTGTTGTATGGCGTTTCAACTAAGAATGAAACTTTTCTACTTTTTGTTTTTTTGTTTAAGTTATGTTCAACCTTCAGCCTAAGGACTTTCTCATAAGTTTTATCAACTGTTATTAAAATATTTAAACATAGTATTTTGCATGTTGAAAAGGATACTAATTCTCTGAGTGTGGAACGTAAAATTTAATTAATATAAATTTTTTTTATACTTGTTTTTTCAAAACAAAGATAAATTAACAAACAAGATAATACAAAACTGTTTTCAAAAAGATCATGAAAGTCTTTAATTTACCTGTTGGGATGTGAAACAGCAAATCATGTCAATTTCATGCAGCACATGTTAGTTTTATATTAATCATGCTATTTTTAGCTCTACAGATGGTGATATTAGTGTCAAAATATTAACTTCTGGAAACTAGTTTGAGCTGGTTTTCATGCAATATTAACTTGTAGGCCAGTTTAGACCAGTTTTCAGGTAGACAGAGATTTATGAAGACAAATTGAGCCAATCAGGAGGGTCCGATGATTAACCCAAATCAGCAGAAATCACCAAGAAATCACCAGATAAAAATAAGAAAAAACTACCTTTTTATTGTTAGTTTAATGTCATAATATAATAAGAATTAGTATAATAAGCTTATTCCTACTTTGATTTTAAAAAGAAATGAAAAAAATGTTATGATTTCACTTTCAAATTCAGTGCACAGTGAATTCACCGAAATCACCAGATAAAAATAGGAAATCACAATTTCATTATTAATTTAATGCCATAATTGGATAGTAAGTAAGTAAGTAAGTAAGTAAATAAGTAAGTAAGTAAGTAAGTAAAGTCTTTATTTAAAGAGGGTGACAACATTTAGTAGTACAACTAATCTTCCATGAGGCCCTCAAAATAAATAGTATTTACACACATAAAAAAAAACAAAAAACAAAAAAACAACAATTCTACACAAACTATCAAATTAAATTGTTTAACCCTGTACTTCTGAGCAAATATAGCTAAATTTTGGCAAGACCGTAAACTGAATGCAAAACTGTGGATCCCGATCAGCTGATCAGTTTCCACACTGTTAGTGCTTCCAAAAACAGGATATATCTAGGTTCAGCAGGACAAGGGTTAATTTGATATTTACACAAGTGCATTTATTATAATATAGTAACCCTATTTATCTTGACAAGCATCCGTTTCTATTTTACTCTGCTTGCTGGAAATTTTTTGATATTTTTGTCATCTGCTGTCTTTTTTAAAATTAATTTACTATATAGTTCTCAGAGAGTCAAACAGTTTGGATTTAGATCTGGCCCAATATTTTGTTGGTCCTGATTTGGTTCCAAAACTGTTTGCAAAGGTTATCAGCAGACAACAATTGCAGGCAGAGTAACTTCAGCAGTGTTTATTTAACCAACTTGCAGGGTACCACTTATTTGTATGCCTTTGCAAGCAAAGTAGAAAACAATATACATCCTGATCAGCTGGCTTCAGGACCAGGAAAATGTTTAGGTATTTTGTCATCTGTTGTCTCTTCTAAATTAATTTACTATATAGATTACCATATAGATCACCATCAGAGAGTCAAACAGTTTGGATCCAGATCAGGTCTGACATTTTGTCGGTCCTGATCTGGCTTAAACTGTTTGCAAAGGTTATCAGCAGACAACAATTGCAGGCAAAGAGTAACTTTAGCAGTGTATATCTAACCAACTTGCAGGGTACGGTAAGCGCAATGTTTACCGCCGTCGCCCTGGGCCCTGTTATCTGTTAAACTAACGGTACAGGAGCAAACATTGAAGGCATTATACCACTTATTTGTATGCATTTACAAGCAGAGTAGAAAACAATATACATCCTGATCAGCTGACTTCAGGACCAGGCAAATGTTTAGGTATTTTGTCATCTGCTGTCTTTTCTAAATGAATTTACCATATAGTTCCTTAATGATCACCATCAGAGAGTCACATACAGTTTGGACCCAGATCAGGTCTGACATTTTGTCGGTCCTGATCTGGCTCTAAAACTGTTTGCAAAGGTTATCAGCAGACAACAATTGCAGGCAAAGAGTAACTTCAGCAGTGTATATCAAACCAACTTGCAGGGTACAGTAAGCGCAATGTTTACCGTTGTCGCCCTGGACCCTGTTACCTGTTAAACTAACGGTACCGGGAGCCAACATTGAAGGCATTATACCACTTATTTGTATGCATTTACAAGCAGAGTAGAAAACAATATACATCCTGATCAGCTGACTTCAGGACCAGGCAAATGTTTAGGTATTTTGTCATCTGCTGTCTTTTCTAAATGAATTTACTATATAGTTCCTTCATGATCACCATCAGAGAGTCATACAGTTTGGACCCAGATCAGGTCTGACATTTTGTCAGTCCTGATCTGGTTCTTAAACTGTTTGCAAAGGTTATCAGCAGACAACAATTTCAGGCAAAGAGTAACTTCAGCAGTGTATATCTAACCAACTTGCAGGGTTCCACTTAATAGTATGCATTAACAAGCAGAGTAGAAAACAATATGCATCCTGATCAGCTGGATAATAATTTGAATAATAAGCTTATTTCTACTTTGATTAAAATATGAAAAAAAATGTACATTTCAATTTCCAATTCAAGGTATGCCGAAATCACCAGAAAAAAGGAAATATCCATTTTAATGTTAATTTTATGCCTTTATATGATATAAATGATAGTAGAATAATTGATATGTTTACAAAAGGCTTATATTTTAATGTGCCAGCAAATAAATATTTCAATAAAAAATATAGCAACACATTATAGCAATTTGAAAGTGATTTTTTTTATCAACATATTTTTAAAAACAGACTAGAAATAAGCATATTATACTAATTCTTATCATATTTTTGCATTAAGTAAACAATAAAAAGGTGATTTCTTACTTTTATCTCGTGATTTCGGTGATTTTCTGATGATTTCGGTGATATCTGTTGATTTCGGTTAATCATGGCACCGAATCAGGAGATGGGATCCTCTCCAGTTATATAACAATATGTCATATTGGTTTGTGCAATATTTTTTTCAGGGTGAACAGCATCTCACAGATAAGATAGTTTGGTCTCAGAGAAAGTCCAGTTCTAAGGAGTCCATTGACCACAGTCACCAACTTACAGCAATATCTGATGTGATTCAAGGGAATTATACCTCTTTCATTTTAATGTTTGATAAGAGTACAGATTTGTTACTCACTGAGCCAAATTTTAACTACTCAGTATGGTCTCAGCAAGAGTTGAACATATAACATCTTTCTTGGCCATTAGGACTCTATTCCAATATTGAATCCCTAACCCATGATTTCTGGATGTGATAAATAAGGAACAAGTTCTGCTGGACAAACTGATTGGCTTGTCGAATGATGGCCAGTGATGGGCAGCTTCAATGTCAGCAGGAAATCAGGAGTGGTACAAGACACTTTAACCTGAGACTGATTGGTACTGGTTCAACACAGAAGACCCATCCCGACATGACTGAAAAATTATTGACTGGTTGAAGAAACAAATCATCCATAATCAAACACTTTGGATCGAGATTAGAACCGACTTCAGTGTTAAATCCATTAAATTTTCAGTGGTCACTTTCATGTGATTTCAGATGGAAAAACACTGTCTAATATTTGCCCATTTGCATGATGTTGATGATGGCCAACTCTACCTTTAGCAAGGGGGCATTTGATACAAAAGGGGGCCACTTAAAGGGGGCCAGTGGTCGCCTCTAGATTTTGCAGAGGTAATCAGCAGACAACAATAATAGGCAAAAAGTTAACTCATAAAGTGCCACATACAATTTGCAGCAGACGACAATTGCATATTTTGCTGCTTTTTCAAAGAATAAAAAAACAAATAAGGCACGACGTTTCATGAGAATAGTCTGCTGGCAGACGATTCTCATGAAATATCATACCTTATTTTTTTCAAAAATTAGGAAAGTTGTCGCCATATTTGTCATCTGCTGCAGTTGTGATTGGTGCTTTAAGGGTTAAATAGAAAAGACTGAAGAAATAATCAAATGTCATCTGTTTTAATAAAATGCATAATTTTAAGCTGTATAACTTTTAAATATTGAAATAGATGAGTTTATATGTACATGGAGTTTGGTCTAACATAAGTCCAGATAAGTGAACTTTTATTGACAAAATTGTGAGAACATATGCAATTTTTCAATCATTTGAACATTTGTTTTGGGTGCTCAAAAGAACCGTCTCATTGAGACGGCTCTTTTGAGCATCAAGAAAATTGTTTTTTGATATGATTTTTAAGCACATTCAACTGGATACCTAATGTGTATTAGCAATTTTCTATAATGGACTTAACTGATAAGAGACTGCCTGCAGCCAAATCAAGGACAGGTGCCATACTGGGATTTAGTCATATAGTACACAGGTATAGGTTAACCGCTCAATAGCCCTTCAAAAGCCTCTATATCACCAAATGAGAGTTTTTATCTAAACATCCAGAATATCTGTTCTGGTTGTTTTATTTTATGTGATTCATTACATCCCACGAACAATCTTTCAGCTATAAAGGGATGGGTCTTCCTGGGTTGAACCAGGACTAAGCTAGGATTAATGTGTCCTGCTCAAGGACACAACGCAGTGATGCCGGTGATGCTCTAACTCGGGGGCCATCTGTCTCGAGTCAAGCACTCTACCACTGAGCCACTGCACTCCTGGTTTTGGTTTTGAAATAACAATTTGAAAATTATTTTCTTATAAGCACTTTCATCTGGAGGCCAAATAGTGGATTTGGAATTGGACATATTAAGTCACCTGGCTATGAAGTGCTCAAACTGAGCTATACATTTAATATTGCCTTCAAATATGTCTGCAAGATGTGAATGGTGTGTCTGTCATTTGTGTGTCAAGACAAGAGGCCCTTCTGAACACTAAACTTAGCATGTGCATTTTCAATTGACAGTCATTCCTGGTCTGCATCCAAAATGTTTGACATTCTAATTGAGTTCCTGAAAGAATTTTTGCAAAAGACATAAAAAGTATTCAACTAGTTAAAAAAGATCTTTTTGGTTTTAATGGTCAGCAGACCTCAAAACATGAATGTGGGCATGACTGGATTTGTTCATCTAAATTGAAGTGTTCTTGTCACCCTGGCAACAAATAGCAGGCTTCTGACCACATGGTGAGGCTATTACCTGGTGACTTATCCCAATAAACACCGAAATTTCAGTTTTACACTGTCAATCACATACCAGCTTTAGCAAACAGTGTAGATACAGATGAGAAGCAGCTAATAAGGAAAGAGTTAAATCATTATAGTCCTTTAAGATAGTCTTCTGGAATTACGTTTTAGTGAATATATTATTTTGTTCAAAGAACAAAAAAAATAGTCCCTGATCAGACTGCATTGAATTTTTTTATATAAATCTTTACATGCGACATACTTAGTGATTTTGTTGTCGTCTGCTGACTCCTTTCAAAATAAATATTTTCAAGAAATTTCAGGAAAAAAATCAAGGTTTCAAATTGTATGGATCCAGATCAGGACCAAACATACTGTTGGTCCTGATCTGACTCCAAACTGTTCATGAATGTTATCAGCAGATGACAAAAGTTTGATGATCAGTTGTTTCCAAAAACGGGATATATCTAGGTTCAGCAGGACAAAGGTTAATTTGATATTTATGCAAGTGCATTTATTATAACATAGTAACCCTATTTGTCTTTGACAAGCATCCATTTCTATTTTACTCTGCTTGTTGGAAATAATTTAGGTATTTTGTCATCTGCTGTCTTTTCTAAATTAATTTACTATATAGTTCCTTCATTATCACTATCAGAGAGTCAAACAGTTTGGATTCAGATCAGGTCTGACATTTTATCGGTGCTGATCTGGTTCTAAAACTGTTTGCAAAGGTTATCAGCAGACAACAATTGTAGTCAAAGAGAAACTTCAGCAGTGTATATCTAACCAACTTGCAGGGTTCCACTTAGCCTGGGTCCAGTCGTCAATATTTTGGCAATATTTTCTAATGCTTATATTCTAAAACAATAAGTGAATAAAAATATACCACATCAAAGGTATCGGTTGTCTGTTATTGATTTTGATTAATATTGACGCCTGGGGACATCGGTGGTATTTTCCTTTGATAATCCGATCAGCCGATTAATCTAATTATAGCCTGCTGCTTTAGTGTGACGTAATAAAGATGATAACGAGACACCGATCCGATAATGAGGATGCCATTATCAAACAGCTGATCATGGAAACTCCGCGAAAAAAACGTGAATAAAGATGGAATTTGTTTACTTGGTTCGAGACCGATTGATCCAAAAACAAAGGACGCAGAGATGAAACTGAAATGTCAAAAATATAGCGAAATTTCAAAGGATACGACGTTTTTCTCGGATGTATTGTGTTTATCTCGACCGTGTCTCGAAGCTATATACACAATATACAATGTGTATTTTCGTTCGAGCCCGTAATTAAATGCGTGTCTCGCAAAGGCAAAACACAACTACTTAACAAATACACCAAAGTCGTAAAACGCTGTTTCAATTTAAATCATCGTCCACAAAGTGCATTCGATGATAGGACAGAGTGGTAATGTTTGTTTTCACTGGGATTCCTGTTACTATTTATAGCACAATATAGTTATCCGATAGCGTTATCGTTCTTGGCATTACCCCACAAAATTTGAGGAAAAATCCAGGTGGCGCTGTCGATAGAAATCGAAGTTCCCCAGGCTGTCATTTTTGACCAAGTAACGGAAAAATAAAAAATAAGAAAAAATGATCAGACTGGAACCCAGGCTAGGTTCCACTTAGTAGTATGCATTTATAACCAAAGTAGAAAACAATATGTATCCTGATCAGCTGGTTTCAGGCCAGCTGATTCAGATCTATACTGTTTTCAAAACAAGTTATACCCAGGTACAGCATGGTATGGGCCATTTTACATTATTTACAGGTAATCATATTTCTTTAATTTTTATTTTTGTTAATTTTCTCCGAATTTTATGCACATAAAATTCGACAAAAACACAGAAGAAATTTAGGATACTGCCTGATTATGACTATTTCCTATGAGTGTAGATCCAGATCAGCTAGCTTCTGAAGGGAGCGCAGTGGCTCAGTGGTAGAGTGCTTGACTCGAGACCGAAGGGCTGCGTGTTCGAGCCTCACCGGCGTCACTGCGTTGTGGTCCTTGAGCAAGACACATTTATCCTAGCTTAGTACTGGTTCAACCCAGGAAGAACCGTCCCGCATAACTGAAAGATTGTTGAGTGGACGAAAAGAATCAAATCAAACAAACAAAAACAAAGCTAGCTTCTGAGAGGCCAGCTGATCAGGATCCACACTGTAAGGTGCAAGAATTGTCATAGGTAAAATAATAAATCGATAGAAGAGAAATGAACAAAATATTCACTAAAAATATATATACAAACTACAAACATGTACTTAAAATGAATAGTTTAGCATTTTAAAAGGATTTTTGCTTGGGAGTATTTATTGTGGGAGTATCATTTTGGGAGCAGACATAGACGGCACCTTCAGGTGTGTAAAAACAAAAACCTTACACCCTAGTGCACATTATGTTTACTAAGTTTAGACATAGAGTGCATTAATAGTGAACATCATGCAATTCACATCACAACTTAAGTTATAATTCATTACTCGAATATTAAGCGAATAAAGAAATGTGCTTCATGCAAGATTGTCATTTTGTATCCTGCTTGATAACTTATATCACTTTAACTATCCTTGTGAGCAAAGACTTTTGTCATCTGCTGATAACCTTTGCAAACAGTAAGGACCTAGATCTGGAACGAGAAGAATGTCGATCCTGATCTTGATCCAAAAGGATTGACACTCTAATAGTGCGTTCCTGAAAGAATTTATTGAAAAAAGTAATTTAAAAAAAAAAGTCAGCAGACGACAAAAAAGTTTATAGATAAAGATCATTCTGGTTCTATTGTATTGTTATAATTCATAACTCGAAAATATTAAGCGAATAAAGAAATGTGCTTCATGCTAGATTGTCATTTTGTATCCTGCTTGATAACTTATGTTATTTTGAATTATATCATTTTAACTATCCTTGTTAACTAGGTTGCAAGGCAGTAGACATTAGAATAAAACCCCGTATTATTAGCTTTTGGATGAATATTGTGAATGGTAAACAAACAAAACTATCAAAATGGTTATACTTACTTCTACTAGGAGAATATGATGGTGGCATCCATCAACATAAATGGATCCATTTTATTAAGCATATTCTAATATCTGTAGGGCGTCCCGATCTTTTAAACAAGGAAGTCATTGAAAACCCAAAATCAATCAAAAATCAATTCTCTAAAACTCTATCAGACCTTTATGTTCAGGAGTGGCATAACAAAGTAACTTCATCCTCTAAAGGAAAGAATTATACTCTTTTCAAGCAAGATTTAAATTTTGAAAATTACCTAATCAAATTAAATAGGAAACACTGTTCTTCATTGTTAAAGTTTAGGTAAAGTAATCATTGGCTTCCGGTTAAAACTGGTCGCTGGGAAAACACACCTTTAGAAGACAGAAAATGCACATTATGTAGCAAACATGATATCGGTGACGAATTTCACTATCTTTTTGTTGTTGATCACTTTATATCTGACAGAAAGAAATATTTAAGATCATATTTTTACAAAAGTCCTAACATTATAAAATTCAAAGAACTATTTTCTTCAGCAAATACCAGGAAGCTTGTAAAGTTATCAAGTTTTGTAGAAATTATAATGAATAAATGTTCATGTGCAGCCTAACCCTAAAAGAGTCAATCATTACGATGATATACTTCTTACTATGTCTTGGCTTAATATTTCATGGGAATAACCTGATTATAGACAACTCACATGATATGTCAAATCATGCGAATTGTCTATAATCAATAATGTGAAGCCTTATTTTGTTTCCTAATGAAGCAACAACAGTCGATTATGTTGCCTACTGTAAGTTATAGAAGGCTCTTTCAGGGTTGATTTTGCTCGCATTTTAACTTTCACCTTTTTCATGCTCTTTGTACTCATGTATATTATGTATATCATGTATATGCTTTGTTTTTGTATCTTATGCCTTTACGCTATCTATGAGTGGTCTGAGTTTTATGTCAATAAAATATGAACTGTTCTGTTAACAAAGACTTTTGTCATCTGCTGATAACCTTTGCAAACAGTAAGGACCCAGATCAGGGCCGAGAAGAATGTTGATCCTTATCTTGATCCAAACCGACTGACACTCTAATAGTGTGTTTTTGAAAGAATTTATTGAAAAAAGTTTTTTAAAAAAAAGTCAGCAGACGACAAAAAGTTTATAGAAAAAAGATTTTTCTGGTTCTATTGTTTTGTATTTGAATTTAAGGTACAACTTGCATTTTATATTGTAGAACTGTGACCTATGTCACTGTACAGAAATGTGTAGAAAGACCCTTGTTACTGTGTATAACATTTTATCAGACAGACAATGTCGTCTGCTGATAACCTTGCAAACAGTTAGGACCAAGATCAGAACCAATTGAAAGTCATTCCTGGTCTGCATCCAAAATGTTTGACATTCTAATTGAGTTCCTGAAAGAATTTTTGCAAAAGACATAAAAAGTATTCAACTAGTTAAAAAAGATCTTTTTGGTTTTAATGGTCAGCAGACCTCAAAACATTTGGATTTGTTCATCTAAATTGAAGTGTTCTTGTTACCCTGGCAACAAATAGCAGGCTTCTGACCACATGGTGAGGCTATTACCTGGTGTCTTAATCCCAAATAAACACCGAAATTTCAGTTTTACACTGTCAATCACATACCAGCTTTAGCAAACAATGTAGATACAGATGAGAAGCAGCTAATAAGGAAAGAGTGAAATCATTAAGGTCCTTTAAGATAGTCTTCTGGAATTACCTTTAAGTGAATATATTATTTTGTTCAAAGAACAAAAAAAATAGTCCCTGATCAGACTGCATTGAATTTTTTATATAAATCTTTACATGCGACATACTTAGTGATTTTGTTGTCGTCTGCTGACTCCTATCAAAATAAATATTTTCAAGAAATTTCAGGAAAAAAATCAAGGTGTCAAATTGTATGGATCCAGATCAGGACCAAACATACTGTTGGTCCTGATCTGACTCCAAACTGTTCATGAATGTTATCAGCAGATGACAAAAGTTTGATGATCAGTTGTTTCCAAAAACGGGATATATCTAGGTTCAGCAGGACAAAGGTTAATTTGATATTTATGCAAGTGCATTTATTATAACATAGTAACCCTATTTGTCTCGACAAGCATCAATTTCTATTTTACTCTGCTTGTTGGAAATTATTTAAGTATTTTGTCAACTGCTGTCTTTTCTAAATTAATTTACTATATAGTTCCTTCATTATCACTATCAGAGAGTCAAACAGTTTGGATTCAGATTAGGTCTGACATTTTGTCGGTGCTGATCTGGTTCTAAAACTGTTTGCAAAGGTTATCAGCAGACAACAATTGTAGGCAAAGAGAAACTTTAGCAGTGTATATCTAACCAACTTGCAGGGTTCCACTTAGTAGTATGCATTTATAACCAAAGTAGAAAACAATATGTATCCTGATCAGCTGGTTTCAGGCCAGCTGATTCAGATCTATACTGTTTTCAAAACAAGTTATACCCAGGTACAACATGGTATGGGCCATTTTACATTATTTACAGGTCATCATATTTCTTTAATTTTTATTTTTGTTAATTTTCTCCGAATTTTATGCACATAAAATTCGACAAAAACACAGAAGAAATTTAGGATACTGCCTGATTATGACTATTTCCAATGAGTGTAGATCCAGATCAGCTAGCTTCTGAGAGGCCAGCTGATCAGGATCCACACTGTAAGGTGCAAGAATTGTCATAGGTAAAATAATAAATCGATAGAAGAGAAATGAACAAAATATTCACTAAAAATATATATACAAACTACAAACATGTACTTAAGATGAATAGTTTAGCATTTTAAAAGGATTTTTGCTTGGGAGTATATATTGTGGGAGTATCATTTTGGGAGCAGACATAGACGGCACCTTCAGGTGTGTAAAAACAAAAACCTTACACCCTAGTGCACATTATGTTTACTAAGTTTAGACATAGAGTGCATTAATAGTGAACATCATGCAAGTCACATAACAACTTAAGTTATAATTCATTACTCGAATATTAAGCGAATAAAGAAATGTGCTTCATGCAAGATTGTCATTTTGTATCCTGCTTGATAACTTATATCACTTTAACTATCCTTGTTAGCAAAGACTTTTGTCATCTGCTGATAACCTTTGCAAACAGTAAGGACCCAGATCTGGAACGAGAAGAATGTCGATCCTGATCTTGATCCAAAAGGATTGACACTCTAATAGTGCGTTCCTGAAAGAATTTATTGAAAAAAGTAATTTAAAAAAAAGAAGTCAGCAGACGACAAAAAAGTTTATAGATAAAGATCTTTCTGGTTCTATTGTATTGTTGTAATTCATAACTCGAAAATATTAAGCGAATAAAGAAATGTGCTTCATGCTAGATTGTCATTTTGTATCCTGTAAACAAACAAAACTATCAAAATGGTTATACTTACTTCTACTAGGAGAATATGATGGTGGCATCCATCAACATAAATGGATCCATTTTATTAAACATATTCTAATATCTGTTGGGCGTCCCGAATTATAATGAATAAATTTTCATGTGCAGCCTAACCCTAAAAGAGTCAATCATTACGATAATATACTTCTTACTATGTCTTGGCTTAATATTTCATGGGAATAACCTGATTATAGACAGTTCACATGATATGTCAAATCATGCGAATTGTCTATAATCAATAATGTGAAGCCTTATTTTGTTTCTTAATGAAGCAACAACAGTCGATTATGTTGCCTACTGTAAGTTATAGAAGGCTCTTTCAGGGTTGATTTTGCTCGCATTTTAATTTTCACCTTTTTCATGCTCTTTGTACTCATGTATTTTATGTATATCATGTATATGCTTTGTTTTTGTATCTTATGCCTTTACGCTATCTATGAGTGGCCTGAGTTTTATGTCAATAAAGATATGTTCTGTTCTGTTAACAAAGACTTTTGTCATCTGTTGATAACCTTTGCAAACAGTAAGGACCCAGTTCAGGGCCGAGAAGAATGTTATAATCCCAAATAATTGGTATGTTCTAGAATGTTCTAGAAAGTCTCAGTCCAGTTCCAATTCTGCTTGAATAGAACTTCCTGGGATTTTGTGGTACTTCACTTTACATGGTATTTAATGGAATTCCATTAAATCCCAAAAGTTGGAACAATTGGTATTTTCTGTCACTATCTGGAACTGGAAAATCCCAGAAAGTCTCAAATAATTCTGCTTAAAATATAAGTGGGATTTTATGTTACTTTCTGGAATAAATATTCCATTTAATCCCAGAAAGTCCCAGTAGGTACTTTAAATGGGATTATTAAGATTTTCTGGGACTTCATCAATTCAACACATCCATATAATTCGGGATTAAATGGAATCTTTTGGTACTGCTAGTAAATAATTTGGTTCCATTTAATACCAAATAATCCCAACCTAGATTTGCTTAGGACCATTATATTCTGAACTCAGTCTGACCTTGAAATATGATATAACTGTGTTAACCTGGTTCTCTCATTAATGACTCAAGCTGAAATTCTTTAATCTTGCAGGAAACCAGAAAAAGATTCAAATAAACCTCATGGTTTGCAAGGCTCTAACTATTTGATAAATCCTGTGTTAATTTTGGATATATACTGCATAAACTGCACAAAATAAATCCTACAACAGACAATGTGAGTAAATAGAACATATTTCTATGCTTATAAATTATACTTGCATGAGACTTTTCATCATATAATTTAGTTTCTCAGAAACAAAGCCATTTGTAGTTGTTTCTTTCTTTAAATGCTGATGAAAGACGCTTAATACTGAATTGTGTTCATTATGGTTATACAATTTTACCATTATCATTATTATTTACAGCAGCATTTATGGCAGTACAACACTTAGTTAGTGTGGTACATGTAAGCAGGTTAATTACTGAATTTACAGGATAATCAGGCTGATCATTGGGGCTTATTTTTATTTGATTTTTTTTATCCATTCTCTTTTTAAAAGGTGTTGGAGATATTGCGATTGCCTTCGTCTGTATATCAGGTTTTTGTTTGTTATGCTATCTTCTAAACAACTGGACAGATTATCCAACCAAATTTGTTGAGCAACTGGTGTATGCAACTGGTGTATGCAACAGCAAAATTCCAATACCCCAATGATGTGGGATGTAGGTCAAAAGTGTCCTTCGGTCTGCCCATTTGCCTGCAATACTTTCACCTTGCAAACGGTTTGTTTGTTTTGTTGCTTTACGTCCCAAGTCAACAGCTATGGTCATGGCGGGACAGTTAGTTCACCTAACCATACTTTTTCCTGGGCAAGCTTTAACAAGCAGTTAACCAGTACTTCGTGCACATACTTTCACTTGTAACTGACAACAACCCTTCTTGAATGATTCAGCGGAAGGGAGGAGAATGACCGTAGAAATTATTTCATGATCAATCTCCACGAAAGTACGGGACCGGGTTGGGATTCAATCTCGCGACCCCTGGATTCAGACTCACATCTGTTGCCAGACACGTTACCCACTGCGCAAACGGTCATACTGAATCCAACCAAATTTGTTTGGTGACTTACTTGCACAAGTGGGTGAGCAGGAGCATTACTGTTTTTTGCTTTTTGGATCCCCTTTGCATGGGCCTCAGAGAGTGTGCATTTTCTGGCTAAATTGCAGTCTCTTTCTGAATTGCTGGGTAGAACTCAACCAATTTTGTGCACAACTTAAACAAATTGTGTATACAAGAACTTATTTTTGGGTACCCCACTCAGAGGCGCCATATAATGGGGTCAAAAGTATCTGCCCATTCTTCTTTTATGCTAATCCAAACATGCTGGGCTGAATTCAACCTAATTTGTTGAAAGGTCGACTTTCTCACAAGTGGGGAGTGGTAAAGAACATTAATTTTTTTAACCTTCCAGCCAAATTTTCGATTATCCGAAACTACTGGGTTATTCGAAGACTACGGACAGTCCTGACTTTTTTCTCTATTATCTATTGCAATAAAACTACCTATTATTCGAATTTCGATTATCCGAAAAATTCAATTTTTCGAAGTGATTTGTCGGTCCCGATAAAAGAAATGGCTATTAAATTTCCTTTCAAGATTCGAAGTCCAAATGTCACGCATGGTGATCATGATTTCTTTGTTTGGTCGAGTTTATTTTTATTATATAGATTAATAATAAGAAAAAAATAGGTGAATGCCATTACAATAATACTTCATCAGTGTTGACGTGGTCTATTGTCATATACAGCATGGATGTTGGTGACCTGATTTTGAATGAAACGATTCAAATCTGAATATCGATATATAAACAAACAGGTTTTAAAATATTAAAACCAAACCAATAATGTATATGATGTATATATGTTCAATGTTTCTATCTTGCTTTTGTAATTGTGCTTTATTTGTATGCTCTTCACATGTGGAGGAAATAAAGAATATTATTATTATCATTATTTTTATTATTATTATTATTATTATTATTATTATTATTTTATTAAGGTCGTCTGCAATGATGGTTTTGTTTGATGTTTTTTAAATGTCTAATTATGGGCAATAAATGAGCTAAACTTGATTTTAATTGGATCTTCTCATCCTTTGATTTATTCTTGACCACTGTTTACATTATATTTAATATAGAATACAAGTATGTCTACAGAATTCTAAAGGGCCCTTACTTAGACTACAGTTATAATTCTGTCTGATTACTCTACTGGTTGTGATGAGATGAGACGAGCAATTATTATGCTACACAAGCAGATATAATGATAGATATTGTATACGACTTGGATAAGGATTAGTTAAGATATTTTAAAACATTTAACCAATTTAACAAATACTAAATTGTCATGTTAAAATAGAAACTATTATTTTCCACGCCCCTCTATCTATATCGTAGTATTATACATATATGGAAATATTGAAAAAGTTTATATATAACATCTGTAAAAAAGGTCTTGATAATAGAGCAATGAATTGCTTCCTAAGATTAAAGCACCAAAGCCCAGAGATTTATAAGAAACCATGCGAAAAATATTCATTTCTCTTTGAAATATCATCTCTTACACCAAGTCAATGGCCTTGCTAATTTATTATGTTAGGTAACATAAGTTACAACCTGTAACACAACCTGTAACAAGTACTCCTATCTTGTTGTTTAACATGCAAAATCTATGATTCTTTATTATATGAGCAAGACTATCAAAATATGGAAGATTTTATATAATTTTTACGTAAATAATACCTACCAAATTGGGCTCCTTAAAACTTGGGCCAGTGTTGTTTAATTGCTTATATAAGGCAATGCATTTAAGATAGATAAACACACTTTGTTTTTTTTTCTATAAGCCAAATAAGTGTGTTAGTACAACTAGATTAAAAGCATTTTAAAAATTCACAAATCAGCTGTAAAATTAAATGCTATTGGTCACAGTTACCGTTTTTAAAGGGTAGTTTTATGTAAGTAACGCACATAACACATTAGGATGCCGTAATTTTGCTTTAAAACTTTTATCTGCAGCTTAGGTATCCAGCAGGCAGACTATATGCGTGATTTAAATAGTAAGTTTAATGCCTTCTTTCTGTAGCACAGCCTTTTAACTTTTCATTTTCTGAATTTTATATGGTAACATATGTAACAGACTGTCAGAGGCAAACACCAAATCGTACACATGCAAACATCTCTTATTCTACGCAGCTCGAAATGCTCTTTTAAGATACGATGTGTCTGCAAAATTCTTTAGCGGGGAGAAAAACATTCTCAGCCATCAGTCTAACAATGATACATTGCCATTTTGGTAACGTATATTTTAGGATTTCCCACCAAGGGAGAAATTGAAATCTCTCTGTTTTGATATAAAACTCTCACAACTTTGAACACAGAGTGTAAAATGCTTCTTTGAGCTAAAAACTTAAAATATTATTTTTGGATAAAAAACCCCGCAGGGTTTTTCTCCCATTTTATTTTGTGGGGGAAAAACCCCGCGGGGGAAAAACCCTGCGGGGGAATTTTCTTTTTCCTCTAGAGGCACAATATAATGCTGAAAGTTTTTGATATACCTTTTATTATGCATTGTGATGAATAATAATTCAAAAAAGTCAATTTGAATTTTTCAAAAAACCCTGCGGGGTTTTTCCCCCACAATCTGAAATGGGAGAAAAACCCCGCGGGGGAAATCAAAGTTTTGAATTAAGCCATATCAATCATTTTCTGCAATAATTACAATCAAACAAACTTGTTTCTTGAACAAATTTTAATATTTATTTTTTTGAAAAAACCCTGCGGGGTTTTTCCCCCATTTGAAAATGTGGGGGAAAAACCCCGCGCGGGGTTTTAAAAACCCCGCGGGGTTTTTGAAAAACCCCGCGGGGTTTTTAACTTTGATCATTTTTTTCATTATGATGGCATATATTTTTTTAGTCATAATCATATATGTTTTGCTCCCTTATGTCTGTATTTATGTATTTTAGTGGTTTTGAGTCTTTTGCACCACTAGAAAGATGATGTGATTTTGCCAAATTCTGGTGTGGCAAAAAAAAACTGGTGGCTGTTTTACCTGACGGTGCCTAGTTTTTTACGTAATTAATATGACTTCCTCAAGTAATTCTTCCAAAAGTACTCGTCCTACAGGACGAGAGCTTTGGGGAGAATTACTCGTCCGTTCTAAATATCACTTGTAATTACTAGTGGACGAGTGGACTTTTTGTCCCCTTGGTACCCTTGTCCTGCTGAACTCGGATATATCCTCTTTAGTAAAATAGTGTAGATCTAGATCATGTGGCCTCCTGTAGCCATTTGATCAAAATCTTCACTGTTTTACGTGGAGCCTCAGAATCTGTCACTTTTTTGTTGAAAAATCACGACCAAACTGGCTAGAAAATAGAAATTTTTATTTAATTTATTTAGCAGGACTCAGTTTCTTATGTTGTGATATATAATTGTACTTTGATATTTTCTTTGTAGGAAGAAGTTGACGAAGCCATGGAAGTGGAAGAAAGTGTATGTGACAAGTCTGTGCAGGTGGATGATTGCAACATGCAATATGTTTTGGATTGTGGACATCCCTGTGTCATGTGTATGCACAGAGACAATATTCCATTATCAGCTTTAAATAAGGATCATTGTTATTCTAGTGTTTATGATAGTGTTGTGAATGATACTGCTGAGCCCAGTGTTAAAATTAGCTCAGCAAAATCTGCTGATACATGTAGTGAGCAGGATTCTCAACAACAGTTACAGGTAAATGATTTGTCATGTTTTGTTGGAACATCATCTACCCCTATAAAGAAAGTAAGTATTCCACTTTCATCAAACTTGGAAACTGTGAATATGGAAAATGATGATCTTTTGGATCTTTCTGTAGTTAGCAATACATACAGAGATGATTCAAAAGATCAGACATTTGAACTGCCCTCAGACTTGGAATCTGAAGCTGAATCATTATGCAGTGCAGATGGCTGTAATTATATTGATTCTGTTGAAGATAAAAAGTTCATTGTTTTTAATTCATGCTTGCCGGATTTATTTGTTAGGCTAAAATGTGCAGAGTGTGATTCTGCTGTCGATCCAGATGATATCCAAAGGGACGAATCTGATGGCACACTCATACGATGCTCGGTGTACTGTTCAAGTGGTCATTTAATTATCAGGTGGGCGTCTCAGCCAATTTTTGGTAAGATGCCTGCTGGTAATTTATTGGCATGTGCAGCCACCCTTTTTTCTGGTCAGACATATTCTCATATATCACAGTTTGCATCTTTCCTGAATTTAAAGTTTGTATCCCATACAACATATGACAAAATCCAGCGGCAAAATCTTATGCCTGTAATTATGCACACATGGTCAACATTTCAGAATGAAATACTTAAACAGGTCAAAGACAGTGGAAGAATGCTTCGTTTAGCAGGGGATGGCAGGTGTGACAGCCCTGGGTACAGTGCCAAATATTGCACATACTCCTTATTGGACATGGATTCTGATACAGTTGTTACATTTGTTGTGATTCAAGTCAATGAGACAGGTAGTTCATGTAGGATGGAGGTGGAAGGCTTTCGTCGTTGCATGAACTACTTGTTGGAGCTTGGCTTTACCATTGAGGTTCTTGCTACAGATCGCCATGTTCAAATACGGAGTGTGATGAACAAGGAGTTCAGCAATATTAATCATCAATTTGATGTATGGCACCTTGCAAATAACTTGAAGAAGAAATTGACACAGAGGGCAAAAAGCAAAGGGGCTGAGGATAAAGGCTATCTGTAACCATTTGTGGTGGTGTGCAAGGAATTGTAATGGGGACAAAGTGTGGCTAGAAGAAACCTGGAAGTCTGTTGTGTTTCACGTTGCAAATGAACACGAGTTTTCAGGTGATCTGATCACACGGTGTACTCATGAACCTCTTGATCCAGAGGTTGCAAGGAAGAAAAAATGGTTACAGAAAGGTTCCAAAGCCCACAATGCTTTAAAGGAAGTTGTTTTAGACAAGCGCCTTGTAAAAGACATTCGCCAGCTGAGCGAATTTTGCCATACTGGTAGTCTTGAGGTCTATCACAGTTTAATGACAAAGTATGTGCCCAAGCGACAAGAATTTGATTTTGATCAAATGGTTGCTCGGACAGCATTAGCTGTGATTGATCACAACATGTCTCGTAATAGACTTCAGGCTACCAATAAGAAGGGTGAAAAACAGTTCAGACTGGTATGTCCAAAGGCAACATCTGAATGGGTGGTGAAACCGGTGTACGAAGCTAAATCTTATGACTGGGTCTATGCAATGTTGAAAAAAGTTGTATCGGAGAAAGAGTGCAGAACTCTTTCACCTGTGCAAGTATCCAGGAAAGGAAACATTGCAAGTGAAAGATTCTGTTTATCGTATTACTTTTGAAATGCGATTTTATCGCCTCCAAAATTTGTTTATTTCAATGAAAAATCGCATTGCTGCCTCGGACGTCGTCATGGCGTAACCTATTTCCGCCGAAAGAGTTATGTAACGTGTGGTCATGACATTATTTATGACAGACGTTATCCACTGAATAACAGTAATGCCTGACATCATTGACCTGAGCCATTCGAATATCCAATGACCTTTCATCCAACCTTCGGGAATTATCGATAAAATAACGCTTCAGATTGTGGTACAATTCACTATCTGAATGTAATATCTCATGCAATCTCTTGGTAGCCTAATGAATAGCAGTCTGTCGTCATAATTCAAAAGATGTGGGTTTGCATCTGAAACCATTTCAATCTTTGATTTTTTCCTTTTTTTTCCTTTTACATGTATTTGTTTATAAATTCATAAATTGTTCGTCTGTTCTTTTTTATTTTGTGAATACATAGTTATTTTATTACAAATCCGGTACCTTTACAGCTGCTTTCCAAAATTTTTATAGATAGCGATTTTTGTCATAATTATATACATACCCAATACCTGTTTGAGTGTTTGTAATAAACTTGTGCTTTGTTTGAGATATGATTTATTTCTGCTCCTGTATGCATTTACATATCTAGTAATAGTGAGTAAAATATGGCTTGTTTTTGCAGATGTTTTGTATCATGTTTTGACTTCTAAAAAGTTGATCATATTTTAAGCAAATCAAAGTTGCTTATCAAAACTCTATTTCGAACTATGAGATAATAAAGAGAGCTGCAAAGAAAACTGTGGTGGGAAATTATAAAGTCATGTATACGTTGCAATGAAAATACTTTAAGAATTGAAGCTTTAGAGTGTATCGACAATGAATCACTTGATTGACTTTGGTGTATATGCACTAGTGGGTTTCACAAATGATATAATTTTACATAATTACTTGACACTCAATAACACTCAAATAGGTATAAGGTATGTAAATAATTATGACAAAAATCGCTATCTATAAAAAGTTTGGAAAGCAGCTGTACATAGACACATAACGCAGTGTTTTTAATACGCCTATTTTTGTCTATATATATAAAACCCCATGGGGAAATTTAGGGAATAATGAATATACAACTGAAAAGGTATAAAGCTATGCAAGAGATGACGTAAGCTATCATAACAATCTTAATCTAAAAAAGAATGCATACATTTGACAATTATATAATATAAAAAAAATATTAATTAATTAACTAAATTATCTATGCATAAACCGAATTATCAGAATTGTTACAGTGTTCTCTTTAAATAGTCTATATTTTTATTTGTTTTTATTTAAAACACATAATATATCAACATTAACTCACTTATAATATAGTCATTCAATTCATTAAAAGCAAAATGACACTTCTTTGAAACCCACTCACTGGGACTTAAATATACAAATAATCACTTAGAACCAGGAGATGTATAAAACAGAGGGTGTAGTCCAGCGTTTTTATCATTTCCCTCGGGACCTCGCTAGCGCTTACGTTAATACGAGGGTCATCCAATATGTTCTGACAATGACCCCATAAACAAAAACCTTTTTCTCTAGGGCGTGTTTCAATAATCTTCAGATGTTATTTAGAATATAGAAAATTGGACACAGGTTCAAATATATTCCATGTTGCCATCGCGATTGTTGCTAGGCAACCAAAGAACGCCAGGTTAAAGGCCATGGATGGGACACTATATGCAATATATATGCCCAAATTTCTAAAAAAATACAAACTTCTTTTTAAAACATTTTATATGGATGAATAAAGACATTATGTATGTTTGTTTTGAACGGCATAGATAATGGTTTAGGTTGCAACTGTGTTGTAAGCAGGGTTTTGATTATGATATATTGCAAATTTTGCAAGAAATATTTTTCTTGAAAATGGGTTGTACTAATAGTGTATTATCTTTGGTATAAAGCATTTATTGAAAGTTAGTATTTTCTATAGAACAGTTTTATCAAAATATGTGTCTATTAATATGCAAATTGATCGTGACCGCTATAAATATAAGTGTTCAAATTATACTATTTTTAATTAACGCTTAACATGAGGCCACAATTTAATTTTCTGTTGTTGCCTAGCAACCAAGGATGTTGAAAGCAACTACGTTAATGCCATTGTGGGATTTGCTTTATGGGTCAATTGTGTATTCAGACAACATCACCAATCACTATTTTAACTATCCAATGCAACATACTGCATATTTTACTAAATCTACCCCAGCAAAAAATAGTGGAAAACATGAATTTTCGCGGTCAAGGGCTCTTGAAGTGTTGTTTACAAACTTGTATAGTATCAGATAAGGTTATGATAAAAACTCCATATTTCAAACATGGGTAGGCAACACCCAAGGCCGCATGTAATGGGTAATAGAATTCTGATTTCAATAGCAGTTTCTGAGGTATGAGACCATTGTCAGAACTTATTGGATGACCTACGTACATAAAATCCATGTTTGATTCCTATAATGTGAAATCCGAAATTTTCTATTCAATAGTAAATGGCAAGGGAAGAAAACATTTGTGCGAAATAATTTTGAAAAAAAAAGATGATTCTTTTGAAGTGATCTCAATTCAGATTGATTATAAGTACTACAGTATCTATTGAGCAGAACAATATGTATCTTCAAGAAGAAATCATTATAAGATGAAAACGTTCCGAAAACGGTTATAGTTTGGAAGCAAATAATACATCAGAGAGCTAATTGTGTAGAGTGTGCAAGTTTTCTGGACAAGACTAGCTGGTTTCGACAACTTAAAATTAGTGAATATGATCAGGTAATGCCACAATCACAAACTGCAGACAAACCCATGGCATCGTAAGGAAGAGCCACACAACAATCATGCGACAACAGAAAGACAAACAAAGCAAAGCAACAAGCTCTCTCTTCCCCATCAAGATGATTGCAAAACTAGAATGGACACAAAATAACACACAACAAATCATAAAACAATTACAGAATCCCATAATGGGAGTTACAATCAACAACGAATCAACAACAACAGAACCATCGCCTTAGAACGGACGGCAGCCAAAGCAACTGGGGGCTTAAATGTATTCCATTGGTACCAAATCTTCGGCCTATATTCTGCTGTTGTTGAAGCACAAACATGAAAGCTGGAATGGAAAATTCCTAACTTTTACAATGTATCATCATAGAGAAACAATATAAGCAAATTCACGTGCTATGATGAAACAGAGAAAAGGGCTCAGGACTCACATATAATCAGAGCTAAAGAAAATCTTAAGTTGAGCCACGGTGGGCCCAACTGCAGCCAAGCATCAGGCACCAACCTACCTATTAAAGCTTTTCGCCAGAGCCGTCATTGAGTCTAAGGCCTGACCCAACTTCGTGCAATTAAAGAGGAAACAAGAGATATAAACCGTGATTGGGTTTACAACCAGGCATGCAGACTGTCGCATGACTCCAAGGTGTATCAAACTTTCTTATAACATTTGATAATCTTTTTGAAATAATCACTAAAATTAATAGGTTTTCCAACAATTAAGAAAATGCTTTCCACATCTCAATCAAAAAATGGAAAATTTACTATTTCAAAATTAAAATC
Organism: Loripinus fragilis; assembly: GCA_964019695.1. NCBI lineage: Eukaryota > Metazoa > Mollusca > Bivalvia > Lucinida > Lucinidae > Loripinus > Loripinus fragilis. The sequence goes on from OZ026523.1 coordinate 69,394,106, forward strand.
ATCCCGTTTATCGTTTTTAGATGAAACTATGCCATCCATGATGGACAAGTCCAAGTCCAAAAACGGGGCTTCAGCCTCAACAGTGACTCTGTGATGATTTCAAAGGTCCACATTCCAAAGGACAAGAATATAAGAATCTATAAGAAGTGTGAGGATAAGATAGAAAAAAAACTGTCCCGAGGATCGCCGTTTGACACCACGAGCCTTGCCGAGTGATGACACACGGCGATGCTGAGGGACGGATTTTTCTATCCTACCCTCACACTCATGATAGATTATATTTCTTGCTCACCACTGTTTTTTGTTTAAAAATAGGCTTCCAGAAGTCCCTGAATACGCTTAGATACAATTTCACATGATGACGTCACTTTAACAAAACAATGACGTCACTTGACGACCATGTGCGTGAGTTCCAATTTAACCAATTTATGTAGCTCTCACGTGACAGCCTGGGTAAGATAGCCTGGGTAAGATAAGATTTTCTATCCCAGGGTAAAATCTCAGATATCCGTATCCGGTGTGCAAGAAAATAGGCTAGAATCTACAGTAAAGTGAAGGGATGGGGTCTGTAAGCAGCAAAGGCTACGACGAGTGTGCACATACGCACAGTGTCATCAGAACCGTCATGTCTCGCAAAGAATACGCATGGAAATATAGGAAGACCATAATTCAGTACTCTAGCCCCTCTTCCCAGTCTGCTGTATAAAGGAGAACTTTACGCATATGCCATAAGTACCAAAATCTTGTGTGCTGGCCAAATGTTTGATAATCAAAAACTGCAATCTTAGCCTATAATGTTTCTTTCTCTAAAATAATGTTTATAGACTATATAGACTAATGTTTTAGCTTTTGTCAAAAACAATCATAAACAAATGCTTATCTTTTTTTCACACAAGTGTCCCATAGGGTGGTCCATCGTTCTTCTGTGTGACATGTTTAAGGAACCTGAACTGAAAGTTTATCATTTTTACATCATCCCTGTCGCCTAAGACTTTCTCCTTGGAATATTAGATAATCTTGAACCTCTTGGCTCGTTTGTATGTGAAGTTCTCGTGTATATTTGTCACATTCCCATGATGGTTTCCTGGGTCGGGTTTGGTACTTGATTGTATCGATTCCTGATCTTTGCCTTCTTACTTACATAGATAACCAATTAAGGATCTTCAGCACATGGTAAAAAACTGATAGATGTTTTATATATTTTCAATATGTGATAATTTAATCCCTGACCAGGACCCAATTGGCAGGGCCTACACTTATTTATGTTTTCAAAGCTTACATACTAGGAAAGATACACGCCTAATGTAGCTATAATATTCACAGACGGCGTGATCACACCGGATAGGCGACAATCGAAAACGCTCTTAACAATCGACGACGCGGATCAAAATAGCTAGAAACAGTGTTTCTGATTGCAATTTGTCGCCAGTGGGGCGACAAATAGCAATCAAAACCTCAATTTCTAACGATTTTTGATCTACGTTAGTCGATAGTATTAACGTTTTCGATTGCTGCCTATGCAGTGTGGTGATGGAGCTTGAGGTCATAGTTCCATCGCATTTTAACCCCTTGCATACTTGGTAATTTTTTACCACTTTTTGCCGTTTGCAGAATATTTTCAGCATCATTCAAATATTCTTTCAGGAATAATATCAGAGTGTCAAACAGTTAAGGCACAGAGCATGCCTGACAAAAAGTCGGGCTTGCTCGGTACCTGAACTGTTTACAAAGACAAATTTCGCATAAGTAAAGAAAATCTGTTTTATAAATCGCACAATAAACGAAAAATTACTTCGGTATAGCCATTGTCTAACACTCTAATTTAGCAAAGTCTACGGAAAATGATAAACAGTTCTGATCTCCGCCTAAAATGTCAGACCAATCATGGTCTATTTAAACATAGACTGTCTAAGAACAAAATAAGCACCACTCAGACGTGGCTGTCAAGTTAACCAATAATATATGTTACAGCACGCCCAAAGCGAGAATTGTTGATGGCAGAACCGCCGTGACATTAAGCTTAATCGTTAATCAACATCCTGGGAGACAAAAAACAAAAAGAACAGAAAGGTCGCACCGGAGTGATATTGGTGACACTAAATAAAAAGGAGCTTACTAATGAACTGAATCAAACGCAGGGCGACACAGATGCGATGCCAGATATCCGCATCGGTAAATTTTGCTCTCATTGATCAACTTTTCCAATTGCAACTTAGTTATTTTATACCAAACATTGATAATCATTTTATACCGCTAAACTGAGAATATATCTCTTAGCAACAAAGCAGCTTTTCTAACGGTAAGATTTAGTACCTCTTTGCACCAGAAAACAAAATGCTAGCTCAGCAGTAAAATGGATGCTTTTTTATATGTCTGGCACCATATGTTGGGGAGAAATAATGATTAGGTGCTGGCCTGGGCACACGAATCCAGTGTTATGATACTTCTGTTTTGTAAAGTTACGTCCACTGCTAGTGAGTTTGTAATTAATAATCTTGTTAAGCTATCCATAGTTTTGTCCAAAACGAAATTATTCATTTATTTGAAGAATTTTTATTTCAAAAACATTTAGGTATAGTACCTTTCATAGTGTCAAACTCAAAATATTTTTAACCAATGTAATTCATGAAATTGAATCACTCAGAAAATCATATAAAGTTTTAAACTAAGTTCCTGGTATATGTAAAGGTTTCAAATATATAATACATTAGTTTATTTATTAACTAGAATTCAAAGAATTGGATGTGTTTGGTCTGAAAAAATCGAAGTCAAAAGAGGGTCCAAGATGATGATGACCTAGCCAAAAATTTGCCAATGATTTAAAAAAATTGAACATGACCTGTATTTAACAGTGCTTTACGGTCATGTAAACTTTCAATGAATATAATGCACCCATTCAGAAGTTTATTGTTTAGAAACAGATAGTGGGAAAAATTCCAGAAGGGCCATAACTCACTAAAATTATTGTGATTGATCTCCTAATCCAAAAATGACCTGTATTTAACAATGCTTTACCCTTCTGTAAGCTTTGAATGAAATCAATGAACCCCTTCAAACTTGAAAAAAAAAATATTGATCGTAAACCAAACGTTTCTAAGTTCTTAAAAGGCTATAACTCAGTCAAAATTTTGCTGATTGTCTCCAAATTTGAACTTAAATCCTACTTAACAATGTGTTTCCCTTTCGGAAACTGCAGACATTGATGCATTCCTTCAAACGTTATTGACTGTTAACCAAAAGCGTGACAGGAAAGAAATTCTATAAGCATGTTGCTTTCATTCCAATCCTTGTAACTTTGATATTGTTAACATATGTTTGATACTGTCAACCGTTCTTGCTAGTAAAATATGTTTAAACCAAAAGCGTGACAACAAGGAGGACAAGACGGAGACATGATCTCCATGTGTCTACCATGCTTAGTAGGCGACACAAAATGAGGTGTAATCAACTTGGTTATTTAATCACTTAATGGATTGCATTTGAACCGCGGCATGAGATTTCCAACAATGTTGCATTTTTACAAGTGTAGACTCACACGAACCTGTGCAGCCCCCTTTTAAGCATAGAAATTCAAATGATGTGCAGTCAGTAGCTTAAAAGTCATAGAATATTTAAACGATTAGCAAAGGCTCTGATACGCACAGGCTGGTCTGAGCCTTTGCTGTTCGCACATTCCACATTGCTAGAAATCTCATGCCGTGGCTCATTTCCTTTTAATAAGCAGTATTGAGAAAGTCTATAATGGTTCTGGGGCAAGAGGGTAATCATTATGTAAATTGTGCATTTTATTTCTTTTTGCTTTCTTTTTTATGGGGGGGGGGGGGGGGGGGGGGCGGGGCGGAGGGGGTATTCTTAGTCACAATAAAAGACATATCTTGTTCGTATTTTCATTTTAAAGAGCTTATCCTATTTATCTTCCTGTATCCATTTAAATGAACTACATTTAGGTAGTGGCTGGCTCATACTCCAGCCATATAAATTCACCAAATGCGAGCTTGCGTTATTTTCTTATCATAATTATCGAGATACTTATGATTAACTTTTGAATATCTATTGTCAATATAACTCATACCGCAACAAAAAAACTTTTAACCATAAGTTGTTTTTATCAATATTTGTAACAGGGTTAAATTGATATAAGTAATTTAAGACTTGCATCCCATGCAAGACAGGAGGTTGGGGCAGATAATCGTCTATAGTCTATATAATCATATGGATGTATTCCTTTTTAACTAAGAGCTCAATTGTTTCTCTGCTAAAAGTACCTCTAGTATGATAATAAAGTGTCTTTGGTAAATAATGGAAAAAAATATACCAAAACAGCATTGGTATGTGTTAAGTCAGAGTCGCTAATAGTTCAAACTGTCAGTATTGAATAAAACCCATTTATTGGTGGTAATCTAGTTTTGAAATTAAGAAAATCGTTCGAATGGATATACTTCTTTCTTTTAGTTAATTGCTTCAAAGTTTCTGTGTTAAATTCATTTTTAATTTTTAGTATGATAAAAAAAAGTTCTTTGGGTAAACTTTTGGCAAAATTGGACAAACTGTTGCATATAAATTCAAACAAATAAAGAAAAAGTCATAAAGACAAACTCGCTTAATTTCGCCATATTATTTTGAAAGAAATTAATGTGTTCCATGCAATGGTCCTGGACAAATTAGTCAGCTTTATTTTTACCACATATATGGCAGTCTTTAGGATTGTTGAAACTTACAATGTCATCTTAAGATATGATCATTCTTGTACTAAATTTTATTTTAAATTTCGTTTACTTCCATTTGTATTTTTTCGAGAAATCTTCTTTTTGGTGTTTGCGAACAACAAAGGTGTGGACCAGTCTGCGTATCTATGCAGTTTGAACAGCGTATTTGTTATTCGTTTTATTAGAAAGGATCATATCTAGACTTGCTACAAGCGAAATTTTAATTATCCAGGTAGTCGCTCTAGATGTGGAGACCGATTTGAGTCGCGTTTTGTCAGGAGACAGGTTACAAGAATTTTGTAATCGCTAGACAAGTGTAAACGAGAGCATGTTAAATCTAATGACTTAAATTGTTGGATATTAAATATTTTGAAAATTATTGATAATAAAATTTCATTTTATTGAAAAGGTTTAGATCTTCTTCCACCTTAACCTTAATGCACTTTTAGAAATTTGAAGAAAGGCGTCCAGGAATTCCATAGGAAGTAAGTAAGGGTGCAAAGATCAGGAATCGATACAATAAAGTACCACACCTGAGCCAGGATTCCAATGGAAAAGTGACAAACTCACAGTTGGACACCACAAACGAGAGCCAAGAGGTCAGCCCTTTCCTAGCAGGTGACCACAAGGTACAAATAAACAGATGCTAACAAAGGCATAGCAAACACAAGACAGAAAAAAACATAAAAGATCCACAAAAGAAGTATCGCCTTGGAACGGTCAGTAAAATATTTAATTGGAGGGCTTAAACTGGTTTAACGGCGCCAACCTAACCCTTAATTCAGATGTGGATCAATACATATAGATATTTGGTTTGCATGAAAGGCCCCTTACTTATCAATGCTCATCTCCCAGAACATATAAATCAAGATATAACAAGGCGATGAAGCAAAGATAAGGACTCAACAGTAAATAAAACTAAATACCGGAGCAAAAGAAATCCAACAGGCAGCCCCGGTGGGCCCGACAAACAGCCAAAGTATCAGGCCCCTACCATCTCATCAATAGATAAGTCTTTAAGCCAAAACCATCATAGAGTATGAAGTCCAACCGACCCGCGTGCAATTAAAGAGGAAAGCTAAGTTGCCAACCGTGATTGGGTTGACCACCAAGCATGCTGTCTGTTGCAATTCATTAATGTTAAAGCCAATCATTTTATAATGGGAAATTATTTTAATGAAATGCGCTGAAAAAATATTAGAGCCAACAATCTTCTTCAATTTATACACCAAGTCACCATATAATTCAGGTTCTGAAAGTCCTTGACGCAAGAGAGATTTAAGTCCAACTTGGAATTTACATATCAAATCATAGTATCGTCACAAATATAGAAAATGTTTTGCGAAGTTTATGATACCGATAGCCTTGTTTTAGAAGTTGCTGAGTTAACAATTTATTGCGAGTGTTGAAGTCAGTAACATAGCTAGATTCTCTAGCAAAACGAATGAGTTGAGAGATATAGACTCCATAGAATGTAAAGCGAGGAACATCACCATCTAAAAATGGGAATTGACAATTTCAAAATATAAGTCGTCACGTTTATCATAAAATTTGGTAGAAACAATATCATTAGATATTGACATATTAAAGTCTAAAAATGTGGCTTCGGTATCAGAGGCTTTTTTAAGTTGGAGCTCTGAAGGGTATATTTAACTTACCATATTGTCAAAATAAACATTATTTATGTATAAAATATCGTCCAAATAATTAGAAGTAGTGTTAAACGCATCAATAACATCAGCCTGCTTATCATCAGAAAGAGACATCATAAAGTCCCTCTCATAATAAAACAGGAATAAATCGGCTACCAGGGGAGCACAATTAGTGCCCATATGGATTCCAACTACACAGCTTGGTGCCAAATTGAATAAAAATGTTGTCCAATAAAAAGGTCAGCGTATCACATACATTTTGACGTGACCATGCATGATATTTTTTAGGTTTTTACGAAGTAAAAAATGCATTTCTGTCATTACATGCAAGGTAAGGAGAGGCTTCTCTCTGGAAGGTTCTTTCAATAAGATCAATAAGTTTATCTTTAATTAAATTATGAGGTAAAGTAGTGTAAAGAATAGAAAAACCATAAGTAGACAAACTGAAATCTCTAGCTTTAAGTTTACCTAAAATCATACCTGAATTTTTAATAGACCAAAATGTTTTTTACCAGATCTCTCATATACCTTTTCACAGTACTTGATAAAATAGTAAGTGAGTATGATCAGGAAATACCACAATCACATACCGCAGACAACCCCATGGCACCGCGAGGAAGAGCCGCTCAACCATCACCAGACACCAGGAAGACAAATTAAGCAAAGCAACCAGCTCTCTCTTCCCCATCAAGATGATTAATATTTTTGGTCTTCCTGGGTTGAAACAGTACTAACCAAGGATAAATGTGATAGATAGATCGACAATTTGTGTTTTTTTCCATATTATTAAACGTGTTGTCACTTTAAGTGAATTTGTGTTTTTAAAAACGTTTACCCTTTTCTTAATGAATAATGTATCTAGAACAAATAAGCATCATGGACATAATCTGTGTAAGTTAAAAACTTGAAGAAGTTAAAATCGTGTATTTTCAACAATGATTTCAAAGCGAGGCTACAGAAAGTGAAAGTAACTTATATAGGTTATAGCTGAAATTATTTAGCCCAAGGTCAAAATTACAAGCTCGAAAAATAACTTATTCAAGTTAAAAAGTAGCTTATTTTCTGATTTTCAATGACCATGCGCACACATTTATAGTCGATGCGAACAGAATTTTATTGCACAGTCGTAAAGTTATGTAATAGGTCGTTCAGACAAAATTACACACATGACCGCGGAAATTGCTGTAATTCCAGAATATGAAGATTAAACAAGACACTTTCACTCAGACAGGTCACTTTTGATTTTGTGGCAAAAATAATTAACTGCTTTAAGTGATATATTTTTTTACTTAAGGAGATTATGCACCTGACTGATAAATCTATATGTTTATTAATTATTTTGAGAGCACACATTTTACCAAAAAAACGTAAGTGAGATTAATCACATTACCACAATCATAAACAGCAGACAAACACATGGCACCGCAAGGAAGAGCCACACAACAACCACGAGACACCAGGAAGACAAATCAAGCAAATTCTTCTCCTCTGAACAATATTTGATTAAACTCGGGATTAATATTTAAGCTTTTACTAGCGGTGTACATGTTTTTATAAGTCTGTCCTCAAATTTCGTTTCGAGTATCAGCAATTCCAATCATACTTATTGATGTCCTCTTCATTTAGTTAATGTATATAATACATGATTATTTTTATAGGTCTTTTGTATAATAACCATTTAGTTATATCGTTCAAAGCGGACAACATAGTTGGCTTCAGCCTTAAGTTTTAATATTAAGCAAATACGTCTTCTATAATTTGTTTTTCATCCACATTCCCCTGCGCGCTTTTTATTCGTACATAGCTAAGACACTGCTAAAAGCTAAAGGTACAATGAAATGCTGTATAGAGACTTTGTTTACCTTTGGCGGTGCTTTGTGTGTAATAACCGGCTGCATATCAAATTAGCTATAGAGTTTGTTGAAGAGCACATTTAAGGCTTCAATGCATGGCTGGACTCCTTGCATACGGTGTTGTTCTAGCTCAAGTACCAGCTCTTCGATATTTATATCATTAGCAGAGGTATTACCGGCTGGCGTTGCAATTATAACACACAAACCACAACTAAAGAAAAATGAATTAAGCAAGATTGACTCTACTAAAGTATTCAAGTTTGTTATGCATATTTCGCAGTTGTTTTCGATGGAGTAGTTTATTCAAGGGAACGTATACCATGCCCTGGGTTTTCTTGTTATGGTTCAATGAGGGCGCACGATACAAATTAAATGGTACAAGTTAAAGACATATGCGGCTATTTCCCATGCGCACCTTTTCCGCGTCTGGAAACAAGTAAAGTTGTCTGCGTCCTGTCTTTCGACCTTTCTCGGATTCAGATCAACATAGCTTTCAGATATTCTTATGCCATGTCCGTGTTACGACATTTTTTGACAAAATAAAGTAATTAAAGATTGTCCGAAATATCTATTGAGCTTTTATCAGAATTTATATTCTCAGTACCAAAGACAGATACATGTAGCTCAGGCGGAATCAAACGACGAACACAATTATCCTCGTTACAAATACGAATGTGGCCGAGTCTCTACTATTTGGGCGGTTATTTAAAGCCGCGCACGACCTGACCCCGTGGCCTAGTGGTTAGCGTGTCTGGCTTCAAGACCAATTTGTAGCCAGAGGACCTGGATCGATTCCCGGTTGCGCACCTACTTTCAGTGTGTTTTTTTTTCGTTCTTTTTTAACATTTTAATGCTAAATTACTTCATATCCTAGTAAAATGGACTCTTGCAAACGACCGAAATGGGCATTCCTGAACTTTTTATATTGAATTAGGTATGAAACCTATGGGGGTGGGGTTAAATTTGGCCCTCCTGAAAGAGAATTATTTCGGTGACCCCAGATTTTTATTCATTTTTCTGAAAGTTTGTATAATAGTCCATGAAATAAAAATTAAATTCTTAAGATTTTCAACATCAGATTTTTTAATATTATGATTAATTCTAAAAATAAATTCCAATTTTCGACGAATTGCCAAAGTATAGCATGCAGTATCTTGTCAAAACATGGGATAAAAACTAAACTTGCACATTTTCTAAAAGGTTTGATGTCATTGGCACTAATTGAAGCTAAAAGAAAGAAGATGGCTTAAGATTACAACAGATCTAGCTCGATATTTAGGACTAGTGTTATTCTTTCATATTTATTAGAAAATTGGTCAAATGCTGAAAACTTCCATATGAGATAGTGAAAAAATAAGCACGGTGACATTTGCTTTTTATTTCATAAATGGATAGTCCATGCATAAAACAAACTGTATGCTAAGTATCGAAAATATTTCAACATGGGAAGTATTTAGTAGCATTTGTCCTTAAATTAGTTTAACTGTTGGATTTCTTTTGCTCTTGCATTCAGTTGTATGTGCCGTTGTGCCCTTAACTTTGCTTTATCTTCTTTTTATGTACTGATCATTTTTGTTAAAATGTTTCATGTTTGTCTTTCTTTTGCTGCGTTGTCTGTTCTTGCTGCCTTGTGGTCAGCTGCTGGGAAAGGGCTGACCTCTTGGCTCTCTTGCGTGTTGTATTTTCTTGTGTTTTGTCACTTTCCCATATGTGTCTTGATCGATCCACTTAAGGGTAAGTTTGGTGCCGTTAAACATGTTTAAAGCTGCATACTCTGTAACTTTTGATATTTTTACGATTTTTTTTTATTTTCTTTTTAAATCATTTGTAAAAGTAGAATTAAGTCATGCTTTCACAATAAATCTGTTCACTATAGCTGAGAACTGCACGGAAAAGTGAATTATCTTATAAAACAGGTGTGTTTTTGTCTTGTTGGTAATTATTTGCGTCCCTCCAATAATTATATACAGGTAATTTTAACATAAATGCTGTTGTTTTGATACTGATAATTTGTTAAGATTTACGAAATTGGTAAAATGTTTACCTGAATTTTAGTTATTTTACTGTGTTCTTGAAAAATAGAAACATTAATTCTAAAATTAAAAGATCAAAAGTTACAGAATATGCAGCTTTAAGTCCTCCATTATTTTTTTTCCTGATAGTCCCAAGGCGGTGTTTCTTTTATGGATCTTTTCTATTATTATTATTTATGCTTCATATGTGTCTTTGTTATGCTATCTTGTCTGCTCTTTGTAGCCTTGTGATCACCTGCTGGGAAAGGGTTGGACTCTTGGCTCTCTTACGTGTTGTGTTTCTTGTGTTTTGTCACTTTTCTACGTGGTGTTCTGGGTCAGATGTGGTACTTGATTATTTCAATCTCTGCTTTACTTTTAGCTCAAAATAAGGACTACCCACAAAATTATACAGACGTCAACAAAAAACCGCATCATCTAGAAGTACTTATGAATATATCTTAGACGGAACAGACTAAAGTCATGAATGTTAGTGCATTATAACTTCAAATCAGTCAAACGTATCTCCTAAAAAATATATTGCTGTAAGAAAAATTCAGTATGAGAAAACATTCTCGGTTGAGACATAGGACATCAACTTCGAGTGACACATGAATTTAGCCACTTTGCTTTTTTAAGACACAATGCAAGAAAGACTTGTTTTACCATTGTAAACTATTCTCTAAACTACAGAAAATGCGTTTATTATATTCAGACAAAGTTCTTATGCTTCTGCTGAACGAGCCAACTTACCCCACCCACTTTTTTGTAATGCATTTGAGTAAAACATAAACTTCATGGCTTTGCAAAGTGGTCAAAATATTTTATGGATCATTTGCAAATGTCATTATTCGTTAGCCAGCGACAATTGGTGAGGAAAAGCAATCTAGATGGCCGTTTTAGATCACGTTAACGTAGGCCACAAATTGGTCATTGGACGTAAAAGCTCATCTTTAATGGCGTACGTATATGAAGGAATGCTCTTGGTACATTAACTAACGTGCTCCTTTGTCATTTTCCTGTTACTTAAGCTAAAACGAAATATTTGACAAGTTTCACCAATGCACCTTAAATTTTGTTTAAATATGACGTCATGATTTTATAAAGTTATTGCTCCCAAGCATGACTGTTTGAAAAATGGACCGAAAACATGGTAAGCAAAACATAAACGACACGAACTGAATTAAATCACAAATTGTAATCATAAGCCGTGCATGATTTTTAAAACTTTTAAAAAAAACTGACACGGGTGCCATGTCCGTGAATAATCGCGTATTAGCGATCGTACAAGACCGTGAGAGACCGCGTGAGACCGTACGAGACCGTACAAGACCGTGAGAGACCGTGTGAGACCGTACGAGACCGTATATACAACCGCACGTGAAGTACACTCCACGAGTGAGCTCAACTGTGTCAATATCGTATATAAATCGTATGGAATCGAACTCGAACAAAAGTCGGTGGGACCGTATGTAAAACCCTATAAATGTCCAGTTATTCGAGTGAAAGTTGTGTTTAATCTTACAAGGCCGTAACAGACCGTACTATACCGTACTTGGAACCGTACAAGAATCGTATGAAAATCGTTTGCAAATCGTGTTCAAAACGTGACAACCTTGCTTGATCGAGTATATCCATGCTTTGTTCGTACATACTCGTGCTACATTCGAGTCTAAATCGTTCAAACTCATCCCCAGGCACGGTTGGAGCTCAATACTCGTACCAGTCAACCCGTGCATAACCGAGCATACCGTATTGGAACCGGTTGCCCAACCGTGTTCTGTGTCAGACAGGCTTTAGATGCTGAATTTGACATTTATGGAGGCAACCTATGCAGGCCCAGAGGAAAAGCCGAATTTTCAAATTGGTCTACACTGATGGCCTCTGTCCGATATTCGGGACACAATTCATTAATGGATTTATCTGTGACTGCTATTGCCTGTAAAAATATAATGTATTTCACATAAAATTCAATTTCTTGGCTTACAGAAGGCATCTAAATTACAATATACCGTAAATCACATACCTTTTCAATCACATATAAAAGACAAAGTTGGTTAATGGCCTATACGACCATGTAAACAAATCTTAGTACTTCACTGAACGTCAATGATTTATTTAAACAGACTCTGGTCCGAAATTTAAATTGATCGAGTAATGCGCTATTTCCTTGAATTTCATTAGCCTTTTTCCATAAAGGTTTGTTTAATCGCTCTGTATATAGCACTGAGAGACGGTAATAAACGTGTTAGATATATCAGACAAACCCTAAGCGACAGTAGACTGTTTTGAAGCAACGTGTGGCACTGACATCAGTCAGAATATTTACGTATGTTCATTGCAACTTTAATTTTGTTTTCCATTCTGGAAACATACCACTTTCGACGTACGTGCTTAATGACGTAAAAGGCTTTTTTTTCTTAATCCCTTTTATACAGAGATGTAGTCGGTGTATTGCTTTGCATACATGTGCAGCAAATATTTACCTACTCGTGTCGTCTTTTGATGACCTTTGCAAACAATTTACAGCCAGATCAAGCCCGACAAAATGTCGAGTCTGATCTGGTTTCAAACTGTTTGACACATTGAAGTTTTTTCTAAAAGAATTGTTAAAAAGAAGTATTAAAAATCAGAAGACGACTAAAATAATGCAATATTTCTCAGTAGGTAATGAGTTAATGCGCGTTTTATCATTCAGTGCACATACCGGATATGCGGCAATCGAAAACGTCTTAACAATCAACGAACGCGGACCAAAAATCGTTAGAAACAGTGTTTTCGATTGCCGTTTGTCGCCAAACTTTGCTTCTAACTATTTTTGACCACGTTCGTCGATAGTATTAACGTTTTCGATTGCCACATTTCCGGTGTGGTACAGCGCACTATAAGCTTTGTTAAAATAAACTAATACGACTATAAAATGATAAATAAAACATGCTATATTTGAAGTTTATAGTACATGACGTGTTAGCAGAGAGTGCGTCTTCTTTATTTGTTGCAAAGTAGCTATTTGCTTCAAAGATTTAAACTTTTGGAATTAGATTCGATCTAGTGATCTGATTTTTTTCTGAATCCCATTTGTATTGCTGTTATATTGAAAATCAACTGACCGTAACGTACACGACCTGGAGTGAATTTAGACCTTAGAAACAAATTTTTTTGATGTTAAAATCAGTTTGGCGGAGACTTAAGAAAGGGCGAGCATCATTAGTATTAAATTGCAGTTGCAGTTATAAATTTTGTCCGAGATTTGTATCAGTTTTCTTTCGTGATTGGTTGAGGTAGGAAAACATTGATCACGTCAACTGCAGATGGATAATATAAGGGTGTAGCTTCCATTCTTTGCTCTAAATATATTTTGTTGCATTTTGTACTTTAAATTGTTGTTTTGTATGACTGGGAATGTTTGATCATCAATAAAAAAAACTTTTTGCAGTTCAAAACCTCGACTAAATGTGCTATCCGGCCAAAATACGAAAGTGTGGCTTGTGTAGGAAATGACACGGAATTCGGCTTCGAAAGGAGTTCTAGCGATAAGGCGTATATTTTCCCTAGTTGACACGATTACAAAACCTAAATTTTCAAATTGCCCTAATATTTTTAAAATTGGACTGTTTCGGTGGTAAAAATATGCATAGAAAGCATCAAAATAGGTTTCAAAGCGATCCATCATTAGACTGGGTGCCGTTTATACGATAGTTTTAGTAAATCCTTTGCAGGTTTTCAAAAAGTAAAAGTGCTAAAATATTAAGGATATTAGTGTCCTTCATTTCCAAAACTTTGCGGTATTCCTTCTGCGCATGCGTACGAAATATACTTAAAATTGTGACGTTTGTCATTGAAAAGATGAAACTGGCGTCTTTCAGTTTGTTTTTAGATGCTTTCCCCCCCCCCCCCCCCCTAGACCCAAGATGCCCTTTGGACAATTAAATGTCGCTATACAAATATATAACATATGTAAATGGCGTCTTGGGTCTAGGGGGGGGGGGGGGGAAGGGGTTGTATAAGCGAAAGAAGACATTAAATATCTGACAAAAATAGACCACTTTGCAAGATGGTCGTTTTTATTGTACATCAACTGTATAAATAGTTTTACTGTACATAGCGTGGTTCCCTATTTAACGGTCTAGTTCCCATATATGTTACTGAATAACAAGCACAGTTGATGATCGAAATAAATTATCATTCAATAAGAAGTAGAGTTATTACATGCATGAAGGAAACCCTGTTTTAAATATACAAATTTGGGGCAATGGTGCATCGACGGCTCGTCTATATATATTTGTTGAATGCGCCTAGTTTCTCCAGTCGTTATTTCAACAAAATAAAACGAACGTCTCGTTTAGGGAGATTGCTCCCTTATCGCTAGAAATTCTTCATTACCTGGAAGCTGATTATTAAAAAATAAGTGGGAGACAGGCATTGAGTTGGATTAAAATGTTTCACATTTCTGCAATACGAATAACCGGCCTGACTAATGCTAGGCAAAGCCTTGTCCGTAAAAAAAGCTGTTGTGCATGCCAATGGTCTGACTATGTTGACATGATGCATACGTATGCAAAATTTGATAAAAATATATCATGTGATTCAAGAGTTATGAGCATTGTCACTAACTGCTAACGGACGAACGGACAGACGGATGGACGCACACAGGGATTATATATTGCACATCTACAGGTCTAGCAATATACCTCTTTGCTTTGTTTACTGTCATATACTATTCGAACACATAAAAATTTAAACCAAAGGTACTAACTGACCACAACCGGCTGGAAAAAATTCTCCTCAAAGTAAGAAAGGAGGCAAAGATCAGAGATCGATACAAGTATGTACAACACCTGACCCAGGATACCACATGGGAAAGTGACAAAACACAATTAAACACCACAAAAGAGAGCCAAGAGTTCAGTCCTGTACTAACATTGCCCTCCATGAACAGATAACAAAAACACTTCTCTTTTTGCAATTGCGAGCTTTTAATGCTGATGGAGCAGAGCAGCCATAATACCACAGCCTGCAGTAAGAATGCCACTGTTTACCGTAACCGATTATTTGGAAGTTATTGTAATTATTTCTTATAAACTATACGATAACCCTATCGTAAAGATTCTACAAAATACTCAGTGTAACTAGTAAAAGTCTCTTCCCGTAAAAAATGTGTCATTCTCACTGTTCACATATAAACTTATACTAACCTCCGGTCGAGATAAAAACCGCCCAGCGAAACCTCACTTTCTCTATTTTTTTCAAAGCTATTTTGGAAAAAATGCTGTGGTTTACCGCAACGCATTTCATCTCTGGGAGAAAGCGTAAACCGTCACCTTTCGACCAAGTTAAGAAAAGTCTAATAAACATTTGATTTTCCACCTACAATGCCCATTTGTCTCAAATTTGAAATTAAAAAAATTAGTGTTCTGTTTGAATGCTCGCCTAGAACTTGTTTATACATTCTATTTAATTAAATACAACACCTTTGTTTACTCACAAAGTTCTTAAATCCACGATTTTCACTCTTTCCTTTTACAGTGAACAATGTTAAGACAAACGTTCTCTCCTATACGATGAACCAGAGAGAACTTGTAATTCCCAACAGGTGACCACAAGGCAGCAATGAACAGACGCACAAGCATGACAAACTCAAGACATAAACAACACAAAAGATCCACAAAAGAAGTACCGCCTTGGAACGGCTAGTAAAAATATTTTACTGGAGGGCTTACACCGGTTTCGCATCGCCATCCTCACTATGTATTAAGACACATAGATATTTAGTTTGCATGAAAGACCCCTAACTTATTCATCCATCATCTCCTAGAACATATAAATCAAGATATAAAAAGGAGATAAAGCAAGTATAAGGACTCAACAGTATATTAAACTGAATACCAGAGCAAAACAAGTCAACCAGGTAAACCCCGTCGGGCCTGGCAACAGCCAGAGCATCAGACCCCTACCAGGTCATCAATAGATACGTCTTTAGGTCGGAATCGTCAAAGCGGCGTCCATCAAAAAAGGCTTTTACACATGCCATTGGTTAGACATGGACATGTACGCAAAGTATGATCCAAATATACCATGTGGTTCAAGAGCTATGAGCATTTTTACTAACGACGGACGGACTGACGCAAAGATTACAGTGTAAAATTCTGCTGGTCGTGCAATTTATTTGATTCTTAACAAACAATTAAACGTAGTTCCTTTAACGTTTTCTCCGCATCGTATTCTGATAACCTTATACTTTGCATATGCGAGCAGCAAAGGCATCTGATAAGTACCAAAATCATATGTATTAGCTCGAAAATTAACACCCGCATTGTAAGGGCTACAAAATGTTTCCGGATAAACACAGAGTAACTTTATTTTGCAATGATAAATGTATTGTTAGTTTTGTTCAATAAACATTCGTTTCATTCATATGTCGTACTCCATTCATAAGTATAGATTAAATTATATATAGTCCTACGTCACCGAACTGTTTAACACTGTTTTATTTTGTTACCGCCTAAAATTGCTAATCAAATATGGACAGATAAGTTGAAAAAAAAGACAACCATCATCCCATATTGTCCTGTTCCGCTAATGTGACATTGAGTGCATGACTATTGCCACCTTGAATATTGCCATCCTTGAAGCTGGCAATTATAATTGAGTAAGTTTGCAACCTGTATGGTAGCACCGGCTAATTGATGAAAAATACATGTACCTGTGTGCATTTAAGAAATTAATTCAATTTTTGGAATGTTCTCTTGGGCTTCACTTACTTTGCAAGGGACCCGAAGTATTCATGATTCCATGAACATTCCAAAAATTGAATTTATTGCTTATATTTACATTTTATTATAAATATCTTAAATATTTGTATTTTAAATAGTGCAAGTGTTTCATGTCCTTCTTATTGTTTTATATTGTATGTATTTGTATATATGCAAATATGTCTAGAGGACCACATGGTAGACTAGCTAATGTAGCTAAATGTGCAACCCTCTAAAAATAATGTATAAATAAAATGAAAATTAAAATAAATAAGAATTATTTATAATTTAAGAAACAGTTTTTTATTTAAAATGTAACCGTGTTAACGGTTATGTGTAAAATGGAAAAGCGGAACAGCCAGCGTGTTCACGGACAGCCAATGGAGCAAACAAGAAGCTTGTTTTGCTCGTGCGACTCAGGCGTGGCTCGCTGTTGATCACAACACCTGTGTCACTTCTGGCGAATGAATTCGATGTTCGAAGTGCATTGCACGAGCAAGTGAGCCTGGCATCTGTCAATCAAATTTTGTGTCGTTCACGAGGCTATGAACGGTTGCAAAATTATAAAGATTCACGAAAGGCTTGCTTTGAAAATGAAAATATTGTCTCATGGTGTCACAACACTAAAATGGCACGACCATGACCAATTTTTTTCGAAAAGCTTTAACTTTTGTTATGTTTATGATGATACAGTCTGAGTCTACAAGAACTAATATGGTCTTGGATAAATACTTTTCTCTGAGTCGAAGAAGGCAGTAGTCTCATAAGTGCCAAACTTATGTTTCGGTCAATAGTCTAGCGATTTAATGGCTTCAGCACACAGAACATGATCGAAGTGTATATTTTAACAACACCAGTTCCAGGGCAAAGCCTTCTATCATCTAGACGTCAGTAAATCATTTTTTCTACTTAGCACGTTACTGTCTATGTCTTTAATTTTCGAAGTGTTTTTTATGTAGGTATCCGGGAAATGTTAGTTACAACGGACACATTATGCTCTATAAAGGCTATTCTTGTTTGTTTAAATATGACGTTGTCAAAGCTCTAACAACATTTTTTGCAAATATAACATTTTCGATAGTTTCCGGTAATGTTAATATATAGAACATGATTGACGTCAAACTACCATACAATTAGCATATATGATCAAATAGTAACGCCAGTCAGTTTGTTTAAACTCAACTTACCTACAAGAAAGTCATACTTTTAACCACAATATAAGGTCAATGAAAGGCATTGTGAACGGTATGAATGATATGAATGAGTCTCCACTCGTTTATAAAAGTAAGTAAGGGTGCAAAGATCAGGAATCGATACAATCAAGTACCACACCTGAGCCAGGATACTAATGAGAAAGTGACAAACTCACAGCAGACACCACAAACGAGAGCCAAGAGGTCAGCCCTTTCCCAGCAGGACACATGTGTATGGGAGAGGGGCTGACCATTCTGTTATGAGTTTTACAGCTAACGCAGCTCTCAGTTTAAACTTGAATGAGATTATTTTCATATGTATTTAAAAAAAATTGTATGTAAAAATTTCTTTAATAATATTGAAACTCCTATCATTTGCTATAAATATAACAAACCCATTAGATCTACTATATTCGTCTTTAACAAAATCGTTACCGATTTTGATTCCAATACTCCGGACTCCTGAGATTGTCAAAACTCTATTTATTCATACCCCCATGTATATTTTTCTTTAGTTTATGAAAATTGTCCTTTTACTAAATTCTGTTTATTTTGAACGCATACTGCTTCATCCAATACACATAAGTTACATGGCCCCTGAATGGGTGTACTTTACACATGGATGAATGGTTATAGTATTACTTGACTTTTCGCTTACTGTAAAGGTGGTAACATTAATATTCATATCTGGGCGTGATTCGGCTATTTCATCTGCTAAACAAGGGAAATCAGGTTTTATTTATAATCTGATGAAGAATTAATAAGTTGTTTGGGCCGCGCAAACGTGCCTGCATTTCATGCTAATCCTAACCGTATACACACTGAACTCACATTTATTAACCCTTAAAGCGCATAATCACAAAATGTATGTTTTTGTCGTCCACTAAACTATTTGAAGCCTCAAAGATAAACAGTGTGGACCCAGATCAGACTGCTCCTGTAGGAGCAGTCTGATCTGGGTCCACAATGTTTGCCTCCCTGCTTATGTTAAATAGACATTTTCAGATGCAGTTATTTTGCTGGCGTTTTAAGGACTAAATAATGACTGAGGTGGTGGCACAAGATGATTCAATTACTTTTGACTAAAACCACGCCTCCTTTTCAGCTGTTACCTATGCCTAAGGTTGACTAGTCCTAATTACGCATTCATGAGGCGCCGCCTTTACAGTAAGCGAAAAGTCAAGTTATACATTGCTGCAGATTAGTTTTATCAAATCAGATAAAAAAATAAAAACAACAAAATTATAATTTAAATACTCATGATTTCGGACGGAAACTACTTTCCATGTAATTTGCAATCGAGTATTGGTGATGTTATACCCTTACACCTGGAAATAATTGATTACTAAATGTTTAATGAAGTCAAATTTTGCACCCCTACCCCTTTTGTTAACGTCACTTGTTTTGTCATGGGGAAGTTTTGTGAAGCATCTGAAAAATAGGCAGATACCTTCTCAGAGTTTAAGAGGTCCTTTTTCACTATAAAAATATTGGTTATAACTTTTATCTATAGCTGCAGACTGCATGCTTGGTGGTTGACCCCATCATGGGTTTTCTTTAATTGCACGCTAGCGGGTCAGACCTCAGACTCTATGACGGTTTAAGATTCATCTATTAATGAGATGGTTGGGGCCCTGATGCTGCGTCTGTTGTTGGGCCCACCTGGATTAATTTTGCTCGCGTATTCAGTTGTATATACTGTTGAGTCCTTATCTTTGTTTTGTCTCCTTTTTATATCTTAATTTATATGTACTAGTAGATGATTCATGGATAAGTTAGGGATATTTTGTGCAAACCAAACATTTATGTGTCTTGGTTCACATCAGAATTAAGGGACAGATTGGTACCGTGAAACTAGTTTAAGCCCTCCAGTAATTTTTAATGACCATTCCAAGTCGGTGATGGCATTTCCCAACCTGTTTTTCATAATAAATTATCAAATGATACTAGCTTTGAGGCACTATAGCGTATTAACATCACTTAATAACTATAAGTTACTTAACAACATCTGCATATTGCAGCGAAGATAATTAAGTATTACCTTTAGGAATGTCTGTCTTGTTGAAATTTTATCTTTTGCATTACACAGCCTCTGACATGATATATTACCGGTGTCCTTGGCAATAAATATTATTTGAAATGGTAAGTCCAAAGTGTTTGTGATTAGTAACTTAACTGATATGTTGTATATTAGGCTTATGATAATGCTTTATTAGTTAAGAGTAGGTGTGTATATCCACAGGCATGAATTAGAATTGAAATTGATATTGGAATAGAAAATCAGCAAAACTCAAAGAATACTTTTTACAAGCAATCTTTGGATATTATTCCTTTTCAGTGCAAAATGGTTGATTGTATACACTCACTAAGAAGTGATGAATGATCCGAGTTTAAAGGAATAAAATAATTAGAATTATCACGCCCAGTTGGTTTGCATGATAATATACATGTAACCATGAAGCTAATAATTTAAGAACGCCAGTTTTTTTTTCAAAGTTTAAGATATTCCTAAATGTAGTTAGCGATATCATGGTATACGTAGAAATGGTACTCTGAAAAGGAAAGATCGAAATGATTTATCACTTTCTGATTTAGTAACCAAGGACCTCGGACAGTCTTAATGAAAGATTGCCCATAAAAATGACCAGAGAAAAGTTTCAAAGAAAACGATATTTTTTCTGAAGAAAAAGATAGTAGGTTCAACCCTCGACCTATCCACAAAAGCAGTTTCTCATTGGACAAGTACCAATTGAAAAATATGGGTTGAAATCTCTGTTTTTGCTATTCAACATATAGAAAATAGAAAACGTTTTACTGAAGTGCCCCCCCCCCCCCCCCGTGACCAAACTAATCCTTTTGCATACAGTTGTAGTTTTACATTTCACACATCATATAAAAACGGCATGTTTTTATTTTGCTAGGTGCACTAAATGTAAGGGTTCGATTTAAGCACAAAACTATAGTTGTCAGTTATGCATCATCCAAGCCACAGGCTTCAAAATTTGGGCAGATTGAATAGGAAACTGTCCGAGGTCCTTTGAAACAAACAGAAAGTCACATGCCTCCAGATAAGAGTGCGTACCAGAAAATTATTTTTTTTATTTCTCAACCAGAACATATGTTGTGGGTACTCAAAAGAACCGTCTCGATGATATTTCTTAATTCTTCATCCATACTTAATACAAGATGCTCGTGTTTCAAATTGGCTGGTCTTACCAGTAAGCATATTAAATGTTTTGTTTTAGCTGTAACTGCTTGTGAGATAAATATTTATTCTGTTGCTTTATTAATATAGTAAGTTAAATAAGTGAGATTGTTTCCCTGTGATGATGCATTGTACAAGTTAAGAATCCTCTATTCGAGCAGAATATTTATTTTGTGATTTAGCAAAAGCAATATCAAGGGCAAAGATGTAGCTACTAAAATGTAGTCCAGCTTCCTGTGGCCTTACCTTTTGTCTGCTTGAAGTCGGTAATTATTTTTTTTTATTGGTTATTTGTTGTTACTTACTTCAATTGTGTGGGGATTTAGTTTGAAATTTAGCTTGCCAATCTAGTTTCTGGTAACACATAAAGGTTACTCTACCTTTATGCGTTACTTGCGGCTGTCTTTGTATTGTTTCTCTTCCTATTCTTGACAACCACGTTTTAAGACAACCTGAACACTATGATTGTCTGCTCTATTAGCCCTTACTACTTTCAGTGAGTGAAAATGGTGGATATTTCTAAGTACGAAGCGGGGACAGAGAGGCTACCGCCAACAAACGCTGCTCTGATTTAGCATATCAACTGAGCATACTTTTGGTGTGAAGTCTGATATGGTAACACTGCAGAGTAT
This sequence comes from Loripinus fragilis, assembly GCA_964019695.1. Lineage (NCBI taxonomy): Eukaryota > Metazoa > Mollusca > Bivalvia > Lucinida > Lucinidae > Loripinus > Loripinus fragilis. Next base: position 69,416,111 of record OZ026523.1, read on the forward strand.
GGGTGGAAAGAGGAAGATGAGGGCCTCCGAGACCATTTTATAATCAGTGAATTAAACTACACAGCACTGAGATACAAATGTAAAAGCAACCCACACTTTAATACTGAAGTGTTTATTTGTGACTGACGTTATCGACTTAAATAATATAACTTTTTATTTAACTATACCGTTAATAAAAAACCCAGCATACACAAGCGCAGATCATACAGACCATTTCGATTCTCAGTTTTCAATATTGACCCAGTGTAAATAATATAAGGAAAATTAGATTTTCAGTTAAAATAGAAGATTGCTACCATTTGAACGATGTCATAATTTGACTCTGTCATAGTTGATAGTACTCATAACTCTGAAGACTTTGGTGTCTGAGTTTTCAAAATGGCCCCGTCTTAGTTATATTATAAGGCAGAATAGATTTTTTATTCAAATTCAAGATGGTTGCCATTTAGATGATGTCATCATTTTGCCCCGCCATATTATTTTCAGAGTTAAAAAGACAGTACTTATCATCGACAGATATCAGTCGTAGATGTTGATATTACCCATATGAAACCATACCAACCACTACCATTCCACATCTTATCATTTGCTGGCATATTCCACTCCAGAATTTTAATTTATGTGCTGTTTCAAACATCGATGATATAGCAGATGAAAAAGTATTTGAAAGAAATATGGTTATTTAGTGAAAAATATCAATATGAGTTAAATATCTATATGCAAAGAAATCACATATTTCAGACCTTATAACTCAAAACAGTTTTATACCTCAGATTTAAAATGAACCCAGTATTAAATGCAAAATAGATATACCTTTGAATTTCAAAATGCTCGCTATTTTATTACTTCATAATCTGGCTCTGTCATATTTTCATAGTGCCAACAACCATTGTTTGGCAATGCCAATGCCACGGGAGTACAGATGTCCGTGCACTGACCGCTTAATTGTAGATCTACTGACTGGGACTGGAATAGCCGTTTCTTGTGGAACTGTGTAATGTTTAAAATTGATAGATAAAATCCAAGATGAGGTCAAGGATATTATAAATTAATTAACTTCACACAGCTGTCGTATTTACTAAATATGCAAAGGTATATATGTTACTCTGCTTATTGATGTACAGCATACAGTGAAAACATGTTTTGCCAATGTTTCTGCGTGTCTCTTACATCTGGGGTAGCATAATATATATCGGAATGCCCCACAGAGTTTTCTAGATTTGGCACCACGGTTCCGCAACACTTGGATTGCAAGATGTTTTACAAAAAGGATACGATTATGCGCCATTGGCTGTCTTTTTCCTAGTTTATTCCTTGAGTTATCAAAATACAACATTGTTATTCCCAGCTAGATACGCCTATTATTGAATTTGTTACCTTCAGCTAATACCGAACACCTAGATTTTGCTTTCAATTTAGTTAGCGAATCCCTTGTTCATCAAAAAATCTAAACAAATACTAGCCACGAAAAGTAAACAGATTATATAGATCTCAAGAGATGCTGAAACCGTAAAATTGCATGCCATTGGAAATTAATGGTAAAGTAAAGCTGTAACATTAAAGTACTTAATGTGTGTTCTAACACCCCCGCGTGCACGTTTCCCAAAATATATGTCTTTTTATTCCTACTTGTACTTTATCTAGGATTTTTCGCATAATTTTGTAGATGACGTCAAGTTTAACGTCAAATCGTGCGTGATAACGTCAAATCGTCAACAACAAAACGGCGCACATTTTGAAGGGTGTGGCCTACTCAAATTCTCTACGAACGAATGTTTAAGGCATTACGGTCGTTAAAGTGGCTCTTCCTCGCGTTGCCATGGGGTTGTCTGCGGTTTGTGATTGTGGTATTTCCTGATCACGCTCACGTACTATTTTAATTAAGAAATAACTCATTCATTTCAGTGCTTGAATGTTCTTGATAAAATACAGTGAGAAACTGGATGTAAGAAACAGTGATTCTGTTTTCATTTTTAACCATAAATTGAACTCTGACATTTATGTCATCCAAAGATATTTCCATGCAGGTAATAGGCGTATTCAGGTACTTCACACCAGATTGCGTACAAAGTGTAGCTCACTTAACAATGACCCCTTTCAGAAACATATCACAGGTTCACCTCTCTGTCTATGTGGCAATGTAGAGAATACTGATCACTACTTCATGCGTTGTCGACTGTACAGAGAACAGAGAGCAGCGCTTGACCACAAAATCTCTAAGCATGCTTCAGTTATTTTTCAAAATCTCTTATTTGGAAGTCATTTACTGCCTTTGCCCACAACTTCACTCATTTTGGAGCAATTCCATGAATATATTACTGATACAAAGCATGTCTAATCTTAACCCTTAATGTATACCCCGTTCAAATAAGTTTTGATTGATCAAAAATGAACTACTAGTGCATGCCTCCAATTTTAGCTTCAAGCCTTATCACTTATCACCTATCCCCCTCTCTCTCTCTCTCTCTCTCTCTCTCTCTCTAGTACATGTTAAACATAACCTTATCAGTTGAACAAATAAGTAATAGTTACAAGGCGGAGTTGTCGTAATGTATTCTATTAAATATGTTTCTGTGATCTTTACATCTAAAACTGAATAAGTTCTCTACAGTTGTGCAGCTGAATATTGTCAGGAGTAGAACTAGATAAAAGTTTAGCTTCCGTTGTAATCTTTTTCTTCATGTATTTATGTAATGAAATCGAATTAAAATCTGTTTAAACTAATAGAATAGAAACTTCTAGTCTTTGCTTATATTGATTGAGTTATTAAGAAGGTACAAAGGAAAACGTATCAGTGCGTTCGTTCACTGTTTTATCGACGGAAGGACAAAATGAAAATTGCCAACGTAGATACAGGACTAACGGGTTGCCACGCATTGTTAATTTCAATATGCTATAGGCTTTAAACAAAGGTCATTCAAATACAGTCTTAACATCATACTCACTATTTTGTAGTAGGCTCAATGGGACAACAGCTGGATTTATCGTTTTATAAGTCACTGTAAATCCAGATCAGCTGACTTCTGAAGAAGTCATCTGATCGGGATCTACACTGGTAATCATTCAATTGTTGTTCAATGTTTATTAATGAAATCATAAAACTGAATCTGTGTGAATGAATCTTAATTAAGTATAGCTTATTAGTTCATTTAACAAAATAAAATTGTTTATACGACTTCCATCAAATTACTGAACGCACATTTAGCAATGACATTCAGAAATACTTCTCACTTTAGATTAAGTGTTGACGTCGTAAGTGGAACTTGTCGTTATGACCTAAGCAATATAATGTAATCAGATAAGGTGTGACTTATTCGAGCCTTGAATAGAATACGTGTGACGAATTGACTTCCACCAAAGAATATCAAAAGAACATTAGAATCAATGGTTCAGATTTTGCGCCATCCCCTACTATTTTAAATGTTTACATGTATGACTGTCTATAGTCTTCTTAGGCAGTGAATGTGTTGTTGCTGAATCTTGTATGTGTTTTACAATGTAAAAGTAAGTAAGGGTGCAAAGATCTGGAGTTGATACAATCAAGTACCACACCCGACCCAGGATACCAATGGGAAAGTTACAAACTCAGAGTTAGACACCACAAACGAGAGCTTAGAGGTCAGCCCTTTCCCAGCAGGTGACCGCAAAGCACATATAAACAGACTGTTAGTTTTCTGTGACTCGTCCTCACGGTGCCATGGGTTGGTCTGCAGTGTGTGTTTGTGGTATTTCCTGATCATAATCACTTAATTTTTAAAACTAAGAGTTCTACATTGATTAATTTAAAACATAGTTAAACTTGAAACTTTTGTAGTTACTATACAGATCAGTACAATCGAACAGAACATAGTTTAAAGAGCAATGGATAGGTTTCACTAAGACAAATTTGATGTTAAACAACATTTTACAGCGGGAGTCACTCCTACATGCATATACCATTAAATATGTATCAATATGCCATTAAATCACCGTTAAAGTGGCAAAACATATAAATTTGTCTGTTTTTGTTGGAATATTTAATGGGTCGGGTGAAAATGGCACCACATTAAAGGGTAAATGCTATTTAAATAACCCTTAATTTAGCCCCAACTTATATCCAAACTTTCAGGGCAATTAAAAAGCTGTCAATTCTTGTGATAGCCTGCTTTGATGCCCCTTTAATGAGACTCAAGTGAATGGTGAAATTTTAATGACACTCAGAGTAATGACAATATATTTTAAGGCCCGTTATTTACAGTAAAACTGTTTTGTTTGTTTGTTTGTTTGGTTTGATTCTTTACGACTCAGTCAATAGCTTTTCATTCACGTTGGGACATATCTTTCTGCGTTTAACCAGTAATAAGCAGAGGATAAAGTGTCTTGCTCAAGGATACAGCGCAGTGTCTCTTGTGAGGTATGAACCCGCATTCCTTTACCATTTTATGTACCCTTGCTCCATATATCTGATTGCAGTACTCCCTTGTGCAGATAAAATGCAGAATTCCACCAGGGTTTTATTGTTTGCTTAAGTAGAAACGAACTTCAGAGAAAGAATCTCAGTGCTTTATATTGAAAGTATAAAATGTGACCTCTCAATATTTACAATGGACCATTCCAAGTTGATTGTATCAAACTGGAAGGAAGAATCTAATGGTGCATAAAAGGTTAACGATGGATACAAAGCACCGTTATCCTATCAATATGAATATCACGATCCAAGGAGAACTATCAAACAAACGAGAACAACTAACTCCAAAGTTGTTAATAGCTGAAGATTGGAACTCAAATACCATTAGATACGTAAAGCAAATGCCAACAGACTTAGCCAATGCCCTTCTAGACCAGGATTCATCCATTTAGGTAACACTGCAGATCCAGATCAGCTGGCTTCTGATAAAGCCATCTGATCAGGATCCACCCTGTTTTCCCCACTGATTGAAAATATATGCTTACAACTGAAATGCTATAGGTTATCAGGAAAAAAGGGGAGGAGTTTAGTACATACAGATAATCACATGACAAGAGCTAAGTATTCTTTGACTTTTCGCTTACTGTAAAGGCGGCGCCTCATGAATGCGTAATTAGGACTGGTCAACCTTAGACATAGGTAAAAGCTGAAAATGAGGCGTGGTTTTATTCAAAAGTAACTGTATCATCTTGCGCCATTATCTCAGTATAGACGCAAAACACATTATTTAGTCCATAAAACACCAACAAAATAATTCGATCTGAAAATGTCTATTTGACATAAGCATAGAGGCAAATATTGTGGACCCAGATCAGACTGCTCTTACAGGAGCAGTCTGATCTGGGTCCACACTGTTTGTCTATGAGGCTTCAAATATTTTAACGGACGACAAAAAACGTACATTTTGTGGTTATACGCTTCAAGGGTTTATAAATGTGAGTTCAGTAAGTATATGGTAAGAATTTTCAAGAAATGCACGCACGTTTGCGCGGCTCTAAAAGCTTATTAACTCTTTACCAAATTATAATTAGAACCTGATTTCCCTTGTTTTGCAGATGAAATAGCTGAACCACGCCCAGATATGAATATTAAAGTTGCCGCCTTTACAGAAAGCGAAAAGTCTATTAATAATCTGTTTTACAAGCTATAAAAATAATGGTATCAAAAGTAGATAATTGATCAGATAACAGCTGATCTCTAGAATGATACTCCCATTGAAACTGATGTGTCTCCTAATGGTGTCAATCAGAAAGCTATTTGTTCTCCCACTCATTTCCTTATGTCTTCTCTATATAAATGACGGTCTTAACGGTGTCATCAGAGTCATGCTGTGACACTTCATTATAGATTACCTTGGCTTATTGGTAAACACTCACTGTCAGGTGTAACAACTGGAATTATGAACGACTGAATGGAATCGCTATTTACATTTCTGTAAAGGACTATACGGTCTTAAAGTCGTTATGACCAAGACTGTTAATGTGTGCGTAGTGACGGTGCTATTTCTAAACGGTTTGTATTCTGGAATCATATTAGGTTAGATAAGGTTTAATTTTACCTTTGATGAGAAAGCACATAAATAAATAAAAAAATAAATACACACTAAAAAGATTAACAAAAACGAAACATTACAGAACTAGCCATGAAAGCGAAAACAAACACAGCAAAGATTTTCGTAAAATGCAATAAAGCAAACCAAGTATGAGATACATAACTTTTATATATTTCTTATACCTGGAACAGTTGAAATTATCAACTATAACCGAGATATACAGTTTAGCCCAATAAGTCAAGTTTTATAAGTTTAAATCCGTTATCGTTTTCATTATTTAGTACCATTGCATGTACATGTGCTATATTTGAGGATGTACTGTTGTCGTGTCTATCTTATCGTCGCTAGTACATCGTTTCTTAAAACCACACTTGTATAAGTTTTTTTTTCAAAGTGTTAGTATTTTGCTTATGTATTATCTGCTGTAATATTACATTAATCATAATATCAAGGTGCATAGCTGCTCAAAACCATAGTCGAATATGGGCCAATATATTGCCAAATTACGAATTTCACTTGTTGTTACCTTGAAAATCCTCAACAACAATACATAATTTGTATATTATTTGTTTGCATGGCGTTACCGTGACAGAAACGTGCCGAGGCCAAGAATATACACCGTGTCAATGCTTTTTAACAATGGAATCGCTATTTACATTTCTGTAAAGGGGACTATACATTCTTAAAGTCGTTACGACCAAGACTGTAAATGTGTGCGTAGTGACGGTGCTATTTTCAAACGGTTTGTAGTCTCAAATCTTATGGTTAATTAAGGTTTTATTTTATCTTTATTGAGAATGTACAGAAATAAATAAAAAAAAAACATATACACATAAAACACCATCGATAAACAAACAAAGAAAAAAACTAGCCATGAAAGTGAAACCAAGCACAGCGCATAATTTTGTATAATACAATAAAATAAAACAGGCACAGGGTATTCAAAGCATGATACTGAACTTTAATGTATTATTCTTAGATTTATTTAGGCCCATTATTTTAAGTTTTATAAGATTAAATACGTACCAGTTTTTCATAAAGTATCATCACAAAATGTGTATCATATAAGGTTTCACCGTTGTCGTGTCTACTTGCATGGTCGTCAGTATTTCATACAGCGTTTCTTAATTCTTATTTGTTCATTTCTAATGATATTGTCTTCACCAAATTATTTAATAAACGTAACGAGTTTGCTTTTGAAATTGTCAATTTCCCATTTTTAGATTGTGATGTTCCTCATTCTTTATATTTATCAACTAATTCGATTTACTAGAGAGCACATAGCCATGTTGCAGACTTCAAAGAACACCCTTTTAAGAACATATTCAAAACTCGCAATATTTTTTTTTATTCAGAAACTTCTTAAACAAGGCTATTGGTATCATAAACTTCGCAATACTTTTCTTAATTTTATCACCAACACTATGATTTGATATCTAAAGTCCATGTCTGACATAAATATTTCTGCGACAGGGACTTTCGGAGCCAGAGTTGCCAAGCAGATGCTTCTTTTGTGATTTCCTTTTTTTATGTTTCACGTTTGTCTTCATTATTCTGTCGCGTATGTTACTTGCAGTCTTGTGGTCACCTGCTGTGAAAGGGCTGGCTTTTATTTTTTTATCTCTTGTGTGTTTTTTTCACTTTCCCATATGGTGTTTCGGGTAAGGTGTGGTACTTGATTGTATCCATTTCTGATCTTTGCCTTCTTCTTTACCTTTTTTTCTTAAAAACCGTACATCTGTATAGTAACCCTGATGCTACAAAGGTTTGATTACTTTTCACTTATTCGTCATATGATATAACGTTACAAATATCATAAATGTCTATATGCATTGCTGTTTCATTTCAAGCCATTGTTAACTGTGTAAAAACATTTTGTCAAATAATGAAGTTGCTTCAACATAAGATTTAAATGAAAATAAATCTCGAAACAGCCCATAATTTGCATTCACGGATCCAGAATGTTCCATTGGGAGCATCAACGTATCAAAGTTTCACACCAGGCCTCGAGGTTATAAAACTTGTGATTTACCAGGTTGTACGGTCTTTGCCCCTGGATCCCCTGGACCACCTGTCCCCTCTCTGGATCCGCCCATGATTTTTTCGCATAGTAATACCGTGGCAGGCACACGCAGATACCCTTAATGAACAGTCCAGTGCCTTTGATCGCGAAAACTTTGTGCGCAGAAGATACTTAGTTTCGTTTAAACGTTTGCAAGCCAGTGCCCTTTTACCAAAGTATACAGAGATCCAATTTTAGAAAATCGCTATTTTACCATTATTTCTGTGTTCAGTGTAATCTTATCTGGAATCAAGTCTAACGCATAATAACGTTTACATATATTATGTTGTATTGCATAACACTTAATTGTTAAGTGAGCTAAACTAGTTTTGTGCTTTTACATCAGCAGAAACAAGGGCGAATATTTGGTCTGTAAAATTAATGTAAGTTCCTCGTAGACCAAGGTGGTGTTTCTGTTGTCGTTTATTCATTGCTGAATGTTGTTCCAATCGTTTGTAGGTTTTGTGTTAAACCTTTATGTTGCTTTGCAAACTTTGTGTCATTTCTAGATTTGCAATCATCTCACTGGGGAAGAGAGAGAGAGAGAGAGAAAGAGAGAGAAAGAGAGAGAAAGAGAGTGAACGAGTGAGAGGGAGAGGGTGCTGACTGCGGTATTTCTATTGTTTTCTTGGTGTCATGCAGCTGCTTTTGCTTTGCTTCTTTCTCACGGCGTCGTGGGTTGGTGGTTGGTCTGCACTGTGTGATTGTGCAATCATACTCAGTTAATTTTGGCTTCTCAAATGTGTGTATTAATACACCTCTTTGGGGACCTGGTAACTGGTAATGCAAAATAAACACATTAAGTACGTGCCTTTTTTCAAACCTTTATTTTAAGAGAATATAGAAAAGGCATTTCATCTGAATTGGAATATGCGCTTTAAAATATTGTTTTGAAAATCATATACGGTAAAATCATTCTTAAGTGGCCACTCAAAGAAGACAAAACAAACGTCTTTAAGACAAATGGTAGCGTCATTAAGTCGAAAATAGTGACATGCACTTAGTGATAATCGATCTTGAAAACCAATTTTTGGTCTACTTTTAGAGTGGTCACTAAAGACAGGTTTAATGAAATGCGATTATAAGATCGGAAAACCTCACAATCACCTATAAGAGACTGCAATTGGACCATTAAAAAGAAGAAAATACGAGGCATGTTTCATGCTTTCCAACAAATTTGAAAATTATTTTCTCGATGCTGATTTATCTTTTAATATGTAAATGTAATACCTTAATTAATAATAGTAGCTACCTAATAATTAAATAACACAATACCCTAAGAGTAGTAGCTATCAAATAATTAAATTATTCTTGCATAGGAATTCGTTACGCGAAGCTTTTTGAAGCCATGTTCAAATCATGAGTTTCACGTGCTGTTTGAACATGGCTTTTAACTTGACAAAACTTATTTAGACCCTGATTTGTTTGCATTACGTTACACAGGAAAGCGTTGCGGCCTTGACTGATCATTTCTCCGATGTTTTTGTTCGCGAAATCGTGGCATACGTCTTTGACGTTGTGGCGACGTATGACGTTCGGAAATTTGACGCTGACGCCCTTTTGTTTAGAGAAATCCAGTGTAAGACAATGGCTATTTTAATGTTTAAGCGACGTTTTAGTGCGGTTTAGGTTGAATCAGGTAAAACATGCAAGAATAATGACCACACATGTTTGTTTCATTGCATTAACACTTGCCGGGTCCCTCGCACGATGTTTGAAAAATCGGCCTAATGGCCTCATGTTCAAACAGCTTCCTCGGGACCCGGCAAATGTTAATGCATGAATGTGTGATCCCTATATTCTATAATGTAAATGCAATACCTCAAGAGCAGTACAATGTACCTACCTAATATTTAAATTCTACTATACTGTAAATACAATGCCTTAAGAGTAGAATCTATCTATAATTAAAGTAGTATTTTATGTAAATGCAATACCTTAAGAGTAGTACAATGTACCTACCTAATATTTAAATTCTACTATACTGTAAATACAATTCCTTAAGCGTAGAAGCTACCTACAATTAAATTGTTCTTCATGTAAATGCAATACCTAAAGAGTAGTAGATACCTAGTTACTATATTATTCTATTATGTAAATGCAAACTTGTAAGAGTAGTAGCTATCTAATAAATAAAATCTTCTATAATGTAAATGCAATAACTTAAGAATGGTAGCTATCTAATACTTAAATTTTTCAATACTGTAAAAGGAATACCTTAAGAGTAGCAGCTATCTGATACTGAAATCATTCTATAACGTAAATACAATACCTTAAGAGTAGTAACTATATATCTAATAACTAAAATTTTCTATAATGTAAATGCAATACATTAAGAGAAGTGCCTAATGATTATATAATTCCATTATGTAAATCCAATACCTTAAAAGTAGTAGCTATCTAATAAATTTGTTCTTCTATAATTTAAGTACAATTCCTTAAGAAAGGTAGCTATCTAATAATTGAATTCTTCTATACTGTTAATGCAATACATTTATAGTAGTGCCTTATAATTAAATTCGTCTATTATGTGAATACATTATCTTAGAAATAGTAGCTGTCTGATAATGTACTTGTTGTATTAACAGTAGAAGCTACCTTATTGATACATTTTATCAGTTACCTCTCATATTAACTGCATTGTCGGACGTTGCCTGATAAACGTTGTTTATCTCATGGCATGTGCCTTTATCAGGTCATGATGACGTTGCACTCTTTTGAATGATGTCGCTAATGACGCCGAATTAACACAAAAATCGAAAATTACGTAATAATTTCTAGTTTGAAGAGAGAAACAATAGGTAAACTGATAAATAGAATACCAGGTTTGCGTCTTTTGATTTCAAATTTATCAGGCTCGGCTTTGAGGACGCATGTTGAATCACTCGGCAAGCCTCGCGATGTCAACAAGCGTTCCCAAAGCCTTGCCTGGTAAACTTGATATCGAAAGATACTCACCTAGTATTTTCTATATTCTTATCAATTTTGGTTTAATCGACAGCTGTGTTGCTTTTGACGTTTATAAGATATTTTGTGGATGCTAACACTCAGGTGTTTGACCCATTAACCTAGCTTCAACGACTGGGACATTACCATAAAGTCAAGACGGTCTAATTTCAGTGTTAATGTATTATTGAATTTATTATACGAGTTTGGGAAAAGAGATAAACTGCGAGGCTTACTGAACATTAATTAATTTTGGCAACCAGTTTATTTATATTTAATAAAGGAGCAGGAATTTTATATTTTATTAATATGTCCAATTTTGACAATATTAAGATGTCAAATATTTAGTCAGATGCTATGCAACATAGATTACACCGTATATATAAAATTGCATTTATCTAAAATACAGTTTTCATTATGTTTGATATTGCGTACAATGTAAAGGGGACAGCAACATTGAAATTATGTATACCTACAACGTCAATCACTATTTAAGTAAGAAATTTGGCCTAGATCAGGAATCGGTACAATCAAGTAACACACCTGACCCAGGATTCCACATGGGAAAGTGAAAAAAACACAATCAAACATTACAAACGAAAGCCAATAGGTCAGCGCTTTCCCAGCAGGTGTCCACAAGACAGCAATGAGCAGACGCGAAAGCATGACCAACACAAGACATAAATAACATTAATGACCCTGAAAAGAAGTACCGCCTTGGAACGGTCAGTAAAATATTTTACTGGAGGGCTTAACCGGCTTCATGGTGCCAACCTCACCTTTAGTTCAGATGTAGATCAAGACACATAGATGTTTGTTTTTCATGAAAGACCCCAAACTTATCCATGTATCATTTCCTAGAATTTATAAATGAAGATAGATTTGAAAAGGAGATAAAGCAAATATAAGGACTCAACTGTACATGAAGCTAAATACCAGAGCAAAATAAATCAAACAGGTAAACCCCAGTGGGCCTGACAAAAGCCAAAGAATCAGGTCCCTACCCTCTCATCAAAAGATAAGTCTTTAAGTTAGAACCATCATTAAGAGTCTGAAGTCCGACCCACTAGCAATTAAAGAGGAAAGCAATGTTGCCTACCGTGTTTTGGTTGACCACCAAGAATTTAGTCTGTAGCAATACATAAATGTTATAGCCAATCATTTTATAATGAGGAACTATTTTTATTAACTGCGCTGAAAAATTATTAAAGCCAACAATTTTCTTCAATTTTTAAACCAAGTCACCATAGAACTCAGGTTCTGAAAGTCCTTGGCGCAAGAGAAATTAAAGTCAAACTTGGAATTTAGATATCAAATCATAGTATCGTTGATAAAATTTAGAAAAGGTTTTGCGAAGTTTATGATACTGATAGCCTTGTTTAAGAAGTTTCTGAGTTAACAATTTATTGTGAGTGTTGAAGTCAGAAACATGTCTGGCAAAACGAATGAGTTGAAAGATATAGACTCCATAGTATGTAGAGCGAGGAACATCATTATCTAAACTGGGAAAGTCAAAATCAAACCGTCACGTTTATCATAACTTATGGTAGAAACAATATCATTAGAAATGGACAAACGCAAGTCTAGAAACGCGATTTCGGTATCAGAGGTACTAGCTTTATTAAGTTGGAGCTCTGAAAGGTATATTTGACTTACCATATTGTCAAATTAAACATTATTAATGTTTAAAAAATCATCCAAATATCTGGATGTAATGTTAAAAGCGTAAATAATATTAGCCTGCTTATCAGCAGAGAGACATCATAAAGTCCCTCTCATAACAAAACAAGAATGATTCGGTAACCAGGGGAATGATTAGGTAACAAGGGGAGCATAAGTAGTTCCCATAGGAATCCCAACTACTTGTCTATACAGCTTGGTGCCAACTCGAATAAAAATGTTCTCCAACAAAAAGGTCAGCGCATCACATAAATTTTGACAAGAACATGCATGATATTTTATAGGCTTTTTCGAAGTAAAAAACGCGTTTCTCTCGTTTCAAGCAAGGCAAGAAGAGCCTTCTTTGTTAAAGGTTGTTAAATAAGATCTATAAGTTTATCTTTAATCAAATTATGAGGTAAAGTAGTGTAAAGAGTAGAAAAATCATATGTAGACAAACTGGTCGCATTGAAATCTCTAGCTTTAAGTTTATCTAAAACTTCACCTGAATTTTAATAGACCAAAATAGATTCTTACCGGATCTTTCATATGCTTTTCACAGTAATTATTAACATGTTTCAAAACCGTGCAATCTGCACCAACTCAAATCAAAATCGGACGATAAATAAGAGAGTTACAGAAAATTGTTTTGTTGAAAAATGAAGTCATGGAAGCCAACCATGACGCCACACAGCAATAATTAAATGTATATAAACATAATTACTAGTTGCCTGCCTTCCTATTTAACTTTGCATTTATTATTATGTTTTCTGTTGAAAATAATTGATTTAAAAAACAAAACAATGAAAGGGGTTTTATTGGACTTTCAAAATTTACAGAAAGTAAAAATATACAAAATGACCGCCTCCATCAGCTTAATAGAACTCAGATTTTAGATTATTAAATAGTGTAACTTGCTTATTTTACATTTGATTTTGAAAAATAAATGCTCTAAAATGTGTGCTCTGATAAGACCTTTAATTTAATGCAAATTGTGAATGAATATTGCCGTCCCCTTTAACCCATTTAAGCCGAATGGAATTTCCCACTGTTATCAATTGGACCAGTCCATTTCCTTTTAAAGTGTTGTTGGTTGGTATTTTTAATTTTTATTCATATATTAAAAGAAACTTCTGTGGCGTTGCACTGTTTTCCGATGTCTGACAAAAAGGACGCTAGGCCTATATGAGTGAACATTATAAGAGTATCAAAATGAACTAAATTAACGTTAAAGTATATGATCCAGTCTTTCAATGCACTACGTTGCACATTGTAAAAATAGCGTAAGCCTAATATACACAAAATATGGTGACATCTAATCTACCCCTTAGTTTGGTATGTTCAATTTGAAGAATAACTTCAACAAGACCAGTAGAATTGTTTTAAACATAACTCGCTAGAGAAATTTGAAAGTGAGTGAATGACTAGAAAATAAAACAATCATATAAGCCGTGACATGTGATTTCCAACAATGTGGCATTTTGCAGAGTAGACTCAGGCGAGTCTGTGCAGCCTCCTTTTAAGCGTAGAAACTCCAAATGCTGTTCAGTCAGTAGCTTAACACTCATAGAATATTCAATCGACTAGCAAAGGCTGTGATCAGACTGCGCGTATGCGCAGGCTGGTCTGAGCCTTTGCTGGTCGCACATACAACAATGTTGGAAATCTCATGCCACGGCTCATATACTACATACCAACACAGGAAAACATTACACTTAAGTTTGACAGTGAATATAAAAGTAAGGAAGAAGGCAAAGATCGGAAATTGATACACTAGAATACCTGAGTTAAGACATCATATGGGAAAGTGACAAAAAATGGAAGAAATCATCACACATAAGACAGCCAAGCGGTCGGCCCCTTCCCAGCAGGTGACCAACAGACATGACAGCATAAGATAGACAAACACTTATAACAGTAAGGATTCACAAAAGAAGCACCGCCTTGAACGGTCAGTTAGAAAATTACTGGAGGGCTTAATTATGTTTGACGGTACCAACCTCACCATTATTTGTGATGTGGTTCAAGACACATAGATGTTTGGCTCGCATGAAAGATCCCTAACTCATCGATGCATCATCTCCTAGTATATACATATCGAGATAAAACAGAGATAAGGACTCAACAGTACATACAAATAAATAATGGAGCAAAAGAAATTCAACCAAATACAAGGGAATATTTTGATTTGCGTCCAAACAGTTTACAATATAGGCTGGCTAGTTAAGGCCATAAGTAGATGAAAGAGCAGACGACAGAAGTCGAAGCCAGGTATATTTATCATTTTATCCTATTTTCAGGTATTTGCTCATTAGCAAATTCATTCCTCACAGATGTTAACAAAAGTACAATCTTACAATTACACAACCGATTTAGAAGAAGTTTTGCCAATGGTGCTCAAGGTGTTATGGTTGCTGATATGAACAAATTGGTAGGTACTTAGTTTTATCGCAGTACGATACATGTGCAGATCCAGGGGGGGCTGACAGGGGTTCATAAAACCTCCCCTGAAAATCACAAGATCGATAAGTTTCTATAGGAATAAGCATTTAAACCCCCTCCTACGTCCCTTGAAACTGATATACCCCCTAGAATTTTGGGAAATTATAGTTTTCCTTGAAAGTTAACCATTGGAGCCCCTCTGGGGACTCGAAAACCCCTTGTCCAAGCGTTTTTCTGTCAGTTGGGCCTCAACCCTTTCCCTGATGAACACTCCTAGATTTGCGCATGTTATACTTTGCATGTTTGAGTACTTTCTAATGTGTTTGTTGTCGTCGGCTGGCGTTTTACAAATTAAATCAGGAACACCTTCAGATTGTCAAACTATTTGGATCCAGATCAAGCCCAGCATATCGTTGGACCTGATCTGAGTCAAATCTATTTGCAAAGATTATCAACAGACAGCAAAATTTGCCACTGGCAGGGAAATAGTTCAAAGCATGGGAAAATCTCAAGAATATATGTTAATAAAATTACCACACAGTATCCCTAACAACGCCATCCTTGCAGAATATAATTGCAGTTATATTTTTCACAAGATGACGATGGAAATTTCATAATACTATACACTGAGCAAAATTTCTAATGGTCACCTTACACTTTATGTTAGTTTTGAAAGTAAGATTTGGTTATACAAATTCATGCTTATATAAATCAACCAATGCCTTGCTGAAACTATGTATGACATTTCATTTAAAAATGGCTGGTGCGTCTTCCACAGACGATGCTAGAGTAAAGGTACCCTCATTTCAAAAAGTCATATTTTTTCTTACAATATAAGATACTCCACTAAGATGCCATCCATTTGTATTTCTGTTTGTATGAAATGTTTCTCACTGCTGTGATCAAAGACAAACACACTACAAATGATTCGCTTCAATAAGACTCCTCTTTTCTGTTACATAATAGCATGATGACAAACACTACCAGCAGCTAAATCATTGATATTCAGTGTTTTGCATGCATTTTACATAGGAAATTCGCACTGTTCTGTACGCCTTATTATCTGTGATGCGGTATTGAAATTTTCAGCGATTATAGATTACTAGCAGACGTCACTATTCTAGTTAAAAATTGAAAAACAAATAATGCAAAGTACCGTCAAATTCACTTTTTAAGTTTTATATTCAATTAGGATGTGCGCAGCAGCAGAGAAATGTTTGTCATCACAAAACAGACGAATCAAGCTCTATGCTGTTTGGGCTATCTTGATCAGATAAAAAAAAAATGCATACAACAATTTTTGCACAAGCTACTACTGAATTTCAAAAATCTCAAAAAATGTGATATTTAACAAATTGCGTTAAAAATCTACTTTAGTCGAAATTTCAAGTGTTTGGTGTCTTTTTTTAAGTTGACTAGACCAGTCTATTACCAACTTAACTTAGATTTGATATAAAACTTCAATTAAAACCATTTTCTTCAAAAAAGCATATTTTTGCATTTTAACCAAAAAACCGTGGATTGAACGACACTTTTTTTAAAAACCACTAAACTTTTGCCCATTAAACTGCACATTCATAGGCAAAAATTTATTTCAATGTTATTAGCGCTTGGTCAGAAATAATGAGTTTAAAAAGTGACCAATTAGAAGTTTTGTTGAGTGTATTTGAATATCCTTTAAAATTACACACGTATATGGGGCTAAACCACAAGTTACATCAATGATCGGAAATTTTCAATATTTTTTTAAATTTCGAGTTTGGGTTCTGTGGATGATCTTTGCTTTGGTATGCATTACTTTGTGTCCTTTATAGATTTGCAATCATCTTGATTATGAAGAGAAAGCTGATTGCTTTGCTTTAATTGTCTTACGGTTGTCTTGTTACTCTTCTTCTCGATGCCTATGGTTGGTCTGTAGCGTGTGATTGTGGTGTTTCCTGATCATACTCACTTACTTTAAAAAAAAAAAAATAGAATGTTGTTTGCCTTGAATTTTTATTAACTATTTGGAAGGCATGCAAACACAGTTGACTAGATCAATGTCGTTTGTAAAAGCTTCAAACTGTTGGTACTTTGCAAGGGGGGACAATAATGTTGGGTCACATGACTAACCTTTGGTTTAAGAAAATTAAATATCTTTTTCGGTGATTGATGGTCGTATGCATTTGAAAATTTAAAAATAAGTGTTCGAGTTAATTATGTTAATGATCTCTTATGGTTTATAAATTAGTTGTTAAAGTGATACTAAAACTGATGGCATATACTTGAACATGTTTAACGGTATCAACCTCACTCTATCATACCGTAAATCTCTGTGATAAATGAGCCGTGGCATGTGATTTCAAACAATGTGGCATTTTGACAAGAGTAGACTCAGACGAGTCTGTGCAGCATCTCTTTAAGCTTAAGAAACTCCAAATAGTGTTCAGTCAGTAGCTTAACAATCATAGATTACTCAAGCGACTAGCAAAGGCTCTGATCAGACTGCGCGCTGGTCGCACATACCACATTGTTGGAAACCTCATGCACTGGCTCAAATGGAATTAGAATAAAAGATAATATATTGCGGGCAATAAAATCAAAAGGACATAAAAATACGTTACAAGTGATCACGTGAGATATCTCAAAACAGACAGATGGGCCTAAAACATTTTAACTGTTTTGAGTAGCCTCAAAATTACAGGTAAACTGCTTTAAATGGTATTTTAATCAAGCCCCATTACAATGCAACTATGCTGATTTGCAAGTCTTTTATAATGGCCAAAATATGAAACCGCGAACAGTAAATGATGTGATGTTACTCTTTACAGGTGTGGAGCTACCTTCTAGAATTCCAAGCTGCACGGACTCTCCAGTGTGGAAACCCTATCTCAAACATTCAAGGATATGGACTGAACATTAACATAAAAACAAATTCAAGTGGAAATTTTAGTGGTGATATTAATTCATGGTACAATGAACTTGAACAGTTTTATTTTTCTCCTGAGGACGGGAGCTGTTGGCCATCATATAGGATGTGCTTGAGCGCTTACACAGTGAGTCTATAGTTTTGTGAATGTTACAGTAGTTTCATGTTGTCCTGGCTTTACTAATGTAGCTTATTGCTTGGTGTTTAACATGCTAAGGAAGAGAGAGAGAGAGAGAGAGAGAGAGAGAGAGAGAGAGCTGGCCCAGAGGTTATAAAAAATCATACTCAACTTAATTGAGCATCAAATTGAGCCTGCTCATAAATATTACAATGACAACAACATTTATTAGCAGGATAAATGCAACAAACAAGACTTAAAAAGCAAGAAAAATGTATATACATTTTTAGCATTGGCGATAGCTGGGCCCACCGTGGCTCAACCTGAGTTTTCTTTAGCTCTGACTATCTGTGAGTCGTGATCCCTTTTCTCTTTTTCACCATAGTGGGTTAATTTGATTATATTGTTTCTCTATGATCACACATTGCAATAGTTAGAATGGTGTTTATCTTTTCTAAGAGTTTGTTATTGAAAGTTCTAATTACTGTTAGACTCTTTTTTCTTGATAAAAATACTGGCTAAATAGTTTATTTACTCATACATTTGGCAGGTTAGAAATACTCAACGCGATCCCAAGACCCGTGGACATATTCTCTCGTTGTATTAGATTTTCTTTTTTTATTTTGTTTTTTCCTCTTGTTCTCATAAACTGTCTGTGATGTGATTTGTATTTGTAACATTAACCCGTTGTATTATGATAGATTTCCCCCATACATATTAATACAATAAGTATGGGACTGTCCATTGTGTACTTAAGGGGTTCAAAATTATAAAGTTTGTCTGTCCCTAAAGGTTGTATTAATCTTAGCGAACAGTTCCGACCCTGATAGAATGCTGCATTGTGCTACATTTTATCTGGGTCTTCATTGTTTATCCCTGTACCCATTTAGGCTTTTTCCAGTATATAAAGGGTTAAAGAGGCCCCGTTTATGAATAAGCCTCAAGCTAGCCTAATAATATGCTGAGACAAGCTATGATATTGAAGTTAAGCATGATGCAGGCTGAGCTATCAAAAATTACAGAGAGCAAAAAACAAAAGAGCTGATCAGTCTGTATGGATACGCAGGTTGGTCAGGACCTTTGTTGGTCATATGCATCAGAATCAGTTGTTTTTTTGCCATGCCGCTTAAGTTCAAACACCATTGTAAGAAATATTTTTATCGCACATCTCTTTGCATGCTGGGTAATTTTTAAGGCTTTTATGTCGTCTGTCGGCTTTTTCCAAAATTAACTTTTTCCAAAACATCCTTCAGGAACTCTATCAGAGTGTCAAATGGTTTGGATCTAGATCAGGACCGACACTCTGTCCATCCTGATCTGGGTCCAAACTATTTGCAAAAACAGTAAGTGAGTATGATCCGGAAATACCACAATCACAAACTGCAGACTAACCCATGGCACCGCGAGGAAGAGCTACTCAACCATTACGAGACACCAGGAAGACAAATTAAGCAAAGCAACCAGCTCTCTCTTCGCCATCAAGATGATTGCAATACTAGAATGGACATAAAGTAACGTACATCAAAACATAGAACAATGAGTAACAATAAACAAAAAGTCAACAACAACAGAACCACCGCCTTAGAATTGACAGCAGCCTAAGCCACAGGGGGGGGGGGGGCTTAGATGCATTTTACTGGTACCAAATCTTCGCCCTAGATTGTTTAAGGCGTTAAAATGCTAAACGGCGCGCAAGTCACCAGTCATGTATCAACTTGTTGGTGTTTTTCTCTATTTCAGCTTTTAAATGCTAAACATCGAAGAGTTGGGTGTGCATACAGACAAAATTGTCCAGATGAGGATAACGCTTTTCTTTGCCTTTACGACGGAAGGTATGAATAATGTCATTTGATAAAACAACGTTAAATGCCCACGTTGTCTAATTACCATTAGATATCGTTGGTCGCGTTAGCTCTTTGTCCGTTAGTGGCTTCTACTGATAACCTTTGCAATCAGCTTGTACTTTGATCAAGCTCAACAAAACGTCAACGGTGTCATGCCTAATCTGGATCCAAACTATTTGTCATTCAGATAGTTTTCCTCAAAGAAATATTTTTGGAAAAACTCTTTATTTGCTGGGTAAGTTTGTATGCCTTTTTTCTTTCAAAATTAACTATTTTCTAAAGGTCAAAATTAATTGCGAATGTTATCACCCGTCGCCGCTCGCTATGAAAAAGTTAAACTACAAGCTTTCTCACAACAATTAAAACTCGTCAGCATATAACCCTCATGTTTTTTACATATATGTCTATTATTTCTTATTTTTTTAAAGAAAATAAATGTTGTGTGCCAATTAGCTGACTCAGCAGTAGTCTTCGGGTAGTAAAATGTGCTGGTCGCTTCGGTCATGCGTTTTGACATTATCTCTCAGTTGACACATACTCATATGAATTGGAAAACAGTGCAAAACCTGATAGGGTGTCATGTTTTGCGGTTTGTCATCCCAGTCTTCATTGTTTGTATATGTCTAAGATATAGAAGTGTATATTTTTCGTTATGAGGGGTGTGTATCGAGATAAATGCTCACGCAACGCAAGCCTTTCATACAACAAACATCATCGGTCTTCGTCAGTGTATTGGGGATCAATCTGGCAACACGTTCTCTTGTGTATCTTGCTTGTTTTACCTCACGCGCTCTGAGATGCAACGCCTTTGTCACGTTGTGCGTTCGACAAGGAGCAAGTGCGCTTGTCCATATTTTACTCTCGTGATAAATCATAAGCTAGGCTATTTGAGTTTTAATCCACCATTATATATGATTTAGGGCAGCTCTGTCTTCTGGTACATTTGGTTGGTTGCGTCTGTTTATGCCAGACACAGGGTTTGCAGAGTCTGATGCGAGGGTAGCTGCGGAGTTTTTAAACGTACGAGTTGACCAGCTACCCTCCCATCCGATTGTGCCACTGGGTTCGGCATTAACAGCTGTAACCAACCAAATGCATAAGGAGAGAGAGAGAACCTAGCTTCTAAACAAGGGTTGATTGGAAACTCAAGAATCCTTAGAGTAAAATATTGACGAGCGCACTAGTTCCTTGTTAGACGGACTATCTCCCTGTCGAACGCACTAGCCAAGACAGTTTTATTTGTTTGATTTGATTTTTTACGTCCCGTCAACAATCCTTCAGTTTAACAGGGAATGGTCTTCCTGGGTTTAACCAGTACTTAGCTAGGATAAATCTGTCTTGCTCAAGGACCACAACGCAGTGACGCAGGTGAGGCTCGAACCCGCAACCCCTCGGTCTCGAGACAAGCACTCAACCACTGAGCCACTGCGCTCCCAGCTAGCACAGACAGTAATGGAGAATTCCTATTACAAGGCGTGAAATCTCCCTGAAAGGTATTTGTGAAAAAAAAAAACAAATTTCCAAACTGTGATTTGTGCAATAATTTTCGTGTTTTATATATCTCGTTTCATGCTTGATATTATCAGGGGTGGTGTTATAATTTCGACGAAATTGTAAAATCGGGTACCCAAATCTACATGGGTTTTAACCCTTAATGCGCCAATCACAACAAAAGGCGTCTGCTTTTCTCGTCTGCTGAAAAGTTTAAGAAGCCTCTATGGCAAACAGTGTGGACCCAGATCAGACTGCTCCTAATGGAGCAGTCTGTTCTGGGTCCACGCTGTTTGCTTCTATACTTAATTAGCCAGTAATGCTAGGCAATTATTTTCAGCAGACGACTTTCAGCAGACGACATTTTCAGATGCATTTTTTCCTTGGCGCTTTAAGGGTCAAAGTTGTGGCAACATTTTATTCAAGCCCTGCCTATTTCTGCTGAGAATTCTAACGGAGAATAAAGTTAAGGCATATCTGCACACGACAGCATGATTTTCCATAGAGCGCTAATTAAGGAATACAAAATTGATCATATTCAAGAAGTCCTACATTTTGACGTTGTTTCTGTCGAGAGTGCTAGACGTAGCTCACCCGCTCTCGCAGTATGTTTACCACTTTAAAGATGAATTTGGAAAACAAAGCGATGACACCTGCAACTACGTACCAGTCGACCTCTCACATAGGTGCGTGTTTCGTAAATTAAAAGAGAGGATTGTTCATTTTGATCATGTATTATTTTAATTAAACGAGTAGAGGAAAAGAAATTAAATGCGAGACTTTAACAAATTTATTACATTCAATAATACAGGAACACGAATGTTTATATTCTTATTTTTTGTTATTTATATCTTTATTAAGTCTTTCAATCAAATAATACAATTCTATGCATAACACTTAATAGATCTGTTAAAAAACTTACATCATACGAATAAGAGACAAACACTGATACATGTAGGTTACAATTACCTTGCAGCTTGTCTTTATTTTCCTCAATGCCATGCAGGTGGGTTCTGTATAGATTGAAGTGGTCAGTCAGTTGCATTATATGTAAATCTAGGCTGATCAGAAAATTGATTGACCAGTCTGGACAACAATAAAGGCAGTCTGATATATTTCTATCTCCATTAGGCTCCAAATTTGCATCCTGTGTTTTTTTTTTTTTTTTTTTTCATGTTGGATAATACAACTCTTACAGGCTTTAACAATAGATATATATTCAACTAAGTTATAGGATACTTAGAACAAAGTGTTGGACCCTGAGGAAAATTTAAGAAATGATTATTGAAGATCAAACTAAATCTTTCTTCCAGGTTCTTATATTGACAAATAAATAGACCAGGTCAGTAAAACTTCTGACATTCAATTTGGCACATCATTGCAAGTTGTGAAAAACATCAAATCATAGATCTGCATATGTGTATTTAGATAGGGCTAGGGAACAGGGGCAGCCCTTCCCCTGGAAAGTAAAACGTTCTATAATTATAGGAAATAGCAATTGAACCCAGGCCACTCCCACCCCTGGAAAAAGTTGGATCCCCTTAAATAGAAAATGCTGGACCACCTCTGTATTACCTTGATAAACCATTGACCACCTCTGTTAAGTCAGCTGAGGATTAAAATAATCATCCTGTCAAAACTTGTCAGTTAGTTTAAACATATTTTATTGCCAAATATATACAGCAACGGGGTTGGGTCACAAGTTCTCACAACATTAGTTACGACCCTTCCCCTACATTTTGAACATACATAATAGCTAATAAGCATGGCTATATATATATACAAATGCATTTGTGTTATTCACACCTAATTAACAAAGCAAATAAGTTAGGAACATATATTGGAAACATATCAGAATAAATAAATAAATAAATAAATTGATAAATAAAAAGATAAATAAATAAATAAATAAGTAAATAAATAAGTAAATAGTAGACAGAAAGAATAATATGAGTATACAGAAGTAAATAACAAAAATGACTATGTATATTAAGTATACTAATGACAAATGAAATAGGATGATACAATAGTAAGTAGGTGAGTATATATTAATGTAAGAAATATAATAATGACTATGAAAAAAAAAATACAAGACTGCTATTATGACTACCCCATGGGCTCAATAATAAAACATATAGTTTAGTTGGTATTCACGTAATATGATGTTTTCAAACAAGGAGTCTAAATATTATTCAAACGTTTAGTAACTTGTATGTACCTTTGACTGCTCTGAACAAGACTATGTTGGTTTCGAAATTCCGGTTTTCATTGCCAAAATGTATTAAATTAATGCTTAGGGGTTGTAACATTCCCACTGTATCGTTGAAAACCTGTCTTTCAATTGTGTATCTTCTACAACGAAAGAAGTAGTGAATGGCGTCCTCTACCACACCATACAAGTCGCAAAGAGGGTTATCACGTATATGATTTATATAAAGGTCATTATTTAGGTTGCTACACCTATTTCTGAGCCGTGCATGTAAGACTGATGTGTATCTATTTCTAAAGGTAAAGTATGATGGAATGTATGACTTGTTGAACTTCGAGATTACATGTTTTTTGAAGGTAGTTAAAGTTGATAAGTTTTTAAAATCATCTTCAAGGCCATTCCATAATCTAATGGATGAAGGTATACATGATTTCTGTGAAATGGTCGTCCTATTATAAGGAAGAGAGATGTTTCTATTATTTCTCAAGGGATAATCTGAAATTTCATTGACTAATGGAGGGATTAAATCTGAGATATATGATGGCACTAAGCCAGCATTAACATTATACATGAATGAAAGTTTATGTTGTTGTCTTCTTTGTGATAGAGTTAACAGTTAGGCCTGCCCCCCCCCCCCCACACACACACACCCTGAGGAAGATTCTTTGATGATCTATGACTATCTGTATATCCGACCCGAGGTGGGAACAGGAGAAAAAGGATATTTATATTTCATGGGTACAGGAGAACGAAATATAAATTTTGAGGGGGGGGGGGAGGGGCGAACAAATGCACTATTGGGGAGGGGAACAGGAGAAAAAGGACATTTATACTTCATGGGTACAGGGAACAGAAGCGAAATTTGAGGGGTGGGGGCGAACACATGCAATATTGGGGAACAAGAAAAGCATAAGAAAACAAATTTTCGGTTTTTGGGGAATAGGGGAACACGCTTACCTTTATTTCAAGGTAACAGGTACCCCGGACCCCTCCCACCACCACGGGAGGGCCACATATCGTAAATTAATGAAATTCTGAGGCCACCGAATCTACCTTCCGAATTTCGGACTAGGTCTCGATTTCTTTCGATTTCCTTTAAATTTGGAAGACGGATTCGACAGTGTTAAAAGAGCAACCAGGTCGATAATTAGATCTTAATTGTACCTCCATTTTGTTTTTCTTCATTTAGAACTCGAACGCGAGCTTGTTAGCCACATGAAGAAGGAACGACTTTTAACAGCCACGAACACTCGTTAAAACTGACGTAAACGTTTAGTGCAGCGTCTTTTTACTTATTTCTTCAAATTTTCAAGGTGCTTTATGATAAAATGGCAATTATGATGAACGAAAATGTATACTTTTCGATGTACTTACCCCAGAATTGTCCGGTAGCATAAAAGATGTTGATCACCCGTTTTGTTCAAAATCTGAACAAAACGGCCTAGCCCTGTGGCAGTGATGGTTTCAGAAGAATTCATATGAGGAGACATCGCTGTCGGGGAGTTTGGTAGCATGTGGGTTCAGCTCTATTAAAGTAATCCAAAAAATTTAATCAGCGGAATAAATGAAGTATATGTTTTTCGAAAAAATATTGAAAAAAAACATAAACTTCATTTAGGCCGTTTGTTTTGCTGTAATCACACTTGTTATTGTGTTAAGATGGTTTCTGTGACGTCAGCGTCACGTTATATAACGTCAGCATCACGTTATCACCGGCGTTATCAAAGTAGATCCTCAATGTACATCCGTGGTCTGATTCCACGGAATTTCGCGGAATTGGCCGAGGTAGTTGCGATTGACTTTGGAGCTGTCCTTTTTCGAGTTAACGAGAGTAAACTGTTTCGTTTCATCATGCATGTCTCGTTTGATTTCTGCTTCATTGTAAAAAAACTTTAATTTTCAGTGGTATTCCATTTTACAAAGCTGGTAGTACTTGTACAAAGTGTGATGGTGACACGTCGTTCTGTGACAATGGGTTATGTGGTAAGTTCCATGGGCGGATCCAAATAGGGGGGATGGGGGGTCCGGACCCCCTCTGAAAAATCACAAAAATAAAGGGTTTCTTCGCAATACTGGTCCGGATCCACTGAAAAATCACAAAGCTACAAAGCCAGCATTCAATGTTGGGCAATCATCGGCCCCCAGCGAAACGCCATTTAAATGGCGTTTCGCTGGCGGGCCGATGATGGCCCGCTTATAGTGGTATTTGGAGCCTCCCTCCCCTAATCAACTAAAACAACAACAAAAAAAAACGTTGGCAAAGCTGGACCCCCTCTGACAAAATTTTCTGAATCCGCGCATGAGTTCAATAGAGTCTTTAAACTATTCCCCCTACTAAAACCATGGTAACAGTGTTGACCCATATCAGGGCTGAGAAAGCACCAAACTTGATCTGGATCCAGAATGTTTGAACTGATAGCATTCCTGAAATAATTTTTCGAAGAAGTTGATTTTGAAAACAAATGACCAGACGACAAAAAGTGTAAAATTTCCCAGTAGGCAAAGAATTGACAAAAGAGGTTGTAATTATATATTTTTTCTAAAGCCAACCATATGCTGTGGGTACTCAAAAGAGTCTTACTTCATTACATGCATCGCTTAAGCGAAAGCAGGTCTAAAAGTGGGTCCACCCTGTCCATCCATCCGTACTTACGAATTTTTTTTTGTGGCCGTGTTCCTTGGCTGTACCAGTACTGGCCGGGTGGGTTTATGCTTTTTGTGGTTCTATGTCCAGGAACTCCGGAAGGCTCAACCGGCAGTGGTTCTGGTTTTAAAGCGTCTCAGAAGACGGGGCAACGGCTTAAAGTCTAATCCGACAGACTGGGAGAAGCCGGGAATCGAACCTGCGACCCCTGGTTTACAAGACAAAAAAAAACTTTTTGTGGCTTTCCCTGGGTAGAAACCAGTACCGCCGGGAGGGTTTATGATTTGTTTGTTTATTATATGACGGGAGCACCCGAAGGCTCACCGAAAGTGGTTTTATGTGGTTTTATGGTTTTATGGAGAAGCCGGGAATCGAACCTGCGACCCCTGGTTTACAAGGCATAGCACTTATCCACTACACCACGGGGGCTTCTCATAGTTTATCCCCTACACCACGGCGGCTTGGACCCTTGTTGGGTACTTTAAATTTCCACCCTTATAGTTTCTTCATATTTATAGTTTAAAAAATCAATAACGGAATAAACCTCATTTGCATATAAAGGGACTTAAAAAGCTCAAAATGAGGTTTATTCTGTAAAATTTTCTGGGATTGGTTTGGTATTTACGCTTTCTTGGCTACTTTTGCAATTTTACATTGCAAGCACCAAACAAGAATCCAAATGTAAGAGCGTCCGCCCGTCTGTCTGTCCGCAACACTTTTGGGGTGCCTGGTTTGTGTAAACCAAAATTCTTAAGGTTCTCATCCCTTTTTATTCAAACTTTGCATTATGAATGTTCAAATATTGAAGATGTGCACTACTTTTTTGTGCACATTTCGTGAACGTTTTCTTATTTTTGAGAGGTGTTGAACATAGACATTTTTTTGACCAAAAATGCTTAGATGTTGTCTGGGCCAACCGTGGTTTACCTGTTGGATTTCTTTTGCTCCAGTATTCAGTTTTATTTACTGTTGAGTCCTTATCTTTGCTTTATCTCCATTTTATATCTTGATTTATATTCTAGGAGATGATGCATTGATAAGTTAGGGTCTTTCATGCAATGGAACATATATGTGTCTTGATCCACATCTGAACTGAGGGTGAGGTTGGCGCGCCGTGAAACCGGCTTAAGCCCTCCAGTAAAATTCTATCTTTGGTTTTTGTTATGCATTCGTGCGCGTCTGCACATGTTGACTGATGCCTTGTTTTCACTTGCTGGGAAAGGGCTGACCTCTTGGCTCTCGTTTGTGATGTCTAATTGTGATCCTGGGTCAGATGTGGTGCTTGATTGTATCGATTTCTGATCTTTGCCCTCTTTCTTACTTTGTGTAATCTGCAACTCCAACAGTTTGCATTCCTATATATTCAAACGTTGCATACTGATTGTTCACACATTGAAGATGTGCAAATTTGATAAATATTTCACATTTTTACGGGTGTTGAACTAAGATATTTATTCCATCTGAAATGCATAGAGGGGTGTCTGGTTTGTGTAATCTGTAACACCAACAGTTTTCATTTCTTATATTCAAACTTTGCATAATGGTTGTTCATACATTGAAGATGTACACCTTTTTTTGTATACACATTTTATTCTAATTCTATTTATGTTTGGTGGTCATAAGCTTTTACATTTTTTTCTATAAAATGCTTAGAGGGTGTTTGGCTTATGTAATCTATAACTCCAACAGTTTTCATTCCTCAATATTCAAATTTTGCATAATGATTATGCATACATTGAACATGTGCACCTCCTATTTTGTGCACATTTAATAAATATTATCTCATTTTTTAGGTCTGTTGGACTTAGATATTGTATCCATCCGAAATGCTTAGATGTGTCTGGATTGTGTAATATGTGACTCTAGCAGAATTCATTCCTTCGTATTCAAACCATGTATGCTGTGATTGCTCACACATTAAACATGTTCACCCTACATTTTGTGCACATTTGATAATAGTTTTGGGAGTGTTGAACATAGACATTATTACGTCTACACCACCATTGTGCAATTTGTGTATAATATGTAATTAAAACATATTTCATTCATTTATATTCAAACTTTGTATAATGATTGTTCACACATTGAAGGTGTGCACCGGCGATGCAGGTCCAGAGCAGAATTTGATCGTGTTTTTATAGAATTCATGTTTGACAGTTATTTCATATACAAGCGTGAGGTATACTTATGATTGTTTTGTGATGTATTCGACATAAGATAAAAATGTTTGATTAATTTAAAAGTGAATATGCCTAGGAAATGCCGCAGGATATGAATAATACACAAGTGATCTATCGATTTGCGATAGCTCAAGTGAAGTGTACAAGTTAATGTTTACTCAACACTTGTAAACAAAATATTACGTCACTGTCACTCTTGGATGGCATGGCAGCACACACACACACACACACACACACACACACACACACACACACTCTCTCTCTCTCTCTCAACAGGAGCAATAACAAACAATGAGTAAACAACTACAGACTCACCGCATTAATGGATAGCAGCAAAAGGCCTCCAGGGGCTTAAGCTTAATATATCCTACTGGCTAAATCTGAATACTCATTTGGAAACAAACTCTATTAATTATAGATATTGTGCTCATTGGTATATTTGTTGAGATATTTAGTCTTTTTAATGTGTCTCTTTCAGTACGCTGTAACCCAGATATCGAGCAGTGTGGTATGTATCAATTTGATTCATTTTTGGTTCTGAACATCTAAAAGCGAGTGAGCATGATCAGGAAATACCACACTCACATGCCGCAGACCAATTCACGGCACCGTGAGGAAGAGCTACAGGACACTGACTGCCACAAAGCATCAAGAAGACAGCTAAAGCAAAACAACCAGCCGGCATCTTCCCCATCAATATGATTACAAAACTAGACGGACACAAAGTACTGAATAACAAAAGAGGTCAAAACACAGATCTCCCACAAACAAAAGAGTAACACTAATTTTGGTGCTGTCAAAGGTAACTGACACCGAACGGCTAAAAAAGGCAAAAAATGTTTATCCGCTGATGGAAGTCGTCTCTGTGGTGTTGAAGGTAGTCCCTGAAGTCGTTAAGAGCGCATATGTACGGACAAGTAACGGACAAAGAATGGTCAACTCACGTACGTGTAACGGATGTATAACGATCAAAACGAATATGTACCGTATAAGAAACCGACAAAACGTTCGTTGAACGAACACAGAATGCGCGTGCGATACTTGTAACCTGTCCTGTAGT
The DNA here is from genome assembly GCA_964019695.1 of Loripinus fragilis. Lineage (NCBI taxonomy): Eukaryota > Metazoa > Mollusca > Bivalvia > Lucinida > Lucinidae > Loripinus > Loripinus fragilis. Next base: position 69,445,673 of record OZ026523.1, read on the forward strand.
TCACCGGATACAATCCAGGTCGAACGGACATCAACGGATACATACAGAATACCTACAGGATGCTGAACGCATGAGAACCGGACAAACTGCAAGAGAACCGGACAAACCGCATAACAACGCACGAGTAACGTTCATCCACTGGACATATTTATCCAGTTGCGTCCATTTGAAGTTTTGAACATGTCCAAAACTTGCCAACGGATAAGACCGGACAAAACGGATATAACTTGACGTGTTACGCATTAACCGCATAAAGAACGAGTAAGAAACGCATGCAAACGGACACAAACGGACAGAGAATTTTACTGTCCGTTATGCGTCCGTTAGCGCTATCCGGTAACCCAGTGAACCATTTGACGTCATCTGAACGTGACGATGACGTTCCCAGGTAAAACGTGTTTAAGACGTGATCGTCACCCCAAAAGCGTTACTGTTTGAAAACGTCCAGAACCTTTAAATTTCATTTTCAAAACGTGCAGAAGACTAAATAAAAACCCTACATGAACACGTTTTTGTAACGTTTTGTTTGTGTTCAAGTCGTTTTTATAACCCATACCTATCGTGGAACATTGAAAATCTGTAAGGAAAACGTTTCAAAAGTTGTAACTGTCTTTCTGTATACGTACCCTGAACGTGATGTAGACGTTTCCACTCACACTATTGAAGACGTTTCCATATAACACGTGTTCGTCACTCACAAAACATTACAAATTGAAGACGTCAAATACGTTCGCATTTAGTTTTTAAACCGTGTTGAAGACCTAGCGAAATCCTTGCACGAGGACGAGGACACTTTTATACCGTTTTGATTCGTGTTTAAGACGTGATGGTAATCCCAAAACAATGACGTCCTTGTTTAGTGTACAAACTGTGTCCACAATTGTATCAAAACATTATAAATTTGCAGTGAACTCGTTTTAAAAACGTGTGCTAGTGATTCCTAACGTGACTGAGACGTTTAATAATCCAAGACGTGTGTGTCACTCCAAAGCAGACGTCAAACACGTTTGCATCTAGTTTTCAAATCGTGATGAAGACCTAACGAAACCCTTGCATGGGGATGTTTTTATACAGTTCGAGTTCGTTTTTAAGACGTGATGGTAATCCAAAAACAATGACGTATTTGTTTGGTTTCAAACTGTGTTCAAAACTATATCAAAATTTTATAATTCTGCAGTGAATTTAAAAACGTGTGCCTGTGATTCCCGAATGTGACAGAGACGTTCTTTACACAAGACGTGTGCGTCACTCCAAAAACGTTACAAATTGAAGACACTAAACACATTTGCATTTAGTTTTCAAAACGTTTTTGAGCTGTACTGCAGACGTCAATTTTGCTGATAAACGTCTGAAACACGTGTTTCAGAGACGTATTCGTCACCAAAACTTACAAAAGACGTCTTCGTCACCAAAAGCTATGGTTCACTGGGAAGGTGTGACAGTCGCTTAAACAATAAATCAACAGCTTCAGAACCATCGCCTTAGAAATTGCCACTTTGGGGGCTATAATGCATTTTACTGGTACCAAATTTTCGCCATAGATTTCGTTCTTGTTAAAACACAAAAATTGTTCAGCTCGCGTCGAGGCGCCCTAATTATTGCAATGCATCATCACAGAGAATCAATCTAATCAAATTAACACATTATGATGATACAAAGAGAAAGGCTCATGACTCAATTGTATAACAAAACAAGGACCAAACACAGAACCCCCAAAAATGGAAACAACAATAAACAAGAAATCAACAACAACAGTATCACCGCATTAGGCTTAGAGCGGACAGCAGTTGAAGCAGAATACCCTGTGAATAGAGGATCTTGCATGAGTGATCTTGCATAATATATGATTAATAATAAAACTAGTTGAGCATGCAATTTATCATGCTCATAATTTGTATGACAAATATAACATTTTAGAGCTGTAAAGCAAGAAAATTCTTTGCTTTTTAGCATTTTAGTTTTTACTTAAGATTTAAAATGTAGATTTTCAGCTTGCCCTGGATGAAAAGAGTTTCTTGGTGCTACTAAGCTATTGCTTAGCATCATCCATTGAAAGCCAAAATCCCAATTTATAATTCGTATTAATCAAACATGCCATAAGTGAGCCGTGGCATTTTGACAAATGTAGACTCAGACAAGGGGGGCACAGTGGCTCAGTGGTAGAGTGCTTTACTCGAGACCAAGGGGCCGCGGGTTTGCGCCTCACCGGCGTCACTGCGTTGTGGTCCTTGAGCTAAACACATTTATCCTAGCTTAGTACTGGTTCAACCCAGGAAGATCCGTCCCTGTTTAACTGAAAGATTGTTGATGGGACATAAAGAACCAAATCGAACTAACAAACATACAAGTAGACTCAGACGAGCCTGTTCAGTCCTCTTTTAAGCTTAGAAACTCCAAATGATGTTCGGTCAGTAGCTGAAGAGTCAAAGTATATTCAAGCGACAAGCAAATGCTATGATCAGGCTGATCTGAGCCTTAGATGGTCGCACAAACCACATTGATGGCAATCTAGCGTCGCAGCTCATAATTATATCTTTACATCTAAAATGTAAGCAGGTATGACCAGGAAATGCCACAATCACTAAATGCAGACCAGCCCATGTCACCCCGAGGAAGAGGCAGAGAACTATACACATGTAGCAGTCACATGACAAGAAGGCGATAAAAGTAAAACAACCAGCTATCTTTTTCGTCTCTAGCAAGTTAATTGTAAAATTATTAAGGGCACAAAGTACTGCATAACAAATCAGGGATCTAAAACGAAACATCTACAAACAATTTGAAACCCGCTTGTCACTCTTTTATAAAAGGGTGTATTGTTATTTTTACCCTATAAAATGGCTTACCTGGGTAAAAGAGCTTGTTGCTTTGCTTTAATTGTCTTACGGAAGTCTTGTTACTGAAAATGTTCTGTGACTCAATAAACAAAAGGGTTATTGACTGACGTTAACGTTAATCCGCATTTATGCGCGGTTTCAGATGACGTGACTGTTCAATGTTTGCATAAAGCAATGCAAACAGTTGAAATATTGGCTTTATCTTATGTTTTTGTGGCCGTATTCCTTGGATGTACCAGTACTGGCCGGGTGGGTTTATGCTGTTTGTGGTTCTATGTCCAGGAACTCCCGAAGGCTCAATCGGCAGTGGTTCTGGTTTTAAAGCGTCTCAGAAGACGGGGCAACGGCTTAAAGTCTCATCCGACAGACTGGGAGAAGCCAGGAATCGAACCTGCGACCCCTGGTTTACAAGACTTAAGCGACTGTCACACCTTACCAGATAGCACTAACGGATGCGTAACGGAGAGTAAAATTATCTGTCCGTTCGTGTCCGTTTGCATGCGTTTCTTGTCCGTTCCTCATGCGGTGAATGCGTTATGTGTCAAGTGATATCTGGTTTGTCTGGTCCTATCCGTTGGCAAGTTTTGGACATGTTCAAAACTTTAAACGGACGCCAGCGGATAAATATGTACGGTGGAGGAACGTTACTCATGCGTTGGTATGCTGTTTGTCCGTTTCTCATGCGGTTTGTCCAATTTTCATTGTTTTGGCATCCTGTAGGTATCCTGTATGTATCCGTAGATGTCCGTTCGACCTGAGTTGTGAACGGTCAACTACAGGACAGGTAAGAGAGTTTCCTAGACAAGTTCCGCGTGTGCATTCTATGTTCGTTCAACGAACGTTTTGTCCGTTTCTTATATGGTACATATTCGTTTTGTCCATTATACATCTGCTACACATACGTTAGTTGACCGTTCTTTGTCCGTTACTTGTTTGGTACGTATGCGCTCCTTACGACTTCCGCGTCGACATTCACCGCCACTAACACGACTTCCATCACCGGATAAACATTTTTTGCATTTATTCTGTCCGTTCGGCGTCCGTTACCTTTATCTGTTAATGTGTGACAGCACCAATAGGTTTATCTATTGTAGTGATAATGTAAATATAAGTAATTGAAATTTCATGCTTTGTTTTGTTGAGCTGAAAATGATTTGGTTACCTTGGGACCTGGTGATACAGTGATCAGGCATATTATTTATCTCAAAGTGCATTAATGGTAAAAACAATCGAAAACTATTTTCATATGATGATTTTGCGAGGAATTTTGAAAGTGCAAGGAAATCATACACCAATGCAAAACGTATATTTGATACTCAGTTCTAGCGAATCATGATATACGTGGCATTAACGTCTGAGCCAGGGCGAACATATTTTTGTCTTTTAATTTTAAATGGAATATGTTTTATAGCACAAATGTTCTCTAGTGGATTAATTTGATATTGTGTTCGTGATGTAATTCAATTTTGTTGGTTTTAAAGCGACTTCTACTTCTAATAAAAATTATTATAACTGTCATACAGATAAAGAACATACTCCTGTCGAAACAGTTTGTTTTATCGTATACAATTAGTTTTCTTTTTCTTTGCAAATATTCATACCTTAAAAACGAAGTCATACTGTTCAATTGATTGGGAACACATGCTTTGTTTATATTATTTTAGCACATTTTAGAAGCAAAAGACAATAATTCAAATATAATAATAGTATTTACCATATTGATTTTAAAAGTCTTTGGCGCGGCATATTTTTTCTTTCTCTCCAAAGTCAACCCAAAAGGTCACACTTTTCGGATATAAATTGATTAGAGACATATTACAGTTCACTCAGGTATATTAAAATAACTCATCAGACAGACAGTGGCACTGAGGTTCTGTCATTCAAAATATACCACTGCATTTATCCTTGATATACAAAAATACCTGCCTAAGCGAACAGCTTATCCTTTCCTTCATGAATATTCATGCTTGGCTCAACCTACTATGAATAATTATATAAACTTTCATTTTGGTACTAATAACAAAGAAATTACTTGCCAGGTCCACTAGTGTTGGATTAGATATATCATATTTCCCTACCATATGCAAACAGAGTATACCCTGATCTCTGCCTGATCTGGATCTGCTCTGTTTGCAAAAGCGTTAAAAGGCGTCTCTATGAGGTAAAGGGTTAAATATACTGCCCAGCAAAAGTTCAGCACGGATAAATAAAAATTGATTTTTATTTGAGCAAATGGCTTAAAGTTGTAAAATATCTGCTGAAATGATGGTTTGATATGTGATAAAGTTGAGGACAGTAATTGGTGTACTTAAATTGGATGTCTACTGCGTCGTTCATTACTTTAAACAAGAGAGGGGTCAAAAACGTGTTTCATCTGCATTATTGGCAATACAAAATTGGTACAGCATCTGTTTATAAAGTCCTTTGTTTTCCAGCTTTGTCGAATCAGCCATTCTGGAAAAAAAATTAAGGTCGTATCCATTGATTATTTGAAGCAAAAGGGGTACGTGCATTAAGGGGCTATTTTGGCCCCCTCTAGAGCCAAAAACTGAAAGTTGCTTTTCACCAATTTCATCTTGTTGGTTTATTAGAAGAATAGCCCAAGTGTAAAATTCTGGCATTTATTTTACTTTTACCGGCTGCTATGGTAACCAAAATGGCCGACAAAATATGCTTAAAATAGAGCAATTGCCATTTTAGGCCAAATTTGAGGCTTTTGGAGACCGATTTTTAAGAATTAAATATCAGCACAAGCAAATACCAAAAAAAAACCTTTTAATATATTGTGTGCCGTGATAATTCTCATAATCTGTTAAAATATTTTTTTGGTATTTGCTTGTGCTCTATATTAATTCCTCTGTTACAAGTCTCAAATTTGCTCTAAAATAGCCATTTTCCTATTTTCAGCCTATTTTGGCGGCCATTTTTGTTACCATAGCAACCATATAGTCGAATCAATGCCACACTTTTACACTTTGGCTATTGTTCTAATAAATTAATGCAAAGAAACTTGTGAAGAGCAACTTTTATTTTTTGACCTCATAGGGGGGCCAAAATAGCCTCTTAATGCACGTACCCCTTTGAGTCTTGATAACAACTAACGCCGTTGTTGTAATGACGTTAACAAGTCAAAAACAGTACTGTTTTCGCGGTGTAGGCATACTTAATTAAAAAGGTTTTCGTTTGTGAAGAGGATGCCAAAAAAGAGACAATTAAGGGTAAGGCACTTTCATAAAATTTTGTCCCTGGTTAATTAATTCATAAAATGACGTTAATCTGAAGTTGAGGCTAAGTTTTGGCGGTAACGCTATCTAAAGCAGACGTTTTCAAAGGATCAACTAACAGAAATGTTCCTGGTACTTGTGCCACTCTAGCATCAAAAATATTTCTTGACTGCTCGATTCCGTTCGCTGAAGAAGTAAAGAAGAGGAAAATACCATTTTAACGTCATAATGGAGCGGTAAAACGTGGCATAAACGGGTATCAAACTTTGCCGTTTTTAACGTTTTTCATCATTTAGAACCTTTTGCTTTACATTTGAATCAAAAGTTTAAATTTTCGATGTAGACGTGTATACTTTACATGCCCATGACCTCAAATCTAACGTCAATCCACTGACGCCGTACCAGATTACCTTTTGTCTGGCGGACACGAAAAAAGCGCAAATTTCAATATCCCCTTACATGTTGATTGCATCAAATAAAATGTTTCATGTTCATTCAAAGTGGGGCATCATATTAAAATCCGTGCTAAACTTTAGTTGAGCAGTATACATACCAGACTGTTTCTCATGAAATGGTTTGATGGGGTGTACAAAACGATTTTGAAATTTAATATTTATGAGCAGGATAAGATTCATACTCAGTTGAGTTTAGCATGAATAAGGTTCTATAACCTCGATGCCTGTGTATATTGATTAACTGCCTAAACAATCCGAATGTAGGAGCAGAGCCTTTATAGCATGGACAGATTCATCAGAATCCATTTTTGTACCCACATCCGTTTATATGGAGTGTGGTAATCATTGGACCTTAATCTACACTGAACCGAAGTATTAAGTGGCCACCTACACATTTTTTGCGCCTGTTCAGAAAGTAAACATCGCTCTTACAAAATTTTAATTCCATAAAAAATCAAGGCTTTTTTGAGACTCTGAAAAGTATGCCATTTCAAAATGACTGGTAGATCTTACACAGACGAAATCAGAGTAAAGTTTCCTTCATTTCAAAAAGTTACACTTTTAACGGTGATATGAAATATTCCTCAGATACGTTATCCATTTATATTTTAATTAGTTTGAAGCTGTTGATAAAATCTAAGATATAAGACAAAAAAGAATCAAAAGTTTTATGACAATTGAACTCTCCGTTTCTCCTCTATATTAACATGAAGGCAGCCACTATCAGCAGCTTAATCAAAGAGTTTAAGCTTTAACCATTTAATTTGCATATCAAAATTGCAATGCTATTTACACTTTATTATCTGTGGCATTGAAAAGTTTAGTGATTATTTATTATGAATAGGCTTCACTATTTCATTTTATTGAAAAATTCAAAAATATATTTGGCATATGCCATTTAAATGACCTTTAAAATTTCATGATAAAAGCGGAAGTGGACACTTGTCTTGAAAGGATAACTGTAAAAATGGGCTATTCAAGCAGTATTGTGTTTGGTATAACATGTTTACATAAAATAAAACGCATACAATGATATCAGTATGTGGAGTTGATTATTTTCGAGAATATTGGAAAATGTGGAAAATGAGGGTTTTTTTAAAAAAAATCATAAAAATCGTCCATAAGCAAAAAACAGCAGTTTGGTGTGTGTTCTTTTAAGTCGGCTAGACGGGTCTGTCCGTTCTAAGGCGGTGGTTCTGTTGTTGTTGACGTTTTGTTTATTGTTACTCCCATTGTGGAAGTCTGTGATTGTTCTATGTTTTGTTGTACGTTACTTTATGTCCATTCTAGTATAGCAGTCATCTTGATGGGGAAGAGAGAGCTGATTGCTTTACTAAATTTGTCTTCCTGGTGTCTCGTACTGGTTGAGCGGCTCTTCATCGCGGTGCCATAGGGTTGTCTGCAGTTTGTGATTGTGGTATTTCCTGATCATACTCATTTACTATTCTTGAAATCACTTGCACTTTGATTCAGAAAAAAAGCCCTCAAAACCCTTATTTTCTTAAAAATTTGATTTTTGCATTTTTGTTACATAATAATCAGGCTTGGATACCCTTTTAAGAACATATTTTAATGACTCTTTAATGACGTTTTTGCCAGAGATCAGGCTTTTTCTTATAACATTATGCTCAGATTTTTTTCTCATGCTGATTAATTGCAAAGATGGTTACATGATTTTCTTTTGTATACTTCAGACTGCAGAAAAACTTGTAATGTACCTCAAATAGGCCTCGGTGTTTTAAATAGTAGCACTTGTACGTGTACCTGTCAGTATGGGATGGGTCCAAATTGTGATGGTAAGTAACACCCCGTGAATTCCTTAATCCATGATAGGAATGAAATTTTATTTTTTGGTTTTTATTGATGTGTAAACTCCGGCGAATCACTCACAAAATGAATAAAGCCAAAAATGCTTTATGTTAAATTTGTGAGTAATTCGCCGGAGATTACACATTGATAAAAACCCAAAAATTGAATTTCATTCCTTATTATTCCAACTTTGGAACAAAACAGCACATTTGTAAAGGGTTGTTGACAACATTTCAAATTTAAAAGCCCACTGAAGGAAAATAGTTCATAAACGCTGTCTATGAAAGATGGGGCAGCCATCTTGAAAATTATGTCAGTTCAAAACTTTGTCATGGTAAATAATAATTAAAATGGCACTTTTTTTGAGCGAGTATATAAGTATGAGCTCAAAAACAACTCCATTTAGTTTGTAATTGTTTTCTTTAGCTTGCTTGGGCCGGGGTCATTGAAGAGCATTTAGATTAAGGCCCTTCCACGGAATGACAGGTTTTAAAAAGCACAAGTTTACCTTCACAAGTCCCTGCCTAAAATCCCCACATTAGTAGGCCCTAAGCGTTAACCTTAAAAGTTCGTTTTGACGCTTTTAAATTGTATTGAAACATTCCATTGTTGATGTAGCCATTGTTTTGATGCAGATTCTCTTCGATGACGTGACTGTTTGTGTTAAGTGACGTCACATAACCACGTCATCGGGTTCATTTCTTAGAGTTCCTCCTGTTGCTTTGAAGATGCACCCTCATACAGTGTAAGGGTTTTCAAATGAGCTTTCAACATGTTTAACTATATTTAAACTGGTGACTGTTTTATCTTGGACACAACCATAGGGTACCCTACCTGTCACTTGTGTTCGAAGTTTTATGTACAGATCGTTATTAGCACTGTGAAATCAAGCAGATATCAAATATTCATACGCACGGTTTTTTATTGAAGTGTAAAAACATTTAGTTTTACCAATGGACCAATCAAAATCGCCAAAAAATGATAAAAACATTGGAATTATTATCTTTTGGCTGTGCATACATGCATAATAATCATTAAAGTATGCAAATGTTTAGAAGGTTAAGGTCAATACTAGTTAACTCTTGCATCTACGCGTTCAAAATTTCACTGTATAAGCATTCTATAAAATTGTCACAGTAACATATTTACATAATACTTAATTTGCCCTCTAAGCAAAGTTTATTCTTATCTTTTTCTTTTTTTCTTTTTGCTTTTTATATTAAAAGGGGCAAGTGGTATCGATTTATCTAAAAAAATATATATCCACTGTTCCAGGTCAGTATAAAAGATCCAAGCCCAAAGGGGAGCATTCTGCAATACTTTCGACCTACATTAAGCTATCATTTGTCATTAAGACCTTCGTTTTGTCAAATTTTGAGTGGCAGGTTCGGTACCAGTTAAATGCATTTGAGCCCCCCCCCCCCCACCTGTGGCTTAGGCTGCTGTCCGTTCTAAGGTGGTGGTTCTGTTGTTGTTGACTTTTTTGTTAATTGTTACTCCCATTGTGGGAGTCTGTAATTGTTCTATGTTTTGTGGTACGTTACTATATGTCCATTCTAGTATTGCAATCATCTTGATGGGGAAGGAAGAGCTGGTTGCTTTACTTAAATTGTCTTCCTGGTGTCTCGAGATGTTAAAGTGGCTCTTCCTCGCGGTGTCACACGGTTGTCTGCGGTTTGTGATTGTGGTATTACCTGATCATACTTACTACTTTTTACTGTACGATGTTTTACTCTCAGTAAAGAGAAGGACATGTCATTTGCTATATCATATATATGGGAGTATTTGCAGGTTAAATTGATTGACTTATTCATTTTGTTTACTTATTTTGAGCTTAGTGTCAATAGAAGAGAATGGAAGTGGGTTGGTGTTGCACCGGCTTTAAAAATATATCTATCGAATATATAGAGCATCAATGAATCTCCAAGTGCATATAAAGAAATCTAATCAAAATTCTTTATATTTGCTTACATGGTATTCTCTAAAACGTGCAGTTTTGAAATTTGATATTGAACTTAAAGGTGCATTCTGCTTTTCTCTTTTTCTGACAGTTCCACCCCTTAGGATTACCGTTTTCCATCGCTCGGGCAAGCCTGGCAATGCCAAATGGTGTTACTTGGGATGGAATTTTCTGTTCCACCCTCACACTCATGATGAATTCTGATATTGTGTCTAAATCAGCTTCATGCATTCATACTTTTATCAGATAAAAGTACCGGACATATTTAAACCTGGGTGTAAATAATTGCGGCTTACTCTGAATTTATGCTTTTCATTTTCCCCGAATACATTTGCGCTTAATAAATTGGAAAATTGCTAGAGATAACCTAATTAAGACTTCCATAAAAAATAGTCCATTGTATATATTGAAGGGTTACGGGTTATAATTCCAAATGAATTGGGGTTTTTTTCCGAAGATAAATTGTGTCCTAGCAAACAGTTCAGACCCTAATGAAATGACACCCTTTGCGGCATTTCATCTTTGTATTCACTGTTTAGTGTACAGAGCATTCTATTCAAGTATAAGTACATCAATTTACAAACAAATAATATACACAATACATTACATTTTAAAGGGTCTTCACTGTTTGTCCTAGTACCCATTTAGAGGTTTCCAGTCCTCAAAGAGATGGGGGATATTCATGAATTGTATTTTTGTTTGGAGTTATGATATGTTGTTGAATAACAACGTTAGTAAGATTAAAAAAACACTACACATTTTATCTATCATTCTGTCGAATGATGAAACAAGTTGTCAGAATTGAAAATAATTTGGCAGAAATGGTCAATAGGTGACCCTCTACAAAAATTGCTAAACGAATTTGTCCTGTCAAAAAATATGACATATTGTGACTCAGGAAAACATTAAAAAATCTTCTCTGAAACCGCTCATCAAAATTAAGAATACTTTGGTGGAAATGATCAATGGATGCCCCACTACAAAAATAGCTAACACAAATTTGATGCTACAAATACATGGCCTCTATGGGGCATGGCCAGTTTTCCGTATGTACCTATATAAGAAATATTAAACGTCTTCCTCTCTGAAACCAATTGTCAAAATTGAAAATGATTTGGCAGAAAAGTCGCTTTTGAGGTCACTCTCTGCGAAAATACATATATATCTATTTGAGCTGTCAAAAACATGGCCACCAGGGCACTCCGCTTATTACAGTTATCACATTTTTTCATAAATGACACGTCATTGTGCATTTTATGTTGTTCTCTGCGGTTATTTAAAACATCTTAAAATCTACATTTGAAATCTCATCTGAGCGAATAAGGTCATCTTGACCATCTTGCTTAAATAAATTTTGTAATTTGTTGTGGTTTCCTTTGGTTGTGGTTTTGTTTTATGTGCCTTTCTTGTACCATACGCTATTAATAAATCAATGCGATTAGTAGTAATTACAACACACAACTGGTATTATTTTAAGCTTTAGTTAAACAAAACAGAGGAGGGCGGGTATTTTCTTATATCTTCATGCAAAAATCTACTGAAGTGTTCAGTTGAAAATAAAGAAGATGGAAAAGATCAGGAATCGATACAATCATCAAGTGCCACACCTGACTCAAGACACCGTATGGGAAAGTAACAAACACACAAGGATACATCACACACAAGAGAGCCCAGATGTCAGCCCTTTTCCAGCAGTTGATCGCAAGGTTGCAAGGAACAGACATGACGGTTTAATAAAGTCAACGGTGAAACATAAATAACAAAACGGATCCACAAAAGAAGCACCTCCTTGGAACAGTCAGTTAATTCACTGGAGGACTTAAATATAACTTGTAGTTTCTTTGAGAAGTTAGAACATAAACTACACACAACTCACATGACACCTAGGATTGAGGGTATATAATTTTACTTTACTTTAAAACAAATCATCAAGGCACTGTTTTTGTTATTATTGACTTACTTACATCAAAGAAAATGGGACAATACAACTGTCTGTTTTATCATTTACAAAAAATATATATTTGGTCATTGGTGAAAACGAATGGTTGTAAATAAAGAGGATTATGTGATATGATAGCACTAGCTAAACAAAGCTACATTTTGACGGTAGTGACGTGCGCGGATCTAGAATAGTTTGTCATGGGGGTCCAGCTCGGACAAAGTTTTTATTTTATTTATTTTTAGTCATCAAATTATTTTACAGAGAGGAGAGGGGCTCGTTTTAAGACCCAAAATAAAGCGCAATGATTGGCTGCTTGTGGACACGTGTCGGCGCAGACACGTGTCTGCAAGTAGCAAATAATTGCGCTTTATTTTGAGTCTGAGAACGAACTCAAGTTTTATAACCTCGAGACCAGTATTTCTCACTGCCCACTAGCGAAACTCCATTAAAATAGCATTTCACTGGCAGGCAGATGATGTCTCAACATTGAATGCTGGCTTGGTAGATATTGATTTTGCAGGGGGTCTGGACATTTACTCTTGAGGAAACCTATAACATGTGGCTTTGAGATTTAGGGGGCGGGAATCTGCACTTGAGTGAAGTCAATTATTATATTAGTTTTCATTGTATTCTTTTTTCAGAACGTTGTGAAAATCCAGAAAATTTTGAAGATTACGATATCTGTGGTGGTATCACAGCAGATATGTGTGACGAACCTGACTATGTTGATATGTTTGCTGAATTCTGTCCCACTGTTTGTTCATGCAGTAAGTATTATTGTAGCATGGTTGATGCTTTTTCTTTGATCTTTGCTGATGTTTAAATCAGGCACCCTAGACTAATGAAGAAGGTGGAGCTTAAAAATCGTACTCTACCTTCCAATTTATTTAAACAGCGATGTAGGCGTTCACTTCCTAACATGATAGCAACAAATAACCCTGTAAATGTAAAACGATTGACATCTTCGGCCGGATGCAGGGAGGAGCAAATGTAAATTTTGTCAGGTGACAGGAACACGTGTTTTTTGCGCCTGTGCCATACTACAAGCTAAATAAAGGATATTTCCTTGGCTTTCTGTTTAAACCGCGAGGTGGGCTACAACCACCTCGCGGTTTAAACGAGAAAGCCTCGGAAAAGTATCCTTTATTTATTACTAGGAGTAACAGTGTACTAGGCGTGTCGATAAATAAAGGACATAATTGTTATAATCAAATGGTACAGCACACAATATGTACCTGCTTATCCAGATTTAGATTTTGTTTTTGCTTTTGTCATGATACACAAAAGAGGGGTGAGGAAGTCCGTACCAATATTCCAAGGGGGTGAAACGTTCCGCTGGTGGGCCAATGATGGCGTGATTTTCCAGGGTATCCAGACCCCCTATCCCCCTATCTGGATCCGCGCATGATATCGCATATGCGCAAAAGCATCAAATAAACGCAAAAGCTGTAGTGCATAAAGGTATACTTTTTGGTCTGAGTCTTATCTTTATCCAAACTTTGTGTATGCAAGCAGCAAATGATCCGCGAACTCGCATTAACCTAAGTTGCATGACAATGGTGTTTATGAAACACTATGCCCCCAACACTTTGCTTGTCAAGAAGGGTTCATAACACAAGAGTCATGTAAGTTTTAAGCTTCTAGCTACACTACCTATCATCTTCTATCAGCTGACCTAATTTGAACTAAAATAAAAAAAAATTCACCCAGTAATCAGTTGACAAAGTTTGAAGCTGCTAGCTATTAGTTTTTTGAGATACATGTATCTTTATTAAAGTTTTCAATGCCAAATTTAAAAAGGGCAATAACTTAAAACAATAAATATTTTTTTTAATTTTGACCAGGTAATCTACTCATTATCCTCTATCAGCTGACAGAGTTTTCAGCTACTAGCTGTAATAGTTTTTGAGATATCTTCACTACAAGTTTTCAATGCCAAAATTTGCAAAGGGCAATAGCTTAAAAATATAATCACTTTTTAAAAAAAATTCACCAGGTAATCTACTCATTATCTTCTGTCAACTGACCATGTTTGAAGCTGCTGGCTATTATATCTTTTAAGATATCTTGATTACAAGTTTGCAATGCCGAAATTTGCAAATGTCAATAACTTAAAAAAATAACTTTATTTTAAATTTACACCAGGTTATCTACCAGCTGACCAAGTTTGAAGCTACTTGCTGTAATAGTTTTGAGATATCTTGATTACAAATTTTCAACGCCAAGATTTGCAAAGAACAATAACTAAAAAACTTTTCTTTCAATTTTCACCAGGTTATCTTCTCATTATCCTCTATTAGCTGACCAAGTTTGAAGCTCATAGCTGTTATAGTTTTCAAGATATCTTGATTACAAAATATCATTATGACCCTTTAAAAGGGGCATTACTCCACAAAAGGAGATAATTCTAGGTCAGGTGTGGTTCTTGATTGTATCGATTCCTGATCTTTGAACCCTTACTCACTTTGAAAATAATGCGGGTCAATTATTTTTTTACTTAGGAATCCATGTATGAAATTTTTCAAATCTTTATCTTAATAAATTTTGAACTGACGCACAGACTGATAGACGGACGGATGGACGCACAGAAGACACCCAAAGCGATATGCACCTTCAATGTTTTCAAAAATTGGGAGCATAATAAAACTAGAGCCAACCTAGTTAGGAGGGTCTATATTGGATTTAATGATTAGAGAATTGTGGCCTTATTTTATAATTTTAGAGAAGAAAGACCCAACAATCTAATGATTAAAGAATAAAAGGACCCCAAAACTAAAGAATTACTTTTTAGTTAAAGAAAAGAAGAAAATAAAGAATTCTAAATAATAGGTTTAAAAGAATAAAGAATAAACCAAATAATATAAAAAATGGTAATTTAGAGGGCAAGGGGATAATAACATACCCTGGTGGCATGGGTTGCCAAAATGGTAGAGAAAACACCTGGAGGATATGAATTTTAAAATAAATGTAATTATATATGATATAAAAGTAAGAAAGGCGGCAAAGACCAAGAATCGATACACTCAAGTACCACACCTGACCCAGGATATCACATGGGAAAGTGACAAAACACAATTAAACATTACAAACAAGAGCCAAAAGGTCATCCCTTTCCCAGCAGGTGACCACAAGGTAACAATGAACAGACGCGAAAGCATGACAAACACAAGACATACATAACAAGAATGATCCACAAAAGTTTTTGATTTTAATGAATAATGGAATTCTTTCCAATGAATTTGTAAATATTTCAAGGAGAGTAAACTATTGTCTAATTTTAATGATAAAGAGAACCCCCATCCCATCCATACTCCAGTCAGCAGTTAGTTAGTAGGGTATGTAGGGTATATATAAGATAGGGCAAAGTGCCTTCCAGCTGGTAACAGTTTGATTTTATATTATTATCTTGTTTCATGCTGATAGGCATGTTATGATTGTCAGTTTCTAATATAAATTAGTAATTAACTCTTTTCATTTTGACAGATTATCCCATACACATTAATACTAAAGGTATCTTAACCCATTTAAGCAAAATGAACTTTCCTATCTCTATCAATAGGACAAGTGTATTTCAATTTTAGGGTTGTTGGGTGGTATTTTTCATTTTTATTCAAATCGGTTCTTACATCTGTACCCACGCACAAACTTTCTTTAAATTTTCCTATTAATAACTCATTATATATAAACTATGAAAATGTATTTATCAAATTAGATAGTTAAAAATAAGTCATAGGAAGCAACCCTGACCTACTCCACCTTTGAGGTGGTACCTGTCTTCAAATTCTATGTCCTAAATTTATAGTTTTAATTATTTCTATGATTTGCCATTTAGATTGACTCCAAAATAACATAGGCATCATATAAATACTACAAAACCATTTGGATAAATTATGGTTTTCGTTTTCTGAAGAAGTGATTGTAAAATTTAAATATTTTTTTTCTCAAAAATTGATAAAGCATTCAACATTTAATTCCAAAGATAGCTATGTTCTTGACTTTGTCAAGATATCATATTATCACAAAAAATGCCATATATATCCTGCTGATATGAGCCAAATTTCATGAAAACCCCAAACCGGTAGCTTTTTCATTTCGTTCCTCTTATGGGTATAGATCAGTTTTAGCAAATTTAATTATTTTGTCAAAATGAATCAATAACTCGACAGAAGGAGGTTGTTTATAAATCAA
Organism: Loripinus fragilis; assembly: GCA_964019695.1. Classification (NCBI taxonomy): domain Eukaryota; kingdom Metazoa; phylum Mollusca; class Bivalvia; order Lucinida; family Lucinidae; genus Loripinus; species Loripinus fragilis. The sequence continues at coordinate 69,462,088 of OZ026523.1, forward strand.
CTTCCACTTTTCTTATAGAAAGACATGTTAAGCCAATTTAAAATGATTTGATGGCTGGAAATGCCAAAGGTCATGGCCCAATGTCATGGCACTATGGGGCCAAGACAATGCATATCACTTCCTCAAGTCCTGCATAATATTGTTTAAGAAACATAATCTGATAACAATTAATGTGTGAAAACGAGAAAGCCCAAACATTTCCTTAACATCCCAACTGAACTAGAGTAACCACATTTTGGTGCTATGACCAGGATAAAGTGTAACAGAGTCAGATCAAAGATATCATAGAACAGTGCTCTACATGAATAAGTGAGGTCCAGAAACGCAGCTGTATGCTTAGAATAAGCAGCCAGCTAAAGTAGAAATGTTACTTTTTGATGGGAATCAGTATCAGTTTTACAGAACAGAACGAACAGAGAAGATTTAAGCATAAAATTAGCATTACCTTGGGGCCAAGAGTTCTCTCAGACCAAAAAAATTAATTTTAACCAATAGGTTTGACAGTGGATTATTCTTGTGATCCGTTTTTTTTAATGAGGCTTAAAATTATAAAATCATAGATATAAGGGTCTTCTTGTGTGTGAATTGATTTGCCATAAGGTTTGTCTTCTGTACAAATTAACATTCTAAATAATGTTACATATTAAGTGTAACGTTGGTGAGATGTAGTTTTACGTTAGAAACTAGATGTTGTAAGTACAGGTGTCACCATATTGCATCATTTTGGGTAAGCACTTCATTGAATAAGAATCATGGAACTTAATATCAAAGCTAAGTGTTGTTTTTTTCTTTGCCAATCCATAATAGGGAAAACACTGAAATATCAACTTCTACAAATAAACATACTAGCATGGTGATTCAAACTAAGTATGTATTCAAGTATGTTTTACACTCAATCGTAATTATTGTATTTTTTACATTTCGATGAAGTAGGGCCATGTGTTTACACCAAGTTGAAAAAATATGTTACCCGCCCTTGAATTTTATGAAATTTGGTCAACATATTCTTAACATATATGGATATTTTTTATCTTGAAATTGTATCTTGACAAAGACCGCAATGTGTGTGTATACAGTTGAAAATAGGGGTACCATGTCATAAAAGTGAATGCACACCTACTATCCTAATACATACAAAGCCATTAATAGTAGCAACGAACTTATCAATGATATAGTTTTTTTTCATAAAACGTTTCTGCACCCGCTACATGATATATCAATTACTTTAGAAATGATTACAACTGGGTAACCTAAGGTATGGTAGTGATATCAAACATGACGTCATAAATTAGCAATGGAATTGCATAAAAACTCAAATTCACCATAAATATAGAAGTCATACCCCAGGCAATTAATAAACATAATATGATCAAATTCCAAGCGTGGGCAGACCCCCATATTAATTTCCCATACCTTGTAAGAGCCCCTTTTATACCCCTATTCCACACAGGCCACGAACCGCCCGAATCGCCACGAATTGATTTTGGTTTAATTCGGGGGGATTCGTGAGGTTTCATTAAATTTTTTCTCCAATCGTGATGTTCTACGAGTCAGTCCCGACTCAGATACGATGTCGTTACGAATACTCAAGAGAATCGGCTCATTCGGCTGGAATCGCGCAAGAATTCATTACGATTAGCAAAATAACATTAGAACATGCTGCACGAAAGTTAAGGAATCAATTACGAATCAGTTAAGAAAATGCCCAATGCAGCACGGATTGGGGGCGAGTTAACAGAAATCCGCGACGATTCGCCACGATTCGAGAGATTTTCTCTCACGATAGTTATAAAAAAGGCCCATACATGCTTCGGGGCATCTGTTCCGAAATGAATGTTCCTCGTAAAGCAGCATTAGAATTGATCCTGCAACTTGTGTGTTGAAAACGGCTTCTTATATAGCTAATAGAAAACAACTACGTTAAAGTCGAGAGGCCCTGACCCAGACTCTTCGACTTGGAAAAATATGGCAGTTGGCCATTGGCAAAATCACCAATCAGAAGCGACTGACTGATCCTGATTGTGCTCCAGAATCTGCCAATTCTGTTTCAGCTTCTAGAACTGCTGACATGCGCGTGACACGATAATTAATCTTAGGGAAAATCCTTCAACTATCTCTTCCTTGGTTTTATTGTTTGGCTTTATCTCCCGATTCCCCACGAATGAGCTAAGAGTAGCTACGAATGACCAAAAACGCCTCTGAATCGATTACTATTCAGTTACGATGTTCAAGAATGCCATAGGAATATGTTACGAATCACGCACGGGTTTTCGAATCGGGGAATTCGTGGTCAAAGTTTTGAATACTTCAAAACTTTTGAGCCGAATTCCCGATAGACCTACGAATTGCAAGAACTCACTACGGACTGTGCGAATCATTTAAGATCTTCACGAACTGAGTACAATTCAGCCACGAATCCAAATATTTGTCAATTCGTGTCAATTCGTGGGATTCGGGGCCTGTGTGGAATAGGGGTATTAAAGCAACTTCTGTAAGCAAGCTGTGAAGAACCTGATCAGACGCGGCGTTTTGATGCGTCTGATCTGGTTTTGCACTGTTTGACGATGTCCCACAAAAAAGATGCTAGGCTTATATGGGTAAAGGGTTTGTTGGGCATAAAATCTATAAAATGTGAGGAGTCAACATTAAAGTAGGAAAAAGGGCAAAGATCAGGAACCGATACAATTAAGCACCACATCTGACAGAGGATACCAATGGGAAAAAAACAACTTCACAATAAGACATCACAAACGAGAGCCAAGGGGTCAGCCCTTTCCCAGCAGGTGACCACAAGGCATCAATAAACAGACATGCACAAAAGCATAACAAATACAAGACAGAAATAACATAAATGATCCACAAAAGAAGCACCGCTTTGGATAAGTCAGTAAAAATATTTTACTGGGGGGCTTGAACCAGTTTCACAGCGCGCCAACCTCACCCTTGGTTCAGATGTGGATCAAGACACAAACACAAAACATAGATAACACGAACGATCTACAAAAGAAGTTCCGCCTTAAACCTCTAAACTCCAACTTAACCTGTCCACCATAGGCTGACTTTAAATGTCTAATAAGAGATATATAGGGAATGATACACTATGTTTCCATGATATGAAAACTCTGCTACGAAGGCTAGGCTGAGTACGCATAAACAACGAGCCTGCCAGAATGAGGTGTTAAGTCTTATTCAGCCAAGCCTGGGTGACTGATTTTTTTCATGTAAACACAATGGTTTGTTCTGTATATTATATAACAATTTTATTGCTTCCAAGAAAATATGACAGAAAAAAAGACAAAAATGCAAAAAATGCAAAAAATAAAAAATTGTGTAGCCTTTGGCCTCTGGCCAATACAGCTTATCTCAGACCTGTAACTGAGTCAATGCGGAATCACTTGATAAATGGCATTTTTAATAATTAACTTTCAACTGACACAATCTTCTAAGTAACCTGCAGTTATTAAAACCCCAAACACGGTTTAAATAATATTCTATGTGAGTCATCTGCAGACAATATGCCAAAGTCATTTACTGTAACAGGTACGAATCTTTCCAGTGCCGTCGAATTAGTTATTGTCCGAAATATAATCATTTCCATCTTCATTGTCTTGCTCAGTCAGTTCCAGAAAAAACTGGAAGAATGTTGAGTTTCTACCCTTGCCTGCTAATAGCACTGCTTCCATCTCATCAGCGGACAGAGTTTATAAAGACCTAGGCCATCCCCAAGAACTCCTTCTAAATCTTTTCACACTACTGTCTGACTTTTTAGTCTGTTGTTTACATGCTGTCGAGGGCGGACTTGATTTGAGTTAGAGTTAACTTTAGAATTAAAGTCGAAACGTCCCCAAGTCAAGTTGTCCCCAAGTAAAAAAAAAATAACTTACCGATTTTTCCAAAACTTCCCATTCTGTTGGTTGAACCGTCCCAACAAGATGATAAAATAGTTTAATAAAGTCGTAGTATTTAGTATAAAAGCGCGAGCTTACTTACCTGAGATTGATCAATCAGCTACATGGAATTCTGTATTGAACCAATGTGAAACCAATGTTGCCTTAGGTAAACTGTACAGGCCGGAGGTAAGCTGTATAGGTCCGAGTTAAAATCATAAATACTTATAAACTTAGACACGTCATCCGTATGACTCCGACGCATTCCATGTATAAGCGCTGTATTGAATGGTTAATCAATAATCTTTTTAATGCAAACCACTAGTGGTTTATCGATTTAATACATATCCTTTTATCACTCCCAGATGTGACGTCATGTTATAAACTTTATCTATACTTCATATTGCACAACAAAAATGATTAAACATTAGTATTGTATACTTGGAATATTAAATGGAAAAGCGGAACATTCAAAATGACCTAATAGTCCAATAAATCAAATAAGAGGCTGGTTTGGAATCATTGTGCAAACCATGGATGGGCGTCGCCGTTGAATACAACTGCATTGTAAATTGATGCGTATTCTACGTGAAAAAAAACATAGTTAGCTATCAGTCATATTTTTTGGTTCATGAGAACTTGAACGCTTGTAAAAAATTAAAGACTTATCACAGACTCTTGCTTTGAACATTTAAAGCTAATTTATCGTCCTACATTTCTGTTCTTGCGAAAGTTAATTTCGAAATAACGCTCTGTGTGGGTGGTGATGTAAATTAGATAGATGCACACCAACAACCATGGCTGCGTCAGTCTAATTTAAGTTTATATGTTCGCATTAAACGTGACAGACCTATAGTTTCCAAAAGAGTAATTAAACAGAATTCCTGCTAAATACGTCCGTTGTTTTAGAAAACATTTGGTTGCTTGTCACGAGGCCTGTAATTTTGGGGGTGTAAAGCTAAATGGCCCTGTAATTATTACAGTCTTAATCACAGAGATTGAGGGAAATGCATTTGCACTTTTAAAGGTATTTTCCATCACTTTAATGGAACTTGCAATGGGTTAAAATGTTAAGCGCTTTTTATAAAAATGAAATTCGCAAAAAAGGTGGTTGATTAAACTGTTGACCTTTGAACAAGAGTTGCTGCTTTTCATCGAATGTAACAACATAACAATAAGCTAACTGGATATTATAACCTGTTCGAGTAAGTCGAAGAGAATTTGAACAGCAGTATGAGATTTCCAACAAAGTAGTATGTGCGACCAGCACAGGCTCAGACCAGCCTACGAATACGCGCAGTCTGATCAGAGCCTTTACTAGTCGCTTGAATATTCTATTAGTGTTAAGCTACTGACCGAGTATCATTTGGAGTTTCTAAGCTTAATAGGAGGCTGCACAGGCTCGTCTGAGTCTACACGTGTCAAAATGCCACATTGTTGGAAATCACATGTCACGGCTCTTATGTTTTTTATCCGATATTCTAGCCATTCCTTAACTATTTATGGATATATATCAAGCCTGGTGTTTGATTTTAGCACTCATTAATTTCAATAAGTTGTGTATGCAAGCATAACTCTATAAACATATAAAATACATGAACCTCTCACAGACGCAGATGCATTATCGATATGAAACAAACGGGTGAAGGTTAGACCAGGAATATAAAATTACGCCCCCCTCTCCAGAGTAAGTGCGGTTGCTGCCCTATCTAACCCTTTGTATTCGGGAAACCCATAAACAAGCATTTTTTGCAAACATTAAAGACCCGGTGAAGACGTTTCATACCAAAATGTGCCGACTCAATTTGACTTAGAAGAGCGCAGTTGCGCAGTTGGTAGAGTGTTAGATTGGGCATTAAAGGGTTGCTAGTTTGAAGTGCTATGTTGTGTCCTAGGCAAGACACTTCATTCTGTGCCCAGTACTGGTTCAGCCCAGAAAGGCAGTAAAATGTCCTGAAATCACTATATAATTATAAAGATTTGGTGCCAGTAAAATGCATTTAAGCCCCCCCCCCCCCCCCAGCCAGTGGCGTAGGCTGCTGTCCGTTCTAATGTGGTGGTTCTGTTGTTGTTAATTCGTTGTTGATTGTTTCTCCAATCTATTTGGGATTCTGTAATAATTTATTGTTCTATGTTTTGTTGTGCGTTGCTTTGTGTCTATTATAGTTTTGCAATCATCTTGATGGGGATGAGAAAGCTGGTTGCTTTGCTTTTGTTTGTCTTCCTGGTGTCTCGTGATTGTTGTGTGGCTCTTCCTCACGGTGCCACGGGTTTATCTGCAGTTTGTGATTGTATACTCACTTACTATTTACTGTAGGTCAAAATGTGGAATGTTCTATAGCAGTTTAAGCGTCAAGTCTAACATTGACAGATAATGTGTCAGCAAAAAGAGTAAAAGTAAGTAAGGGTACAAAGATCAGGAATCGATACAATCAAGTACCACACCTGATCTAGGATACCAATGGAAAAGTGACAAACTCACAGTTAGACACCACAAACGAGAGCCAAGAGGTCAGCCCTTTCCCAGCAAGTGACCACAAGGCACAAATAAACAGACGCGCACAAATGCATAACAATTACAAGACAGAAAAAAAAAACACAAAAGAAGCACCACCTTGGAACGGTCAGTGAAAGGGCTTAAACCGGTTTCACGGCTTCAACCTCATTCACCCTTAATTCAGATGTGGATCAAAGTGAAGTAATTTGCAACCATATGCGGTTATTTATCGAAGTACTTTCCGTTACAATTTGCTTCATTATCACTTGTTATGATGATTTTGTACTTTTCAAGGCCATTTATATATAATTACAAATCAGAGATTCCATTCATTTAACACAAACAGCGTGCTTCTTCCTGTGCTAAATTATTCTTAGAATACAAAACTCATTAATACATGAAATGTACATGTATATAGAGGATCTTACATGAGTGCTCATGTTTTATTGAATTTATTAAACGAGTTGGGAAAAAGAGATAAAATGCGAGGCTTGCCGAGCATTTTATCTCTTTTTCGCAACGAGTTTAATAAATTCAATAATACAAGAGCAAGAATGTTAGATTCTATTTATCATATGATAAAATCTCATTTCTGCCGTAAAAACGTTATAATTTTGTCATCATGTACGCAACGTTTTTATGGACGTAATAACGTTTCCCGTAAATCGATAAACCACTAGTGGTTTACAGGTTTTATTGCATGGTGTTATTTCACTCCCAGACGCGACGTCATATGATAAATGACATTCCCACATTTACGTTAAAAGAAATAGAACATTTTACGGTTGCTTTGGATACCACGTTGCACGAATCAGTTGTCGAATAAGATCATGCCTAGTGCTAATATCATGACGATACACACTGCGATATGTTTTAAACACGTTGAGTGCCCAGTTGCCATTCACACCTCACTTTTTCTAGTATCTAATTTGGAATTCTGCAAGTCTTGTTTACAGATATATGAACTGTCTCTTAATATACCGACTAGAAATGCTATTCTCTCATGAAATGCTAAGCATACTTAGTGTAGGCCTACGTAGCTAAGCTAGAAATCTATAAAAACGTGATTGCAAAAGTTGATCAACCTAAAAAGTAAACAAAACACATTTATTTGGTATGGTAGGTTTCATAGATACTTGTATAATCTAAATGCTTAAACCACATGATAAAAAAATAAGTGAAAAACTCGTGTAGTTCTAACAATTCCAAGCTATGCTTTTCCCAGGGAATGTCTCAGAATTTAATTGTTTTGGGTTATACTATATCACGAGCCTTCCTAATGGGTCAAAACAGTTATGTCATTGAAGTGTTTGGAAGGACTCTTGACTTTCGTTAATTACCAAAATTGAAGATAATTTGGCATTTGGAATCAACACTTTTTCTGCTGGACAAAGCTGATATTCGCATTAGCTGCTAGGCGAATATATTGAGGCTTTTCTGGGCTGGTCTCTGGGCATGCCAAATCTCATTTAATAGATTATATATTAAATACATGGATTAGTCTACTCGTTACTCAATGATGAAACTTGATGTTATACCATTTACAAGCATTTATCTAATACAAATGTGGTTAATCATCCACCTTTTCTCTTTTGCATAATTATATGATAAAGTTAGAAAACTTTAAAGGCTCAGTTCCAAAGTTAGAGGTGTAGAGTATGATACTCTCAGCCTTAGCTCTTTTCCTACCAGCGGCAAATGTGTCGTTGTAAACAGCTTGGACCGAACCCGGGAGGTGAACGGATTTCTGCCAGCACACATAAAATGTTGATCGAAAATGCACTGTTGCGCTTAGAATACTCAAGAATGTTGATCTAAGTCTAGGGTGGGCGAATATTGTTTCATGCACTGGCTCATTTTGTGTTCAGTTTCAAATCCTTCTTTTTTTCATTCCAGTGCCATTTCCTAGTTAAGTAAAAACGAACAACAAGATATCAGCAACGCCGAGGCTGATACAGGGAGAGAAAACACCGGTCGATTGAGATAAAGCAACTCTTGGACTGAAGAAATCAACAAATGCCAAAAGCATTGTGACTTTCTATGTGGGAATTTGAATTTGAATATGGACTGTATAAAGCAAAACACAGCAGTATGGAGATTTATCTAGGAACTCTATTTTAGAATTCTGCTATACTATTTTAAATATAGTGTTAAAGGTTGTAATACATTATGGAACCATTTGTCAAGAAAATCTATAAAAAGAGTGGTTTTTAACCAGACCCCCGAGGTTATGAAACTTTTTTCATGCTCAACTCTGCTGAGCACGAAATTTATCCTGCTCATAAATGTTAAAATGCCAACAATTGTTGGCATTTTAACAATTATTAGCATATTGAATACAGCATCTGAGAAACTTAAAGCAAAAAACTTCTTTATTTGTCGGTATTTGAGCTTTTGTGAGCAGTTGAAATTTCGTGCTCAGTTGAGTTAAGCATAAAAAAGTTTTATAACCTCGGGGCCAGGCCTCCAGGTTATAAGCTTTTTTTCATTATCAACGCAACTAAGTATGTAATGAAACTAAATTGATAAAATGATTATTGGTCTTGTTTTAAAACTCTTGAATGTTGTAGTTATCCTGCTTATAATTGCTGGTATTTTAATATTTATGAGCTGGATTTTCATGCTCGATTAATATGAGCATGAAAAGGTTTTATAACCCAGAGGCCAGGTAGCAAAAAGAATAAGCTACTCAGCGACAGTAACTAGATGGAAATGCCTAAAATGTGCATGTTCCAAGTACAGCTGTTGTATTGAATAGTTGATAAAAAAACAAGGGTGCTGGTAAGTCTGTGCTAATACACATGGTTTCCCGCACGTTAACTAATACACACGGCTTATCATTTGTTGCCTTTTGTTCATGCTTGTTATCAGTAATGTTCACATGTGTATGTGACTTTATAACCAGTTTCATTTTCTGTAGAATGATGTTTAGCTAAGGTTCACGCGCAATATAAGACAAGTATAACGGACACGTTTTGCTTGTAATATACTGTTGATTGAATGATGGTGTGTGCATATTGCGGTGAAAAGCACGTTTCGTCACTCTACTTTTATCGCGCGCGAACTTTATCTCCTATAAGGATTTAATTTTGTATCAGAAGCATGATTACGACCTCACACAGTCAATACCGAGTACACCTTCTGACTTCTATGGGCCTGGGTCAAAATTTCTTATTACACCCAAGTTATCTTACCCAGGTGATCACAAACGGACTGATAATTGGCTGCATTGGATTCACGCATATATATGCGTCAAGTGACGTCAGTGTTTTGTCAAAGTGATGCCATCGTACATTGCATCTCAGCAAATTCATGAACATGCAACAACTTATCTAAAAAGCAAAATCCAACGATGAGCAAGAAAGTAGATTCAATTATTTGTGTGAGCTTGGGAAAGAATATTCCATCCCTCTGGATCACATTTTGTCATCACTCAGCAAACCTTGTGATAGCAAATGGTGATCTTCCGGGTGGATTTTTCTATTCGTATCACTCACACTCATGACAAAATCTTACATTACACAACTCTGTGTTATTAGTCAGATGGCTTATGTGGAACTACCCTGTTCCAACAATTACTTAAGTAGTTATTTTATTGTATCTACAAGATTTAATTGAATATGTTGTGCAACGGTATGTATTTGTTTTAATCCTTTACATCATAGAGACGCATTTAAATGCTTTTGCAAACAGAGCAGACCAAGACCAGGCAGCTACAATAGCTGCCTGATCAGGGTCTACTCTGTTAGTTTATAGAAATATGATATATTTGGTCTTATACTAGTGGACCTGACAAGAAATTCATTTGTTTTGTATACCAGCATACAAGTGTATTTATATAATTATCATAGTGGGTGGAGCTAAGCATGAATATTCATGAAGGAAAGGGTTCAAATATGTTTTGTTATTGAGTTATGTTAGCCCTTGTTACTACTCTGTTCCTTCTTTTAGTCACAGGAAATGTTGGGTTTTGTCGCTCAGTGGAGGATCTTACTAGCGTGCACATATGTGCAGTCATCCCGTGCTAGCTCAAACATATCAACCGTGGAAGTATATGTCGTTGAATATTCACACTTTATCACATGACGTCACGTCTTTGAGTGATAAAACGCCATGTATTTTAATTGATGAACTCGTTTCGTCCTGAAATTATGGCCATACCAATGTAAGGTATATAGCAATGTGTTCGAGTTTAAATACCAAAAATTAAAAATGTCAAATTCATTAAAGTTTCATATGATAAATACAATCTAACATGATGGCTCCTGTATTGAATTTATTACACTCGCTGCCGCGCGAAATAGTCATAAAATGCTTGACAAGCCCTGCATATACGATTTTTCGTCAATTGGTTCAATACTTTCAATAATACCCCAATGTCTCATGCAAGACCCCCTTATAAATTTCAATATAACATGAGCACTCATGTAAGATCATTTATTAAGATTAAATATAAGGTAAATGAGCAATCATGTAAATCATCTATAAAATAATTAAAACATGAGCACGTATGTATATTCAATAATGCATGATTCCCCATATAAGTAAAACCTGTCTTAAGCGGCCACTGAAACATAGAAAAAAATACTTAATGACACATGGTAACTTAATGAAGGTCGAAAGTATTGCAGAATGCTCCCTTTGGAGCATTCTGCAATACTTTTGACCTGCATTAAGTCATGATCTGTCATGAAAAAAAAAACAATTTTTGATCTCTTTTTGAGTGGCCGCTTTAGACAGGTTTTACAGGAATTCAACAATACACGAGCACGCATGTAAGATCTTCTAATATGTTCCAGATATCTAGTATCACTAGATAGCTATAATGCATGTACGCTTATGTCATGCCGTATGGTTCATTGATTTGTGACCTGAATACTTGACCTTGTTTATATGGCTGTACCCTGTTACATTGACTATATATCGAAAAATAAAGTTTATTTGTAGATTTGACAGTGTTTTTTTAATTTGTTTATCATATTCGAAGTAAAGTACTTGATTTAATTCAAACCAATGTGCGACTTTCAGAAATACTATCATAATAGGACACCACTAGATATGGTAGAGGGTTTGAAAAGAAAATCTATGCATGAGTGTGTAGTTTTGAAGTTAAGAAAGAAAAAGAATGGTCATCGTGGGATGTCTTAAACGGGTTAATGCGACTATATGGTGATGTTCCTCGCTCTACATTCTTTGGAGTCTATATCTTTCAACTCATTCGTTTTGCTAGAGTATCTAGCCATGTTGCTGACTTCAACACTTGCAATAAATAGTTAACTCGGAAACTTCTTAAACAAGGCTATAGGTATCATTAACTTCGCAAAACATTTTCTAAATTTTATAGACGATACTATGATTTAATATCTAAATTCCAAATCGGACTTTAATCTCTCTTGCGCCAAGGACTTTCGGAACCTGAATTCTATGGTGACTTGGTGTATAGATAGAAGAAGATTGTTGGCTCTCATAATTTTTCAGCGCAGTTCATTATAATTTCACATTATAAAAACATTGGCTATAACAGTAATGTACTACAACAGACTGCATGCTTGGTGGTCAAACTAATCACGTTTTGCAACTTTGCTTTCTCTTTCATTGCAAGCCGGTGGGTTGGACTTCAGACTCTATGACGGTTCCGACTTGGAGACTTATATATTGATGAGATGGTAGGGGTCTGATGCTTTGGCTGTTGTCAGGCCCACCAGGCTTTACCTGTTGGATTTCTTTTGCTCTGGTATTCAGTTTTATTTACTGTTGACTCCTTGTCCTTGCTTTATCTTATTTTTATATCTTGATTTATATGTTCTAGGAGATGATGCATGGATAAGTTAGGGTCTTTCATGCAAACCAAACATCTATGCGCCTTGATCCACACCTAAACTAAGGGTGAGGTTGGCGCACCGTGAAATGGATTTAGGCCCTCCAGTAAAATATCTTTACTGACCGTTCCAAGTCGGTACTCCTTTTGTGGATCTTTTGTGTAATGTCTTGTGTTTGTCATGCTCTCGCGTCTGTTCATTGCTGCCTTGTGGTCACCTGAAAGGAAAAGGCTGACCTCTTGCCTATTTTTGTGATGTTAATTGTGATTTTGTTAATTTCCCATTTGGTATCTTGGGACAGGTGTGGTGCTTGATTGTATCGATTCATATCCTTACTGTCTTTCTCTAATATATAGTTGAGTTATATCACGACAACAATTAATAATCCTATCCCACTGTTTACTCCTAGTCTAGCTTCATGTAACTTCTGCACCCGCAACAGGAATATACGTCAGTATTTGTTATATGACTCCTCTAAAAGACCTCCTCTGATTTGGCTGAAAATAGCTTTCACTGGTTGTGACAGATCTTGATGTCTACCAGTGATGAGCTAAATTTAGCACAGAACAGGAAGACATCAGGATTTGCCAGAGACAGTTAAAATATTAAACTAGAATTTGCCAGAGACAGTTAAAATATATTGAACTAAATTTAGCCCAGAACAGGTAGACATCAAGGTGTTTTACTTCTGCCTGACAGCAAAAAATATTGAAAAAAAGTAACTAAAGAGATGACATGATTTCTTATGTATATCGCACAGGTGGTCAAATAAATTGAATTAAGAATTTGTTCATTTTATGAGACAAGTAATTTAAAAACTGCAATTCACATTGCATATCTGATAAGAGTTTCAGAAACTTGAAAAAGCAAGTGTTGAAGTAATCTTGTTTTCAGTGCACTAGAAACATCTGACTTGAGTACATTTATAAATATGAAAGGACTTTATTTAGAGATATGCAGTGTCATATAACAAAACAATTGGTGCATTCTTTTTATGTTAACATCAGGATTAGTCAACCCATGAAAAGCATGTACACCTCGGCTTTGCCTCGGTGAACATTACTTTTTTCTAGTTGACAAATCCTGATGTTAACCTCAAAAAATACATCAGTTGTATAATGTTACAAAATAAATGTGTAATGATCTTGAACATTGACCCGAATTGATATTTGCAATCCGAAACCTTTGTTGTTATCTAAATGCTATAAGCAGACATTGTGCCAAATAAAAACACCCCGTCTAAGATGTAAATGGAGTTCGCAATACAAGCCATAGCTTTTAGATTTTAAAATTACTAGACCTTCGACGTCAATGGCATATCAGCACTTCTAAACATTCAAAGCCATCTACACCACATAAGCAATTATTGTGCAAAAATCAAACAAGCTCACAATTTTAAACAAACTTTAGACTTTCTGAGCTTGACTCTGACCCCAAGGTCGATTTTTTCTTGTCATCTACACATCATAAACTATCAGTGTGCCAAATATGAACACCCTCTATCAAAGAATTTGAAAATAATTCATGCTTCAGCCATTATTCAATTTTTAAATATATTTGACCTTGACCATTGACTCCAAAATCACTATCTTCTAGCCAAGAAATATTGGCATTTACACTCCATAAGCTCACAGACAGGGTGTCCCGATAATATTTTTAGTCATCAAAGTATTTCAGAGAAGGCCTTACGATACTTACATGAGAAGCGATTGGACCCCTTGGGACCTGAAGGTGGGTCCACACCAGTATTTCTAAGGCAACCTATAGTTACTTGTGATTTACCAGGGTGGAGGGTCCAGACCCTCTGTCTACCCACCCACTCTGGATCTGCCCACGGAGAAACGAAATTAGATCGAACCAATAGATGAAACAGCGATTAGACAGCCACATTGATAGACATGTATGAAGAGGAAAGAGAGTGTCAACAAAGTCGATTTGATAAACAATAGTAGCTAGAGTTTAGATAATAGTTCAGTAGCACATGATAGAATAAAGACAGTCAAACAGTCACTGCCTCAAGAGAATGAAGCAGACTTCAGAAAGATCATGATTCAGCAAAGAATTTAATACAGCAAGTTGTGGTGCAGCGGCGAATGGGTTCGATGTAGAAAAAAATGAAAAGGAACAGATAAGGGAATCATATGATTTGTCCAGCAACACAGATATGAAACATACATATTTAACGTCAAAGAAAATAAACATTGGAACTACAGAAAGGAGTGAGGGTCCTGTTCACAATAATAAAATGAATGTAAAAAATGCAGAAAGGATGATTAGAAGTAATCTGACAGGTCATAGAGGTAGAAGTAAAAGAAAGCACAAGAGGTCCTAACCCTTGGACGATAAAATTCATAGAAGTGACTATTTGTTTGATTTATCAAACTAGAGCTAACAACACTACTATCCTGCCAGCCAAGAGTGACAGTGACGTCATGTTTTGTTTACAAAGTTATCAGGGACTTATAATCGATAGATCACTTGTGTATTAATCCTATCCTCTGGATAGGATTAATACACACGTGATATATCGATTCGCGTTAGCTCAAACGGAGTGTACAATTTAATATTTTACTTAACAAGTGTAAATAAAACACGACGTCACTGTCACTCCTGGTTGGCACGATAGTATATGCATTCACAAAATATCGTATTTTTTAAAAAGGAGGATAAATGTAGTACTTGTCGAACTCTAGTGATATTCAGCTAGAAAACTATCAATTGCATATAATATCTGCCATTATAGTAAGAAGTTTGTTGGTGAAATGAGATGAAAGTGATGATAGGTGCACTGCTTTTAAGTATTATTATTATATAACTAAGTAAAAAGACCGATTTTCATTGGCTTAGAGCGCTCACGTGGCCAGTCTACATATTGTCATATTCACTGGCTGGCGTGCGATTGCCGGTGAATATTAGTTACTAAAATTAGACTCCTTGTGTTTTTTCCATTCCATTTCTGCTTTGCACTGAAGAACTCCCGCCAATACTTAGACCACGTCGCATACGTTTACATGTATTTGTAACGTCTTTCAAACGAAAAAACGACGTTACACCGTCTAACGCCATACATGACGTCACGTCATTTTCCAGTACCAAATGACGTCAGCTATCACACATTTTCCCCGCGCTTTCAAAGCTGTGAATTATGGTTTGATATATTACACTATTTTAACATTGGCTCTACAGGCGAGGCATGTTAGAATTCTTGCTTGTAAATGTTGAACGATGAGACTCATACACAACATATATAAAATAGTAAACGGGTGGTCTTATCTAGGTCTGCACTCACGGTTTCTGCTAAATGCTTGACTGTCCCAAAACTTGTATATTAGTTCAGTATTTTTTTCCATCTTTCTCTAAAGGTTATATAATAAAACAGTTATTGACTAATGAGGCATTGGATATGATGTGATATCGACCAGAACATACCAATATTAACCTCGGCTTCGCCTCGGTCAATATTGGTATTCTCTGGTCGATATCACATCATATCCAATGCCTCATTAGTCAATAATTGTATATTATTATATAACTAAGTAAAAAGACCGATTTTCAATGGCTTAGAGCGCTCACGTGGCCAGTCTACATATTGTCATATTCACTGGCTGGCGCGCGCTTGCCGGTGAATATTAGTTACTAAAATTAGACTCCTTGTGTTTTTTTTCCGTTGCGGTTCTGTTTTTCTAAAGCGTCGCAAATAATCCTATCTTATTTGCCGAGAACGCAACAATTCATGCACTGGAGTTGATCTATTTCGATTCTATTGCACAATAAACGACGAAAACAAATTTGAAGTCTTCAGCATCTTCCAAGTTTCCGCCTTTGCACTGAAGAACTCCCGCCAATACTTAGACCACGTCGCATACGTTTACATGTATTTGTAACGTCTTTCAAGCGAAAAACGACGTTTCACCGTCTAACGCCACGAATGACGTCATTTTTAGCAATGTTCAAATGACGTCAGCTATCACACATTTTCCCTGCGCTTTCAAAGCTGTAAATTAGTGTTTGATATACTTAAACGCAAAAAAAAACGTAACCGTTTTCTATCCACTTTTTCTTCCACATGGATCACACGAGGCTAATTTCTTAATATCCTGTTTTCCTGCGCATTGAGTAATGATATGCCGTAAAATGGTTTTGACCACAATTTCCATTTTGACGTTATAATGACGTCAGTAAATTTCAACAAATGGGGTCTAAAAAAGTGATGTCTCATTCGATTTGAAAACAAACAGCTTGATCTGATAGCCAGATGTCTTAACTAAGGGAAACACTAAAACGGTTTGCAAGTTATTGATAATCAACGCTACCAGTCGCGGCATTGCTACGTTGTCTTATTGACGTCAACCTACTTGTTTTTAAAACATTCATTACAGACGCATTTTGTTTGATGATTTCGCGATACTTATGTCATCTATGCAATATATTGAGGGCTATATGGTGACATTAAAAATTTTCGATTATTAATATTCGTTTGGATAAAAAATGGTCAATTACGCAAACAATTTAAAGACGTCATTTTGACAAAATGAACGTTGACAGAAAAATAAAAGTACCTGATTTGATTTTGTCTACCCTTTTGCTTTCACAGCCCGATATTGCTTTAAAACGTTTTTCCGCAAAATAGGCACAATTTTTTAACTTTGTTACTTAAAAAATGGGGGTTGGCTTACATTTCTCGTTACAGCTCGCCAACCATAAGTCACAGCGGTCTGATTTTGGTGCTGTGTGCAAGGCAAATAACGGTACTTAGCGATTTTATTATCGCTGGCTGAAATTTTTGATGAAAAAGAAGGAAATACCATATTAGAAAGAGTTGCGCTTCTTTTGCGTTTAAGTATATATCACACTATTTTAACATTGGCTCTACAGGCGAGGCGTGTTAGAAATCTTGTTAGTAAATGTTGAATGATGACACTCATGCTCAACATATATAGAATAGTAAACGGGTGCTCTTATCTAGATCTGCACTGTTTCTGCTAAATGTTTGACTGTCCCAAACGTGTGTATAAGTTCAGTATTTTCCCCATGTGCAATGATACCTGTACATCTTTCTCTAAATGTTATATAATAAAACAGTTATTGACTAATGAGGCATTGGATATCCAATGCCTCATTAGTCAATAATTGTATAATACAAACTATTTTATGGGTATAGGCCTTGAGCTGGCTATAGACCCCCCTCCCCCCCCCCCCCCCCCCAGGGGGAATTTTGTACACTATGATTTTCTAAAACTGCATTATATAAGACACAAAATAAAAGATGTTAGCCCTCTGAAAGTGGCAGCGTTAACGTGTAACATCACGTTATATACGTTACCCCCCCAAAATAGCATTAAACGTCCCTGATAATGTCTCAAAGATGACATGTACGTACATATTTGCATGCTGACATAGGTTTATGAACTTCTTATAACACAGTTACATATTTTTTGTATTAATTTTATAATTGTCTTCAGTTATTACCGTTGTATACGTTACTTAGTGTTTCCTGCATTATTTATAAGTATTAGTATGGTATTTATTGACTTTACGTGTATTACATCTGTCACAGAATATAATAAATCTACAAGGCTGCTACCTGAATGGTTTAAAGTTCTTTATTTTGGTCGCTTGCACTATTTTTCAGGCCCATGTTATGTATGTTACCTTCAAAATAGCATTAAATATTCAAGTTAATGTCTCTAACACGCACTGTTTATACTTATTTGCAGGCTGGCACAGGTTTATGTACTTCTTTTAACAAGGTTTACCTATTTTAAGTTTTCATTACATAAATGCCTTGAGCTTTAAGTGTTATGTGTGTTACCAAATGATACATAAGTTATTCTGAGTATCTGTATAGCAATTGTTGACTCTACATGTATTAAGTCTGTCAGAGAAATAAGAAAATTTATAAGGCTAAAATAAATTGAAGCTTCTTAGTAATTTATGGTGACTTAAACTAATATTATAATGTGATCTATCAACCTTTGCTGTTTGCTCACGTAAACAGTAGATACCATGCTTTCAAATCAGAAGTTCTGAAAGACAGTCACTGTGAAACAGCTCAGTTCTGGATAAGGTATATAGATATAATTCAGATGGTGTTGACACTGATTAGGGCTACAAGGAAAACAACTTTGAATTGCATGTCAGCTCTATTTGAATGCCTTGTTCCCAATGTTTATTGCAAATGATCGCAGCAACAAACACAATATGTATCTGTGTTACTGATTACACTCATAAATTTGTCTGATACACATCGCAGATGCAAAAAAAACTTCTTGAACAAAATGGGTTTAGTGTGTTACTATTTTTAGTGTGTCACAACCATTGGAGAAAAGCTTTCGACATGACTATCAGGCAAACAATAAAGAGGTATAATAGGCTTCAGCAGCTAGAACTTCGTTTCGTACTACAGATGGAATAGTGTATTACTCATCACATCAGAGCTCAATATATTGAAACAACTCTTCAATGCACTGAAATGAAATAAAAATGTATTCAATCTGCTCAGATGCAAAGTAGAACAAGTACTAGAGGCAGTTTCAGGCTTCACCAATCGTTTTAGTTCTAGTTTTGAAGACAATGAACTGTACTTTTTTGTCTTTCGGTGTTCCTTCTTAGCCTGGCATAGCTAAGGATCTTATTGAGGCTGATTACATTGGCAGGCAGAGTCCTGCAGACTTCATTAACTCACTTTTAGTTAAAAAAATCTGTCTTTTACAAAAATAATTACATAAAATGCTACAAGCTAATAAAGTTTTGAGGCTTGCGGGCCAAGCAAGAAGAAATTGTCCAATTTACAAAATGCAAACAGCCAGGTGAGAGCTTAAAGGGGTGTCTTTGGTCAGCATGACCTTCTTTCTATTGGACATGGTGTTAACCTTGAGTTGACACTGCCATTCCTTCTGGGAACTGTACCATGGTCTCAGTCAATTCCTGATAGAATTTCCACCAAAACTGACAAGTCC
The DNA here is from genome assembly GCA_964019695.1 of Loripinus fragilis. Taxonomy (NCBI): domain Eukaryota; kingdom Metazoa; phylum Mollusca; class Bivalvia; order Lucinida; family Lucinidae; genus Loripinus; species Loripinus fragilis. The sequence continues at coordinate 69,481,250 of OZ026523.1, forward strand.
AAACTTCCGCATGGCTTGCAATCACACATTGAACCAACATTAGATTGGCCACGTAGTGCTGCACATAATTTTGATGGTAATGCCGTAACAACAGAGCATAATAGCTTTTCCTGTCACCTTCAAGGATCTGATGGCACCAGTATTCAACCAGGCACTAAAGGTAGGGTTTTGTCACTGATACATATATACAATGTATAAGCAGCATTCTATAAAGTCATACAAACGATCTCCCAGAGGATAACCTGGGTGTTTTGTCAAACAATGGTGTAAGCAACAAAAGGTACACCTTCTGAATGTCAACAACATTGGCCAGAATATGGGAGAAGAAATCTACAGTAATACACTGTTGAACAGATTGTGACACTACCAATGTGTCGATGTGCAAGTACCATGGAAAGGTTGTTCCTATCAAACTGATAGAGAACCCCTCCCCCACTAGTTCATCAACATTCTAAGCAGGGTAGGGAAACAAACAAAGAATTGCTCTAGGCACTCATCAGTGACATGAAGCCCTAACATGTGTTATTATTGCAAATGTGAATAAGCTGCAGTACGACATGTTTCTGAAAAAAGTACCAAAGCCATACACATATACTGACTATTTCAAATTGCATGAACATGAGCTTACCTCCACTCTTCTTTTCTGTCCTTAAAAACAAGTGAGGCTTTCCAGATATGAAAAAATATGCAAAAAAATAAATGGGAAGGGAGTCCAATACCTCTGGGTAAAAGAAAACTTGATTGTACCCTAACAAAAGAGCCACAGAATTATATTTCATATTTTGTGTGACATGGGGCTACCATGTTCAAAACTCAACACCCCAAACTTTATAAAAGATAGAAACATAATATTTGCAGTTTCCAAAATGTACATAAACATTCTTTAATATGAAATGAATTAATAAACACATTCACATTAAAAAAATATCAAACTATATTAGTTTCATTCATTATTTATATAGGAATTATGAAAAAAAATGCAACATACGTAACACGTTGGGATGCATATTTGTTTTCGAGGCCCATATCTGTGATACAAAACTAGCTTACTTGGATGATATATCCAATTTGGAAATCTTCCCTTATGGTTTGCACTTTTCAGAAGTCATGTCATTTACTAAAATTATCAAAGATGTTGATGGGTAATATATGTAATTGGCTGTTACAAGGTAATGGTGCCATTACCAGAGTGCTAGCATATTGCAAAATCCCTTGCAAGATGAATCTGATAGAGGATTAATAAGCTGCATTGGAAAAATCTTTAAACCCTTGGATAATATACGAAGAGTGGCTAGCTTGGCAAGAAACAGCTCTATAACTTCTACCTGATGGGTTTTCTTTGACCTTATAAGTTGGTACTGGCACTTTGTACTGTATGTTACAAACTTTCCATGAGTATTATGTTAACTATATTTGATGTCACTATAAAAGAAAAGAGGGTTTATGGAAGTTTATGTTTTGAGTTACTTCCTCAGCACATGAGCCAGAGTAAAAAGAAGTATATGGACCTGTGCCAGCATGCAAATAAGTACAAGCAGGTCGTGTTGGAGACCATATCTTGAACGTTTAATGGTATTCAGAGAGTAACGTATGTAACCTGGGCTGTAAAATAGTGAAAGACACCTTAATAAGTAAATTAAATCCATTTGAATAGCAGCCTTATAGATTTGCTATATTCACTGACGGGTGTAATACATGTAAAGTCAATACCTGCCATACTGATACTTGGAAATAACATATGAAACACTAAGTAACATATACAACGGCAAAAGCTCTAGACATTTATAAAATAAATGCTAAAATTATGTAACTGTGTTATATGAAGTTCTTAAACCTGTGCCAGACTTAAAAAAAGTGTGAATATGTCATGTTCGAGACATTAGCAGGAATCTTTTAAGGAATTTTGCGGGTAACGTACGTAACATAATGTTACCCGCTAACGCTGCCACTCTCAGAGGGCTAACATATTTCATTTTGTGGCTTATATAATGTGGTATCTGGGAAGCATAGTGTACAAAATTCCCCTTGGGGGAGGTGGGGACTATAGCCAGCGCAAGACCTAGAGAATTACATTTTACATTTTTGTGTGAAATGGGGCTACCATGCTTAACATCTAATAACTCAAAAAGTATATAAGATAGAAACGTAATGCTTGCAGTTTTGAAAAGGTTAATAAAAATTCTTTAATATAATACCAAATTAATGAACATAAATTGGTTTCAATAAAATTTAAAGACAAACTATATTAGATTCATTTATCATTTAAAAGGGGGTTCAGTGGAAAAATGTAACGTACACTACATCAGGGTGACTATATTTGTTTTCAAATGTCAATATCTGTGGCCCAGTAACAGCTTTCTTAGAAAATATAATCAATTTGGAAATCTTGCCTTATCTTTTGCACTTTTCTGAAGTCTTAAAAAGAATTTTAATTATAAAATATTTTGTTGGGTAACGTATGTAACAGGCTGTTACAGCTTAACGCTGCCATTGTCAGAGGGCTAACATGTTGCAAAATCCTTGCAAGACATTGGGCTTCAAGAAAAATATGGTCTACAAAATTCCCCCTGGGGGGGGGAGATAAACCATATCCAGCCAGTGGCCTAGTAATTATCGATTTGCATTTCTAACATACAACATACATATTACATGTCTTATCTATTTGAATTTGAATAGATGTTGAAGTAAGCAGCAGACTCCTGAATTTTACAAAGAGAGAGAAATGAGCCGCGACATGAGATTTTCAACAATGAGGTATGTGCAACCAGCAAAGCCTCAGATCAGCCTGCGCATATACGCAGTCTGATCAGAGCCTTTGCTAGTCGCTTGAATATTCTTTGACTATCAAGCTACTGACTGAACACCATTTGAAGTTTCTAAGCCTTAAAGGGGGCTACACAGGCTCGTATGAGTCTACACTTGTCAAAATGCCACATTGTTGGAAACCACATGTCGTGGCTCAAATGTAGTATTCAGCCGTATGCCATTGGAACCAGTCAACATCATTTTGACGTTACGTTATTAACGTTGTTGCTTTGCATGATTATTCTAATGTTACTCTTGATCTATTAAACATGTGTTAACTTAGAGTTGTTGAGAAATTATAAGAAATACAGATAATGTCAAGCATTTTAGACGCCTGACTTGTTTTCGATGTAAGGACGATAGGCTCAGCAGAAACATTTTTGATCATAATCTTTTATTTTCTTTTTCTTTTTTTTACTCGTTTCGTTTTGTCTTGAAAAAAATTGAATCCTCCAAAATTCTTCGACAATTTCAGCCAGGGACCAGCACGGGACCAACCTGGGGCTAAGATTGTCATTAATATTTTAGTGATGTATTGACGATGACAAGAAACTTTTTATTTGTGTTACGCAGACGTATAATACCACTTTTATCTTGTGTCATCTGATTAGATGTCTGAGCAGGTGTAAATGAATTGAGCTTCTTATTTAAGAGAAGATCTGCCCGTTACTAAACCGGATCACAATTTCTATTTATTTATGGTCGCATGACCAAGATGGCCACCACGCACATACAAGGTAAAAGGCCTTTCATCTCTGAAATCAAAAGGGCAAAGGGTTTGTGGCACGGGATTGGGAATGTGGGCTCTACCAAGTTCTTATAAATGATGATTCTGGATTGACCTAGACCTACTTTACAATTGCCACCATGCCCATATATGGTAACATACTTAAACTATTTTCTGGAACCAAAAGGTCAATGACCTCGGGCTTGGTTTGTAGCATTAGGTTGTTGGGTCTGTATATCTCATTTGAATATTTGACCTTGCAAAATATGTCAAAATAATAAGCCTAGATTGACCATGACCTGGTTAAAGAGATCTTGTGACTCAATATCAGACCCAGGTGAGCACTTTAGGCCGTCTAGGGTTTCTTTTCTCTTCTGTTCTGTGTTCGCTTTTAAAACCTATGGATGACATTACATTAGTATTTTGGTGTATGCACTAATTTGCCTAACCTGCTAGTTCCCATTCTGAAAATAACCAATGCTTGAAAATGCAGGTAACCAGAATCCCCTTTCAAAATTTTGACTTCGGAAAGGATTCTGCTTACCTGTTTTCATATATCGACAATGTTTATGCTCGAAACCAAAAGAAAATGCAATAATGGTCAAAATCAATCAATCAAACGGTGTCAAAGAATAGTTTGTTTGTTTGTTTGATTTGATTCTTTACGTCCCATCAACAATCTTTCAGTTATATAGGGACGGGTCTTTCTGGGTTGAACCAGTACTAAACTATGATAAATGTGTCTTGCTCAAGGACCACAACGCAGTGACGCCGGTGAGGCTCGAACCCGCGGCCCTTCGGTCTCGAGTCAAGCACTCTACCATTGAGCCACTGCGCTCCCGTGAAAGAATAGTAGGTGAAATTAGGTTTATACAAGCGAGTATTTTTTTTATAGAGGTGTGTTTTTCGCCGTGCATCATTTCTGCTGCATTTAGCAGCATGTTTATACTTGTGTGCTTAGTGAGAGCTTTTGTTTTGACTCGTTGATCACTGACATTTACGGGAGAAATTGCATGTAATAAAAATGTTCACATTCACTTAATATTGAACTTTGCTGATTACTGCTACCATAAAAGTGCATTTCTTTTCTGTCTGACCCTTACTTATCTGCACCTGAACGCGTTTGGCATTTTGTCTCAGACAACCATAGACGCATTTAATTTGTTATTGAAACAATAAAACCGCAATTAAATGGCCCGGATATATAAACGGTAATTGGTCAGAGAAACTACTGATTGATGCCCAATATAGAAAAAATGCCAGAAATCATTAAGCCGTTAAGCCATCAATTGTCTGAATAAAGACTTGCATGCGTAATGCGGATGCTCGGCTGAAATAATATCCAAAAATAATAGAACAGAAACCACAACGGAAAGGCGGCAATCGAAAACGTTAATACCATCGACGAACGTACATTAAAAATCGTTAAAAACAGGGTTCCTGATTGCCATTTGTCGCCCGACTGGCGACAAATGGCAATCGAAAACACTGTTTCTAGCGATTTTTTATCCGCGTTCGTCGATTGTTAAGAGCGTTTTCGATTGCCGACTATCCGGTGTGGAAACGTATTGTTGAAAACAATAAACAAATAATTCAGTCTATGATTAAGTGCCTGAACTAGACTAACAGGTAACTATGTAAAAAATAAGATTTTGGTGCTGCTCAAATTCTCGATGGGTTATTATGTTGTTGTTTTTTCTCGCTATACTCCCCCTTGTGTGTGTAAGCGGCCATTATGAACTGGCAACTTCGATTAGGGTCAAACTGACCAAAATGATTTCCAGCCCTGACATGCTTTTCTCTGTTAAACTAAGACCATGGTGTAGGTTTTATGACTTTATGACGATCCATCCATCAAGATTTAACAATAGCTTGATGTCTGATGCTTAATATACTTAAGGACTTTGAAAACGCATCACCCAGGTTAAATCCTTTATTTTACAAACCCTTAGAATGTCAGGTAATTATTATATCATATCAGCTTGTAGTATGTACTAGAAAATTCATGGTTGCAAATTTACTTAAAGCTGCAGAGTCTGTAACTTTTGATATTCTCATTTTCTGAAAAAAAGTTTCTATTATTCAAGAATACAGTAAAAATGCTCAAATTCAGGTAAAGTTTTTACCATTTCCATAAATCTTAACAAATTATCACTATCAAAACAACGGCATTTATGTTAAAAAAACAACTGTCTAGAATTATTGGAGGGACGCAAGTAATTCCCAACAAGAGAAAAAACACCTATTTTTATAAGATTGTTCAAGTTTCCATGCAGTTTTCAACTGTAATGAACATATTAATTGTGAAAACATAACTTAATTCTATTTTTACAAATGATCTAAAAAGAAAAAAAATCGAATAATGTTCAAAGTTACAGATCTAGTCTCTTTAAAGGTATTGAAAAGAATCCGTTTTATGAGAGTGGTGGTCGATTTTTGAAGGGCACCATTTCAGCTGCAAGTTAACACGCATTGGTTTTGATTCCTGAGTCAACAGATTTGCAACCTGGGCTACTTTCGCGATTGCAAATTCATCATTGAACGATTCGAAATGAAGTCACAGCTCGGTATGCTCAAATTTACACCCCTTTAAAGATACCACATATTGGGCCTTTCGAAGTTTCGAGTTTTTTACGTCCTGTTTTGTTGGAAGAGGCTAAGGGTATACACAAATGGCAGATTATGCATAAATTACGCTTGTATCACGTGTCTTTTGATTGCGCGAAGTGGCGTTAACGTAAATTTTAAGACGTTCTCGATCGCATGACAGCATATCTTCTGCCATGATTTACATCAAAACGTCTTCCCCCACCTGATTGTCAGTGTATGTGGTCAATATCAGAAATGATAGTGTGCATAAAGGTAACTTATGTAGATGATTCTAAAAAGAAGCTGTAAATTGATGTTCAAATTTGACGTTTATTTTCAAAATATTGAAGTTATCAATTACTTTTAATTAGAAAACGTCTATAAACTCTGTTGCTGATATGGTATCATGCATGCCACAGTTTAAACGCGCAAATAATCAAAACGCTTCAACTGACTCGCAGAAAGGTGCTGGACGATGTATGTACTAATGTGACGTCATCAGCAGGGTAGCGTGATAGTGTAGTCAAATTAACGACTGATTCATAATTAATGGGTTGCACATTAAGACCTGCTAGTAACTTTTCAATCGCATATACGGTTTGCAAGAAAAGTGCAAACATACGATGATGCGTTTTCAAAGTCCTCTTTTATATTTAGAACAAAAATTTGTACCGATACGTACAATATAGCAGTTTATTTTACAAGGGCCGTGTCTACAGCTGCTGGCATCGGGTTAATGATACGTTAGATGAGTTTGAATATCCTGCAGTCGGCACTTTAATTACTGATGTTCCGTGGCTTGCTTTCTGCAGGTCACTCGGACGGTTATTTGAGAATAAAAACGCCATTTGATGCTTGTTACTGAGACTAGAACATAGTAACAGCAGGTAATTAACAACCAACTAAATGCATGTTCAGATATTTCAATCCCAACAAGCGCAAAACCTTAAAACAACGTTTTATCAACTTCGACGTGACGTCATGACGTCACGTGGGCGTTGATATATCGTTGTTTGATTTCATTTGCCGAATGGTTAATTCAAACTTACTGGCCTCAGCTCTTTGCACGCTGGATAGTTTTGCATTTTTTATATGTGTTTGCTTTATTCATTTTCTATTGTCTTCTGCAGCCTTTTAACCATTAAAGCGCCAATCGCAACAAAAGGCGTCTGCTTTTCTCGTCTGCCGAAATGTTTATATGTTTTAGCCTCTATGGCAAACTGTATGGACCCAGATCATACTGCTCCTATAGGAGCAGTCTGTTCTGGGTCCACGCTGTTTGCTTCTATACTTAATTTTTCTGTAATGTTAGGTAATTATTTGCAGCAGGCGACTTCAGCAGACGACATTTTCAGATGCATTTTTTTCTTGGCGCTTTAAAGGTAAAATTAAACTTCTTTAAAGATTACCATCCAATGGTCAAGCAGTTTGGAAAGCTTGTTATCAGAAGTCCAAGGTCGAAATTATAGCGGAATGAGTCATTTGAAGATGCAAGTCTAGCATAGATTCTAAAATGGGTAAATTTCAATCATATTTTCACATGCTATGTAACACGCTGCTTTGAGTTTGAATTCAAAAGCGCAATGAAGTTATTTTTGTTGTTGAGCGACCATCTTTGAAAGAAAGAAAGACAGCAAGGATCAAGAATCGATACAATCAAGTATCACACCTGTCTCAGGATACCAAATGGGAAAGTAACAAAATCACAATAAACATCACAAACAAGAGCCAAGAGGTCAGCCCTTTCCCTTCAGGTGACCACAAGGCAGCAATGAACAGACACGAAAGCATGACAAACACAAGACATAAATAACACACATGATCCACAAGAGAAATTTATCGATGGCTTGTTTAGTGAAGAAAAAACAAGGGGCCTACACGTTATATTTAAGGAATATACTCTTATGCAACTAAGACACTACATGCACTGAATAGGCAGCGTTTTCAGTAGTGTTGTTAAGGAAATCATCACTAGGCTGGGAGAGTTAATATGGTTCATAGTCAAAATCCGTGTTCTTAAGCAACATAATATATTCAGGTTGCTTACTACCTTGGACTTCTAAGATAACATGTACTTGAATGAATAATAGCAATAACTGGACCATCGCCTGAAGGCTTGATTCACTTGCATGCAGTATAAGAGGTATACATTGCCTTCAAACATTTTATAGCTATGAACAGCATTTAACTATGTATTTGCCCCATGCGTGAAACTAGACAAGGGATATGGGATCCGGACCCCATGGTAAATTACAAGTAGCTACAGTTTCCTTAGAATCAGGTGCGAAACCACAATTATACCTGTTATACCTGTTATACCTGTTGGCCACACCCTAAAGTGCAGCCTAGGGGTTAAGCGACCGAGTCATAGAAACCCCATGTAATTCTTGAAAATGTCTATCTAGGTTGTTTTTGAATCCGTTCACAGTTGTAGATGATATTACTCGCTCTGGAAGTCGATTCCATGCATTGATCACACGTTGACTGAAATTATTATATCTGATGTTCAATCTTGATCTTGGTTTATTTAACTTGAGAGAATTTCCTCTAGTGACAGAAGTATTTAGTTCAAAAAGGCTATTCGATGGAATGCCTTCTAATTCTTTAAGAATTTTGAATGGTTCAATAAGGTCTCCACGATGTCTTCTAAGCTCTAGGGTGGTGAGATTTAAATACTTAAGTCTATCATGATATGGCAAGTGAGATATTTCAGGAATCAACTTGGTTGCTCTGTGTTGAACTTGTTCAAGTAGTTCTATATCTTTGATTAATGACGGATTCCATGCTTGTATACAATATTCTAACTTTGGTCTCACAAGGCTTTTGTAAAGTCTGACAATGGTGTTTTTATCCCTTGATACTATATGGCGTTTAATCATTCCTAATGTCATATTGGCTTTCTTAACTGCGCTAACACATTGTTTTGAAGGCTTCAAGTCATTTGACACAATAATACCCAAGTCAGTCTCTTCTGTAACAGATTGTAAAATTTCACCATTCATACTATAATCACAATATGCATTGTTATGTCCTATATGGAGAACTTTACATTTCTTCACATTAAATAGCATTTGCCAATCTTTGCACCATTGACATAAATTGTTTATATATTGTTGAAGTATATCAATATCCTCTGCTGTCGGAACAGATCTGTAAACTTTACAATCATCTGCAAACTTCTGAATGTGGCCCGATACCACTGTATCAATGTCATTTACAAAAATCAGAAAAAGTATCGGTCCAAGGACAGAGCCTTGGGGCACACCCAATAAAACGTCCTGTAATCTTGAAAATTTGCCATTCAATACAACCTGCTGCTTGCGATCACACAACCATTCACCGATCCATGCTGCTACATTGCCACTAATACCGTGAGATTCAATTTTGTGCAGAAGTCTTTTGTGAGGCACCTTATCAAAGGCTTTGCTAAAGTCAAGATAAATCACATCCAAAGGCTTGCCTTCATCAATTGCTTTAGTAACATCTTCCAGGAATGATAATAAGTTAGTTAAACAAGATTTTCCTTTAGTAAAGCCATGTTGGGACTTTAACAGTAATGTATGTGTATTAAGATGGTTCACAATATTGTCTCGTAAAATGGATTCAAGAACTTTGCAGATCTGTGAAGTTAAGCTTATTGGTCGGTAATTCCCAGGATCCGATTTAACACCTTTCTTAAATATGGGAGTAACATTGGCATGTTTCCAGTCAGTAGGCACTTGTTTGAGATGAATACTCCTATTAAAAATTAAACTTAATGGCTCTGAAATATAATCACAAATGTCCAACAGAAGTGAGGAGCCAATATTATCAGGTCCAGGTGATTTATTCTGTTTCAGTTTAAGCAGGTGTTTTCTGACTAATTCTGGAGTGATATTAATGTCTGTAAGTTTTTCTTCAGAATCTCCTTTGAATTTAACGTTTGAACTTGAAATATTTTCAGTATTCTCTCGTGTAAATGACGATGCAAAGAAAGCATTTAACTCTTCAGCCATAAACTTTGAGTCTGAACTAACTTCTCCATTCTGCCCCTTCAGGGGACCAATACTGTCTTTAACTTGCTGTTTGCTCTTTACATACTTGTAAAAGGATTTAGAGTCATGTTTTATATTATCTCCTAACTTTTGCTCAAAACGCTGAACAGAGTCTTTAATGAGTTGTTTCACATGTGCTTCAACTTCTTTGTACCGATTATAGGTCTGAGGTTCTCTTGTTAATCTATAGTTCCTATACCGGTGTTTTTTCTTCCTTATTTGTCTGACAATTTCTCTTGTTATCCATATTTTCTTATTTGTTTTGGTTCTTCTCTTTTTCATAGGTACATTATTGTTAATGCTGTTATTAAGTAATGACTTTCCAGCTTGAATATGTGTCCTTCCCTTCCAATTTCTGCTTCCAATCAATGTTCAGACTATCCTTAATTCTATCCATATTAGCTTTTTTCCAATCCGGTATTTCCTGTAAATTTTCAGCAACACAAGTCTTAAAATTCCATTCTGCTAATACAAGAACATGATCACTGCTACCAAGTTTACCAACACACTGTAAATTGTCCACCATGTTAGGATCAGATGAGATAAACAAGTCTAAAATATTATTCTCCCTAGTTGGGAAATTCACATGTTGACATAAGAAATTGTCCATGATTAAGTTCATAAAATCCGAACCATCCCGTGTTGTATGAAGATTATTCCAGTCAATATTTGGATAATTAAAATCACCCATAATTACTAGGTTTCTATTGCTCAATTCTTGTATACATTTGTAAAGTTTCTCATTGTTGGTCTCAGTAGAGTTAGAAGATCTATAAACAACACCAATTACTGTCTTTTTCCCATCGTTATTAACTACTTCTATCCAAACCGAATAAGTATAGTCTATACTGTTGTCAGGAATAATTTGAACAAAATTAATAGAGTTCTTTATAAGTAATAAGACTCCTCCTCCTCTACCATCCTTTGTGTCGACTCTGTCTTGACGAATAGGTTTATGATAGCCCTCAATACAATATTCATTATCCGAAATTTTACTATTCAACCATGTCTCTGTTATTCCAATAATATCTGGGTCATATATATCAACAATAGCTTGAAGTTCAAAATGTTTATTTACGAGGCTTTGGGCATTTGTATACAAACATTTCAAAGAGTTATCACTATTCTGAATATGATTAAAATCACATGAATGTAAACTATTATTACTCAAAACATCTGAATGTAAAAGAGGCGGGGAACTTGCCTCTGAACTGGAACTAAAATTAACATCTAAACTAAACTGTAACGTATTTACAATGTTATTTTGCTGGTTATTTAGTTTTTTTCCATGATTCTATGAGCCCCAGCCAGAGCAGAAGAACCACTTGTCACAGGCGACTTAAACGCCAAGTCTCCAACTTTCACTATTTGTGGCTGAGTCTGAGGTTGATGTGGAAGTTTACGGCCTGGAGTATTGGGGGTATTTTGAACATGAACTCTGGTATCTGGTGATTGAGACGCTAACTTACCACCCGTTGCCACGCGTATCACATGCGGAGTTGAACTATTCTGAGCCTGGAAAAGGGATGGAGTTGAACTTTTCTGAGCCTGAAAAAGGGACAAAGTTGAAATATTCTGTGTCTGAACAATGGACTGTACTATTTTGCCTTTGGAAATCTTAAGGCCTGTTTCACCGTTTTCTCTTCTTGTTCTCAATTCACTTCTTAGATTATATTCAACCTGCCTTTGTTTTCTGGTTAAGTCCGGAGATATGAAAATACCTCTATGGGCTGCTGTCATTGAAGACCGAAGTTTGCGAACACTTTGAAGTATAGACCTCTTACTGTCCAGATTGTCAAACGAAATAATCATGAGGCCCTTGTTGCCTATCCGTTGCACATTGTTAATATTTACATTACCCGTAATATCAAGCACAGGGTCCTCAAGCAGTGACTGCAATAAGTCAAGATCAGATGTGTTATCACATATTGGCATTCCACTAATGACTAGATTGTATTTACGCCTTTCAATGTCTAATGCCTAATTAATGGCGTCCAATAGAGATGAATTCTGACTAGAGTTTATAGTCTGACTAGATTCTACATTTCCAGGATCAGAAATATTTCTTTGCTTTAGAGATGCAACCTCCTTTTCAAGATTCTCTATTTTGTTTTGCATTAAATGCATAGTTTTCATGATATTCATCACATCTACTTTTCTACATGTACTACACAGCCATTCAAAAGGTGTTTTTAGTTTTTCAAGTTCCCTAAACAGGGAAAATTGCTGGGATGTAACCCCTTCACATTTGGCATGAAATACAAATTCACAAACAGCGCAGTTCATGAACTTCTTCTCTGCGCACATTTTCCTGTCCGCCATTAGTAGTAGTAGTAGTGTATAAATTCTAATTTTACTATATAATTTAATCATTCATTACATCATCCTGTGTTATACATGACAAACTTAGCTTTCTTTTGAAAATTTTCCCCAACTCTACAAAACTTGAAAATCATTCTGGCAAGTGTTTCAATCAGGCAAGTTCGGCTTGATTTTGAGCAATTTCACTTGTAAACAACATGTACTGTTGACATAGCTGTCGTGTGGCAGTTCGAGACACCTATAATGGGTGCAAAGGTCTAAATTTACCTTGAATGACCAGCTACCAGGACTGACTTGACATTTTCTGCAAGCCTTTTCACTGCCCAGCTCAGATAAACTTGAAATAAAGTATGCTCATATGAACAGACAGTTAAACATCACAGTAAAAAGGGAACTATTTGTGTGGAATAACATCCTAATCATGTTCAACGAGTGGTCTGATTCCTATCAGCCCCTCAATTTTCTCTAGATTTAAAAAAAGAACCTATCTGCCATCAATAGCACCTTCCCTGAGTATGTGCTAGTACTATGAGAACAATAGACCAAGATTCCATAGTATGGGATCCATTCAAACACATGTACCATATTTTGAAAAATGACCTTCGGACATTTTTTACCTTGCCGAGTCTACAGTATTTATGCAATATTTTACTTATTTTGTGAAATTTTGGAATGATATAAAGACATTCTGAATTTCTGATGTGCTCTCTTCTCTCTCCACATGGACAAAAAGTAGTGAAAAAGTATAAAACGAGCAAGTATAAAGTATTTTAAACATATATTTTAATAATTTTATTTAAATTTAAATCTTGAATAAAAATTTTAAAGATGAAAAAAAACTCACAACACATACATTTTAGTCTAAATTATTATCATATTAATGCCAAAGAAGATCAGATATCTTTGAGTTTCGGTGTATATGATGGGGAAGAATGCAAAGCAGTCAGACGCAATATGGTGTCAGAAAGCTGTCAAAAATTATCAATGGAATACTTAATGCCTCCTGGATGACATGTGCATAAGCAGTTCTGTGTCATTTAAAGGGCAGGAAGCTAACGCTTATTTAGTTCATCTCCTAACTGTATTGAAACGTAGACAAAAACACGGACACGAGAATGTTGGACATGTTAAACAATTGTTGTGTTTTGATTAAGACAACTAGTATACTTAGGAGAATAAGTTTCGAGAGCAAACTCGAGAATGATGCAACTAGAAACACCACATTTAGAGAGATTAAAAAAAATAGCCATAACATGACTTATGCCTTAGAACCAGCAACAGCTACAAAAACTTATGTTTGGGGATGGGGAAAGGGATGAATATGTGTGTTGGGGTGTGCGTGTGTGTACGCGCACGTGCGTGTGTCTAATATGTCATACTGGTACAACCTTTACCTTCACCTTGAAAGAACCGTAGCAATGCAATTTTGCTGACGGTGCCTGTAATTTGATTAGGTAATTGAGTTGCATCAGCTTAAAACTTGGCCAGTTTTCAAAAAAAAGATTCTGAAACGCAAGTATACTGATATCTATCATACATGAAATGGGCCTCGTCGCAACAAAATCTGTCTTTGGGGCGTCCGCGTCTGCGCAGACTGGTCAGCGTCTTTGTTCTACGCTTATTGGAAAGTATCATATCTAAACATTCTTCAAGCAAAATTTAAATATTTAAGCTGGTCTTCTTAGTTATAAAGGAGGCTGGTGTGAGTCTCGCTTTGTTGGAAACTTTGTCGCGACGAGCCTTTTAGTAGCAGCTTGCGTAGCCCAAATGATCCCTTTTAGAAGCAGCTTGCGTGGCCCAATGATCTCTTTTAGTAGCAGCTTGCGCACACTGTTAAACTCTTCCCATACTAATTCATTGTGCATCTTTTCTTTTTTCTAGAAAACAGTGTAGAACCAACACAATTGGTTTCTGGAGCAATTGATCAGGATCGACAACGATTTCCATTTAGCATTTGAGTATATAATAATTTATGGAAGCATGCTTCCGCACAAGCTGAACGGTAGAAATATACATACAACATATTTTATAAACATATTCAGCAGGATAATGGTTAATACACTATATATAGCGCCTGTGTTCCCATCTGAAGAGCACATTCGAAAAGTATCAATCAGCTAAATAAGGTAAGTGGTAATATCAAGTTTTATTTAATTCATTTTCAGCAATACAGAGATGACAGACACCGTATTGAACGTGTAGGATTGAAATGAGCGGGTATTCAACAAAAGGTTCAAACAGCCAAAGCACCAGGCCCCTACATCTCAACAATATATAAGTCTTTAAGCCGGAACCACCATAGAGTCTGAAGTGCGACCCACCGGCGTGCAATTAAAGAGGAAAGCAAAGTTGTCAACCGTGATTGGGTTGACCACCAAGCATGCAGTCTGTTGCAATACATTAAAGTTATAGCCAATCTTTTTATAATGGGGAATTATTTTACTGAACTGTGCTGAAAAATTATTAGAGCCAACAATCTTTTTCAAATTATACACCAAGTCACCATAGAAATCAGGTTCCTAAAGTCCTTGGCGCAAGAGAGATTTAAGTCCAACTTGAAATTTAGATATCAAAAATAGTAAGTGAGTATGATCAGGAAATACCACAATCACAAACCACAGACAACCCCATGGCACCGCGAGGAAGAGCCGCTCAACCATCACGAGACACCAGGAAGACAAATTAAGCAAAACAACCAGCTGTCTCTTCCCCATCAAGATGATTGCAATACTAGAATGGACATAAATTAACGTACAACAAAACATAGAACAGTTACAGACTCCCACAAAGGGAGTAACAATTAACAAAAAGTCAACAACAACAGAACCACCGCCTTAGAACGAACAGCAGCCTATGCCACCAGGGGGTTTAAATGCATTTTTCCTGGTACCAAATCTTCGCCCTAGATTCTGCTGTTGTTGAAGTACAAGAAATGTTCAGCTCGCATGAATGCCATCCAACTAATGCAATGTATCATCATGGAGAAACACTCTAATCAAATTAACACACCATGATGAAACAAAGAAAAGGGCTCATGACTCACAGATAGTCAGGGCTAAAGAAAACCTCAAGTTGAGCCACGGTGGGTCCAGCTACAGATAAGCATCAGGCCCCAACCCACCGATTAAAGCTTTACGTCAGAGCCGTCATAGAGTCTGAGGCCTGACCAACCGTCGTGCAAATCATAGTATCGTCTGTAAAATTTAGAAAAGGTTTTGCGAAGTTTATGATACCAATAGCCTCGTTTAAGAAGTGTTTGAATTAACAATTTGCTGCAAGTGTTGAAGCCAGCAACATAGCTAGATCTTGATGGAGAAGAGAGAGCTGATTGCTTTGCTTAATTTGTCTTCCTGGTGTCTCGTGATGGTTGAGCGGCTCTTCCTCACGGTGCCACGGGGCTGTCTGCAGTTTGTGATTGTGGTATTTCCTGATCATACTCACTTACTATTTTCAAACTGAACTCTTGTTTTTAAAATCGGTGCGGTTCGGCAGCAAAATATGCAAAGTAAGCATCAAAATAGGTTTCAAAGCAATTTATCATTAGCAAAGCATTAAATATTTGCGCTTTCTACTCCCGCCCCTCATTTACATCTTTCTACTAGGTGCCATTTAGACAAAACTTTGAGTAAATGCTTTGCTAGTTTTCAAAAAGTAAAAGTGCTAAACTGTAAAGGATAGAAGTGCTATTCATTTCCAAAACTTTACAATATCCTTCCTGCGCATGCGTACGAAATATACTTAAAATTGTGACGTTTGTCACTGGAAAGGTGAAACTGGTGTCTTTCAGTTTGTTTTTAGATGCTCCCCCCCCCCCTAGGGGTAAGATGCCCTTTGGACAACGACATTTCGCTAAAATATATACAGCATGTGTAAGTGGCGTCTTAGGTCTAGGGGGAGAAAGGGGTTGTAGAAGCCAAAGAAGACGTCAAACATCTGACAAAAATCGACTGCTTTACCAAATGGTTGTTTTTATTGTACATCAACTGTATAAAAATATATACTCTATCGTGATAGACCATTTGTTTTCCTTAGTGTAACGGTCTATTTCACATTAGCAAGCACAGTTGATGATCATAATAAATTCTCATTCAAAACGAAGTAGGATTATTATATGCATTAAGGACAAAAACGATTATAATATACGGACTAGGCTGCAAGGGTGCATATACGGCTGGTCAATGTGTATTTGTTGAATGTGCCTATTGTCTCTAGTAAAACGTCTCATTTAGGGAAATGGCACGCCTTATCGCTAGAAATTCTTGACAATTTCAAAATTAAAGTCGTCACGTTTATCATAATTTTTTGTAGAAACAATATCATTAGAAATTGGCAAATGCAAGTCTAAAAATACGGCTTCGGTATCAGAGGTATTTGCTTTATTATGTTGGAGCTATGAAGGGTATATTTGACTTAACATATTGTCAAAATAAACATTATTTATGTTTACAATATCGTCCAAATATCTGGACGGAGTGTTAAACGCATCAATAACATCAGCCTGCTAATCATCAGAAAGAGACATCATAAAGCCCCTCTCATAACAAAACTGGAATAAATCTACAACCTGGGGAGCACAATTAGTGCCCATAGGAATCCCAACTACTTGTCTATACAGCTTGGTGCCAAATTGAATAAAAATGTTGTCCAACAAAAAGGTCAGCGCATTACATACATTTTGAAATGACCATGCATGATTTTTTTTAGGTTTTTCCAAAGTAAAAAAGGCATTCTGTCATTACATGCAAGGTAAGAAGAGCCTTCTCTCTGGAAGGTTCTTTCAATAAGATCAATAAGTTTACCTTTAATTAAATTACGAGGTAAAGTAGCGTAAAGAGTAGAAAAATCATTAGTAGACAAACTGGTCGGATAGAAATCTCTAGCTTTAAGTTTATCTAAAATTTCACCAGAATTTTTAATAGACAGAATAGGAGAGAAAAGAAACCCTAGACGACGTGAAGTGCTCACGTGGGTCTTCTATTGAGTCACGCGATCTCTTTAACAATGTTTGACCAGGCCATGATCAATCTTGGCTTAAATACAGCTCTATTGATGAAATGATAGTGGCCTGATGCTTTGGCTGTTGTCAGGCCCACCGGGATCTACCTGTTTGCTTTCTTTTGCCCCTGTGTTCAGTTTTATAATCTGTTGAGTCCTTATATTTGCTTTATCACCTTTTTATATCTTGATTTATATGTTCTAGGTTCTAGGAGATGATGCATAGATAAGCTAGAGCTCTTTCTTGCGCACCAAACATCAATGTGTCTTGATCCCCATCTGAAATAAGGGTGAGGTTGGCGCTGTGAAACTGTTTTAAGCCCTTTAGTAAAATATTTTATTGACTTTGGTTAAAACATTTTTTTTGATCAATCACTTTTACATAAGTACAATATCATAGAAATAGGATCTGACAGTAAGCCACAAGGCTTATTTTGGTCATTTCCTAATAATTTTATTGACTTTTGATTGACCGTTCCGAGCCGTTACTTCTTTTGTGGATCTTTTGTGTTTTTATGGCCTGTCTGGGAAAGGGCTGACCTCTTGGTTCTCGTTTGTGATGTCTAATTGTGAAGTTGTCACTTTTCCATTGGCATCCTGGGTCAGGTGTGGTGTTTGATTATATCGATTCCTGATCTTTGCCCTCTTTCTTACTTTGTGTTTGTCATGCGTTTGCGTCTTTCCATTGCTATATAGCGATATTTTATAGAAAAATACATAAACGTCATTTATTCTGCAAGTTAATTTTTCAGGTAAAAAGACAAATGGATTGTAATAGGGCTATAATACTAATTTTCTTTATGCCTTTTTCAGCTAAAAATTGAGATTGTTGATGGCTACATAGATGGCTACTTCGCGTAATTATATATATGTCTACATATAAATTATCTGAATTAAGTATTGTTTAAACCAAAGGATTGAACTACCTATAACGGCTAACAGCCAGGGTCACTGGCGGTGGTGCTTGCATATATTTTACTGGCCATTTTTATGGTAACTTACATTTAGGAGTCAAATACACGTGCGTTTGACAAGAAAAAAATCTCCCACATCAGATCGGGATTTCCGTTGTTTTTACCCATGTGAGATATTTTTTCTCTCATATCAACGCATACA
Source organism: Loripinus fragilis (assembly GCA_964019695.1). Taxonomy (NCBI): domain Eukaryota; kingdom Metazoa; phylum Mollusca; class Bivalvia; order Lucinida; family Lucinidae; genus Loripinus; species Loripinus fragilis. The sequence continues at coordinate 69,499,838 of OZ026523.1, forward strand.
AGATCGATTGATCCCTATGTTAGCTCGCTGTCTAAAAAAAATAGCTACCCATGTGAGATAAGAGTAACTTAGACGAGACTTGCCACACGAGGCTGGTTGCTAATGCGAGATAACCTCCATGCGACATTTTTGGCGCATGACTGTATTCTTTTGGCAACGAAAGTGGATTTGTTGAGACAGACAGGAAAATATCAATATTGAAATTTAAGCGTTAAAGGCTGGCCTTCAACGTGGTATAAAGTAAAACTGCGCATTTTACTTAAAACATTTCTTCAATGCTTTGAATATGCTGAGAAAAGAATCAATCATTGGTGTTCAGTGGTTCCAAAAAAAATCCCAACCCTCGTGTCCACCTCTCAGTTGGAAACTTGGCAAGCCTCGTTTCCTACTGGAACGTTGGGCCCTTGGGTGGGAAATTTTCTGTCCCCACTGAACACTCCCAATGATGGATTATTTTTATCTCACATGCCTGTACCAGCCCTAGGGAAAGATAAAAAACGAACAGCCGCATGCTAGGCGCACGTCGATCCGTGACGTCACTGAAATGTTAAACTGACGTCACCATGTCACATCTCAGCGTATTCAGGATTCCTGGAAGTCTTTGTTATTTTTTTCAAATACAAATAAGGTATGAAGTGGTGAGCAAGAAAAAGAATCCATTATTCGTGTGAGGATGAGATAGAAATACCCGTCCCTCGCGATCACCAATTGTCATCACTCAGCAAGCCTCGTGATGCCAATCGGTGATCCTCGGGACCGAATTTTCTATCCCACCCTCACACTCATGATAGATACTTATAGTCACAATCACAGACAACGGGTAATCCCCCAGCACAGCGAGGAAGAAACAAACTGACGGTCACACGACTGCAATAACACACTTGGAGCAAAACACCCAACTCTCTTTTCCTCAGTGAGATTATTGTAAAATAAGAAATAACACTAAGTACTGCAATACAAAACAAGGACAAATACAAAACCCATCTAAGAATGGGAGCAACAAACAACAATCATTAACCATAACAGAACCATCGCCTTACATGTAGCATGTAAAGCAACCTAGGTCATCGAGGGCCTAAACTTAGCACTGACCAAACCTTCGCCCTAGATTGTTTTGCTGTTAAAAACACCAAATGATTTAGCTCGCATTGGGGTTTCTTACTTATGCAATGCAATGGAAAGACAGAACTTAATAAAACTCGAAGTTGACCAAGACAACCAACAACCATTAATAAAAGCCATGTAGATAAAAAAAATTGGAAGAAAAGATGCTATAAATCGTGATTTATTTGGTTTATATAGTCCGACCAGGCGGTTCTTAGCAAAGACACACCCGTGGACATTTCCCATTTTGAAATCGGTAAGAGAGTGTATTTAATCACCCGTAACGCTTTACAGCTGTATACCTGAATATACCTGTAGTAGTTTTGAGCCCATTGCGAGAAAAGGGCATCTCGAATTAATTTGGATAACAAGGAGACTGACTAGTCTAGATATATGCGCTCTGACAATGTTTCGAAATTTATAATACTAAATAAGAAAATAAAATAATGGTCCGCACTGAAAAATTAATACTATAAATTGGTCAGCACACGAGATGATGGTTCATATTATATAAGCGTGTGGCGAAGGCTCCGACGAGCCTGCATGTACGCATGACCTTGCCAGGGCTTTCGCTTCTCGCATAAACAAAGTATGCTAGTTGAAGAAGACTCCACACAATTTTTAGACATCTAATCTCTCTGGACACGACAGAATGAACGATTATTAGAGGCTTTTTTGGATATGCGATAAGACCTAATTTCATGTTTGTATGCTCTTTTCTCATGATCCAGATACTTAACCCTTGTCCAGCTGAATTTTAATTGGTGATTTATTATTATTATACCAGGCTAAAAAATCAAACCAATTTTGCCATACAGACAGAATTTGAAGAAAGTGCAAAGCTACCCTCCCCAAAACTTTCACAACATATCCATTCCGGACAAAAATGCAGCAGGTCCCAAGCAGCATACTAAAGATAAACGTTTACCAGGCATGCTAACGTATAAAAATGGTCACCCTTGTCGTCTGCGCTTCAGTTGGTTGCACGAGTAAAGCGTACATAGGCTATTACACCCGATTTACTGTAGGTAGTCTTATTTGACAGTGTATGACAGCGCTCTGTCTGACACGCCCAGTCTCTGTTAGCTTGTCGCACTATAACAGACATACAGACTGTCGAATAATGATAGAAACATAGCCATCTTTAGTGACTTTCAGACAAATATCTGGTCAAGAGCAACCGAATTTTTCGGTTGCTCATTAATAACATTTTAAACAGACCTTTGTCCAAAAGTCGTATACAATGGACATGTTGCTGTCGTGTTTCCGGGGTATCTGCTTTGAAACCCACGCCAATCTGATCAGTATAAACGAAAATATCCAAGAAAGTCTTACCTGAATGGAGAAGTTTTCAAAGGTGTTCGCCATTTTTGTTGTTTGAAGTCACGTGATTCTTCGTCATGGGAAGGAACACAGCACATATAAAAATATAGAGGATCTCATACGAGTGCTCATGTTTTATTGAATTTATTAAACGAGTTGGGGAAAAGAGATAAAATGCAAGGCTTGCCGAGCATTTTATCTCTTTTTCGCAACGAGTTCAATAAATTCAATACTACAAGAGCACGAATGTTAGATTCTATTTATCATATGACATTAAGGTTTCTTTGAAGTCTCATTTCTGACGTTCGTAATGCGTTATATTCTAACACACCTCGCCTATAGAGCCAAAGGTAACACACTGGAATATGACGTCATTCATAGCGTTAGACGGGGTAACGTCGTTTTTACGCTTAAAAGACGTTACAATTACATTTAAACGTATGCGATGTAGTCTAAGTATTGGCGGGAGTTCTTCAGTGTAATGGCGGAAAGTTGAAGAAGCTGAAGACTTCAAATGTGTTTTCGTCGTTTATTGTGTGTTAGAATCGAAATAGATGAGCTCCATTGCGTGAAATTGTTGAGTAATAATTCACTGTTTGTCGGTCAGTTGTACGAAGATAAATCAGTCGCGCTGCGCGCTCGTGATTTGATCTTCTTTACAACTGACCTCCAAACAGTGAATTATTACTCAACAATTCACTGCTGGAGCTGATCTATTTCTTAAATTTTGTCATTCTGTACGCAACGTTGTTATGGACGTCATAACGTATTCCGAAAATCTGTAAACCACTAGTGGTTGATCGATTTTATTGCATGGCGTTATTTCACTCCCTGACGCGACGTCATATGATAAATAAAAAATAATAGATTCAAAGATAGATGAGAATTGTTGTAAACAAAAACAAGCTAGTTTACTTTGATTATGGGCTTGCAAGAAAACAAAGTATAACAACTAGCTCTCTCTTTCTCGGCTAAACGATTGCAAAACTAGGATGTAAACGAGGGTAGCAACAATAAACAATGATTCAAACGCAACAGAGCAACCATTTTAAATGGACAGCGGTGTGAACCGCAAATTTCACACTTCGCATTTCACACCGTGTGAAGAACTGGTACCAAAACGTCACTTTGTGCAAATGTGAAATTTGTGTATGGTCATTTCGAAAATTTTGGGGGTCTAAAATCTGTGCTCAAATTTCACATTTTATATTTTTAACGTGTGAAGAATCGGTACGTATTCGTCTTATCTGTGAAGAATTGGTACTCACTTTTCACAAATGTGAAGAACCGGTACCAAATCCTCACACATGTAAAAAATTTTATACCAAATGCTCACACGTGTGAAAAATTGGTACCAAATTATCACAGATGTGAAGAACTGGTACTTAATCTTCACAGATATCAATGACAGAAGGACCTCGGACAGTCTAAATGAACGATTGCCCATGAAAATGGCCAGAAAAAAGATTTAAAAGAAAATGATATTTTTTCCTTGAAAATGATAGTAGGTTCAACCCTCGAATTATCCGCAAAAGTGTTTTTCTCATTGGACAAGTACCAATTAAAAATATGGATTGGAAACTCTGTTTTTGCTATTCAACAGGTATAAAATAGAAAAAGTTTACTGAAGTGCTCCCCAAACTTATCCCTTTGCATACAGTTGTAGTTTTACATTTCACACAACATATACAAATGGCATGATTGATCACGGTGAAATGCTCAAAAACAAAATATCATAAAGTCTTATTAGGAACTAATTTTGTACTGACATGTAGGTAAAAATCAATATATACAGGTAAATATCAGGGCTTAAGCTATGATTGCGTACCTAGTAAATAACTGTCTTATTTGGGTTCGGTGCACAATTAATCGGTCCCATTCAACCCCATGTAACAGGGTGGCCAATCACGTGATACGCATTTGGTAATCTCACACTTTTGTGCATATTTTCGCCTCGATCGAAGGTATGTCAAACGTTTTTTCGTGGGGTTTTCGATCGATTTCAGAAAAGACACTGGGTGCAGAGTACCCCGACTTTACAGTGGATCATCCTGTCGTTGACCGATTTTAACGTAAACGTGTAGTTCTTGTGAACATCCGCGCAAAGTTTGCCCAACTGACCTGGTATGAATCACATTTTTGTCAATATATGCCTTGATGAAAGCTAATTGACTCGTTTATTGAATCTAAGGTTTGTTTATGCATTTCGGCCATCACCTTTAGTGAATAGAATTAAGTTTTCCATAGATTGAGTGTAGGACTGCGATTCCTTGCATTAAAAAAATGGCAACGGAAGACGATGGTAGGAATCACTGGGTTTGGTAGGAATCACACTTGAAATTTGCGATAGCAAAATAGATAGGAATCACTACCCTTTGTGTAAATCGAAACCAGAGCTGGCTGAGCAGTCTACAATTGCTGTAGTTTGTTGGCCGTTATTGATATGTTCATCTATCTGTCTCTATCATTAACTGAACATTCATGTGCAGACCCAGACTGTTTTGTAAGAGAGTATCCACCAACTCTTGACCTTTTATTTCTAGTGAGGAAAGAGGAAAAGCAGGCTATCATGTACCCACCAGCAAATCGCTGTTGACGATTGGTCCAACACTGAATCCTGGCTTTGAGATTTTTACAGGGGATCTGAACCGGTATTGCTAAGAAATCCTACAGCTATGTAATTTTTCAGGGGATGATCCTGACCCCCTGTCCCCCTATCTGGATCAATGCATGATATATTCGACATCTCCAACAGAAGAAGCATAATTATAAGATGAAACTTGATAGATAGCAGTTAGGTAGTATGTACATTCCAAATTGATAAAATTGTTTGGCCTTGGTATTTGGTCGACCATGCAGCAATCCTTAAATTCTTCAAGCATTACTTCCATAACATTTGTTGGACTGTGCAAAAACTCGTTTGGAAGCATCCAGGCAAAATGGATTTTGAGGAGTGCTAAAATCGTTCAGTACCAATTTCCTAAATAGCTACCATTGAGTCTCTTTTAAACTATTCAAATTATTTCTCCTTTGAACTAAATGTCAGATTTTACTGGAACTTTTGGGGAGGCATTGATACATAAATTGAGATTTATAGTTGCTATAATTGACGATATCCAAGATGGTTGCAGTGACAGCAATCTTGAAATCTCCTAAAAAACTTAATCTTATATAGAGCTGAAACTTGGCTGTGCGCACTCTGGCACTATGCTTAAATAATAACGCTTTAATACCCAAAATTGGGGCCATGGCAGTCATCATGAAATTCTTAAAACAACATTTCCTCCTGAACCATATGTTTGATTAAGCCAAACCTTGGTAGGGGGAGGGGCTTGTGGGCAACTTCGAATCTTAGATTAGTCATTATGACTCTATTTGGATATCTTATATGGCAGCCATTTTGATTTTCTTCATAATTTCGTCTCTTAAAGCTGCATAGTCTGTAAATTTTGATCTTTTAATTTTAGAGCTAATGTTTCTATTTTTCAGAAACACAGTAAAAAACTAAAATTCAGGTATACATTTTACCAATTTCGTAAATCTTAACAAATTATCAGTATCATAACAACAACATTTATGTTAAAATTACCTGTCTATGATTATTGGAGGGATGTAAATAATTACCAACAAGAGAAAAAAACACCTGTTTTTTAAGATAATTCACTTTTCCGTTCAGTTTTTCATCCATAGCGAACAGATTTATTGTGAAAACATAACTTAGTTCTACTTTTACAAATGATTTAAAAAGAAAATGAAAAAAAATCGAAAAATGTTCATAGTTGCAGACTTAGTCTCTTTAAGCCATATGTTGGATTGAGCTGTAACTTAGTGGAAGACATTTGGACAATATGGCTATTAAGATTTGCCAGAATCATGTATTGTTTTTTTTCAAAGTAGATTAATTATGATCAGTCTTATCAAGGTGAGTGATTCTGGTCCTCTTGGATCTCTAGTTGGCTTTAAAGGGGTGGCAAGATTGGAAGCAATTGGATAAGATAAACAGCCCCTGCCAAACCATGCAATCCACTCCAAATCTAGTCAAGATCAGGTATAATATCAATCATAAAAAGCTAAAGCGAATAAAGAAAATAATACAAGAAGTCAATGGGCGCCAGTATTTTTAACTCACACCCTGTTGGAAAATTCAACCAATTCCTGTCGTTTCCAACTTAACAGGATGTCAAACAATTTGTATCCAGATCAGTCTCTCCTGTAATACTTAGGTCCAAACTGCTATTTGTCAATACCATCGCCATAGGCGACATAGAAGGGATGCAGATAATGTGCCAAGACTACGTCTTTTCAAAGGTATGGCACACAGACACTCCCCTCGGACTTATTTCATGTGCGGATCGAAGAATTTTCATTTATTTTGCTGAGGGGACAAATGATTTTTTTCAAAGAAAATAATCATTGAACTATGATTTGCCAAGATTCAAGAGCTCCAAATATTCCCATTGATCTTGAGATTTTCTGGGAGGGGGGAGTGGGAATGGGGGGGGGGATGGGTCCGGACCCTCTCCATAGAAAATCTCAAGTTCAATGGAAAAATTTGGAGCTCTGGAATCTTGGCAAATCATAGTTTCTTTGCCCATCCTCCTGGATCCGCTTGCTTATTTACCTATATACACACTGATTCAAGAGTTCATTGAGTTCATCTGCGTAAACATTGATTTTATTATAGGAATGAAATTTTATTTTTTGGTTTTTATCGATGTGTAAACTCCGGCGAATCACTCACAAATTTAACATAAAGCCCGACGATGTGTAAACTCCGGCGAATCACTCACAAATTGAATAAAGCCCAAAGGGCTTTATGTTAAATTTGTGAGTGATTCGCCGGAGTTTACACATCGATAAAAACCAAAAAATTAAATTCCATTCCTTATAATTCCAACTTTGGAGCAAAACAGCACGGTTGTAAAAGGTTGTTGACAACATTTCAAATTTAAAAGCCCACTGAAGGAAAATAGTTCGTAACCGCTCGTTACCGCTGTCTATGAAAGATGGGGCAGTCATCTTGAAAATTATGTCACTGTTATGCTAGATAATAATTAAAATTGCACTTTATTTGAAGCAAGTATATGAGCATGAGCTCAAAAACAACATATAGCTTGGTTTTCTTAAGCTTGCTGGGCTCTTTGAAGAGCATTTAGATTAAGGCCCTTCCAGTCCACGGAATGACAGGTTTTAAAAAGCACAAGTTTACCTTCACAAGCCCCTGCCTAAAATCACAACATTAGTAGGCCCTAAGCTTTAACCTAAAAAGTTCGTTTTCACGCTGTCAAACTGTATTGAAATATTTCGTTGTTGATGTAACCATTGTTTTGATGCCGATTCTCTTCGATGACGTGACTGTGTTAAGTGACGTCACATAGCCACGTCATTGGGTTCATTTCTTAGAGTTCCTCCTGTTGCTTTGAAGATGCAGCCTCATGCGGTGTTAGGGTTTCAAATGAGCTTTCAACATGTTTAAGTATATTTAAACTGTTGAATGTTTTATCTCGGACACAACAATAGGGTACCCTACTTGTCACTTGTGTTCGAAGTTTTATGTACAGTTCGTTATATTAGCACTGTGAAATCAAGGCAGACAACAAATATTCATACGCACAGGTTTTTATTGAAGTGTAAAAAACATTTAATTTTACCAACAGACCAATCAAATTCGCCGAAAAAACGATAAAAACATTGACTTGGAATTATTCGATAATGACCTCATAGCCACAATGATGTCAGCGCACGCTGTTAGGATAACATTTGAGTTGGCCAATTCTGTGTAGCTTCAAAAAGGTGTGTATTGCGACAGCGAAAAACGGTCAACTTAGCAACAAATTTGCTGCAATAAAACAACCAGATACAAAAAAACGGTCAAGTTAGTAACAATAGTAAAAACGGTCAAAAATAGTAAGTGAGTATGATCAGGAAATATCACAATCACAACAGCAGACAAACTTATGGCACTGCGAGGAAAAGCCTTACAACAATTATGAGACACTAGGTAGATTAACTAAGCAAGGCAACCAGCTCTCTCTTCCCCATCAAGATGAGTGTTATTGTTGTTATGTTTGTCTTAAACGTCCCTCAAACAGCTTAGGTCATATGGAGATGAGGCCACGAGGTGATTTGTATGGTGAAAATGTTTGTGCTTTGCCTGGTGATTTTATAATTCTCCTATGCTTATGCCATGGTGATTTAAATGGAGAGCAGCCGTTCATGTGTAGTTTTGTTTCTTATCTTTTGAATGGCGAGACAATTACTGCTTTTCTTTTTTTGTCTGTGCAAACTGAGCTTGCTCTTCTTTTTAACCATCTTTAAACACCTGAAACAAAGTTTAAATATACCTTTAACCCATATAGCCTTACTCGATTTTATAAAACATCAGCAAACAGTGCAAAACCAGATCAGATACTGTTTATCATTTTGTGGCATTGATTAGACAATTTTTGCTTACCATCTTGACATAAAATATATCTCTATGAAATAACATCAAAACATTTCATAGGAAATAAAAGTTATGGAGCATACACTGAAAGGATGATTAGTAACCACCATTACTGCATGTGACATACTGTCTTTAACAAGTTGCATTAAAACGTCTCAAAGGAAACGTAAGCTATTAAGTACACAAGGTTTCACCATTCAATCTCATTGAAGGGAAACAATTCAAACTGGAAGCAAGGGAGGGTATTCTTGGACATACTCCTACCAAATATAATCAAAATACCTCAAATGATATAAAAATTATGGAGTTAAGAAACATTCATGTACTACTGATGGACTAACACAAGGCCGATTTTTTTTATCTGCCTTAGTCCTTTCGAGGTTTGGGATAGATATGTTTGTGCTAGTGACATTGAACAAAGGGTTTATTAGAAAGTGCCATTTCAACAGGTTTATTTTCTTTTGTTTTAGCTCAAGTGACCAGGGGTTTTTCAGCAGAGTGGAAACATTTGTAAAATTTTGGAAGAGGGAATACTTGGGAACATTTGTGAGAAACCATATATATTTTAGACCAGTGGCTCATAAGGACTGAAGCTGTCTCAAGTTTCCCCACTAAACTAAGCTCTTGTGAGCATTTTATTCAGTGTTCATTCTTAATTGATACAACCTACCTATTAGCCTTGTGCTGATTTTTGTTACCATGTGATGACATGTGTATGATACGTTTATGTAACATATTACCTGGGTCATTTATACCATGTACATTACATACACAACAGTCGTGTATTATACAGTCCATGCAATTTTCAAATAGCAATTTACAAGTGTGATTCCTATCCATTTTGATTGTATGTGAGACCTGTCCATCCAGATAGAAATAATCAGTGTGATTCCTATCATACAGTGTGATTCCTACCATTGACATTCCTTTCGAGATTTCGCTGCAAATCCCACTTTTACTGCGTAGAATATATGTCTTCATCTTTTATATGCCAGTAGTAATTTAACAAATATAATACTGTTGCTGCAGAATATTGTGCGCAGCTAAAAACGCTCAAACAAAGTATTGCTTGGCAAACATGTGATTCCTACCAACTTACATTGAACAACCTTGCGGCGATATTTAAGAGAACTATATAACTCTTGTCTGAAACTTAAGCGCCATAAGGAAGAGCTTCCTAGTCTGGGTACTCTGCACTAGGTGACATTTCTGAAAGCCACCAAAAAATAGGAAAATAATTGTGAAACATACCTTGAATCGAGCGAAAAACTAACCAAAACTAGTGGGATTACCACATGTGTATCACGTGATTGCCCCCCTTGTGTAAAAAGGCAGATTTCGAGCATCTGCAAATTTTTCCAGGACATTGCTTGGACTTTTTTCTGTCTGTGAGTGGCAAGATCTGTCATTCACCTATCAAAAAAGTGAAAAGACAACCTACCTTGATAATCTCGTTTTCTCAGCATTCTCCGTTCTTTGGGGAACAGTAAAAAAATCCGGGCTGAAATCCGACCCGCGTCAGACGTTACCTGGGGAGTGCGCCGGGGAGTCTGTAACAAAATAGTCCACACAAAGATGCATTTTTTCTGCTTGACAACAATAGACCAATGTTGAATCACATGTACATTTAAAGTCGAATAAAGCACCCATTTACGCCATAAAGGGCCCAGAAACGGCAAGTGCTAAATTTCTAAAGGTACTATTTTCGTGGGCTACCGAACCGGAAGACTGTAATTGTGTACTAACACCTTCAAGAATCCGCAAATTTTCGATTTTTTAAATTTTGTCTCTGTGACATATCAAACTCATATAGTTTAGCAAATAATCGTCCAAAAAGACTAACTCAGTCACCAAAAAGCGATACAAATCTAGGATTTCATATGTGACCCCCCCCCCCCGCCCCCTCACAAGCTGACACAAGCAAAAGTTCAATTATTCAAACTTGTCTGATGAAAAAGTTCATAGTTTCAATTATTTCAATGAATCTCAATAACCCAAAAGCAAAAAAGAAAGTTTAGGCATCTGTAAGAGTCATTAAAGGATAATCTCACATAAACTTTAGTTACAAAATTTAAAAACTGAAGCTAAAAAATCAAATTTTAAAGTGGTTTCAAGCAAAATTGCGAACAGTTTTGAATCACATTCAAATTTGCCCCCAAAACCAAGCTACGTTGCACCCAAGCATGCTGAAAACAGCAATTTATACCACTTACTTTGTGTCTGAAGAAGAGCAGCTTCACTGATTAGGACCTGATGCTGGACGAAACACATCATTTCATTCTAATCATGATCTACATTGCTAGTTCTGAATGTGAAATATTCCGTAATTTACATGCTACCAAAATGGCCAGAGTGGGAAAGATTTGAGACCTAGGTCTAGATTTAATGCCCATATCATAATGGAAATTGCTCATCCTCTTTTTTTTTATGAAACTTTATCCCAAATTTGAAATTTCTGAAACGACTGTAAGTAAAGATTACTCATTAAAACGGCCTCGTCGAACGAGAAATATCACAACCCGCTTAAGCACATAATACGAGTATCTGTGTGAAAGTGCTTCATTGGGGGTTGGGTAACTAAATGAGCTTTAATAACTGTGTTATATCATTATCTATGTGAGGCGGTTCGAATGAGTAGCTTCAAAAACAATTTTGAGTGTGAGACAACTCTAATGAGTACCAAACAATACTACTACTTGCGCGGTCGAAATAAGAACAAAATTTGATCTCGGGTGAAGCTGGGGGAGGGGGGGGCTGCAGTTGATTTGTTTAGCTGAAAAAGTTTAAGTTTGTGTTCAAATTAGTACAGCCTCGACCCGGTGAGTTGAACAGCCAAATACAATTGAATTTTATTGGTCTAAGCAATGAGGCCAGGGAACCTGCTTGGGGGAATGGTCCCGACCAGTCCCTGCGGATCCTCATCATTATGCCTTTAAGTGCCATCTCTATGATGCGGTTCTAATGAGTGTAAGTATCCTAAGAGTGTTTTAATAAATACCCATATGCTAAGTCACCATACTGGTACAGTTAAAGTGAGTAAGCACTCATAGCACATTTCAGTAGAAAAGGGAATACATCACAAAAATCAACTTGCATAGCAGTGCTAGCCAGTCTGCAAAAACGGAGTATCACGGTCAGCCTGCTCGGATTGATTAGTCAAATCCTGGTCAAAACTGTTTGTGTATGGCCATTTAATTGCATGTTTTGGTATATAATGCAATTTGAGTCTTTCCTCGAGAGAACCAGGCTTTAAAAATGATTTTAAGAAAAAATTAAAATTTAAACTAAAATTCAATAAAATTTTAAAATTTAAATTTAAATTTCTTCCAAAAATAATTTCAAATTATTTCTATTTTGGTTCCTGATCTGTGTGCGAAATTTCATCTGAATTCATTGAAAAATGACTGTTTTACAAAGATTTTCGTTTTTTTCACCTTCTCTCTTATAAAAGGGCGCTATATAAATGTGGTATATTATTATTCATTAAGCTGGCGAATCTGGAGCGAATCTGGAGCATGTCATCGGACTTCTGACAAAGCGAGACCCAAAACAATCTCCTCATCTACAGAGACTAGCTAGAAAAAATCAATTTCCGCTTGTATTAAGTTTCGATATACTTTTCAATAAGCGACTATCAAAGGCGCGGATCAATCTGCTGGTCTATTGCGTTGTTGTTCGCAGCCCCCAAGACAGGTTTCCTCGCGTCGAGGCTCATATATAGCATCAAGAGACAGCTGCGCAATCAAATTTTAACCCATTTATGACAAATGGAATTTCCCATCCTTATCAACTGGACAAATCCATTTCGAATTTAAGAGTTATTACTTAGATTCGCCAATTTGATTCAACTTTTAAAAGTAGATTATGTAAGTAAACTGTGCGGAAACTGATCAGACACTGCGTTCTGTGACGTCTGGTCTGTTTTGCACTTTTTGTCGACGTCACAAACATGGGGAAATAAAGATGACTGCACATGCAATAAATCTTGCCAAGTCTTCGTGAATTTTCTATTCTCACTCAATAATTAGTGTGTTGGTTTGTTTATTTCAGAAGAACTTATCGAGAATGAGATGGACCGTAGTTTTAGCGTTTGTCACGTGGACTGCCACGTGTGCAAGCGGTATAAATGTATCCAATCCTATCACACCAGATGACTATGCAACCTATATCGCTGGTAAAGGCTTTTCGACGAGGTATTTTAAAACATGGACGCCGCTAGATGAGTATAGCACCCAAAACGTTATAGACCTCGTGGATAATGGTTTCGATAATCTTAGACTGCGTTGTAATGCATCAAGACATGATGTAACAAATGAAACCTTGTTTGATTCATTTCTAAGCGACTTAGAACAGATCGTTGATGATTTACTGGTAAACAACGCAACTCCGATTATAAGCTGGCTTAATCAACAAGCGGAGGCATGTGCAGCTGAAAGTGACCGTGTGAATTACGTAAGTTGGTGGACAGGAGTTGCCAATAGACTGAAACATAAGAATTATAGGCTAAGCTTTAACCTGTTCACAGAGATTGGGAGAGAGAAAATATGCTATAGCTCGAATTCCAACGAAGAAAACATAAGATTAAACCTAGACAAATTTACACAATGGACAGTGGATGCCAAAGAAGCGATTCGTAATTCTGGGGGAAACAACGAAAACAGGATTATAATCTTAACTGCACCAGGGAAGGAAGCGAGAAGTCTGCCTGATATTAATTCGACAATTTACGCTGACGACGACTATTTGATGGCTGAATGGCACCTGTATGCTTCTGGACCTAACAAAAAGGAAGGAAGCAGGAAATACTGGTCTGGTGACGGCAGTGAAGAAGACAAACAAAGGGCTATAGACTCTGTTACTCCAGCGGTTGAATGGACCAATGAGACAGGTATCCCTACGATACAAGGAGCATGGATGGCCCGCGATAACAAAAAAGGCTCACTGAATCAATCTGAAGTTGAGGCCTTTGGTAAATATTATGCCACATTATTGAAATCACATGGCATCCCTTGGTGCATGAATTCAATCGATGATTTCTATGATACGGCAAATTCTGAGTGGATTACAGAAATTCAGACATTTCAGGGTGCGTCTCTGAACATGTCCCAACTCCTAGAAGAAATCAAAACAGTTTATTAATCTGCTACTATAGTGCCAACCAAAAGTGACAGTGACGTATGTTTTGTTTACCATTGCTAAGTACAACACTGTCGTGTACACTTCACTGAGCTAACGAGAATCGAAAGATCGCTTGTGTATTAATCCTATCCTGCGGATAGGATTAAAACACAAGTGATCTATCGATTATAAGTCCCTGATAACTATGTAAACAAAACATGACGCCACTGTCACTCTTGGCTGGCCCGACAGTAGATGAAGCAAGAAGTCTTCGAGGAGAAAATTTGACATTTGGTTGTCGTAATTAAAGTATATATATATATATATATATATATATATATATATATATATATATATATATATATATATATATATATATATATATATATATATATATATATATATATATATATATATATATATATATATATATATATATATATATATATATATATATATATATATATATATATATATGTATTTGTGTATTAGATTTGCCTAGCGTAAATACTTAGAAAAACATAACAGCAAACAATAACCAAAGATTGTTCATACTGACCACCACTTGCGGATTCATGAGGATAAATGGGTCTCGTCGCGAGAAATCCTGTCTTCGAGGTGTCCGTCATAGTGATATTCAAACCAGTCTCCTCAGCTACAGAGACTATCTAGAAAATTGAAATTTCTACCGTAGCAAGTTTACATATAAAACTTAAATAAAAAGCGAATTACAAAGGCACTGATTGACTGTGCGGATGCGCAGGCTGGTCTGCGCCTGTTTTGTTCGCAATCCCTCAGAAGACAGGGTCCCTCGCGTCGAGGCCCAAATGTTTGTGCTAACATAGTATTCTTCTCTCTATTCCCTCTTATTTAAACAAAAGTATGACATAACTCTCGTTCACCTCTGGCATCTTAGAATAGAACATACAGTTAAATCTCGTAGTTCAAAAAGTCAATGAGACTTGAGGTTTCTTTCTACTTATCAGATGTTCCACACTGGTCAATGTAAACGCACCGGTGGTTGCTACAACGAGCTGGTGATGGCATTTTTACGCACTGGTGATGGCTTAAAAAGTGAAATTTTCTATACCTGTTGACTTTATAATTTATTTATAAGCTTGCATTTATTTTATTTGTGATGACACCTGGCGCACAGACCAACGGTAACATTGCAGTTTATGGCTCTGCCAAGCAATTGGTGATTTAATTCATGGTTTGGACTGCAAATCCAACACAGTGCTGGAGTTTTGCCTTGACGGGTGCTTTTTTCTAGTGTAACTGCCTAAATTGAGGGTAATCTGCATGTCTAAGCTCAGCTGTTGTCATATTCCCATGAAATAACATCTAAAAAACGATTACCACTTTGTATTTTTTTTTCTTGGTAAACTAGCAAATGTTTTATTGAGGAATTTTATTACAAAGCACTGAGAGCATTTTTTGACGCATTGATACAACGCACTGATGGTTGCACAGAAGTGCTGTGGATGCTGGTGCAGACTCGCCACAGCATTCGCTGTTCAAATAAACGTTACAAAAATCGCCATTTCAGCCAGCACATGATATTTCGATACTGTGACGAAGGCCCAGGCGAGCCTGTGCAAACATGCAGACTCCCAAGAGCCTTCGCTGCCGGCACAAGAGATCTTGATACTTATTCGCATTGTCCTGTGACTTTGCCTGCGCAAATATGCAGACTCACCAGAGTATTAGCTGCTGGCGTGAATAGCACACTAATCGCCATTTCAGGCAGCACAAGAGATTTTGTACAGTGATGAAGGCTAAGGTAAGCCTGTGTAAATGTGCAGACTCGCCAGAGCCTTCGTTGCTCGCACAAATTGACATTCAATCGCCATTTGAGCCACCACATAAGAATTTTGAACTGTGACGAAGACTCAGACTAGACCAAGCAAATGTGCAGACTCGCCAAAGCCATCGCTGTTCGCATGAATGACACCCAAAAATAGTAAGTCAGTATGATCGGGAAATATCACAATCACAAACTGCAGACAAAGCCATGGCACTGAGAGCATTAGCCACACAACAAGCATGAGACACCAGGAAGACAAACTGAGCAAAGCATCTAGCTCTCTCTCTCTCTCTCTCTCTCTCTTCCCCATCAAGATGATCGCAAAACAAGAATGGACATAAAGTAACAAAATATGGAACAATAACAGAATCCTATAATGGGAGTAACAATCAAAAACGAATCAACAACAACAGAACCACCGCCTTAGAATAGACAGCAGCCTAAGCCACTGGGGTGCTAAAATGCATTTTACTGGTACCAAATCTTTGCACAAAAAAAATTGTTAAGCTCACATGGAGGCTTCTTAACTATTGCAATGTATCACAACGGAAAACAATCTCATCAAATTAAAAGTTTTGGGACCAATCTGAAAAATAGGCAGAAACACTATCAAAGTGCGAACAGGGCTAGCTCTGGAGCGTCTCTGGTGAGTCTGCACATTTGCAGAGTCACGCTTGAGCCTTCATCAAAGTACAAAAACCACAACAGTTATGCCTATTGACTGTATGATTTCTTTATAAGCTTGCATTTATGTTACTTGTGATGACACCTGGGCACAGAAACCGTCAGTAACATTGCAGTTTATGGCTCTGCCACGCAATTGGCGATTTAATTCATGGTTTGACCGACAAATCCAACACAGTTGTGGAGTTTGACAGTGACAGGTGCTTTTTTCTATTGTGACTGCCTAACTAGAGGGAATTTTGCATGTCTATGCACAGCTGCAGCAATGTTATCATAGTCCTATGAAATAACATCCATAAACGATTACTACTCTCTATTTTATTCCTTGCAGAGAAAGCTCTGGCGAGTCTGTACATTTGCACAGTCTCACCTGAGTCTTCGTCACAGTACTGAAATATCATTTGCTGACTCAAATAGCGATTTGTGTACCGTTTATAAGAACAGTGAATGCTGTGGTGAGGCTGTACCAGCAACCATTGCACATCTAGGCAACCATCAGTGCGTTGTATCAATGCGTCAAAAAATGCTCCCAGTGCGTTGTAATAAAATTCCTCAATAAAACGTTAGCTAGTTTACCAAGAAAAGAAATACAAAGTGGTAATCGTTTTTTGGATGTTATTACACGTAAATATGATAACAGCTCTGCTTAGACATGTATATTCCCCTCAATTTAGGCAGTTATACTAGAAATAAGCACCTGCCCTGGCAAAAGACCAGAACTGTGCTGGATTTGCCGTCAAAACCATGAATTAAATCACCAATTGCTTGGCAGAGCCATAATTTGCAATGTTACCGTTGGTCTGTGCGCCAAGTTTCATCAAAAATAAAATAAATGCAAGCTTATAAATAAATCATAAAGTCAACAGGTATAGATAAATTTACCTTTTAAGCCATCACCAGTGCGTAAAAATGCCACCACCAGCTCATTGTAGCAACCACCGGTGCGTTTACATTGACCAGTGTGATGTTCGAATTAAATGTAGATATGCATAAACGTGTCTACAGTTCCAAAAAGAAAGTAAATCAGTGTTATTCTAGCAAACATATGTTTTAAGTGCGTAAAGCATAAAGTATGCTTTTATAAAGAGTTATACCCATTGTTTATGTAAAAGGTTTGATTCTCTGAATCCATTTAGCCCCAAGTTAAGTTTGATTAAGCGAATATATTGAATAATCAAATATCGATTTTCGAGGTTTTAATGTATGTTGGATCCCCTAAGTGTTTCTTCTGACCCAGAACACATGTATAGGGAGTCTGTGGATTATTGGAACATCTTTTTTAATTTGGGCCTCGTCGCGAGAAAACCTGTCTTCGGGGTTTGCGAACAACACAGGCGCAGACCAGCCTGCGCTTCCGCGCAGTCTGATCAGCGCCTTTGTTATACGCCTTTTTTTAAAGTTGCATATGTAAACTTGGTGCAGGTGAAATTTCAATTTTCTAGACAGTCTCTGTGGCAGAGGAGACCAGTTTGAAACTCGCTTTGACGGAAACCCCGAAGACAGGTTTTCTCGCGACATGGCCCATTTCGAAGCTCATGGTGTATCTCTACAACCTTTCCATGATAATCAATATTCCAGAAGAATATTTAAAATCGCTTGGTCAACATAGTTCCGATTCAGATTAACCACTATTTCACATTTGATTCAATCGGGTTGGATTTATTCTTTACCACATAGACTAATGCGCGTTTGGATGGGAATGTGCATTTTACTAATCTTTTATTTTTGATATTTGCATCTCCAATTTATGAAAATGTTTCCAGATGCATTTTCATTAAACGTTTGTTAAAATACTCAAAACTATCAAATATCAACTATATTTTTCCACTTCAATCTCTCTTGTTATTAAACGCTTATTGGTTTGCTAACTTACCCCCCTAACAGTATAACTGTGGGATCGATGCCTCGTATATATGTTGAGAATGTAAGCCAAATGTCTTATTTTCAGTAAGAAGAGTGTCTATTTCTGCTTTGATTTCAAATTAAAATGATTATTACGTGTTTGTTTATTGTTGATGGAACACATATCGTAAAGCAAAACCTTGAGAAAAGTAATGACTAATTCCTCCCATCAGTTAAATTGTTAACGATTCAATAAAATTTGAGTCGCTACATGTGATTTCCAACAATGTGGCATTTTAACAAGTGTATGCTCAGACATGTATGCACAACCTTCTCTAAAGCTAAGACACTCCAAATGATGTTATAACACTTGCTTAACACAAGTAGAATATTCAATCGGCTAGCAAATTCCCTGATCAGACTGCACGTATGCTCAGGCTGATCTCAGACTTTGCTGATCGCACATACCACATTGTTGGAAATCAGATGTTCCGGCTCAAATGATAGGAGAAGATGTTGAAGTGTTCATGGATCGTCGAATTACTTTTTCAAAGAGGGTTAGTGGTGCTTAAGGTTGGCAAAACCTTCATCTGTAATTTATTAAAAGAATTTCTGAAATCAATTTGATGCAATAAATACATGATACTAGCAAAGAATGACTAAAATGACCATTGAGTCACACTCTGAGATATCGTGATGATATAGCTGAAATGGTAATGGTAATGACTTCGTTTTATGGTGGAAATCAGAAGCCTGGGGTTAATTGAGTTATTTTTTTTCTTCTTTATTTCTTCTTTATCATATGACGTCACGTCTGGGAGTGAAATAACGCCATGCAATAAAATCTGTAAACCATAAGTGGTTTATCGATTTTCGGGAAACGTTATGACGTCCATAACAACGTTGCGTACATAATGACAAAATTATAACGTTTTTACGGCAAAAATGAGGTTTCAAAGTAATCTTAATGTCATATGATAAATAGAATCTAACATTCGTGCCCTTGTGTTATTGAATTTATTAAACTCGTTGCGAAAAAGAGATAAAATGCTCGGCAAGCCTCGCATTTTATCTCTTTTCCTCAACTCGTTTAATAAATTCAATAAAACATGAGCACTCATGTAAGATCCTCTATATCTTGTAAATTTACTCACATGACTGGTGTTTTTTTTTAGATTAGACCTGTTGATCAACGAGTTTCAAATTTAATGCTGTATTATTCAAGTTACATATGAGCCAGTGCATGAGGTTTCCAACAATGTGGCATTTTGACAAGTGTAGACTCAGACAGGCCTGTGTAGCCTCCTTTTAAGCTTAGAAACTCCAAATGGTGTTCAGTCAGTAGCTTAATAATCATAGAATACTCAAACGACTAGCAAAGGCTCTGATCAGACTGCGCGTTTGCGCAAGCTGATCTGAGGCTTTGCTGGTCGCACATACCACATTGTTGGAAATCTCATGCACTGGCTCATATATCATGTCGTGTATAAAAAAAAGCAAAATATTTTCGTCTTTACCCCAGAATCCGACATATTAATATTTAGGCATATTTTTGAAAAGGCAGGTATTGCTATTGTTTTTATTTTATATATCCATATTAATTAATATTAGCCATATTTAGAATATGACAAACATATTATAATAATCTTTATAAAAGGAAACAGAATTTATCATGTCTTATGATATCATATCAAATAACAACATAATAAAAAGAGTGCCAAGTGACCCTGAATCGTTTACCTAAGGTTTGTTCTAAACACCTTATCTTTTAGTGTCTATTGGAAAATAGCCACGCTCCCGAGTAGTAATTGGGGCCCTACTCTCCTGGTAACCTATCAGGTGGTCCACTTTTGTCCAAGAATCACAATTGAGCATATATAAATAGTGTCTACCAGGTGACGCTATATACCAAATATCAGAGCTTTAGGCCTAGGGATTTATGGCAGAAAGATTTTTTATTAAGTTTCCACTATGTAAGTCGTTTTTGTTTTGTTAACAAGAAGATGTGTTGT
The DNA here is from genome assembly GCA_964019695.1 of Loripinus fragilis. Classification (NCBI taxonomy): domain Eukaryota; kingdom Metazoa; phylum Mollusca; class Bivalvia; order Lucinida; family Lucinidae; genus Loripinus; species Loripinus fragilis. The sequence continues at coordinate 69,520,173 of OZ026523.1, forward strand.
TCTACCATCTATGTAAACTTAATAATGATCGTAGTCAGCCACCTGCAAAGGTGTTGGCAAGCGGAAACTCGCACTATAGATATTGCGAGGTACTCAGTTTTCAAAAAAAATGAGTGTCCACCGTAACTGGTTTTCCGAGTTTGTTCGCCTCTCTTTATTGCTTTGTAAAATCCTGGAACCAAGGGAATGACAGCCCAGAGTTTCGTATTCACCCCACTACGTGCTTATGTTCTAATAAAAACAAAACATTGCCATGACGTCGTTAGCAAGTATGAAATCGTAAATAATCCTTCTTTAGCAGTTCTAAATGCTATTAAACCTTCTTTATTATATAACATCCATAAAACATCAATTAGAAAAGAAGAAAATCAGTTTAAAAACAGTCTTTTTAGGTTTAAACCTGTTAGCACTGTTGTTGCCTCAATGTTTTTTATACAAGAATGCAATTTATTTTTTCCAATACCAAAAATGAATGTTATTCTTAATATTCATCATCTACTATTTCAAAACCAATATTTTTTTACTGGTCAACTTTTAAAATTTGACGGATACAATAAAAACAATAATTTTATTCATAGAATTACAGTTAAATTCCACTGTCAATTCATAACAAACCTGCTTAAACTATGCTGAGAAGCAAAAACATGATAGAAATTCTACATAATAGGTTTATTTGATCATTAAGAGATCCAAGTAGAAGTGCATGCTATAGAAGCTCTTAAATATTTAAGTCTTGTTAGAAAATTGGTATTTACAAGTATACTTCATCACAGTAACGCAGTTCAAATTCAAATTCAGTGGTGCTCTTTGTGAGGCTGAATAAATTGAAATTTTTGGTTGCGCAATTTTTAGACATCATTATTTAATTGACCTATACCAATAAGTAAAACACCCAACTATATATCAAACCATACAAGAACATTACAAGAAGTTGTTTGCATAGAAAAAATAAGTCGAACCATTAATTTGTGATTTTCGTTAGTGTGAATTACGTTACTACAATATACTAAAATCCAAACACCTCTCTAAATGCATACACTAGCGGAAAAAGTGTTTGTTTTTAATCAAAGCAAATCTGTCCCAGTTTATAAAGATCAATTTAAACCATAAATCAGTTGTCATTTTATTTTAAAAAGGATTTACCTATATGCTCTAGGCACATCAACTCCCATATTCATGTAACTTACAAATATACTCATTATATTATTATATTAACACAACATATGCAAAGTAATTTGTTGAATTGTGTAAATCTCTAAGGGATTGTTCGTATGGTTTTTAAAATGAGCTGGATTAAACATAGGTAACGTAATTTACAAGTAGCTCACGTAATTCACATTTTACAAAAAAAAAGATTAGTCTAATCAAAGGGCCAAAGATCGAACTGGTGAACCAAACTCGTTTTGAATTGTGTTGCTCTTGGTGGGGTTAATCTACCTGTAAAGTAGCACTGTTGTATACACCAACTATATTTCCAATGGTGAGTTATATTTCTGCTTTTATCAAGACACAAGGGATTTAGGAAAACAATGGGGAATTTGATACCGACAATCCAATGGATGAAGTATTTATGACAATCACATTAACTTAGACATCACTCAAAAACAGGCAATTTTGTTTGTGTGTGATTTAGTGCTGACCAGTAAGTAAAGGTACAGGATTTTATGGAGAAATAGAAGATTTTACATGAGTGCTCATGTTTTATTGAATTTATTAAACGAGTAGGGGAAAAGAGATAAACTGCGAGACTTGTCGCCGAGCATTTTATCTCTTTTTCGCAACGAGTTTAATAAATTAAATAATACAAGAGCAGGAATTTTAGAAACTGTTTATCGATTTTATTTCACTCCTAGACGCGACGTCATATGATAATCTACATGTATGATGTATGTCTAGGACATTCAATATTCTAATTTTCCTTTTAAAATATACATTCCATGTTCAAAATCTAATATCATGTGCAGACAAAATAATCATTTGTGCATGTCAGAATGTTTTTACATGATGTGAAAAAATTAATAATCTTTGAGCATGAATTGCTAATCTGTATGCACATTTTTTATCTGTGAGCATAAAGTGAAACTCAAAAACAGTACATATGAGATAACAATTCATAGGCAGGAGATAATAATATAAGTGTACTTATTAATATTCTTGCACACCACTTAAGAATATCTGAGATTTTACCCTGGGATATAAAATCTTATTTTACCCAGGACGTTAGGTAACGTCATCATGTGAAATTCTATCTTAGCATATTCAAGGACTTCTGGAAGCTTATTTTAAAAATAAATCAATTAATTGATAAAAACAGTGGTGAGCAAGAAAAAGAATCAATTATTCGTGTGAGGGTAGATAGAAAAATCTGTCCCTCAGGATCAACGTTTGTCATCACTCGGCAAGCCTCGTGATGCCAAACGGCGATCCTCGTGACGGATTTTTCTATCGTACCTTCATACTCATGATAGATTCTTATATTCCATGCTAACGGAATTATAATCTATACACACATAATGATTGATAATCAGCCGATTCAGAATAATAATCTGTGGGTCAAAATAAGATCCCGAACTAAAATTACAAGCAAAGGTATGTGTTAACTATATATATTCTTTATTTCCTCCAAGTTCAGGTGAGCATACATAATACATACAGTTTCAAATTACAAAGAAAATACAACAGTAATAAACAAAAGAATTGAACGAATTTACAGAAGTTACTAGAAAAAAAAAGAAAATGGCAAAACAAGTAACTCTTATGCCAGTCCATACAGATAACCAAATTACGTTCTGTGTCAATAATAATGACCATGGCGACTCATTTTATCAGTCAACCAACACCATCGACACTAAGCACGGATACCATATCGACGTCTCTCAGAAAACACACTACGTCGGAACAACGTCGAATCTGCGTTGATGTGACGTCATTTTGTTACATCACCGTCAACACGACGCCGCTCCGACACTGTATGCTTACTGGGCTATAACAATTTATACTTTTAAACATAATTGTACTCTTGAAGTAATCGAAAAGATGCAAAAATATAAATATGTTAGAATATTATCAGCATTTGACCCATTTACCTCCTTAAAGCCTACTCTTGGCGAAACGAAATCCAAGCGTAAACAGAAGGGTTCAGGGAAGGTATATTGCATACACTTTACAAGCACAAAAGTTTAGCACCAATCACTTAAGCGCCCAACTAAGGCCCAAACGAGTCTGCGTTTCTATGTAGTCTCATCAGAACCTTCGCTACTCGCATATTGCTGAATAAACATGGTAGCAGATGAAGGCCCAAGAAAGGTACATAAAAAGTATAGAGTACACAGTGTTGGACATCAGAACAGTTACGACTGGTGGTATGACTCAATGATATGCTTTAAGTTACATCTTCACTGCACAACAATATTCTATCTAACACAGAGCATCTACGCATATTCAACCACGTATGCACGCGTGTTCGTGCGCTCATGAGTGCGTATGCACTGACACACTGTGCTAATGACTGTGCATTTTCGTTGTTTAGCAAACGTACCCTGCGACAGATCTATTTACAGAGCGAGAACAAGGTTTTGATTTAGTTTGCACAATGATAGAACAAATAATTTTAAGCAATCTCTGATGTCATCTATATTAATTTTGATAATAGAGCATGGCAGCCTGAAAAAAAGCAACGCTAGCTGCTCATCTGTAGGCAACGCTATGTACATGTTAAAAAAACCAGGCCAAATCGAGTTGTTAATTTTCTCCACAGGTGTTCCTGAATTCTTCTGTGCATCTACAGAACATCAGCAAGTGCTTTGTTTCAGCAGCATTTTCTTGACCACACTTCTTACATGCATAATATCTCGCACCAGTAAACATGTTACCAAGCAGATGAGCAGCCAGTCGAGCATATTTAGAATAGTTTGGTGATTCTTTACAAATATCCCATAACATATACGGTGTACTTGAATTATGTATTGTCAGAAACTTTTTAAATGACATAGAATTGGTGGACTTCACCTGGTATTGCTGCCGAGTGAAGATGACCAATTTCTCACGTATAATACTCTTCCATCTGTACTTATTTAAAAAGTTTCCAGTTACAATAAACTGCTCTAGGCTATGAATTAAAGAATACTTCTCTAGTATTCGATATTTATATGGAATAACTCCCCTTTGGAGATGGTTATTTTTAGTATAATGACTGAGCATATGCATAAATATTTGCTTTATAGTACAGTCGCTACAGTGCTTAGTCAAGCTGCCTCACAAAATAATGTACAGTAAGCTGAACTGCCATAATTGTGGACTAAGACTAAACATCAAAGCAAGCAAACTAACTCCTGGAATAATAATTCAAGCGCATAATAATAATTTGTGCAAAATAACTATTTATCCATTAAAAATAAATAATCGAAGAGCTCAATTAAATTTTCTGTAAGCTCAAAATAATAAACTGTGAATTAGGATTATTGATTGATGTTTACACTTAGAACAAAAGTTCTGCACGTTGGATTTAACTGCTCAAAATGAGCTAATGGGATCAGTGTGAAGTTCGCCAAGTGTCATGTGGCGTCAACAGCTTAAATTGACAACTCCAATACCACTGGGCTAAATTTCACAATAATGTTCCAACTACAAAAGTTATGATTTCACCTATATACCCCTGTAGGAAACTTTTAATATACTCTCTGAACACAATCATCAAAATTGAATAAATTTGACAAGAATGTTTCCTATGTAACCAGTTACAAAAACGCTTAAACAAAATTAGTCTGTCAAAAAACATTGCAGCCAGGGGCGCACTACCTTTGGCAGCTTAGGAAACTGTTAAAATCTTCTCCTCTAAAACCAGTGTTCATCACCCATTAGAATTCAAAATTATTTGGCAGAAATAGTCACAGGGTGACCCTCTATAGTAAAACCTAAAAAAAAATTATCTGTTGTAAAACATGACCTCTTTTGTACCAATATAAATATTAACCCCTTTATACTCTTTGCAGCACAGAAACCCTTAAACTGATAAAATGCCGAACACTGCGGCATTTCACATGGGTCTATACTATTTGTTATTAGATATAAATCATCTTCAGGGAAAGAAAATTATAACCTGCAATGCAAAGCTAAAGTGTAATCTAACACCAGTTTGGTGGCAGCTTAACTGCTACCGATATTGGTGTAACCTTTCAGCCACATTGTAAAATAAGTTAAGTTCGATTGTATTGAGCCAAAGATTGACTACAATAGTAACAGGTAGAAATGTTTATCACGGGAGATATGGTGGAATAAATTTGTTTTAGTAGAAAATTCAACATACGCCAAATGGGATTGATTCAGACGAATACACCAACAACCAATTCTCATAGATTATTAAATTGTGCACTTAAATTTATAAATCTTGTGAGTGTGCTTTAAAATATTGAGCAGAAGAATTATTTTTCTGGATATAGTTTTAATGTTGTCTTTTTCTTTATTACGTGTCAGGTGTAACTAGAAAAGAATTCAGGAAACCAAAGTTTGGTATTTGGAAAGTCATCAAAAAGCACAAAGTTCAAATCTTGAGAGTTCAGGAGGGACAGAATTAACTAGATGCACTGATACACTGATGAAATAACAGAACTATCCCTATCAATGAACTCTTTAAGCATGTAAATATGACAAATGCAAAGGAGGTCTCAGCAAAAAAGCATAAGAAAACAAGACAGATATAACATAAATGATCCACAAGACAAGGGAGTTCCATGGGCCAAATTCAAAATTTCAGGACGATAAGCTCCAGGGACCACAATCTGGTTGTCAGTCCACTCATCATCTATTAAGATATCAGGAGGACGTCAGTTTCTCATTAAAATGTTATTTTGACATAAAAGCAAACAAAGACTTGGTATATAAATTGAAAACGATTCCTTGCAGCCTTGTGATTCTTTCTTATACCGCCTTGCCTGCTCTGTGCAGCCTTGTGAGTCTTTGTTATACCGTCCTGTCTGTTCCTTGCAGACTCACAGTCTTTGTTATACTGTCTTGTTTGTTCCTTGCCGCCCTGTGAGTCTTTGTTATACTGTCTTGTTTGTTCCTTGCAGCCTTGTGAGTCTTTGTTATACTGTCTTTGTTGTTCCTTGTAGCCTTGTGAGTCTTTGTTATACTGTCTTGTTTGTTCCTTGTAGCCTTGTGAGTCTTTGTTATACTGTCTTGTTTGTTCCTTGTAGCCCTGTGAGTTTTTGTTATACTGTCTTGTTTGTTCCTTGAAGCCTTGTGAGTCTTTGTTATACTGTCTTGTTTGTTCCTTGCAGCCTTGTGAGTTTTTGTTATACTGTCTTGTTTGTTCCTTGAAGCCTTGTGAGTCTTTGTTATACTGTCTTGTTTGTTCCTTGAAGCCTTGTGAGTCTTTGTTATACTGTCTTGTTTGTTCCTTGCAGCCTTGTGAGTTTTTGTTATACTGTCTTGTTTGTTCCTTGTAGCCTTGTGAGTTTTTGTTATACTGTCTTGTTTGTTCCTTGTAGCCTTGTGAGTTTTTATTATACTGTCTTGTCTGTTCCTTTTAGCCTTGTGAGTCTTTGTTATACTGTCTTGTTTGTTCCTTGCAGCCTTGTGAGTTTTTGTTATACTGTCTTGTTTGTTCCTAGTAGCCTTGTGAGTTTTTGTTATACTGTCTTGTTTGTTCCTTGTAGCCTTGTGAGTTTTTGTTATACTGTCTTGTTTGTTCCTTGTAGCCTTGTGAGTTTTTGTTATACTGTCTTGTTTGTTCCTTGAACCCTTGTGAGTCTTTGTTATACTGTCTTGTTTGTTCCTTGTAGCCCTGTGAGTCTTTGTTATACTGTCTTGTTTGTTCCTTACAGCCTTGTGAGTCTTTGTTATACTGTCTTGTTTGTTCCTTGAAGCCTTGTGAGTCTTTGTTATAATGTCTTGTCTGTTCCTTGCAGCCTTGTGAGTCTTTGTTATACCGTCTTGTATGTTCCTTGCAGACTCACAGTCTTTGTTATACTGTCTTGTTTGTTCCTTGCAGCCTTGTGAGTCTTTGTTATACTGTCTTGTTTGTTCCTTGTAGCCCTGTGAGTTTTTGTTATACTGTCTTGTTTGTTCCTTGTAGCCTTGTGAGTCTTTGTTATACTGTCTTGTTTGTTCCTTGCGGTCGTGTGAGTCTTTGTTATACTGTCTTGTTTGTTCCTTGTAGCCTTGTGAGTTTTTGTTATACTGTCTTGTCTGTTCCTTGCAGCCTTGTGAGTTTTTGTTATACTGTCTTGTTTGTTCCTTGTAGCCCTGTGAGTTTTTGTTATACTGTCTTGTCTGTTCCTTGTAGCCTTGTGAGTTTTTGTTATACTGTCTTGTTTGTTCCTTGAAGCCTTGTGAGTCTTTGTTATACTGTCTTGTTTGTTCCTTGCAGCCTTGTGAGTTTTTGTTATACTGTCTTGTTTGTTCCTTGCAGCCTTGTGAGTCTTTGTTATACTGTCTTGTTTGTTCCTTGCAGCCTTGTGAGTCTTTGTTATACTGTCTTGTTTGTTCCTTGTAGCCTTGTGAGTCTTTGTTATACTGTCTTGTTTGTTCCTTGCAGCCTTGTGAGTCTTTGTTATACTGTCTTGTTTGTTCCTTGTAGCCTTGTGAGTTTTTGTTATACTGTCTTGTTTGTTCCTTGTAGCCTTGTGAGTCTTTGTTATACTGTCTTGTTTGTTCCTTGCGGTCGTGTGAGTCTTTGTTATACTGTCTTGTTTGTTCCTTGTAGCCTTGTGAGTTTTTGTTATACTGTCTTGTCTGTTCCTTGCAGCCTTGTGAGTTTTTGTTATACTGTCTTCTTTGTTCCTTGTAGCCCTGTGAGTTTTTGTTATACTGTCTTGTTTGTTCCTTGTAGCCTTGTGAGTCTTTGTTATACTGTCTTGTTTGTTCCTTGAAGCCTTGTGAGTTTTTGTTATACTGTCTTGTTTGTTCCTTGTAGCCCTGTGAGTTTTTGTTATACTGTCTTGTTTGTTACTTGAAGCCTTGTGAGTCTTTGTTATACTGTCTTGTTAGTTCCTTGAAGCCGTGTGAGTTTTTATTATACTGTTTTGTTTGTTCCTTGTAGCCCTGTGAGTTTTTGTTATACTGTCTTGTTTGTTTCTTGCAGCCTTGTGAGTTTTTGTTATACTGTCTTGTTTGTTCCTTGTAGCCTTGTGAGTCTTTGTTATACTGTCTTGTTTGTTCCTTGAAGCCTTGTGAGTTTTTGTTATACTGTCTTGTTTGTTCCTTTTAGCCCTGTGAGTTTTTGTTATACTGTCTTGTTCGTTCCTTGAAGCCTTGTGAGTCTTTGTTATACTGTCTTGTTTGTTCCTTGTAGCCTTGTGAGTTTTTGTTATACTATCTTGTTTGTTCCTTGAAGCCTTGTGAGTTTTTGTTATACTGTCTTGTTTGTTCCTTGCAGCCTTGTGAGTCTTTGTTATACTGTCTTGTTTGTTCCTTGCAGCCTTGTGAGTCTTTGTTATACTGTCTTGTCTGTTCCTTGAAGCCTTGTGAGTCTTTGTTATACTGTCTTGTTTGTTCCTTGCAGCCTTGTGGGTTTTTGTTATACTGTCTTGTTTGTTCCTTTTAGCCCTGTGAGTTTTTGTTATACTGTCTTGTCTGTTCCTTGAAGCCTTGTGAGTTTTTGTTATACTGTCTTGTCTGTTCCTTGCAGCCTTGTGAGTTTTTGTTATACTGTCTTGTTTGTTCCTTGCAGCCCTGTGAGTTTTTGCTATACTGTCTTGTCTGTTCCTTGAAGCCTTGTGAGTCTTTGTTATACTGTCTTGTTTGTTCCTTGTAGCCTTGTGAGTTTTTGTTATACTGTCTTGTTTGTTCCTTGAAGCCTTGTGAGTCTTTGTTATACTGTCTTGTTTGTTCCTTGAAGCCTTGTGAGTTTTTGTTATACTGTCTTGTTTGTTCCTTGAAGCCTTGTGAGTCTTTGTTATACTGTCTTGTTTGTTCCTTGCAGCCTTGTGAGTCTTTGTTATACTGTCTTGTCTGTTACTTGAAGCCTTGTGAGTCTTTGTTATACTGTCTTGTTTGTTCCTTGTAGCCCTGTGAGTTTTTGTTATACTGTCTTGTTTGTTCCTTGAAGCCTTGTGAGTCTTTGTTATACTGTCTTGTTTGTTCCTTGCAGCCTTGTGGGTCTTTGTTATACTGTCTTGTCTGTTCCTTGCAGCCTTGTGAGTCTTTGTTATACTGTCTTGTCTGTTCCTTGAAGCCTTGTGAGTCTTTGTTATACTGTCTTGTTTGTTCCTTGAAGCCTTGTGAGTCTTTGGTATACTGTCTTGTTTGTTCCTTGAAGCCTTGTGAGTCTTTGTTATACTGTCTTGTTTGTTCCTTGCAGCCTTGTGAGTCTTTGTTATACTGTCTTGTTTGTTCCTTGCAGCCTTGTGAGTCTTTGTTATACTGTCTTGTCTGTTCCTTGAAGCCTTGTGAGTCTTTGTTATACTGTCTTGTTTGTTTTTGCAGCCTTGTGAGTTTTTGTTTTACTGTCTTGTTTGTTCCTTGCAGCCTTGTGAGTTTTTGTTATACTGTCTTGTTTGTTCCTTGAAGCCTTGTGAGTTTTTGATATACTGTCTTGTTTGTTCCTTGCAGCCTTGTGAGTTTTTGTTATACTGTCTTGTTTGTTCCTTGCAGCCCTGTGAGTTTTTGTTATACTGTCTTGTCTGTTCCTTGAAGCCTTGTGTGTTTTTGTTATACTGTCTTGTCTGTTCCTTGCAGCCTTGTGAGTTTTTGTTAAACTGTCTTGTTTGTTCCTTGCAGCCCTGTGAGTTTTTGTTATACTGTCTTGTCTGTTCCTTGAAGCCTTGTGAGTTTTTGTTATACTATCTTGTTTGTTCCTTGAAGCCTTGTGAGTTTTTGTTATACTGTCTTGTTTGTTCCTTGAAGCCTTGTGAGTCTTTGTTATACTGTCTTGTCTGTTCCTTGAAGCCTTGTGAGTCTTTGTTATACTGTCTTGTTTGTTCCTTGCAGCCTTGTGAGTCTTTGTTATACTGTCTTGTTTGTTCCTTGAAGCCTTGTGAGTTTTTGTTATACTGTCTTGTTTGTTCCTTGAAGCCTTGTGAGTCTTTGTTATACTGTCTTGTTTGTTCCTTGCAGCCTTGTGAGTCTTTGTTATACTGTCTTGTCTGTTCCTTGAAGCCTTGTGAGTCTTTGTTATACTGTCTTGTTTGTTCCTTGTAGCCCTGTGAGTTTTTGTTATACTGTCTTGTTTGCTCCTTGAAGCCTTGTGAGTCTTTGTTATACTGTCTTGTTTGTTCCTTGCAGCCTTGTGAGTCTTTGTTATACTGTCTTGTCTGTTCCTTGCAGCCTTGTGAGTCTTTGTTATACTGTCTTGTCTGTTCCTTGAAGCCTTGTGAGTCTTTGTTATACTGTCTTGTTTGTTCCTTGAAGCCTTGTGAGTCTTTGTTATACTGTCTTGTTTGTTCCTTGCAGCCTTGTGAGTCTTTGTTATACTGTCTTGTTTGTTTCTTGCAGCCTTTTGAGTCTTTGTTATACTGTCTTGTCTGTTCCTTGAAGCCTTGTGAGTCTTTGTTATACTGTCTTGTTTGTTCCTTGCAGCCTTGTGAGTTTTTGTTATACTGTCTTGTTTGTTCCTTGCAGCCTTGTGAGTTTTTGTTATACTGTCTTGTTTGTTCCTTGAAGCCTTGTGAGTTTTTGTTATACTGTCTTGTTTGTTCCTTGAAGCCTTGTGAGTCTTTGTTATACTGTCTTGTTTGTTCCTTGCAGCCTTGTGAGTCTTTGTTATACTGTCTTGTCTGTTCCTTGAAGCCTTGTGAGTCTTTGTTATACTGTCTTGTTTGTTCCTTGTAGCCCTGTGAGTTTTTGTTATACTGTCTAGTTTGTTCCTTGAAGCCTTGTGAGTCTTTGTTATACTGTCTTGTTTGTTCCTTGCAGCCTTGAGAGTCTTTGTTATACTGTCTTGTCTGTTCCTTGCAGCCTTGTGAGTCTTTGTTATACTGTCTTGTCTGTTCCTTGAAGCCTTGTGAGTCTTTGTTATACTGTCTTGTTTGTTCCTTGAAGCCTTGTGAGTCTTTGTTATACTGTCTTGTTTGTTCCTTGAAGCCTTGTGAGTCTTTGTTATACTGTCTTGTTTGTTCCTTGCAGCCTTGTGAGTCTTTGTTATACTGTCTTGTTTGTTCCTTGCAGCCTTTTGAGTCTTTGTTATACTGTCTTGTCTGTTCCTTGAAGCCTTGTGAGTCTTTGTTATACTGTCTTGTTTGTTCCTTGCAGCCTTGTGAGTTTTTGTTATACTGTCTTGTTTGTTCCTTGCAGCCTTGTGAGTTTTTGTTATACTGTCTTGTTTGTTCCTTGAAGCCTTGTGAGTTTTTGTTATACTGTCTTGTTTGTTCCTTGAAGCCTTGTGAGTCTTTGTTATACTGTCTTGTTTGTTCCTTGCAGCCTTGTGAGTCTTTGTTATACTGTCTTGTCTGTTCCTTGAAGCCTTGTGAGTCTTTGTTATACTGTCTTGTTTGTTCCTTGTAGCCCTGTGAGTTTTTGTTATACTGTCTAGTTTGTTCCTTGAAGCCTTGTGAGTCTTTGTTATACTGTCTTGTTTGTTCCTTGCAGCCTTGAGAGTCTTTGTTATACTGTCTTGTCTGTTCCTTGCAGCCTTGTGAGTCTTTGTTATACTGTCTTGTCTGTTCCTTGAAGCCTTGTGAGTCTTTGTTATACTGTCTTGTTTGTTCCTTGAAGCCTTGTGAGTCTTTGTTATACTGTCTTGTTTGTTCCTTGAAGCCTTGTGAGTCTTTTTTATACTGTCTTGTTTGTTCCTTGCAGCCTTGTGAGTCTTTGTTATACTGTCTTGTTTGTTCCTTGCAGCCTTGTGAGTCTTTGTTATACTGTCTTGTCTGTTCCTTGAAGCCTTGTGAGTCTTTGTTATACTGTCTTGTTTGTTCCTTGCAGCCTTGTGAGTCTTTGTTATACTGTCTTGTTTGTTCCTTGCAGCCTTGTGAGTTTTTGTTATACTGTCTTGTTTGTTCCTTGTAGCCTTGTGAGTTTTTGTTATACTGTCTTGTTTGTTCCTTGTAGCCCTGTGAGTATTTGTTATACTGTCTTGTTTGTTCCTTGAAGCCTTGTGAGTCTTTGTTATACTGTCTTGTGTGTTCCTTGCAGACTTGTGAGTTTTTGTTATACTGTCTTGTTTGTTCCTTGCAGCCTTGTGAGTCTTTGTTATACTGTCTTGTTTGTTCCTTGAAGCCTTGTGAGTCTTTGTTATACTGTCTTGTTTGTTCCTTGTAGCCTTGTGAGTCTTTGTTTTACTGTCTTGTTTGTTCCTTGAAGCCTTGTGAGTCTTTGTTATACTGTCTTGTTTGTTCCTTGTAGCCTTGTGAGGTTTTGTTATACTGTCTTGTTTGTTCCTTGTAGCCCTGTGAGTTTTTGTTATACTGTCTTGTTTGTTCCTTGCAGCCTTGTGAGTCTTTGTTATACTGTCTTGTTCGTTCCTTGAAGCCTTGTGAGTCTTTGTTATACTGTCTTGTTTGTTCCTTGCAGCCCTGTGAGTCTTTGTTATATTGTCTTGTTTGTTCCTTGCAGCCTTGTGATTTTTTGTTATACTTGTTCCTTGTAGCCCTGTGAGTTTTTGTTATACTGTCTTGTCTGTTCCTTGTAGCCTTGTGAGTTTTTGTTATACTGTCTTGTTTGTTCCTTGCAGCCTTGTGAGTCTTTGTTATACTGTCTTGTTTGTTCCTTGCAGCCTTGTGAGTCTTTGTTATACTGTCTTGCTTGTTCCTTGTAGCCTTGTGAGTCTTTGTTATACTGTCTTGTTTGTTCCTTGCAGCCCTGTGAGTCTTTGTTATACTGTCTTGTTTGTTCCTTGAAGCCTTGTGAGTCTTTGTTATACTGTCTTGTTTGTTCCTTGTAGCCTTGTGAGTTTTTGTTATACTGTCTTGTTTGTTCCTTGTAGCCCTGTGAGTTTTTGTTATACTGTCTTGTTTGTTCCTTGCAGCCTTGTGAGTCTTTGTTATACTGTCTTGTTTGTTCCTTGAAGCCTTGTGAGTCTTTGTTATACTGTCTTGTTTGTTCCTTGCAGCCCTGTGAGTCTTTGTTATATTGTCTTGTTTGTTCCTTGCAGCCTTGTGATTTTTTGTTATACTTGTTCCTTGTAGCCCTGTGAGTTTTTGTTATACTGTCTTGTCTGTTCCTTGTAGCCTTGTGAGTTTTTGTTATACTGTCTTGTTTGTTCCTTGCAGCCTTGTGAGTCTTTGTTATACTGTCTTGTTTGTTCCTTGAAGCCTTGTGAGTCTTTGTTATACTGTCTTGTTTGTTCCTTGTAGCCTTGTGAGTCTTTGTTTTACTGTCTTGTTTGTTCCTTGAAGCCTTGTGAGTCTTTGTTATACTGTCTTGTTTGTTCCTTGTAGCCTTGTGAGTTTTTGTTATACTGTCTTGTTTGTTCCTTGTAGCCCTGTGAGTTTTTGTTATACTGTCTTGTTTGTTCCTTGCAGCCTTGTGAGTCTTTGTTATACTGTCTTGTTTGTTCCTTGAAGCCTTGTGAGTCTTTGTTATACTGTCTTGTTTGTTCCTTGCAGCCCTGTGAGTCTTTGTTATATTGTCTTGTTTGTTCCTTGCAGCCTTGTGATTTTTTGTTATACTTGTTCCTTGTAGCCCTGTGAGTTTTTGTTATACTGTCTTGGCTGTTCCTTGTAGCCTTATGGGTTTTTGTTATACTGTCTTGTTTGTTCCTTGCAGCCTTGTGAGTCTTTGTTATACTGTCTTGTTTGTTCCTTGCAGCCTTGTGAGTCTTTGTTATACTGTCTTGCTTGTTCCTTGTAGCCCTGTGAGTCTTTGTTATACTGTCTTGTTTGTTCCTTGCAGCCCTGTGAGTCTTTGTTATACTGTCTTGCTTGTTCCTTGCAGCCCTGTGAGTCTTTGTTATACTGTCTTGTTTGTTCCTTTTAGCCCTGTGAGTCCTTGTTATACTGTCTTGTTTGTTCCTTGCAGCCCTGTGAGTCTTTGTTATACTGTCTTGTTTGTTCCTTGTAGCCCTGTGAGTCTTTGTTATACTGTCTTTCTTGTTCCTTGCAGCCCTGTGAGTCTTTGTTATACCGTCCTGTTTGTTCCTTGCAGCCTTGTGAGCCTTTGTTATACTGTCTTGTTTGTTCCTTGCAGCCTTGTGAGTCTTTGTTATACCGTCCTGTCTGTTCCTTGTAGCCTTGTGAGTCTTTGTTATACCGCCTTGTTTGTTCCTTGCAGCCCTGTGAGTCTTTGTTATACTGTCTTGTTTGTTCTTTGTAGCCCTGTGAGTCTTTGTTATACTGTCTTGTTTGTTCCTTACAGCCTTGTGAGTCTTTGTTATACTGTCTTGTTTGTTCCTTACAGCCTTGTGAGTCTTTGTTATACTGTCTTGTTTGTTCCTTGCAGCCTTGTGAGTCTTTGTTATACTGTCTTGTTTGTTCCTTGCAGCCTTGTGAGTCTTTGTTATACCGCCTTGTCTGTTTATTGCAGCCTTGTGAGTCTTTGTTATACTGCCTTGTCTGTTCCTTACAGCCTTGTGAGTCTTTATTATACTGTCGTGTCTGTTCCTTGCGGTCGTGTGAGTCTTTGTTACACTGTCTTGTTTGTTCCTTGTGATCGCCCGCTGGGAAAGGGAAGACCTCTTGGCTCTCTTGTGTATGGTGGGTAGTTTATGCCATTTCGTTATTTCGTCCTTGGTGTTATGTTGAGGCAAAAAGACGAAATAACACCAGGGGTAAAGAAGAAATAACGAAAAACACGCCACGCGAAAAAACGAAAAGTCGCGGTACTCCGTCTTTTCGCCAAGCGTTGTTTCGTCTTCTCGTTTTTCGCGTGGATTTTTCGTTATTGTTACTTCGTCTTTTAGCCTGATATTATTTCGTCTTTTGCCTGGAGTTATATCGTCTTTTTTATCATGTGGCTTTTTTCTTTTCCTTATTTCGTCTTTTTGCTTGGTATTATTTTATCTTTTTGTCGCGCCATAACGCCAGGCAAAATGACAAAAGAATAAAATGGCACAAACCAGCCACCATACTTCTGTGTGACATTTTCTTGTGTATTTTTGTTATTTTCTCATATGGTGTCCTGGTATAGGTATGGTGCCTGATGGTATCGATTCCTGATATTTTCCTTCTTCTAGCATATGTTTAGTGAGAAATACGAAAACAAAACCAATCCTGGAGCCTTTTTAAGAGTCTTCGCTAGATGTTCAAAATATTTTGTTGATTTTACTACGCCAGATATGACCAAGCAAAGCCCAAACTAACCAACTTAGCTACCAAGACTAATTGAAATAGAAAAAAATGTCTGTGGCATTTAGCTATTCTACTTCTAGAGGATGACTAGCAAAGGCACTAATCAGACTACGCAGATGGTCTGTCTTTGTTCTTCCAAACCATCAAAGTCAGGTTTTCCCGCGTCGAAACCTTTCAGGACGATAAGCTCCAGGGACCACAATCGGATATCATTTTCTCGTGACGGATGTAAAATGGTTTCAATAGATTAAATAGTAAATAAGTAAATAATGTGTAAAACGGCCGCTCAAAAATAGACAAAACAAACCTCTTAATGACAAATGGTAGCTTTTATGAAGTTCGAAAGTACTGCAGAATGCTTCCAATGGAGCACTCTGCAATACTTTTGACCTGCATTAAGCAATATTTGGTCTTATAAAACATTTTGGTTTGAGAGCGGTTGTTTAGACAGGTATTACTGTAGCCTGTGTGCTATTTGAGGCAAGAAATGTCCATCTAACGCGTCCTTGACACTATTCAAACGCGGAAGTTTGAGGCAGGAAGGAAATCAAGCTGGTAAAGATTAAAATAGTAAACTATCTATATCGCTCTGGTGAGCATCGAAGGCTCAGACGGGCCTGCGCAGTCACATGTCTCGCCAGGGCATTCACTTCTCGCGCACACAAATTATACAAGAAGTAAACGTATTCACATTTTAAGAATGCATGGCCGAGCCTTATCAAACGTGTTTGAAAAAAAATGAAAAAAGCAAACACGTAGCAACAAAATATATGTGTTTTATGTGTCTGGTGCATATGGGCATCGTCGGGAAAATCCTGACTTTGAACATTGTTTGTGAGCTGCAAAAGTACAGACCAGCCTGTGCATTCACACAGACTGTTCAGCACCTTTGTTATCCGCTCGTACCAAGTGCCAAAATTTAACCGTCTACCGAGCCTTTGTCGGACAGAATGGATTGAGTCTTTCTTTGTCGGGAGGCCCTAAGAGACGAGGCAAATCATTAGTAAAGTAAACATTTTACAGGCATTACTCATAAGGAGGACATTAATAAATCCTTGATTATGGTTATCATAATTAGAAGTTTTATTATAGGATACTACCAGAAACAGACTTGGATCACAGTAAAACATGAGCCCCCCCCCCCCCCCAGGGGGGTCTGTGCTCCCTTGATCCCTGAAAATAATGCATTCATCTCCCCGTCTCCCTGCAAATAATTTCCTTGTCTCCCTAAAAGTATTTGCCTTCGCTCCCCAAATCCCTAAAATTAGTTCAGCTTCTCCCCAAATCCCCAAAAATATAAGCCAATTCTCCCTAAAATGTATTTATCTTTCCGTTGGGTAAAATCACATACTTAAAAACTATGAAGCTATATAAGAGCGCATGGCGTAATGATCACTTAGACGGCGCGCATGGTATTGCCGTACAAAACGTAACGTCGAATTGTAACGTCGCGACGCTAAATTCTTTTTTCTTCTCTTTAGTTAGGCGCATTGCTTCTGGAGAGACTTTCATTCGCTGGTAAAATATATGAAAATCGTTTTCTAGCTTTCAAACATCAATAAATTCGATTTTATACACGTCAGAATATATAAGTATTTCCAACGTAGTATACACGCATACACAAGAGAACTGAAAACGGCAGCTTATTCCTAATTGCCTCGTTTGACGTCTCTATGTTAACGTCATTTTTTCCGCCGGTAACAAAATTTAAGACTGAGGTAAACGTTCACATTTTCTTTATTTTTCGGCCGATAAACTTCATAGACCGCATTTATAATTAAGCAAGCAAAATACATTGTGGAGAAATAATTTGCTAGTCAACGTTAAAGCTATGCTTAAATTTCAAGAGTATGTGTATTTATTTTAATGAAAATTGTGTTTTGGTAACAAATTTTAAGACTGGGTGTTTTCTTGAACATTTTTAAATGGAAAGCGGCAATGCAAATATTTTTCGATTATCTTTCACAACGGAAAAAGTACATTTCAAAATAACAAATATTTTGTCAATAAAACGCCATCAAGATTACATAATCACTTACCGAAGAGACCATGCCTGTATTTTTCGCGCGTTTTTTGTTACGAGTTACAGATTTTATTTTACAAAACTTAACTTTCTGAGACGCCGTTGTAGAGAAATAAACAACAAACTGGATATGCCGTCGAACGGTGACGTTTCAACTTTGACGAAGACTAAAGTCCGTAAAAATTGAGGTCAAAATGGCGTTGCTACACACATTTGCGCAAGCCTACTACAGCGGTATTGTTACAGAGTTACAGACGTTTTACCCCCAAATTTCGAGTTCTTGAGCTCTCCTTTAACTGTTTTGATAAATAAAAACTAAGAATCAATAAACTCTCAACAAGGCGAACGTACACCCCTAGTATCCAAACAAAAAAAAATGACCAGAACATTAAAAATCGGTCCCTGTAAACAGAAAAAAATACCAAACCACGTTTTGTACGCCAATACTGTGCGCGACGTCTTAATATTTTGTCTTATACATGTAAAGACAGGTATTTGCCATGGAATACATCACATATAAAAGCCAAGGAATGCATGACATATAACTAATTTCAATGACACTTAAGTGAAAGCATTTAACTATAAAAAGTCTTTTCTACAATTGCTATCAGTGCCAATAGACTTGTTTAATTTCAGTTAAATCAAGTAAGTATAGGTGTTGTGCTGTAAAAATCAGCGCAAAGGGATTCGTATTTAAATAATAAATTAAATTAATATCTCTATGTAAAAACAGCTTAAAAATGAAGCATACGAAATTGAAATTAGACAGACAATCGGACGGACGGGCATACATGCATGTACCAACAGACAACAGGTGATATAATGAATATTAGTTCGTATCATTTCATCTAATCCGGTCAACTTAACATATTTGCTTATCAAACACTCTTATAGATAGAATTTATTGCCAGACCACATATATCTATTATTGAACAGAGGGTGCAATCTAAATGCGCGTAATCTTACATCGTTAATTTCTATCTTCTGTTTGATTAGGATCTCTTAGGGATGTATTACAAGGTTTTGCGTTATATTATCAAGTGACAGATAGCGGGCATTTAAAAAAGAACGTACACTTTTGTATATTTCGTCTCAAAAGCATTTCTTAAATTATAAAATATGCCATTTTAAGTACAGGTTTTGAAAACTAGAGAATGTAAGCGTTATTCAGATATCAAACTCGATGATCACCGTCTATCATCGAAACCGGAAATAGCGTACCACTGAATCGAAAGTAGAGCAAAACGGCATGGCGAGCGGTGAGTTTTTACCTTTATTTACGCTTTATTATTTGCTCCCGGGCAACCAGTCAAATCAAGGTTCATTGCCAAGGGATTCATTTCAATTTTGTGTATCTTTATTGTATTCTGTGTATCTCCATAGCTTTGTTTACACAAATTTTTCGCTGCTTGGTACTGGCTGAAAAGTGCTCTTGTCGTAAAAACAGCCTTGAACTAACGAATACATGGTTTATCTTCGGGTAAGAAGTTAATTCCCTATTTACATATTCAATTTGCTCCATCTCAGTTTTATCTCTGGTCTTGGTTTGATTATTTTAAATTGGAATCTATTGAAACAAAAAAATCTGTGGTATACGGCGAATAGTTGTTGATGGCAAAACTCGTGTACTGCGATTAGTTAAAATCGTGTACCGCGAATAGTGACAACGTTTTATGGGATTGACGCTTATTTCATGACTGACACTAGAAAAATAAATGAAACATTGTTTTTTAGCATTGAGGTTCATTTCAATTAATAATTTAACCATGAGGATAAAACGAGGAGCACAGCTGCTTAGTGCTTAGTGGTAGAGTGCTTGACTCTAGATCGAGGCGTTGCAGGCTGGAGCCTCACCTGAGGCACTGTGTTGTTTTCCTGAGCAAGACACTTATCCTCTGCCTAGTACTGGTGTAACCCAAGAAGACCCTTCTCTGCATTACTGACAAGTTGTTGACTGGGGCCTAAAGAAAAAATACCCCCAGCACACAAGGCTAAATGGGTCACATGTGGGCTCTATCTGAGCATATTGCCCATGTGGGTGCCACATGGGAATTTTAGCCCATGTAAAACCCACATATGGCACATATAATTGTTTACACTCTCATAACTAAAACCACTGCTGCTTGAGCCTTTGGGTGATCCAAATAATAAAACCACAACCCTTTCCCCCATCCCCTTCCCATCCGCCCAGTATTGGTTACTGTCAGAGAGACTGACTAGAAATTTGATATTTCACCTGTAGCCAGGTTAGCCATGATACTTAACAAAAAGCGGACAACAAAGGGGCTGATCAGACTAAGTTCATCGACAGTTATTGTTGTCATTCTTTTGTGCCTTTGTTTGTTTGTTTTATGAGTTTTTTGTTCTAACAAGAAGTGTTTGTTATTTTAAAATCAATCAATTTGTTAATTGTTTGTTTCACTTTCGCTTTGCATACACAGTAAACAACCAAGGTCATGTAGGGACGGTCAGTTACCTTAATGGTGTGAGTGTACCAAATAAATCTAAAACATTCAGACATATGATAAAATGCTTAAACATAAAGCACTAATGTGTCGATATGGCCATCAGCGTAGATCATAAATCTTCTACTTTGTATTGCATGATCTTTTCAGATGCATGTACCTGGAAACTTATGATATTAAGATGCTGCGGTTGTAAATTAAAGCTTTTGCTTTTTAGTTCTAATGTATCATCCTCTGGAGAAAATCATATGTAGGTGTATTGTCCGCAATAAAGATGAGGACCGGTGAATAAAAATACTTGTATCGTATAATACATGCAACAAGATTTTAATACTATTTTTAAACTTTTGACTTATCTTTCTATACTAGTGACTCCTAAATGCATTCTTTGGCAAAAAGTGAAGACCCAGATGAAATGCCACATAATCCAGCATTTCATCAGGGTCTACATTGTTTGCTATGACAAAAACGATCTTCAGGGAAAGAAATACGTTTTATGTGGAAATTATAACCAGTGACCCCTAGGTATATGAAATGGAACCTCCCAAGTTTATTGCATCAAACCAAAAGAATCCATTATGAAAGAAAGGGTTTAACCAAATCCTTAACTGTATCAGTATTACATTTGAAGCAGGTAGAAGCGTTAAACTTCAGAAATCAACGAAAATATCTTAAATGGGTGCCACAATCAAAGGTGAATGAGTAAAAGACGCAACACCATTGAAACTCATTATTTAAGCAATTGCAAAGCACATCGACAACTAAATAACTTGATGATCTTCTTTCGCCATTATAAAGCATGTTACAAAGCTTCAAAATACTGTGGACTAGAAGCAAGTATACGTTTGCCTGTAGCATCTACACAAGTCTCTTTAACACATCAAGGGAACATCTCTGTTACGTTTTCTTTAAGATACGTAAAATTTGAACCGACGTTTTAAAACTCCTTACATGCTCAACTAAACCGAGCATGAAATTTTAAATGCTCTTAAAATCTAAAATGCTGGAAAAATAAAAACATCTTGCTTTCAAACCTCACAAATATTGTATTTCTCATGCTAACAAATGTTAAAGTGCCAACAAATGTTTATTGCAATTTAGCATTTATGATCATGATCAATTCATACTAAGTTATGTTGAGCATGAAAAACGTTTTATAACTTCTTGGTCGGGTTGTTTTCTGTCTGTAGTGAATGCAATCAAAGATCGAAATCTACTGTAAATGTATTCATCGACCATAATCCTGATTATTAATTATGGCATCGAGTCTAGACGTTCCCTGATTCCAAGTCTTTTCTCTCTCAAAATCTTGCTTTGGTCGCAGTTAAAATATCCCCTAATAGGCGCTTCTTCATGCGCAGCCTCATCCTGTTCTGTAATCGTGGTAAGCTTTTTCTTGGCAGATATTTTAGCCCTTTCTTTTGAATCAAACACAAACAAACAATTATTTGAGTATCAGCATTTTTAGGAATTTAACGAATGAATCCTGCAGGGCAAGTCAAAATTGTGGGGGACAAGTTACATTTGTCTTCAGGTTGCCCACTGGACAAATTGAGTTCTCTGGCATATTTCTAACACTGTTAGTGGAGCAAAGCCCCCCAACCCCAGCCACCCCTCCTCTGGAAAGCTTTAATTTTTAACTGGAAAGTGTCTCCAGAATAGACCCACACAATTAGACCCTGTGTCTAGGGGTATGGTATCATATCTCTAGACAATGACTCTAGGGTATCCATAGACAGTTCACTTAGGATTGGCTATAGGTACGGACTTTTGTATTATCAGCTATTTTACCATTTGAGATATTTAATCGAACAAAAACTCTGATCGCCATCTTCGACACGGTAAATCTTTAAGTTTAACAAAAGGTATAAGATACTTAAAGGACAGGACTTTTATTTTTTGTTAATGATTTCATCTCATTTCTTTTATTTTATTGTTTTATTTCCATTTTATTAATAATAAACAAACCCTGAAGCTTCTCATCTTCTATCAAAGGACACAACCCAATTATCTACTCATTAAGCAGTGTCAAATAATTATAAGTATGCAAATTCAAAGTAAATATATATTACCCTGCCACTTTTGAGGCCTGAAAGTGTTATCCGCTTTTTTACATCTGCTGCTACATTCAAATGTACTTCAGACTATATTTATATGAAAGCAATCACTTTGAACCCTGATCAGACTGCTCCTAAGGAATCAGTCTAATCTGGGACTGTATTGTTTGCAATATATGGTACCTATGAAAATAAGCACATGAAAGTGCAGACAAAAAATTGGCTAGTGGTAATTGTCAAAAATACGAAATAAATTCAATACGAAAAACTAACCACAAAAGTTCGCGTAGGTTGTACCCCTCGAGACAGACGCATACCTTTAATCTAGATGATAGACATGTGAATGGACAGACAGATGAACGGACAACAACTGCACCAGCTCATGCATAAGCCATGATCAGGCTATATCATGTTATTTATTGAATATTTTACATGTTAGAAATGAAGCCTATACCATGTGCTTCCATAATTTGACATTTTACCTACTTTTGGCAGACAGTCTGTTTTATCATTTAACTGATCACCTTTTGCACCAGTTCAATTATATGAAAATACCCCAAACTCGCAGTTTTACTTCAGAGTGGATAACAAACTCATACCTATTCGCAGTACATATTTTTCTTATGAATTTGCTATCTGCAGTACACATCCGCACCTATTCGCGGTACACAACGGGATTTAAATATCAGCCCATAATTGGCTTAATTTTTAGATTCTAGCTTAAACACATGTAAATACGGTCGTTTTCTATAATTTCACTTGCTTACCATTGGATAAATCGACAAAATCCACATACTATCCTCGAATAAAGTGAAAGTAAAAGTCAGAGTGAAGTGTGGTTTCGGTACCAGCTTCCGGATTGATGATCATTTCCAGCCTTCAAATTCGTTAATGAACAAACACAACTACTTACGGTACAAGCTTAATATATCCACTATTTATGCATTGCAAATGTTTGGTAAAACTTCAGCGATTTGATACTGAAATGTGCTATTTTTGAAGAGCACTCAGCCTTGTGTGTTGTTTACTTTCGATTCAGTGGTACGCTATTTCCGGTTTCGATGATAGACGGTGATGATAAAAGCTTGAAAATGTTTGGAAAAGTGATTTTGATGCATTAAATTTAGCTTCGTATTAAACGATCAGTTGAATGATAACTATGTTCGATCGAACACTTATTTATAACAAAGGCCATCAGAAGATTGTTTAACAAATTGAGCATTAAAGATTTGCTAGATTCTTAGGCATTTTAACAACAACAACAACAACAACTACTACTACTACTACTACTACTACGATCACAATGGCGACACTTTGATGGATAAGATGATAACATTGCTTAATACACAACAGCAACGATGTCGGCAATGATAATTAATGCTAACAACGACAACAACAAAAACAACAACAATAGCAACTACAACAGCAACTACAACTATGATCGCGATGGCGACATTTTCCTTGATAAGACGAGAAAAATGAATGCCATTATTTCTAGAGGCACAACAGCAACGACAGTAGCAATACTAATGCTAACAACAACATCAACAACAACAGCAACAACAGCATAAACAACAACACAACAACAACTATAATCGCGACGACGACATTATCGTTGATCAGACGATGATAGTGAATGATTTTACTGCTCTATGCAAAACAACAACAACAACAACAACAGCAATAACAGCAAAAAACAATAATAATAATAATAAATAATAATAATGAATCATGGGTTTGAAAAATACACATTTCTATTACAAAGGATGATGATTGGTATTTCGATGATGATGATGATGATGATGATGATGATGATGATGATGATGATGATGATGGGAATAAACATGGGAGCGCCATGATTTGCTTGTCTCCGCCCTTTTCTCAATTTAGAGATGAAAGGTGCATATCATTATTGTATGGGCCTATTTGATTGGTTATCCGCCTTGGAGTGAATGGGTGGAGAATTACCTTACTATTAGAGATTAGTTAGAGTTTAGACCTGAGCACGATCGGTACACCGTCGTGAAATACAAGTTTTGGATTTCCAAAAAGTAGTCTTAATTAATATCTGGAATACCAGTTGAACTTTGAAATTATTTGATAGAAGAAAATTATATTTGATTTGTTGAACTTTGTAAAATGCAAGTTTTGGATTTCCAAATAGATTGATATCAATAGCTGGGTCACCAGTCGAACACTTAAAGTTTATTAAAGAAGAAAAGCTAGATTTATTTTGATGAACGTTGTTATTATATGAAGGATATATTTATTTGTGGATTTCCATAAAGGATGTCAAATTGAGAACTGTCTTATTTATTTCTTGTACATGACAAAGAACCCAACACACATTTTAACATCAAAGTACCAGCTTTTCACTGCACGATAATATATCTGATAAGCATTTTTCGAAAAATCCTTTAAAAATGGCTAATTAGCTGAAAAGATAATAAAATAGCAGATGTGTAGGTGGCCCCATAATATTGTGTACAAACACTGTTGCTAGGGGGGCCCGGGGGCATGCTCCCCGGAAAATATTTTGACAAAAATGGTGTGATCTGGTGCAATCTGGAGCGTCCAAAAGTATGTTATTACCAACCTAAAAATCCACAAATTTAAGGAAAAAAATCAACAAGAAAACTTAATTGCCATATTTCTCTCTTAGACCAGTCCAGATGAGTATGTTAGTATGAAAATAAATACATTATAATTTACAAGGGGGGTCTGGGGGGCTTGCTCCCCAGAAGCAGAAGAAATTTTTAAAAAATAAAACAAAATGGAGGCTTTTCCTTATCCTTATTTTTTTTGCTTTTTGGCAAGGCTCCCAAAACCCCCAAAATAATGAGCTTGCTCCCTAGCTCCCCTAAAATAATTACCAGTGCTCCCAAGCTCCCTGAAAATAAAAAGCCATTCTCCCCAGATCCCCAAAACCCCTGGGGGCCCCAAACATAACATTACAAACATGACCGTGACATGTGATTTCCAACAATGTGGTATTTTGACAAGTGTAGACTCAGACGAGCCTTAGCAGCCTCCTTTTAAGCTTAGAAACTCCAAATGATGTTCGGTCAGTAGCTTAACAGTCATAGAATACTCAAGCGACTCGCAAAAGCTCTGATCAGACTGCGCGTATGCGCAGGCTGGTCTGAGCCTTTGCTGGTCGCCCATACCACATTGTTGGAAATCTCATGTCATGGCTCAAAATGAAATAAATAGAAAATACAGGAAGCTTATCTTAAAATTTGAACATTTTGGGATTCCAGAATATATGCACAGCCTAGCCATTGTCCTTGTTTAAATGTTTAGAGTGTGGCTGTTTATTAATGTTTTATACTGAAATTATAAATGGATCGGAGACTGCGCCAAATAACTGAATATGGACCGGGGGGCTTTCTCTCTCCCCACCCACTAGGTCATAGTGTTAAAATGCATGCACGGTAATCCGTGAGTTTATTTTAAAGCAACTGCATAAGTTTTAACTAGAACAACAGTTACACATCGGACAGCGTTAATAATATCGTCTAAAGTATTAACAAAAATCGTTAGAAACAGAGTTTTTGATTGCCATTTGCCCGACTGGCGACAAATAACAATCGAAAATACTTATTCTAGCGATTTTTGGTCCGCGTTCGTCGAAAGTTAAGAGCGTTTTTCATTGCCGTCCGGTGTGAGTTATTCGATGGAGAATCAATGCGTTGATTTATGACCGATTGCTAACCCATAGTAGGTTCTCGCAATTGAACCCGACAAGCTTATCATGCGCGGATCCAGGAATTTTCGTCGGGGGGGGGGGGGGGGGGGTCCAGGTCAGTCTGACAAAAAAAGCTTTGACGACGTTTTTTTCGTTTTTTTTTTTTTTTTTTTTTTTTTTTTTTTTTTTTTTAGTCCTCAGCTTATTTTACAGAAGTCAAATGGTCAATTTCAAAGAAATCAATCATTTTTCAAGGTTCCAGAGGGGGTCCAACATTCCGGGGGGGTCCAACTTTTTCCAGGGGGGGGGGGGGTCCAATTGCTTATTCCCTATAGAAACCCATATTTCTTGTGATTTTCCAGGGGGGGTCCGGACCCCCTGTCCCCCCCCCCTCTGGATCCGCACTTGCTTATATCGGTGGTGATCTACCGGGTGTGATGAACTGTATACTTGTTACTGAACATGCCTTTTTCTAATGTGTCTGTGCATACCGGTAGTTAAATCATAGCTAAATATTCAATTTATTGTTTTATGGGATACTTGGATACATTTAAATTGATGTGTGTGTAATTGTGATAAGATTAAAATTGGCAGTTTAATTTCAATGGCTGAAAGTAATTTAGGTATGTCTACTTTTAATACCCCTACCTTCGTTGCACTCAGTTTTCGAAAAAGACAAAACAAATTACAAAACATCGGGAAATATGAAATTGGTATTGTAGGTTACTTGTAAAGTTACAGTTACTCTTCGTTTATGTACTCATTATTTCACTTTTTTTGAAAATGTATACATTCGTTGTAGTATGACACTTTTTTAAATTTGTCAGATACAGTCGCTCCTCACTTGTCATAATTTTACGATATCCTAGCTCTCACTTCGTGCCACATGCACGAATCCAGAGGGAAAACAGGGGGTCCGTACCCCCGATCCGGACTCCCTCTGAATATTACTATGGCTATAGGTTTTTAGCATACTGGTCCAGATCCGCTGATAAAAGGCAGTATTCAATGTTTGGCCACCATCGGGCCCTAAAGTGAACGCCATATTAATTTATCTTTATTGGCATGGTCTACAAGAGATGTTTCATGTTTATTTTTACGCATTTGAAATTGGCATTACACATTTATTTCTCAAAATATATTGTAATATTTCATTTGTAAACTTTAGTCGTACCTACAGAAATACGCACTTACCAAGAAACCCTCTCTTAAGGTTTAAAACAGTCTATAAAGTCGATTAATCAAATGTTAGCGTTAAATCTAATGTCTGAAATAATGTATCTTTAAATTGTTTCTACTGTTTTTCATAGAGAGATGAAGATTTTCGAGTTATCACTTATGAATAAATGATTTATGTGTTCCATTTAAAAACCAAGCATACCTGTTGGGTATTTACACTCTTTAGAAACAGCTTGAATATCAAATTATTTAGAGTTTACAGTTTCCATACAAATGTAAATTATACTGAAGCACAAAAGAATCGCCACATGCAAAAAGTTCAATAAATTACCCAGAAGAAAATAAAATTTAGCTAGCATGCCTGACAAACAATACTCGATAAATTTAAATAATCACGATGCTTTACCCAAGTTGCCGGGTCATGGTAAGCTCGTACAGCTCGTGTTTGTCAAACGCATGTCTAACCTGACAAAAAGCTATTGTGGCGTTTCTTTTGCCCGTCAGTATACATAAAAGTCAGCTTTATCGTCTTAGATAATGGACATACCTAAACGCTTTGTTTTCTACATTTCTCCCAGGACAGAATTTAATCATGGACTACCCATTTGGGCCCTTGTAGTTAATAACTTTTAATGCCCAATTGTCAAGTAAACCCAGGCTATTGGAATTGATAAATCTTTTAGGATATGAACGCGCTTTTTGGACTATTTGCGGGTCCTTTTTGTTATCTGTGTTTTGTGTATGCCTGTCATATACTCTTGTCTGTTCCTTCCAGCCTTTTAGCGACCTTGGAAAGGACTGACCTCTTAGCTCTCTTGTATGTTATTTTTCCCGTGCGTTTTATCGCTTTCCCATATGGTTTCTTGGGTCAAGTGTGGCATTTGAGTTATCGATTCCTGATCATTGCCTTCTTCTTTACTAAGATGAATATTTTAGTGAGTGTTATGTTGGCATAAAGCGTATGGTATACCATAAATGTCCCCAATATCTTTTACCATAAACACATGCTGCAATAGGTCATTACTCTGAATTGACCCGAGTAAACTTCATTCCATTATAAGTGATTGGTTTATAGAATTAAAGTCCAAATAACACTATTTCAGTCATGTCGGGACTCTTCCCAGAGAGAGGGGATGAGAAAGGAAGAATTGGTAAAAAGAAAAATCCCCACCCTTTGCCTCAAGCGAAGCGAATTTCATCCTGTGACAGATCCATTTTTCTGAAAACTGCAGCGAAATTCCCCACCATATCACCCATCTAATATAAGTGAGATAGGGAGTGCAGTGGCTCATGGTAGAGTACTTGACTCGAGACCGAAGGGCTGCGGGTTCGAGCCTCACCGGCGTCCCTGCGTTGTGGTCCTTGAGCAAGACACATTTATCCTATCTTAGTACTGGTTCGACCCAGGAAGACCCGTCCCTGTTTAACTGAAAAATTGTTGATGGGATGTAAAGAATTAAATAAAATAAATAAAAAATGTAAGTGAGATAGCTGAATGCAGAAGTGTATTTATGTTTATCCATTTTAAATTTAACTGTTCATAAAAATGGGTTGGGTAACCATGTACACAGCTATGTAGGCTACAACAGATTTTATGTATAGTTTTTTGGGGGGGAAACCGTGCTGCTGCTTTCTGAATATCATTTTCGGAACCAAGTAGTACAATGTAAATGATTGGGATTGACAAGTATATAGAAATAATCATACATTTTAAATGATGACCCAATAATGGCACATTTTATGAAGCATGCCGTCATTACTATACCAGGTAAGTAAAATCTGAACTAGAGCATTTTCTGGCTTATGGGATACTAAATGTTATTTTAGGCCTCCATGCTAACTACTGCAGAGAGTTCACTTCTTACAAAACTCAGCTGACCTTGGACTTAAACTAATTGCAAACTGATATCCACAACTTATTTTTGTTCCATTTTTCCTTCCAGTGAATGACTTGTCGTCTTAAATGCCAAGTCTCCTTACCCGTTTAATTGATTGATCCCAAAGACTGGTCATTGCCGCTTTGTCTAGATTTGTGACGCTAGAATTGTCACAATACCCAATCAATGCGTCGCAAAACCTCAGTAAACAGATTTACTAATGGACTCGGAGAAACAAATTAAATCGTGATAAGTCAACAAAGCCGCCTTTTGACACATGCAAACGGTGACCTTTTCAAAAATTCATTAGGTAATAATCCTTCTGAAAGATTAAAGCTTTCAGCATCTTTGTGAGTCTTTACAATCAGTTAGCCTATTAAGGCACCGCCGGACAGATCCAATCTTAGGAGAAGCGAAATCCATTACGGAAAAAACAGTAGGTGCGTTTCCGTTTTATGACGGATCACCCTTGCCTTATATAGCAGTTTTTTTCATTGATGCTCAGCAATATGGTAATATGGCATCAATTTTGTTATTTTTAAACTTAACCATTTCTCTGCTGAACAAAGTGAAAAAGTACATTGACGGTAAATGAACTCTTGCAGACTGGGTAGCTTAAGGATTCTACATATACATGTCGTCACCTTGCATGACTTAAAGGAGACCAGCGTGTATTCGCGCCAGCTAGCCCCTTGCCTCTCGATTCACGCCGCTTGATTAAGAGTATAAAACGGGGTTCATCAGCCAGACAAGGTATAAAGTGCAAGCGCAAAAGTGCTGACATTTAGTTTTAGACCAGTACGACGACCTGCCATTGTGTCTTTCTTATGTTCTCTAACATGTAAACGACTGAGGCCAGTCTCACACCGGATAGACGGCAATCGAAAACATTAATTCTGTCGACGAACGTATATAAAAACTTAAATAGTTAGAAACAGAGTTTTCGATTGCCATTTGTCGCACAGAAAAACAAAGGCCCCGCTGATCACTCAAAAGTGCAAATAGCAGAAGGAAAGGCCCAGACCCAAAAACTAGTTTGTCCAGTAGCTTTTCAGTAGCATATCTGCACTCAAATTTCCAAAGACACTCATCACCTATTACTGTAATCTGTATGGATTATTTTGTCAACAGATAACTGGTACTGATACTGTATAAACAAAGTGTCCGGCGTAAACAATTATGTTTGAAATTGTGCTTTCAAAGACGTTTTGAAACTTTTTAAGGAGGGTTTAGTACGGATTGACTGTGGTAGTGCGTTCCACAATTTTAAGGCAGAGTATGAGAAAGAGCGGTCATATAACGCAATACGTGATCTAGGTACGGAGAGGAGTCCATTTTCAGATGACCTCAAAGAACGAGTATTGGTTTCGGACACCGGTTTAAATGCGCTTAAACCACCACAAATTGTATGGAAACCGAAAGGTACCTGCACGAAACCAGCCCTATCACTCACTTTCAGTCTGTAGATCAATATTACACACTATTTAAAATCAAAAGGGGACACTTCAACTAAGCAAAATCTCTTGGCAAACAGGAAATAGAAAACAGCTGACAACTGCAGCCAACTGCAGCCAACGCAGTGTCCTACACCTCAAGCAGGGCTATATGATATTACCTTAGTTTTGCATTTTATTCCATCTTGTAGAAACACCCATCCTACAAGTCAAGTCTCTTTAGCTGAAATTTGTTCAGATATCATGATTTTAAACCCAAACATGATATTTTGGACCCATATACAATTATATCTTAAAATTCGCCCACTCCCAAATTCGAAACTATCCCATATTTCACTTTCTCAGCGAGTCATAACAAGAAAAAAGGCTGATACAAATCTCGGCGAAATGTATAACCACAACTGCAATGTATTACCAATGATGCTCGCATTTTCGTCAGTCTAGGCGCAGTCAAGAGCAGTACAAGCGGATTTTATTAATAAAAAAAATGTTGCTTCTAAGATCAACGTTCACCAAGCGTCGTGCACATTACGGTCAGTTGAATGGAAGGAAATATTCACTATAGTGTTTCCAGGTTATGAGTGACCCCCGTTTTTCTTTTTTTAAACAGCTTTAAATTGAACTAAGAAGAGCGGCACTTAGCATGTGGATTTAAATGCACACTGCGTAACTAAAACTTATTTTTGGGAGACGCCCTTATTTGTAACTGAAGCCCCAGTCCCTTGTACAAAAGAATAACTTAGTTGTTTTTCCCTGTGAATATACCTATGTGTACCCCAATAGATACACGTGGTATATTTGCATTGCTATGATGATATGTACTAGCCTACAGGACTATCTATATCCGATGTTTCAACTAAAATCTATTCAGCAAACCTCACTTGACCTCTTTTGACACACACACGCACGCAATTGTAAAAGTCTATAGGGGTCCTAGACCATGCTGTATGGAAAGCAGGCAAATATAAGGCTTAAGCATGAAACATGCATGTACATGTAGCACCTTCCATTTCATTTCATTGACTTGTTTTGCCTAAAAGGTAATTTGTCATGATTTTATCGTCTGCTGATATTTTTTTTCAAAAACAGTTTGTTTCTTGTTGTTGCTTTTTCTAAAATGGTCTTTCGGGAATATCAGTAGAGTGTGAAGCAGTTTGGATCTAGATCATGCCCGACGTTTGTCGGGCCTGATCTGTGTCCAAATTGTTTGCAAAGGTAATCAGCAGACGACACTAGTAAGTAAAGAGTTTATGACGACAATTCAAGTTTAGAGAGTTGACGAGAAAAAGCGAATTAGGGATATACATTAAACTTAAAGAGCATTATTTAAGGTTCAGACAATACTGTTACTTGGTTTTTTTAACACAGGCCATTTCAATGCATCGCCTTTAGATGTACAGTGAAGTTTATGAGTCAGTATAAGCAGTGAAGCATAGATTAATGCACGAAGATTAGGCCAGTTAAGCAATTTTAGCGTGAAGTTGCGATTGTTTTTTTTTTATCAGTTTAAACACGTGTTTTGGGTGCTCAAAAGAACCATATCAGCGAGACGGTTGTTTTGAGTACACACAACATATTTTTTTGGTTGAGAAATAGGAAAAATAATTCTCTGTTACGCACTCTTATCTGTGGGACTGACGAATTACCTCCACTGACCTGTATAAGCAATGTTTTATTTATATCGCTAGGTTCACTTGGGGACTAATTCAAAGTAGAGCAGCAAAAACACACCAAAATTCCATCTAATCCCAGCCTATACAAAAATCATATTTATGTGGAAAAAATGAATTCAATTACGCGGTATATATCTAATTCATTTCTCTAATTAATTTTTTCAATTAAAATCACCATTTAAGAATAATTAGCAAACAACGGGGGTCACTTAAGTCCTGGAAACACATTAGTAAGGAAATACTTGTAAGTAATTGTATGGTCTGTGCGTCTGTACGGGAAGATAATCCATGAGCTATAGCGAGTAGATTATCGCCTGTAAAGACGCTAAAGCATACAATAACGT
Source organism: Loripinus fragilis (assembly GCA_964019695.1). Classification (NCBI taxonomy): domain Eukaryota; kingdom Metazoa; phylum Mollusca; class Bivalvia; order Lucinida; family Lucinidae; genus Loripinus; species Loripinus fragilis. The sequence goes on from OZ026523.1 coordinate 69,552,097, forward strand.
GCTTATTGCACCAGCATGCATTTGCAATTTGTGCTTTGTGAGATATTTGAAGTTAAACATTGGAATATCAGTGAAAGGAGTAACAAATGTAATCACAGTGTGTTTTACAGATTTTGTTGTGGTGTCTTTATGATGGTATCTTACGAAAATGGTATAACAACGAAGTAAACAGCTAGAATGTGGAATGGTTACAGAAATAACACTAAACGGCGGTCAACAGTCGGCGGCCCTCCGAAGTTTAAAGTAGTTCTTATTGGCGAGAGTGGGGTTGGGAAGTCCTCCTTGTTCATGAGACTTAAAGATGATGTGTTCGGGCCAGGGATACAACCAACTGTGGGTATTGAAAGCTGCTCCAGATTTGTAGATGTAGATGGCGATAAAATAGTGGTAATTATTTCTAGTGGTTCATTTGTCATTTGTGCGTTATGGATTGAGCATGCTCGAACATAGGCGTGGCTACCACTACGCAGAATTTTACGCTTGTACGTGATAAAAATTGAACACATTCAGTGTAAATCAATCAAAGCGTCTTATGGGGAAGTAGTGTTTTCGCATACCGTAAGGGATTTCTTTTAAAGGAAAGAAATTTGCTCCCCAGGAGCAAATTCTTTCCTTTAAGAGCAGTCCCCATTCTGAAAACGGGAGGCTATAGAGGAGAATCAGTGTTCGTTTCAGTAGCCCCCCCCCCCCACCTTGATGTCCGTAGCTATTGCAACGTTCTGACTACCCCTTGTCGATTGCCTTGTGTTGGGTTTGAGAAAAAGCATTGTTCGACCCTTGCAGTCATTTATGACCAACCTTGAGCCATTCAAAAGCATGACCCAACATATATTGGCAATGCAATACATTTTGTATCTAAGAATATAAACGAGCAGTTTAGGAGAAAAGATCAACATTTGTTTAATAATAGAACTATAGTCGACTGTAGTTAATCGTGGTAACCACAAATCCTACAAAATGTAAATCATAATGAGAGTTCCAACAATGTGGTATGTGTGACCAGCAAAGGCTCAAACAGTTTGGATAATGATAGGCCAGATGTTTTGTCGAGCCTTGTCTGGGTCTAAACTGTTTGTAAATGTTATCAACACACAACACTAAATTTAGTAGGCAAAGAGAATGTCGTAGCACAAGAGCAATCGTATGAATTTGAATGGACCAGGGAAAGGGTGACATTAAGTCTTTTATTGAGTTATATAATAAACTTCAGGCAAGCCATGGCACTTGTGGATGAGCTCTCTAATCTTGGTATTCTTCATCGTTTTCAAAATTAAATCCTTACATGTACGTAGCCACTGCCCGATATTGACCATCTCGAAACGTCTTTGAAAAGAGCTCTGATGAAAATATGTTAAACTTTTACCACGAAAACAAGGATATATCCCGTTTTGAGAACAGTGTAGATCCAGATCTGCTGGCTTCTAAGAAGCCAGCTGATCAGGATCTACACTGTTTTACATTCTGTTTGTACGTAAATGGTTAGCGCTGAAACCGGCAATTGGTTAAACTCTGTGGTTGAGTGTGGAGGGGTGGGGTGGGGGTGTAGTACATGAAATACCCAGCATGATAAGAATTAACCTTATGTAGTTACAGGTTTGGGATACTGCAGGGGTTGAAAGATATAAAACATTGACCCGCAACTATTATAGAAACACACATGCTACTTTCCTAGTCTACAGTGTGGAAAATCCTAGTACACTTCACTACCTCTCAAAGTGGGTTCAGGACATCCATGACTCGGCGCCAGATGGTAGGTTTACTTGGGATTCGAACCCATTTTATCATTTGTTATATTCATATAGTTTTATGATTCCAATTCAATGTTTTTATCGTTTTTCGCAGATTTTGATTGGTCCGTTGGCAAAATTAAATTGTTTTTACACTTCGATAAAACCCCATGCGCAGGAATATTTGATATCTGCCTTGATTTCACAGTGGTAGATTGTGTTGATAATAACGAACTGTACATAAATTATTTGTTGGAACTGGACCTTCTTGATTTCATTGTGCAAAGCTTTTGGGAAAATTCCATTGGTCTGAAAATGGCTACTCACTCTAGTTACCCATTCCATTATTTTTTTATAATTTCAGCTATGAGGTTTTTGGTAGGGAACAAAATGGATCTAGAGAAATTGGTTTCAGATGAGAGCGTCGAAGACTTTGCTTCTGCTCATGAGTGTGACAGTGCATTCTTTGTTTCAGCAAAGACAGGTAATATTTGGACCAAACACATGCGATTTTTGAACGTCTATCACATTAGCGCAAAAGCCTCCACTCAACGTCCAGGTAGATGCGGGACTTTGTCCTACGTCTTCATCTTGTATGCAAGCAGCGAAGGCTCTGGTGGGTCTTTGCATTTGCAAGGCTCGCTGGAGCTGTCGTTATTCAACAATGCGATAAGTACCAAATCTCATTCGCTGGCATATTTATAGAAATGCTATATATCTCACCTCAGAATATATTAATACGCACAGAGTAAATGTTGAGGAGCATAGGGTAATGTTTAAACTTATAAGATATATGCTGAATTTGTCTTTTAGAAATGCACCCGAAATATGTAAAGTCGTTTCAATGTAAATTGTAGTCGGACTTAATCCTCTACTCCATAACGCATTTTGACGCCTTTGAAACATCATGCGTTTGAAAATATTATGGAAAATGGAGCGTTTGCTTTTTTGGAGAAAGTACTCCATTTTCCATAATATTTTCAAAAGTATTCAAAATTTAACGTTTATTTTCTTTCTTGATTTTTTTTCAATGTTGTCTAAAAATAGAACATGATGCCATGACCTAAAATAGCCTGTGGAGTAAAGGGTTAAATGCCTATATTTGTGATTACAGGTGGTTGTTAAGCTTAATCTAATAAGAGATTGTCTGCAGTCTAATCGAGTACATCAGAATGGCTTATTAGACTGTCAGGGGGCCTATAGTGGGAATTTAGTTATCACTTATATATCTAGTACCTCTGAAAAGAGCAAAACCCTTCAAGAGTATGCAGAGAGTTCATAATCCTCTTATTTTGGGCGAGTTTGGGACATAAATTAATCAGCAGTGGTATAGGTCTTTAACGGCCAATATTTCTGATTGCCTTCGTTCACATAGACAGTCAAAGCTGAAGAAAACAAATAGTTGGGTCATGTTGGGTTCAGCCAAAGTCAAGTAGCGGACACCTACTCCCGAACAAAGTCTTAGGTCAGGGGCGTCATTGAGACTGTGGCTTGGCCTACTGCAGAAACCATATCAATAAACCGTGATTGGGTTTATAAATGGAAACTAAGACTTTCGTATAGTGCCCATTTACAAACTACTCTTTTATTTAAAGCGTTTGGTTATATTTAAGCATAAATCAGGAAAAAAAGGCCTTCTCATGATAACCTTGAATTCATGGACCTAGAATACTGGCTCTAATATGATATGATGAAAGATAAATAGAACATCATCTTATAAAGTGGTCTAACAATAGTAATGAATGTTATTATCTTGAGCGTGTGGCAATGGGTGTTGATGGTAGCCCACCACACTTAAATATTTTACGAGATATTACATTTTGCAGCTTAATTTGGTCGATGAAAAGAATAAGTACAAATTAATTTTTTAGACCCAAATTAACATTTTTTATACTTATGGTTTCTGCGATTTGATATGAAACAATGAGCTTGGGAATGTTCATTGTACATATAAAAACGCCACAGATCAGAACATTCAAATCAGAGGGTCATAAGGCAGAATAGCATTTAGCTTATCGTGTACGCTCTTTAAATCTTGTATAAATAGATAAATAAAATATACATCAATGCTAATTTCATTCTCTGGAGATTTTTTATCTAGGCAAATACTGCAGAACCAGATGAAATGCCGCATTATGCGGCATTTCATCTGGTTCTGCAGTGTTTGTCAAGTTTCCCGAATACAAATGGTTAATAATTGGCACTGTCTTCAATATTGAGAAACGACTTTCTCTGTCCATTCATGCTGCCATCAAAGGTCAATATATTCAGACACTTTATATTCGCTCTGTACCCATAATCGGACATGGCTCAGCCTAGTAAATCTTGTCAACGGTTTTTATCTACTTTGTTATAATGTATGTTGTCATACAACAATAAGATTGGATTACTTTAAAGTTCTTATCGAGTGTGCGCGTGATGCGCATGAAAAAGTAGTCAAATCATCAGTATTTTTGAAAGGTCAAGACTTAATAGTTGGTAAATAAATGTCAATTGGATTTTTGGTGTCCGGCAAATCACAAGACGCGATTATACAGCTATACTATGGCAATATGAGTTTAATGCATCGAGACAGGGCATGGCCCTTGGGTCTTTGTTAAATGCACTTAGCATAAGATTAGTTTGACCTGTCTGGACGCCTGTGTTTGCCAGGCAAATTTTTAAACCAGTATGTTCAGCTACATACCACAATCACACACTGCAGGCCAACCCACAGCACCGTGAGGAAGAGCCACAGAACATTAACAGTCACAAAACATCAGGAAGACAATTAAAGCAAAGCAACCAGCTCTGTCTTCCTCGTCAATAATATGATTGCAAAACTAGAAAAGACACAAAGTAATGCATACCAAAACAAAGACTAAACACAGAGCCCCAACACACAACGGGAGGTACATGAAACAATGAATCAACAACAATAGAACCACAGCCTTAGAAGGGACAGCAGCCTAAGCCTTAAATGCCTTTTCTGGCGTCAAATCTTCGCCCTAAATTATGTTGTTTAGCTCACATGGAGGCTTCCAATGTAGAACAATGAATCATCACAGAGAAACAATCTAATCAAATTATCATACTGACAATGGTCTTTGTAAGACCGAAACGCGTCTACTTCTAATAAATTATGTTCCACTAACCATTGATTATTGTTGGTTTTGTTTTCTCCTTACTCTCCTTTTTATTATCTACTATGATGAAACAAAGAAAAGGGCTCATGACTCACAGACAGTCAGAGCTAAAGAAAACCTCATGTTGAGCTACGTTGGGCCCAGCCAAAGCAAGGCATCATGTTCCAACAGTTCAAGGTTGCAAAGTACTTTTGGCTTCCAGAATTTCAATCTGGTCTCTTGGGAAAGGAAATCTATAAGCTATAAGCTTTCATTCCAATCATATAAGCACAGTTATTTTTGGCCTTATTTGGACAGACCTTTGATCTGAAAGTAAGACCATACGATATAAAAATGCGACCAGGTAACGGACATTGGGCATGTCAGACAGATCACTGTCATTCATGGTCAATTTAGACTGGTCTACAGTAAATTGGGTATAACAGCATAAGTACACTTAAATAGTGCAAAACAACTTCATTTTCAGTGAGGTTTTGTTACTTATAGCATTTTAGACAAATGCACAGACTCGCTAGCCAGAGCCTTTGCTGCTCATATACACACAGCATCGAAAAGACATTAGACCCTGCTGGATATGTCAGCGTGGGCATTTAACCCTTTTTATTCTGATGGATTTTCCCATATATCTTGATACATTCAGTATGCGTCTGTCCACTGTGTACTTAAAGAGGTATCTAGTAGACAATGAGCACAGTGGCTCAGTGGTAGAGTATTTGACTCTAGACCTAGGGGCTGCGGGTTCAAGCCTCACCGGCATCACTGTGTTGTGTCCTTGAGCAAGACACATTTATCCTTGCTTAGTACTGGTTCAACCCAGGAAGACCTGTTCCAAAATAACTGATAAATTGTTGACTTGGACATAAAGAATCAAATCAAAAGCATCAGGGAGAATTTTCTAAACTATGATGCATATCTGTCCCTGAAGATTGTGTTAATCTAAGCACACAGTGCAGACCCTGATGAAATGCAGCATTATGCTGCATTTCATCTGGATCTTCAATGTTTGCCAAAGTACCCATTTAAGGGTTTCAAGTATACAAGGGGTTAAAGGGAGACATTTGGGCATTTGCAATAAGTACCAAAATCTCCAAGACTGGTCTTTTTTTTTTTAGGTCAAGGACTAGACAGTGTTCTAGTCAAGATAGGAGAGAAACTCATAGAAAGGTTCCAGGTGCCCTGGGTGGAGAATGAAATCATCAGCTTTGACAACACTATCAAAGTCAATGCAAACTCTAAGAGGCAGGACTCAAATTGTGCTTGTTAACACTTTACCAACTGTATAATTTTGCAAGCTATTCTATTGTCCATTGATTTTTTTAAATAATCTTTTAAAAAAATTCTTCAGGAATACCACCACTGTCCGACAGTTTGGATCCAGATCATTGCCGACTTTTTGTCAGCAATGATCTGGGTCCAAACTGTATGCTAAGGTTATCAGGAGACGACACTTGTAAACCAGAGTTAACTCTTCCCTGCCAGCAGACAGTGTTGGTCCGCCATCGAAACGTCATTCAAATAGCATTTGACCCATTTTTAGAAGTTTACTGGGTTCCTTGACTAATCTGATTAATATAATCTGTCAAAATTGATACAATCATGTTTGGTTAATGTTATATATAGAGGATATTCAAATATCTAACAAAAAACATTTGAATTTTCCTTTTATTATCTACAAATTTCACATAATCTTTTAAGGTAAAGAGAAGCGAATCCTACTTTACATTAGCTTTTGTTTTGATTTTCAAGTTGTAGCAGACAAATTTATAAAAGCTCTTTCTTTTATTAAGCGTCTAAGCGACTCTGACTTGTTTACATTTCCATAGAAATATAAAACACCAATAGTTGTTTCCCTTAGAAAAGAAAAAGATATGCCATAAAGAGTTGCTTCCCTTAGACCATATTGAGAAAATAGAATCTTACGGTTTCTCTCCTGTAGAAATATCAAATCTTGTATTTTCACTGCTGTGAAAATACAAGTTTTTATATTTTCACGGCTGTGAAATATATGCATTATATTTAATCAATTTGTCCTGTATTTCATTACATAGTAGATAATAAATATTGTTAGGGGCCAATGGTTTAAATATATAAAAAAATCTTGAAATTTCTGTGCCTGAATTATGTAGTGAAGTTTTCATGTTCAAGACGATTTATCAATGCATGCATTACAATTTCATGGGAGACAGTTAAATTACCAAAAGCATGCACTTTCAAAAAAAATCAGACCTTAAACTTGCAGAATGCAGCAAAATAGACATGATTTTGTGTTTAAATGGTCAGATGTCTTTAGATAAACTAAAAATAAATCAGAGAAGCTATTACAGCCACCTAACTCAGGATTCTGAGGCTGACTTTCTATGGAATAATCCTAAAAAAACATTAACTCATGCAATTGTATAAGGCCTTGTTTCTGATGAAACAAGCACAAGTGTGTTTTATTTTGCTTCTATGCCATTTATGAAACTTGTATCTATAAAACCTTGAGCTGTCTGAGCTGGGTCCACACTGTTTGCTCCTGACATATATTAGTCAATTATGATTGAAATGTATTCAGTAGACAAATTTAGAAGACAACATTTTCAGATGAGTTTTGAAAGTTAATGATTCGTTAGTTTAATTATATGGGCCTTATCGCAACAAAACCGGTCTTTGGTGGTTTGCAAACAACAAAGGCGCAGACAAGCCTGCGAATACGCGCAGTCTGATCAGCGCCTTTATTATTCGCATATTGGAAAGTATCACATCCAGACTTCCTTCGAGAGAAATTTCAATTTTCTAGCTAGTCTCTGAAGCTGAGGATACTGGTTTGAGTGTCACTTTGTCGGAAACCCTGAAGACAGGTTTTTACGAAGAGGCCCATATATGCACTGAGTATATGTATAGACAAATTGGCCCTTATTGACTAAAGTCCCAATCAGTCAGATTAGACCTGAATATGGCTTATCCGGTAGAGTGGCTAGATGGTGTATGATATAACAAGCTCAGCTGTTCCAGTACAAACTTTACAATTTGCTAGGTAAATGATCTATGCTTTTCTACAGAATGTGTCTAACCTTGAGATATAATCATTGAATAAAAGGTAGATTATTAGGGTAATAAGTAAAGATGGTCTCCAAATGATTGTCTTTCAAATCAAGATAAATTAGAAAACTAGATTTAAATGGAATACATCTTCACATAAGTTGAACGACTTTCTTCTGAATCCCATTTGTATGCTCATATTATATTTTATATCTTTCTTTATAATGTTTGTTATATTTGATGTACAAAAATTTAAAAAGTAAATATGTTTAAATCATTGACAAGATGGTTTGTATTAATTTCACAACACTTTTGTAAAATATTTGCAGCAGTTTTATTAACCCTTTGCCTGCTACAAAACAATACATATAATAGTGTTGTCTTCCAAAGTCGTCTGCTGTATAATATTGCTAAAACCACAGACTTTTTTCAGCATGCAGTATGGTTCCTGATCAGTCTGCTCCTACAGGAGCAGTCTAATCAGGGTCCATACTGTTTGTTACAAAATTGTTTAAAATGTACCAGCAGACGACACACAGGGTCGTCTTCTGTATCTTGTTGCTAATACCACAGAGTTATTTCAGCATACAGTATGGACCCTAATCAGTCTGCTCTTTTAGGAGCAGACTGATCAGGGTCGAATACTGTTTGATATAAAACTGTTTTAAAATTGACCAGCAGACGACACACAAATTCATCTGCCGTACCTTGTTGCAAATACCATTGACTTTTTTCAGCATACATTACAGATGCTCCTAGAGGATCAGTCTGATAAGGGTCCATACTGTTTGATACAAAGCTGTTTTAAAATGGACCAGCAGACAACACACAAAGTCATCTGCCATACCTTGTTGCAAACACTACAGACTTATTTCAGCATACATTACGAATGCTCCTAGAGGAGCAGACTGATCAGGGTCAATACTGTTTGCTCCAAAATTGTTTAAAATAGACCAGCAGATGACACACAACAGACCATATTTAGTCAAGATTCTCAGCCGAAGAGTTAAAAATCCGAGAAGCAATCTATGCAACTATCAAATGGGCAGCAATGCGACAAAACCTGTCTTCAGGGTTTCCGACAAAGTGAGACTCAAACCAGTCTCCTCAGCTACAGAGACTAGCTAGAAAATAGCTTGTAGCAAATTTAGATATGATACTTTCAAATATTAAACAAATAACAAAGGCTCTGATCAGTCTACGTGAATGTGCAGGCTGGTTTGCACCTTTGTTGTTCGCAAACTCCGAAGACAGGTTTTCTTGCGTCAAAGCCTAAATGATTGCTGACCTTGTTGAGATGTGTGAGAGCTCTTTGAATGCTAAGTATTTTTTCATGCTTTTGTTGTTGTCAGCTGACCTTCTTCAAAATTAACTTTCAGAAGCATCATCAGGCTGGTCTGAGCCTTTGCTGGTCACACATACCAAATTGTTGGAAATCTCATGTTGTGGCTCATATATCTAGATTGCCAACAGTGAATATTTTGACATATCATTATATGATATCCTCAGATGAATATTTTATCATAAGCTGAAGATAATTTCAAAAGATGGGAGTGTAATACTTCCTAAATTTCAGCATTTAGTATACAGTAAAACCTGTATAAAGCAGCCGCTCAGAAAAAGATTAAACAAAGATCTTTATGACAAATGGTCGAAAGTATTGCAGAATGCTCCCCTTGGTGCATTCTGCAATACTTTTGACCTGCATTAAGCAATAATCGGACTTGAAAACAAATTTTCTGTCTTCTAAAGAGTGGTCGTTTTACACAGGTTTTACTGTAAACAGTTCTTTTTTCTAAGAATTATGTTTTGAAGGTGTACAATGTATTTCTTATATCGGGATGTATGCAAAGGACAGGTTGCAACAAATGAATGCACTGGGAAATTCTCAAAACCATGCAGCTTTTGTTTAAGCCAGAAACCAATGAGCCTCAAACTATATGATTGGCGCAATTTGATAAACCCCCTTTATTCTCCCTCCCCACTTATTGTGTATATGGACCCATCTTATGCCAAGTTGGTAGCAGTTTTTTCTTAGAACAGTGCAAGTTAACATACGAGGGTCAGTCAAAAATAACTGAGAGTTGGTTAGTATCTTTTTACTGGGTCAGCAGTTTTGGCTGAAACTTTATACACATATAGAATGAACCTTCGGGCTTCATTCCATATCGTAGTTGAGGTTCTATCATCTTCAATGCGCTGTTGCTAGGCAACCGAAGACCGTCTCTCAGCGATGTGTGTTTGCGCTGAGGACACTTCTGACTAAGCAGCCATGAATTTAAAATAATTTCAAATCTAAAACAGTATAATAATGGACCTTTTATCTCTCCAAATGTATAAACAATGTGTTAGCAATGTTTTTAAGAAGTATAATTGATAGTAAATACAATACATGCATTGTTCGTTGCCTAGCAACCAAAATCGATAGAAATTCCAATTTTAACTAAAAGACCAGATTTTGTTGCTATGGCAACCCTTTATTCCAGGGAATATTCAAGATATACATTCAGATGTCAAAACCACTTACTAAATACAAAGAAATGGTCATATGGTATGATACTTAGTTGATAATATTGCCCTAAAATGAACCGTAACTGGTGAGTAGGGTATATTTTGGGGTAAATTTTTCAGAAAATATAGTTAATTTTCCTCTTATTTATGCGTTAAAATTCCAAAGCATAAATCTTAGTTGTTGCAATTCACAAAATGCATTCACACACTGTACAGTATTTGCAACAAATGCACAAGTTGATGTAACTTAAATTTTGTATAGTGTTTCCATGGCAACGCTATATTCCAGCGTGAACGCATGACGCTATTTCACATTCTTCGGTTGCTAAGCAACAACAATCTATACTTTGCATGGTCTTGTATATTGCATATTCTGGCGCAGGGCAGATCATTGCATGCATGTGTCAAATTTCACTAGTGTATGTTAGCCTACGTAAGAGATATGAATCAACTCTCGTTTATTTTTGACTGACCCTAGTATATATTTAATTTAAAGAATGTAATAAAAAGAGAAAATACTTCTAAGGAGTGTTTGTCTGAAAATGTTACCATACCGTCATGCTTTGTAGGCAAGGAAATGAGTAGGCTTTCCCCATTTAAATGCTCTTATTTCAATTACGATGCTGTCCGGTGAACTTGCGCACCTAAATATTGATAGGCGATTTGGATAACAATACAAGCCCGACCAGATCAAATAAAATATTGCCCTGTTGATTTGAACATTAAAAACCTATAAGTATCAAAAAATATTAAGAAAATATACAGTCTTTCTGGAATTCCAACATAAAAGCACTTGCCACCATGTTTTTCCCAGAGGTCAAATGTCTGATAGACTTGCACATTTGTATCATATGATGTCACAACGTGACTTTTCTTTAAAAATCTGATTCTTTATCTTCAACTTTTTCCAAGGGCATTTAGGATTTCCAGTTAAATGGTGCTGGTTTGGTGGGAAGAAAATGGGTCAATGGACGACTTAATGAATAATCAATTAGGATGACTTTATAATCTACCGGTAAGTTTAATGTCTAAATTTTTCTCTCGATACTATTCTGCATTTTTGGCAAATGAAAGGAAGTTATTTTGATTAAACTGTTCTCCCCTAAGGAATGTAAAAAAGCCCCGAAATACAAAAATGCGAGATGCACAAGTCCATCTGACGCGCAAGTTCATCGGACTCAACTGTATATATATTAAGTCACCATTTACCAACATACTGCTGTCCAAAATACAGACAAACTTGTATAATTTTTGTTTTAATTTTCTGTGGTAAATTTTTTATCAAGTCTTTTATGATAAATAGGCCCGTGCATGAGGTTTACATTCTTATCTCATCGGCAAGCATTGAAGGCTCAGGAAAATCTGGGTAAATGCGCAGACTCACCAGAACCTTTCCTACTCATCTACAGGAAATATTGATCTAGATGAGGCTCAGACCCTATTTTAGACCTCTAGTTTAGCTGTATATACCAGCATGGGCATTTATTAGAGGCATTTGTGCATATCATTATGACAATAAGCAAAAAATCCAAATGAGCCGTGACATGAGATTTCCTACAATGTATTATGTGCAACCAGCAAAGGCTCAGATCAGGCTGCGCATAGGCAGAGTGGATGAATAATAAAGAAAATAGTTTTCCAATACACACTCTTATCTCGAGGCCTGGTCGCTTGAATATTCTATGACTGTTAAGCTACTGACCGAACAGCATTTGGAGTTTCTAAGCTTAAAAGGAGGCTGCACAGGCTCGTCGGAGTCCATTCATGTCAAAATACCAGATGGTTGCAAATCTCATATCGCGGCTCAAATATTATTGATGAGTTTTTCAGAATAGCTCTTCCTCTGGCCTATAATAAATGTATCTACAGTGTGTCCAGGAAAAAATGAAACCCATTTTCAATTCAACTCTTCAACCGGTAAAAATCTTATATACCAGTTTTAAGGTACAACAGTAGACCACATTTGAGTAAAATTACAGCTTAAATGCTTTCTTAGATTTTGTTATATTGCATCGTTACTGAAGGCACACTGTTTTAATTTTCCCCCAGAAATTGGATTATGGATGAAATTGGGCTGTTATTTTACATAAATGTGGATAAATAATATACAGGTCAACCTCGCTATGTCAAACTTGTTTATCTCGAATATACAGCATATGTCTAAGTGATCATCCATTCCCGAACACTTCCCCTATATTGCTTTGCATTTCAAACTTGTTTATGTGGAACTCGGTTATCACGAAATCTCGGCTATATCGAAGTGGTTTTTCATGTCCGAAAATTAGTTTTCCGCTTCTTGACTGAAGTAAAAGAATTTCTAGCGATAAGGCGGGCTATTTCCCTAAATAAGACGTTCATTTTATTTTGTTGAAATAACGACTGGAGACACTAGGCATACTCAACAAATACATATAGACAAGCCGTCTATGTACCCTTGCCCGCTAGTTCGTATATTTAAAACGGGTTTTCCTTAATGCATGTAATATATCTACTTCGTTTTGAATTAGAATTTGTTTTGATCATCAACTGTGCTCCCTATTCAGTAACATGTGTGGGAAATAGACCGTTAAACTAAGGTAAATAATTGTCCTACATTTATCACGATAGAGTATATTATATACAGTTGATGTACAATAAAAACGACCATCTTGCAAAGTGGTCTTTTTTGTCAGATGATTAATGTCTTCTTTCACTTATACAACACCTTCCCCCCCCCCCTAGACCCAAGACGCCTTTTACACATTTTGTATATTTATATAATGACATTCAACTGTCCAAATGGCATCTTGGGTCTAGAGGGGAAAGCATCTAAAACAAACTGAAAGACACCAGTTTCATCTTTTCAATGACAAACATTACAATTTTAAGTATATTTCATACGCATGCGCAGAAGGAAAACTGCAAAGTTTGGGAAACGAAGGGCATTTATATATTCAATAATTTAGTACTTTTACTTTTTAAAAACCTATTATGGATTTATAAAAAATTCTGGTCTAAATGACACCCAGTATAAAGACGTAAAATGAGGGGTGGGGGTAGAAAGCGCAAGTTTTCAAGGCTTTGCAAATGCTGAATCGCTTTGAAACATATTATGATGCTAATTATACATGTTATACTACCCAAACAGATGAATTTTAAAATCATTAGGGCTATTTGAAAAATTAAGCTTTTGTAATCATGTCAACTAGGGAAAATATACGCCTTATCGCTTCTTTGTGTTGGTCAAAAAATTAAACAATATGAATGACAAACAAAGTAATTAACCTTCAGACATTGAACATTAGCCTTTATTCAGTCTAGTATAGTCCATTGTTGCAGGTAATGGCCAATTAGTTATAGCGTGGAAGCCGCCATTGTTCATTGATCAGCTGTTTGTGCATAAATAATTGCATCGATTGACCTTGACAATATATAACCACCCAGGTGTGCTTGATTGGAACTTCAGAAAATTAGCGGTGCCATTTAAATTTTAATTTTGTTGATGAGATATTTTGGACAGTCTTTACTTATAGGATTTGGCTTTGTTTTAATGTTGAAAAAAAAATCGGAAATTTGAATATCTAAAGCCTGTTTCACCATTTACCTATGCAATAATTTAAAATTAAAATAATAATTTAATCACCTTTTCCGCAATATTGTTAATCCCTGAGTCTCGCTAAGGCTGAGGCATCAGAGTGGTCCACAACGTAATTCAAATGGAAATAAAACAAACTAAAATGAATTTCTTATGTCTTCATTTCTATCAGGTTTTCACTAAGAACATGTACTGCAAAAGTATGTCTTGAAGAAATTGGATATTTACATCATACTTGGGTGACTTCACATTTTCCTTATGTCGAACTTTGGATAACTTGAAGTATTTTCTCCATTCCCTTGGACTTTGAGATAGCGAGGTTGACCTGTACCTAAAAACTGGTTATAAAACTATATTACCGGTTGAATAATTTTAGAGTCATAAGGAATTGAAAATGGGTTTCATTTTTCTGGGACAACCTGTAATTGAATTAATAACAAGAGAATATTTTTTTTATATTTCATTTATATCTATCTTTTGGTGGCTCTAAACAGTTCCCATCAGGATATTTTTCTCTAAACCGTGACACAACATCTGGGTCCACTAGCCTTACTCCTTCCAACTGGTTACCCAGTGTGATCCTGAAAAGGACAAGAAAGAGCTATTAGTATTATAGAGCTTTTGGGTCACTGTAAAGGTGGCAACTTTAATATTCATATCTGGGCATGGTTCAGCTATTTCATCTGCTCAAGAAGGGAATTCAGGTTCTATTTGTAAATTAGTAAAGAGCTAATAAGTTTGAGCCGCGCAAACATGCCCGCATCCTATGAAAATTATGACCATATACACTGAACACACATTTATTAACCCTTAAAGTTTCAATCTTATCTGCTTTTGTCGACTGCAGAAATGTTTATGAAGCCTCTTTGACAGTGTAGATCCAGATCAGACTGCTGCTTTAGTCTGATCTGGGTCCACACTGTTTGCCTCTATACTTATGGTAACCAATAATTAGACATTTTGGGATGCAGTTATTGTGCTGGTGTTTTAAGGGTTAAATAATATGTTTTGTGTCAGTACTGAGGTGTTATGGCCCAAGATGATACAGTTACTTTCGAATAAAATCACACTTCATTTTCAGCTTTTACCAATGTCCAAGGTAGATCAGTCCTAACTAAGCATTCATGAGGTGCTGTCTTTACAGTGACCGAATAGCTTTATAATATACTATTAGACTTCAAAACCCCAAAAGCACTAAAAAGAATATTTGATTTTAGCTCACTTGTTCACAACATGCTTTACCCTTACGTTATAGAGACACCTTTTAACGCTTTTGCAAACAGAGCAGACCCAGATCACCCAGATTTTGTAAGAGCTGCCTGATCAGGGTCTTCTCTGTTTTCTTATGGAAATATGATATATCTGATCCTACACTAGAGGACAAGACTGACAAGTATTTCTTTGTTCTATGTACAAACATGAAAGTTTATTGATATTATTATTCATAGTGGATGTAGGTTAGCATAAATTCATGAAGGAAAGGGTTATGTAAAGCTTTTGGATGTTCTCCCTGGGTGACATCTGTCTGTCAATCAACATTTCTTTGGAATCACAGCTCCTCTTATAAACTATTTGCCCACTGGGAAATGTTTGCATGTTTTTTGTCGTCTGCTGATTTTTTTTCAAAATCAACATTTAAAAAAATTCTTTAGGAAATACCATCATCAGAGTGTCAAACAGTTTGGATTCAGATCAAGCCCAATGTTTTGTTGGGCCTGAGTTGGTTCCAAACTGTTTGCAAAGTTATCTGTAGATGACACTAGTAAATAAAGAGTTAAACCACAAGGATGATTTTCCCCACAATTTACAAGAGTGATACACTTTGATTGATCAAAGATTCCAATTCCATACTTAAAACATGTTGCCAAGACATCCAAGAAGGAAAAGAAACTTTGCTCTTCTCCAAGACTGTCCCCTGGCAACCATGGTTTTCAATAGAAAAGATAACATAAAACAATCTTAGAAGTCAAACAAGGACTACTAGTGCAAAATTAGTCAGATTGGAAAATAAGCTGTGGTACAGTCCTTACTGTTCTACCAGCCAAGAGTGACAGTGTCGTCATGTTTTGTTTACGAAGTTATCAGGGACTTAAATTCCATAGATCACTTGTGTATTAATCCTATCCGCAGGATAGGATTAATACACAAGTGATCTATTAATTCCCGTAAGCTCAAGTGGAGTGTACAATTTAATGTTTTACTTAACAGTTGTAAAAAAATATTACCTCACTGTCACTCTTGGTTGGCATGACAGTAGATTACCTTTACCCCTTTGTAGACCAGAAACCACTAACCAAGGTCTTTGGCAAACAGTGAAGACCCAGATGAAATGCTTCCTCATGCGGCATTTCTTCAGGGTCTGCACTGTTTGCCAAGACAAAATAGATATTCAGAAGAAGAAATACAATATTTTTTAGAAATTATAACCTGTGACTTCTCAATATTTACAATGGACCATGCTAATTGTACTGTTTGTAGCTTTATGGAAAATTCTATTGGTCTTAAAAAGATTCATTCAGTTTGTTTGTTCCTATTGATGCTTACATTCCATTCAAAAAAAAATTTCCATCAGGTCAGGATGTAAGGTAGTAGTTGATTCTTATCTTCAAGTTCGCGTTGTGTTTTCAAAGTTTCTTTAGAATTTCTAAGTCTTGTAAATTTCACCAACAACTTTCACAATTTTATAATTTTATTAAATCTTCTTAAGTCCAACTAAAAATACTTCTAGAAACTAACTATAACCCAAAGTTCCGAAAATCTACCCAAAGTCTAACCAAAGTCTATGTCCAAATGTTAACCAAGGTCTGAAGCTCTGCCACTGGGTTTCATCTTATATACTATGAAGTCACGTGATAGAAGCTGACCACAGCGCCACCTAATGACATCATAACTAACCAATCATATTTCAAGTTTACTATATAGCGCCCTCTACATAGGTAAGCTTCCATTTATATCAACCAATCAGAAGATACAAAAGTGACTCATAGTCACACCAGTTGCGCAATTCCCCAAAGGTCATATGATTAAATGTATTGCGCAATCCTGCCAATCAATGTCAGAATTGACACAATCTATTTGGTCATTTGTTGTAATGATTTTTGGCACATGTGTTTTTATTTTGATACTGCTTTTCATGTGTAAGAAATGCTTTTATAAGAAGGTGAAAGTATATTTTGGTAAGAGGTTAGCTGATTGTTGTAGCGATAAGAATGTTGTGACAAGTTCCTTGTCAGTTGTTGAGAATGGGTTGGTGTCGTGGGAACATGACGTTTTTGGTGCCTACTAGACCAGGATATCGAACTTTGTTTTCGTGGACACATTGTGAAGAACAGAGAAGAACAGGAACAGTTTGTAAACAGATTGTGATTGAAGATATTGTTAACTAGTGATTGGTGGATTTTTCTTGACATGGTAGGACTTGTCGTTTTATTCTTGTTTAAGTAACAGTCAGCTAACCATTTTTAAAATCAATTACTATGGCAGTTTTGAATGACGCAGGTGCTGAGAATGTGTTTAAGCATTTGGCTTGGGAAATAACCGAGGTCTCATTTGCATTTTATGCACAGACTATCTCACAGACTGTGCAATGTTTTGATTATAATCCAAAGTGTTTCAGAGATTGGGTAATTCAAATGAAACTTGGCACTCTGTTGGCTTATTGTTTAAGACAAGCTTTTGTTGGTAGATTTTAATGTAGATATGGAAATAAAGTTTCTTTTCATTTTTAGTTTTTATTTCTGCATTTTTATTTTTTTTTTTTAATGAAAAATTTAGAGGAGAAAGATTATAATTTTGTGGATATTATGGATTAGGCTAAATTATTTTTGAAGAGTTTTCTAAATTTGTTTAGGATTTCAGTAATAATTCTATGTTGTGGGGGTGTCTTCAGGCATAGTTCAGATGTTTTGTCATATTGTATATGATGTGGGGTGTTATGGAAGAGTTATTCTTCTCCCCTTTATTTTTTATTTGTGGTACCATGTGGTACGTTTCTGAATTATGATGAAGACGTTGACATTTTAGTAGAATTTTGCTTTATGTTCATTTAATTGGAAATGATTGGGTTTTCATTATCTATTATCATTTTATGGCAATAATTTTATTTCATGTTTAAAATACATTTGAAAGAGATAAGGAGCATATGAAACTTTGTTTTTAAAGGCAACCTATTTTTAAAAGTTTTTTGAAAATGTTGAAAGTTTTATGAGTGTAAAAATGAGGTTGGTTCTATGGATTGCGGGTGTCTTCAGGCATCATTCGGGTGTTTGTCATATTATATATGGCATTGGGGTGTTAATAGAAGAGCTTTGCTCTTCTCCCCTTTTATTTTTATGTGTATTACCATTTGGTATGTATCTGGATGATGATGAAGACATTAGCGTTTTGGTAGAGCTTGTGTCATGTTTTTGTAAATCAGAATTTAATGGTTGTGTAATTGATAAGATATTGGAGTAACTAAATAATGTAGTTGGAAAAGTTTCAGTATTGTATAAAATTAAAAGGGAAGATTTTTTTATAATTATTAAGTTTGTAAGGTCTTCATTGTGGATCAGACTGTGATCCATGTGTGAATGAATTTTGGGTTGTAAGGGTGTTGTATGTTTCCCTAACCCATGAGAGATTCTGATATTCACACTGCTTCATTGTCTGATAGATTTTTGAGAGATGTAAGGTAGTAGTTGATTCTTATCTTCAAGTTCGCGTTGTGTTTTCAAAGTTTCTTTAGAATTTCTAAGTCTTGTAAATTTCACCAACAACTTTCACAATTTTATAATTTTATTAAATCTTCTTAAGTCCAACTAAAAATACTTCTAGAAACTAACTATAACCCAAAGTTCCGAAAATCTACCCAAAGTCTAACCAAAGTCTATGTCCAAATGTTAACCAAGGTCTGAAGCTCTGCCACTGGGTTTCATCTTATATACTATGAAGTCACGTGATAGAAGCTGACCACAGCGCCACCTAATGACATCATAACTAACCAATCATATTTCAAGTTTACTATATAGCGCCCTCTACATAGGTAAGCTTCCATTTATATCAACCAATCAGAAGATACAAAAGTGACTCATAGTCACACCAGTTGCACAATTCCCCAAAGGTCATATGATTAAATGTATTGCGCAATCCTGCCAATCAATGTCAGAATTGACACAATCTATTTATTGGGCTTATGTAATTTTACTAAACTAAGTAACATCTGTCATCATGACCTTTTGAAAGTGTTAAAACGTCCCATCAGAATTGACAGGCTAATAAATATGACATTTGAGAAACAATAACAAACTGGTGTCAGAATTCCCTATAAAAACATAAACATGTCAATCACAGATGTCAACACCGCACCTGGCTGAACACCTGAGTCCTATCCAAACCAAGCATTCACAAATATTGTATATACCCACAGGCAATTCACAATTATTATGAACCCTCACAGACGAAACCAGTGACTATTTTATAAGGACAATTTCCTGTCTTCCTGGATTGAATCAGTATTACTGAATATACAGTAAACTAGAAATGATGTTTATGAAACACTATGCCCCCAACCCTTTGCTTGTCAAGAAGAGTTCATAACACAAGGGTCATCTTAAGTTTTAAGCTATGGGTATACAGACACTAGAAAAATATAAAAGGCAATAACTAAATAAATCAAATAACTTTCTTTTAAATTTTCACTAGGTGATTTTATCATCATCTTCTATCAGCTGTCCAAGTTTGAAGCTCGTAGCTGTTATAATTTTTGAGATATCAAATTTTCTATGTCCAAATTTGCAAAGGGCAATAACTCAAAAAAAATAAAATAACTTTTTTTTTTAATTTTCACCAGGTTATCTACCCATTATACTCTATTAGCTGACCAAGTTTGAAGTTCATAACTGTTATAGTTTTTGAGATATCTTGATTATAAAATTTCATTAAGACCCTTTAAAAGGGGCATAACTCAACAAAGGGGGATAATCCAGACTTAAAAAAAAAAATATGTGTAAATTATTTTTTGATGAGGAATCCATATGAGAAATTTCAAAACTGTATCTTAATAAATTTTGTTATTGACGCACGGACTGACAGACAGACGGAAAGACGCATAGACAAAGCGAAAGCAATATGCCCCTTCAACTTTTCCAAAGTTGGGGGCATAACCAGTCTAAAACAGCTGCTCAAAAATAGACAAAACAAAAGTCTTAACTACAAATGGTAGCTAAATGAAGGTCAAAAGTATTGCCGAAATCTCTCTTGGGGCATTCTGCAATACTTTTGACCTGCATTAAGCAATAATCGGCTTCAAAAACCAATTTTTGGTCTTCTTTTTGAGTGGCTGCTTAAGACAGGTTCTACTGTAAACAAAACTTACCAGTTTGGCTGTACATTATGTGGTCTACCAAACAACTCCACCTTTCTTGTCCCAGGAGACAATCTCTCAATTATACCATATATTTCATCAGGCTTGTGACTAGTTGCTCTCACCTTATAGAAACACAAACACATGAGGTGAATAGATAACAGGACTTTAGTTAAGAGTGTGTAACAGAGCTTATTTCTCAACCAAAACATATGTTATGGGTAATCAAAAGAACCGTCTAAATGAGACTGTTCTTTTGAGCACCTAAAACATATGCTTAAACTTATGTGTAAGAAAATATAAACAACTTTATGCTGAACATTTTTGTTTATCTAAACATGTGGATAAAATTCAAAATTTCTAAAAGAACGGGAAATAAATCATAGAAGCTATCATTATAATCAAATCTGCCAAATTCAATATTTTGAGGCTGACATGTGTTGGAAAGTCAGCCTAAAAATCCTGAATTCAGGAATTTTCCTGAAAACTTTAACCAAGGCTTATCTAAGCTTTGTTCATTTCTCTTTTCATTGAAAAAACGAAACAAAATTAAGTTGTTGTTTTTTTTCATTTGGTTCTTTACGTCCCATCAACAATCTTTCAGTTAAACAGGGAAGGGTCTTCCTGGGTTAAACCAGTACTGAGCTAGGATTAATGTGTCTTGCTCAATGACCACAATGCAGTGACGCAGGTGAGGCTCGAACCCGCGGCACTTTGGTCTCAAGTCAAGCACTCAACCACTGAGCCACTGCCCTTCCTAAATTAAGTTTGTATCTCTTAATTTTAAACACTGCTTAAAATGGCATCTGCCTATATGTGTCAGGCTCTAATTACCTCAGTCTTGTGGATCTGAAATATCATCAATGTGCTTTAAAATACATCATGTTTATGTCATATACAGATGACTCTTGTTAACTTGACTATGCATAACTCCATATATCTCATATCGAGTAAATAGTTCCATCCAGACTTTTTCCTTTATATATTATAGCCATTTGAATACTCATAGCTCTACCTACATATTACTTGAATTAACTGATAACTTGATACAAATTATTGGTCCTGAATCAGAAAAGCCACTTTAACAAGTTTTTTTGGCATCTAACTGTTATCTATTTTTCAAAAGAAAATCACATGCAGAAAAGTCTGTTTGATCTTAACTTTTCATTCAAGTGTGCAGCAATATAAACCATAGTATGTGACCTAATTTACATCAGTTAAGCGTGTTAAACTATTGCAAGTCAAAGGTTTAATGATCAATTATTATGAGCTTTCATGTCATATGGTAAAAACAGTATAGATCTTGATCAACTGGCTTCTACATTGTTTTCAATAGAGTGTACACTGTTATCTAGTTTCATAAGAGTTTTGCATTCATATTTTCTTTGGGACAACTAAAACTTTCCTTGAATAAGTATACTATGGCCATTTACTTGTCCCTGGGCAAGTATCTGGTTTTGTTTGTTTTGATTTTTAACGTCCAAGTCAACAATGTTTTAGTAATGTCAGGACATGTCTTCATGGTTTGAACCAGAACTAAGCAGAGGATAAAGTGTCTGCTCAAGGACACAACACAGTGCCTCCAGTGAGGCTTGAACCCACAACCCCTCGATCTTGAGTCAAGCAATCTACCAGTGAGCCACCACACTACTCATTGCCAAGTATCAATCTATGCTATTCCACACCCTTGGGCCGGCACACTTTCAGCTCATTCACATACCAGGCCCCCAGATAAGAGTGCGTAACAGAAAATTATTTTTCTTATTTCTCAACCAAAACATATGTTGTGGGTACTCAAAAGAACTGTCTCGATGAGACGGTTCTTTTGAGCACCAAAAACACATGTTTAAACTGATAGGTAAGAAAATAATCGCAATTTTATGCTTTTTTTTTTTTTTTTTGCTTAACTGGCCCTATAACTTACCTCTGCAACAATCACATCACAATCTAAGCCTTTGTTGGTACCTTTAGGATTGCCTTTAACACCAATCTGAAATACATTATAAGAATCTAGCATGAGTGTGAGGGTAGGATAGAAAAATCCGTCCCGAGGATCGCGGTTTGGCATCACGAGGCTTGCCATGTGATGACAAACAGTGATCCTGAAGGACAGATTTTTCTATCCTACCCTCACACAAATAATTGATTCTTTTTCTTGCTCACCATTGTTTTTTATGTATTTATTTATTTCAAAATAAGCTTCCAGAATCCCTGAATACGCTAAGATGCAATTTCACATGCTGACATTACTTGACGTCCTGGGTAAGATAGCATTGGTAAGTTAAGGTTTTCTTTCCCAGTTTAAAATCTCAGATATCCTTATCAGGTGAGCAAGAAACATACTTTATCAGATGACCTTGCATCTGGGAGTGATATAATGTCATGTTTTTAAAATCCATAAACCTCTAGTGGTTTATATATTGTGTAATATTATGTAATGACTGTCATTACAAAGTTGTGTATATAAGGCAACATCTTGAGTGTCTCCACTCCAACAATGTGATTTCAAAGATATTTTGTGTCAAATAATAAAAAGAAACTAAGATTTATGCTCCA
Source organism: Loripinus fragilis (assembly GCA_964019695.1). NCBI lineage: Eukaryota > Metazoa > Mollusca > Bivalvia > Lucinida > Lucinidae > Loripinus > Loripinus fragilis. The sequence continues at coordinate 69,574,954 of OZ026523.1, forward strand.
GTATTATTGAGGACCAACCCCCCAACCCCTCCCTAACTTATTGCTCAGCCAATGATCTGTCCTTATGATTCCCTGGTATGGATTGGTCTAGTACTCTTAAAAAATAGTTAGTATGACCAGGAGATACCACAATTACACACAGCAGACCAACCCATGACAGGACAAGGAAGAGCCACAGAACATTAACAGTCACATGACATCTCATAAACTCTTGTTAATAAACGGACTTCTTTCCAAATGTTCAGCCAATGGGTCCAGTATGGGTGTTGAATATGACTGAGGCCAGGGGGACCAGATTGAGACATCCTCAAAAACTGAACCATATACTGTTCAGCCAATGTCCATTTCTCTTTGTTCTAATGATTCGCTGTTTCTGATTAATCAATTATGCCAATGACCTGTCCTCACTGACTTAATGATTTGCTGTATCTGATTAATCAATTAGTTAAGCTAATGAGTAAACTTACTAAACAGTGTTTCTTCCCATAGTTCAGCCAATGACCTGTCCTCGCTGAAATAATGATTTGCTGTATCTGGTTAATCAATTAGTTAAGCTAATGAGTAAACTTACTAAACAGTGTTTCTTCCCATAGTTCAGCCAATGACCTGTCCTCGCTGAAATAATGATTTGCTGTATCTGATTAATCAATTAGTTAAGCTAATGAGTAAACTTACTAAACAGTGTTTCCCATGGTTCAGCCAATGACCTGTCCTCCCTGTCCTACTGATTTGCTGTAAATGATTGGTCAATTAATATATATGCTAATGAGTAAACTTACTAAACAGTGTTTCTTCCCATAGTTCAGTCAATGACCTGTCCTCCCTGAACTAATGATTCGCTGTATCTGATTAATCAATTAGTTTAAGCTAATGAGTAAACTTACTAAACCTTCCCACGGTTCAGCCAATGACCAGTCCTCGCTGGACTAATGATTCACTTCATCTGATTAGTCAATTAATTTAAGCTAATGAGTTTACTTACTAAACAGTGTTTCCCATGGTTCAGCCAATGACCTTTCCTCCCTGGACTAATGATTCACTTCATCTGATTAATCAATTAGTTTAAGCTAATGAGTAAACTTACTAAACAGTGTTTCCCATGGTTCAGCCAATGACCTGTCCTCGCTGGACTGATGATTCACTTCATCTGATTAATCAATTAGTTTAAGCTAATGAGTAAACTTACTAAACAGTGTTTCCCATGGTTCAGCCAATGACCTGTCCTCGCTGGACTAATGATTCACTTCATCTGATTAATCAATTAATTTAAGCTAATGAGTTTACTTACTGAACAGTGTTTCCCATGGTTCAGCCAATGACCTGTCCTCGCTGGACTAATGATTCACTTCATCTGATTAATCAATTAATTAAAGCTAATGATTAAACTTACTAAACAGTGTTTCCCATGGTTCAGCCAATGACCTGTCCTCCCTGGACTAATGATTCACTTCATCTGATTAATCAATTATTTTAAGCTAATGAGTAAACTTACTAAACAGTGTTTCCCATGGTTCAGCCAATGTCCTGTCCTCGCTGGACTAATGATTCACTTCATCTGATTAATCAATTATTTTAAGCTAATGAGTAAACTTACTAAACAGTGTTCCTTCTCATAGTTTCTGCCAATGACCTGTCCTCGCTGAACTAATGATTCTTTGTAACTGATTGGTCAATTAATATGTATGCTAATGAGTAAACTTACTAAACAGTGTTCCTTCCTATAATTCCTGCCAATGACCTGTCCTTGCTGAACTAATGATTCACTTCATCTGATTAATTAAATTCCTTTAAGCTAATGAGAAAACTTACTAAACAGTGTTCCTTCCCATGGTTCAGCCAATGACCTGTCCTCCCCGTCCTAATGATTCGCTGCAACTGATTGGTCTTTACCCAGATAATCTCATCTATTCTCTTATAGCCCCAGAGCTCTAAACACTCCCTGCCTAACTCCATAGCTCTAAAAAACAAGAGGGTCAAAATGACCCATTATCACTCAAATGAGATTTCACAGTGTTAAAAAGTCTAAAGTGTTGTAGACTTTTAGCAATGTTAAAAATTATTCTAGTGCAGTGGTTTTATTGCCTTTTTTTATACAGCCTGTGCCTTTTGAATTTGGATATAAATTCCAATAAAATTCTCAGGTTGGAAAAAAATATCCAAAATTGGGAAAACACAGGCTTTTTTTTTGATTGGGAAGCAGCCTGTATTTGGCTGCAAAATAAAATCACTGTAGAGAAGCACATAAAATGCATAAAAGTGTGTGATTTATGAAAAATTGTGAGATCTGTGATAAGCTGAGCCCCCTGGTGGCCATGTTGATAGATCAAATATATTTAACAAATTTTGTAGAGGGTCAAGGTCACTAATTCTGCCAAATCATGTTCAATTCTGACAATTGGTTTCAGAGGAGTAGATGTTAAAAGATTCTTATATATAGGTACATGTAGAAACTGGCCATACACCAAGGTTTTCATCTTTTTCGACTTAAGCTATTTTTATAGAAGGTCATGCAGTAACCACTTCCACAAAATTATTTTGAATTCTGATAAGTGGTTTCAGAAAAGAAGAATTTTAAAGTTTTCAGTAGTAACGATTAGTCATGACTCCAGACTGCCATGTTCTTTTTTTGGATCACAATTTCATTTAGCTATTTTTGTAGAGTGCCACCTAGTGACCATTTCTGTCAAATTGTTTTTAATTTTGACCACAAAAAGAATAACTCTATTTGCTGTAAAGCACAAGCCAAAAACAGTCACCTACCTTCCAGTGACCCAGAGAAACATAAAGCCCTCTTCCTGCATGAGTGGAACCGGTAGTCGTCTCATTTCATCATCTGACATTGTACCATAGGGCAGTTCCATGTGAATATCCCAGGGTGGGTCAGCCATTATTACTGCACATTTACCCAACACTGCCATATCAAGATACCGTAAATCACACTGAATCCACTATAAAAATATATATTTGAGATGTACATGAGACTTGGGTTCATATAACATAGGTTATCAGAGGAGACTCTAAACAGACTGTGCATCTGCACAGTCTGTTTAGAGCATCCTCTGGTCACACACACAGAAACAATGATGGTTATGTCTTGCAAGAGTCTAAAATGATCAAACAAACCAAGTGTAGCAGTTACAGCTGACATCATTTTGTTGAGAGACATCCAGTGTAAGAATACACAGGGTACAAAAATTCCACTCGTCCACACGTAATTATGAGTGAAATCTAGAAAGGACGAGTAATACTTCTCAAAGCAATCGACCTGTAGGACGAGTGCTTTGGGAAGAATTACTTGAGAGTGAGGGTGAAAAATCTGAGGGTGAAACTAGCATTTTCTGAGTATTGGCTGTTGTCAGTATATGGGATGCAGTTCTGAAACTGACTGGGCAAATATCATTTGAGCAGTGATATATAAGGAACTTTATAAATCATATTCATTACTCCCTTATGTTCTCTTTTGCATACCCTTTTAAAGGACAAGTGCATGTGTTTGCAGGATGAGTGAAAATTGTATATCACTCGTCCTGCAGGACAAGTGCTATATTGAAATATTTTTGTCCCCTGGTACAGATATGAATTTAATGTTTAGCAGAGTTTTCAGTACAACTTTGATTGAAATAAGGTTAAATATGCATGAATAACGATCATATATGTTCGTTTCATTGCATTAACATTTACTGGGTCCCTCGGGAGATGTTTGACTACTCGGCCTATCGGCCTCATGTTCAAACAGCTACCTCTGGACCCGCCAAATGTTAATGCATGAAAAAACATGTGTGATCCCTATGAATTTCTGTGTCACATAGCACATAACAAGGTTACCATCTGAGCCAGTTCACAAGATTTTTGCATAGTGGATTGTTTGGTTTGATTCTTTACATCCCAGTCAACAAATTTTCACTTATGTCGGGACAGGCCTTCCTGGGTTGAACCAGTACTACTAACCAAGGATTAATGTGTCATGCTCAAGGACACAATGCAGTGAGGCTTGAACATGCAACCCCTCGGCCTCCAGTCTAGCACTCTACCACCGAGCAACTGCACTACCAGATTTTATATAATATATTGCACAGCTATCTAAAGGGGCTAGAGGCCAAACATTTGACCTCAGTGAGCCATCATTTTGTCCTTTTTGTGTGTAGCAGTGAAAACTCTCAAGAGTCTGCACTGATGCACAGGCTTATCTAAATCTTTTCTGGCCACCTATTCATTAAGTACCAACATCTTTTATCAGGGCCTTGTCAGAAGAAAAGCTGTCTTCAGGGTCTGCGACCAGGTAAAGTTCAAACAAGCCCTCTCAGCTACAGAGACTAGATGGAATATCGAAATTTGGTCAGTAGCAAGAAGTCATTATACTAACCAGAATGATAAAAGTGCTGATCAGACTGCGCTGATGCACAAGCTGATCTGCTCCTTTGTTCTCATACAAAAAAGTCAGGTTTTCTCATGTCGTGGCACAACTCTTTCTCAAAAAAAGCATATGTTGTGGATACCTCTTGAAAGAATCTTGTTGAGAAGATTCCAAGGAACATCATATGCATGGGTGAAAGTTCAAAATTTCCGAAATCCTGAACTTTCGAAATTTCAATCTTAAAACTTGCAGTATGCCCACAAAATATCTACAATTTCAAGTTTAAATGGTCATTTGTCCATAGACTGAAAAATCAGAGAAGTTTATACAATCTTCTAAATTCAGCATTTTGAGGATGACTTTCTGTGGAAAGTCATCTTCAAAATCCTGAATTCAGGAATAATCCTGAAACCTTTCACCCATGCATACGAGCCAGGACAAGAGATATCAGTACTTATGGCATCAGCAAGATGTGAAGGCTCATGAGAGTTGGGCATATGCACAGTGTTTGATTAGATTGGCCTATTTGTAATACCTGTGGTGGGAACATGTTGACTTGGTCATTGTCTGAGGTCTTTGAGGCTGCTGCGGCCAGCTGTGCTTCCTTCTTTAACAATGCTGCTTTGTTCTCCTTCTCTGGGCCATAATCAACTTCATAGTGTACATACTAAAATACACAAAAGATCTTACTTACATGGGTGAAAATCTCAATTTTACAAAATTCTGAACTTTAGAGATTCAAAATTTTGGAAAAGTGAGATATGCCTACAGTATATTATCAATTTCATATTTAAATGCTCAATTGTATTTACATAAACTGAAACTTAATCAAGAATTTTAATGCTATTATATATAGTCTTCCTAATTCAGAATTTGAGGCTGACTTTCTATGGAAAGTCAGCCTCAAAATCCTGAATTTTGGCGTAATCCTAAAAACTTACACCAATGATCTTATCTTCCTCATGGTTCATACTAGCAAGGCTGAGTAAAAATCAAAGACATCATGGATTATCCAACAGATTTTAAAGAATATGATTTCAAGAAAAATATCTATAAATTTCATAAATTGATGTCTTTAATACTAGACGCTTATATTAATGTTGTAATTTTGTATTTCGATTCATTACCTTTTACAGAAACAATAAGGCAGTCTAAAGAACAGCTACATCCCCACCTAAGAATGGCAGTCAAATTGGTGGGATCTTTGATTGTAGAATGTCTAATGTGGCCTTGCGATTAGCGCTCCCAACTGACCCTGACAGGCCTACATTTCCCACAAGTCAGTTTTTCTTCCAAACAACAGTTTTCTTGGTATAATGGTCCTATTATATTGTTTGCTATTTATTAAAGTGGTAATAAAGACTCCTGTGATGACCACTCATTTCTGCCAGGGTGAGTTTTGTGTTACAACACATTTATTAGGGTCTCGAGTCCTCTGGATATTTCATTTAACTGCTTAAACTGAGCTGGTATATAAATTCACTACAAAATGAGGGAGATGAAGACAGAATATGGGAACTTTCCGGACTGAATTTTGATGAATTTAGCAATTTCATTCAGTCGGCAACTTAAAATTCAGTTAAAATCTGAAAATTCACAGTTTTCTCTAGCCCTGACATATGAGCCGTGACATGTGATTTCCAACAATACCACAATCACAAACCGCAGACAACCCTGTGTCACCGCGATTAAGAGTTGCTCAACCATCACGAGACACCAGGAAGACAAATTAAGCAAAGCAACCAGCTCTCTCTTCCCCATCAAGATGATTGCAATACTAGAATGGACATAAAGTAACGTACAACAGAACATAGAACAATGGGAGTAACAATAAGCAACTAGAGGACCTGACGGTCCTGAAGCGCTCACCTGATCTCCTTAAAAATGTTAAAATAGGTCAAGATCAACGAAACATATTTTGTTTTATGGTGGTTGTGGTCATTTTGGGTTTTTTTAATGTGGTGATGAGATTCCAATATGAGTGACCTTGGCTGAAAAGTTAAAGGTCAACCTTGACCTTTGAAACTTATTTATAGCCATTGTCTTATTTGGTTTAACATATCAAGTGAAAATAATGACTTTGGCCTCAACAGTTTTCAAAAAATGAAATTTTCAAAAAAATCCCATTTAAATGCATTAGGAAGCAAATTTGACCTTGACGTTAAGTAGGTCAAGGTCAACTTAGGTTCATCATTTGAACAAATTTTGTAGGCCCCACATCCCCAATGCTACATACCAAGTCCCAAGGTCATCGGCCTTCTGGTTCTGGAGAAGAAGATTTTTAAATGGTTTTTACCATATGTGGGGGTGGTGGTCATCTTGGTCATGTGACCAAAATATTTTGCATAAAGTTTGGCTAACTTATCATAAGGAGTCTTCACATGAAATTTGAGTTCAATTGGGCCAATGGTTTGTGAGAAAACTATGTTTTAATATATTGATGAGACTCCAATATGAGCAAACTAAGCTGAAAGGTCAAAGGTCAACATTGACCTTTTGAACTTATTTACAGCCATTTTCTCATTAGGTTAAACATATCAAGTGAGAATAATGACTAAAGCTTCCACAGTTTTCATAAAAATCAACTTTTCAGAAATTTTCCCATTTAAATGCATTAGGAAGCAAATTTGACCTTGACATTAAGTAGATCAAGGTCAACCTAGGATCATCATTGAAACTTGGTAGGCCCCACAACCCCAATGCTACATACCAAGTCCCAAGGTCAACTTCCTTCTGGTTCTGGAGAAGAAGATTTTTAAAGGGTTTTTACCATATATGGGAGTGGCAGCCATCTTGGTCATGTGACCAAGAACATTTGGATAAACTTTCGTTCCCCCATCCTAAGGAGTCTCCATATGAAATATGAGTTCAATTGGCCCAGTAGTTTCAGAGAAGATGTTTGGAAATGTTGACGGACGACAGATGGACGGACAACAGACGCCGGAGTCACTAGTATACTATTAGCTCACCAATGAGCCTTCGCCTCAGATGAGCTAAAAAGTCAACAACAACAGAACCACCGCCTTAGAACGGACTTAAACCTTAATGCGCCAATCGCAACAAAACTGTCTGCTTTTCTCATCTGCTGAAATGTTTAAGAAGCCTCTATGGCAAACAGTGTGAACCCAGATCAGGCTGCTCCTATAGGAGCTGTCTGTTTTGGGTCCATGCTGTTTGCTTCTATACTTAATTCTTCAGTAATGTTAGGCAATTATTTGAAGCAGACGACTTCAGCAGACGACATTTTCAGATGCATTTTTTTCTTGGCGCTTTAAGGGTTAAACCTCTTCTCTGAAACCACGATCTAATTACCTTGCATGTATCCATATGGAAGCAGGTGTTCAAGAAAGAACAATCCCCAAGAGATTCTGCAACAAATGAATGTTAAAGTTATGATATCTACATATTAGTTCCAGATAGACAAAAAATTTCAGCGTAAAATTTGTGAATTATTTCTTACACATTAGTTTTAACATCTGTTTTGGGTGCTCAAAAGAGCCATCTCATAAAGACGGTTCTTTTGAGTACCAGCAACATATGTTTTGGCTGAGAATACAATTCTTATCTAGAGTCTTGTTATCTACATTGATAATGCTAAATGTTCTAAAATTAACAACACTAGTTGCCTACCAAAAAGGCTTGGACAAACAGGGCAGACCCAGATCGTACTGATTTTGCTATTCCGAGAAGCATTTTATGAACTCAAGCCCTGGAAACCAACATTTCATTTATGAACAGAATAAGAAAAGTGTTCAAAATTTCAAAACATTTTAAATTTACAATATGTCAGGATATAATTTGTTACCAACTGTTTATCATGCAAAGTGCTTTTTATTTGTTAGTTTTGATGCTATGCATCACAGTCAACAATTTGTCAGTCATATTGGGACAATTTCTCACCTTCCTGGGTTGAAGAAGTACCTAGCAACAGATTAAGTGTTTTGCTCAAGGACACAACACAGTTATTCAGCCTGCGGCGAGTCTGGAACTAGCAACCCTTTCCTCTCTAGTTTAAAGCTCTACCAACCAAGCCACTGATCTCTCCACCATCATGGTAAATACTCCAAAGTTTCAAGCACTATTACCCACATAATAAGATCATACAGCAGGCCTTCAGATTAATGGTGGGCCCAGGTCATTGTCCCATGATTTCATAATATGGCCAAACACTTTCCAAGGCAGTGGGCCAAGTGGACCCATCCTTTTTAGTTGAAAAAATATCACTTTAATAATATTCATTTTACAGCGAGTCTACGAACTCCACAAAACAGAAAGTACATGAAGGTTGCCAATAACGTAAAACCCGTGTTAAGCAGCCACTCAAACTCAAAAAAGACAAAACAAAGATCTTAATAACAAATGGTAGCTTAATGAATGTCAAAAAATTGCAGAATGCTCCTCTTGGAGCATTCTGCGATACTTTTGACCTGCATTAAGCGATAATTGGTCTTCTTTTTTTGAGTGGCTGCTTAAGACAGGTTTTACTGAATAATCAGCATTCAATATACATATATGCATACAAGTGTCTGTGTCAGTGTGTAGGTAAAGTATACTACCCAAATGACACCGGGCCGCGTAGCCCAGTCGGTAACGTGTCTGGCTACAGATGCGTGTCTGACTGCAGATCCAGGGGTTGCGAGTTCGATCCCGGCCCGGTCCCATACTTTCGTGGAGATTGATCATGAAATAATTTCTACGGTCATTCTCCTCCCTTCCGCTGGTTCATTCAAGAAGGGTTGTTGTCAGTTACAAGCGAAAGTATGTGCACAAATTACTGGTTAACCACTTGTTCAAGCCTGCCCAGGAAAAAGTGTGGTTAGGTGAACTGACCGTCCCGCAATGACCATAGCTGTTGACTTGGGACGTAAAGCAACACAACAAACAAACAAACTACCCAAATGTCAACTGTGTTTAGTTTGAAATGCTTGGGTCCATCATTTCAGAAAATGACCCACAATTTTTATGCTCTACAGGTCACTTCGGCCCACCAACCTTGAAAAAAAATCTGAAAACCTGATACAGTTTGCACTGTCATTAACCCTTCGTACACTGAAAACCCCTGAACAAGTACTTTGGCAAAGAGTGAAGGCTATGGTGAAATGACCCATAATGCAGCATTTCATCAGGGTCTGCACTGTTTGCTTAGACAAAATTGATCTTCATAGGAAGTAATATAATATATTTTGGAAATTATAACCTGTGACCCCTCAATATATACAAAGAACCATCAATAAACATCAAAATCACCTAAATAAAATGAAGCCAAATAAGCCAGCTGATCTGGAAAATAGGCATATATCTTGTATCATAGGTTTAGATAAGCAAAAAATTTCAGCGTAAAATCGTAAATATTTTCTTACCCATATTTTTAGCATACGTTAAAGGGTGTTTAATAGAACCGTCTCATTGAGACGTTTTTTTGAGCACCCACAACATTTGTTTTGGTTGAGAAATAAGAAAATTATGTTTCTGTTACGCACTCTTAACTAAAGCCCTGTGTATTTATAAGAAAGAAGTTTAAAAGTTAAACATACCATCTGTGTGTTTGTGGATAAGTTTCCTGAAATGTAATTTTCTACAGGGTTCTTTGTTTTCTCCTATCTTTGTACACTCTTCTCTCGTTCCATATTGACAGAACTCCTGCAGCTGGGGACCTATAGAATAAAAAAAGATGCATACGTTTAAACAAAATTTTTTGAGCTTAAAATTGTAAATATTTTCTTACCCATCAGTTTTAACATATGTTTTGGGTGCTCAAAAGAGCCGTCTCGTTGAGACGGTTCTTTTGAGTACCCACAACATATGTTTCGGTTGAGAAATAAGAAAACTATTTTTTATTACATACTCAACTGAAGGACTGCAGGATGTAAATAATAAATCTGTTCTCTATATATCTTATTAACATGACTGTTATTTTAGTCAATTTTAAATAATTGAAAAATGTTCTTGTTACAAATTGTTTACAGGCCAGAGACAAATTAAATACAGTAAAACCGGTGTAAAATGGCCAATTTCAGAAAGAACAAAACTTGATTTTCCAAGACCAATTATCGCTTAATACAGGTCAAAATTATTGCATTATTTCTGAAATACATTCAACCTTCATTAAGCTACCATTTGTCATTTCGATCTTTGTTTTGTCTTTTATGAGTGGTAGTTTTACACAGGTTTTACTATACATCTAATTTTAAAGTCTGATCCCTTGGGCTTTGACACGGCTGACAATCTGTCGAATGCGAAACCGGCGGTTCAGCAAAGACATCCAGGCGATTAATTTCCGGTTTCGCAAAGAGGATCCGAAAAAGGTAAACAAACAACAAGTGCTCGCGTTTGAAAGCCGTTAATTTGAACTAAAATGAATATTTTTGAAATTAAAGAATGCTATTTTGTCAGTTTTATATCGGTTTCTTCGTGCACCAAAGGATATGGTTAGGTGTTACCTCGTTGTTGTGATTTTTGTTCCGTCCCGTGAAACACCTGTTAAGATGAGGAAAATATGGGATAAACACGACGATATTTTGCTAGTTCTGACAATTATTGCCTTGTGGGCTGCAAAAAAGATGCCATGCTGAGTGTGTATATAATGCGGAGAGGGGGTCTGTAATAACTCCACATTGGCGTAGGGTATTACATTTTGCAGATTTGTAGGCTAATTCGGTCTCAAGTTTTTGGTTTCGCATGTAAATGTTCCATAAGGGTTGAAATAATTCCTTCACATTTTAATGATTACATGCCGAACCAGGAACAATCTTCCCTTTCAATCAATATTCTAAAATATGCTAAACGCTGTGTTAGTTGGGGCGCAATCGCCGACTTACGAAAATATAATTCAAACAATTAGACAGTGATTTTTTTCATCGAGACTCACTGATAATGGCAAAATGTTTTATTTTCCCTTGTATTTTGGCGACCTTGACCGTGTTGAAACAGGAGTTTCGGAGGAGGGAATAAATACCTTGAAAGCCTTGCCGAAATCAGGTATATTACTTTGGCGTGTCAAAACACTAATTATTAACTGACAAAATAGCATTCTAAGATTATTGATTTACTTTCTGTATAAGTAAATATCCATCATTAAAATTGGAACAGGTACACTTTGTCTACCTTTTGAGGATCCTCTTTGCGAAACCAGAAATTAATCGCCCGGATGTCTTTGCTGAACCGCCGGTTTCGCATTTGACAGATTGTCAGCCGTGTTTGAGATAGAGTGTTAACTGTATTTTCATCTAGTTAAGTCATATCCTTTCAATGTGATGAAATGGCTCCTTTGTTCTCCTTTCTAACAGTAAAGGGGAAATAAATCTTGTTTAAAATATGCAAATAGTTTCTGATAAACCATATTCCTTACTCAGGCCCTTGCTATTCTTACATTCCATACTATAGATAACTTCAATACATCTAAAATAAATTATTGTTTTATTCTTCCTAAAAGAATGAAAGCTCAAATAGTTCTTTGACTACTTGTTAATGTTGATGTTTTATGTCCCAGTCAACAATTTTTCAGTCATGTCTGGGCAGGTCTTCCTGATTTGAGCCAGTAATAAGCAGCTGATTAAGTGTCTTGCTCATGGACACAACACAGTGACTCTTCCAGCTATGTTAACATGTACTTCAGAACCTAAATATTGTTTTAATTTTAATTAATTTAGGTCTTCACTGTTTGCCAAAGTAACTGTAAAGGGTTAGAACAATATTTGTGACCAGCCATGAGAGTTGGGTCCAAATGAGGTACCTGGTTGAAATTGAGATATTCATATTTTCTGATACCTATACATCCCTGGAGTATACATGTGAAATTTCAGTTCGGTATCTTAAGCGGTTTCTGAGAAATAGGCAATAGTTCATAGGTCCCTATGTCATGGAATTATATAAAAAGTGTTTCCGACGTCAACGTTAATTTTCTGATAGATAACTTGGCGAGTTTATTTCAGGATGTTTGAAACGAATTGATTATTCTTTGGGGAAAGTTCATTCCACCTCAGAAATTCTCGATTAGAACATTTGGGATCATAACGTGAGCGGATAAATCATCAACATTATTTCTTTAAAAAAAATAAATGTATTAGATTAAGCATTTTTCCTGGGTTCGAAAATTTTGAAATTAAATTCAGATAGTATTTCTACAGTATGAAATGTTTGAATGCGGATTTTTTCATGACAAAAATGTGTATTTAGGCAAATCAGAAAGATGATCGTTAGCTCGTTTAAAAAAGGCGATCAGATATGATTCTTGCGCGGATCCAGGAATTTCCGTCAGGTGGGGGGGGGGGGGGGGGGGGGGGGGGGGTCCAGGTCCATCTGGCATATAAAAAAAGCTCTGACAACGTTTTTATTTTCTTTAGTCCTCAACTTATTTCACAGAATTCCAGTTGTTACTGTCAAAGAAAACTATTATTTGCCACTGTTCCAGTGGGTGTGGAACATTTTCCAGGGGGGGGAGGGGGGGGGTCCAACTTTTTACAGGGGGGTCCAATTGCTTTTTCCTTATAGAAACCCATATAACTTGTGATTTTCCAGGGGGGGTCCGGACCCCCTCCCCCCCTCCCTCTGGATCCGCCCATGTGATTCCGCGCATCGTGGTTTAATCTATCTGCTCGTTTTTCTCTTTTCTTTTTCAACTTATCCTTCGCTAATTCATTTGTAGAAAGAGGAGAGAAGATAGCATCAGCAGCAGTGCTGCCAGTAGTAGTAGTTGTAAAATACTAAGGTCAGCTTACGCTCTCAGTGGTGTGTCGCATGCGATAGTCACCAAGTCAAGAGCTGATCCAGGACCCATCACGCGATATTCAATTCGTCAAAGTCGGACACCGTTTAGGCGTGTCTCTTTTGTTCTAAAATTGTGTTAGATCTCTCATACCAATACAGATGCATTGCTTCACTTCAATGTTCCCTTAGAAAACCAAAGCAAACTACTGAGTTTACTCTGTCTCTAGATAACATGCACAAATGCTGATCAATCTTTTCGCCGATTGTGCATACCTTCCACTGAAACAGAGTTTTTAATTTTAAAGGCAGTCATAATTGAAACGGCAAGACATCTCGTATAATCGGTGTAATCAAATTCTATATATTCATGTACAATGTATTTTCAAGGAAGAAGAAATACATTTAACATGCTGTGCAGCATAAAACAAAAGCAGAGAAAAGAGTGGACGAGCTCCCACAAAATATATCAAGCAAAATGTTTTGTTGAGACGTGACGAAATTATGTCCTCCTATCGCTAGATGCATCCGATAAAAGAGATTGATGTGGATGTACCAGTCCCCACCACTTCTCTATCTTCATATTTCTTTGGCTGTCACTTGCTTATATCTGTGCAATACAAACTAATTAGAACCAGGCCAAGAGCAATGAATACCCAAAGCGCTATTTTCTTATTTCTCAAAGAAAATGTTTGCAGTGGGTACTCATTAGAAGCGGCTCTTTCTAGTGTGAATGACAGCTTTATACAAACATTTTGGTCGGCACGTGATGGGTTACACAACTTACGTTTTATCTTGAAATATACAGAAACGCGGTTTCAACAATTCGAAGTCGGACTCCGACACTATTCAAATGCTGTCCACTAAATTGATAGTTTCACATGCTAAAATGTTCAAATTACAGTCGCGGAAGTTGTGAACAGTGTAGACTATGAATCTGCATCTTATATGTCGAGGTACATTTAGATCTACTTGCCAGGAATACATGTGTACATGTACCTATTCGAATAATTTTGGTTGCATATTTATCAGCTATAACCATAATTGACTACAATCAGCTTGCGCCCATGTACACACCGAAGTTACAATTAATTAAACACAGATCAGATCGAAATGAATCCAACTCTAAACTTCGGAATTATTGAAATAGATCAGATAAGGCGCAGATAAAAATGGGATGTACCTGGCTTAAACGCTACAGAAAAGGATGATTTTACACAACTTTAAAATTTCGGTACTTGGCGCGTATGCGTTAAAATCATTATAAATATGCATACATGTACATGCTTCAACCACCACGACCTCTAAGGAATGACCCTCGATTCATGAAATACATTTACCCGTAACAGTCACGCCTCAGAGCGTTTTGTGGATATATAGCTACCTAGTTGGGCTAGAACTGTAGTGTTTGGCTTGAGCCTTGATCTACATGTACTTCCATACTTTGTAGATTATAGCAGAACATGCTCTGGTTGCGCTTTAGAACAGGCTCGTCTGAGTCTTTGCTGTTGGCAAACGCGATAAATGATAAGCTGGCACAGTTTTCAAGTGGCTCTAACACACGCATGGAACAAAACGGATAGCCCGAAAGTCGAGCCTGAATATACGGAGTTACATGTAAGAAGAAAGAATTTCTAAATTTCGAGCAAAAAAGGACTCATGGAAAAAGCTCGTGACTTCATCTAAAACAGCATACGCGCATCACCGATTAAGCAGTCTAGCATTTGTCACGCCTGTTATGTAGCATACATGGAACACTTGTAGCCCTATTGACCCAAATATTGATGTTGATATTTGTGTTCATACATCTTCGCCACTTCGTGCCGTCGCAATTTAAACAGTGCATTTCCAGAATGTTTGTGAAAATTACCATGGCAATGTTAATGGGTGCATTTTTTAACAAATTTACGGGGATGGAAGTCAAATATAAAATAGCAATATACAATAAATTATCAAAATAAATGATAATTTTGGTTCTCAAGTAAGTCCCGTTTAAAGTGAACATACATTTTAGTAAAATTTCACGATTCCCATTAACGCTAAAGTTAACGTAGCGAAAAAAAACATTTAAATTTGTCGTCGTATTTAAATGGCTACAATACGAAAACAACAGACACCAAGAAGCTACAATAAAATTGTATATTGCGTAAATCAATTTTCGTTCATTTGGTACTTTTTTCATGGTTGTAGCTACTATTGTTTTGCGACAATAATTTTGCCAAAAAATCTGGAAATACGTTGATTTAAACGGCGACGTTGTAATACGGCCAATAATTATGACCTGTGACTGTACCTCAAAGTATTATGCTTATTGCATACACTGAAACGAGCATCGTATGCCACATCACCCATAAGTAGGCTGTAACTTTCCACGTGTAGTGTGTCGCCTCAACACAACAGGCAACAAACCCGCTCACATGCTGTACGACAACATTGAGGACAAAAGGTACTGAAACGGACACACATTTTTGCGCATACAATTTACGTTCGAAATGGAATTGATTTTGTTGTTTTATAAAATGCATTATGATATCAGACCTGGTCTTGGTCTGCAGTGTATGATTGTGGTATTTCCTGGTCATTTGTTTGTTTTTTCTGGTGTAGAAAAAGAATAAAAATGCACTACGGCCCATACAGAAATTTGCGGAGCAACGGTGTTTTTTGTGTTTTTAATACATGCTTGTAAATAGTCATCTCGTCTGTAATTCCTCCAATTCCATGATTTAAAAAGTCGTACATATATGTATAAGTCTTCTAATCCATAATTAAATATTTCTTTGCGAAGAAATGCGCCTCTTGGGCTTCAAACGATGTTAATAAATGACGCTTAGCGACGTACAAATTGCGCAACAAAGTGCAGTTGCATAAATTACGTCATTTTTGCAGCGCGTTTTCCCGACGTCACGTTTTACCGCATTTGGGCACAAAATGTCATGGCGTGTCACATTTAAAGAAAGAAGGCTCTGATTGGCAGGTACATTGAGATTTACTTACCCCCTTGAGATCTAAATCTTTCCACAAGAATTTGTTCCTAAAATAAGATAAACTACATGGTTCAAGTATCTCTATAGGATGATAACTGGTAGAAAATATCAACCCAAAATCTATCCAAACAATGTATTGCACATGCTTGCATTGGTACCACATGCAGTAAAAGTTATTTTGTTTTGAGTTGATTCTCTACATCCCAGTAAAAAGAAGTTAGGTCATGTAGTGACATTTCCTGGGTCAAAATAGTACTAAGCAGAGTTAAAATGCTTTGCTCAAGGACACAACACTGTGTTTCCAGCAATGCTGAAGCCACTGACCACTCAGTCTCTCAAGTCAAGAAATCTAACACTAAGCCACTTCTTTCCTTTGAAGAGGATTTTTTGTATTAAATTGTTCGCAATATTATGGTGAAATGATGCTCCAAGTTGTGTCTCAATGAGACAGTTCTTTTGAGTACCCACAACATATGTTTTGGTTGAGAAATAAGAAATTTAATTTTTGATTACACACTCTTATCTGGAGGCCTGCATGTCAGAATGGATCTTCCTGGGTTGAACCAGTACTAAGCAGCAGATAACGTGTTTTGCTCAAGGACACAACACAGTGACTCCGCTGGCAGTGAGTCTTGAACTAGCTACCCGAAGGCCGAGTGCAATAGTACATCAGGTCGTCAATGGTACCAAGGGGTAATAGTTTGACTATACTACAAACAGGCATGAAATAACTGTTTTATTACCCAACCCATTTGATGACATGCTAAGCAGCGCTCCTTGAATGGAGTTGCTGTAGACGATGCCGTTTTATTTTAAAACAGAGAATTTCACCTAATCTGCTCAATTTTGGTCTCAAAATGTTCCGCTCTTTCTAACAAAGTAATCGAGTACCCACACTTTATGTTTCTGACCATAAATAACAAAGTTATTGGAGTTTAAAGTTGCAAAACCATGCCTAATTTCCACCATTGCTGCATAACATCTCCTGGCATAAAAGACCCATACGAGACCTGTTTCATGTTTATTTGAACAGATTTGAATTTCACTTTTTGCGGTTGTATATTAATAAAACAAACAAATTTTGCTTTTAGATACCTAACGGACGTGTCCCTGGTATTTCCAAATAGACAAGATGGCAATTTAAAGCATAGCCATAACACGATGGCCGTAAATACATCCCAACCCCCTTTTAAGTGATTTTAAGAGCTAAAACGGGTGTATCTTCTAAGAAAATACGTATTTAAGTGTGAAATTTTCTTTAAAGATTAGAGGAACACTCAGTTTATTATTAAAATGAGAAACAGCCTGTGTGCGCCTGTTTTTGCTTGGAAACTGGGCTTAATAAGTTCTTCCATAAAAGTGCCCAAATGGGTATCTCATGTATAAAATGTATCTTGGAAGAAGTTTGAAAAGCAAATTCACAAAACTCACAGCCGACTCAATTTCTTAGATATTTAATGCATCTATGACCGATAAAACTGATCCCCAAATATTGCTTTTGAGTATTTTGCATACAATTTAATGTTGCTATGGAAACTGTAAACCCTAAAATTTGGTGTTCAAGTCGCTTCCAAAAAGTAAATATCCAACTGGAATGCTTTATTTTCTAACAAAACATACTTTAATTATGTATGTACAATATATAAAAGGTTTCAAAAGAAAAACTGCATATCTTTTAGAGAAATTGTTCGTGAAAGATTTAGTACATATCTTTTCAGACAGCATTTTTAAACGCTTAATTTTTGACTACTCATCTTCAGAGACTGTTTTAAACCAGAAAATAAAAATTAACAACTATTTTCTTGATGACTGCGTATTCCTGGAGATCAGACTAACCCATGGAAATCAATTATTACCCAATATAGGGAAAAATAAATGAGTAACGGCATTTTCAAATTTGTTCAAATAAACATGAAACACCTCTTGTACGCACATTGTTGTCGCAAAAAGTCGATAAGTGCCTGGGTGTTTTTAACAGCAAAGCGTGAAACCAGGCCATGGTATAGTCACAGTCAATATCCAAAACTATTCCTTGTGCAATAGTTCAGTGAGTCATGAGATAGCAAATAATATATAATTACTCCGTATATAGACGGTTGGGTAATAATATATAATATTTTAGTAAAAGGACACAGATATGTTATTTTCATGGAATTTTAAATGACAGTTTCTGTTAAATTAAACAAGGCCACTTTGTCAATACCAGGCCCCTGAGGTTATAAAACATTTTCATTCTCATCTAAGGTGAGCATGAAATTTATCCTGCTCATAAATGTTAAAATGCCAACAGTTGTTGGCATTTTAACATTTATTAGCATGATAAATACAACATATGAGAGACTTAAAGCAAGAACCTTCTTTAATTGTCGGTATTTTAGTTTTTATGAGCAGTTGGAATTTCGTGCTCAGTTGAGTTGAGCATGAAAAAAGTTTTATAACCTCGGGGCCAGGCCCCTGAGGTTATAAAACATTTCCATTCTCATCTCAGGTGAGCATGAAATTTTGACTGCTCAAAACAACTAAAATGATGAAAAATAAAGATTTTTCTAAGTCTCTTTGATTGTGTATTTATCCTGCTTATAAATGTTAATTTATGAAAAGGATAAATTTAATGCTCAGTTGAGTTGATTGTTTGTTTGTTGTGTTGCTTTACGTCCCAAGTCAACAGCTATGGCCATTGCGGGACGGTCAGTTCACCTAACCACACTTTTTCCTGGGCAAGCTTGAACAAGCAGTTAACCAGTACTTCATGCACATACTTTCGCTTGTAACTGACAACAACCCTTCTTGAATGATACAGCGGAAGGGAGGAGAATGACCGTAGAAATTATTTCAAGATCAATCTCCACGAAAGTATGGGACCAAGCCACCATCAAACTCGCGACCCCTGGATCTGCAGTCAGACTCGCATCTGTGGTCAGACATGTTACCGACTGCGCTACGCGGCCCGGTTCAGTTGAGCCTGAAAAAGTTTCATAACCTCTTGGCTCAGGTTTGATTCAACTAGAAGACAATATCTTGAACTTACCATCAGTTAATCTTTTTTCAAACTGGTACTGCCTTTTTCAAGCTGTCAAGGTTTGACTGTAATTTGAAAATGGTAACCAGAGACCTCTCAAAAATATAAACTGGTATATCCAAACCTTATCTAATTATACTAAATGAACAAGTCCATCAACGAAGAAAAGATTAATTCTTTGCAAACAATTATCTTCTGCTGATAACCTGTCCAAACAATTTAGACCCATATGTCCTGACAAAATGTCCAGCCAGATCTGAATCCACAACGTTTGACAATCTGATGGTATTCCTGAAAGATTTTTTCTTAAAAGTTGATTATGAAAAAAATCAGCATACAATAAAAAACACGCAACATTTCCCAGAAGGCGAATGGTTAACCCTTTACTCCATAATAACACCTTTTGATGCCTTTGAAATACAATGTATTTGAAAGTATTATGAAAAATGGAGCATTTGCTCTGGAGCAAATGCTCCATTTTCCATAATATTTTCAAAAGTATACAAAACTTTATTTAATTTTTTTCTTGAATTTTTTCAATATTGTCTAAAAATAGAAAATGATGTCATGATCTAAAAATAGCCTATGGAGTAAAGAGTTAAAAGAAGCAACTAGAACTACTTGTACCTTTGCTGTTGGGGCTGTCAAAAGCTGAAGAATTTCTTCTGTCATCTTTTTGGTTTCTCTCTCCTTGGCTGATTGGGCTGATAGTAAACTCTGAAGAGAAAAATTTATCATGGATGGGAGGGGTGGATAGATAAATCTGAACCAAGGATCACTGTTTGGCATCTTAAGGCTAGCCCAGTAATAAAAAAACAAGATCAAGAGGAACAGTGTTTTAGAAGGGTGTAGTCCTTGAAAAATGTACCTTGTGTGAATATTCGGAATTGTTTCTGGTTGGGTGTTGTGATAGAACTCATTTCAAGTAATTGGAAAGTGATTGCATCATGCGCAGACTCGTACATTATAGACGTTGTTTTTTTCAGTTGCAAGCATGTATAGATATACCATGACCTCTGAGTAATGATCTTTGGATCATTCTATTTCAAAAGGTTGATGCAAAGGAAGTAAAATGAGCCAGCTTGACTGGAACATCTATGTGTGTCAAAATATGATAGTAAATGTAAAGTAAACCAGAAACCCCTATTTCAAGATCCGTTTTTTCATTACTAAAAATACAGTCACACCTTAAAGCTTTTTGTCTATCTATAATTAATGAGTGGACACACACAAGATATAACTGCAAATCATCACGTATGCATTAATACACACGCCAAAAGGAAGTAAACAAAAAAAACTTTCACAAACATCTCTTTAAATAACTGTTAAAAATGCAGGAATATGATTGTTCCAAGCAGTGGCTGATTGAGACAGTATTAGTTTAGTTTAAACATATTTATTGCCAATACAAAGCAAGGGGTCGGGCCACAAGTTTTTCCAACATTAGTTACGGCCCTTCCCCTACAGTATACATACAAAGCATTACATAGACAATGGCGAACAAATTTGAGCCGGGACATGAGATTTCCAACAATCAGGTATGTGCGATCAGCAAAGGCTCAGACCAGCCTGCGCATACGCGCAGTCTGATCAGAGCCTTTGCTAGTCGCTTGATTGCTCCATGACTGCCGAGCCACCGACCGAATTCCATTTGAAGTTTCTAAGTTCAACAGAAGGCAGCACAGGCTCGTCTGAGTCTACACTTCTCAAAGTGCCACATTGTCGTGGCTCATTTCTTTAAGAACAAAGTGATGATAATCGTTTTCTTAAAATGAGCTAATGATATAATGTTATTGATGGTAATGGAATAGTATTCAGGACATTTTTATGGCCCGTTGAGCATGTCCGCCGTAATTTCTAGTTACAGTAGATAGTACTAGATACTTTATCAAATACAGCCGAATCTTAGAAAACAAACAAACTGATTGATGATCCAGATCGTGATGTGACGTACGTCACTGTTTAAGAGAATATTTTTCACTTGGAAATGCTATTAATAAACCATGATGCTGGTCACATGCTAAAGTTTGTGTCCACATGTAGACATGGCAGCCCAACCGAGCAGTGAGCATAAAATTTCAAATGCTCGTAAAAATATAAAATAATGAGAATGAAAAGGCTGTTCTTGCTTTCAAACTCATGGATGTTATAGTTATCAAACTAATCAATGCAAAAATCATAACAATTGTTGGCATTTTAACATTAATGAGCATGAGAAAGTTCATGCTCAGTATGAGTTCAGCATGAAAATACTCATAGACTCCAGGCTGTGTATTTTTTGTTTTTGAATGGATGAAAGTAGAAAGTCCCTTTTCAAAAAATCATTAAATCAAAAACCTACTGTGTGAATGTAACAAGAAAATCTACCATGAATTTCTTATGAGGTACCTACCTTCACAATAATGTTAGCATCAGATTTTACTGGTTGTTTTGACTGCTGTGAGTGTGTGAATGAGGAAAGAGAATCAATCCAATACTATTATGAATTACCTACCTCCACACTAATGTAAGCATCAGATTTGACTGGTTGTTTTGACTGCTGTGAGTGTGTGAACGAGGAAAGAGAATCAATCCAATACTATTATGAATTACCTACCTCCACACTAATGTTAGCATCAGATTTTACTGGTTGTTTTGACTGCTGTGAGTGTGTGAACGAGGAAAGAGAATCAATCCAATACTATTATGAATTACCTACCTCCACACTAATGTAAGCATCAGATTTGACTGGTTGTTTTGACTGCTGTGAGTGTGTGAACGAGGAAAGAGAATCAATCCAATACTATTATGAATTACCTACCTCCACACTAATGTAAGCATCAGATTTGACTGGTTGTTTTGACTGCTATGAGTGTGCCAATGAGACAAGAGAATCAACCATGAATTTCTTATGAGGTACCTACCTTCACAATAATGTTAGCATTAGATTTTACTGGTTGTTTTGACTGCTGTGAGTGTGTGAATGAGGAAAGAGAATCAATTCAATACAATACTGAGGGAAAAAAGTTTAGCAATTATTTATAATGGGGTTTCCCATACGTGATCTTTGAAGCACTAGATCTTTTTAATTTGCAGGTTCGCAAACATGTCAGTTGTTTTGAAAATGACCTAATGGCTACCCGGAAGTGGTCAAAAGAAACAAAATCTGACTTAATAGTGAGGATTTGATCTGCTGAGCATTTCAATTTCAAACGTTATTCAATTGAAAGGGAGGTAATTTGGCAAAATACGATTTTCAACTAAAAACTGTGCGTAAAGGGTGAACATAACATTAAGTTTTAAACCGTTTTTCACTTTCTTGCTTTTGGATCTAAACATTGGACAGAAAAATGAAATTTTTAGTCAAATATTATTCGCAATACTGCCAGATAAGCTGTTTTGGCAAGGGGGCATAAAATCAGACTTTACGTTATGCGAAATGTCAAACTGTTAATGTCATCGTACTCGTGAACGTTTGTCAACATATATTTTTGAAACTATGAAATTAAAAGTTCTATATCTTCTAAACTGTGAATCCTCAAAGTATATTGCTAAACTTTTTTCCGTCAGTATATTATGAATTACCTACCTCCACACTAATGTTAGCATCAGATTTGACTGGTTGTTTTGACTGCTATGAGTGTGCCAATGAGACAAGAGAATCAACCATGAATTTCTTATGAGGTACGTACCTTCACAATAATGTTAGCATTAGATTTTACTGGTTGTTTTGACTGCTGTGAGTGTGTGAATGAGGAAAGAGAATCAATTCAATACTATACTGAGGGAAAAAAGTTTAGCAATTATTTATAATGGGGTTTCCCATACGTGATCTTTGAAGCACTAGATCTTTTTAATTTGCAGGTTCGCAAACATGTCAGTTGTTTTGAAAATGACCTAATGGCTACCCGGAAGTGGTCAAAAGAAACAAAATCTGACTTAATAGTGAGGATTTGATCTGCTGAGCATTTCAATTTCAAACGTTATTCAATTGAAAGGGAGGTAATTTGGCAAAATACGATTTTCAACTAAAAACTGTGCGTAAAGGGTGAACATAACATTAAGTTTTAAACCGTTTTTCACTTTCTTGCTTTTGGATCTAAACATTGGACAGAAAAATGAAATTTTTAGTCAAATATTATTCGCAATACTGCCAGATAAGCTGTTTTGGCAAGGGGGCATAAAATCAGACTTTACATTATGCGAAATGTCAAACTGTTAATGTCATCGTACTCGTGAACGTTTGTCAACATATATTTTTGAAACTATGAAATTAAAAGTTCTATATCTTCTAAACTGTGAATCCTCAAAGTATATTGCTAAACTTTTTTCCGTCAGTATATTATGAATTACCTACCTCCACACTAATGTTAGCATCAGATTTGACTGGTTGTTTTGACTGCTATGAGAGTGCCAATGAGACAAGAGAATCAACCATGAATTTCTTATGAGTAACCTACCTCCACACTAATGTTAGCATCAGACTTGACTGGTTGATTTAACAGCTATGAGTGTGCCAATGAGACAAGAGAATCAACCATGAATTTCTTATGAGTTACCTACCTCCACACTAATGTTTGCATCAGATTTGACTGGTTGTTTTGACTGCTTTGATGAAGGCTGACCAGCATCTTCATCTCCAGCCCTGTAAAATATACAATATATCACATGACATCACAGCTGCGAGTGATATAACACCATGTATTAAGATCCATCTACAGGCCTCAAAAATTTTCTTGGGGCCAACTCTTCCTGTGGTGCAAGTGGTCTTCTTTACTCCAGTTGCACTCTTCCTTCATCAGTTACTTGTTTATTGTAAAGAGGTAAACTGACCACAGTACAATCAAGTTAGTAGCATTTTAAGGTGTTAAACTTTTCAAAGTATAAAACCTTAACCATTTGGTACAATAACATACTGAGCAGTGGCACATTATATATCCTACTTTGACATGTTTTTGTTGTCCACTATCAAAACCGGCTTCCTTGATCATTAAACTTTCCCTGAGAGCCGTTTTTGTACATTGAGATAAAAGCAGGATCCAGAATATTCGTAACTGCATCAAATCCTTCATCTAGAGCAAATCCATTTACCAATGTGTACAGGTGTTTTGTTCAAAGATACATGGATATAGTTATACATGTAGTAAATTGCTGCATAATATTGCTCTATTGTCAGATGCGACAGAATGGTTCCTGAATAGGTTCTGCATTGTTGTTGTTTTCCACAGAATGTTCTTTTTTAATTTGAATTAAATTGAAAATTACTTCCCAACAGATATAAATGTCCTCTATAAACCGTCATGACAGCTAATAATATAGGGATCAAAATGAATCTCAGGGCTCCAGATAAGAGTGTGCATTGGAAAAATATTTTCTTTATTTCGCGTCCAAAACATATGTTGTGGGTACTAAAAAGAACAGTCTCATGTAGACGGTTCTTTTGTGCACCCAAAACACATGTTTAAATTGATGGGTACAAAAATAATTACAATTTTACGCTCATAAAATTTCTTTATCTGGATCTATGGTTCTTCTTGAGGGATATCATAAAACCGAGGGGGAAGTCTGAGGGTTTTTAACATATCCAGAGGGACCTGGCATACCTAAATGCATTGAAAAACAATGTTTGATCATTATTATTGTATAAATTCAACAATATGTTCACCTAATTCATGAAAAGTATGGCACTTTACAAATTATTGTCGGTATTTCAAAGTTATCAAAATGTTGGACATATTCATTAACCCTTTACTCCATTTTGACACCTTTGAAATATCATGTATTTGAAAATACGATTGAAAATGGAGCATTTGCTCCAAAAGAGCAAATGCTCCATTTTCCATAATATTTTCAAAAGTATTCAAAACTAAGCTTAAATTTGTCTTGAATTTTTTCAATGTTGTCTAAAAATAGAAAATGATGTCATGATCTAAAAATAGTCTATGGAGTAAAGGGTTAATATTGGTGTTCCAGGGCCTAGCTATTGATAAGAGTGATAAACTGATCAGTTGTCGTAAAATGTAGTGGCCCGGACAGAGTGTATTTACGGTGCCAAACCTGTGCATTAACAGCATGTTAAATGTCTTGTTAATACATGGGTTTGTGCTGGTTGAAACACAAGAGTTAAAAGCATGCCACATAGGTGACATAGATTTTAAGCAATAAAAAATGTATTCAAGGGTTTTGTTAATACAGCTATGTTTGAATTATATAAACTGGTCAAAAGAAGTTAAGCCCCATGTCACTTTTTTCCGTAGCCATAATGTTAAATCCCAAAGTTTAGTTGTTTATTTAAAAACATATCAAAGGCAGGTGAAAATTCTAACTACACACAAGTTAGACAACCATATCTTGGGTGTAATTACACAAAGTTCCATTTGAAAATTCCAATTTTCTTCGGGTATGTGCTAAATTTTCCAAGAGTATCCAAATTTGTGGCAATTTTACTATAGGAATGCAGTGTTGTGCCTAGAGCGCGGCATTGCGGGATTCCCGCAATTTTACCGCCGATGTCCCTTAAAAACGCACCCAGCGCGGGCCTAAGGGCGCACCTCGAAAATCTGCTTATTATTTTTCGCTGTTTTCTACTATTTCCGTATTTAGTGTAACCTAATAAAGGGAAGTAACTAGCACAGTCCAATACACAACAACACTGGCGGAAAACTCGAATTTCATAGCAGAAGGCCAGAAAAAAGCTATTTTAATATAGAAATAGTAAATTTGCTGGTGAATTCAAAACTAGGACACCAGCAGAAACTACATCACTGTCATCTACACCCCTTCTTGAGCCAAATCTATCGACATCGAGTTCAAATTTAAATAAAAAATGAACAGAAATTTCCGGATAACTTTTCAATTTAGCAGGTAAAAATTTGAAAGATTTGGTGTGTCCCCCAGAATTTGTAAATGTCCCCCTGAAATTCAGGTAGAGGGACACCTGTGTCCCCCAGAAATCTTGACCTAGGCACAACACTGGGAATGATAGGGAACAAACGGGACATTTACTGGAATGTGTGGAGCTCTATGGAAAACTTATCAATAAATCTGAAACCTAGTGTATGGTGAGAAGAAACATGGCTGCTACTTCGCTGAAAATTTTATGGAAAAATCTTTATTCAGTAAAATGTTTTGATAAATCAAACATGAATGTATTTACATTAAGTCTATGGGAATATTTTAGGTGGGGCTTAATTTATTTTGACCAGTTTATTTATATGATGATTCTACCTGCCCGAGCCGGACCTAAGTGTACCCTGGCCCCAAGGTTTAAAAAAGTTTTTCATACTCAGCTCAGCTGAGCATGAAATCTATCCTGCTCATAAATGTTAAAATGCCAACAATCTTTGGCATTTTAGCATTTATTAGCCGGATAATACATCTGAGAGACTTAAAGTGATAAACTTCTTTGTTTGTCTGTATTTTAGTTTTTATGAGCAGTTGAAATTTCATGCTCAGTTGAGTGGAGCCTAAAAAAGTTAATAACCTCGGGGACAGATTTCAACACATATGGAATCTCAGACCACCATTCACCAGCCACCTTTTTTTCAAATATGATATCTTTTTGCCACCTAATTAGGGTTTAATCAGGCCTGATATTGATCAAAACTGATTGACACTATGATGGTATTCCTAAATGAATATATTGAAAATGTTGATTTTGAAAAAAATCAGCAGACGACAGAAAAAAAAACATTAAAATTTCCCATCATGCAATGTGGTCAACTTACTCTTCTCTCTTCCTCTTTTTATTCTGTGACTGTTCATCTGTTACTGCAGATAACTGTAGAAATTGAGAAAAAAATTGCCAATCAAAACAAAAGTTGATCTGTCTTCCGCTAAAATGTTTTGTTGCTGCTTTTGTTTGTTTTCTCGCTTTACGTCCCAAGTCAACAGCTATGGTCATGGCAGGACGGTCAGTATACCTAACCACACATTTTCCTAGGCAGGCTTGAACAAACAGTTACCCAGTAATTCGTGCACATACTTTTGCTTGATTTCATGATCAATCTCCACGAAAATATGGTACTGGGCCGGGATCAAACTCGCGACCCCTGGATCTGCAGTCAGACATACATCTGCAGCCAGACACGTTACAGACTGCGTATGCGGCCCGGCTCTAAAATGTTTAAGGCACCTCTTTGACAAACAGTGTAGACCCAGATCAGTCTGCTCCTGTAGGAGCAGTCTGATCTGGGTCAACACTGTCTGCATCTAAGTGAATATTTTGGAAAAGTTGATTTTGAAAAAAATCAGCAGACAACAGAAAAAAGCATAAAAATTTCCCAGCATGCAATATATACTTGCATTTCTCAGAAATGTTAGCAAATATATGCAGCAGAGGACTTAAGCAGACAACATTTACCGCTTTTGTTTGTTTGTTTGATTTGATCTTTACGTCCCATCAACAATCTTTCAGTTAAACAGGGCAGGTCTTCCTGGGTTGAACCAGTACTAAGCTAGGATAAATGTGTCTTGCTCATGGACCACAACGCATTGACGCCGGTGAGGCTCAAACCGTGGCCCCTCGGTCTTGAGTCAAGCACTCTACCACTGAGCCACTGCACTCCACTCAACATTTACCGATAAATTTTTGCAGGGTCATTTTTTATGTTCGTAGAATCGAGCTGTAAATCTACAAATATTGAATTAACGGTATAATAGGTATATATATTTTAAAGGTCTAGCTTCTGCCTATCAACTGATATAAATGTAACATCATTAGCTCTTAGTTCAGCCAAGATATATAACTTTGAAAAGGCGTAGTAAAGGACACTGGCCTAAATCCATGTAATTCTAATTATGCATACATTAGGAAATTATACGATGTTAAGTTCCATAGCATTTGTCAAGCCGATTTTTCTTTTGCACCATCAAAATTAATTATTCAAACGCTTAATATCGTAGACAAGTGCAGCAAAACTATAGACATGTTGTTTGCTTTTCTACAGCAATTTTAAAACACACATCAATTACCAAAATAATCACAGTCAAATGTTATTTATTATATATGTTAAAATTACAATTATGAACAATTTTTTTTATTTCTTCTGGTTTTGCATAGCACATTATATACTTAATCTTTTGTCAGCAGTTATATTGATGTAACAATTAAAGCATGTGCCTGACAACCTCAGGAACTGTCATACCCCCATGTTATAAAAAGTGGGTGGGGTAAATCAAACCCGCGTAGAAAAAACAATAACAATCAGGTCTGTAGAATTCTCTTATTTCAGTAATTTCAACACCTGTTAAGACCTACAAAAACAGCTTTAATGTATTTTGTAATTATAGTAACGCTCCATGACGTCATTTATGCACAAATAAGGGATTTAGCACTCTCTAGGCTATTTATTTTGCAGTTCATTTCCAATAAAACAAAAGTATTAAGTTTGTTTTGAGATGAAAGTTACCATAACACTTCCATCTACCATATAAACAAGAAAAAATATAATAGTGCTTTACAGCTAACACATTTAGCCACACTCAAAAGCCTGTATCCAACTTCTACTTGTGTCAACTTTTTGCAATAAACGTTTATACGCCTACCGTACTATTTGCTGAGGTTCCAAATATATCTTCCATATTTAATAACTGTTGCGTATATGCTATAATGGTTATGTACTATTGTAGCACTTTGTGTCCTTTATCTGCAGCCATATTTTTCAGAAGCCGTGCATGGCTATAGACCCATTTTGATGCAAGTTTCACTAATGTTCTGTCAGAGACTAAGTCCATAAATGTCGTATTTCTACCATATTTCCAGTGTTCGATATAGGTATGTCTTTGCCTCTTGAAATCATTAAAGTAATGCATTTTCAAATAATTTTAGGTTGCTTGAATAGATAAAGGCTCAATCTTTCCAAATATATACATGATGTATGCATTTACTTTCATGGTTTTCATTTAATCCACCATTCTACGAACATAAAAAACGTCCCTCGTACATCAACCTTTTGTATTCTGATGGGTTCTTCCGCCTAATATGATACTATAAACTTGGAATGCTTCATTGTGTATATTGAGGTGATCACAAGTTATATTTTCCAACTATACTGTAAAATTGATTTGTCTCTCTAAAGGTTGTACAGTATAGACTTTTATGAAATGAAATTTTATGCAGCATTTCACCTGGGTCTTCACTGTTTGCCAAAGTACCTGTTATGGGATTTCCAATAAACAAAACATTAAGGGTCAAATGTTTGACATGTCTGATTAGGATTTGAAGATTTCTCTAGCCCTGATCTAAACTGTTTCATCCATGTAGTATATACATGTATAGATAGTATTCCTAATACAGGACTTTCGTTTAGAGTGTGTAACGAAAATTAAGTTTTCTTATTTCTCAACCAAAACATATGTTGTTGGTACTGAGAAGAACCGTCTCAAACAATGTTGACCCTGACCAGGCTGCTAAAAATCAGTCTGGTCAAGAGTCATAGTGTCAGTTTTCATGATGAAATTATTCATTTTGAAAAAATGCAGGAGACTTAATAAACAAATAACATTTTCCAGAGATAAAAAAGTTTTAACAGGATAAGGGTTAAACTAAGGTGGATTCATCTTTAACATTTTCCTTCATGAATATTCATGCTAAGCTCCATCCACTATGAATAGAGGATCTTACATGAGTGCTATATTTTATTGAATTTATAAAACAAGTTAGGGAAAAGAGATAAAATGCGAGGCTTGCCGAGTATTTCATCTCTCTTTCACAACAAGTTTAATAAAATCAGTAATACAAGAGCAGGAATGTTAGATTCTATTTATCATATGACATTAAGATTACTTTGAAATCTCATTTCTGCCGTAAAAACGTTATAATTTTGTCATTATGTACGCAACGTTGTTATGGGTGTCATAGCGTTTCCCAAAAATCCATAAACCACTAGTGGTCTATCGATTTTATTGCATGGCTGCTGGCATTATTTCAAACCAGACGATATCTGGTATCATATGATAAAACTATATACATAAACTATCATGATTGTACATAGGACAAAGAAATTACTTGTCGGCTCCACTAGTGTAAAATCATACAGTATCTAATCATATTTTCGTAAGCAAACAGAGTAGACCCTGAACAGGCAGCTCTTGCAAGGCATTTATAGGTATCTCTATGCGGTAAAGGGTTTACTAATCTCTGATAAATTTATGACTACACTGTAGTTAAATGTTTAAAGTTTTATATTTAATGTCGAAAAATGGTTGTGATTTCACAACAGAACAGTAACATATATAATGCTAACCATACATGTAACACATGTGTTGTCTGTTGATAACCTTTGTAGTTAGCAAGTACAGTAAACCTGTCTTAAGTGGCCACTCAAAAGTAGACAAAACAAAGGTCTTAATGACAAATGGCAACTTAATGAAGGCCCAAAGTATTGCAGAATGCTCCCCTTGAAGCATTCTGCAATACTTTTGACCTGTATTAAGGGAGAATTGGTCTTAAAAACCAATTTTGGTCTTCTTTTGGAGTGGCCTCTTAAGACAGGTTTTACTGTAGTTTGGACCCAGACCTTCCTTCCTGATGTGAAGACAAGTAGTTTGGCACTCTGATGATGTTCCTGACTTTTTTTTCAGAATTGTTTAAATATTTATACTTTAGAGGGCACTGTATCATTGCTGTATAATATGACTTTTCGCTTACTGTAAAGGCGGCAACTTTAATATTCATATCTGGGCATGGTTTGGCTATTTCATCTGCTAAACAAGGGAAATCAGGTTCTATTTATAATTCAGAGAAGAATTAATAAGTTGTTTCGGCCGCGCAAACGTGCGTGCATTTCATGAAAATCCTAACTGTATACATACTGAACTCACATTTATTAACCCGTAAAGTGCATAATCACAAAATGTATGTTTTTGTCGTTCGTTAAAATAAACAAACATTGTGGACCCAGATCAGACTGCTCTAACAGGAGCAGTCTGATCTGGGTCCACAATATTTGCCCCTATGCTTATGTTGAATAGATATTTTCAGATGCAGTTATTTTGCTGGCGTTATAAGGACTGAATTATGTGTTTTTCATCTATACTGAGGTAATGGTGCAAGATGATACAGTTACTTTTGAATAAAACCATGCCCTCATTTTCAGCTTTTACCTATGCCTAAGGTTGACCATTTCTAATTATGCATTCATGAGGTGCTGCCTTTACAGTAACCAAAAAGTCATATAATATGATTGATCCTTAAATCTACTTTTATCTATGTACTGATGAACCATCCCAGCACAACTTTGCCAGGGTTACCAACTTAAGATATTTCCATCAAAAAGGGCAAACCCTGATGAGATACCACATTTAATTTGGGTCTACACTATTTGTCAAGTATGGTTTACAAGTTTACAGTCAGCATCGGTTCACATATTTTCTCTGACCTCACCTTTTTTAAATCTACAGACTGAATTATTATTTTGCTACCTCCGCCAGATTTTTCTTCTTTTGATATACTGAAAATAGACAAAAGAAACAGGTTCAAAATAAGAAGGCCTATTTTAATCCCTTTCCCACCATTCATCACATGATCTGATCTCTCGTCTGCTTATGAACTTTGACAGTCTATACTGCAAACAATATGGACCCAGATTAGAATCTCTGATCAGGGTTCAATCTTCATACTGCTTGCTTCCATTGCAATTTACTTATTTAGGCTTTCAAAATTGGCAAGAGGGGATTTTAGAGAAAATGTAATAAGCAGATAACATTTTATGACAAAAAATAATGGCAGGATAAAAGTTATAGTTAACAGCCAAAGGAAATAACAATATTTATTATATGATGTTGTGCCTGTGAATGATTTATTGTCATAAACTTGATTACACATTTAGTAGCATAAACTTATGTTTATCTCTTTTTCCCAACTTGTTTAATAATTCAATGATACATGAGTACTCATGTTAGATCCTCTATATCCAGCTTGTGTAATTTTGCGTTTATTTCATATTTTGTACATTTTTCAGCAAATGTATCATAATGGAGCAGTCATTTGTATCCATGCCCCCCACCTACGGGGATAGCGGTTGAATAGCCTGGCTATGGTGCAGTGAAAGTAATTTTTTATTGTCCCCACAGTGCCGGAGAAGTGTGGGGGTTATAACATTAAGACACTTACCCCGGAGAGATTTTCTGTAGTGTAGGGCGGGGCTAAGAGTAGGGTTGTTACCATCAGCTTGTCCCCACAGGGCAGGGCTTATACCAGGGCTCTGAAAAGTGAAAAGTCACTATCCCCCCCCCTCCCCCTAGGTAGGTGAGCAGTGGATACAAATGACTGGTGCATAAGTATTTCAACCTTTATATACTGGAAATATTGGCAAACTTTGAAGACACAAATGAAATGCCTCAAAACCCAGCATTTCATCTAGCTTGCACTGTTTGCTATGATAAACTCAATCTTCAGGGACTAAAGTACATTTTTATTTGAGGTTATCTACCTGTGACCCCATAAAATATATAATGAGCAAACGCATCCTTATTGTATGCAGGAATTTTCCTACCTTTCTGAGGTTGGGGCCAAGGGCCTGTTGAATTTGGGAAAAAAGCATATCCACCCATCAAATTGGGAAAACTATAGAACTGGATCGCCATTTTAAATGTTCAGATTAAAAGCCATATAAGAAATTAGCAATGTAAATCTGTACCATATTTGTTGCTTTAATTGCCCAGCATAAAAACTCATGAAAAATTGCATAAAAATGTGAATGAAAACATATTTTCATTCACATTTTTATGCATATTTTCATGCAATTGTACCTTTGGTATTTTTGTTCAGATTTTCATGAAATTTTCACCAAAATGTAGAACTCAGAAATTGGGAATGATAAACACCATTTTGGGAAGTGTTTGCTCATTTTTGAATTGAGACGACTTAGGAAAATCCCTGGTATGCATCAGAATATGGGAAAATCCATCAAAATACAAAGGGTTAAAGAAGTATTTTTATCTATACAGTTTTCAGGTGCATTCTCTTAAGATGTTTGAACAGCAGCATGATGAGCATTGTGTTCAAACAACTTCTTCGCGACTCGGCAAAGGATAATGCGTGAAAAAACCTGTATACCCTATATTCTAATTTGTTAAAATAAACTAACTGTGCAGGCAAAATACCACAGCAATTTCCGCCAATTTCTTAGGAATCACAACTTGGAGTGTTTGTTTGTTTGTGAAGATGCTTAACCCTTAAAGCACCAAGATAAAAATGCATCTGAAAATGTTGTCTGCTGAAGTTGTCTGCTGCAAATAATTACGTAGCAATACTGATGAATTAAGCATAGGAGCAAACAGTATGAACCCAGAACAGACTGATCCTATAGGAGCAGTCTGATCTGGGTCCACACTGTTTGCCATAGAGGCATCTTAAACATTTCAGCAGAGAAGAAAGCAGACAAATTTTGTTGCAATTGGCACATTAAGGGTTAACCCTTTGTCTCCGGGATATTTTTAATGCTCTGTTTGTTGTCTGCTGATCAATTCCTTCAAAAGCAATTTTTCAAAACATTCTCTCAGTAAACTGTTATACCATCAGAGTGTCAAACAGTCAGGTTCTAGATCAGGCCTGACGATCTGTCAAGCTTGATCTGGTTCCAAACTGTTTGCAGAAGTTATCAGCAGACAATACTAGTAGGTAATAACACATATTGCAAACAATATGGACCCAGAACAAACTGCTCCTAAGTTCATACTGTTTGATTCCACAGTCAAAGTATTCTAGAGTGCATGTGAATATATGCAGCAGATGTTATAAGCAGACAATATTTTAACCCTTAAAGCGCCAATCACAACTGCAGCAGACGACAAATTTTGCAACATTTTCACTAATTTTCAGAAAAAATAAGGTATTTAAGGTATCATGCCTTATTTGTTATTTTTGAAAAGCGGCAAAATTTTAAATTGTTGTCTGCTGCAAATTATAGGTGGTGCTTTAAGGGTTAAGGATATAAAATAATGGCAGTATTAGGGTAACTGGTTAACTGTGATTGTTTTTAACACCACTTTCCTGTAAATTATACTTGCCTGATCAATTGCTGAGCATCAAATTTTTCTAAAAGGTTCTCCACCAGGGCGGCGCTGACATCCCTTTCAAGAGCTTTTGAAGTTTTCTCAGTGATTTCCAGTGAGTTACAAGTGCTTTCATCAGCAAGGTCATATAGGATGACTAATAGTTGTTTCTCAACCTCGGGATCTGCCTGAATTGGTTCCGATTTCACCTCTTCATCTTTGGAGGCTGTTGAAACTGCTGGACTCAAACTGGCTTTCTGTGCATCTTGGGAGATTTTATCTAAAGTACACAACACATGGGTGAAAGTTCAAAATATTTCCACAATCCTGAACTTTTGAAAAACAAATCTTAAAACATGCAGTATGCCTACAAATATGAAAAGTTTCAAGTTTAAATGGTCAATTGTCTTTATATATTACTGAAATTAAATCAAAGAAGCCATAAGAATGTGCCAAAATCAGGATTTTGAGGCTGACTTTCTGTGGAAAGTCAGCCTAAAAATCCTGAATTCAGGAATAATCCTGAAAACTTTCACCCATGACATCAGGTATCGCTGCAGTCAGCAAACAATCTTGGACCACTATCAGGCTGCCACTGAAATGCCATCTGAATGACACTTCATTGGTGGGCCAATAGTGGCCCACTTTATATGCTTACTGGGACAGTAATTTACAGGTTGGTTTTAGCAAACATTGACTCATTTTGAAAAAGATCAATAACTAAAGCCAGGCCTATAAGTTAAAGGCCACATTTCTAAATGAACCCTTTGTTTACTTAATCCTTTACAATATCAAGATTACAAATAAACTATGAAAATTATGAAGAAGAAAACACTGACCCTGTAATAAAGTGGAATATTAATATGGGGATAACTGTATTCAAAATTTTCATTTGGGGAGGTATATTGTCGGATATACGGTCGAAAATTTAGTTTTACGGCGACGCTAAGTAGAGCCGTAAAACGTGATT
This sequence comes from Loripinus fragilis, assembly GCA_964019695.1. Classification (NCBI taxonomy): domain Eukaryota; kingdom Metazoa; phylum Mollusca; class Bivalvia; order Lucinida; family Lucinidae; genus Loripinus; species Loripinus fragilis. The sequence goes on from OZ026523.1 coordinate 69,609,960, forward strand.
TCCAAACGTATATCCGACAATAAACCTCCCCAAATGAAACTTTTGAATATGGTTATCCCCATTTTAATGCACTATTAACATTTTCCCTTCAAAAAGGTAGTAAAAATGTACTTTGTTGCGCCTATACGTCGAGCAGCTGGCAGCTGCATAAAACTGCTTGCCAGCTGCATATATTCCCTTGTCAACCAATGAAAAGCGACGTTACGTTACGACGTCGGGTTTCCGACAGTATATCACAGGATATACTGTCGCAAATTTATGACGTTATCCAATCAGACATCGCGTTGCATTTGCAAGTGCATTAGAATACATATTTACCTTATACAAAATATCTAAATATTTATATATTAAGCTGTTTCAGTACTTTCTATCACCTTTGCATTTAATATATATCAGGACATATGAATGGAAATTAAATCTGCTAGTTTGTACTCAGGAGTTGTACCCTTTTTAAGTCTAAGAACCTGTCTGCCATACATTCAAAATGGATTCCCCCAGCAAAAAAACGTCATAAGCAGAGGAACAGATAAGCCGCTTCTTGGGTTATTTAAGCAATTAAATTTGTGAACAAAGCAATTATTTTCAAATGAAAGAGTAACAAAAAGCAAATAGATTTTGGAAAAAGCAATTGTTTTATAAATGAAGGGGTAACAAAAAGCACTTAAATTTGGGAAAAAGCAAAAGAAAAAATAAAATGATTGAAATATGGTAGCACACTTAGTGTGGTTGCCAGTTCAAGCCTTTCTATTGTATTGATGTTACTCAATCTCCTTTGATACATTAAACAAGTCATTTGTCAGTTACTGGCTGAATCATTTGCACAAAGTACTTAAAGTCACTTCGATCTGTGTGCTTCTTCCATATAACTAAGATTATTATTTAAATTATTAACTAAGATTATAAGGTACTTATAAATAAGCAATTTCAAAAATCTAAGTGGGGTAAAAAAATATTTTTAAGCAATTGTTTTTGGAAAAAAACAATTCATAAAAATCTAGTGGGGTAAATACCCAATTGAACTGAAAGCTTATCTGGACCTCTGCATGAGGATAAAGAAATTCATAGGACCATAGAAATCTTTGGCCAATACTGAAGCCAATTAAAAGCAGGAGAATAGTATGCATGAAGTTGAAGTAAAGCTGTCAGCTATGCATTTGGGAGTGAGGAAGAGGGTACTGTACTAGGCAATATTGAAGCCGTTTTGTGTCAGTGTGCACTGTGCACATTCTTTTTACAACATATATGGTGAAATATGCGGCATTCCGGAAAATTTTCCCAGGTTGCTGAAAAGTGTGATTCATATTCTAGAAGAGCAAATTTTAGGGTTGGCATCTCTGCTTCTGTAATTACACTTCAACAGGGATAATCCTAGCCCAAAATGATGATGGGCCTTTGAAATGGGCCGATGGCCCATATCCCATTCAAATACATGCAAATTCCCAAATTTTAATAGGCCATTTGAAATTTTTATGGGCCCTTTGCAAAATTTGATCGGCCCAAGAATCCTTAATATCCACATTAGAGCATAAATGGCATGAGATTTGAATAGTTTGTATATGGAGCCCTGCCAAAAATAAAGTCTATTTTAGCAAAACAAAATAGTTTTCTCACAAAATGGATCCGGCCCTTCCTAGGATTATCCCTGCTACAATAAATAAATATAGCAAGAAGTGAGCAAAGCTCACGAATCCCCGGCGGTAGCCATCAGAGGTTGTAACACTTTAATGGAAAAGACAAAATTGTCAAAGATTTCATAATCCTAAATCAAGTAGTTTTTGAAAAAACTTTGATGAAAAATATCTACCAGTATATGTGTTAAATAAGAGTGACAGAAGGAAAATTTAAAAAAGAAGGCAAAATGAGGATTAGCACCTTAATTTTCATTTACATAAAACAATTTGCCTACCTAAAAGTGTACACAAAATTTCATAATCCTAAATCAAGTAATTGCCGAGAAAACTCTGACAAAAAACGTCCGTATGTGTTATACTGGAGTGACAAAAGGGAAAACTGAAAAAGAAGGCAAAATAAGCTTTAGCATCTTTATTTTCATTTACACAATACACTTAGCCTACCTGAAGGTGTACACAAAATTTGATAACACTCGCTCCAATAGGAACCAAGAAATCTGTGACAGAAATTTTCATTGGAGAGAAAAAAAATGAATAAATAAAGGGAGTGATAAACAATATGTGGCTGTTCTTTTGTTACACAATACAACTAATCACTATCAAGCTTTCTACCAAATTTCAGAATCCTAACTCAAGTAGTTGCTGAGAAATCTTTGACAGAAAAAATGTCCATATGTATTATATAAGAGTGAAAGAAGGAAAAAAGAAAAATTGAAATAAGAAGGCAAAATGAGGATTAGGATCTTAATTTCCATATATACACAGGACACTTTGCCTTCCTGAAGGTGTACAAAAAATTTTAAAACACTGGCTCCAATAGGAGCTGAGAAATCTGTGACAATATAAGAGTGAAAGAAGGAAAAAATGAAATATTGAAAAAAAAGGCAAAATGAGGTTAAGCATCTTAATTTCCATTTACACACTTACTTCAATGTCATCGACCGGAAGCATTTTATCAAATACTGACCTGTCTGATTTGAGCACTGTGGGTACATGTGACATATTTGTTTACCAAATGCGTCACAGAGTCATGTAATTCGCCCAATTGGCTGATTCAATATTGTTTATCAAGCACGTCATCACGTGTCACTGAAACGGTTTCAATGAAAATGCCATGCGGAGAATGTTTTCAAAAATGTTTTAGTGCATACAATATGATCAGTCTCTGGCTGACTACCGTAATACCTATCATTGTTATGATTTGGCTACCCAAAATGACTAGAAATCTCCATTGAAGGGTTATATATAGGCATTGAACGCTTGTTACTTTTTAACGTAGGTGTTTTGAGTAATGCGCACGGCGTAACAGCACAAACCCGACTTTTCAGTCGTGATGTCCCATAGCAGACAGGTCGATCCTTTAGTATCGCGCCTGCGCAGACAATGCACTTACTTTGCCTTCCTGAAGGTGTACACAAAATTTTAAAACACTGGCTCCCATAGGAGCTGAGAAATCTGTAACAGAAATTTCCATTGGAATGAAAGAAAAATGAACAAATAAATGGACTGATAAGCAATATGTGGCTGCTTTTTTACTACATAAATCAACTCATCACTATCAAGCTTTGTACCAAATTTCAGAATCCTAACCCAAGTAGGTGCTGAGAAATCTTTGACGGAAAAAAAAGTTTACAGACAGACAGACAAACAAACAGACAAACATTATACAGAAAAGGCAAGAACCATATACCCCATATATATGTCGTACCGGGGGTATAACTACAAAAGGCAAGAACTATATACCCCCTATATACTTCGTACCGGGGGTATAAATACATAATTTCAATTTACCAAGGCTATATGCTTGTGACCTTGTGTACTAGCATGTATATAACTATCACTTCAAAGTAGACACTGTAAATGCTTTGTTTATTTAGTGTGTCATTTTTTTTTTCAAAATAAAGAAGTCAGGTTTTAATTTTGTCTGTTTTTAACTTAATTTCATTTATAAATGTAAGTATTTGTCACTTCAGTGATTTTTGGAGTATTTTAGCAAAACAATTATTTTCTCACAAAATGGTTCGGGCCCATCCTAGGATTATCCCTGCTACAATAAATAAATACATAATTTCTATTTACCAAGGCAATATGCTTGTTACCTTGTGTATGAGCATGTATATAATGATCACTTCAAAGTAGACACTGTATATATGCAACACTAAATGTTTTGTTTATGAAGTGTGTCATTTTTTTTTTCAAAATAAAGTAGTCAGGTTTTAATTTTGCATGTTTTTTACTTAATTTCATTCATAAATGTTAGTATTTGCCACTTTAGTGATTTTTGGAGTATTTGCCTTGCCAGCATTTTCCACTGGAATTTACAGGCTGGACAATACTTTCCAAAAATAGTAAGTCACTTCTAAGTGAGTATGATCAGGAAATACCACAATCAAAAACTGCAGACAAACCCATTGCACAGCGAGGAAGAGCCACACAACCATCACGAGACACCAGGAAGACAAACTAAGCAGAGCAACCAGCTCTCTTCCCCATCAAGATGATTGCAATACTAGAGTGGAGTGGACATAAAGTAACATACAACAAAACATAGAACAAATACAGACTCCCACAATGGGAGTAACACTAAACAAAAAGTCAACAACAACAGAACCACCGCCTTAGAATGGACAGCAGCCTAAGACACCGTGGGGCTTAAATGCATTTTACTGGTACCAAATCTTCACCCTAGATTCTGCTGTTGTTGAAGTACAAGAAATGTTCAGCTCGCATGGAAGCCTTCTAACTAATGCAATGTATCATCATGGAGAAACACTCTAATCAAATTAACACACTATGATGAAACAAAAAAAAGGGCTCATGACTCACAGATAGTCAGAGCTAAAAAAACCTCAAGTTGAGCCACAATGAGACCAGCTATAGATAAGCATCAGGCACCAGCCCACTGATTAAAGCTTTACATCAGAGCAGTGATAGAGTCTGAGGCCTGACCCACCTTCGTGCAATTAAAGAGGAAACCATAGCTATAAACTGTGAAACAAGGCATGCAGACTGTCGCATGACATCCAAGTTATATCCAACATGTATAGTCCGTCCAGTTAAGAGACTGGGCGGTTCTTAGCAAAGACACACCCGTGGACATTTCCATTTTAAATTCGGTAAGCCAGAGTGTATTTATTCACCTGGGTAACACTTTTATTTACAGCTGTATACCTGCATTATTTTTGATAACATTGTGAGAAAAAGGCATCTCGAATTAATTTGGATAACAAGGAGACTGACTAGTCTAGATATATGCGCTCTGACGATGATTCGAAAGTTTAACTATTCAAATTATAATACTGAATAGGAAAATAAAATAAATGGTCCGCAATGAAAAATTAATACTATACTGCTCAACAAAAGTTTAGCACGGATTTTAATACGATGTCCCACTTTGAATGAACATGAACCATTTTATTTAATGTAATCAACATGTATGGGGATCTTGAAATTTACATTTTTTCGTGTCTGCCAGACAAAAAGTTAACTGGTTAGGTGTCAGGATCGACGTTAAATTTGATGTCATGGGCATGCAAAGGATCCACGTCTACATATGAAATTAAAAATTTTGATTCTAGAGTAAAGCCAAAGGTTCTTAATGATGAAAAACGTTAAAAACGTCAAAGTTTGATACCCGTTTATGTCACGTTTTACCGTTCCATTTTGACGTAAAAATGGCATTTTTACACTTCTTGACTTTTCAGCGAACTGAATCAAGAGGTCAAGTAATCTGTTTGATGTTAGATTGAACATGTTTGTAGTTTGTCCTTTGAAAACATCTTCTTTAGATAGCTTTATCGCCTTGATTTAGCCTCAACTTCAGATTAACGCCACTTTTAATGAATTAAATACCATGAGACAAAAAAATATAAACTTACCTTTCCTTAAACTGTCTCTCCTTTGGTATCCTCTTAAACATGAAAACCCTTTCAATTAAACATGCATACACAGCGAAAGCAGTACTGTTTTTGACTTGTAAACGTCGTTATAACAACGACGTTAGTTATTTTCAAGACTCAACTTTTGCTACTTATGCTCAATGGAGACGACCTTTGTCTTTTTTTTAGAATGGCCAATTGGATCAAGCTGTAAAACAAGAGAATTTATAAACCGATGCTGCATCAATTTTGTATTGCCATTAATGGATTTGAAACATGTTTTTGACCCCTCTCTTGTTTAAAGCAACGAACGACGCAGTAGAAATCCAATTAAAGTACACCAATTGCTTCCTCAACTTTATCACATACTAAACCATCATTTCAGCAGACATTTTATAACTTTAAACCATTTACTCAAATAAAAATTAATTTTTATTTATCCGTGCTGAACTTTTGTTGAGAAGTATATAAACTGGTCAGCACACAAAATGATCATGGTTCTTATTACATCGGCGTGTGGCGAAGGCTCCGACGAGCCTGCATGTACGCATGACCTCGCCAGGGCTTTTGCTTCTCGCATAAACAAAGCATGCAAGTTGAAGAAGACCCTGAACAACTTTTGGACATCTAGTCTCTCTGGACACGCCATAATGAGCGATTAATAGAGGCTTTTTTGGATATGCGATATAATCTCATGTTTGTATGCCCTTTTCTCTTGATCCTGATACTTAGCCTTGTCCCGCTGAACTCTAGTTGGTGATTTTTTTTATTATTGTATCAGGCTTAAAAGTCAAACCAGTTTTGCCATACAGACAAAATTTGAAGAAAGTGCAAACGTACCCTCCCCCAAAACTTTCATAACATATCCATCCAGGAAAATGAAATGCAACAGGTCCCCAGCAGCCTACTAAAGATAACCGTTTACCAGGCATGATAAAGTATAAAGTTGGTCACCCTTGTCGTCTGCGCTTCAGTTGGTTGCACAGTAAAGCGTGCATAGGCTATTACACCCGATTTACTGTAGACTAGTCTTATTTGACAGTGTATGACAGCGCTCTGTCTGACACGCCCAGTCTCTGTTAGCTGGTCGCACTATATATAACGTTTGATAATCGTTTTAAATCGCTCACTAAAATTAGGTTTCCCAACAATTCGTTTGAATTTATAAACTAAATCACAGTAAAATATAGGTTCTGATATGCCTTGTTGCAGAAGTTTTTAACCCAATGCTGTATTTAACAATTAACTCTGAGTGTCTGCTGTAGAGTTAGATAATGCTTTTCGAATTTTATGATATCTATAACCTTGTTTTAATAACTTAACTAAGGTTGAAATTTTATGATAAAATCATTTTCTGGTCAGGTTGTATTTTGTTTTGCCATCCGCAGAGCCATATCTGCTTACTTTGGCGAAAACCGATTATCCCAGTATACATATCAAAGAAAAAAGATGAGAGTACCCCCTTTGGCCACAGTACAGACACCCTGGACTTCTATGCAACGATATTACAAGATCTGAAATATATTAACTCATGAGTTTCCTCTGCAGCATGGCTCTTTGCTGACGATTGCCTGCTCTACAGAGTGATATCAAACCAGGAAGATGCAGTGTCACTACAAGAAGATCTTGACCACCTTCAGGAGTGGGAGAGGGACTGCAGAGTTCTCACTAGGATTTTGAAAACAGGAGTCAAAGAATCCATCTCTGGAAAAAGTTGGAGTCAAAATTGAAAAATTGGAGTTTGACCTGGAAAAGTTGGAGTTTTTAGTTTTAGCCGAAATATGAAAAGTTTTATTTACGGATGTAATGTCTTTTATCCTGCAAAATGGTAATTTCAAAATCCTTATGAGAACTAGCTGTGGACAAATAAAGAGTTTAGAACAAAAATAAGTTTGTATCAGGTTACCATAACAAACTTACCCCCCCCCCCTCTTCCCCGACCCCTACACAATATTTTCTAAGCATTGTTTGGTGATTTTGAAGGGGTTTCCCAGTTTGGCTATATTGTTTCCCCATCAAAATAAAAATATTTTCCTTTCTTACTTGAACTTCTCAATTTATTTAAAATTTCATGTATCATGAAACACATATTTTTATGTTTGGCCTTAAAAATGAAAAGCTTGACTGTTGATACAAGTAGTTGTTTTATTCATTTACAAGCAGACAGACAGATGAACAGACAGACAGACAGATAGATCTTTTTCAGATGTATAGAATTAGTTCAATCATTTAATTATTTGCATGCAAGTGCTTTTTGCGCACCTAGTCTAGCTAGTCTACGGCGATTGTTCCAAAATTAAGATGATTATTTTGATTTCCTACCTACGTGCTAGTGGTTTAAAACGAATGGGGTTTTCTAGCTGAAAGTCATTTGTTTGCATTAAATACCCAAAGCATAATTTATTGCATTGATCACTCATTTGTTGCTAATGAAGCTTCATTCATCGGACCTTATCCTATATATATTAGATTTATCGATGTACCGATATATTCAGCAAATCTTATTTTTATTCCATCAACAATCTGTGGAAGCAATTTCATGAGTTCAAAAAAGTAAGAAACATTTCAAGATTTGATTGAGACAGACAGTCATGAATGCGCAACTACACACACTTGGAAGATTAAAACCAATCGACCACGTGCTTCTCAAATTTGCATAGGCATAATTATTGTCCTGTCAATAAAGACAGTCGCTGTGCGACATTTCTGATTGACCGAGAGCTAAATGAGATCACGCCTACTGCTATCGAACTGGACATTTTGTGGCGAAAGCCAAATTTGGACTCCCGCTGTCGTCTTCAGGTGATTTAAGGAGTTTGAGATGTGTCAACAGAAAAAAAAACTTGGGAATGGCATAAATTAGAATCCTCAGCAGGACAATGTAAGCGTACAAAACCAAAAGTTGGTGTAAAAATACGCCTAATTCAGCGTTTCCGGGAACTCTGGAACTGGCAGATGACTTTTGACCCAGACAAGTGTGAGCACATCAGAATCACCAATAAAAGGAAGATCATCCAGACTACATACAAGATCCACGGTCAAGTACTCAAGGAAACAACCAAAGCAAAGTACCTTGGAGTCACCATTGACAAAACACTATCCTTGAACAGCCACATTGATATGGCTACAAAAGGGGCCGACCAGACTATCTCCTTTCTTCACAGAAACCTGTCATCACGTCCAAAGGAAATCAAAGAAGCCAGTTACAAGACCTTCATAAGACCTCAGCTAGAGTATGCGGCCCTAGTCTGGGACCCATCTACGATTACCGATATCAACAAGGTTGAAACTGTCCAGAGACGCGCAGCAAGATTCTGCCAGAATGATTATCGCCAAACATGCAGCGTTCATGATTCAGAATCTGAGATGGGAAGATCTGCAATATCGCGGTGAGCAGTGTAAGACAATCATGATGTACTGAATCGTCAATGACGTCATCGAAATCCCTGCTGAGAACTACCTATTGGTTTATTGCACCTCAAATGGAACACAGTTTTTTGGGTTTTTTTAAATTTTACACGAAGGTTTCTTCACCCTGAAAAATTGCATGCGCATTGATATGTCACAAGCTAAAGTTGGATAAATTTTGTTTTAATTAATTAAATGATAAATTTGCAATAAAATTATTAATGTTAAGGTGAAAGAAAGATGAGAGTATGTGTTTTTAGTTTTTTTCTGTATTATAGTACGGGAGTCTGGATGGAAGAGTCTGAAATAAGGTTTTTGATGTAAAATTAGTTTGAAAATTTAATTTTGGCATTTTTGCATTTAAGGTTAAGATTTTCATATTTTCCAACGTATCTGTTCAAAACCTGTATTCTTGGCTTGGGGCTTAGTTTGGATATAAGATTTGAAATAATTTTGATGGCTTGAGAATTGTTTTGACTTGAGATGGGCTAATTCTGACAAATTGAGATCTTATCACGCTGAACTGGTATACAGGCTTAGATGTTGTCGACACCTTTGGCAAGCCAGCCTATTACCGGTCTTTTAAGCATGCATTTAGCTGCTAGCTTACTTAGGTGAACAATGATATTGTTAATTGAAGAAAGGGTTGTCACCTCATGGAGTGTGTTGATAACAATCTCTCACCCATTAAGCAAATTGGCTTCTAGCATAGTTTTGGCACAGGTCCGCAGTGAATTTTAAAATTAATTTCATTGGTTATAATTAGAGAATTGTTCGGTTGGTTGATTGTTAATATATTTTTCATTGGCTGTTTTCGGACCTAGGGAGTTTTTCTGGGACCCGAATTGAGGGTCCATCGGTCAGTCTTAACCTGGGAGGAGAACAGTCTAGATCTTTTCTTTAAACTGGAAGAATAGGATTTAACATTGTAGACTTTGCATAGACCGTTGACTTTGTTGTTTTCTGTGTTTAGGCCTTATAAATCTTTGTTTAGCCTATATGACAGTTTTGGAAAAGTGATGTGCCCAAATTTATAGACTATGAACTTCGGACCTAGAACTTAAAAATTAATAAAAGCAAGTCATTTAAGAATAAGCTTTAATGTTGGTGGAATCCGGTCTGATCTGACCAAATTTTGAACCCATCTAAGCTTTTAAAGTTGACCTTGTTACCTGCAAGAATGAAGAAGATCCAATCAAAAACGAAGGCGCTAGAGTGGTCACAACATTATCCATCAATTTTTAAGATGATCAAGGAGAGCTAACTCCATAATAGGTGATGGGATCTTGAGGAAATTTGAGTCCCATCCTATAAGCTCACCCTGAGCCTTCGGCTTTGGTGAGCTTATAAAGCAAGGCATTTTAGAATTAGTTTTAATATTGGTGGAATCTTCAATTTGGTTAGCTAAATGAACACATATTTTTGGAAAATTATATTGGCTGGATGACATTGTAGGTTAAGGAAAATTCAGAAGAAATATTGTTTGTGATTTCGCGTTTAAATAAGTACAAACTTTTGAATATTTTGATTTACCGGAACAGTGAAATTCTAGAACTTGATAAGAACAGTGAATAGGGAATATCAGTGGTAATTTAGAACTTTAAGAATAGTGAATGAATATCAGTGGTAATTTAGAACTTGATAAGAACAGTGAATAAGGAATATCAGTGGTAATTTAGAACTTTAAGAATAGTGAATGAATATCAGTGGTAATTTAGAACTTTAAGAACAGTGAATTCAACAGTCTGCATCCATCGTGGTTTAGGAACATTTTTACATTTATTAAAATTATAGAAAATTCAAATCGTCTCAGAGTGTTATTTCAATTTGTGCTTAAGGACTGCGTCACAGGGTACCATAAGGGGAGAGACAATCCAATCATTATTCTAAGTTTCTGGAGTGAGTTCTGGGTGCTGCCTATCTTGAGTTAATTCCCCAAATTTAGTCAAGCAAGTGCGTTCACCCAGTCTCATCCCGAGACAATAAAAGGGGGCTAATCTCTCACGAGCCCCTAGACCCCCTTCTTGGCAAGTGTGACAGCTATAGCAAACCCTAACTAGATTTAAACTTTGGTGGAGATTGATATCAATTTTACTGCTCAGATATCTTGTAAAAATAAATAACTTAGTTTTTGTTGGAATGAAAATACCCGTTTAGTACCCATTTTTGTACTGTCAGTGCAATACACATTGGATAGATAACATAGTATTTGGTCAGCTATAAAATGTCATTTAGAGATTACAGCAGACGATTATTTTGTAACATCAAATGGTGCGGTTTACGATGCAATCCAAACTGCTTATATAGTTCTACGGATAATGAGTTATTAACGCGTTTCATGCCTACCAAGTACCATCATTTTGCCTACTTCCGTCTTGCTACCTAATTGTATGTTTTGTTCATGTGTTTGTATGTGCGAGCGTACAACTAGAAATGCCCAGGCCTGAAAATATGAATAAGATCACAGATGTACGGGCACTTACATGTACTACATTTCATTTTATATTTAACTTTTACTGCTTCTTTATATGATGGAAAATATGCATGTTTTCATATTTGACTCGAGACCGAGAGGCCGCGGGTTTGAACCTCACCAGCGTCACTGTGTTGTGGTCCTTGAGCAAGACACATTTATCCTAGCTTAGTACTGGTTCAACCCAAGAAGACCCGACCCTGTTTAACTGAAAGATTGTTGATGGGACGTAATGAATCAAATCAAACAAACAAGGCATACATGGAATAGCTAGGCAAATGGGTGCTTCCAACTAAGAGGGCATTTTGGGTAGTAGACATCTATAGATGTAGCCTTTCGTTTGTGTCACCGTCTTTGTGACATGGTTAGATAACTGAAACATTGTTGACTATGCTGATAAACAGCAATGCAAGCCAATATTCAGCGACATTCAAAACCCACAGATGCATTGTAAATTGTCTTATATTAGTATATACATGGTTTTATATTCAACTGATACCCATTGATCCATATCGCCCAAGGTACAAGAAGGGAATGTTATTTGGCATAAAACATTAAGAATGTTAAAATTCCATTCTATCCCAGCATTATGAAAATGTATACAAACTTCAAAAAAATATTTTTGGTTAGAGTTTTTTGGTTAAAATATATTTTTGAATTAAATTCAAAATTCCCATTTTAGATTTAATGTTATTGCCAAAAAACAGTGTTCCATTTGAAGGGCTATACTCCAATAACTCTTTCCGGCACTTCAACCAGAGGCCATGGGACGCGATTCCTGATACCTTATTGCTAAGTGAAAGCCTACAAGAGCTCCTTCTTTCCCTCAACAATACGTCTCTGAAACTCCCTGCCTGTCTCCGCAGTTACAGCACCGTCGCTTGATGCCTTCAAGGGCTGCGTCAGCGCTGGACCAAGATGTTTTTAGCCTGTATGAAGAACCTTCCTTCACACATGTGTATATAGTTTTAACACAGTGCGACTAAGCTCAAGATTGGGCCGAGCACTTTTTTTGGAAGATGAAGAAGATGTGGGTGGTTGACAAAACACGGACCGCCACGGACTCACGGACTGGTTACGGACTACCATAAAGCCACGGACCAAAGTACAAACCACGGGCCACGGACATAACACGGACTAACGGACCAATATTCACGAACTCGGTTATATGTTCAGAGGGCCATATAGTAGACTGGCCGTCGAGCTAAATAAGTCACCCTCTCCACGGACATTTTTATTCACGGACCAAAGTCAAACAATCTCCACGGAACATTCCATTCACGGACCAAAGTCAAACTATCTCCACGGACCATTCCATTCACGGACTATTGCATTTACGGACCAACGTCAAACTATATCCACGGACCATTCCATTCATGGACCATTTACAGACCGATGACACGGACCTAGAATCGACAGACTAACGTCACATACCGCTAATATGGCCATCAAATGCTAACAATCACTATTCATGGACCATTCCATACACGGATCATTCCATTCACGGACCATTTACAAACCAATGTCACGGACCTATAACCTACAGACCAACGCCACATACCATTAGTATGCCCATCAAATGCTAAAAATCACGGACTAAATCTGATTTTGGGTTCATTATGGACCATTAGGGTTAATGAACAAATCTTCATACGGACATGAGACGATGCCGAAGGCATCGGCTCATGTCCGCCTATAGATTAACGCGTTGTGCCTGTTTTCTACGGAATTGGCCGAAGAGTTCCGAATGTAAACCCTATGCAAGTTTGTTTTTGTCATTCTCGCGAGACCTGACGATACCTCATCTAGATCTCTCGCATTTCGCCCTTTGCATCATGGGTAACTAGCGATATTTGGCTAGTCCCGTTCAAATCTCGCACTCCGATAGTGACAGAATTTGTTGTTAAAAATAGCAAAAAGTTAAATTTTTGACAGTTTATCATTTCTCTTTTAGTCGATATTTCCTGGATGTAAAGCCTTGAGTCATGTAAGCAGTGATCGCATAATATATTTTTAATAAAAATGGCGGCTCAATCCCAGTGTGCACTGAGCGAAAGGCGACAGGTGAGTATGTGCTAGCATGATTCATGTCCGCGACAATGTGTTTTTGTGGGTCAATTTTCTCAAAGTTTCTCGCGAGAACAGCTGAATCTCGTTTGAGTCGTTTCCGGTTGACTGGTTAGCATTAAATTCACCCAGATAACATATAGAATGTACGCTTGAGCGAAATAAAACAGTTGTGTACCTATTCTTTTGTTTATCTTCCGGTAGCGTTCATCGTCAGTAAAAACAGAATTTCCCAAAATTTCTCAACGATTCAACGATTCTCACAAGGTAAACTGAAAATTCCTTTTGTTAAAAGCTCATTAAATATGTCCACAATTTCTTATCAGCAATATGGAGCCTGAACCCAGTGTGAAGTAATGGTTGATTGAAATTTCATTGAAGATAAAAGGGAGAATTTTTTTCCCATTCAATGATTCATCTGCTTTCTTCGGCTTGATAGCACTTGCCACTTCTATCTTCTTTAGCCTACTGGGTTTTCGATGACTTTCACAACGGATTTTGCCCTGTTTTCTAGGGTCTGTTTGTTTCTAAATTAATATCCGAAGTTTCATATGGTGAAGACTGCAACCTGAACAGAAATAATTAGGGGGGGGGGGGGGGGTGGATACACGAAGGAGCTGGCAATATTGATCGGCGGATCCCCATGTGGGCTAATGTATACATCCCGATTTTTAGGAAAGCGTATAGATGTCCGAGATTGTTTTGATTGTCTCCCTTGTTAAAAAATGTTTCGTCAGGAACAGGAGAAAGAAAGTTACAAAGGGAATAAATGGTAATTTGTTTGACCATTTATGTTTTGCATGTAGCAGAGATTTGATATTTTCTAAGTATGAGGCCATGTTTTGTTATTAAATGGTTTGCTTATTTTTTTTCCTAAAAATGTGTAACAAAACCGATTATTGTGTGTCACACAATTTCGTGGCATTGTTTACAGCATGAAGAAAGGAAAACAAGAGATAGTTAGGAAGTAACTGGCAGAATATGAGGATTTTATTGTACCATTGTCCCTCCTTTCATCAGCAATAAAGGCATTTATTTGGAGAATCTTTAGCTCATTTTGAAAAGTCACTATTCTTTGCAACAAACACCAGCGTACCCTGTCAAAAATGTATGTCAATAAATGGGCATAGACAGAAAAGGAGGAACAATACTTATAGGGAAGGATGGAACATTGAAGGAACAAGCAGTATTAAGGAGAAAAAGGAGGAATAATACTGCTAGGGGGATGGAACCAGGGGCGTGCCTGCGTATACCTAAAGTACATAGCTGCGTACTTAAATTTTTGAATGTGCATAAAATAAAAACGTCTTAAATCGTGAAAATAAAATAAAAAGCATGCCTCACCCGGGTTAGGTCTTTATATACCAACTGGTGAGTATCAAATTCATCCGAAGTATGCCGATTTTGCAATAATCCTGAACCAAAGCAATAGGATTGGGACTGTTTTTCACTTTTGTTTTGGAAGCAATTAAGTCGGTGTTTAGGTTTAAAAAATGCAGGAGAAGCCACCATTTAGTTCATATTTTGATTTTTTTTCTAACCTATAGGAGGGGGATACCCCTCCCATACCCACCCCCTGCGTACTTGCAATTCGTCCTCAGGCACGCCCCCTGGGAACATTAAAGAAAGACTAATGGAGAGCCCGGCAGTAAGGAACAATACTGAAAGGGAAGGATGCAAGGAACATTAGAGAAAGATAAGTGAGGAAAGAGAAATTTTGTAAATCAAATATTCCTGAACAAAAACATAATGTTGGTTGTACGTAAAAGAACCGTCTCGGTGGAACAGTTTTATTGAGCACCCAAAACATGTTTTAACATTCATGAATAAGAAAATAGTTACACTTTCACGCATAAAAAGTTCCGTAATCTGGACCTATGATAATGAAGAGAAAAAAGGAGAGGAAGCAGGGCTCACCCTGCCATTAGCCATTGTAGCCATTTGCTACTAAATGTATAGTTGCTACAAATATAAGTCATTGGCTAAAAGTACAGTCTAGGTGGTTCACAAAATTACGTATTTGCGAAAAAGTGTAATTTGATCAGCTTTTACGTTTTTTATTATTCCTTCTCACTTTATTAGAGTGTCATATTTTACTGTTTTTCAATACCATAAGGGTGTCAAACAGTTTGGATCCAGATCAGGCTCGACATTTTGTCGGGCCTGATCTGGGTCCAAACTGTTTGCAAAAAAGTCACCCCTAGCGGGCAAAACAATTTGTTGATACATGTACTACTTTTTTGCTGAAACTTTGGCTAAAGTTAATTTCATTTGGCTCCAACTTTTTCCATTTGGCAAAAGTGTTGGCTACAACAAATTCTGAGCTACCTGTAGGGTAAGCCCTGAGGAAGCATGAGAAATTGGCCCAGATGTGATATCTGGCTAGTGCTTGATCTGGAAGGGATCAGTGTTAGCCCTGTTTACGTGATTTTGAGGTTGACTTTCCATAGAAAGTCAATCTAAAAATACTGAATTTTGATGCTCAAAAGAACCGTCTCGATGAGATTTTTTTTCGAGCACCAAAAACATATATTTTAACGGCACTACCTAGATGCAGACATATCATCATTATTTCAGGAATTCATTATGGGATTTTCAGATGGCCAAGCTGCATATAAGCAAAAGAAGCGTGAGTTACACATGCAAAGCTAGATCAGTCCAAGAAGGTATCACCGGCTACTGTATCCCTTGTTTGGAGCCGTCTGTCCCCTCAGGAAGCAGCAAGAAGGCTTTCGCAACCATCGCCTACCAAGAAACCCAGACCAAATATACCTTCCACCAGAAGTAAATGAAAGTATATGATTGTTTATACAGTTTTTAGGAATACTATTTTAATTGAACATATGTTGTTTCTGTTTAGTTGTCAGTTGTTTATACCAGTGGAATAGAAAAATGTTTAGAAATTGGCAAAGATCACAAATTTAAAATACAAGGGAGGACCTTTCTTTAAGGCAAACCCATTGAGAAGGGAAAATGATACAAGCTGTGTCTCATTTCAAATCTTGCAAACTTTTTTTAAAAAGCTCAGATTTTGACAAGTTGGTATAGTTCAATTGGCAGAACAGCCTCGGGTAATGATATGTAAGCACCTGGAGGTATGTCTGGGTTCGAACCCCAGTGCTAGCAGTCTGATCTGATGCTTTGTTTTTATTCAAAAATGTGAAAAACATAAAAATGATAAAAAAACAGTCAAAATATACCATTTTTGAAAAGCAGACTTGGGGTCAATTACTTTGAAAAAGTAATTAATTACATACAATTACATTGGAAATTGTTCAATTAAATTACAATTACAATTACATGGCTTTTGGGCAAAGTAATTAATTACATACAATTACTTTGCCAAATGTAATTAATTACATTACAATTACATTTCACTGCCACTTAGAGAGCTTGATTGATCCAAATTCATCAACTAGATTAAAAAGTATAAAGAGACATGAAACTGACTTAAATGGATTAAATTTTTGCAATCACCTTGTCCTTTTGGCTTTAATGATTATATACCATGAAGGTAACATTTCTAAAATGTTCTGTCTTGTGTTTACTATGTCTAACTCTTTGTACGCATCTGTTTATATGTGCTTTGTGGTCACCTGCTGGGAAAGGGCTGACCTCTTGGCTCTCGTTTGTCGTGTCTAACTGTAAGTTTATCACTTTCCCATTGGTATCCTAGGTCAGGTGTGGTGCTTGATTGGATCTTTGCACCCTTACTTACTTTCATCAGATTTTAATTTCAGAGATATTTGAAATGAGTTAAAATCTCCTAAAAAGTCTGAGAACCTTGATATTCTAAATTCAATATATGTCTATTAGGTTGATTTTATCTTTTCTTCTTGTATCATATTATTAGCAAGTGATGCAACTGAAATGAAATGTACACAATCAGTTGTTGTATTTTGTGATTGATGACATGATCACACAAGAGAAAATACAGAAACTATTATTATTTTTTGTTAGGCAGGGGGGGGATAAATTGTCAAAGTGCTCAAACAAGCTGTTAACTGCAGTACACAGTTCAGGAATACACATTCGTTTGAGAAAAGTCTTACAACTGTGGATGATATACATTATTTTGTAAAACTAGCTTAACTGCCAGCGAATAACCGTTTTCAAAAAGTGTCGATAAAAAATCTGTGTGGCCCTATGAGTTCTGAAAGTTGGCAAAAAAGTACAAAAAGGAATATATCAGATAGTGACATACTAAAACATTACTAGCCTGTTGAAATGCTGGCTTGACAAGCAAGAGGTTGCTAGTTCGGTCTCCACTGGAACATGTATAATATTTTTGGTTTTTCATTAACAATGATGGGCCCCAGGTTCACTGAATGAGTAAAATTCAATTTAATTTTCTGAATCACTTTTAATGATTATCAATTTTATGATTATTATTATTATTATTATTATTATTATTATTATTATTATTATTATTATTATTATTATTATTATTATTGAAAATGGCAAATGAGCAGTTTAAGGGCTTAAAAAAGTGTAGTGGATAGATTGGGTCATGCACCTTAGCATATAAGTGTGTTGATCCTTAGACCTAGGTGTGAAAAATTAACAAAATTCACTAACCAACACTATTGTCTGAATAAACACTATTGTTGAGATTTTCACACCTTCTTTGTTTTTGTATTGTTCTGGTAACTTAACTATTAAAGGTTGATTGTCACAAAGCCATATCTTTTATAAACAGATAAACAAAGAATAAATAATTTGCTTAAAAAAGGAATAGTAGATCTTTGTATGCAATAAAATTGATATATTCTATTTTTATGTCTATAGATACTAGCATGACTAGTCCCAATTCTCATTTGTTTCATGTTGCATTCAACTAGTACAGCAAATGATATATGCATTTACAAAGGCCAAGAACAATTCATTTAGCAGTATTTTGAGTATCTATGATTATCTTTAGTAACTGAATTTCATAACTGATCTGAAAAGTACATGTAATTGAAAAGTAATTGAAAGTAATTGTTAATTACTCCCATTTTTGGCCATGTAATTAATTACATTCAATTACAGTAATTAAAGAAATGTCTTAATTACAATTACATGCAATTACTTTAGAAAATGTAATTAAATTACAATTAATTACAATTACAATTTTAATTACCCCAACTCTGTTGAAAAGCATTTAGGAAGTGAAAAAGTTGTCTCCCTTGTAAATTAAGGTTTAGAATTAAAAGTCAATCTCTGAGGAACAACACTAGAGTTAAAATAATTGCTTACCTTTAATTTGATCAAAATGCAAGAAGTTTTATACATGTACCCCTATAAAAACAGTAAGATTCTGTGTATAAGGTGGCTTTACAAGTCTTCTTCTCAGACAAAAAGTCTGATCTGCTGTTTGCATATCAAAATATGATAATCTTTCTTCAAACAATTTTATCTCAAAAAGCCACTAAACTAGAGCCTGAAAACTCATGATTTGAAATAGGCCCCGATGTGATTACCCTCTAGTGCTAGATCTGAAAATGAAAAAGGGATCAGTGCTAGCCATGTTAATGTGTAAGCCATGCATCAGCAGATGCTTAAATACATGGGTGAGTTTACAGGATTATTCCTGAATTCAGGATTTTGAGGCTGACTTTCCATAGAAAGTCAACCTAAAACACTGTCTGAGTTAGGCAGATTAAAGTAGCTTATCCGATTTCAGTTCAGTTTAAAAAGACAATTCATTACTGACCATTTAATATTTTGTAGGTAGATTGCAAGTTTTGAGATTTTAATTTCTTAAGTTCAGGATTTTGGAAGTTTGGAACTTTCACACATGTAAATAAAATCCACCTGGTAGTCCTGGACCATTGGATACTAGATACCCTAACAAATTTAGTTATTTTGTTGAATGGAAAACTTCTATGGCCATTTCAGTCAGACTTAATGCCGATGTCAAAACTATATCACTCAGCTAAATGTTGTTTACAATATCTTGCGGATATATATGTTATATGGAACCAATAATGGTAAAGTATTGTTCTGCTGACTAAACCGATATTGGTCCAATAGTTGACTAACAAGATATCAGTCCAACTTTCACCCTATGGGCAAAATGATATCACTCCAATAACTAACTGATTTCCAAACAATATCCATCTTATGATGGTTAGATATTGGTTTACTAACTAGGGGTAGAGACTGTGGCATGCTTGAGGGGCCATCTCTTGTCAGGCCATTAGGGATTACATCTTGACTTCTCTTCAAAAAGACTCTGACTCACTGTTGACAAGTATAATTGAACTCTGCTTATAGCTAAAAACTAAGCAGGTTATCACATAGTGTCCATTATTGTACATGTCCTGACCCAGGAGTTGGAATGGGGGTCATTCCCTTGAAAATTACATAATTAATAACATTGTGAGCTTTTGATGCTATAGAAGTGACATAAGGACCAAACTTAAAGCTTCTGTGTACAGTCACTATCCAAACCACAGATTTGATGGCTGTCATTTAGGCCTAAAATAAATAATTATGTTTCAGGTTACCCGAATTTGCCTAATTTTTAGTGTTTATTCTTGGAAGGGGGATTTCCCCCAGTTTTTGAAAGATCCACCCCGCTTAATTTAAGGAGGGTGGGTGTGATATTTTTATGTAAACCAAGGAAAAAATATTCTAAAATTTAAGTAAACTACTCGCTTTTCTTTTTTTGTTTTCAAATGGTAGCATAAATACTGATTTTTTTGTCCCTAAATCGTTTTTTATATTTTTTATGGGATTTCCCAGTTTAATCAGTCTCCCCATGTAAACACTTTTAACAAAATAAAAACACTTTTTGTAGACCTACCTAATGTCCCTATTTCAAAAATTCATGTAACCTGAAACAGACATATTCTTTTCTTTGGCTTAAGTAAAACACAGTTAGACGTTTTCTTTTTAATTACAACTGGCATAATGTTCCAAATGGAGCTAGAGAGATAGATACACATGCATGCATGGATTGTGGATGGAATGACCATCAGGGAGGGAGAAAGACTTCAAAAGTGCTCATGTCCGCATCTAGGTAGTGCCTAAGTTCATATTAACCTTTCTCTATTGGTCCGTGAGTCGATGAGTCCGTAACTGGTCCGTGTTTTGTCAATGGGCGAAGATGTGACAATAGTGAATGGCACTATCTCGGGGTCCGGTACCGGACCTCTAGACTACGGGGCTACGGGTCCGGTAACGGACACCGAGCCACGCCTATGAGGACTGTCTCGGGGTCCGGTAGTTTGTGAAACAACTACTCGGCACGTCTAGGGATACGGGGATGCGTGTCCGTACCTGCACGTATATGTAGTAACTGGTATTTTACCAACAAAAACTCGTGTTGAAGTTTCACTTTCCTTCGTCCGCCATCTTTGATCATCTGTATTTACTGTCACACTATTCAAACAAGTATAAGCTTATACAAAAGGTATAGGATTTTAAACGGACAAGAGTGAAAAAACATAACTAGATATAATTTGTCTTACTTTATTCCTTTTATTTTTATTTTTCTTATCCTTATTTTTTCAATAAGGTCATGAATAAAGGTAATTAATGTCAAGGGGAACTTACTATCGCATCAGTCAATTGGCGCAGGTTTTGATGTCCTTTAATTGGTGTTTGTCTCAATGTTTCTATTAATTTATTGTTGTTATCTGTCTACTTGATTATTAACCTAAAGGTAAATACCAATTTGCACTTTCATTGAAGTAAGCAAACGGTAATTGCAGGTGCATTGTTTAATTGCTTTCATACTGGCTAATTGGTCACATAACTGTGAAACGCATGGGCGGATGGTGGTCCGAAGTTATTCAAAATAAACCAGCTTAAAACGTGGACCGATTTTGGCCCGATATAACATGCTAGCACGGGAAGTTATTCACAGCGGTGAGACGGTTCTTTTGAGCACCCAAAAGCTTAAGACTGAATAAGCACACAAAATCAGACCACTGTCGAACACCAGCCAAACGCCTGGGCCGATGGTGGCTCGGTAATAGCATGCTGGCACAGGACGCTATTCACAACAAAACAGCAATATATGACTATTGAGCTCTACGAAATGTGATGCTCAGAAATTTATGATAGGGATCTAACATCAGCTGGGCGTATTCATGATGCGATGATCCAGAGGGGGGAGGCAGGGGCTCCGGAGCCCCCTCCCCCTGAAAAATCATAAGAAATATAGGGTTTCTTAGCAATACTGATCAGGATCCCCTGAAAAATTAAAAAGCTACTAAGCCAGCAATGTTAGGCCATCATTAGCACACCAGCGAAACGCCATTTATGTTCTGCTAGATTATTCCAGTCAAGTCTTTGTAGCAAACAGTGTGGATCCGGATTAAACTGCTCTCCTAAGAGCAGTCTTATCCAGGTCCACAATGTTTATCTGTACGGAGAAATTAGCCATTGATGTAAGCATAAGTTGCATTTTCCTTACAAAACGACCCATATATCGTCTACTAGTTCGTTATTGAAAGACGTCTTTGAAGCAATCAATATTAACCAAGATCTCATAGGAGCAGTCTGATCCTGGTCCCAAATGTTTGTCTGTACGGGGATATGGCCATTGACGTAAGCATAAGTTGCATTTGCCTGACGACCCACAAGCCGTCTTTGTAGCAACAGTGTGGACCTGTATCAAACTAATATCCTAGGAGCAGCCTGAACCGGATTCGCAATGTTTGTCCGTAAGACGTCTTTGTAGCAAACAGTTTGAACCCAAATCTCCTAGGAACAGTCTGATCAGGGTCCACGGCAGAATTAGCCGTTGGCGTAAGCATTTACATGTAGCAGATAACTCCAGCAGACGTAAATTTTAGATGCATTTCCGCGATTGAGTCGTTCAACCTATGTAGATCCATTTGTAACGCCTCTGTAGCAAATAGAGTGGACCGAGATCAGACTGTTATCATAGGAGCAGTCTGATCTTGTTCATCACTGTTTGTCATTATTTTAGATGCATTTCCGTGATCGAGTCTTCAACCTTAGGATATCCATTTGTAACGTCCCTCTAGCAAATAGTGTGGATCCAGATTAGACTGTTATCGTATGAGCAGTCTGATCTTGTTCAACACTGTTTGTATTTATGCTAAAAAGTCATTTCCTTTTTGGACCATATCAGTTGTTAAAAAAAAGACTCAGAGTCTTCTTATAAAGCTATCTCCGAATGTCAAAAGATACCAGCAAGATCCACTGCCGTTGTCCCAGTAGTGAGTCTCTTTGAAAGCTATAGTTGAATAATGAATCTACACTACAGACTATGTAAGCTTATTTGACACTGCTCACTCATCTCACTAATCAGCTGCCAACAAATAGTTTAATTGGTTCCTTTAATTGAAGATAATTGATTTGTTACAGGTGAGTTAAGTTCTTTTTTTTACTTTACCGTTATTATTTATATACCTTTTGTATAAGCTTAATTGTTTGAATAGTGTGACGCATGACAGTAAATACAGATTGGTTTCCCTTTGAGGATCAAAGATGGCGGACGAAGTAAAGTGAAACTTCAACATGAGTTTTTGTTGGTAAAAAAAACTGTTACTACATATACGTGCAGGTACGGACCCGTATCCCTAGACTTGTCAGTTGTTGTTTCACAAACTACCGGACCCCGAGACAGTCCTCATAGGCGTGGCTCGGTGTCCGGTACCGGACCCCTAGAATCAGTGTCTAGGTGTCCGGTACCGGACCCGTAGCCCCGTAGTCTAGAGGTCCGGTACCGGACCCGGAGACAGTGCCATAGTGAATAGGGGTTGGTATGAGGACGAGTTGGCTTTGGCCAAGTTTGTTAGGGGCAGAGATGTCCAGCTACTTTCCAGATTATTTACTTTATTTTCCCATTAGTCTATATACTACACCAGGCTTCGGACACAGTAAGAATTCAGAACGTTACCATCTTGTTTGGCTGGCAAAGACGACTGGGCCGATGGAGAGGATGCAGATTTTGTAATTTCTGCTACTAGCCCTTCCCGCTCTTTTCTTCTCGCTGCAAGTTTGGCCCTTAGATTTGATTGCTTTGATTTTAGTTCTTGGATATCTTTCCATGCATCTGACATTCTGAATGGTCTTTATCTGTTTATTTAAGCCTCAGCTTAGTTTTCGCGTAGAGTTTTCAAAGGAGGCAGCCATCTTGTAGGGGCCAGTAATTAATTACAGAAATAATATCAATACTAAATTCTAAATGTCTTTATACAAAAACCAAATAGATTTTATGATAGCCAAAAAATATTTAATTTATTCTAATTTATAAAAAGAGATGCAAAAATGTGGTTATAATGTTATTATTATTAAAAAAAAAATTTTTTTTGTCGGTTTCTCCCTATAAAAATTGGTATAGCTAAACAGCAAAATAAACGTTTTATCGCGAACCTTTTATGCTCGAAGAGCGGTGGTACTCAACACCGAAAGCATTACGGAAACGGCTCCGTGTGAAATTTAATATTTACGGGACTACTTTCTGCTGATCGGAGATTTCCGTATATACCCGATAACGAGTGTATCAGAACAAGTATTGGCTTTTTAAACCAATAGCAGTCATATAGCTTTTGAAATACCAGGAGCTGTAATACATCGTCTGTGCACGTTTTTACTTTATTTCCCCATATTTGTAATAATAAACCCTCATCAGGGTGTGCAAATTCCTGTAAATGCGTTTCATATTCGAAGGCTTGTTACTTGGGGGAGTTCTTATCCTCGTAAATGTCGAGAACTGGCTTGATAATGCTCCAATGTACAATGGCTATATATAAAAAAGATAAAAAGAAAAAATGAGTCTGATAGTACGCTAAACTTTCACTACTAGCCGCCTAAACGCAGCTGCAAAGTTGTTTATTGACCATAGTCTCTCGACACAGGTGTGTAGAACTACCATGAGCGCGCGTTTCCAACAATACGATTTGTAAACGAGTCCGGGACATTTTGGCCCAAAGCAAACTTGGCATTTAATCGGCACATAAATTCGATCCCTCGTAATTCGGTGCCTTTGATGCGAAAAGAAAGTCTAAGAGAACATTTAGCGCGTATGAGTATACACATTTTTCTTCACGTCTGGTCTACACACTCGGACACGATCGAGATATGTAACCCCGGGAATGTTGCATCAGATTATCGATATATTGATTCTTTTTATGCGCGGATCCAGAAAGTTTTGTCAGAGGGGGTCCAACTCTGCAACACTGACAATATTTTTTTAGGGGAGAGAGGATCCAAATACCACTAAAAGCGGGCCAACATCGGCCCGCCAGCGAAACGCCATTTAATAGCTTGATAGAATTTCAGGAGGTCCGGACCCCCTGTCCCCCTCTGGATCCGCGCATGCTTTTGAACACCCAACTTATATTGGGGGAGGAGTAGGTGGGTGGGGGGTCTCGGTAATTCAGAAAACCTTGAATCCCTTACATGTCCATCGGTTAAGAAAGTGTTTAGATGCTTTTCATAACGACTACAGGGGAAGAAAACAAAATTTCCTTGTCAAGAGGGCCTGGATTTTGGGAAATTGACAAACAGTGCTGACCCAGATTAGACGCCGCATGGTTCGCCGTCTGATCAGGGTCGCCACAGTTTGCTCAACATAATGTCCTATTAAAATTTGTCATAAACATGACAAATACCGCCCAACAGCGGATGTGGACTGGTCCAATTCAGGACATTTCATCAGGCGTAAAAGGGAGATAAGGGACGGGTTGTATCCTAACAAAAAGCTTTATGATTTGTTGTTTTACGCCCCAGTCAGCAGCTACGGTCATGTTGGGACGGTCAGTTCACCTAACAAAGCTTGAACAAGCGGTAACAAGTACTTCGTGCACATACTTTTGCCTTTTCCTGACAGCAACCCTTCTTGAATGAATCAACTGAATGGTGGAGAATGACCATAGAAATTAATTTATTTCATGATCAATCTTCACAAAAGTATCGGACCGGGCTGGGATCAAACTCACTGCCCCCTTCATCTGCAGTCAGACACGCACCTGTAGTTACCGACTGCGCTACACGGCTTGAAACTAGGTGAGCCTTATACCTACATTAAGGAATTGCTAATACGGGAATGATGTTAAATAGTTTCGTCTGACCTCATCTGGATTGACCTGATTAAACAGTGCAAAGCCAGGTCATATGCAAAATCACTGAAAGTCGATCTGTGTCTTCACTGTGTGTGTTTCACCAGTTTATGTGTTTTGTACATTCCCGTTTAAGGATATTTTGTTAGTAGCGAAAATCCAGGTTAAACGGTGTACGTCGACTACCAATCAGGGACAGCACCCATTGTTTAAAAATCTTTGTTCAAATAGTACCTAATTATGTATAATTCTATACCGCCGATGATCATCTTACGGGCAGGTCAGACCCCGTCCAGATGCCGCATAATGCACTTACTGGTTAGTACCAACAACATCTGCCTTCAAACTGACCCCATTTTGACTAACTTTCCGTACGCCCTACTGACTTGACTAGCAGTAATCTTTAGACGGCATGGATGTGCAGGCTGACCCGTTTGTTGCATACAACAAAATCATGAAGCCTGCCTGATCTGTAGAGTTCTCTGTGAAGTAGCGACTTATCAAGGTCGTTTGACTCTTTTCTGAAATATACAGCTATGTCGGGACGTGCCGTCCTGTGTTGATCCTGTACTGAGCACAGATCAATGCGTCTTGCTCGAGGACACTATGCAAGCTTGGACCCGCAACTCCTCGGTCTCAAGTCAAGCTCTCCACCAACGAGCCACTGCGTCCCCCTTTGATGTTTAGAGAAAATGCAATGTAGTTTTATTAACCCAGTTATGTCATACGGGATCGCGAGTTATTTCGTTTGCTGCATGTTTTTTTTGTTTTGTTTTTTTTACTGCAAATAGTGTTGACCCTGCCTCGAGCGGTAGCTCATAAGATTGCCGCCATCATCAATGTGGCATGAATGCAACGAGCCTGAATAGAATGCAACGAGCCTCCTTTTTAGCTTAACGCTCAAAATGGTGTTCGGCCAGTAACTTAAACACTCATAGAGTATTAAAGCTTCTAGCAAAGTCTCTGATCAGACTGTGCGTATGCGCAGGCAGGTCTGAGCCTTTGCTGGTCGCGCATACCACATTGTTATTGGTCTGCACTGTTTGCGATGGTCCCAATTTGGGCTTTAACCCTTTTATACCTATAACTCCTTATCGTGTACTTTGGCAAACAGTACATACCTAGATTTCATCAGGGTCTTCACTGTTTGCCTACTAGTAGACAAAACGATTTTCAGGAATAGAAATGCAAATTTCATTTGCAAATTGTTACATAAGTGACAGTGCTCCTTTTCTGTAGCGCGCGAACGGTGCGACGAACGGCGAATCGTCCCCTGAGAAAACTGAGATCGATTATATGAGGACAGCAAAGGTACAGATCAGCCTACACATTTGCACAAAATGGCTTGCAGCAATACTGTTAGTATCCATGAAAATATTTCAAATTGAATTTGGAAGTATCCTAGCTGACCAGACCAGTTTGCGTTCTATACTGGTTGGAAACTCGATATGACCTTTTACCATGGTGTAGCTAAAAACCGATCGTACCACACGTCTGCTTCCGGAAATCGCCGAGTCGGCGTAGTAATATTTATGAAAGTGCGATGATATTTTTTATATCAATTTAATGTTTTGATTTTATTAATAATGAAATAAATTAAATAGTTATTTAGCTCCTGTATATATTTAATCTTTTGGGTGCTGTAGTTGCTTTTTTAAAGGAAATATAGCTCATTTTTAGACGCACTATCTTTTTGCTATTTCAACCCCACGAAACCACTCGTTTTACTATATGATAGGTGCAAATCTGGGGTGTATTTCGCACGGAGACGTTTCCGTGATGGGTAGCATACTGAACGTTGGTTCATTACATTGTCTGCGCAGGCGTGATGCTTTAAGGATCGAGCAGGCTGCTATGGCACATCACTGCTGAAAATGTGGTTTGTGTTAATACGCGGTCTGCATTACTCAAAACACTACATAAAAAGTAGCAAGAGCTGGATGGCTATAATTAATCCGTTTGTGGAGATTTCAATTATTAAGTTACCTTTTCTAGCTAAACAACATACAGGATACAAGAAGCTTTATTATACGCCGGTTACATATAACGAATAACATAAGCTACAAGCGCTATTTTCCGACAAACATAGAATAAGATTTAATGTTAACGAATGTAAAATGGCTGTAAAAATACATATTATATGATTAAGCTATAGTGATCTAGTAGAACAATGACAACATTAAGAAGTCTAATCTAAAACAGAACAAACAAACAAAAAATATTATAAATAATAAAAATATAGCGATAAAACTATGAAATAAAAATAATATCTACATCTACATGGTTACAAGCCGCCGTCAATCATGACTTCTGTAGCGTGGATGGTTGTGACTTAAAAGAGATAAGAGAAATGATAGGAAAGTTACCAGTGAAAAAAATGAAGATATGACAGGAAAGGTAAAAGAAAAATAAAGTTTGACCAGATGCAGTCCATTCTTTCAATCTTGTCCAGTCTAGCTTCCATGGAGGTGCCAAGTACCCGCTAGCATAGCGCAAGAAATCACTAGGTCTTACTTACATCGGGCCGGGCCTGCATTCTTTAGAATGAAACATTAGAGAGCTCCTGTTTGAAAGGTACTAAACCGGGAGCCTTAACCACTGTGGCTGGGAAGGAATTCCAGAGACGACCTGTTTGAGGAAAAAAAACTATGCTTATAGTAGTCACTTGAAGTGGGAATTCATCTGTATTTAAGCGAGTGACGAGAGCGAGTCCGTGTACATGCAGGTGTAAGGTACTTGTCTGCTGGTATGTCCACCAGGCCATGCACAATTTTGAAGAACATGATCAGCTGTTTTTTGGTTCTACTTGACTCCAGGGTTTCCCATTCCAGGTGGTCCAGCATAGAGGTAACGCTACTTGTGTTATGGTATCGGTTGGTGACATACCTGGCTGCTCTACGCTGCACCATCTCAATCTTATGGATATGCTCCTTTATATAGGGACTCCAAACAGTAGAACAGTATTCTAACATGGTCGTACCATCGAGTAGTAAGCAGAGGCATTGGTTGCTTCGCTGATGACTCTTAAGGTTTCCTCGTAGGAAGCCCACCATGCTGTTCGCTTTTGGTCGATGTGCCTGTTCCAGGAGAAAGTTGATTGGAGTTCGACGCCAAGGTACTTGGTGTAGTCCTCTGTTGTCAACTTGTGGCCCTTTTGTGTGTGGGATTTCTTGATATTCTGATTGTGCTGCAGTTGTCAGGGTTATAGTGTTTGATCACATATTGATAAAAATAATAACATAATAATAAAAAAAAATATAGCGATTGACCTATGAAATAAAAATAATATATATGAATAATTCGTCATATTGTGTTTGATCACATATTGGGCATCACAGATGATGATAGATTTATTTGCAAATATATACATGTATTATATTGTAATATTTTTTTCATAACTGCAATACTTGAGCGTCATAGCAGGGAAATATGACATGTCTTAAAATAAAGACACAGAGGTCTTGCTCGTTCAAGAGAAAGGCTTGTTGCCTGGGGGAGAAAGACGAAAATATGCGAGAAGCGTGGCGAATTCCTATGAGTTCGCCACAGCTTCTTGCAAAACGAAAGTCGAAACCGACAGAAGAATCCTCACAGAGGACAGCCCGACAGTATTCTTATGACCTTGAATTGGAGCGTCATTAGACACCAGCCATTAGACATGGAGTGTTAAAACATGTTTGGGGTAATCAAAGGAGCCCTCACTATGAGACAGCTACCATTAGCACCCAAAACATATGTTCGCCCATCGGACAAGAAAGTCATCACAGCCATAGGCTCAGTAAGTTTGACTATTAATTTTACATAGAGGATCTTACATGAGTGCTCATGTTTTATTGATTTTATTAAACGAGTTGGGGAAAGAGATAAAATGCGAGGCTTGCCGAGCATTTTATCTCTTTTTCGCAGCGAGTTTTATAAATGCAATAATACAAGAGCACGAATGTTAAATTCTATTTATCATATGACATTAAGAATACTTTGAAATCTCATTTCTTGCGTAAAAACGTTATAATTCTGTCATTATGTACGCAACGTCATGACCTTTCCCGTAAATCTGTAAACCACTAGTGGTTTATCGATTTTATTGCATGGCGTTATTTCACTCCCAGAAGCGACGTCATATGATAACAAATTATACAGCATGAAGCTCTTATCAGGTTAATTGTTTGAAAATATCTATGCATGAAAATATGAATAATATAATTATACATAATAATAAATAAGTTAGAAATAATATAAGACATTCGTCAGGCACATCATGAGCCACGACATACAGCGCAAGCACAGCTAGGACCAGTCCATGTGTGGATCAGCCTCTCGAACTTCCTGAAATTAGATACCATTCACAGATTGTTCGAGAGGCCATTCCACACCCTGGCAGCTTCGAATCTGAAGGATTTCTGACCATATGTAGTGGTTCTCGCTGAAGGCACATGTAGAGTGTTCTAATATCTAAGGTAATAAGTGGACTGTTTTGCATTTACAAGGTTTCTGGTGTAAGGAGGGACAATATTGTTTATGCATTTAAAAGTTTTCAGAGCAACTGTCGTAAGTCTACCAAGATGAAAAGTAGGTAATATAGTAAGTGAGTATGATCGGAAATACCACAATCACATACCACAGACAATCCCATGGCACCGCGAGGAAGAGCCAGTCAACCATCACGAGACACCAGGAAGACAAATTAAGCAAAGCAACCAGCTCTCTCTTCCCCATCAAAATAATTGAAATACTTGATTGGGCATAATGTAACGTACAACAAAACCTAGAACAATTACAGACTCCCACAATGGGAATAACAATAAACAAAAAGTCAACAACAACAGAGCCACCGCCTTAGAACGGACAGCAGCCCAAGCCACCGGGGGGCTTAAATGCATTTTACTGGTACCAAATCTTCGCCCTAGATTCTGCTGTTGTTGAAGTACAAGAAATGTTCAGCTCGCATGGAAGCCTTCTAACTAATGCTGAATCCAGCGTAACCACAGAGTATTCAAGCCGGATCTCATTTGTAATGTAGGACAGAATCAAGACTTACGGGAAAGCGAAGTTTTCAACCAAAGTATACAACCGTAGGAAAGACAGAACCTCTGGTATTTGTGGTGGTGTATTTACGCTAGCAAAATAATAAATTAACCTAGACAACTAACCTCATTTGTGAAATAGCGTGGTCCAAGAACGAGATGGAGAACAAGAATTGTGTCCACTTATGTTCTTTCTACAGACCCAATCGGAGCATTACAGGCATTCATAGACTTGATGATTCCGTGCAGCAAACACTAATGACAAAGGTCCAAGATCGAGACGAAGAACAAAAAATATGCCAACTTTAATATGTTCTTTCTGCAGACCTCATCCGAGCATTACATACATGGATAGACTTCATGATTCCGCGCAACAAGTACTACAGATAAGCAAAGAAAGCACGCCTTTCTAGCAGGAGACTTCTTGTCTAATAATTGCAGCCTTGCGGTCACTTGCTGGGAAAGGGATAACCTCTCGGCTCTCTTGTATGTGATGCTTTCTTGTGTTTTTGTCACTTTTCCATGTGGTGTCCTGGGTCAGGTGTGGTACTTGATTGTATCGATTCCTGATCTTTGTCTTCTTCCTTACTTTCATTGTTCCTAATAAAGGCTGGGAAACATGACAGTGGGGCACTTGGTCAATGGATCGCTCATCCTAGTACTGGTCCCGAGGTTATAAAACTTGAGTTCATTCTCAAACTCAAAATAAAGCGCAATGATTGGCTGCTTGCGGACACGTGTCCGCAAGCAGCCAATCATTGCGCTTTATTTTGAGTCTGAGACTGTACTCCTGGCTCATGAGGAGATGATGAAAAACAAAACTATTTTAGTTCTAGATAGCAGCAATATTCATCACTGTTTGTGCAATTTTGGTAGAGAGCATTAAGGAACATATTTGTGCTCAGTAACATAAACGTTTTGGTCAGTGGTTCAGAAGATGTCATTTTAAGGTTTTTCTACTTTATACCTGGTGACCATTTTGTTCAGCGGAGCTCAGCCGCTTGAGCAATTTGGCAGAGGGCCTATAATGAGGAACATTTCTATTTAATTATATTGAGTGGAGTGGGGTGGCTCAGTGGTAGAGTGCTTGGCTCGAAATCGTGGGTTGCTAGTTCGAGCCTCTCAGGAGGCACTTTGTTGTGTCTTGAACAAGATACTTTATCCCCTGCTTAGTACTGGTTCAACTGGAAGTCCTGTCCTGACTTGACTGAAAAATGTTGATGGGATGTAACTATGAGGAACATTTTTGTGAAATTATCTGGAATTTGGTCCATAGTTGGGGTCATATAAAGATATTTCTAATTTTAGCTCAGATGGACATTTTGTTTGGCGAAACGGAACTGTTCCTGCAATTTTGATAAAAGTCATAATGAGTGGCAAGACTGTGAAATTATTTTCAAATTTGGATCAGCGGTTCAGGAGGTGATGCCGTTTAGTGATATTTCTATTTTAAGCCTTGGTAGCCAGTTTGTTCAGTGGAGTGGAACCATTTGCGCAATTTTGGTCGAAGGTATTATGAACATTTCTGGCAAATTATTCTGAATTTAGGCCAGAGGTCAAGGAGGAGATTTTGTTAAAATATATTTCCTTTTTTTAGCTCTGGTTGCCATTTTGTTAAGTGGAGCAAAACCGTTTGTGCGAAATTATTTTAAATTTGGGCAGGTGGTTAAGGAGGAGGTGTCATTTAAAGGTGTTTTATTTTTTAACTCCGGTGGCCATTTTGTTCAGCGGAGTGAAACCGTTTGCGCTTTTTTAATAGAGGGCATCACAAGAATCATTTCTGTGAAATTATTTTAATCTTAGACCAGTGGTTTAGGAGGAGATGCTGATTAAATATTTGTTTTCCATGTTTAACTCAGCCAATATGTTCAGCGGAGAAGAATCATTTGTTTAATTTTGTTAGAACACATTATAATGGAACATTCCTGTGAAATTGTTTAAGTTTGAATCAGTGGTTCATCAGGGGCAGACTTGATTTAGCTGTTCTCTTTACTACTACCAATCAGAACAGGCAGAACAGAAATCAAGTGCACTGGAACATCTGTGCTGGCGTACGCCGGAGTACTCCGTCTTTCGAGGTGGTGTAGACAGAACAGTCACGTGACCTGTTCCAAAATGATGGTGGAGCACTGCCTGCATGCGCGGAAATATTTTGTATCGCTTGATTAATTCCAGAGTACTCCAAAGTGCCCAATTTTACTTGTTTAGGTGGCTGTTCTGGCGTACTACGAGTACTCTAAAAATTGCTAAATCAAGTCCGCCCCAGGAGATGAGATTTAAAGAAAAGTTTACGGGTGAACGACGGACGAACACAGACCACAATAGTTCCAGTGAGTTAAAAAAGATGCATCGGATAGAAGAGTACACCGAGCGATATTGGATCTATCTAACGAACATGGTCTCAGACAAAAAGTGAGTATAACCAACGCACACTGCAGACAAACACACGGTATCGCGATTAAGTGACACAGAAAACTCACACCCACATTACACCAAGAAGACAATTAAAGTAAAAAGTCCACTATCAGACAACAAGAGATACAAACAGGCTATACCTGGCCCAAGGCTATAAAACTTTTTTCACACTCAACTCAGCTGACCATGAAATGTATCCTGCTCATATATGTTAAAATGCCAACAGTCGACTTCGACTACTGTCCATTCTGCTGTTGATTTATTGTTGTTGATTTTTATTCCATTGTTTTGTGGAGGTTGTGTTTTTACTTGTTTTGTTGTGCAGTATTTAATGTTGTTTCTAGTTTTTAATCATCTCGCTGGGACAGAGATGGCTAGCTGGTTGCTTTACTTAAATTGCCTTTTGATGTCATGTAACTGTTGGTGTTCTGTGTCTCCATCTAACAGTACTGAAGGTCGGTCTGCATTGTGTGATACTCACTTACTTTTCAATCCTAGCCAGCATGCTTCATACTTGTTCATGCTTGTCGTGACTTTCATCGCTGTTGGAGGGAAGGTATGATGATTCGATGATATGCACAGTATAAACATAGGTTGCTCTTTGCACCCTTACTTACTTTGCTCTGGTAACCAAATTATGCCACTGCTGCAATCTGTATTGGTAAGCCATGTAAAAAGCTGACATCCTGATAGTTACTGTAATGTCAAAATTTTTTGCAAGAATTTTAATTTCGTGAATAGCTTTAAAATACACTAGCAAACACTAGCATGAGCTTCCATTGTTTGATGAAGTGATGCTACTAAAATTTCAAATATTTTCAATTAGGGTTGTAACTATGTAGTACAAAACAAGGCAATACAATATCAACAGTATGGCACATAGAGATTCAAATGTACATTTTGTTAGAAAATAAATTGTTGTTTACTGTTGTTGTTTTAAATAAAATCACATGACCCCTCCCGTCCAGTCTTTCAATGTAAGAAATCCTTTCAAGCGTTTAGGTAGCTCCAACATCTCAACCTTTTCATATATTTTCTGGCCAATGCTACGCCGAACAGACATTCTGCAGATCTGTAACAGTGTAAGTGGGGTCTGCATATAATCATATAGCATACCAATTAGGTGTGCATTTTCATTCTTGTGTGGAATATCATCGTCAATAAGCCACTTCTCATTGTGCACCTGATAGCCAAATTTAATTAATTGCATAACAGTATCAGTGTCCTGTCGTTCAGTAGCCATATAAAGAGGAGAACGAGGCACTTCGCAGACCCACAAAAGTGGAGAGTTGAAGGAGGAACAAGGATCTCTTGCTCGACTCATCACTTCCATTTCTGCGTTAGCATCCAACAATAGGTGTACAACTGGTTTACTCGATTTGTAAACTGCAAACCATAGAGGAGTTGTGTTATCAATATTGCGAGCATCGATATTGGCATCATGCTGTAATAGCAATTTAACACAGTCTTTCCAACCATTATGTGCAGCAACGTGTAGAGGTGTATTTCTTTTGATGTCTACGTTGTTCACATCACAACCTAGTGACACAAAAAACTTCATCACTGATAAGTGACCGTTTTTTGCTGCCAAAGCTAAAGGTGTAGTTTTATCAAAGGATTTGTTATCTGGAGGAACACCAGCATTTAACAGAATCTTTACAAATGCTAAATGTCCATTGAGTGCAGCCAAATGCATAGGTGAATGAGAGACGTTTTTAATTGTAACTTTAGGATCTCCTCCATACTTAATTAGCACTTCAGCTATATCACAACGACCCTTGATAGCTGCCAATTGAAGAAGAGATGGGTCACTCCTCCTATTTTTCACGCCTTGATTAGCGTCAGCTCCTGCTTCTAGGAGTACTGTAGTTATATTCACATCACCTGGAAAATAAGAAACATTTATTAATCCTTTTCAGACCAATGGGATTTTCCATAAAGCTACATGCAATACATTCAGGATGGCTCATTGTTCATATTGCCTACATAATGTGAAGATAGACCACACAAAATTTAAGCCCAGTCTCACAATCAGTTTGGGTTGAGTTAAGAATCTGTGTCCAAGATCGCCGACATGATGTTGTTATGACACAGTTTGAAGAATTCAGTTCCCCAAATATCGAATGTTTTGCACATTCAAACAAAAGGTCCTCAATAACCCAGGCGTGACCCATTCCGTTACACTGCATTCATTATTGCAGTGTTAAGGAACGGGTCACGTCTGGGTTACTGATGATCCATGGCAACATAGTTGTCTATCAAGTATATTTGACAATGGCACCTTATCTCTTAAAACACAAATTGTTATATATAGAGGATCTTACATGAGTGCTCATGTTTTATTGAATTTATTAAACGAGGTGGGGAAAAGAGATAAAATGCGAGGCGTGCCGAGCATTTTATCTCTTTTTCGCAACGAGTTTAATAAATTCAATAATACAGGAGCACGAATGTTAGATTCTATTTATCATATGACATTAAGATTACTTTGAAATCTTATTTTTGCCGTAAAAACGTTATAATTTTGTCATTGTGAACGCAACGTTGTTATGGACGTCATAACGTTTCCCGAAAATCGATAAACCACTAGTGGTTAACAGATTTTATTGCATGGCGTTATTTCACTCCCAGACGCGACGTCATATGATAAAAAACTGCCTTCCTTTAACTCCTACATAAGTCTGGTGTTCTTTGTATGGGGCAAAGCCAAACAATGGAGATCTGGGTTAGGCGTCACATAATACAGATGATCGGGGTCTTCATTATTTACTGAGACAACGTTCTATTAAAATTTGACTTCAGGTAAATAACACTTCAAACAACCTTTAAATTTGAAATGGACTCGTCTACCTGAAAATCACAGGAGAATCGTGTTGGCTTTTAACATTTAGTTTTATGCTCCAAAAAGGTGCTATTAAATAGGTTAACAGTTTTATCAAATTTTGTGATATTCTTAGTATTTCAGTGGTGTTGTTAGACCATTAAATAAATATTTGTGATATTAGACAAATGTTTGATAGAGTCAGTCTGACACTTTTAAGCTTTCTTCTGTTGGAAGTTTTGGGAACACTTCTTATATGGTTAACATAGTAAACAAAGCGTTTACATGGAATCAGTTGCAAACTGGATCTCTATTCAGGCAGGTCCCACAAGGCTCTATTTAGGCCATCTATTGCTTCTACAATGTTGCGACTATCCATTTATATATTTGACTTTTCGTCTCCATATTATAGTCCATGAGCATATTGATACAGCTAATCAGTTAAACATTTATCTTTTAAAATTACATGACTTGATGATACAATGGCTTGTTAGACTAACCCAACAAAGGCAGAATAATTTAAATTTTGCCAAGAAAAGGGAATCGACCATACCATCACCTGCTCTTAATCAATCCAACTTGAAATACAGGAAGTTACATTCAAAAACATATGTCTTATTTCTTATTTCAAACGAATGCACGTGACATTAACATATTAATTAAATAAAAAAATAGTATGGACTCGCATAAATATCATAAGAACACATAAATTCAAACTCCATAGACAATCTCTTCAGACTATTAACCTTTTTATAAGAGTGTTACTCAAATACTCAGATGTTGTTTGGAACAATTGTACTTTAAATGAACATGAGAAATTACATATTAAAGCTACCCATATTGTAACTGGTGCGTCGAATGTGTAACTAGTCTTGATAAATTCTTAAACTCTTAATCGTGAAACTGGATGGGAATTACAGTAGATTCGTAAATTTTCGCGAGAATTTTATTTTCACGAATAGCATTAAAAGCGGTGAAATTAGTGATGTGAAAAATTCGCGATTAAGGCAAGATTTACCTATATCAATAAACAACAGAGTGATTTTGCCATTTCCCGAGGGTTTTATTTTCGCGAAACTGAAGTTTCGTGAAAATAAAGTCCTCGCGAAAATTTGGGATTTTACAGTATTAGTATGGGAACATGTAAATTGCAGTTCTTTTATAAAATACAAAACAACCTGGCCTAGAGGTTATAAAACTTGAGTTCAATAAAGCGCAATATTTGGCTGCTTGAAGACACGTGTCTGCAAGCAGCCAATCATTGCGTTTTATTTCGAGTTAGAGAATGTACTCAAGGTTTATAACCTCGAGGCCAGACTTCCAACAACATTTAGTACCAGACATGGTAGTAACATACAAGTTACGTAATACAATTTAAATATTATTCATGCAAAAAATCAGCTCAACTAAAGGTAAGTCTTTCCCCCCAGTCACTTTGACTGGAACACTCTGTCAGATGAATTGAAATACACACCTTAATTCTATCCCCTCTTTTGAACGATGTACTTGTTTTTTTAAATTTGGATGCACGTCTGAAATACTTTTGTGGTGGTAATAGGTCACGTCAGTTTTAACATGCCCAGCTAAAAATGAAATGCAGCTCACTTAACCAGCATTTATTGTCGAAATATATTGTTGAAAGCCTATCATTGTGTCTGAAGTACTGTCACTTCTTATTTTCGTACACAAGATTTTTTTACAACTCTTTCCCTACAGAGCTTTTTTATGTTTTTGTCATCTGCTGATTTTTGTTTTACAAAAATATATATTTCAGGAATACCATCAGAGTGTCAAACAGTTTAGATCCAGATCATGCCCAACATTTGGCCAAGCCTGATCTGGGTCCAAATTGTTTACAAAGGTTACCAGCAGACAACAAAAGTCTTAAACTTATGTCAATAATATCAATCTGTCACACGTCTATTAATCTACATACTACTGTTATGGTTATAACAAATATTAACAAATATATTTGGCAGGTCCTTATTATTATCAAAACTAAAACGCTTTGAGGTAACTTGCCTCATTGTAAACATTGCAGAGTATACTTCAAGATATACCGCTATCAAGATTTATCTTTCTTTCTCATTTGTATCAATAGACGCCATTTCAAACTTAAGGTTTTCAAGAAGGCGTCAAGTTGGACTTAGCCAATTTCTGCTGGCGTCAGACTGTCATATAAAACTTAAACATTTTTTGAGGCATTATTTTTATATTTATTATATCAAAAAGGTGTCAATTTGGATGGCCATATTCTGAAGGCATCAGCATCCAAGCTGTTGTGTAACATCAAGTTGAGGTATCTGATTTAGTTCATGTGCGGATCTAGAGGGGGAAAAGGGGCCAGGATTCTGAACCCCTGCCCCTACTGAAAAATAGCAAGTGTAAAGGTTTCTATATAAATAATGATAAGTATTGGATAAGCAAAAAAACATAATCAATTGTTTGTTGCTCAATCAATTACACGACAACTTATGAACTATAACAGACAACTGACTGCCTGCCTAAAATATCACTGTACATGCTCAGATCCACGGGAGGCAGGGGAATCAGACCCCTGCGCCCTCCCTGGAAAATCACATGTGTATAACAGTAGAAGTACCAGTTGCCATATGAATGTTGTTAACAGACCCCCTTAACGAGTAATTGGAGTTGGAGGACCCTCCTCTGTAAAATAAGTTGATGATCAGACCCCCACACACATACCCCCTGGAAATAGTTTTCATAAGGTTTACTTGTATGGACCTCACTTGGACCCTAATGAATTATTCACATTCCAAATACAGGGATTTTTGTAAAAGCGGATACTTGGGTTTGGTGAAAGCCGATACTATAACTATGGTAGCATGTCTTTGGCTTCTCCGAGTGTAATCCGGTTGTAGTCTATAACAGTGGGGTACTGGATTGATTTGGATCACAGGTGGCTCACCCTAGCGTACGCCGATCATGCCCAATTTCAACCAAGGCTTGGAAGCAGCAAGGCCTGTTTCACCTCTTAACGGTTTGTACCACAAGGTCAGTACTGTTGCGCCATTATTGCTCGGTTGCAGCGGCTTACTACCCATCCAGGGTCATGTGATCAGCCTACTAGGCCTGTGGCGCAGGTGGGCAGCGGTGTGGGCCATTTGATGCCTAAGAAAAACAGCCAATGTCGATTTTGAGCTGAAAAAATGTGCTCATGGGTATTGGTTGTTCTTCTTTTAAATAGCTATCATTTCATATATACCATAATCAGGTTTTTGATTAACATGGTTCAGGGGCATCATCCACATCAATGGGTCCCTTTCCAGGTAACTGGCTACTGCATGCATAGCAGATCTCACACCTGATCTCCAGGTGCTCCTTTCTTGAGGGTCAACTGTCGTGAGCTTCTACTCAAGTCATCATACCGATAAGAAACTTAAAAATTCTTCCAATGTTCGGTTAGCACAACAGAAGCGAAAGAAGAAATCTTCAGCTCCAGTGGCAAGTCAACATAAGGATAAGAAACATAAAGATTCTTCCGATGTCCAGCTATCACAACCGAAGCCAAAGAAGAAATCCCCAGCTCAAGTGGCAAGGGATCGTGCCAGGCGAAAATAGTTCTGGAAACGTATGCAAATACCCAGCCAGCTAAGAGCTGAGAATCCTGCTTTGCACTACCGACTGCTAGGAGCACAGAGGGAAGCCAGTCCACAGTCCTCCGTTGAAAGTTAGTCAGAGTCAGAGAACTCCAGATGCTTGTATCATACACCTGATGATTCTAAGTCATACTAGCTGCAAGAAACAGAGGCGGTAGCTAGTGACATGTTTTAGTTGTTTTTTTTTTCTTCATCATTTTCATTGTTTGTGGATTTTTTTCCAAGATTAATTTTTCCAGTTTTTTGGGGTTTGGGGGGATTAAGATCAGGTGGAAAATTTCAAAGGGTGTTATCCTTGTCCAAACTGTTTGGATGGTTATAAACAGAGGACACTACCAAATACAAGCGCAATAAATGTATCAATCTAAGTGGAAATGTATGAATTTGGAAAGTTTGTATATTACAAATTTAGTTTTTGATACTTCCAATGATTGACAAATAAAGTCGTTGATCAGCCTGTAAAGTAGCCCAGGCTGGTCTGCATCTTTGTTGTTCATATGCAACAAAATCAGTTTTTTTTCGTGTCATGGCCTATATGATGTAAATGGCAAAAAATTAATCACTTAATCCACAACCATTAGACAATGAAAAGCACAGTGTAATGTAAATGCACTGTAGCAGACAGCTAGCTCTAACTGTGTGGCTTCTATTACGTAGTAACTGAGAATACAGGCGGAAATGATCAGGAAAGGTAAACTCAGCTCATTTATTGAATTTACAAGCAAGAGCAGATGTTTTCTGAAATCTTCCACTGTCATTTCTGGAATCCATAAATATAATATAAAAAATAATAGCCTTGATAAACTGACTTACTGAAAATTGCTGCCTCTATCGAAAATGTTAGTGGATGTTTCTGATTGCTGCTGCTTACAGATGTGTTAGTACTTGCATAAAATAGAAAAAACAGTGATGCCTAGTGGGGAATATACATGTGTATTAGTACTATGGTGCTTAATGATTTTCATGTATCAAGATTAGGATGACCTATGACCATGTCGCTGATTTACCTTTTTCAACTGATTTTATCATCTGTCCCTGGA
The DNA here is from genome assembly GCA_964019695.1 of Loripinus fragilis. Classification (NCBI taxonomy): domain Eukaryota; kingdom Metazoa; phylum Mollusca; class Bivalvia; order Lucinida; family Lucinidae; genus Loripinus; species Loripinus fragilis. The sequence goes on from OZ026523.1 coordinate 69,650,363, forward strand.
CATCTGCCCCATGTTGCATCAGTAACTTCACAAGATCGACCTTTCCCTTAGAAGCACAATACCACAATGGAGTCTCTTGTTTCTTGTTTCTGCAATTCGGGTTTGCACCAGCCTTCAGCAATGGTTCAACATATTCTTCGTGGCTCTTAGTGCACTCTAGTAGCAATGGCTCACCAGAATCGCCTGATATCTCAACATCGATTCTTGGAGATTCTAGTAGACTTTCAAATACTTCTACATTATCTTCATTGATAGCTTGGATAAGTGGTTGTATTGAATCATCTGGACATTCATCTCTATATTTATCAGGATATGGCTCATTTACCTCTATATCATTCCTAACAAGACACTTCACCATTTCTGGACTGTGGCTACTGATAGCAATCATTAAAGGAGAACTTTTGTGAAATATTGTAAAATCCTCCAAGTCGCAATTATTCTTCACAAGAACGTTGAAAAGTGGCAGATTCTTGTCATCCCACACAATCAAATGAATCATTTTCATTCCCATCCACTGAAATAAGAAAACAAAGAATATAAGAATCATCATGAGCGTGTACAGAGCACAGTGGCTCAGTGGTAGAGTGCTTGATTTGAGACTAAGGGCTGCGTGTTTGAGCCTCATTGGCATCACTGTGTTGTGTCCCTGAGCCAGACACATTTATCCTTGCTAAGTACTGGTTCAAACCATGAAGACCCTTCAGGACATAACTGAAAACGTGTTGACTGGGACATAAAGAATCAAATCAAACAAACAAACAATCATGAATGTGAGGGTGGGATAGAATAATCTGTTCCAAGAACGACTGTTGGGCATCATGAAGCTAGCTGAATGATGGCAAAGGGTTATCATGAGAAATTGAATTTTCTATCCCATCCTCACATAAATAATAGATTCTTTTTCTTCCTCACCATTAAATACCACATTTTTATATTTTTGAAAAAGGCTTCATTAAAAAGTTCCTGAATAAGCTTTGGTGTGTGGTTTTAACATAACAATGACGTCATTGTCCAGTGGTGTTCCGCTGTGTTTAATTTTCCAAATGGTAGGTTAGGGGTAAGTAATAGAAAGTTTCTCATTTCGGTAAAAACAGTGGAAATCCTAAACTGGTGTGCAATGAATCATTGAATTCATTAAAATTTGTAGCACTTTTTATTAGGTACAGTATGGTACCAATAACATGTATTGACGCAGTATATAAGTACAGTCCTGGTCTCAGTTGACTTAGGTTGGAAGGCACATATATTTCATAACTTCTAAATTAATTGGAGTGTTCTCAAGTGGGTGTCCCGCAATAAACCCTAATTGTAAAAGTGTTTAAGCGAAAGAATGGTTTTATAACCAATTCAATAGCACATGATTTTGAAATTAATATAGGCATTAGCCATCTCAAAGCCTTGAGGTGGTCACGAAAGCATGTATCAGCATGTCAACTGCAAGGTCAGGACTGGATTGTTTGCGTTGCTAAAACCTGGAGTGTGTATAAATACTGAAGAAATTGTCCAATAGAGACAGAGTGATTTTGGCAATTAAGCTGATAGATAGATAGCTTAGGGAACTGCTTAGGCCAAAGGTGAAGAAAATTAATCTAATTTTAAAAATATATCGCTCCAGTTTTGACAACTTTGTCCAAATAAATAAGTTAAAATTTTACTGGGACTTTAGTTATTTTAAAACACAACGCGGAGTTAGGAATGGCTACTGTGGTACAGGACTCATTTTGGTTTACCGCGAACCAGGATCGAACTTTGGAACCATACAGACGTTGCTAGAAGTTGCATTGGTGAGTCTTTTTGACTTTACTTATCTGGGCTTTCTTTTACATTGAACGAAGTTGAAATATTTGACAGTTGTCATACCAGTTGTCTGTCATATAGGTTTAATCTGCTACTTGATAAAAAGTACCCTATAATTTTTTTCTATTTTTTCACAAATTGTTAGGAAAGAGATTCGTATTTTTCTAAATAAAATAAAATAATAGTTAAAAGCATTTTTAATTACACTATTATTGTACTCAATTAATTAAATTCAATAATTAGCTAAGGCAATCAATGACAATTCTCAATGATTGGTGCAGACTACGTAAGCATGAGTGAGCAGAATCGTACAATGATTGAATGTACAAGACAAAATGTAGTGGAAGTTGGTAGTTTAGAAATGGAAGATTAAAGAAAAAAAAAAGATTTGGCTTTGGGCAATTGAAGGTTTTTGCTGTAAATCCAAAATTATATGAAGACTGGATCAAAGATATAGAGAAAGCAGCTTTTCTCAATCATGCAAACGACCGCAGGAAAAAAACTTCTTGCTTATCAGTTTAGTACTGGAATGGATTCAGACTATATAAAAAGATACTTAGAATCCGAAGAACACAAGGGCTGGGACCACTTAAAAGCCGATTTGGCAAGTAGGTTTTCTCCAGTTTTAGACAGACCAAAAGCATTTGAGCTTTTGATAAGCCTTAAGCAGAACAAGAATGAATATATCCTTTTTATTGCAGAAAGATTGCTAGGTGCTGCGCAGCGAGCGTACCCACAACAAAATGAACATATACAATCTATTATAGATTCTCAGTTACTGAGTATTTTCTTAGGGTCGGGTCTGAAAGCCCCTGCCAAGCCGAGCTGCGACCTGCATAGTTTATTTTTCAATTTAATCCTCTGTGGAGATTTTTCTAAAATAAATTTTATCTAAAATCATCACAAAGACTAAAAGCAATAAGTGGAACATTAATGATAATAGTTAATAGTTATAATTTGGATTTAATTACCATTTCATTAAGGTTCCTCAAAATTTGAATAAATAGACCTGGATGTGGCCTTTAGGAAAACGACCATTTTCGTGAAATTATCGAATTTTTAAGTAAGATTCCTTTAAACTTTTTCCTCACTTATCTTTATTTTTAGAATAATTGCCAAACTCGCTTGTAGACCTCTCAAATTTTCAATAAAAATCAACTGTATCTTGATCCACTCGGCTGTGGCTTTCAGGCCCACTACAAGCAATAAAAACGGCAGTAAAATCAAAATTACTGTTATTTACTATTATTATTATTGTTCCACTTATCGATTTTAGTCTATGTGATGATTTTGAATAAAAATATTTATGAAAAATCTCCACCGAGGATGAATTTGAAAAAATAAACTATGTAGGTCGGCACTCAGCAGCTCCGCTTGGCAGGGGCTTTCAGACCTGACCTTTTCTAAGCGGAGATATGGGATAAAAGGATTAAGGCACAAGAAGAAAGAAGTGGGAATCGACACTTTTCTCGCCTTAAGGGAACAGCAAATTTTCCAGTGGTGTACGGCCCAGAAGAGATAAGACAGGCCTGCACATAAAAATGTTAGGGTCATGAATCGATGGAAATCGTTCATGCACGTAGGGGTCATTACTATAATGACCTCAGAAGAAGGGCTTAGTGTTTCAAACGTCATTATCGACATGATGAGGGGTTTAGGCGCAGGGACAGACCAAATGACAATAGAAATGACAATCCACCAAGGGAATGGAGAGATTTAAATGATAAAAGCAAATTAAAATGTTTGGAATATAATGGGGAAGGACACAAGCGTGTAGACTGTCCTAAACGTTTAAACTAGTAAGGTTGAAGCCAATATGAGGACAAATAAAAAAGTGACAGAAAAAAAATATTTGATTGATTTAACAGGGAACCTGAATAGTTGTTTGATTAAAATTGGGAAACAAAGAATGAGATGTCTTATTGATTCAGGGGTGACAACTTCCCGCATTTGTTGGAAATTTTATAAATGATTAACGTGTAAACGAAATTTACAAAAGGCTTCAGCACATTTAGAGTCAGTAGATGAATCTGCTTTATCTTTAAAAGGAAAAATACAATTAAATTTCAAAATGAAGGGATTAAAAGTAAACCATAGTTTATGTAGTTGAAGGTATTAACAGAAATATTTTGCTAGGGGAAGATTGGCTTACATTGAATGATGTTAGAATGTTTATTTATTTAGGCTGCATTTGTGTACAAGGTGTTTACGTGCCATTGATAGCAGATAAGATAAGCACATCAATTCAATTTGTCGGTACAGTCTTTGACAGTGGCTCCTAATACATCTTATATATGCTGTGCTAGGGTTAAGAGAAGTTTTGAGGCTAAGGGTGGTTGTGAGTTGTTGGTGCAGTCATTTGAGGATCACATGATATGTAATCACCCTTGTTTAGATGATTCAGTGGTAAAAGGGAAATTTCCAGTTAGTATTTCAAATTACACAAATAGATACATTAGGCTAAAGAAAGGTAGTGTAATAGGTAGAGTTGTGGTTATGTCAAATGTATGTGAGGAGCATAGCATAAGTAACGTCAATAGGACTAGCAGGCATGAAATGCCCACCTCATCTAAGCCTTCTAAGGATGAAATTAAATCTCAAATCCACACTGAGGAAAATCATAGGATGGCAGTTGAGGACTTAGTTTTTAAGAACCTAGATATGTTTGCTTTTAAGGACTCGCCAGTGCTTGCTAGTGACTTGGTAAAAATGAAAATAGACCTTACAGACAAAACGCCATTTAAAATTAAGCCATACAAGCTGTCATTTGAAGATGAGAAGGTTGTAGATAAAACTGTAAGAGAGTATAATTATTCATAGATCTAGGGGATCATACAGTTCTAGTATTGTAGTGGTAGACAAGAAGGATGGTTCAAAAAAGGTATGTATAGATTTTCATTGCTTGCATAAAATTACAAAACCCTATTTTTATCCTTAACCTACAAAAGATCAAATTCTTGGTAAGTGGGTGTGGCGCAATACATAAGCACATTTGACCTGAAGTCAGGATGTTTTGCATTGGGTATCTAGCCTAGTAGTAGGGACAATGCGGCATTTTCATGCGCAAGGGGCCAATTTCACATCTGCCAAGCTCCATTTGGATTGCACAATAGTCAGGCCTTGTTTTGTGAACTTATAACCTTGGCCTTGGATGGTTAGGGTGACTTTTGTTTGTTTTACATGGACTATATTGCCGTCTGGTCAAAATCTTTAGATGAACATATTCAGCATATTAACCAATTATTTGATAGAATAAGGAAACATAAGCTTAAGTTGTCCCTAAAGAAAAGTAATTTTGTGAAGGCTGAATCCAACCACTTGGGCTTTATTGTTTCACCTGAAGGCATACGCCTTGACCCATTGAAAGTAGAGAGTATTCATACTTGAGCCCCACCTACAAATGTTAAGGAATGTAGAGGCTTTGTTGCAATGTGTTCAAACTTCTGTAGATTCGTCCCAAATTTTGCTAAGATCAGCGAACCAATAGTTGCTCTCACAAAGAACCATGCCAGGTTTAAATAGACAGATGAATGTCAAAATGCGTTTGACTTCATGAATGAAAGTCCGACAGTATTCACTTGCTTTCCTATCCAGGCCCAAATAAGAGATTTTTTCTATTCACTGATGCTTCTGACACTTGCGTCGGTGCAGTTCTCTGTCAGGAATATACTAAGGGAGAAGAAACTTTTGAGAAACCTGTGTATTTCATCTCACACAAATTAAACAAAAGTCAGATCAATTAAAGCACTGTTGAAAAGGAGTGTTTCTGGATTCTTACTCATTAGAACAGTTGCATAACTGAGTGAGTTGCTCTCAAATCATATATAAAACTGACCATATGCCCTTGAAGTATTAGTTGAGCAGTCACTTCAAAAATAGGAAAATAGCATCTTGGCAAATGACCATTGCTGAGTACAATATTGACATAGAATACCTGCCAGGGAAACAGAACCATATTGCAGATCTTATGAGCCGTGAGCCCAACAATCATACACATGATGAAGGGGAGGTTACACAGCAAACAACTTCGCATAATGTAAATGCCATAGATTCCTCAAAGTTTGAGTGAATCGAGAGATACCTATTTTAGGTCTGGATGACGAGCCCAAATTGATCGACCTTGACACTTATGATGAGCAGCAGAAATGTGATAGCATAGTTCAGCTGATTAAAAATCTAGCTACCGGCAAACTATCAAAATCCTAAGGAAGGTCACTTATAGTGATTGACAATATCTTGTATTTTATATCAGATGTTGATGGATCTCCACATTTGCGTTTGTATTTGCCTGATTATCTCACTAATGTAATGATCAAAGGGTATCATGATTTTGGCCACATGCTTATTAAAATGTAAGTTGAAAACTCTCAAAAACATACCCTGCCTTGTCATGAAAAAGCCCAAAATAAGGGAATGTCTTTAGATGAAACTGAGCGTGACAGAAGGTGATGACAACATGGTAGAAGTTGCCACCTCGCTACTGATGGACAGAGAATGACTACATCCAACCAATTCATCAAGGAGAAGTTTGTGGTGTTGGACACAAAATAGAGCACTGAACAGGTGGTTGTCGATTATCCATTGATAAGATTATTACAGGGTACAATAAAGACAGGTGAAAACTGAAACATAGAAACCCTACTCAAGATGTGTATTGAGGCCAGAGATCTAGCTATCAAATATACGCCTTTCTTGAGGATTCAAAGAACCCACACAGAGCATGTCTACCTGTTGATATGCTATCATTTAGGAATACAATTTTATTCAAATGTGGAATACAGGTACCTCTCATATATAGTAAGTAAGGGTGCAAAGATCAGGAATCAATACAATCAAGTACCAGAAATATAACGAGACTCATGTGATGTGGTCTATGGCATTCCAAGCCATCTATGGAAACCATTAAGCATCTCAATTCTTTGGTATCATTCTGTAAAATAGAATTATCTTTCGGGCCTGAGCAACCCGATGAAGGATCCTATATGCTAGGAGGGATAGTCAGGTCAGGTCTGCTGAAGGGCAATTCTTATGATACCATTGGAATATATTGAGAAACGAAGAGGACCGGTTAAATAACCCTAGATGAATACTGAATGTTGTTTTTCAGAAGTCATGGCAACCGCAAATGTACAGTGAAGTGTACCCACTGATCCGACACCTGTGAAAAAACTCCTGGAGGAATTGTACAAGCTCTATGACATGGATTTGTTGCCACTTCGGAAGTGTATCCTTTGTGTTCACCTAATAGCAGAATTTGCAGAACAAGCAATGCTTCAAGATGAGAGGGAACTTAGTTTAATCCTCCCTCTTTGTTAATGGAAGACTAGGACAGACGCAGGGATAACTACGAACCCTATATCAGCAAACTCTGTATCCATGGATAACCAGCAGTATGATTAAGATAAGGACCAGAGGAACTCCTAATGCAAAATCATATTGAAATATGTGTATAATCAAGACATTTATGTTACATGCCTTCCTATGTGATTCATTTTCATAGACAATTCCATGAGGCTTAAATCTTATGCGTGGAGGCTTCCTTATGAAGCAATCAAATTAATTAACACACTGTGATGAAACAAAGCAAAGAGTTCTGAACTCACAGATAGTCATAACTAAAGAAACCCCAAGTTGAGCCACAGTTGGCCCAGCCAAAGACAAACATCAGGCACTGACCCACCCATGAAAGTTTTATGCAAAGGTTGTCAATGAGTCTGAAGACTGACCCACCGTGGATTTCGTGCATTTGTATGAAAAATAACGTTTTTCATTATTTAGTGTGACAAATGAATTAAAATTGCCTAAATGAAACGTAGACTTATTTTAAACCTAAATTCCAATTTTTGTGACTTTCGAATTTGACCCTTTCAAATTCGATAAGCTGTATTTTGCATAATACCCACGGCATTGTTATGATCTTTTTAAAATTTGAATAATATTTATGTTTTGTTTAACAACAAAAAAATACTTTTAACATAATTTAACTTTTGTAGCAAATTATTTACTGTATGCCTCGGAAGATTCCTTAAGTTTACTTGTAAAATATACAAAGAGCTGATAGATACAATACATTGAGCTTAATATAACCCTTGACTCAAGCAGACCTTTATTGAAACAAAACAAAATCTATTATATAAAAAAAGTCAACGATCTGCCATGCTGTGAGAGCAATAGATTGTCTGAGATCCACTTTTTTCTTTTATTTTTTAAATGTATCTTTTTTTCATTTTACACTCCTTTCATCTTATGCAAGACCCTAGTGGTATTTACCCTAAACATTCAGACATAATGATTAAAAATATTTTCCCTTAAAAATTGCTGCCCCTGAAAATATTGACTCTTTAACAATAGGTAACAGGACAACAAATTGAGATGCAGTTCAGACCCTGAAACCTATATTGAAATTTGAGCAATTAGGTCTGCACACTTGACTTAACTCATCTGTCTTGATGTAGAGGGTAGATGCAATATTTCTTTGATTGTATCTCATATAATGTCTCTTCTAGAACACAAGCAGGAGGGTGCATAATAACACATCTAACCCAACAAGTGAATACACCCTTAAGTCTGAAGTAATCTTGCTGAATTGAGTGTGGTAATTTAAAAATTTTCCAAACCATTACAAGGATTTACTATCACACTGGCACAAAATCCATCCAAAAACTAAAATGCAAAGAAAAATGCACCTTCATGGTTGTGTACAGCTGCCTCGTTATTGCTTTCAAAATGCATGATAGATGAACGAAAGAAGTGAGCAAGCGTACCAATTAACTATCAAAATACCATATTTGTAGTTTGTAAGGAATGCGGGTGGAAGGCCCTCCCCGACCCCCTGTATGCCATATGACAGGGAGAATAAAGTGATAAAAGGTAAAAAAATAAAATTTTAAAAAAAAAAAAAAGCAAAAAAAAAATTCTTAAAACTGAGATGCTGCAGGTTAACATGGTAAAATGGGTGTAGTTCATACAAATGCAACAGGCTAAAATTACCCCTTATCTTAAATAATTCCCACTTTACAAGTATAGCGGAAAATGTATGTCATATTTGCTTTTAGAGGACCATGCATATTTTTCCGGATATTTTTTGTGCACGTGCAGAAATTTGGTATGGGCCTTTTATAATATAAGAGATTCAGTTATGCGCGAGGTTCGGTATAGGCCGCTTCAGTTTTCCAAAATGTTTTAAATTCTAGTTTGCAAAACATTTAAGAATTCTAGTTTGTGAAACAGCTAAAGAGTAAACCTGATTTAAAGAGTGAGTAAACACTTCTGTGATGGGTGTAATGAGTTGAAGTTCTATACCAGCTTTTTTGAACGCGCAGATAAGTTGGGGGGTTATTTGTAGGTTAAAAATTATAGTTTGTAAACATCCCTCTATGTGAACAGCCGTCAGAGGATGTAGAAATCCTACCACCCCATCCAATGTGGAGTTAGATTGGGTAGCCAGCTCGTAGCATTAGTGAGATGCAGCACAGATCTGAGTTAAATAAAGAATATCTCATCAGACCTATAAAATTATAAATTATATAGAGTTTATTAATTATTCTATTTAAAATATGGGATTTATAAACCGAGGGAGTTGGAAAATCTGATAAAGAAACGAGTGCACAAGCCTCGAGGCGCAAGCACAAGTTTCTTTAAATGATTTTTCACCGCCCGAGGTTTATAAATCCCATATTCTAAATAGAATGATTCCATATGAATTCTGCTTGAACTGCTTGCTCAAATCAAGAAAATACTACGGTATGCGATGTGGCAAAACTAGCGGATAAACGACATGTCTAATTCTGACCTGAGCAGTAATACATCAGCTGTTTCCTGCTGAACAAAATTGAAGTCCGCCATTTTGGAAATCTTCTTCATTGAGCTCACCTCAAAATTTCAAACGTCTGTAACTTTTTTTATTAGTGAAGGAAAACATAAAGTGTGGGTAGTCATTTTCTTAGTTCGTCGATCGTCGCAAACATTTTGGTACTAAATTTATTTAGCTTTTCTAGAATTTTTCGTTTTTTTACCTCGATCAAGTTTCAGTATTGGAAGACAGAAACGTTATGCAACGTCATCGCATGTGTAAATGACGTCATCTGTTAATATGTGTGACGTCATAAGTGCAGAGGATTTGGGAAAGTCCGCCACAATTCAAGAATCAAATCATGGTTCCGGTGTATGTCATTCGGGAAAGTCCGCCACAATTCGAGAATCAAATCATGGCTCGATTGTATATAAGGAGCATTACGCGTAGTAGTACTATGTACCAAAAAACTCCATTTTTGTTATATTGAAAATTAGATCTGTAGCATGTGGGTTCTTGTCTTTTGAAATTGATTATTCTGACTATCCGAAAAGTTTTATCAGCAGAATAAATGAAGTTTAGTATTTTCCATAAAATATCGCTATAGCAACTTCTTTTTTAGGACGTTTATTGTGGAATGTTGCAACCGTTTCTTTCGCTTCAATCAAACTTATTGTGTTGGCATGGTTTCTGTGACGTCAACGTCATGTTATCAAAGTCCATGAAAAGTAGACCCTCTATGTACGGCAGAGGTTGATTCCATGGAATTGGCCAATGTGCGTGCAGATTAAAGTGCAGAGAACCGTTATCTTTGTTAAATTGTAAATTATAAACGAAAATGAATATGGCAAGTTTTTCATCTCATCGATGCCTTGGGTCACTTGTGGTCAGGAAAAAGGAGTTCCTGCTAAAGAGAGGAAATTCCCTAGACGACATAAATCTTTAGTTACCGCTTCAATTTGTTTGATAAATCATGGAATTTCTCCGTCAAACATGTAATATATTATTCTACGTCCATCCTGTATTTGCTCACTCAACTATGCATAAATCTCGCTGCTTGAAAAAGATGCTTTGTCATCATTTTATGATCAACTACTCACTCACTTACCACAAAATTATCATCGGGACGCCAGTTATCACAGCAAAATCCTTTTTCAATCTGTTTCACACGGTGGGTTAGGGCTTTTCCAGTTACTCCACAGAACGTAGTTTCAACATCATAGACATCATCGCAGTAGTCACAAACGACTGGAAGACGATGGGCATGAAAGTAAAATATTAATAATAATTTGGTCGGATCATGAGATATCTATACTTATCGCATCGGCAAAAGGAAAAGTCTAAGGCGAGTCTACGCAAATGCCATGTGCGGATCCAGAGGGGGGGGGGGGGCAGGGGATCCGACCCCCCCCCCCTAAAAATCACGAAAATATATAGAGTTTCCTAGTAAAACTGGTCCCGATCCCCTGAAAATCATAAAGCTAGCAAATAGCAAGTGACTATGATCAGGGAAATACCACAATCACACATTGCAGATAAACCCACGGCACCGTGAGGAAGAGCCACAGAACATTTATAGTAACAATACATATGTAAGACAACAACCAGCTTTTTCTTCATTGCAAGTCTAGAAAGGACACAAAGTAATGCATAACAAAGCAAAGACGACCACAGAACTCCAAGCCAGTATTCAATGTTGGTCCATCATCGGCACGCCAGCGAAACGCCATTTAAATGGCAAAGTCTCATTTAAATGGCGTTTCGCTAGTGGGCCGATGATGGCCCGCTTATAGTGGTATTTGCATCCTCTTATCAATCCTCTAAGCAATCCGCGCTATAATAGTCAAGTGTGTTATCAGCTAAAAAAAAAACCTTGTCCAAGTTGGACCCCCTCCTGACAAAACTTTCTTGATCCGCGCATGTATGCACAGCCTGGCCAGAGCCTTCACTGTTAGCATGTACCCAAAGCATGGATGAAGATGAAGGCTCAGACTAAGATTTAGAATTGGCTGGATATGTCAGCAAGGGCGCTTATTAGAGACATTTACGCAAAATTAATACGAAAAGTAGCGGCAAATTCTCATATGCTGGCTACATTATATGGAGGATCTTACATGGGTGCTTCTGTTTTATTGAATTTATTAAACGAGTTGAGGAAAAGAGATAAAATGCGACGCTCGTCGAGAATTTTATCGCATTTTCGCAACGAGTTTAATAAATTCAATAATACAGGAACACGATTGTTAGATTCTATTAAAGTTACTTAAAAATTGCATTTTTTGCGTGAATACGTCAATACGTAACGTTACGAAATCTGTAACTTCGTCTCGTGTGATCCGGTCGTTCCTGGCGCACCCATTCGACGTGATCCGACCTATCGGATCAAGCTAATGTGTATATATACTGCTCAACAAAAGTATCAACGTTCCCACCTTTGTATGGATACGAGATATTTTATTTGAAGCAGTAGCAAGTACGAGGATCCTTAAATATATTCGTGTCTGTCAGAGACAAAAAAAAGGTAATCTGCTTAGGCGTCAAGTTACATAGAGGATCTTACATGAGTGCTCATGTTTTATTGAATTTATTAAACGAGTTGGGGAAAAGAGATAAAATGCGAGGCTTGCCGAGCATTTTATCTCTTTTTCGCAACGAGTTTAATAAATTCAATAATACAAGAGCACGAATGTTAGCTTCTATTTATCATATGACAAATACTTTTAAATCTCATTTCTGGCGTAAAAACGTCTTGATTTTGTCATCATGTACGCAACGTTGTTATGGACGTCATAACGTTTCCGTAAATCTGTAAACCACTAGTGGTTTTTCGATTTTATTGCATTGCGTTTTTTCACTCCCAGACGCGACGTCATATGATAAAGACGGATACATGTCTATAGTGCGAATCATGTTTACTGTCGTCGCCCTGGGCCCGGTCACATGTTAAACTAATGGTACCGGGAGCCAACTCACGACAGCAAACAAGAAACGAATTATACTTTCGCAAATAAAATATTTGGTTCTGTAAGTAAAAAAAAAACATAGACAGTAGATAACCTGAAAACGTCCAGTCAAAAAAGGCCCAGTTTATTTGGTGAGCAGTATATTCATATTGATATTATAAACATGTATAAGGTTTTATCTCGGTTCTGGTTTTCTCCAGTAGACCTACCTATTGCCATATACTCGTCAAGAACTGCTTTGTTCTTCTCTAATGTATCAGCGGTCAATTTACCCTCCATGTAGTCTTTGTACAACATCGCCAATGTTGATCTGGTACCTGGAAGAAAATATGAGCCATGACATGTGATTTCCAACAATGTGGCATTTCGACAAATGTAGACTCAGACGAACCTGTATAGCCTCCTTATAAGCTTAGAAACTCCAAATGATGTTCGGTCAGTAGCTTAACAGTCATAGAATGTTCAAGTGACTATCAAAGGCTCTAATCAGTCAGGCTGATCTGAGGCTTTGAGTATCGCACATACCACATTGTTGGAAAAGTCATGTTGCGGCTCATAACTAAACTTTTAGTCCCCTGAAAAATATTCATGTTTTTGTCGTTTAACGAATTTTTTTCAAAATCAACTTTTTCGAAAAATTATTTCAGGAATACCATCAGAATGTCAAATAGTTTGGATCCAGATCAGGCCCGACGTTTTGTCGGGCCTGACCTGGGTCCAAACTATTTGCAAAAAGTTTCAGCCGAGGACACTACGAGATAAAGAGTACCCAAAAGCAACCAATTACTTTAATTATCAAATGAATACATATAGCACTTTTCCGTCTATTTCTGGATCACCCCTCGTATACATGTATGAGCCACGACATGAGCTTTCCAACAATGTGGTATGTGCGATCAGCAAAGGCTCAGACCAGCCTGCGCATACGCGCAGTCTGTTCAGAGCCTTTGCTAGTCGCTTGAATATTCTATGAGTGTTAAGCTACTGACTGAACATCATTGGAGTTTCTAAGCTTAAAAGGGGGTTGCATAGGCTCGTCTGAGTCTATACTTGTCAAAATGCCACATTTTTGGAAATTACATGTCGTGGCTCATATCCTTAGCTTTTTTCTGTACCGTTAACCCCTAAAGCTGGTACGTTGGCAAACGATGCAATACCACAGATTATTGCTCCTTAAACACACTTATAAGGGACGTAGATGAAGACTCAGCTACAATTTAGTCCCACAAGATAGCTGTGCATGCACGTATATCTACACTGTCAAAGCAAGCCTTTAATGAATCTTTAGATTTTTTTTGCAACCGTTCATAGCCTCATGAAAAACATTAATTTGATTGACAGCTGCCAAGCAATACGCTTCGAACATCGAATGCATTCGCCAAAAGTGACACCCGTGCTGGATTGACAGCGAGCCACACCTGAGTCGCACGTGCAAAACAAGCCTCTTGTTTGCTCCATTGGCTGTCTGTTCCGCTTTTCCGTTTTACACTCCAACAAAACTTAAATACGATTACATATTAAATGTAAAACTGTTTTGTTTCCTTGCTTATAGCCAAAATGTAAATATAATTATGGTCTGTTCGTGGAATCATGAATGAGGGTCTGGATTGGGTATAATGATTAGTGAATAATGGCCCTTTTTTTATAATAAATAGTGAATAATGCGCCCAAAAAATAATAAATAGTGAATAATGAGTGCCTAAAAAATAATGAATAATCCTATTTTTTAATGAATTGAAGAAAAAAATAATGAATAGTGAATAATCAGATTCCTTTGCCATCTTTTTTTACTTTAAATGAATAATTGGTCTTACTTTAATGAATAACCCAAAATTTTAATGAGATGAATATTGGGCTATATTTTAATGAATAGTGAATACCAGAACCCCCCACCCCCCTCATCTTGACCCTCATGAATACTTCGGGTCTCTTGTAAAGTTAACGTGAAGCCCTTCATTCATTCCAAAAATCTAATTTATTCTTAATTAAAGCATTAATTTACGCAATGCGATATGTACAAACGCTCATAATTTGACTCATTTAAACCAGTGACCAATATAATATATGCCACTGTTTAAACTGACACGGTGTTTGTTTTCTTACCTTGATTTGGCAGGATAAAATAGGGGTCTCGTTCATCCACTCTGCTGTATTTATAACTCTGAAATCAGATTAAAAATCGTAATTATTCGATCTTTGATATACTTTGCACAATACGTTTAGCAATTTCTTATATTTCGCATCTTTTTGTTCTCATCTTTGTGCAATATCGAACAATTTCAATTGCAATGATTAGAACAGGATCTTAGGCAAATGAAACAGACACCATCCTTTCAATAGGCATTTCGGGAGAGCAAGAATTGCAGGAGGGGTCAGTAAGCGAAAATCACATCCGTTGTAAGTGATAAAATGATAAGCATTTGACTTTTCGTTTGCTGGTCTTACATCTTCCTCATGCATCATACGCCTATAAAAACTATTGGTTATGTGACAGATGTGATAGAGATTGCATGTTGAAAAAATCAGCTGCCATCATTGACGTCAAAACGTAGTCATCATTTGATTACAATTTTAATGTTAATTAGTTTCAATTCGACAGAGACTCAGTTTACAAAGGTGCCTTATGCTTACAATGTAACTCATCTTATGGTTGATTAAAACCTTAAGTTACAGGAAAATGGTGCGACGCATTTGCGAGATAACGGTGAAGTTAGATTGTATCTTTCGTCTCGTGCTCTGTAGCCGTGAAGATTATTTGTCTGAATTTGTTGGAAGGCATCAAACAGTTTTATTTGTCAATGTGGTTCAAGACAACCCGACTAGAAACACTGTTTAAAGGCGTAATGTAAAAGCATTAATAAAAACGTCAATTTGTGAAAACTTGGTATTTTAATTTCTCTGAGAAAGTTCAGAAAATTGCAGCATTTGCTATGCTTTTTCGGTTTTTAATTACCAAACAATCGCTTGAAAATGTTTTTGGCTTCCCCAATGATCAGAAATATCCACGTTACCCGCCAGTCTTAAAATTTAACGTCACTTTAGCACGGCCGCTGCGGTTGGTAATTCTGTATTTTTTTAATGGAAATTGTTGTCAGATGATCGGCGCTTATATCTTCATGACAGCAAATGAAACTTGAGATCCGATGTGGATGGATTCACACATACAAAACAATTGCTAAATTTATTGTGCATAGTATATATTCGGAATACACCAGGATTAATAAAAGTTTCGAAAAGGCTCTTGATAAGGGACTGACCTTACTTCCATGCATGTCTGCTGAATCGCGGGCTTATTAAAGATAAGCCTGCGAAACCAGCAGACCTGCGACAATAGCAGCAGTGAAGACTCGAATGAGACACCGCCAATGCGTGGGTTTCATCTGAGTCTTCCCTCCTTCAAAGAAAGAATGCTATAAACAAGGTAGCCCTTGGAAAATAATTATACTGAAATGTTCATTGATGTTATAAAGAGAAAATTACTATTTTGCGCGACACGGGTCGACTGAATGTATGAAATATGATTATGAACCGCCAATGCGGCATTTCGGTTTATCCGTGTCTCGCACTATCTATCTATCTATCTATCTATCTATCTATCTATCTGTCTGTCTGTCTGTCTGTCTGTCTGTCTGTCTAACCATTCGTCAATTTACTTTATACATGTAAATATTGTTGTACGTGTAATATATAGTGTCACAATAACAGAATAACAAAATAAAGCACTCAATCTTTTTGCTAGGTCAACAGTAAGAACTCAGATGAGATGTAGCACCGTGGCATCTCATCTGGGTCCCTCTGTTTGACACAGTCCATCTAAAGAACGAAAAGAAGACAAATATGTAAGATATTAATAACAACGATGAAAAGAAATGCTCAACAACGCTGGTTTGAATCGGACGGCAAAAGATCAGCTTTGTCGAGCACGTTCGAAATACCTTAGTTATCTTATACAAATAATCCATTGTGGCGACTGAATGGACAACAGTAGAGCGAATCCTCTCACAAATACATGATCTTGCATTTAATGATAGCTGTAAATGATGGCAAATAGCTATGGTTTACCTGTCTGAAATTTATGATCATGTGAATTTCGTGCTTGCCCTCCTGACTAACAGACCGTCCATTGTTGTCGCGGAGTGGTAACTTTCGACTCCGCCCAATGAACTGTCAAACATTCATGCCTCAATCGATAATGCACCATGTATTCTATGTATGTATGTTGCCATGTAAATGGACCGAGTGAAATGAAGTGTATTTGATTTGAAAAAAATCTTTTTAGTAGGCCTCATACTTTCTGAATGTTCAAAGGAACTGTCTCTTTCAGAGGGTTCTTTTGGGTACCCCAGGCCTTTAGCAAAGAGTGCGTACCCAAAATAGTTTTCTCATTTCTCAACCAAAGCATACAATGTATGTTATGGGTGCTCAAAAGAACCATCTCAATGAGACGGTTCTTTTGAGCACCCAAAACACATATTCAAACAAATGGATTAGCAAATATTTACAACTTTAAGCTCATTTTTTTATCTAAACCTATGGTACCCTCATCATATGCTTTTGATCAGATATTAGTACAAAATAGCGAAAAAGGCGATTGTATCTAAGTCAAATTATCAGACTGTTTTATTTCAGTTCTTTTTTCTATTATTCTCGAATCTCATCCTGGTCTGACAGGTAATATAATAATGTAAAAATATTTATCACTCCATGAATAAAAAAATCATAGCTATATAATCACTATATGACATATATTGGATACTACTACCGAGATTGTTCACAACGATACTGAGCCCTATGTGTACATAACCATATGACAATGCTAGATTTATGTAAATCTGTTTTTGTGTTCTTAGAAATGCTTTATATTTTGATTATTTATTCTTATATGTTTATATTTTCATTTGACTGCTATATACCCCTTCATAAGAATCCTATACTATGCATAATTTGGTCATGCGCGATGTATGAAATAAACTGCTGTGGAAAAGGCCTGATGCTTGCATGCATGTTTGCTATTGAGATTGTCTTATATCAGCAGGGATAATGGTCTAGAGCAGTGGCGTGCAAGCATTGGTCTTTTCAACAGTAAATGTATTATCAAACAAAGAGTCAGGGTAAATGTCTCTATGGCTTTCATTTTTACTTACATGATGTTTTTCCTAAAATGGGTTGTCAGTAGTACTTTCAAATTGTTATCTTTTGTTTTTAACGAAATGGTGTGCAACTTATATTTTAAGATGGTGCTTATTTTTCTACTTCTGAAATCTGGAGACATAGAGATGAACCCAGGACCTAATAACATTAATAACTCTCTTTCCATTTTACACAGTAACATTAGAAGTATACGTAATAAATTTGACTATTTAACTGAAAACTTTTTAGATTTTGACATTTTGTGTTTCAGTGAATCTCATCTTGATGCTAACATAACTACAGAATCTCTGATTATGTCTAGCAAATATGATATTCCCTACAGAAAAGATAGAACAAATCATGGTGGCGGTTTATTAATGTATTTGTCCTGTGAGCTTGCACATACACGAATTATAGGTTTGGAGACATTCTGGAATGAGTCACTATGGATAGAAATTAAGGTAAATAGAGATATATATCTTATCGGTTTGTTTTATAGTCCACGGACAGCAGATGCAATTTTCTTTGATTCTCTTAACAAAAATATAGAAAAGGCTTTAGATATTACTAATAATATAATAATTCTGGGAGATATGAATGAAGATTTACTTAATCCCAATATGCACAATTTGAAAGATGTTTTGCTTTTAAACTCTCTCCACAATATTATCTCGGAACCAACACGCCAACTTGCTTTGTTAGACCCTATAATAGTTGATGAAGACATGTCAACTCTGAGTCAAGGGATTATTCAAGTGCCAAATGAAATAAGTGACCACTGTGCTACTTATGTACATATACCATTTGAATACCCACTACATGATACTTTTACCAGAAATGTATGGATATATAAAGATGCAAATTATGAATTGTTCAATAAAAAAATATCTGATTTTGATTGGTCATGTCTTCATCAAGGTATACCTTGAAAATATTAACCTGATCCTGGCCTTTATCATTAACATAATTTCACAGCCGATTGAGCATCTAAATAGATCTTCGGCGTTCATCGTACGACTAATACGGAAATGCACGTGGTGCTTTTTAACACAATAGATGTATATACCGCTATAAAGCTCAATTGGTTATCAGTTGCTTGGGTGGCTCAGTGGATAGAACACGTGAATATTGCACACTTATATTTTAAGCTCTGCGTTGTTAGTTCGAATCCTGCACGCGACATTTATTTTTGTAACTTCTTTAAAGGCTTTTGTTTTATTTTTATTAAATTTTCTCCTTTTGCAAAATTGTTTCTCCATTTTAATTAATTTGATCTCTTTGGTGACAATAACATTCACTCGTAAGATCCGTAACACTGTACTTCATTTATCGCCTGTCGCCTCTTCAGTTTTTAAGATATGAGCTGCGACATGATATTTCCAACAATGTGGCATTTTGACACGAATAGGCGCAGGTGAGTCTGTGCACCCTCCTTTTAAGAATTGAAACTAAATGCTGTTAATTCATTAGCTTACCAGGCATAGAATATTCAAGTGACTAGCAAAGGCTCTGATCAGACTGTGTGTATGCGCATGCTGGTCTGCGCCTTTGCTTGTCGTACATACCACATTGTTGGAAATCTTATGTCGTGGCTCATATATGGACCTCCTTGCTGTTCTTTAGAGAAATGCTATGATCTGCAATAACTTATTAGTTTTGCTTTGGAGGCAAGAGCACGGGTGTAGACTTATTCGCAAACTAAATTCTAACTCCAAGCATCAAGAAGTTGTTAGTCATTACATTTTCAAAGAAAGCGTGAACTTACATTTTTGTGTTTATGTGCATATCTTTGACATGAAAACAAAGAAAAATGTAATAAAAAAAAGTTGCGTCGACCAGGATTCGAACCCATAATTTACGTATCTGTAGCTATGCTGACTAACCACAAGACTACCGTGGAAAGTACAACTACATTGAGTTATCAATGGCTCTTATCCCAATTGTACCAAGACGTTTATTTCCGTAATTGCTCGAAACATACCGATTGCACACGATCCATCACGAAAAACTAAATATTTACTGTTAGTACTGTAATAATTTATTCATGCATAAAGGTCAGGATCAGGTTAATATGGTAGAGGTATACTGTCAATGAAGTAAGTTCATTATTTACAAATATCTTTATTGAATTTGCTAAATTGTGCATACCTAGTAAAACTATTGTAGTTCGAGAAGACGACAAACCATGGTATGATTCTGAAATAAGGAGGAATTCAAGGAAAAGAGACAGACTAAAGAAAACTGCATTAAAAACTGGTAATCAAAATGATTGGAAAAAATACAAATATTACAGAAATAAGGTAAACAATCAAAAAAAACATGCTAAGGAATATTTTTATAATAATTTAGATATAATTGTTTCAGATTTTCAGAATAATGATAAACGCAAATTTTGGAAAGTAATTCGTCACTTTGTCAAAAATAATAATTCTACTTCTTCAATTCCTCCCTTATGTTCAGCACTTCCATCTGGTGACAACCAATGGCATTTTAATGATCAGGACAAAGCTAATTGTTTGAATGACTATTTTGCCTCTATCTCAACTGTCAATGACGAAAATACCCAGTTACCTCCTTTAATTAAACTTACTGATAACTCTCTATCTCAAATAATTTGCACTGAACAAGAAATAGAAAAAACAATTGAAGTTCTCACCCCTAACAAAGCAAGTGGTGATGATGGTATAAGCCATAAAATGCTCAGGGGTGTCTCCAAATCCGTTTCAAAACCCTTATGTATTTTAATGAATAGATCTTTTGAAGAGGGAATATTCCCTGATATTTGGAAAATTGCCAATGTTATTCCCATATTTAAAAAGGGAGATAAATCTCAGCCATCTAACTACCGTCCAGTTGCATTATTGAGCTGTATTGGTAAACTGCAAGAAAGGATTGTTTTTAAAAATATGTATAACTTTCTACTTGACAACAATCTTCTATACAAGTATCAATCTGGCCTCTTACCTCACCACTCAACAGTTTTTCAGTTAATTGATATCTTTCATAATATATGCCAGGCCTTTGATAATAATATGTTTTCTTGCATTGTGTTCTGTGATGTGTCAAAGGCATTTGATAGAGTCTGGCATAAGGGTCTTTTATTTAAGCTACAGCAAAATGGCATTGAAGGGAAACTTTTAGAATGGTTAAACAGTTATTTAAGTCAAAAAAAGCAGAAAGTTGGTCTAAAGTCTTGCTTTTCATGTTTAAAGTCTATCTTTGCGGGGGTGCCGCAGGGGTCTGTTCTTGGACCTCTTTTATTTTTGGTATACATAAATGATATAGCTGAACATCTTCTTAGTTTGACAAGGCTGTTTGCAGATGATAGCTCACTTTTCTATTCTGCAGCACACATTGATGACATAGCTGGTATAATTAACCATGATATGCAGTTGTTGTCAAACTGGGCTAGACAGTGGCTAGTAACATTTAATCCCCTGAAAACTGAAGCTGTTTTATTTACTCTTAAAAAGATTAATATCTTACCACAACTTGTTTTTGATAATATTCCAATTAATTTCGTAGATAGCCACAAACATCTTGGTGTTACCTTCAGTAGTACAGGGCAGTGGCATTCTCATATAGAAAATATTGTCCTATCGGCGACTAAAATTTTGGGAATAATGCGTAAGCTAAAATACTCCATTAGTAGAAATGCTCTCAACCAAATGTATATGTCCTTTCTTTTACCAGTTGTAGAATATGCCTCAGTTGTATGGGATGGATGCTCTGAACAGGACTCACAAACTTTACAAAAAACCCAAAATGAAGCCGCCCGCCTTGTTACAGGTTTAACTAGATCTGTGTCATTAGAAAACTTGTTCAAAGAATGTGGATGGACAACTTTGTCAAAAAGAAGGCAACAACATAAACTATCTTTCATGTATAAGGTAAATAATGGCATTGTACCTTCATATATACAAGATTTAATTCCTCCTTTAGTTAGTGAAATTTCAAATTACCCTCTGAGAAATAATAGAAATATATCGATGCCCTTTAATAGAACTAGTATCTCACAAAAATCATGTATTCCTTCTTCCATTAGACTTTGGAACTCCCTTGAAGATGACTTAAAAAATCTATCAACATTACAAACCTTTAAAAAACATATTACTTCAAGTTTGAATAACTCATGTGTTCCTTCTCACTTTACTATAGGAAATAGATATATTTCTATATTGCATGCACGACTTCGAAATAATTGCAGTAACCTTAATAATGACCTTTTTAGAAATCATCTCCGTGATAATCCTTTATGTGATTTGTGTGGCATGATAGAGGACGCCATCCACTACTTCTTTCATTGTAGAAAGTTTACACTGGAACGGCAGGTTTTTAATGACACGGTTAGAGTTTTCCAACCATTAAGTATTGATATGATTCTATGTGGTAATTTTAATTTGCATATGGAAAACAATATAGTCTGGTTCAGAGCTGTCCACAGATATATACATGCTACTAAGCGTTTTAAAACCAGTTGACTCTTTGCTTGAAGTTTTCTTTGAAACATATTTTGTATATTAATAAGTATACTTATGATCAATTTGTTCTATTCCCAAGTTGAAGGGGTTCCTGGCAGTCGTACTATTATTTGTTTTTGTTTTCTTGTTTTTTTGTATGTTTTTCTTTCAATTATCCAATATTAATTACTTACTTATTTATTAATCTACTATTCTGATGTTCGATTTTTTCTTCTTTCATATATATTAATCTTCATTTATTTATTTCCTTATTTATTTATTTATTTATTTTTTTTTATTTATTTACTTATTTATTTATTTATTTATTATTTATTGATTATTTCTTTTATATTTATTTGCTTATTTATCTATTTATTTATTTATTTATTTATTTATTTATTTACTTATTATCCTGATATAGTCTTGTTTATGTTACTATCTGTTTTGCTTTGTTTACAACTTGTTAAGTTAACATATGCGTTTGTATATATAGCCATGTTTATAAGCTATTGTGTATATATAGAATGTAGGGGAAGGGTCGAAACTAATGTTGTGAGAACTTGTGACCCAACCCCATTGCTGTAAATATTTTGGCAATAAAATATGTTTAAACTATTAATAAAAGTGAAAAAAGTGGTCATTCCCTCGGACCCAGTACTGGGTCCGAGTGTACTGGGTCCGAGTCATTACTGATCATACATGTAGCTAGCTTGTACAGATGCGTACAATACATGGTCAGGTTAAGAGGGGAATGAGACAAGGGGTCCTGACACCCCCACTCCACTTGGAAAATTGAAAGAAAAAATACAAGTTGCTATATGATTCTGTAGAAAACCTGGTACGGACCCCTTCGGGAGAAATCCGTTTGGACCTCTGTGAAATAAAATGATGACTAAAAAGGTTTTCAGGAACCCCCGACGGAATTCTAAACTCGGAGCTATATAATCGTTACATTTACAATGATTATTTTAGCATTCATATGAACACAAGGATATTCTTTTTTAGATTTCAAGCATTGTGCTGGGGGCAAGTCAAATTATAAGGGAATTTTGCTCTTAGAATATTCTTGGGTCCAGATAGGATTTTTAGCGAAAAAATATATTTTCTTACCCATCAATTTAAACATGTGTTTTGGAAGCTCAAAAGAACCGCCTCGCGGTTCTTTTGAGCACCCACAACATATGATTGAAAAATAAGAAAAGTAATATTCCGCTAACTCAAGCCTGGCACATGTCGTGGAAGACATTCATGAAATTGACATTTCCACTCAAATGTTAAACACGATATGTTTTTTAGAAAAAAAAATATAGCCAGCTAACATACAGCTGTTGGTGTGTTTTTTTTTCAATGGAAACAAATTGGCATATTTGAAGAGACGGAAACATTTATTTTTGAGTCAGAATTCAAAAATAGAAATTGTCGATAAATCTTACCTTCAAAAAGACCTGATGAAAACAGGCCTCTAGAAAGAGTGCGTAATTGCTAATAAAATCTTATCTATCAATCAAAACATATGCTGTGGGTACTCAAAAGAACCGTCTTATTCACCCCTAAATACAATACAATATTGTATTCATTGACCCAAAAAAGAAGGATAAGAAAATATTCTCAATTTTACGCCAGACCTATGCAAAGATGATTCAGTTCTATTCATGCGATTTTAGTAGTTATCATATTTGCGAGCAGCGATGACTCAGACGAGCACACGCATCCGCGCATTCTCGCTAGAGCCTTCGCTGCTCGCACACACAGAGTAAGTCCATAGACAAAGGCTCAGATCAAATTTACAGTTCTATGTCCACTAGGCAGGGGCGGGTTCAGGATTTCTGCGGGGAAAGGGGGTTCACATGTATTAAAGGGGTGGGCTTTGCTGATTTTATCTCATTTTTTCTTAAATATCCCATGAAAATGAAATATTTTGGTCTCCTTGAGAGGTTTTGCGGGACGTTAAAAGTGTCAATTGATAACGTTTCCCATTTTGCAATTGCGTTATTTCACTCTCAGCGCGACGTCATAATTATTGGCAAACATTATGCGCCATTTCATCAGGGTTTTGCATATAAAAAATTTGCTAAAATAACAACTTTCATGGACAGAAATATAATTTGAGCTAGTACATGTGATTTCCAACAATGTGGCATTTTGATAAGTGTAGACTCAGACGAGCCTGTGAAGCCTCCTGTTAAGCTTAGAAACTCCAAATGGTGTTCAGTCAGTAGCTTAACAATCATAGAATACTCAAGCGACTAGCAAAGGCTCTGATCAGACTGCGCATATGCGCAGGCTGATCTGAGGCTTTGCTGGTCGCACATACCATATTGTTGGAAATCTCATGCACTGGCTCATTTAATTTTAGACCGCTTAGAATACAAACTAGGCAATTCCATATTTATTATATCAACAAGCATGGAAAATCATTCAGAATGAAGAGGTTCCGATAATTACCATAATTGTTTTCAGGCCTAATCTTCCTCATCGGTTTCGTGTTGAATATCTGAAAAAAATGTAGGAAAATAAAATCAAGCAGTAGTTATTGTGTTGTTTGTGCGTCTGTACCAGAAGACACTCCTAGAACTTAAGCGAGTACAGACTTAAACCATACTACTCCAGCAGGTATTAGCACTTTGTGCTTGTGAGATATTTGATGTAAAACATTGGAATATCAGAGGTCCAGATAAGCTTTCAGTTCAATTGGGTATTTACCCCACTAGATTTTAATCAATTGCTTTTTTCCAAAACAATTGCGTAACAATATTTTTTACCGCACATGTTTTTTTGAAATTGCTTATTTATAAGTACCTAATCTTTGTAATGGAAGAAGTTCACAAATCGAAGTGACTTTAAGTACTAAACGAGTTTAAGTCCAAATACTACAGCCAGTAACTGACAAATGACTTGCTTGTATCAAAGGAGAATGAGTAAATAATTGTGATATATATCAGATAAAGAGTTCATCACAATAAAGATTGATGAACAATATGAGGCTTGAACTGGCTACCATATAAGTGTGCGACAGTATGGGATGCATTCATTTTTCAGATTTTTTTTTTTTGCTTTTCCAAAGTTAAAATTGCTTTTCGTTACCCCTTCATTAGAAAACAATTGCTTTTTCCAAAATTAAATTGTTTTTGTTACCCCTTCATTTGAAAATAATTGCTTTTTTCACAAATTTAATTGCTTAAATACCCCAAAACAGCGGCTTATGTGTTCCTCTGGAATATAGTGTAGTAGTAGTAGTAGTAGTAGTAGTAGTAGTAGTAGTCGTGGTGGTGGTGGTGGTGGTGGTGGTGGTGGTGGTGGTGGTGGTAAGACAAGAGCCTCAATGGGCCTATACCATTCACCTGCTTTTTGACAATAGTTTTTAGGAGGGGTGGTATTTTGAGTCTATGGGAGCAAATGACCCAGGGGAGTGGCCAATTTGGACCCCTGGAGCATAGTTGGCAGGATTTACGCAGGCACTACAGATTTAATATAAAACCTGTGAACCTCATGGTTTCAGAAAAGTTCTTAAAAATTCTCCAATGATAAGTCTATGGGAGCTAAAGACCACCGTGGCTAAAGGCCAACGAGACGTGGCCAATCTAGGCATTGCTAAGTACTAAATACAAGTATTAGACAGGTGTTTTCAGAGATAATTTTTTCGAAGTGTGGGCACTTTTGAGGCATAAGGTGACACTAGGCTTATCAATATAAGCAACCACTCCTGAACTGATTTTGCCCTGTTGCCCAAATGGAAAACCCCAAATAAGGTCACAAAAGGGGGTCAAAGGTCATTAAGTGCATTATATTGTTGTGAGTTTAATTTGCAGTTTTTGTATTTATGTTTATTTCGCAAAATAAAAAGCAAATTGGTTTATCGAACTTAGCCAACATTCCTGGAATAAATGCGTCCAATTTACAAAGCATGCTGACCCTACACAAGGTCACAAAGGGGTCAAAAGGTCACTAAGTGTATATAAAATTCGTGATTTTATACATATAAAATTATGATTTGGACTGACATTGATGGAATTCACTGTGCATTGTCTGATCGATATCAGTGACTTTATTTTTATTGGTATATCGTTTGTTTCAATTCTTATGATCTCATAAAAGGTCATTAAGAGGGTCAAAAGTCACCAAGTGCATTTTTATAATCATCATCTCAGTGTTATTACGAATTTATGTTTACATTTTTATTGGATAAAATGTACCTGGGATTTTAAACATCAACCAGTTTTAAAATAAACTTTTCTTATTTGCAAGGCTAATTCCCTCAATTGAAGTCTATTATCAGGGTCAGAGGTCACTAGGTGCATTTTATGTGTCTCCAGGTCCCTAAAGCACCCTATGCAACTTTTTCATAGTTTAAAGCAGGAAATTGACTGTAAAATATCTGGAATGTCATATATAGATATACAATCGAGAACTGATATCTTTTATCTCTTATAATATAAACTTATCAATAAGTTTCCTTCTTTGCAATTCATCCTAAGTATCTGACTCTTCCACAACATTCAGTGGATTGCCACATGTAATAGAACCACAGCCGCAAGACGGAAAACAATTAAAATTATTAGATCTACATTTGCACTGTATTGTTGCACACACTTTGCAGCTGCATTGCAACAACTGCGTACATACTTTAGGTATAGGTTCTAACAGCAACAGCTTTGGTTTCAGATGGTTGCTGTAGGGGTCTCGCACCGATCTACACGTTTCAGAATCAATGTGCTATAGGGACGGAACTGTAACATTCAACCATATAGTTGTCTGATTGGTGCGTCTTATGTGGAGTTTTAATGCATCAGATGTAGAAGGAAGCTTACCTGTGTCTTTTCCCTTATTTAACAAAAACACTCGCATTTGGTCAATATTTGTGATCTGGTTGATGGGTCAAGTATTTTGCAGACAAATTTCTCAATGTTATCTACTGATTCATTTGTAAGCTACCCATATCCTAAACCTGTCAACAGCTGACTGTTATTCTCAAATGCTTTTCATGCTGTCACCTTGCCTTGCCTAGCAAACGGACTTGCTGTATCACAGCCAGTTACCGCATGGGAAGCAGGCAATACAGAAAGTAAGGAAGCATCCCATTTCATTTCATGGACTCGCACAAACTTGGGAGCCATCTTCGTCCCTGACATAAACCATATTTTCCTGATAAGCTTTGAAATGAAGCAATTAAGAGTACAAGAACATCCCCATCTCTACAAACAAAATTAACTCTTTTGAATCCATGCGCCTATTAAAGTTTGTTGGTATTGGGACATACTCATTGCGTTTAAGATCGTCTATTAATGTTTTGCAATTGATGTGTACATTATGCGAATTATGTCATAACTGACACAATGACACGCAGCTGCATTCAGCAGATTTGCGTGTTGCCTGGTGTATTTATAATCCTAATTCCATATGCTTTGGGGTTAGTATTTTCCCTTCTGAAACCCCAAACGTCATGTCTTGTGTAATGCTCAAGACACACCTGTGCACAGATAGATCGTCATCCTCATACTCTGCTGGATCTTTTCCTGTACAAAGCAGTCTAAGAGACACATAGAGACTCCTAGGTATGCAACTTGCTGCGTTTTCTATATGTCAGTTCAAACAGTTATTGTAGCTATTTGAGGATACTGTTTCCTTTCTCCTGTTTTCTTGGCTACATGATACATGTATAACATATACTCAGACTCTGAAATATGCGTGTTAGTTTTATTCAGAACCTACTTAGATTCTTGGCTTTTCTTTAGAAGTTTGACTATTTCGCTGGCTGATTTCAAGGGGAAAATTCATAGCGGTTCACGTGGATTCAATTGTGGAACAAGCTGTAATTCCCCTGGCATTTGAGATTCGATTGTCTCGTTATGACCTAGATGCTTCCCCATTGCAAGGAGCAAATCCGTGTTACACTCCCATAATGCTTGCAATGTATAAATTTCTAGATTTTCAAAGTCAAGCCCAAGTTCAAAACCAATTTTCTGGAGGCACGATTTGTAGGGCGAAACATTTTCTGATAATCTATGTTTTCCAAAACGCCTACAGAAACGTTTTTCACATGTAGGATGGTACAGACAATCTTCTACTGCAAAACCATACATTGCTGCTAGCCTAACCCGCATCTGTAAATCAAATTATGACTATGACATAATCTAACTGACTTAGGTAATGTCAGTATATGGTTTAAGTCCTCCCTTGAAGTATGTAGGCAAAGATGCAGAGTGATTTATCTAGAGGTGGTAGTGATCGCCTAGACGGCCTAGAATCGCAAGAAGTGGAAGCCTCTTCTGATGTATCCGTATGCCTCTCAGTACTTAGCTTTTACCTAGCTATGTGGAATGCAGAAATGAAACTTGAAAAACAAGTTATGTGGTATTTTACTCTTTTTTCCTGCGCAATTAAGGTGTTTGAGGTCTAACAATCTTAATATGTCAGTTACATCTATGTTGCCGTAGTCACAGCGCTCCCATCGTTCAGAAGCTGCTTGTAGCAGCTTGTCACACCCATTCTCGCCAAGAGCAGACACCTTCTTGCTTTTAACCAATGTTTGGCAAATGATTCACACCTGTTCATCAAACGAGTTGCCTGTTGCAGGTCGTTTCAGATGAGAAATGCGCAATATTGCTTTTGTGGGTCGGACCTCAGACTATGATGGTTCCGACTTAAAGACTTATCTATAGATGAGATGGTTGGGGCCTGATGCTGCGTCTGTTGTCGGGTCCACCAGGGTTTAGTTGTTGGATTTATTTTGCTCCAGTATTCAGGAGATGATTCATGGATAAGTTAGGGGCCTTTCATGCATACCAAACATCTATGTGTCTTAATCCACTACATAATTAATGGCGAGGTTGGTACTGTTAAACTAGTTTAAACCCTCGA
The DNA here is from genome assembly GCA_964019695.1 of Loripinus fragilis. Taxonomy (NCBI): domain Eukaryota; kingdom Metazoa; phylum Mollusca; class Bivalvia; order Lucinida; family Lucinidae; genus Loripinus; species Loripinus fragilis. Next base: position 69,679,363 of record OZ026523.1, read on the forward strand.
GCAATTTTCTTACTGACTATGCCAAAGCGATTGATCTTTTTTGTTGTTTGTTATTTGTCTTTGTCTTTGCCAATACTAGATGCCTGTTTGTTGTAGCGTTGTGGTCACCTGTTGGGGAAGGGCTGACCCCTTGGCTTTCTTGTAAGTGATGTTTTCTTGTTTTTTTTGTCACTTTCCCATTCCGTGACCTGGCTCAGGTGTGGTACTTGATTGCATGGATTCCTGATCTTTGCCTTCTTCCTTACGTTTAATAAACGCTGATATTGACTGATTTTAATTGATGAAGTTGTATTTGTGATGTCACAGAAGGTCACACAAAAGTGTAATTAGATATCTGCTCTGTGTGTAAAAGATGCATTTGGTGCTCTGTGTTAATAAACATCAGACATGCAGCCGACGTCAATAAATACAGCGCACCTAGTGCAGATTGATCAGTGCACAGTATTGTGTTTCCAAGACAGCTTTATATTCCATTCAAAAAATGTTAGAATGAATTACAAAGACTTTTATTATGTGCTTTTTGCGAAAAAGTGATAACTATCACAAATGTACATAATAAATCCAGGCACTATGCAGTACCTGTACATACATACAGATGAACAGACAGCTTTGTTTGTGATAGCAGATGCTAAATTTCAACGATTTATCTAACTAGGCATCAGTATTTCAGTTATTTGAAATTATTTGCTGCAAAATGCTAGTGTCTTTGATGCTTAAGTACTGTGTTTAATGCTTTATACATCATTTTGCACCTATTGACCTTTGACCTCATTTATTGACCTTAATAATGATCTTTGGTTTGGGCAACAGGCAAAAACTGAAAGAGGACATGTCCCTTAGTAACTAAGGCACTGTTGCCTTTCATGCCGCAAAAGTGCCCACAAACTTGTTTTCTAGCCCTCTTATTTGCCTTTTGACGCTAGACTATACGGGTCATTATCAAAAAATGGAGGAATCTGTGTCCTTGCTGATTTTCTCACATCCTCGACCTCATCTCTGTTGCTTTTCTGTCAATAACACTTAATGACGGCATGTGCCACAAGAATAAAATACTTTGTCGGGTTCTGGACGACGCTGTTTGAAAACTAAAGCTGACGTAATTGCACTTTCTCCGAATTTTCCCGTGTCCCCACTTGAGGGTGGTCGGTAACCGTTGCGGTTAATTGTTACAGAAACAAATATTTAGTTGTTTATTATTTAATGGGTTAATACATCTAGCTGTATAGAAGTAGTTTCCATAAAGTATGCCAGTAATTATAAACTATTTCAGTGCGATAGTATGTGTTTACGGCTGTCCCTTGAGAACCTGTCAGTGCAGTTGCAGTTATAGAAAATGGGGTTTGGTGGAGCAACCCATTATTCTGAAAGTTTAAAAATGACGATATTTCGTTGACAACGACCCCTGGAGGGGACACATTGGATCACTTTTTGGCTTATTTACATCCTACAGATTTTATGTCACACAAGTGTGTCAAAAATTGAGTGTCGTTTCTACAACTGTCAGTGCAATCACGAATATATTGACACGTTTCGTGACGCTGAGTACATTTCCACGGCTACGTTTCAATTGGCGTTGAGGGCGAGTTGAAGCAGACATATGGTTTGGTTAACTTCGAAGAAATCCTTTCTTTCAAGAATCGAATAAATGTGTGAATGTCAGTGCAGTCACGGTCAGTGCAATAACGTTCCATATCGTGACAGCACTGACATGTTGTGTGACAGCACTGACCATTATTCACTTTCAGTTCAAAACTGTGAGAACTGTTGCTAATATTAAGGATTAAGTAGAATTATCAATGTCTCTACCCTCCCTGCCCGTTTCTTCGGGGCAACTGAGACGCTTGACAAGATGGCCACGACAATTACCTTGTGGTGAAAATAGGTACATCTTGGCCTATATTAAAGTATGGTTAGATTTTATCTCTAGGAGAAATGTGTGATTTTTGAGTCTTGCATAGGTGGGTGACAGTATACAACTATTTCATACCTTTCTGTGCAACAGTCAAAACTATCACCCCGAGGCGCTGTGGATGACCCGATGGCACTGTTGCACGAGGCCGAAGGCCGAGGGCAACAGTGCATCAGATCATCCACAGCACTGAGGGTGTGATAGTTTTGACTGTTGCAAAGAAAGGTATGAAATAGTTGTTTTATTACCCAACTCAGAACTTAGCCTACAAATGGTAATGATAAGCACGATGCTGATGCACATACTGTTCGTTTACAACGGAAGACCATGGCGGGGGCGGCTCTTTAAACTCCCAATAACTTCGTTGTTTGTGGCCAGACACATAAAGTGTGGGTACATTTACTAGTTTTCTTAGTTAGAATGAGCGGAACACTTTGCAACCAAAACTGAACAGATGAGGCGAAATTTTCTGTTTTGCAACAAATCCGCATCTCATACAGCAATGCTTGAGTGTTGCAGATTTGAGCCTCAACGGTGTCACTGCGTTGTCACATTAATTCTTGCTTAGTACATGTTCAATCCCGACATAACTGAAATATTGTTGACTGGGACGTAAAGAATCATATCAAACAAAACTTTCCTACAGCGTGATACGTTTGAAGTAAAGCTGATCAGCGTATCACGTGACTGGGAAATAGTTAAAAATGTTTTCCCCGGGGAACAGTTCCTTTAAACCGGATCGAAACGGCAGAGTCGGAAAAGTTGTCAAACAGTCAAAAATGCTAAATAACTCTTTATATAGTACGTTGGGTAATAATGATTTCCGTTGGCATTGAAAGAAATGTACCTATTCGTTCGTCTGCCACTGCCATTGGGCAAATATACGCTTATATAAGCATTCAAATACGATGGTGTCAGTTGAGCGTTTTCAGGGTTATTGGATCTCTGGTTACTATCCTTCCAGCCTCTCGAGTTTGAATTTAGACAGCATAAAAACATCAAAACATATTAGATTCAGCAAAGAATCTGGTACAAATTGTACAGATGCACAGTTCTTGTACGATGTGCATTTGGAAAGTTCGTAGCATGGCATCATAACTCCACAATGCGCTGATAAAAATCTTTAGGAAACTAGAATTCAATGGCTACTGGATGGCTTATTTTTGTCGAAAAAAGACATCGCTTGCAAGTGCTGCGCATGCTCATTATGCGTTGAGGTTTATAAACTGGCGAAATCTTAAGCAAATTATTAGAAAAAAAAACCGAAGGAAAATGGGGGAACTTATTTACGATAATGATTTGACGAATTAACGATTTGGTGCCAGCTATTTTTATTAGAATATATTATGCGACCACTGCTTGCATGAGGTACATCTTTACATTCGGAAAATGTTGACTAATAGAGAAATGGTAAACTTTCAAAAATTATGGGACTTTGTATGCCCTCAAAGGAACTTTGGGAGGCATAAAGTAATCACATTGTCCGCCCGCCCGTCCGTCCGTCTGTCCCGTTTAGTGTCCGATGCATAACACTTATATTATGGGAGGCAGGAATCCCAAATTTAGTATCTTGGTGAATATTGGGATGGCAAAGTGTCGCGTACCATTTTCGGGTCACTGTGACCTTGCCCTTGACCCCTGACCTAGTTTTTAGAATATTCGTGTCTGGAGTAAATCTCTCATATTATTTGAGGTAGGAATCCCAAATTTGGTATGTGCGTGCAGCTTGGGATGACAAAGTGTCGCATACCATCCTTGGGTCACTGTGACCTTGACCTTGATCTCTGTCGTAGTTTCTAGAATTGGCATTTAGTCTGGTGCATATCTCCTATATTCTTTGAGGTAGGAATTCCAAATTTAATGTGTGAATGCATCTTTGGGTGACAGAGTGTCACATACCATTTCCTGGGCACTGTGACCTTGACCTCTGACCTAGTTTTTAGAATAATCATGTCCGGAGCATATATCTTTTATCATTTCAGAAAGGTGATGAGTGGGTGCATCTTGGGATGGAGTAGAGTCGTGTACTATTTATGGGTCAATGTGACCTTTAACCTGATCTCTGGCTTAGTTTTTAGAATGATCATGACAGGAGCATATCTCTTATATTAATTGCGGTATGAATCCCATATTGGTGGGTGAATGCATCTTGGGATGGAAGAGTGTCCCGTCCTATTTTCAGGTCACTGTGACCTTGACCTCCTACCTAAGTGCTAGAATTTGCCTCGAGTCTAGTGCATATCATTCATATTTTTTGAAGTAGGAATCCCAAACTTGGCGTATAGATGCATCTCTGGATGGTTATATTTCGTGTACCATTTTTGGGTGACTGTGAACTTGACCTCTGACCTATTTTTGACATAGAATAATCGTATCCGATCAAATCTCATATATAATTTGAGCTAGGAATCCCAAATTTGGTGTGTGGTTGCATCGTGGGATGGCAGAGTGTCATGTACCAAGTTTTGGGTCACTGTGACCTTGACTTGTTTTCTAGAATTATTGTATCAGGAGTATATCTCCTAAATTATTTGAGGTTGGAATCTTAAATAAATTTGGTGTATGGATGCATCTTTGGATGGTGATATGTCGCGGACCATTTAAGGTCACTGTGACCAATCTATGACCTAGTTTCTAGAATAATCGGATCTGGAGCATATAGCCTATATTATTTGAGGTAGGAATCCCAAATTTAGTGTGTGGATTCCTTTTGTGATGACGGAGTAATGCATACCATTTTGGGTCACTTTGACCTTGACATTTGCTTCTTGCCTCATTTCTAGGGTTTTCGTATCTATTCCTTTATATCAAATAACTAAACCTCAAATATGTCTTATGCTAGACCAATTCGTTTGGGAGTATCCATCACGTTACGTTGACATTTCTTGTTTCAATTTCGATTATACTTTTACTATAAATTGTGTCGCTACAAGAGCTCAAAAATGCCTATTGAGTATATGTTTTGCTTTATTTTCTAGCAAAAAACGCATAATAATCATTTCGTCGCGCAAAAGTTGCACGGCTTTTTTAGCTCTACCTTTAAGAAAATTATTCGTAATATTACTACCCCTACTTTTCAAGAAGTGGGTGGGGTATCTTGACCCTTCATATTTTGTCGATGACACAATAACTTCTCATGATATCGCTTTAACCATCACCGAATTGATAGATTTCTAGTCCCAAGGGGTATTTTTACTTTTTTTAAATGAACCAGAACCGTGAGAACGTCAACTCATAGCTAAACTCATGCTGTCCCATGGGAAGATTTTAAGAGTTACCTTTCCTTTGTTATGGTTCACACAGTTTCTTTTGGTTTCAATACAAAGAACATAATGTGTGTAAGTAAAGTGTACGACAAAAATACAAACACGGGGCATTTTTAAACTACCGTCGGTTATATATTTTCAAAATATGTGCAATGTGACATGCGATTTTAGTCGTAACAATACTGAAGCGCATTGCTTTGCTTTATAAACGGTTTTGGTATTGCCATTTCCATATTTAGTTACATGAAACATCCAACTCATTCATCAATTGTATAAATACTGAACCAGAATGTGGCCTACCAAATTGTACAATATGTCTAATTTCACTTATAATGTTCTGCACACATTAATGTTGATAATGTTTTGCACTCTTCTCAAAAGGTAAAACGTTATATTTTCCACTGAAATTTTGCGTTTTCATTCACGACATGTATTTACAATAATATTGTTTCGTGTCTACACCATAACATCCCCATGAAACTTGTGTCATAACATAAAGAAAATGTAGCTTTTTAAAATGACACCAAACATGCTAGGGTTTGTAATTCGGTTACTGAAATAAAAGACCATGCTACCAACTTTCCAAAGGACCCTCCTACGTCCTGGTAAGTGTCCATTTCCGAAAACGGAAATCATTCTCGATGGCACCATTGAGACTGCATTAATGTACTGGCTGATCTTAGTTTCCACTGTGTATCATGCTATCTTATTCAATGTATCATGCTTTTATTCAATTCTATTATTTCGCAAGATGGAGCACGTTATGTCAGTGCAGTCACAAACGTGTCAGTGCAGTCACATTCATGTCAGTGCAGTCACGTTCAAGTATAATTCAAATTACATTGAGTCCATCGCTATAATGTACTTACTTTTTATATCTGACTATGCAATAATGAAATACTAAACTTTTGACAGAAATTATTTAAAATATAAATCTACACAATTTTGTACATAAAAACACCACACTTTGAAAATACAATGTTTTCGTGTAAGTTTACTTTAAACAATTCTCTCTCACACAGATTACAACGAAATTGAATAAAACTCGAGTCTTTTAAGGTTTATGATCAGTGTTGTAGATCACCTTATTAAGATAATGAACATCTCGACAGAGACTGATTTAATGATAAAAAGTTTGTTTGTGACTGCACTGACATTTTAGCCGTAGTAGCAGGCATAAAATTATTAACTGACCCATTATTCGTCGAGTTAAACTTCGCATATTTTCAATATTAGTTCCCCCGTGTATGTTTAATATAAATGTTGCAACAAGATTGAAAATCTTGACACTTAATTTTTATGATTTAGTCTTTCTGGATTCCTCCATTTTTTGATAATGACCCATATACACTAATCGAAAATTCTAACCGATCAGTCTTAAAATCTGTTTTCTAGAAAACTACATATTTCTGACAAGCAAAATGTTTAGTACATCGTACAAGGGCAATCTTACATCGATTTTTTCATGTTTATTCTCGAAATAACATGTTCTCTTACCGTAACTAACCGGTTGGGGGCGAATTTCATGTATAAACCTCAATTATCGTCTGCTTTTAAAAAATGCAAGTGATCGGTTAGAACTTTCGATTAGTGTATATACTGTACATTAGCTGTGGGCCACATGGATTCAGAGAATATTTTTTAAGTTTTTCCCATAACAAGTCTATGGAAGCTTTAGACTACCAAGGCGCGGCCAAATTTGGAGACCAGGGGCATGGTTGGCAGGGTTTATGTAGGGGACCACTTGAAATTGCTACATACTAAATATAGAAGTTGTGGTTCTCATGGTTTCAGAAAAGAAGATTTGTTAAAGTTTTCCCATTATAAGTCTATGAAAACTCTAGGGCCAGCTTGTGCCCAAGGGGCTTGATTGGCAGGATTTCTGTAGGGAATTATTAGATATTTCTGCATAATAAGTATATACGCTGTAAGCCTCATGGTTTCAGAGAATTGTGCCCATTTTAAGTCTATGGAAACGCTTGATAATCAGGGCGTGGCCAGTTTGGACCACAGGGTCTTTATTGCCAGGATTGACGTAGGCCGGCCTCTAGATATCGCTCAACATACTAAAGAATAAAGCCTCATAGTTTCAGACAAGTTTCCAATTATAAGTCTAAGGAAACTCTTGGTCCAATGGCGGGGCTAGTTTAGACCTCAATGATTTACGAAGGGGATTACTAGACATTGCTACATGTACATACTAAATATAAATGGTTTCAAAGAAGGGGATTTTTAAAAGTATTCTTCAAGGTTTTTCCCAGCCATTTGGGGAAAAGGCCCCTGGCCAAAATTGGGGAAAAATGATCGACTTAACATCAAAATTGGGAGAAATTAACGACATAGAATATAACAAGGGTAGCAAAATATATCCTCAAACTCAAGTTTTTTTAGATTAGAAAGTTACTTTTCTTAATTTGGGAAAAACAGACATGGTATTGATAATAAAAGTCGCTATTTTCGATTGGATATGGGACCTAGAGTAGGGAAGAAAATCCCCAGGTTCAAATCCAATCAGCCAAAATACGCATGTGCAGCCTTCCCCCCTACCTGATTTGGCCAAGTGACTTTACAGGTATAGGCTTCTCTGAAAATGTGTACGGCAAACGGACGACGACACTAAAACTTACATATAAGATTATGTTTAAATCCGCTGCCCGAAATTTTCTTACTCGAGACAGATTACAGCGTTACTTCAACTCAGTATAAAATTGTAAACTTTTTTTAAAGATTTTGTCAAGCGCATTGTCTATGTGTTTTTGTTAAGGGCCGATATCGATTAACCCTTAAAGCGCCAAGAAAAAAAAATGCATTTGAAAATGTCGTCTACCGAAGTCGTCTGCTGCAAATAATTGCCTAACATTACTGACGAATCAAGTATAGAAGCTAACAGCGTGCACCCAGAACAGACTGCTACTATATAGGAGCAGTCTGATCTGGGTCCACACTGTTTGCCATAGAGGCTTCTTAAACATTTCGGCAGACGAAAAAAGCAGACGACTTTTGCTGCGATTAGCGCATTAAGGGTTAAGTAAATGGCAAATATCACATAAACATTATATATAGCGCACAAATCATACCTTTACTGGATGCCAGACCCAGTTTCAAATCCCTATTAAAATTCACTTAATCCCGAGAGTAAATGGTCGACTGAGAAAAATAGAATATAGTCAGTAATTTAAATGTAACGTGAAATTGGTCCTAACTAAAAATAGCACTTACTCATGAGGCTCTGGAAGGGTTTTTAGGGATACAGTGATATTGACCAAAAACTTAAAGGGATATGGGATATTTTGTAAACGAGATACTTGGATCAATTTTAGGGATATGGGGATATAGTGCTTTCTGAATTTTGGGGATGTTTACCATATTTATTTAGAGATATGGGATATTTTTCAAAATAATTAAAGGGATATGGGATACTGGGACCCCCCCCCCCTTGAGTGCCTCACTCATTGACGTACTTTGAAAGCTACCCGTTTACCAGATAAAACGAGATCTATACTTGTCAAAATGAGGAGCCCGAAAGGATGTCACAAAATGAATCAAAGGACTGATTTGTTTCCAGCAGACAATGTAATTTTTTATTTTCTGACAAAATATTAAATGGATGAGGTATTGCGCGATCTTTTGACATTTCAATCTAAAACGACGATCGATTTGATAGTCACTATTTATAGGCTCATCGTGATCAATGATTTGTATAGCAGCGGTGTACAATTACATTTTGCACCCAGGTTAACCGCATGTCTAGATCTCGGAAGGTGTTGGCTATCGGAGGCAAAACATGGCTGGACAGGGTCTGTATTTATCCAATTTTATTTCACATGGAAAGTTTCTTGGGAAGAAAGCAGCAAACAGGTTGCTTCTATGTTGAGTAATAAGGATTAGGAAGCGGACTCAGAGCGACTTTTCAAACGGCGAATGTGAGTTTTTTCAATGAAAAGGCTAGTCGTTTGATCATAGCTGGGTTTGACCTTTGACACAAATTGCGTGTGCCGCTACCATTTTATATCAGTCTTCTTCATGGTTTATCAGTGTCATGTCCAAAAAAGCTATTAGAACGCCAAGTTTTGAAATACGCTTACGTTGATATCATTTTGATGGTTAGCAAAATGTTCAGAGGACACTTGACAGCTGGCGTGCTTGCTATCGGAGTGACAGTGGTTTTGATTTCGGTGATTGATACAAACTGCGGCATAATTAGTGCCTGAATATGTTATATTTTAAACATGTTATGTTAGAAAAACAACTTATGTATAGCTACAAATCGCAGACTACCAGGGGGGCGAAATACAGAATTAGTGCCTGAATATGTTATATTTTAAACATGTTATGTTAGAAAAACAACTTATGTATAGCTTCAAATCGCAGTCTACCAGGGGGACGAAATACAGAAAGCAATTTGAAAGATTTTATAGTTGTAAAGTTCTGTGAAAAACGCTCATCTTCAGTTGGGGGCATTTCGCCAGCTAATCATGTTTATTAAACAGCAATATAACCCCATTGTAACGTTTATGTTGTGGTAACACCAATTTTCGGCGATTGGTACTAGTGAAAACAGAAAGTATGTTATGTTCACAGATATAAAAATAGAAAAGTGATCAATTTTCATTATCATTTTGAAATTCATGCACAGAAAAATCCGTAAGGGGAGAGGAATTTTATTTAAGAAATAGAAAATATGAACGATTCCTTCAGATTCTATACAGATTCCGCCATCTTGAACAGAGCGTTAGAATTTCCCGCAAAACTTTTTTGGGCTGAAACACGTATTTTACGTACGTTTTTGTCGCCCATTAGTTGTAAATACGACGTTACGCCGTCTAAGTATGATGTATGTAATATATGACGTCATTAAAATCAAACTGGCGGCTGAATGACGTCACGTCAGTGCGTGCAGTGATTTATCAACCAATAAATCAAATCACTGAGTTTAACCATTGGCTATATAGGCGAGGTGTGTTAGAATACTCATCAACGTATTTCACAAAAAGCCGTATGGACCTCCCTCGATTAGGGGTCCAACTGCTTCTCGAGGGGGCCCATACCAGTATTTCTAAGGAAACATATAGCAACTTGTGATTTTCCAGGGGGGTTCCAGACCCCCTGCCACCTGGAACCCTCTGGATCCGCCCATTAAATTGCTTCTGTTCATTTGCTATATGCATCTAGCATAGAATATCAAAGTAATATGAAATAGGTGCGACCTAACTACAACCAACCAATGGTTAATAGCATTTGGCCTTTAATGATTAACCTGCAGGGAAAGGGCTGACCTCTTGGCTCTCGTTTGTGGTGTCAAACTGTTAGTTTATCACTTTCCCATTGGTATCCTGGGTCAGGTGTGGTACTTGATTGTATCGATTCCTGATCTTTGCACCCTTACTTACTTTGTGCAAGTGTAGGACAAAATCCCCCCAGACACCTCTGCTCATTTTAGTATAGGGAGACATAATAAAGATAAAAAATTTTGGTCATTTGTCAAATCTCTTAAAAAAGGCGCGTTTGGGATCGCATCACTCAGAGAAAATGGAAGTCTTAGGACAGATACAAAGGAAAAAGCCAATATATGCAATAGGCAGTTCCAAACAGCCTTAACACGCGAAGGCGACTCTGACCCGCCCTCTAAAGCGGCTTGTCTGTTCTCCCCAATGTGGGACATAACAGTTGACCCGAAAGGGCCGCCAAGCTGTTGGACGGACTACTAGTAAATGTTTTTGTTTTTTTCTTCAAAATTCCAAAACCGCACTCCCTGGTGTAATGATCAAAATTTGATAAGAAAGAACGAAATCCTGGGACCCCCATGTATTTGAAATGCTGCAAGCTCAAGATTTATTGGTGTTATTTATACATTTTTGTGATACAGGCCGTTATTTGATTAAAAGGAGGTCCATGCAGGGAATCAATGCACGAAAAGTCAGTCTCCCATACGCGGATCCAGGATTTTTTTTTGGGGGGGGGGGGGGGGAGGTGGAGGGCTGCCTGAAAACAGCCCTGACAATTTTTTAGTCATGAACTTTAATAGTTTACATTTTACAGTTATAGAGAGGAGGTCCTGGGTCCGTGCATGCCCCCATAGTTCCGAGAGGCTGATTCTAGGGGGTGGGGTACTCATATATTTCTATACATATGATTAGTCCCAGAGCCCTCATTGCAAAGAGTGGGCGTGCCGCCATACTAAAGAATTCAGCCTCCTTCAAAAATGAGATTTCAGCACCAAAATAGGGGTTCAGGACTGCCAATCAGCAGTTAGTGAGAGCTCTGACGATGCTATGTTCTTGCACTTCTTTGTTAGTTCGCATTTCATGGGCGCAGTGGCTCAGTGGTAGAGTGCTTGAACTGAGACTTCGGGGCCGCGGGTTCGAGCCACACCGGTGTCACTTTGTTATGTCCTTAAGCAAGAACATTAATCCTGGCTTAGTTCTGTTTCAACATAGGAAGATCCATCTGTAGATAGCTGAAAGAGTGTTGATGCGATTAAAAGAATCAAAGCAAACAGAGTTCGCAGCTCATCCTCTTTAACTTAAACTTTTGTATAATAATTAATGAATTTTTACTTTCTGGTTTGAAACAATTATGAACTTGCATGGGATAGTCCATTGTATGGAAAAAGAAAGTGTCAGGTAAACTTTTCTAAAATATTGTATTTTTGTACCTGGAGCTCTTTTTTTACCATAGCAAACAGTGTAGACCCTGGTGAAATGCAGCATGATGTGGCTTTTAAATTTTGAATCTGGTCTTCTCTGTAAAAGTACTCCCGTTTAGCGGTTACAAAAGAGTTATGCTTACCATGCACATTTCGTATCTCTGGTGGACACATATTAGCCCCTGTTCTTAAATATATTTTGGCATTTGCAGTTTCGTCATATGATTTCCCAGGGTGTCCGGACAAGTATTTCTAGAAAAGTTTATACATGTAGTTTTGTAATTTTGCAGAGTGGATGGGAGTGTCCGGATAAATCTGTTCATGAATAGCCGTATGTAATAATAGAAAATATATGGACCTCGATGCGACAAATGTGGCCTTATTAAGATTCAAACCAGCTTGCTCAGCTACGGAGATTAGCTGGAAAATTAAGATTTCGCTTGAAGCAAGTTCAGATATGATGCTTTCCAAAAGGTGAATAACAAATGCGCAGGTCGCCCCGCGCGGATCAGCGCCTTTGCTGTTCGCACCCTCGGCCCCGAAGACAAGTTTTCTTGCATTGAGGACCACATATGAAAATATGTTAACATCATTACATGGCATGAATTTTGTTTAGGCTAGATGGCCTCTAAATCCAGAGTTCGAAGAATTAAGTTTTGGGCACTATACGTCTTTGAACGGACATCGGCTGAGGGCTGGTGATTTTATTACAGAGACTACTATACTTTTCCAAGGATCTAGGGGGTCCAACTTTTTCCAGGGGAGGGGGTGGGGTATTTGTCCAAGTGTTAATTTCTATAAAAACCCATATAACTTGTGATTTTCCAGAGAGGTCCGGACCCCCTATCACCCACTCTGGATCCGCACATGGTCTCATCGTTGGATAACTCTACCTCACTACAAGCATGTGTAAACTACCCGGTATCCATTTTACTTCCATGGATATGCCATAATGGTATGTCCAATATTTTTACGGCGGCCAAAAGGCCGCCGTTCTAATATCGCTTTAGACCTACAATTTATGCAAATTTTCACCAATCAGAAGTATTCTTAAATTGTAATATTCATCACACCAGATAGAAAACAATGCCCTCATTGGTTAATACTCAGACTGACCACGCGATCTTATTATAGATGCAATTTAACTTGAAAATTTCCATGTAAATGGCCGAGAACCAGTCTGTGCACTAGTCCTAATAATGAGGTCAACTCCCGCTGTACAGCATTTCTAATTTGCTTTACTACCATTCTTTGCATGCCTTGCTTAATTGCACATAGTAAATAAGTGCAATATAAGATAACTCACTATATCCTAAAGGACTTTGACAGCATTATATAAAGCAAATCTTTGTATTTTTTATTCAAGCCATTATGGTTTCCCTTATCAAATGCGCGTTACACGATTATAGTCTGTTTCATAAATTTCGACAATATGCAGTGATTTTTTTTACCTGCGCGTCCTGGGTCTCAGACGCATGCTTCTCACAAAGGACGCATGATTTTAAACCATGAGAGTCCTGCAGGATGCATTAAAATTGTGGCGAAAAGTCTGCATTTAGTATTTGCAACTTTCGTTTTGAGTGTTGTTTTTTTTAACTTGCGCATCGTGTCTTGAATAATATTGGTAAAAACCGGTACTGAAAAAAACTCCCCAACAGTATAGCGATCATTACTTCCCTTGGGAAACACGTGTTTTCAGATATGACCCGCTGTAGGGGAGTTTACCGGTAAAAGCCAGTACCGGACTACTGGTAAAAACCAGTGCCGATAAACCAGTACTGATCCAATACTACCAAGGCTGCAGTTGAGCATTATAGTATTTCAGTGGATAAATGTGACAGTTTGGAAATTGTGAGTACACGCTGTTTGAAAAAAGGAAATTTGACATCGTTACGCCGCTGTACAGGCTGTAAAAGCTCCAGCTACTGTAGCAAAGACTGCCAGAGATCAGATTGGCCCTCGCATAAGCAGCTGTGCAAATCAATCCAATCTCAAAACCTGCAAAATTAACTGTAATAGCTCAATTTGTACATAGAACTTCTGGTGAAGGTGTTTGAGACTTTTGAAACTAACTGAAAAAGCTCATTCTTGTACATAGAACTTCTTGTGGTGTTGGAATACTTATTCAATTGATTACTCACTGTGTATTCAATTGATTACTCACTGTGTAATATAGTACACTGGTGTTGGTGACATTTAGTGTTTAGAACATTTTATCCATCGTCCCCCTTTTACCGGTTTATCCGGGTGGTCTGACAAATCAACGGACGAACTCTAAGAAACAAAGAAGAAGACTACCAACCCGAAATGAAACATTTGAATAATGCGTTTTACCCGCAAGTTTAAACACCCTGCTTCGAGCAAATACCAATAGAATGGTTAAAGTATTACTGCAGGCCAATGAAGTACGGAGACTGGACTGTGCACAGATGATAAAAGAAAAATTAATATGGTATGTCCAAAGGCTCAAATGCAGTAACTTCCAGCACTACACTTGTAGGCATGCAGAGTTAGATGAACACGGGCTAATGACCCGGGCTCTAAAAAATATATGAAAACTGCGAGACAAAAGTCTGACTCTTGGCAAAAGATGATAATATGATTAAATTAAGGAAATATACTGTCTGCAACTGAACTTTTTATTAATAAGAAAGTCAGGTAGGTTTTTATATCTTTATTATTTTACTTGACAAAGTAAATTAAGTTTTATCTTTATTATAGTTTAAATAAGTATGCCAGTGTTTTGCTTCCCAAATTGGCTTCTATGAATGGCCGGATTCGTATGGATACACAAAATTTATAATTCAAAGTGGACGTCGTATGGGATGCAGAACTTCGAGTTTGGGATGCAAAGAATTTTTGCCCAGTGAGTCCCGGGACTCATAGAAACAAATTTGTAAAAAAAATCACTGAATTAGGTCTAGTCTATTTCTAAAACAAATATAACAAGTGTATTTAATGCATTACATTATATACAAGGGCGTAAAATTCATCGCGAATTAGAGAGTAACCTCGGGGTTCAGGCGAGTAAATACGTGCAAAGCTTACTCTGACCGGCAAATGCATGTTTTTACAAGGACAGTGTAGCTATCGGCAGAGTCTCTCTTTAATCAGACAACATCGTGGGTTATAAATAGACAGCCAAAAAGCCCACGTTATAATGTCTATTAATAGCGCTTAACAAGATACATCTTTGTGAAAAAAGATGTATCTTAAAAAAGAGGTTATAATGGGGATGGATATTTAACAGTAAATAATGGTACATAATTTCCTACAATTTGAATGTGCCCGCAACCCACAATCCTACACTTAGACTCAGATCAACCTCCGCAGCTGTCCATGTATCAGCGTATTTTGCTATTTCCTTTAGGAAGATGACAAGCACAAGCTCTAGTTTCTTTAACTACATGTATGTCAGACGAACATGTATCATATAAGGCTAACTTCCCGGGGCTAACTTGCAAACAGCCAGCACCAAATCTCGGGCCACTATGGGCCCGCCAGCAAAACGCTTTTCGGGTGGTGTTTTTCTGGCAGGCCCAGAGTAGCCGGATTTTACGTGCTTACTGGGAGCTAGTCGATCAGTTTTTGAGTCTACATGTATTTATTCCCCGACCCCGGCTATGGCGAGGTGCCACAGGAAATAGAAAGGTTATAGGAGTTAGTTCCACACAAAATTGATTTGGTATATCAGTATTTTTCTGTAAAAAGAGACATTCATAATATGTAAATAGAGTGGTGAAAGTGTAAACCATTTAAGACTTGAAAACTACTCCAAGTTGAGATCTGAGACGGGCAGAATCTAGCCTATGTGACAACAACAACAACAATATGGCATGTTTTTTCCGGGTTTTCAGTTTGTTTCAGTACATACATTTATCGTCAAAATCTTCCGTTTTCTTTAAAACATTAGGACTAATAACATTGTTCCCTAGCCTTTGCTGGTGAAGTGCCTAAAATTTGGAACGATTCAGATGCATATCGCTCAGCGAAAAGAGCACCAAGCAAAATAGAGACCAGAAACATAGCACAACTTCCAAATTCGCTGGTTTTAGACGGAACATCCTTTTCCAGCATGCAAAGACAGGGAGTTTAAGGGGATTTCGTCACTTAGTTGTGTTAAAATTGTAAGTATTTGAGAGCCGCCGAATATCTTTTTTAAAGATATTTCTTGTTGTTACTGTCAGGGATATTGGATATTCAGAAAAAAATATGGGAATATTTGTCAGTTCATAAGGGATACTTGCCTGTTTACTTCAAGGAATATTGTTACCCCCCCCCCCCCTCTAAACAAGCCTCTACAATACATGGGTATTTTGTGAGCGCAACTCCTCATACACAGTCATTCCATTGTTGTTGATTCACTGTTCAATGTGCCTCCCATTTTTTTATTCCCCGTCTTTGGTTCTTGCTTTGTTATGTATAACTCTGTGCCCTCTCTAGATTTGCAATCATCTTGACGAGGAAGATTGAGATGGCTGCTTTATTTAGTTGTACTCCTGATGTCTAAGCTATTTTGGTCTGTGGCTCTAATTTCTAACGTTACTGTGGGTTGGTCTGCATTCTGAGATTGTGGTATTTCCTGATCAATGTGCATGCACGGATCCAGGGAATATCGTCGGGGGAGCGGGGCGGGGGGGGGGTTTCAGGCCCATCCGCCACAAGTTTTTAGTCATCAGCTAAATTTTCGGTTCTTTTCAAAGAAAACTATAGTTTCCAAGACTCCAGGGGGGCCAATATTTTCCGGGGGGGGGGGGGGGGTCAAATTTTCCCGGGGGCGGGGGGGGGGGGTCCAAGTATAAGAATCCAAATAACTTGTGATTTTCCTGGGAGTGGGTTCGGACCCCTTTCCCCCTCTGGATCCTCACATGAAAACTCACTCTTCAGATGTTCTGCTGATGGTCTGAAGATGTGCATGTCATGTGTTTTGGACATAATAATCGTCAAATTATTTTTTCTGTCACTTTTTATGAACTTATGATCCAATTACAGGTTGATATTTGCATTTTAGATACGATTTTGATGCTCCCCGAATTTGGTCCCAAGTCTGGGGCGTTGGCAACTGTTGGGGAGTTTGTCCTGAGTGTTACAATGACGTGACGTCATTTACATTTTAAATGACGCAATGAATTGCATCAACAACAACAATGAATTGGCAGCAAATGGAAGTTAAGGAAATCGCTTCCACATGTTTTATTGGACGTTTTATCAAATGAAAATAAAAGAGTTTGTGACGACGAAAAGGGTATTGTCGCAAAAAACTGCAGTATTGATGTGACTTATTTCATGTCTTCTGATCCGTCGAAATGGAAATGAAAAGTTTGTCGGAGCGGTTTCCGTTAGAAAAAAAAATGCAAAAGATCTTCTAGAATAAGGTTTGTTTTATTTCTAACAAGTGGCGATGGAAGCATTGCTCTGAGTGTTTAATTTAGCAAGATAGTTGTATTCAGTGCGGAAAAACACCGGAAACGACCTCCAGGCTCCAGTAGCCGGAAGTTGCTTTGACGGTCGAAAAATAATGGCCTAGTATGTAGAAGTGGGTGGGGTATGTCACTGAAAAAAAGCATGTCTAATCGTAAAAGCAACCAACTCTCGTGTTGGCAGGCTTCGCCTTCCAACACTCATTGGTTGGTTGCTATCACGCTTTACTCAATTACATGAGCGAAACAAAGGTATAGGTAGTGTTTCTGATCTGCATGGAGCTGTTCTCATCCAGCTCGCATGCGATTAACAGAGTATCACAATGGTATAACCGGACCCTTATAAATTATAACCAAGAATATCTTTAAACAAGAAATATCTTTAAAAAAGATATTCGGCGGCTCTCAAATACTTACAATTTAAACGCAACCAAATTCGCTGGTTTTAGACGAAATTTCCTTCCATCCCTGGAATCTAAAACCAGCGAAGTTGTGATCTCTTTTGTTTGGTTTTGTGCACAGCTAACTCTATACATCTGAATCCATTTTTTTTTTCAATTTAGGCATTCACCAGCAAGGGTTTGGGAACAATGTTTTAAGTCCTAAGTTTTTAAGAAAACGGGGGTGGGGGGGGGGGGTTGACAATAAATTAATGTAAAATTAAACGTTCACTGAAACAAACCGAACACCAGAAAAGAACATAGCCAGGATCGAGGATTAAATACATGTAGGATTCAAAACTGATCGACACCCAGTAAGCACGTACAATCGGGCCATTATCGGCCCGCCACTGAAACGCCATCCGAATGACGTTTTGCTGGCAGGCCGATAGTGGCCCGAGTTTGGATGCTGGCTGACTCATGCGCGGATCCAGGAATTTTTGCCAGGGGCGTCCAGGCCCGACTGCCAGAAAACAGCTCTGACGTTTTTTCTTTCTTTTTTGTCCTCATTTTTTACTGTTTTACAGTGGCTTATTAATGGTTTATTTCAAAGAAAACTATAATTTCACAAGGTTTCGGGGATGGGGAAGGGTGTCCAACATTTTCCAGGAGGGCCCAACCTTTTCCAGGGGGGTCAAACTTTTTCAAGGGGGGGGGGGCGGGGGGGATCCAAATACTAATTATAGAAACCCATAGAACTTGTGATTTTCCAGGAGGGGGTGCGAACCCTCTATCCCCCTCCCCTCTGGATTCGCGCATGTGACCATTTAACTACTAGTAATTGATAGAAAAGACTTTACCGATAGTTACACTGTTCTTGTAAGAAAATGCATATGCCGGCTAGGGCAAGCCCAATCGCCTGAACCCAAAGGTTACGTGCAAATTCGCGGTTATTTTTTATACGCCATTGTAATGGAACAAATTAAATACACTTGTTTTTTTTGTTTTTTTTTTTTTTTTTTTTTTTGTTTTGTTTTTTTAGAAATAAATGGTTTATATTCACGATTTTGGGACAATGACGCAAACCCCTGGAATTGGAAATTTTAGCGCGAAAACGCCTAAAACTGCGATTTTTTAGTGTTGGTAGCTATATTTGTCAAATCATAAATTACATCATATTTATCTGAATTTAGAGGCACTGTTAACTTGCATGATGTATTATATGAGACTGCGCAATGTTGAATATTACCAGGGCTACCACTCATATTTTTGAGGGTACATGACATGTATCCTCTAGGGCAAAATGTAGAGGGCACAATTTTTTAGAGGGTACATGGACCCACGGAAATTCCGACAGCTAAGCATTTTGAAAGAGCAGAGTAGGCCTAGATTTCCTATTAACTGCTAAAAAATGATTCTGCAAACCCACCCTAAACAAATTTGAGCGGGGCTCCCCTTTACACAATTTGCATTAAAATGACTTAGTCAACACACTGAAAAAACATTTGGCAGGGGTTACATCATGACTTTCCGTTCACCAGCCAACATAAATTGATTGTTGTACTTACAGGGATAATTACCTGTTAATGCAAAGAAGTAAACCACGGCTGATATGCCGATCGTTAGAGGGCACAACACCATTGGGCCCTGATAATGCAACGACAGGATTTACATCGCAGTAGCACGACAGAAATGCCAATAGTAGAAATGTGACGTGGGGGGGGGGGACAAATAAACAAACAATTTTAATCACAATTTACTCGACAAAACGATGTTTTTTTTCTTCGAAATTTTTTCCGACTTGAAATTTGGATTTTTCATCCGAACATTGGAGAAAAGAAACGTTTTGACATTGGGAATATAACCGAAAAATAAGCCCTGCAAATAGACTATTGTCGGAATATAAGAAACAGACTATAATCATGTCGATAATGGAACTTGGAAAAGTTACACATATTTTATTTAAATCGCGTGACATTACTGTAAAGTCCTTTCGGATCTAGTGGGTTAATTATTTTAAAATGCACTTCTTTGCTGTGTGCAAGGCGTGTAAACAATGATAATACAGCAATTTACAAATGCTATACATCGGGGGTTGACCTATATCCGAGATTAATACATTCAGTGCACAGACTGGTCCTCTTCCATTTACATGTAGGTTTTTAAGTTTTGTTGAATGTTGAAATAGATTGTATGGACATTCTGAGTATTAACCAATGAGAGCATCTTTTTCCAATTGGTGTGATGAATATTACAATTTAAGAATACTTCTGATTGGTGAATGATTTACATAAAATGTAGGTCTAAAGCGATAATAGAACGGCGGCCAAAAAGTGACAGAAGACATATTTGATATTAAACGTGATATTTTTTAAAGAAATTGAGAAGGAAGAAAATGGGGACGTTCTTACTTTGTTATGTCTTCGGTCGGCTTAGCTCAGTAAAGCTTTTGCCTTAAGGAACGTATACTATTCCAAAATGTCTTTAGTGATGCTTCGAGGGTAAAGGATTGCTGTACGAGAAAAATATGCCCTGGACCCAAATGCTGCATATTTAAAAAGCTAGTGTCATACATTCCTGGTGCAAAAAATCTAAAACAGTAGTAGAATTTAGCTGACCGTAACCTACAATTATTAGTTTAGTTGACTGTGACCTACAAATATCGGCAATTCTTCCAGTCATACATTATTTTTTTAAACCATCGACGCAGATATTTCTGTAACACTTTAGTGTATAGGTACTTTTTATTCATGTAATGGCATGTATGTGCCCTATTTCAGCAGTTATGAAATACTCAAGTGGACAGCTCGTTAAACTGAAGATAACAAGGGTCAACCTATCAGAAATATCACGATTTTTAGTGTCTTCCGATAAACACTTATATAGCTAGCTGGAAGGTTGTTAATGAATGACTGTAAAGTTCAAGCAAGGGTTGTATATTTGACCTTGCTGCGCCATACAATATTTCAATACACTGCAGACTCAGAACAGTTGGCTTCTGGTGAAGCTGTCTGATCAGGTCTGCACTGTTTGTGTTTCGAATGGAAACGTTTGCCATAGTTTGGCGTCATTAGAATGACATTTGATAAAAACATAAATTGGTTCAGGTTCTTCGGCGTAGCAAGGGTTTAATTTGACCATGATATTTGTGAATTTCATTTCGACCAATCGAAATGGCTCTACTATCCTAACCTTTACCGATAACCAATAGAAAATACGCTTCTATGAACAGATGGGATTGGAGATACCTCAAAACCGGGGTGCATCCTTTTCCATATCAGTTTTTGGCTTGACTCAAGAGAGTGAAATTGGGAAAGGTTTTGGACAGTCGGGTTTCTAAAAATTATTATTTAAATTATAAAAATAAATCATTCCACTTTGGACTTGTAAAATAAATTGACAAAATTCAGGGTTGTTAATCATTGACTTTAAAAATAAAACACAACGCGGAGGAACAGTATAGACATTGATCAGTAATCACACTTGTTGATTGGTACCGTGCTCACAGATATTGACAGTATTACACTTGTTAATTTGGATGCCGTTCTCAGGATAGAACTGTATCAGTGACTGCGGTATTACACATGTTATTTTGGTCCGCATGACCAGGACAGAACTTGATCAGTGAACACCGTGGTACTACATGTGTTGATTTGGTTGCCGTGCCAGAGGATCGAACTTTGGAACCATACAGACGTCGCTGGAAGTTGCATTGGTAAGTCTTTGATCTACTTATCTGGGCTTTCTTGTACATTGAATAAAATTAAGATATTGGACAGTCATATCAATTGTCATATAGGCTTAATCTGCTACTTGATAAATAGTACCTTAGCTAATTATTATTTTTTTTTTGTTATTTACAAGGTGTTAAGAAATAGATTGATGTTAATTTTGTTTTGTTTTTATTTAAAAATAATAATTAATAATTAAAAGTATTTTTTTTTTAATTACACTTATATTGTACTCAATTAATTTAATTCAATATGGCAGAATTTCGGGACTTAAGAGAAGCTAATGATGAAAAATCCCAATGTTTAATTTTTCTTACTGTTATTTTAACATGGATAGGGAATAAAGCTAAATCCAAGGAGTGTAAACATATTAAAGTCTTTGATGGTAATTTGAACAATGATTTAGCTAAGGATATAGAGAGAATAATATTTTTGACTGATAATGTAGAAATAGCCAGTGATGAGAAAAAGGGCAAAGATTTTAGTGACAAATATAGATCAAATGACAGGGGCAGACATACAGACAGACACTAGGGCTAATAATTAAACATGTGAAATTACTGAAGTCAATATTAGGGCCGATTAATAAATTACTAAATTTTAATATGTTTGATATTAATTAAAAGTCAGGAATAAGTTATCTAATATAGATGTTGGGACATAATTAGTTGGACATTTCATTTTAAGGAAAGTAAAGCATGTAGACTATGAAAGGCTTCAGTCAGTTTTGATTTCGAATATTGATCAAGTTGTTTTAGGACATAAAACTGGGTAGATCAGGACCAGTCAGATATTAAAGAAATTATTTGCCTTCATAAGAAATTTGTAAATAGCAGTATGTAATTTATATTCTGTGAGAGATAGAATGGTTGTTTACTTTGTCTAAAGTAATTGAGGGTGTTGTATACCCTAACTTGTTTATTAACCTTGTTAATCTGTGATGGTGATTTTGTGCAAGCTTGTGTTTTGACTTAAGTGGTCAGTTATTATATCTGGTACAACTGTTTTGTATTGATCAAGTACGATCAGCCATTTTGAAAGGTCAATGTTTATTTTGAGATTGTAAGTTGCTATATAGCAAGCATGATGCCATATTTCGTGTAAAGCGGTAGTTGACGCTTTCTTACTGGAGTCTCTGAGTAAGGATTAGGGTTTGTTCATACATGAGAAGTTGCAAGTTAGCGACGACCCTTGGAGTCCTTGTTATTTTATCACAGATTGAAACAAGTATGAAGTGTGTTAGAAGTGTGTAGTTGTTTCGTGTATATAGAAGTTTAAATTGGTAAGCTTTGTGGAAAGCAGTGGTATATTTTAGCACTCAGTAGTGCGTTGTTGCAACGATCATATTATTGACTTAGTAGTCGGATGTTTTCCTGTGCTAATGTTTTAGCATTTTGGCAATTTTTATGGTCAAGCTACTTGAATAGGTCAATGGGGTTAATGAGAAAGAGACTTGTAAGTTGTTAAAGAACAAGCATAATGACATATTTTGTGTTAGACGGTAGTTGACGTCTACTTACTGTAAGGTCTCGCGTAAGGACATGGGTTTTGTATAAAAGTAAAGGTTGATGTTAACGACCGCCCAATTGGGTCCTAATGAGTAATATTATATACTATATTGCAGGTTGAGCAGGATGTTAAGGACTAACATTTTGATGCTCTTCTTATTGACAAGTGCAGGCGCATTAATGCACGAAAATGTATTCTTTCATAAGATTGGGGGTTTCTCAATGTCAAGATCAAAATGGCTTATTTCCTTTGTAATAGACCTTAGTACATATGAGCGTTTCCTGGAGCGTCTAACCGGTGACATAAATAAGGTAGCCATTATGACT
This sequence comes from Loripinus fragilis, assembly GCA_964019695.1. Classification (NCBI taxonomy): domain Eukaryota; kingdom Metazoa; phylum Mollusca; class Bivalvia; order Lucinida; family Lucinidae; genus Loripinus; species Loripinus fragilis. Next base: position 69,702,550 of record OZ026523.1, read on the forward strand.
GATAAGGTGTTGAATGCTGCAGATACACCTGAGCATTCAAGGCTGAGAAATGAATATAAGGCCGTCCTTGATGGTATGCGGGGGGAGATTTCTGTCATTAAAGGAGTTCACGCTGACATTGTAGAAAGTTTCAATGACTATAGACTATTAAAAGAGACGGACGGACAGGGCAGACATAAGCGTATGGTGTTTGGCTTTATCGGAGATCTAATGAGTGACATATTTGACGTTGCCAAAGAAATGTGTATAAATTGGCCGCTAATCAAGACACTTTGATGCATGTTGTGGAAGAGTCGCTATCTATACTTAATGTATCCAGAATAGAAATTAAGGAAAACAGGCAAAGAATTAATGACTTGTTAATGCTAATTGGGTCAGTTGAGGACAAGGTTATTAATATGTCTAATCATTTAGAGCAAGAAATAAGAGAAGCCAGGACAATAGTGGTATTGTTTTCAAGGCTTAATACGTTAATAGGGGAACTAAAACTTGCCTTGTCAAGATCAATGTACTTCTATGTACATTTCCAAATACAAATACAAGCAGTAGCTATGCAGAAACTGTCACCAACGACAATTCCTGCAGAGCGATTACGCAATATGTTACTCGAAATTAAGGACAAGTTGCCACAGACAGTTGGATTACCACGTGATCCACGTGCACACTTATTTGATTACTATAAACTTTTATCGTGTATACCTATTTTCGATGGTAAACACATTATTATTTCAATAAGGGTTCCCTTGGTGGAATATTCACAACAATTTGATATATTCCGTGCTTATTCCTTACCTGTGCCATTGTTAGGCAGGACAAGGGTTGATAAGGATGATAAAAAACTTTTAGCATATTATAAGCTAGAATCCAATTATTTGGCGATCAATTCAGATAGATCTCAATATATTTTATTAACGGAAACTCAGGTTAAAGATTGTGTTCAATCAGGCTTGCAAATCTGTAACGTAAAAAGTCCTATAAGAAATGCTAATGTTGGGCTTAATTGTCTTTTAAGTAACTTCAATCAGGATAAGGTTCACGTCAAGAAATTTTGCAATGTATGGATACATCAAACCACTTTACCAACTGCATTTTATCTGTCTAATGATGTTTACTTGGTTATTTTGGATAAACCAACAGTATTTCATTTGTCATGTAAGAAAGAAGAAAGTGGAAGACAGCAAGTTGATCCACCATTTGGTTTTTTGACATTACATAAGTCGTGTCAGGCTACGTCAAATCATTTTTCATTGTTAGGGTATTTTGAGGGTCGTTCAACAGAAAACATCGAAAACTTTGCAAGTAATATGTTGAAGGACTATAATATTTCAGACTTGAGGGTTTGGGATGACATAAATCGAATTGTTCCTTTCAGCAATGATACTATTAAAATTCCACCCAAATTAGCTAACTTAGAAGATTTTCCATTGGGTAATTTGATTGAAGACTTGCATAATAAATGGCAGATTGAACCTATAGCAGCAGAACATTTCCCACTCTGGGGTTACTTAATAATTGTTATGTCTGTTATCATTATTCTTTGTGTTTTGGCCACATACTTACTGAAATGTAAGTTCAAAATTCTAAAAAACATGCCCTGCCTTGTCATGAGAAAGCCCAAAATAAGGGAAGGTCTTAAGACGAAACCGAGCGTGACAGAAGGTGACGACAACATGGTAGAAGTTGCCACATCTTTACTGACGGACATAGAGCAACCGACGACATCTAACAGAATCATAAAGGAGAAGTTTGTAGTGTTGGACACTAAATAATTGAAAAATTACTAAACCAGATGTTTTACCTCCACTTGGTTTCAGGTCATGGATTACTTCAAACTTTCCGAGGGAAGCTGACGACGTACAGACATTGATTGGCATGTGTATGCATGCCAAGGAATTAATAGAGAAGGCGTTGCCATTGCTTGAGATTCAAAGGGTTTCACCGAGATACCTGTAATGGCTATTATGTTTCCATTTATGTAGTCAGATGTTTTCTGAGACAGAGTATGAGTTTAAGTCATATATAGACCCCTACTTCATAGAGACAAGGGTTATGTGGTCCATGGCATTTCAAGCTATGCACGAGCATCAATGAGTACCAGTGTATGATACCATCAATCTCACTGGTATGAGAAGACTGCCATAAAAACAACAACCTATGATGTTGAACAATGACTATTATTCTTTCAGAAGCCATGTCTCAAGGAATAGCCAGCCCAAGTACGCCTACTGATCCAGCACGTGCTAAAGAATTATTGGAAGAACTGTACCAGCTTTATAATATTGATTTACTACAGCCACTCAGATCGTGTATTCTGGGAATTCATCTGGTGACAGAATTCATAGAACATAAGTTAAACCAGGGAGTGGAGGAATCCACACTATTAGAATCGCTTATCGCATGGAAAACCAGGAATGACGTTGACAGAGCCACTAAAGCTACATCTACCGAGGACCTCCAGGACAGTGAAACGACAAATGAAGAGACCCCAATGTGAACTTATGTGTATATGTGACTTACATGTTACATGCCTTCCTGAATATTATTTTGTAGAAAATAGCGCGAGGCGTAAATCTTATGCCTCATGCGATTGTCTTGTAGGTTCGGGAGGGATGTAACACTTTAGTGTATAGGTACTTTTTATTCATGTAATGGCATGTATGTGCCCAATTTCAGCAGTTATGAAATACTCAAGTGGACAGCTCGTTAAACTGAAGATAACAAGGGTCAACCTATCAGAAATATCACGATTTCTTTTGATCTCATTTTTAGTGTCTTCCGATAAACACTTATATAGCTAGCTGGAAGGTTGTTAATGAATGACTGTAAAGTTCAAGCAAGGGTTGTATATTTGACCTTGCTGCGCCATACAATATTTCAATACACTGCAGACTCAGAACAGTTGGCTTCTGGTGAAGCTGTCTGATCAGGTCTGCACTGTTTGTGTTTCAAATGGAAACGTTTGCCATAGTTTGGCGTCATTAGAATGACAATTGATAAAAACATAAATTGGTTCAGGTTCTTCGGCGTAGCAAGGGTTTAATTTGACCATGATATTTGTGAATTTCATTTCGACCAATCGAAATGGCTCTACTATCCTAACCTTTACCGATAACCAATAGAAAATACGCTTCTATGAACAGATGGGATTGGAGATACCTCAAAACCGGGGTGCATCCTTTTCCATATCAGTTTTTGGCTTGACTCAAGAGAGTGAAATTGGGAAAGGTTTTGGACAGCCGGGTTTCTAAAAATTATTATTTAAATTATAAAAATAAATCATTCCACTTTGGACTTGTAAAATAAATTGACAAAATTCAGGGTTGTTAATCATTGACTTTAAAAATAAAACACAACGCGGAGGAACAGTATAGACATTGATCAGTAATCACACTTGTTGATTGGTACCGTGCTCACAGATATTGACAGTATTACACTTGTTAATTTGGATGCCGTTCTCAGGATAGAACTGTATCAGTGACTGCGGTATTACACATGTTATTTTGGTCCGCATGACCAGGACAGAACTTGATCAGTGAACACCGTGGTACTACATTTCTTTACATTTGTCGCGTTGAACTATCATTCTTTTACAGTGTCAACGTAAAAATAATATTTATAACTAATAAAAAAAGTGCAAAAATAACACAAAAATAAACATATAAACATACTGCTAAATTTCTGCGTTAGCTGAATAACCATTTTATGGCATGTACTTTCTTCCATACAGAGATAAAGTCAGCTTTTCACCAACAAAGAATTTATAAGACTTCGTCTAAAATGTAGGTGAGTACCGCAATGCTAAGAGCACTAACAAAGTAAAACAAACAGACCTAGTATCCTGTCAGCCAAGAGAAACAATGACGTCATGTTTTGTTTACAAAGTTATCAGGAACTTTTAATCGATAGATTACTTGTGTATTAATCCTATCCGCTGGATAGGATTAATACACAAATGATCTATCGATTCGTGTTAGCTTAAATGGAGTGTACAAATTAATGTTTTACTTAACAATTATAAACAAAATATTACGTCACTGTCACTCTGAGTTGGCACGACAGTATCTCTGAATGTTGCTAAGTACCGCACAACAAAACATGGCCTAGCATAAGAAACAAACAATGGGAGCAAAACAAACAATGAATCAACAAATCTAGAACCACCGCCAGTCCATGGGGCTTTAATTAATTTTACTACCCAAAGCTTCACTCTAGATTCTGCTGTTGCCAAAATAAAAGTAAGTAAGGGTGCAAAGATCAGGTATCGATACAATCAAGTACCACACCTGACCCAGGATACCAATGGGAAAGTGACAAACTCACAGTTAGACACCACAAACGAGAGCCAAGAGGTCAGCCCTTTCCAAGCAGGTGACCACAAAGCACATATAAACAGACGCGCACAAAGACATAGCAAACACAAGACAGAACAAAAACATAAAAGATCCACAAAAGAAGAACCGCCTTGGAACGGTCAGTAAAATATTTTGCTGGAGGGCTTAAACCGGTTAAATGGCACCAACCTCACCCTTAATTCATATGTGGATCAAGACACATAGATCTTTGGTTTGCATGAAAGACTCCTAACTTATCAATGCATCATCTCCTAAAACATATAAATCAAGATATAACAAGGAAATAAAGCAAAGATAAGGACTCAACAGTAAATAAGACTGAATACCGGAGCAAAAGAAATCCAACAGGTAAACCCAAGTGGGCCCAACAAACAGCCAAAGCATCAGATCCCTACCATCCCATCAATAGGTAAGTCTTTAAGTTGGAACCATGATAGAGTCTGAAGTTCAACCCACTGGCGTGCATCTAAAGAGGAAAGCATAGTTGCCAACCGTGATTGGGTTGACCACCAAGCATGCAGTCTGTTGCAATACATTTATGTTACAGCCAATCTTTTTTATCGCAAATGATTTAAATGAACTGCGCTGAAAAATTATTAGAGCCAACAATCTTCTTCAATTTATACACCAAGTCACCATAGAAATCAGGTTCCAAAGTCCTTGGCGGAAGAGAGATTTAAGTCCAACTTGTAATTTAGAAATCAAATCATAGTATCGTCTATAAAATTTTGAAAATGTTTCGCCAAGTTTATGATACCGATAGCCTTGTTTAAGAAGTTTCTGAGTTAACAATTTATTGCGAGTGTTGAAGTCAGCAACATAGCTAGATGCTCTAGCAAAACGAATGAGTTGGGAGATATAGACTCCATAGGATGTAGAACGATCACATCACCATGTAAAAATGGGAAATTGACAATTTCAAAATCAAAGTCGTCACGTTTATCATAAATTTTGGTAGAAACAATATCATTAGAAATTTACAAATGCAAGTCTAAAAATGCGGCTTTGGTATCAGAGGTATTGGCTTTATTCAGTTGGAGCTCTTGTAACCATATTGTCAAAATAAACATTATTAATATTTAAAATATCATCCAAATATCTGGATGTAGTGTTAAACGCATCAATAACATCAGCCTGCTTATCATCAGAAAGAGACATCATAACGTCCCTCTAATAACAAAACAGGAATAAATCTGCAACCAGGGGAGCACAATTAGTACCCATAGGAATCCCAACTACGTGTCTATGCAGCTTGGTGCCAAATCGAATAAAAATGTTGTCCAACAAAAAGGTTAGCGCATCACAAACATTTTGACACGCCCATGTATTATATTTTTTAGGTTTTTCTGAAGTAAAAAATGCATTTCTGTCATTACATGCAAGGTAAGGAGAGCCTTCTCTCTGGAAGGTTCTTTCAATAAGATCAATAAGTTTATCTTTAATTTAATTATGAGGTAAAGTTGTGTAAAGAGTAGAAAAATCATAAATAGACAAATTGGTTGCATTGAAATCTCTAGCTTTAAATTTATCTAAAATTTCACCTGAATTTTTGATAGTCCAAAAAAGGTTTTTACAGGATCTCTCATATACCTTTTTACAATACTTGATAACATGTTTTTAACAGCTGTAAGACACGAGGTTAACGATTTAGAAAGTTCTGTTGTCGTACAAGAACTAGAATTAGCAATAAATCTTGCTTAAAAAGGGTTTTTTAAGGAGTTTAGGTAACCAGTACAACGTAGGAACTTTGTCTTGATTTTCTTTAGCATTGACACCAAAATGAAGGGCTGAATGACAACCATGCCCATCAACAATCACCCTCTCACTTAAAGAAGGCTGCGGTTTATAGGCCTTAGTATCAACAAGCTCACGATTAAGAGTATTAATATAATACAATCGTCAAACAACAACAACATTGTAAGCAGCTTTATCTGCTGGAACCAAAACATAGTTCATATGAAAATCCTGTATACCTCGTTTAAGATTACGAAAAGAAGATTTAGGTTTAGGGGGTAATAGATGCGTATTACGAGAGTAAAATGAAATACGAGTATCAATAATTTTAAAAATGTTAATCTTCCACTCCTTCAAGGCATCCGGTTCAACATTTTCCCGTTTGCACCAACGATTACTGAAGTCATATAAAGAAGCAGCGATCTCTCTACGACATTTAGAGAAATCAATATTAGAGGGAAATCTATATTTAGGACCTTTAGAAATAATATTGCGAACTCTAGCGTCAGGAATGACATTTAGATTACCTGTAATAGCATGCCCTGCAGAGGGATATAAATAATTAGAATTTTGACAATCTCAGGAGGCAGGAATATTGGAATCTATATCTATACCATTTACAATTTTATTAAAGTTAAATATAGTAGACCTAATTGGTTTGTTATATTTATAACAAATGACAGGAGTTTTAGAATTATTAAAGTAGTTTGGAATAGATGAAATCACTAAATTATCCTTGAAGATACTACGTAAATCAATAAACTCAATACCTTTGTTAATGATTGGAATTTTGATAAAATGTCGTTTATGGTTGACCTCAGAATCGATATAAGGACTAAGGAAATGTTGAACATAACACCTTGTAAGGAGTTCTGCTTTGTATAATTTGTTTGCTCTATCATAAAGTTTATTAGCCTCTAACTCTAAGTTACGTAAAACTGAGATAGGCAAGGACTAAAAATGAAAATAAGCCATGCCGACCATGATTAGTCAAAGCCAAACAAAGATCCTTTTGAGAAGTATTTAAGCGTTTTTCAGTACAAATTTTGTGCTTAATGTTGCCATTTATACGAGGGTCATCCAATAAGTTCTGACAATGACCCCATAAAACAAAACCTATTTCTCTAGGACCTGTTTTAATCATCTTCACATGTTATTTAGAATATAGGGAATTGAATCACCTGTTCAAATAAGTTCCATGTTGCAATCGCAATGGTTGCTAAGCAACTAAAGAACACAAGGTAAAGGGCCATAGACGGGACACTATATATAGTATACATGCCCTAATTTCTAAGAAATTACAAACTCTTAAAAACTTTTTATGTAGGTAAATAGCGACATTATGTATGTTTATTCTGAACGTCATAGATAATGGTTTAGCTTGTGACTGTGGTGTTAGCAGGGTTTTTTTATGACATATCACTGATTTTGCAAGAAATATTTTACTTAAAAATGGGTTGTACTAATAGTGTATTATATTTGGTATATAGCATTTATTGAAAGTTAATATTTTCTATGGGTTAAAAAGACTATAGAACAGATTTATCGAAACATGTATCTATTAATATGCAAATTGACAGTAATGGGTTTTATCAAGTGTTCAAAATGTACTATTTTATAATTAACGCTTATAGCGAGGCAAAAACTTTTCTGTTGTTGCCTAGCAACCAAGAACGTTCAAAGCAACTTGGTTAATGTCATTGTGGCATATGCTTTTATTGGTCAATTGTGTATCCAGACAGCATCACCAACCACTAACATAACTTTTTGAAGAAACATACAGCATCTTTATCTAACTCTATCCTCAGCAGAAATTAGTTAAAATCGTGATTTTTCGTGGCCATGGACTCTCATAGTGTTGTCTACAAATTTGTATAGCATAAGAACAGGTCGTGATAAAAACTCCAAATTTCAAACATGAATAGGCCCCACCCACGGCCACATGCAATGGGTAATATACTTCTGATTACAATAGCAGTTTCTGAGATATGAGACCATTGTCAGAACCTATTGGATGACCCTCGTACGTTTACCATGAGATCTTCTTTTACGTTTTTTACATTCCAAAACAGAAAAAACATCAAAATCTGGCATTTTAGAAATGTTACATCATAGTATATATTATCATTAAAGCCTAAAGGAAAAGGTGATTGCAAAAATTTAATCCAATTAAGTTCAGTTTCATGTCTCTTTATACTTTTTAATCTAGTTGATGAATTTGGATCATATATAATTTTTTCAACCGGCTGAATTACAATTTTACTAGGTGAATGACCATTACTTTTGAAATGGCGATAAAGAAATGTGTCAATTTTTATAGGCTTTTTCATTTTACGAAAGTGCTCACGAAACCTAGTCTTAAGGGATCATTAGATTAGAAAATCATTTTCTTTCGATTTTAAAAGCAACACCAGTACCATTTCATAAAGACAAAATGTGTTTAGCTCGCGTGATGCTTCTTTACGTACTCAAATATAATCGCAGGGAACAATCAAGTCAATTAACATTCTGTGATGAAACAAAGAAAAGGGCTATCAACTCACAGACAGTCAAAGCTAAAGTATAAGAGTTGAGCAACGCTGGGCCCATCCAAAACAGACATCAACCGATGAAAGTTTTAGGTTAGACCGTCGAACCATGATATGGTCTATAACCAGGCTTGCAGGCTGTCGCATATCCAATGTTATTACCCAACGTATTCACTGGATGGGAGCTAAAAGTACACGTGACCCCTTCTGTTGATCCGTATAGTGGACAAATCATTGTGTAAAACATGTCGGGTAAGTTTTAGATTGTTTATTTATGTCATTTAAAATTATTTATCATAAGAATTTCAATTTCATACGAGAAGTTCGGGAAGCATAAGTAAAGGTCTTTTCGATGTATTACTCCGTTTTTCTGGTTTAATGCTGTGATATCGGTTGTTTTCACATTTATTCTTAGAAAATCATTTTACTTTCGATTTTAAAAAGCAACACTTGTACCATTTCATAAATATTTGCCATAAACTATATTTAAAATGACTGATGTTGCATTATGAGTATTTCATGATGAATTTTGTTTCAAATTACATTAATATTTCTAAATACCGTGCTATGGAATTGCAATTATTTGCAATGAAAATCATTGAGGGGTCAAAAATTGTTTTGTATCGTGTGTTGTAAAAACGGATTATCAGCACTCACCTGTATGTCGTGTTGCAGACATGCTGTATAGTATGTCAGGATAATATTATAATGGGGTTTCGATATTTTTGAAGAATAACATTTTAATATGTTTGAATTTTTTCCCTAAAATGAGAAAACTTGGCATATGAACACATTGTTTGTTGAATACTGAATGTACTAAGTGACACTCTTCCAGTCGTGGGTTCTACTATGGCAGTGTTTATCCCAGGGTAGGGGTGGTATACTTCAATATTTCTATATTTAAGTAGGTTCAGAACATTATTTTCGGTTCAAAATTCCAGTAAAATGAATAGTTTTGGAATATGAAGAAATTGTGTTGTTGTTTTTTTTGGAGGGGGGTGGGGGTTATTACAAAATTGGACTATTTTGGTGGGTCATTCCTATACATTTTAGGGCTTTTTAAGGTCAATATACAGAATAGGACTATTTTTTGGGACCGCAAAATTTCAAATATTTTTTGGGTATGCCTGATATTCCTGATACCTTTTGGGGGTAAACAGTAGATGCTGGGTTCAAGCCTGCGTATGAAGAAAAATTTAGAGTAACCCCTAGGGTGTCTATGGGTACAGATTTATACTTCTACTCTAGCCTGGTATGGCAGGCTAAGGATTAGGATCCCTTTCTATAGCATGAATTAAATGACCAGGCTAAATGGACAGTTTGGTAATCCTGATAATAATTAAGAAATACGATTCAGAAATGTCTCCATCTAAACGGGAACGTCTAAAAGTCCTTCACTCCAGGAAGTCATTGTATCTTATATAATCACCATGCATATGTGTATGACTGATGCTGGTTATCTCAACTGTTCTGAATTTAAAAATATATGCCCTGACTGATTTATTGACATTCTTTTTCTCAAAGGCGTTATTGTATCGTCCATTTACTGGAAGTAATTCAGAGCAACCTCACAGAAACCGTGCGTATTACTCAGTGAGAAGTTGGCTACATACGTCCTTGACGTCGACGTCAACTTGTTTACGGAAGATGCGCGGGTTGTATGCGCAGCCTTACCGACGTCAGTGTCCTTAAGCATTTTTTTTAATTTTCTCGCAAACACCCAGGGATGGCTGTTTGATACGAAGGGCATTTGGAAAGTTCTTAGTATGGCATCATAACTCCACAACGCGCGTTGATAAAATGCTATCAAATAATACATTTTAGGAAATTAGAACTCAACGGCTACTTGATGGTTTAATTTTTGTCGAAAAATGACTCAGTGTGCACATGCAGCGCATACTCAAAATGAGTAGGTTTTATACACTGGCTGAAATTTTAAGCAATATATTTGTAAAAAAGCGAAGGAAAATTGGGGACCTTATTTACGATCATGGTTTGACAAATTAACAATTAGGTGTCAACTTAACTTTTATTGAAACATATAATGCGATCAATGCTTGCACCACTTACACCTTTACATTTGAAAAATGTTGACTAATAGTGAAATGGTAAACTTTCAAAAATGGGACTTTTTTCGATTTTTCTTTATACTTTTACTATAAATTGTGTCACTACAGGAGCTCGAAAATGCCTATTGAGTATAAGTTTTGCTTTATTTGTAGCGAACAATGCATGAAAATCATTTCGTCGCGCAAAAAATGTGGCTTTTTAGTACTGCATTTAAGAAAATAGTTCCAAATAATACTAACCCTACTTTTCAAGAAGTGGATGGGGTAACTCAAACCCTCATATTTTGTCGATGGCATTAGAACTTCTCATTGTATCGCGTTAACCATCACATAATGGATTGATTTCTACTCTCAAGGTATTTTTACTTTTTTGTTTGTCACCGTTTTCAAGTGAAATGAACCAGAACGTCAACTCATAGCTAAACTTACTCTGCCCCATGTGAAGATTATAAGAGTTATCTTTTCTTTGTTCTGGATTACAAAATTTCTTTGGTTTCAATACAAAAAGCATAAAGTGTGCTTGACAAAAATACCAACGCACGGCATTTTTAAACTATTGTCGGTTATATATTTTCAAAATGTGTGCATTGTGACATGCAATTTTTTGTCAAAACAATAGCGCATTGCTTTGCCATCTAGACGGTTTTGGTATTGCTGTTCCTGTATTGAGTTATTAGAAACATCCAACTCGGCCATCAATTGTATAATAACCGTACCAGATTGTGGCCTACCAAATGGTACAAAATTATCTAATTTCATAAACTATTGTTAATGTCCTGGACACTTTTCAAAAGGTAAAATGTTGCATTTTCCACTGAATTTTTGCGTTTTGCAGTATACAAACAGTGTATGTATTCACTATAATATTTTTCGTGTCTGCATTATAATATCCTCGTGAAATTTGTGCCATAACATAGAGTAAAGATAGCTCTTTAAAATGATACCAACATGATAGGGTTTGTAAATCGGTTACTGAGATAAAAGACCATGCTAAGAACTTTCCAAATGCCCCTCGTATATAGCTATACATACATTTCAGTGAATGGTATATATGTTTTAAGGTGTATTTCTTTTCTGTTCAGTATGGTAGTATGCATTTTTGCTTTTGTGAATATTTTAATCCCACGTATTTTGCTGCGTGTAAATTAAGTGAGTATTTTTGCCTAATAAGCTTTCATAGTTGTTGTCAGATGGAGTCGAGTCTCTGTGCAAAAATATTGCATTTTAGACAGTAGATATGTGACTGCTACTGAATTCCTAGCCTTTCCAAAGGCCTAGAACTATTCAATTAGTCTTTTCATTTTTCATATTAACATAATATTCCTACTTGTAGCTAGTCTATAGGCTGTAGGTAAGTTCTAGGTCTGATATTAATTATACAGCATCACTGAAGACAGCTACATTTATAGACTAGCCATGATCACAACCATTTGGAAAAGAAAAAAAATATCATTCCAATTTTTTACTTGTATTAATGACATCACTTTTATGAGGGTCTGGATGGGGGGTCTGGTATTCACTATTCATTAAAAATTTAGCCCATTATTCATCTCATTAAAATTTTGGGTTATTCATTGAAATAAGACCAATTATTCATTAACAGTAAAAAAGGTGGCAAAGAAATCTGATTATTCACTATTCATTATTTTTTCTTCAATTCATTAAAAAAATAGGATTATTCATTATTTTAGGCCCTCAATATTCACTAATCATTATTAATTTGGTTCATTATTCACTATTCATTATAAAAAGGACCATTATTCACTAATCATTATACCCCACCCAGATCCTCTTTTATTATCAGACTAGTAGCTAGTCTACTGAAGTCCTTACTTGTGGTGACAGCGGTATAAACTTCTACATTATATACTGAGGGACTTTAAAAACGCACCACCTGCTTAAATGCTAATTTATGTCGAAAATTGGATATTTTCATTATATGAAAAATAAAATTGAAAAGTTCCGTCATTTAGCTTGCATTCAATAAGAAAACCGAAAAGCTGTGGCTTATGATTGCCGTGACGTCGCGATAATTCAGAGACAACTCAAACTCAAAAAGTCACAGAGTACCCATACCTTCCATAATGAACAAAAAAAGTTTTCGAACCGATATTTGTTCTTGAAAGCAATCAAATCATGAAGTTTTAGGCCTCTGACAACGTTCATTACGTCTACATGACGTCATTGATTTTTGACGTAATTGACCGTTTATATCCTAAGGATCAGGAATAATCAAATTGTTTTTGTTGCCAACAGATACTCCTCAATCAGTTGCACAAAAGACAAAAGTATCGCGACATGCGGAGACGTCATCCGTCTGTTATTGATGTTTGGAAATTTAAGACTGACGTTAGCTAAGAAACGCTGCGCGTGGGAGTTTAATAAAACGATTATTTCTGAAAACTTTTGTAGTTTTCCATTTGTTAAGACATCTGGCTACCACCTTAAAGTGTTTGTTTTCAACTTGAATTAAATTCACATTTGTCAGACGACAATTGTTGAAAAACACTTACGTTGATATTACGTCAGAATGAACAGCATGGGCAAATTGAAATCATGGCAAGTCATGGTCCATTTTACAAGAGGATAAAAAATGAGAAAGAAAACATCCTCAATTCAACCATGTGGAAGAGACAGAGAATTTAAAATGGTGCGTTTTTAAAGTCCCTCAGTATAGTTACAGTCGATTGAGCGGATCAAGCGAATTTAGTCGAATCAGTAGCAAAGATGTGGTAAATGGATACTTTGCCAAAACGGGAAGACCAAGATAAAATCAGTGTAAAGATGCGCTAAATGGATACTTTGCAAAAAAGTGAAGACCCAGACGAAATGCTGCAGCAACATTTCATCAGGCTCTGCACTGATTGCTCAAATAAAAACAAACTCCACGGACTTAAAATGCATCTTTATTTTATGTACAATGAGCCATTCAAAGTCAATTCTTACTGTTAGTATGCAAAGGGTTAGTTTTGTCTTGATATGTCTGAAAAGTTTGATTTCTGAGACACGTTTGTCTGCTTCAAATTCGTATCCATTGATACCCGTATTTCCTTCCATTTGTTGGTGAAAAGTTGAAGCACACGTTTGCTGCAAACGAATGCGATCATCAAATAAATGCCCTGGGTATCTGTGAAAACAATGAATATGTATTCGAGGATGGCAGATTTAACGAATATCATTGGTATTGCCACCAGCCAGGTCAATCCTGTAATGGTTGAAAGCTTGGCGTATATTTTAAAATAATTTCTATTTTGAATGCTTTTCTTGATGCTTGTAGAAGGTTGCACTCGAATAATTACTACGAGGAACATTATTATGTTGCTGAGAACAACACAAAGCACAGGAACAGCCAATGTGTACAAGGTCATAATTGGTTCATAGATATAACATATCCTAGTTTTTCCAGGACCGTATCCTAAACTAGCTCCATTGGTCATAAAGCTTGTCAAGCCAGAATTAACTCCCATTATAGTTAACGAAAATATAATTGAGTAAAGTATGTATATCGACGTTGTGCTGATTCTGTTTGCTGTCTTCGGGCGTTTATTCAGTGAGCTAAATACCTTGAACATGTGAAATGAACAGACATTCATCCAAGCGAAAGTAAACAACCAGAAGAAGTGAATTAGACCACCTAGTATACTACAACCTATACCCAAGTCAGGGCGATCGGAACCAAATGCGAATAGCAAGTATCCTGCAAAAAGTGTGACACATAAAACCATGTTATTTATGCCAGGTTGTGTTCTAAGGGGTGGCAGCAAAGCGTGCGTCATAAATGTTATTATGAGGCAAAATGATGAAATACACATTAAACCAAGAGATACTTGAGCCATAATCTTGGAAGTTTGTGGAATCTTTACCTTTTGAACCTGTGGCATATGTTCCTGCTTACGGGTAAGAGCCTGGTGAAATATCTCTGAAGAAATAAATAGTATACTTCTGTCATTAGCTTTTCGAAACATTGAATTAGCAGCAAACAAACCTATTTCAGGAATCTTTACTCCAGAGGCGTTTACAAACCAAATGTACGAGGTATTTGCAATCTGAACAAATGGCTGTAAATGAAATTGTGTATAATGTATAATCTTTTCTCCAGCACAATGTATTGGTAAATCTGTGAAAGAATGCTGAAAATATGGCGACATTACTTCCCCTGTCAGAGGAGAAAATATTCCCAATCCTGGATAAGCGTCTATCAACCTGATTAAATCAGATTTAAAAGTTTTACAATATTTACATAAAGCTACAGTGTTATTGTTATATAAACTAGTAATTTCCTGTAAGAATGAAGCAAAGTCGATTGGCTCTCTTATATAGCAAAACAAGTCTGCGAAAATTATCTCACTGGACCAAGTCGGGTCATGTATGTTTCTGATTTTATAGAAGGAAACTTTATTGAGATGGAGCTCAGCATTGTGCTTCCTCGCAATTCTTGAGATTTCCTCTTTTAGTAAGTATGCTAATGTGTTTGAATCACAATTCGAGTCATTATCTATATCACGTGTATTGTTTGACAGAATCATGCACTCTGTGGCGACATCTAGTGGTGTTAGTTGTATTGAGAACCGGAAACAAAGACCTCTGCTATAGCTGAAGGCTTGAATGCATGCTCCTTGCTTTAATAATCTCCCGAAGTCGCATAGAAGATCTCTACATATATCCTGAAACAGATTGCGTAAAGCAACATTAAATTTAATAAATACAAAAGTATTTACGCTCATGTGCGGATCCAGAGGGGGGGGGGGGGGGGGGGCAGGGGGTCCGGACCCCCACCTGAAAAATCACAAAACTATAGGGTTTCTTAGCAATAGTGGTCCGGATCCCCTGAAGATCACAAAGCTACCAAGCCAGCATTCAATGCTGGGCCATCATCGGCAAGCCAGCGAAACGCCATTTAAATGGCGTTTCGCTGGCAGGCCGATGATGGTCCGCTAAATAGCGTTTTGTTGGCGCGCCGATGATGGCCCACTTATAGTGTTATTTGATTCCCCCCTCCACTCATCAACTAAAAAAAGCGTTGTCAAAGTTGGACTCCCTCTGACAAAACTTTCTGGATCCGCGCATGACGCTTATTCGAGATAACTGTAAAAAAGTAATTTTACACCAAATTTAGTGGCAGTTCAACTCCCACTGATCTAGGTGTAACATTTTCACTGCTTTAAAAGCTATGTTTTCTTTGGTTGTATTGATCTGGAGAATAGCTACAAAAAACACGTACATAGAGGATCTTACACAAGTGATCATTTCATGCGAGTCTTCAGCGAGTTTAATAACTTAACATTAAATGATTAAGATTCTGTTAATCACATGCCCTTTTAAATGCGATTTTATCGCCTTCTAAGTTTGTTTATTTCAATGAAAATTTGCATTGTTGTAATGGACGTCGTCATGGCGTTACTTGCCCCCACCGAAAGTGTAATATAAACTGTGGTCATAAGATAATTTATCACATGGCGTTATTCACTGAATAACAGTAACGTCATATGATAAAATATTTAACATTTATCACTGGAGAATAACATGTTGGCCTCAAGTTGTTTAGTATGGAAGCAAGTGTAGGTTTACACCAAAGTGGTGGTCGTTCAGCAGCCACTTCTTTTGGTGTTAACGTATACAGTACTTATTTCTACAATGTACAGGCCTCCTAGTGGCTTACTTGCAAAATAAAGATTTTGATACATGGTATTCTTACCTAAAGTATAGATTCTTTTATAGATTTTACAACAAATTATAGGTGGAATAGGTTCTTTATACATTTCAATCACGTATAAGAAGCTTCCTGCTTAATGCTGGAGCTTCTTCACGATGAAGTGTTATAATTTAACCATAATACCAGGTACCCAGATAAGAGTGCGTAACTGGAAATTATTTTTTCTTATTTCTCAACCAAAACATATGTTGTGGGTACTCAACAGAACTGTCTCGATGAGACGGTTCTGTTGAGCACCCAAAACACATGTTTAAACTGATGGATAAGAAAATAATCGCAATTTTACGATTTTTTTTTTTTTTTTTTTTTTTTTGCTTAACTGGCCATATGTATAAATACTGGAGATGGCTACATATTTTTTTTCTGTATTTCCTGATACGATTCTTGTATGTAGGACACATAAAGTTTATAAGAAAACACAAAGCATAAGCCACACATTTACAAGTACCAAAAGCAACAACACTGATCACAAAAATAATCTGGCAGGTCTTTTTGTAATACGAGGTATTTAAAGGAAACTAAATATCATTCTTGCATAGAAATCTATTCGTATAGCTGTTTACACCCATTGTCAAATGAACGAAAATCCATGTTCAAATCAGGAGATTCACGTGCTGTTTGAACATGGGTCTGAACTTGAAAATACTTAAAATAAGCCCTTCATTATTTGCATGACGTTACATACGGAAAGCGTTGCGGACCAGACTGATCATTTCGCCGATGTTTTTGTTCGCGAAAACGTTGCGTACGGTTATGACGTTGTGACGTTCGAAAGTACACAGCCGACGCCATTTTGTTTAGAGAAATCCAGTGTACGAAAATGGACAATTTTATGTTTTAGCGGCATTTTCAGTGCGAATTGGACTGGAATAAGGTAAAATATGCAAGAATAACGATCACACATGTTTGTTTCATTGCATTAACACTTGCCGGGTCCCTCGGATGATGTTGAACACTCGGCCTATCGGCCTCGTGTTCAAACAGCATCCTCGGGACCCGGCAAATGTTAATGCACGAAAAAACATGTGTGATCCCTATATTTATATGTTTTATATAGAGGATCTTACATAAGTGCTCATGTTTTATTGAATATATTAAACGAGTTGGGAAAAAGAGATAAAATGCGAGGCTAACAAGAGCACGAATGTTAGATTCTATTTATCATATGACATTAAGATAAGTGTGAAGTCTCATTTCTGCCCTAAAACGTTATAATTTTGTCATTATGTACGCAGCATTGTTATGGACGCCATAACGTTTCCTGAAAATCTGTAAATCACTATAGGGATCATACACGTTTTTTCATGCATTAACATTTACCGGGTCCCGAGGAAGCTGTTTGAACACGAGGCCGCCAGGCCAGGTGGTCAAACATCGTCCGAGGGACCTGGCAAGTGTTAATGCAATGAAACAAACATGTGTGATCTTTATTCTTGCATATTTTACCTGATTTCAGCATAAAACCACGCTGAAAACGTCGCTTAAACATTAAATATCCCTGTTCTTACACTTGATTTCTCAAAACAAAATGGCGTCAGCGTCAAACTTAGGGGTCTTTCATGCAAACCAAATATCTATGTGTCTTGATCCACATCTGAATTAAGGGTGAGGTTGGCGCCGTTAAACCGGTTTAAGCCCTCCAGTAAAATATTTTACTGACCGTTCCAAGGCGGTACTTCTTTTGTGGATATTTTATGTTTTTGTTCTGTCTTGTGTTTGCTATGTTTTGTGCACGTCTGTTTATATGTGCTTTGTGGTCACCTGCTGGGAAAGGGCTGACCTCTTGGCTCTCGTTTGTGGTGTCTTCTGTGAGTTTGTCACTTTCCCATTGGTATCCTGGGTCAGGTATGGTACTTGATTGTATCGATTCCTGATCTTTGCACCATTACTTACTTTCGAACGCCATTACGTCGCCACAACGTCATATATACGCGTGCAACGTTTTCGCGAACGAAAGCATCGGCGAAATGATCAGTCACGGCCGCAACGCTTTCCAGTGTCATGTCATGCATGCAAATCAGGGCCCAGTTTAGGCTTTTTCAAGTAGAAGCCATGTTCAAACAGCACGTGAATCTCATGATTTGAGCTCCAAACAGCTTCGCGTAACAAATTCCCATGCAAGAATAGTGGTTTATCGATTTTATTGCATGCCAGACGCGACGTCATAAGAGAAGAGCAAAGGAAAGGTTATGTTATGGCGATGGCGTCTGCCCGTTCTATCCATCCACAAATTTTTCGTTTACCAGTAACTCCCCTGATTGTGTTAAAATACCATGATGTTTTAAAGTGTTTACAGAAACCATAATTTAACAGAGTGTTTGTCGTCTGGAGGTTTCTACTTTTTTAAAGAGAAAAGCAGCCCCGATACCATCATAACAATATAGAGTAGCTAAAGGCCAATGGTCACATACAGACATTATCCACATATGTTGTTTCTGTACAACTTCACAACACAAACTCTTCAGAAGAAGAATTCAAAAATTGATTTTTCAGGAGGCGGCTAAGGCGGCCATTTTGGAGGCTAATAGTTTACGGAGTGGCTGCTGCCAGTTAACTGGTAGCAGCGATTTTACGTTAAAATGGCTGCTGCCAGTTGACTGGTAGCAGCGATTTTAACTTAAAATCGCTCCTGCCAGTTAACTGGTTATAGCCATTTTAACGTGAAATCGCTGCTGCCAGTTCGCTTCAGTATTTTTATTGTTATGTGTATAGAAAGTTATTTTGCATCGACTGAAGTAGCAAAATGTTAGTGAATGCCTTACTTAATGAGTTGTTTAACGTGTTTCCGAATTTGTTTCATGTTAAAGTGTGAGTATGGGCTAAAGTGCATATAAAAGGTGTCAATACACCTTTTTTGATTTAAAAGGTGCGATGGATAAAATGGATTAAAGTCATATATTGCCTTGAAGCGCTTATGATCGATTAACAATCGAGAAGTATCCAACCAGGTGTCTACCGTTTAACGTAAAACCGCTGCTGCCAGTTAACTGGTAGCAGACCTTGCCATTAAGAAACAGCTTTTAACACATTTTAATCCTGTAGCGCTTTCACTAAAACATTAGATCTTCAGCAGGATTTGAATCGCCATGTTAACAAAGTATTTGACGTTGCGGCAAAACGTTAAATACTGTTTAACGCACATGTATTATTCGTTGATGCATTTCAAAAGATGCAAACAGTGTGCAGTTATTAATTTTATGTAGAAACTGCCACTGAAATTGGTATTTACAATATACTAATATGTAAAGGTTGCCACCCGAAAACTTCCTTTCGCAAAAAGCAACAACAAATAAACAATCAAAGCTGTCGAACACGATGCCAAACATTACAGAAACGGCTCCGTGTGAAATTTGATTTTTACGGGACTACTTTCTGCTGATCGGAGATTTCCGTATATACCCGATAACGGGTGTATCAGAACAAGTATTGGCTTTATAAACCAATAACAGTCATTCCAGAAGCATAATGCATCGTCTGTGCACGCGTGCATGTTTTTACTTTATTTTACCATTCTGGAGTTTTTCAAATTTGAAGACTAAATCAGGCAAGAAAAGGAAGGCCAAATCCCAGTAAAGTACCAAAGTGTCAAAACGAGAACAGAATGCTGAAAGTCCTAACAAAAGCAATGATAAACCTAATTCCACTAAAATTAAATAATTTAACAAAATCTGAATTTACACGATAGCCTGGCCTCGACAGTCTCAGACTCAAAATAAAGCGCAATGATTGGCTGCTTGCGGACACGTGTACTGCAGAGGCTAGTCTGAGTCCACACATGTCAAAATGCCACATTGATGGAAATCTCATGCCACGGCTCAAATTCAATAGCTTCCTTTGGAGCCGTGCTGGATACCGCCAGGCAACCATTTGAACAATTCTGAACTTTCAAAAGGTGCCCATGGGCGGGCCCAGAGAGGGGGGACAGGGGGTCAGGACCCCTCCCCCCAAACTGAAAAATACTTAAAATTACTGGTACGGACCCCTTCGAGAAGCAATTGGAGCATATGGGTCCAAAATGCTTCTCAAATGAGGTCTGTACCCAGGGTATGTACGGCCTTCTGTGAAATACTTTGATGACTAAAATAAAATTAAAAAAAAATCAGGATTCCCCAGACGGACTTTTCTTGGTCCGCATGGCGCCATTGTCCCATACAAATTTCGAATGCCAGTCAATGTCAAGAAAATCGCTACGATGGCCATCCTATCTTTATTGTATCAAAAATATAGGCTCTAATGATCAAAGCTTTGGGGAATACAAATGTAATTATTTCCATCAGTTAAGACACGTTTTGGGTGCTCAAAACCCCATCCCATTCTTTTGAGTATCCATAACATATTTTTTTAGCTGAGAAATTGGAAAAATATTTTTCAATTACGCACTCTAACCTTGAGGTCTAAATAGGTATGGGAAATCTGCCGTTCCATTATTATAAAATCGTTATCATTGTTTCAAGACTATTCTCCATTAATGAGAAATTACCCTTGGGGAGATCATTCTGGTAAACAAACAAATTTTCATATTAAACTATTTGAGATGAATGGTAATCTCGCTATATCATGACTTTCACAAATGGAAATACGTTTCACTTCGATCAACGCAATTAGAATGTATAATAATGAGCGAAACCAATGTTGTGCAATATCAAAAGTAGATCAACGAGCGTCCATTAAACACTTCTGTTCACCCATAAAGCACTTTTAAAAACAGCATGGTGACAGTGATTCTCGGGAAAAAAACAAGAATTTGGCTGCCGGTGATGCTTTCAGGACTCCCCATCAACATTATGTTCCTCCTTAAAAAAGCATGTAGTCATCACTCAGTCAACAGGTTTAGATAAACAAAAAATTTCAGCGTAAAATTGTTAATATTTTCTTACCCATCCATTTCAACATATGTTTTGGGTGCTCAAAAGAACCGTCTCATTGAGACGGTTCTTTTGAATACCCACAACATATGTTTTGGTTGAGAAATAAGAAAATTAAATTTTCGTTACGCGCTCTTAACTAAAGTCCTGAATTAATTAATGAGCGAAACCAATGCTGTGTAATATCAAAAACAGGTCGACGAGTATAGGGATCACACATGTTTTTTCATGCATTAACATTTGCCGGGTCTCGAGGAAGCTGTTTGAACACGAGGCCGCTAGGCCGAGTGTTCAAACATCGTCCGAGATACCCGGCAAGTGTTAATGCAATAAAACAAACATGTGTGATCGTTATTCTTGCATATTTACCTGATTTCAGCATAAACCGCGCTGAAAACGTCGCTTAAACATTAAATACCCCTTTCCTTACACTTGATTTCTCAAAACAAAATGGCGTCAGCGTCAAACTTTCGAACGTCATTACGTCGCCATAACGTCATATATACGCGTGCAACGTTTTCGAGAACGAAAGCATCGGTGAAATGATCAGTCACGGCCGCAACGCTTTCCATTGTAACGTCATGCATGCAAATCAGAGCCCAGTTTAGGCTTTTTTAAGTAAAAGCCATGTTCAAACAGCACGTGAATCTCATGATTTGAACATGGATTTTACGGCTTCAAACAGCTTCGCGTAACGAATACCCATGCATGATTATAGGGATCACTCATGTTTTTTCATGCATTAACATTTGCCGGGTCCCGAGGATGCTGTTTGAACACGAGGCCAATAGGCCGAGTGTTCAACATCATCCGAGGGACCCGGCAAGTGTTAATGCAATGAAACAAACATGTGTGATCGTTATTCTTGCATATTTTACCTTATTCCAGCCCAATTCGCACAGAAAACGCCGCTAAATCATCAAATTGTCCATTTTCGTACACTGGATTTCTCTAAACAAAATGGCGTCGGCTGTGTACTTTCGAACGTCATAACCCTACGCAACGTTTTCGCGAACAAAAACATCGGCGAAATGATCAGTCTGGTCCGCAACGCTTTCCGTATGTAACGTCATGCAAATAATGAAGGGCTTATTTTAAGTATTTTCAAGTTCAGACCCATGTTCAAACAGCACGTGAATCTCCTGATTTGAACATGGATTTTCGTGCATTTGACAATGGGTGTAAACAGCTATACGAATAGATTTCTATGCAAGAATGTCCATTAAACACTTCTAGTCACCCATAAAGCAGTCTTATCATATGACGTCATGTCTGGGAGTGAAATAACGCCATGCAATAAAATCTGTAAACCACTAGTGGTTTGTCGATTTAAGGAAACATTATGACGCCCATAACAATGTTGCATACATAATGACAATATTATAACGTTTTACCGTCAGCAATGAAACTTCAAAGATATTTTAATGTCATATGATAAAAAGAATCTAACCTTTGTGCTCTTGTATTATTGAATTTATTAAACTCGTTGCGAAAAAGAGATAAAATGCTCGGCAAGCCTCGCATTTTATCCCTTTTCCCCAACTCGTTTAATAATTTCAATAAAACATGAGCACTCATGTAACATCCTCTATTTATGGTGCAAGTGATTCCCAGGAAAAACAAGAATTAGGCTGCCGGTGATGCTTTCAGTATTCCCGATAAACATTATGTTCCTCCATAACCCTTAAAGCGCCAAGAAAAAATGCATCTGAAAATGTCGTCTGCTGAAGTCGTCTGCTGCAAAAAAATGTCTAGCATTACTGGCGAATTAAGTATAGAAATAAACAGTGCGGACCAGATCAGACTGTGGGTTCACACTGTTTGCCATAGAGGCTTCTTAAACATTTCAGCAGACGAGAATAGCAGACGAGTTTTGTTGCGATTCGCGCATTAAGGGTTAAAAATGCATGTAGTCATCAGGAAATACCACAATCACACACTGCATAGCAACCCACAGCAACATGAGAAAGAGCCAAAGAACAATAGCAGTCACAAAACACCGGGAAAACAAACAACGTGAAGCAACCAGCTCTCTCTTCCCCATCAAGATGATTGCAAAACTAGAAAGGACACAAAGCAATGCACAACAAAACATGGAAAAACACAGAACCCCACAATGGGAGCAACAATTAACAACAATTCAACAACAACAGAACCGTCGCCTTAGAACGGACAGAAGTCTAAGCCAGGCCACTAGAAGCTTAAAAGCATTTTACTGGTACGAAATCGTTGCCCTAGATTCTGTAAAATTCGCTAAAAGCCTTAATTGACCAAATAAGAAACGGATCAAAGAATAGTATTTAGCTCTAGGAGGAGTTGATTCCACAAAATATACACTATTATCCATTATTCAAAACGTATGAAACGGGTTTTACATTAAAAAAATTAAACAATGATTCAATAAGGCCTAAATGAAATATATGTGTGGTTCCTGTTGCATACCAACAAAATTTAGGGTAGGTAGGTAGGGAAATTATCAGATTTTGTTATAACATTTAACAAAGAAAATAGTGACAAAATCTGAAAACGTGCCAATTGTAGGTATTTTTTCTCCAAAAACCATTTTAATGTTTAGGGTAGGATTGAAAAAATAGGGTAGGTAGGCAACAGGAACCACACATATATTTCATGTAAGCCCAAGTCAAAACCACTTAGCAAAAATTATATTTTAACATAAAAGATGAAATATGACTCAGCCTACAGTATCTGTTTAACAACAATAAAATGTTTATCTCAATGCAAATCATTTTTTTTCTATTAAATAGGCTAAATGTTATGCAACTAATATATAACATAAAATGGGCCACGACGCGAGAAAAACTGTCTTCGGGGATGTGTTAACTACAAAGGCGCAAACCAGCCTGCGTATCCGCGCAGACTGGTCAGCGCCTTTGTTATTCACTTTTTGGAAAGTTTCATATGTAAACTTAGTACAGGTGAAATTTCAATTTTCTAGCTAATCTCTGTAGCTCAGGAGACTGGTTTGAAACTCTCTTTGTCGGAAACGCCGAAGACAGGTTTTCTCGTCACGAGGATCAAATGGTAAATGACTTTTTGTAACTAAGATTATGATGCAATTTAATTTACATTAAGACAAACATTATATCAATTTTACACTCAAATGTTAAATATAATGCAGCATTTTACATTATGATAAATTTATATTACATGTATATCATTAATTTTACATAAATGTTGAATATGATGCACATTTCTCTGTGTTTGGTCAACATTATTCACTCAATTTTCGGTTTGTGGTAAATGGTAAAATAAATAGAAAAAAAAATGTGTTAAGTTTATCAGCTTCAACTACAAATGGCACATCTCAATGATCATGGATTGATGCATGTTGCCTATTTTGGCAGTTCATAAAATGTTGGCGTATCACTGTAGACGATTGGATGGCTAAGGCGAAGTGTCAACATCTGGATATTGAAAGTAGAAATGATAAACTTTAATTTGAGTCTGCATTCATCCTTTCGAATGATGGGTTTATTTTTCTTCTTATCAAGTGCCTATTTTTCATACACCGGCCTAATAATTCTATGAGTACTTCCACAAAGATATGATACTGAAGTGTGATAAGCCAACCAATGTCACAAATCTCATGGGTGGATCCAGAGGGGGACAGGGGGTCCGGACCCCCCCCCCCCCTGAAAAATCACAAAATATAGGGTTTCTTAGCAATACTGGTCCAAATCCCCGAAAATGACAAAGCTATCAAGTCAGCATTCAACGTTTGGTCATCATCGGCACGTCAGCGAAACGCCATTTAAATGGCGTTTCGCTGGCGGGTCGATGATTGCCCGCTTAGAGTGTTATTTGGATCCTCTCATAGAAAAAAATGCAAAGTTGGACCCCCTCTGGCAAAACTTTCTAGATCCGCGCATGAATCTTGTGAGCTGAACTTACCGACACAGGATCATAAAGCTGGTTCTCCGTGCACTGGTCTCCTCCAAGCAGTATTGGCACATCTACCACCGTCTCAGCTGGCCTGTAATCCAACAAAGCAGAGAAAGACACACCACCCAATCCTGACCCCTCGGTTCCCCTATGGTCACACTTTGTGCTGTTTACGTCATATCCATTGCACAGAGCGCAAAATGGGTTTCTAAAGCGTTCCATATATGGTGAAAAATACAGTTTGCATGCCTGCTCGGTAAAGTTGTCATAGTTATCAAAGTCTCCATTAACATTGCAAGAGTTTATTAGTTCTTTACATGGTTTCTTAATGTATCCTCCTGCTGGCTTCAATATGACGTCACAGTCTTTCGTTCCATTTATCTCGCTAAGCAGGGTTTGGTATGATGTCGGAGTAAAAGTTGAATTTTTACATTCTATAGCTGCCGACCAGTAGACCCTGTCCTTTTCCAGGACCCCGTGACACTCGGCACAGTGTTTATTAGCATATGTAATGTGTGTGAAGGAATCGTCGACTGGTAAAATATCAATAAGGTCGGGGGTTCCATATCTCACCTTACACTTTTGGATAACTTTTTTTGTATCGGAAGATTCCTTTAAAGACCTCGGGCATTCGCCTACTATTAACTCACTGTTGTCAAATCTAATCATATGCCCTGGGTATGATAGCTGCATACACTGGAAGGACACTTCTGGATTGGAGACTGTTTCGAAATCTCCCAATACATCCGGGCAACAAGTACCGAATTTTGTACAGTCGGGTTCGCACGAACATTCTTGACAGCAACTTCCCTGATCCGACGGGGCGCAGTTATTGTCTAGCCAACATATTGCTTCATGGTTTTGGATAAGTCGTTCAAGTCCGGAAAGATTTGTGTCAGGTGGTGGTCGAAAACCTGGACCTATCATTTTAAAGCTAAAGTTGTCCGAGATCTCGATACTTTCCTCGTACTCGTTGGAAGTGTCATTTTGTAAAAATAATGCAGCATTAAGCCAGCGCTCGTTGAACGTAACTGCTGCGATGAACTGGATGATTACCAAGGTGGATGAAGATGGTGACGTCATGATTCAAAACAGCATCTTGTTGAAACTACCAGTGCATTTTCTGAAATGTTATATAAAAAGGGGTTTAAAACCATTCCAGATTACATGCATTATTTTGCTATTATCGGCCTACCAGCGAAACGCCATTGAAATGGCGTTTCGCTGGTGGGTCGATGATGTCAGTATAGTATGCAACCAGTGGTTGTAATATCAGAGATTAGCAATTAAGGGGTTGGACCAATGGTTATTTTTTATCAAAGATAAATAGCGAATGCTGCAAGCATCATGAGACATACTAGTAATCTCAATTCAGTTTGTTGCCCTATTATTTTTTGCTGTTATTTACGACATGCATCGTGCAAATGACAACAAGAATTCCGCATTCAGAAGGATGCATGTTAGGCGTAGTTATGTACGAAAGTTGAGTATTGATAGCTAGAAAAGTAGTAGTCCGGCAGATATTTGGGATTTTTAGGTGGGCCTAGATTTGGATAACATACAAAATGTTTTGACATATTTAGACTGATTGATGGCACCTTGTCACCCTTGTGCATTTCGAGGAAATCAAGATGGCGTCCAAGATGGCCGTCGAAAAGAAAAAACACTGATACTATGCTGTAAAGCTCCTATTATACTGTCTGTTTGGAGTGTAAAACGTTGCAATATAGCATTTATTGTTGGCATGTTCCTTGTAATTTATTCCCATACTCAAATTTGAGGGCACCCGGGCTCATTTCCATGGATAGAAAATGAAAGGATTTTGGTAACACTCGTGAGGTCAGCCTTGTTAAATCGATTATCCTACATGGTAACACAAAAAGTTTTATCGATAGATCAAATAAATTTTAATTTTGAGAGTGGATTTACTGTATTTAGAAAATATTATAATTCAAAAAGTATATTTATAATGCATTCAAATTATTTAGGGAACAAAGAACTTGGCCAGACTTAGAGGATGCGCATATTGACCTAAATAATTTCGTTTACCCATAACAGAAGACTGTTTTTCCATGGCGTGGCACAACCATTGGTGACAACAATTGTACGAAAACATGAATAACATATTTAGTTGTGTGACTGAACTCCTATAGCTAGAAATAAAAGTCCATTGACACATTTCACAAAAATGTTTGAAATTTAAGTTTTGGTGATTCTGATAGCGGAACAGAACAGAATTTTATAAGACATAAACTCTACAATTAGTTTCTAGTCTATCCTAATGATTTATACAAATAAGAAAACAGTGTTGGGATCATGGGTTTCATTGTGGAACCTTGAAACTATTAGAGGGTCACTGATGACGCCTAAATGGCAGAAACTAGCTAGTCTGGCCCAGGAAATATGCAAACTCTAGTTTCAGTTCTTAGGTGCAGTCTTTGCTTCCAAAGGATACCCTTTTAATAACATATTTAATCACATGTACACCTTATTTTCATGCTTATACGTGGAATACTGACCACAAGTTGAAAAATTTTCGTAAACATGGCTATATCCTGGTGGAGATAATCATGTTCTGCAATAGTACAAAGGAATTTTAGTTCAACGGTGGAACGAATTCGCTTCTTTCGTATTTTGTACAGCAGTATGACTCAAAGTACCCACAAATTATTCTGGAAGTGTATCTGTGTATTAGTTAGAGTATATATAGTAAGGCACTATGGTTTGATTTTTGTAGCAAAGGGGTGATCTCACCCTATAGGAAATTTACATAGGGTTTTTTATTGTTGATCACTGTATAAGTGAATGCCCTTCTGTCCACTCGTTCTACATACTTTATGGACGAGATATCACCACGTGATCGTGTGAGCTGGTGAGTAATACCTTTGTGAGCGGCTTCTGTGAGAGTCTTTCGGGCGTAGAAACATGCCATCAACATGTCTGGCATATATCTGGCGGAAATCTTGATGGAATGGTTCTTTCGTTATAACATACTCAACCAGAGGCCGCTCACGGGGGTAATTACACACTTTACTACCGTAGCTTTTTGGTAGAATGCTTATGCTGGTTGAGTGTTGTGCCTATTTCATTCGTAATGTCTTGCGTTTCGTTTCGGCAAGGGATCTGCTTGCAATGAAGCCCAGCATAACCACTCATAATAATAATCTAAAACAAATCATGTAAATATAAGCTTGCTTCCAGAGTTATATTCATAATATATATTCTATGTCTGTCTCTTGTATATAGTTACATGTACATGTATGTTTATGCTTTGATAGTTTGTACTCTCCTACTTGGAGGAAATAAAGGAATCTATCTATCTATCTTGTCAACCTATGAAATTAATCTTAAATAAGGCTACACATATGTAGATCATATGCTAAAATTTTCAAGAAAATCGAAGACCGGTAACATGTTGTCTAGGAACTTTGAATGTTACAAATGCAAATAGTGAGAAATGTAAAATACATACTGATTGTAGGTAGTGAATAAGTATTGGATTAGCTAATTATCTTAATAGCAAGTTTTCTTGTTTGTTGAACTGCATAAGTAGGAATCTTAAATATTTTAAAACTAATATACTTACATGAATTGTCGAATGCTGATCACATAGAGAGAATTTTACCCTGTCTAACTCATTATAAGACAGTTAACTTATGTAATATTTAATATAAGGTTACAAGTCCAGATTTACTCTAATAGAAAGTCATTCTCCACAATTCAATCATTTCATTTCAGTTAGGGATCCTTTGTTTGATTATTTCTTTAATATGATAACCATATATAATAATATTTCACATTCTGCACAATATCATAATATTAAGCATTTTTCTTGTATATTTACCTGTATAAACAAAACAGACTTTTTTTTCAAAACTGTCATACTTATTCCAATATTGATCACAAAGTGTATTTCACCGTGTCGAACTCCTTATGAAGTAATTAATTTCATTAAACTTCATAAATATGGTTTAAAAGTATGATATTCACTTTAATAGCATGTCAAACTACATTATTCACTCATTATGTGTAGTTATGAAAGTTTTTGCTTGATTATATCTTTACCATGAATGTGTTGCGATGTTAGAAAAAAATACATGTACCTTAACTGTTACCATCATAGGGACTTACAATTATGTTCAACATCCTTCACAATGGCATAATATCAAATGAGATAGAGAAATTAATGCCAAAAATGTCTTACAAGCTTAACCTGATACAATCCGATCGCTCAAAGGATAACGGATTCGGCCCCTGCTTAAATTGTAAGTTACTTGACTGAGGAACCAGTTCTGAAAATACATCATGCAAGCTCCAAAAGATTCTAAGCAAAACACTGCAAATACAGAACCTATTAATATATACACAAGCAAAATTGCAAAAAGGGTCTGACTGTATGAAAAGAAATAACAATGATCAGGAACTGGAGTAATGAGAACCAAAGTCTTGCCCTCGAAAGGGAATTGGAAATCAACCCATACTACAAATAGACATAATACAAGGAGAACACAAGGTATGCAGATTAGCCCATAGACAACTCTTTCTCAAAAGGAGTAAAAATGAATAGGGAATTTAAAGTTACAGTGCTTTCAGTCAAAAAGTTTGCATGTGCATCTTGATATTCAATCAATTGACAAAATAATGAATTCAAAGCAGTGTTAAAAAGTTGCAAGATCTTAATGCATGTGCAGCAATTGATAATCAGCCTACAGTACATAAGGAGCCTCAACAGGTACCTGGTATTTAAAAATTGAAAGCTACATCCTATCCCCATTTCCAAACGCATTGACATTTCCAGGGGGATACCATGAAAAAATGTTTAACATCGTGCTGAGCAAGGTTAGAAAATAAGAATACACGAATAGTTAAAAAGGTTAAAGACACATGTCATTACTGGTAAAATGAATGCCGGTTACATAAGTGAGGTTGTACATAAACTTACAAAGGGACAAAGGAAATTAAGTCAGGGATCAAATGTATCACCTCATGTAGCACTATTATGATAATGAACTCTCAATTAAAACAATGCAATGCAAAAACAAATCAAAATACATTTTCCCATAAAGAAACATTGGGTAAGAGACCATAGCACTGTATAAACTATATATGTCATTCCATCTCCAACTTTTACACTTTCCATTAAGTGGTAGATAGGCTAGATCGATTTTAAGTGAACTATTCTGATAACTTTAAACTGAGTTAGAAATGGCTAATGCTATCCCACGAGGCATACTTGTGCCCAATGAAGTTCCTTTTCTTCCTTGCTGATTACTCCTTTTGCTAACCTTAATGAATCAAATAAACGTATAATGATTATTCCATATATGATTAAACCCCAAGAGTTAAAACTGTAATTAATTTGATATTATAATTTATTTGTATACACTAATTGGGAAACATTCTGTAAAATACAGCGCCACTCTTTAATGCATAAAAGTCTTTGGTTGCTTTCTGTTATCATTGATTCGGGTGTGTACAGGTCAATTGAAGGAGCATTAAATAGAGTGTACGTGTATGTAGGATTAGCATTTTGCTCTGTTTAACAGGATGTTAGGCGAACTAATTGCGGAAACTTCTCCGTGAAAAAGTCAGCAATCCTCGTAAAATCATGATACAAAGCATTTATCTGTCTCGAACGCTTTCATGGTGCACACTTGCATATGTTTCAGGAAGAAATAAGAATGATTGGCGAATTTAGATTATAAGAATCCATCATGAGTGAGGGTTGGATAGGAAAATCCGCCCCGAGGATCGCCGTTTGGCATCACGAGGCTTGCCGAATGATGACAAATGGTGATCCCAAGAGACATATTTTTCTATCCCATCCTCACTTCTTTTTCTTGCTCACCATTGTTTTTTGTTTTGAAATAAACTTTCAGAAGTCCCGATGCAATATCCCATGATGCCGTCACTTTAACATGACAGTGACGCTTGACGATCATGTGCTTGATTTCCAATGCAACCGATGTACATCTTTCACGTGGCAGCCTGGGTAAGATAACATTGGTAAGATCAGATTTTCTAACTCAGATATCCGTATCCGGTGTGCAAGAAACGGTTATCTACTCTTAGATCGCCATATTTAATCTATACTGACGGACTTTAATTACGCAACATTAACTTCACTTTATATCTTTCAAAAGACAGTTGAATGTAAACTTAATTTGCTTCGATTATGTCATCATGAGTTGGCTTCACCAGCAAAAACTTTAGTTTTAACTGTGCAACCAAATCTGATGACGTTACTGCTTCGTATAAATTTAGGTCACTGAAACATTTCTTAAGAAGGAGATTTTAAGCCTTAGAATGGAAGGATAAAAACAGATTAACGTCAAATCAGCAAACGAACTGTATCACAGACCTGTCAAACAATATGAGAGTGATTCCTCGATGACTAAAGGGTCCGTGACACAAATTTGATACTTCTCGTGTTTCTTGATTTAAAGAAGTATGGAATCTTTTACTGATAACATTTTGTCATATGAAACCACTGACCCCTACCTCAAAAAATATACAATTTCAGATCGTTAAATTCATTTTAAATAAATAGAAAGTTTTTGTGTTTTTGCCTGCAGTAGACAAAGCTGCTAACACTCTCAGCTAATTATACGTTTCAGTGAAATGAACATGTAGAAATGAACAGTTTTTCGTGTAGTTTGGCATGCACCTGGCTTACAATGATAGATGGCCAGTTTTATATTTTTGACAGCTCATCTTGACATGTATTACTGGATGAAATGCTTAATAGGTACTTGCCTGATTGTAACATCTTGGTTAACTGTGATCTAAACTTATGTTATATAATATTGTGAATAAGTTTACGAAAGAAATGCTAAAATTCTATAAGGTCCTTATATAAAAGCTAAAGGTTTCTAGCCATTATGATTTCTGTATCCTCTATACGACATTGTCTCATAATATTATCAACGAAAGACTGGCTGGAATAATTGAACACACTTTTAAAAGAGAGGGCTCCCTTTTTAATTAGCTTGTAAAAAAAGTACGCTTTTTCACCTCTGAACGACCTACTAAAAATAGCATTTGTGGTCATGTCAGAAAGTGTTCTACTCACTCCATTTTTAAACCCCAAGGGGTCGTGCTAGATTATAGTACAGACCCAAGGGTCGTGCAAATCTCGCATAGTGATTATAGTCGTGCAATTTTAATCCAACGAGCACAGGTAAATGGGATATAGGTAACTATTGCTATATGGTGGCCGAGTGATCGAAGAGGTTTTCTTGTAATCCACCAGCCTGCCGCAAAGTGGTTCAAATCCAGGCATGATTATTTTTTCTTTGTCAATTTCCCTGCCAATTTCAAAAATGTAAAAGTATGCCAAATTTTATCAAAATATATGCAGCGGTTCAAGAGTTATAAGCGTTTTCACTAAAAGACCTCAACCGGCCAAACTGATGCTCGGCAATGCCTCGTCACCATTTTGCATACCAATGACTAGACATTGCTAAAATAGATAAGTACCAAATATACCATGCGGATCAAGAGTTATAATATTTTTCACTAACTGACCGCAACTAGCTGAAATGATGCTAAGCAAACCCTCGTCCATCAAAAAAGACAAGTGGTTAGATAATGTTGACATGCATTTGTATGCAAAAAAATCAAAATGCACCATTTGGTGCAAATTGAGCCAGTACATGAGATTTCCAACAATGTGGTATGTGCGGCCAGCAAAGCCTCAGATTAGCCTGAGCATAAGCGCAGTCTGGTCAGAGCCTTTGCTTGTCGCTTGAGTATTCCATGATTGTTAAGCTACTGACTGAACACCATTCGGAGTTTCTAAGCTCAAAAGAGGCTGCAGAGGCTCGTCTGAGTCTACACATGTCAAAACGCCACATTGTTGGAAATCTCATGCACTGGCTCATTATTATTATTTAGCATCAGTATGAGTAGTAGCAGAAGTAGTAGGTGCTGTTTTTGTAGCAGATGTTTTACACACAAAATGGATAAAAACGAACTTACTTTTCATTCCTTGCATCCGAAATAATCCACTGCTGCTGGTGATCTGACTTTAAAGCCACAATACATGTTAACCACGGGTAGCATCGAATTAATTGCTTTCTGGTCTCGACGCAATTTTGTTACATGCGAGCAACAAACACAAAGACCAGCGTCTGGCAAGTAGAATACCTAAACCATGCGCGGATCCAGAACGTTTTTTCAGAGGGGGTCCAACTTTGACGTTTTTTTTTTGTTTTTTGTTTTTTTTTTTATACTGGTTGATGAGTGGATCCAAAAACCATTTATTTCGGGCTAGCATTGGCCCTCCGAAACGCCATTTAAATGGTATTTCGCTGGCGAGCCAATGATGGCCCATCATTGGATGCTGGCTTAGAAGCTTTGTGATTTTTAAGGGGATCCGGATCAGTATTGCAAAGAAACCCTATATTTTTCCGTGAGGGGGGTCCAGACCCCCTGCCCCCCCCCCCTCTGGATCCGCACATGTAAACTTACGACATGCGAGAACTCACCTTGTCACTGTAGCTGAGCAGGATGGTTTGAGCCTTGCCTGGTCGCCAACCCCCAAGACAGGGGGGGGGGGGGGGCTTTAGCGACGAGACTCATATGACGACATGCTAGTTGTAGAGAGAGAATTTCAACATTGTCAGTTTGAGTGTTGCCCGAAATAAACTACAATTTATTAATCACGATTCAATAAGAAATATATTGGGTACCAGAACCAAATCACTGCGACACGAAAACGCATGTTAATCCACAATAGGCCTAGAACATACTGATTTCTGGTATTAGGTGGTTGCAAGGCTGACGTCGAAAACTTGTTCGGTTTTTGTAGGTACCAAGCCGCTGCTGTGTTACAACATGTTTTGAAATAATGTAATAATTATTTTCATTTTGATTTTTTTTTCGTTCATTTTGCGCTGTCAATATCGATGCAAAATGGAATAAAGATGTAATAAAGCAATTATTTCATTTTGTGTTGATATGCTCCATATCGACACAATTAAATTAATGTTATAAGAACCCTATCTTTCTTCTAACGGTATCCAAAAGGGCAGGAAGAAATAGTGGATACTGTCAACCTCTTTAAAGTAAATTTTCGACGTAGTGTCATAAATGAAGGATTTTTGTTCACCCGTCCACCTAATTAGGTGAACTTGTAGTGCAGGAACATATTTTTTTTATTGACTTAAAATTTACAGTTTCTTGTCATACATACATGCAAATAATAACAGATTCATAAATGGTCACAATAGATGTATACATGATTTGGCAAAAAAGTCTTGAATCGTTCACAACAAAAACTATAGAAACTATAAATGTGCGCCATTATCAGTTACATGAATATAAATCGGGATTCTGTTTTAAGAGAAAATACATGAATATAAATCAGAATTCTGTTTTAAGATAAAATACAATCTTAATCGAAATATCACCTAAACTGGAGGCTGAGTCCAGTTTTATTAGAGAAATCCCACCAAGAATTTTGATAAGTGTATTAGACAAAGAGATTCGAATATTACAAAGATAAAAAATGATACCTTTAATTTTTAGGAATATCCGATCTTGTCTACACGAAATACAAGAAAGTGTCAAAGGATAACATACAACGTACAATTATTATCATCCCAAGATTAACCCATCCAAGCCGAATGGACCATCCTATCCTTATCAGTAGGGCGCGCTCATATCCAATTTTAGGTGAAATGAGTGGTGTTTTTTCATTTCCATTCTAATCTAAATAGAACACTGTAAGCAAACAGTGGAGATCCCGACCAGACGCTGCGTTCTGCGGCGTCTGATCAGGGTCTTCAATGTTTAACCATGTCCTAAAAAGACCCAAGGCCTATATGGGTTATATCTTATGTCCGTCCATCCAACATTTAAATATTGCCAACTTCGAAGAAGTTTCAAGAGGGGTATAATGGCTTGAGGCTGTCCATGGATCTGCCTGTCTGTCCATCTGTGGGTGGGCAACGATTACAGATAGTGAAAAAATCTTGTTCGTTGCATTTGGAGTTGCAGAGTTACAGCCCTTCATTAATATTTTTGTTTTAATTTTCCCTTTGTAAGCCTATGAAAGCTGCTTATGGGTGATGGTTTTGGCAATTCAATCGACTAGGTGGTTTGAGATGTTTTAGTAGACTGGGTTGTTTGCCGTTAGTGCTGGGTCCAATCATGCCAAAATATGGTCTCGTAGTACTCAGAGTATAACAGCAGCATTTTGGTAAAAATGGTTATATAATAGGTTATATGTAATACATTTGCATGTTGCTAAGATTAAATCAAGGGCAGTAGCTCGCTAGGCCGCCCCAAAATATGACGTCACAAATATCAAAATTGCAGCAATTCGTTTCGAAAGTCTGATTTCAACGTAAATTTCTCAGAAAGTTGTGTATATTTTAAACAAAAACAATGCATTTCTAAGAGTTATTTTGACAGTTTTTAAAAAAATCGATACACCTATCTATGTAGGATTATTATGGTCATGATAAAGTATGGGTATATAAGTTTCTTAAATCTTTCATGAGAGGGGGTGTATCAAATGTATTATTTTCCTTATAAGCGAAGGAAACTAAACATTTTTCACACATATTATAGTCTATCATATGGGCACTTAGCATGCAGAAAATCTATTAAAAATGAGATGTTATTATTACATAACAGGGCAGAGGGTATAATAGGTATTTTTCACAAAAAACTTCAGTTAAGATACAATAAGAGACAAAATATGTTAAATGTTTCCGTTGATCACAAAGTCCGTAATAATGTTTCATGAAATCATTATTAATACTATGGAAGCACCAACATGCACTATTCGCGCGATATCCATAACTACACGGTGTAACTTATAATTAGATCATACATTAATTTGTTTCGAATAATATGATTATGTTATACTTAAAATAAATGAGTTGTAGGGTTTTCGCCTCTGAATAAGCATTTATCTTGCATTTGAAAGCTCCCTTAACTTCTGATTCTTTTTCTGATACACATTCAGATGATTGGTTTGATAACAATATATATCAAGCTTGCTCTGATTTGTGAAGTGTTGATAACACTGCCTGCACTATTTAGGTTTCCTCTTGACCGATGGTTGCAATATCTGCTCTATATCCTTAGAACAATAAGAATGTGGACCATTTTCAAACCTCAGCTTACACACTTCTTTCGCATGACATAAACCTTGGAAGTCCCCTCCCAAGGATATCATCACTTTCACTTTTGTGACAGAACACTCAAAGTTAAGAACTATACTTTTCATACCTCCTCTTCTTTACAGGAGAAAAGTCTATCTCAGATTCTACACCATCTGAAGATTCCATGGCTACTAACCAATGCTAAATAACTAAAGTCACAGTGTATTTGGAAATACCTGTCCATGCTTAAGTAACATTGTCTTACGCTACAATTCAATCTTTATACCTTAAAGACGTTTTCAAAATTTTCAAATTATGCAGTAATGCAAATATCAAAGCTAAGACCCGACAACTCTTATAAACAAGAGATAATTTCCTCTTTTAAATAGAGAATAATAATAATCAGTATATCCTACAAACGTTTATCTAACGTTTTATCTTCCAACTAGGCGTAGTATGACAATGAAATAATTCAAAATATAGAGTTAATTCTAATAGAAATGATCTTTTTACCACGCGTCTGTTTTAAAAACAATTTTATTGCAAATTGTTCTATGGGATTCAAAAACCAATCACCTAGACTGATCGTTCATCTAGTGTCATTTAACTCACATGCGATCTCTACACCTTCATGGGGACACTAGACCCCTGCCTCCTTTAATTGGCTCGACTTTCCTGCACTGGTACACTCTGTCTATTCAGATGCGGCGCCTAAGGGTTATATTGGGGTTACTCAAGGCGCATTTGGAAGCTGACACAATACCCATATGGTGAATTTAACAGCAGTTTTTTTCTCTCCAGTATACCTGGTATTGCAAGAAAACCACTTTACAATGTTGTTTGTATGGCTATCGAATCAAAGTGTCCCTGTGCGTGTAACTAAGAAGTGAGTGGTAATTTAAAAGAAATATCATGACTAGTGTGAAGGATTAATGCTTACGATAATAAAGTAAATGAAATATGAAAGAAGAAAAACAGTCATGTGCAATGTACCTCAAAAAGTAAATGAGTATGACCAGGAAATGCCACAATCACACCGTAAGGAAGAGACACAGAGCAACAAAGCCACTCAACAGCAAGAAAACAATTAAAGTAATGCAGCCAGCTCTTCCTTACTTGGCCAGATGATTGCAAAAATGAAAGAACACTAAGTAAAGCATAGCAAAACAAGGACCACTTACAAACCCCCACAAACAATGAGAACAATAATAACCAGTAAATCAATAACAACAGAACCACCGTCTTAGAACAGACAGAAGCCAAACCCACTATATGTATTTTACTGTGCCTAATCTTCGCACTAAAGTCTGCTGTTGGTAAGACACAAAAATTGTTTAGCTCGCATGTAGACGCTCTAACTTATGCAATGAATCATCACAGAGAAACGATCAAACCAAATTAACATACTATGATGAAACAAAGAGAATGGCTCATGACTCATAGATCATCAGAGCTAAAGAAAACCTCAAGTTGAGCCGCAGTGGGCGCAGTCAAAGACAAGCATCAGGCACCATACCATCGACGAAAGTTTTAGGTCAGGTTCTTCTTCCTGACGCACCGTCAAGCAATTAAAAGGAAACCATAGAAACCATGATAGGTATACAACCAGGCATGCAGACCGTCACATGATATCCATGCGTAATCTGTCACAATGGCAATGGGTTTGTGGTCCTATTAATAGTTATCTTGATCAAAAGTAAATTCCTCAGTAGTTACTAATTTATTTTTACCACTCTGTTTCTTCATCTGTTTCTACCAAAGACCTTCATTATTCGCCCAGATAATATAAGCGACTAAGTGCCATCTCCAGATCCAAACTCTCATAAAAAGTTTAATTAAGAAAGTATTATTATATGTTCTTAAATGGGTATCCTTCGGAAGCAAAGACCGCACCAAAGAACTGAAACCAGAGTGTGCATATTTCCTGGGCCAGACTAGCTAGTTTCTGCCATTCAGGCTTCATCAGTGACCCTCTAATAGTTTCAAAGTTCCACAATGAAACCCATGATCCCAAAGGATAAGAAAATAAAATCTACACTATAGTGAAGGGTAGGGAGACGTTCTACCGCCGCCACACAGTCCCAGTCACCAGCTGTAGTGAAGTCAAATATGTTCTTAAAGGGTATCCTTCGGAAGCAAAGACCGCACTGAAGAACTGAAACCAGAGTGTACATATTTTCTGGGCCAGACTAGCTAGTTTCTGCCATTCAGGCTTCATCAGTGACCCTCTAATAGTTTCAAAGTTCCAAAATGAAACCCATGATCCCAAAGAATAAGAAAATAAAATCTACACTATAGTGAATGGCAGGGAGACGTTCTACCGCCGCCACACAGTCCCAGTCACCAGCTGTAGTGAAGTCAAATATGTTCTTAAAAGGGTATCCTTCGGAAGCAAAGACCGCACCGAAGAACTGAAATTTTTGATCATATCACATAGAAATCGTAGTGCAAATTTCTTAGTTATTATACAGCCCATGTTTGCTGCAAGGAGGCGTTCTATTACCCATAATGTATGATTAAATGTTAAATAAGAAAGACATCGTTACCAGATATTAAATGGCTTTATTAGCAGTAATTTAAGTGAATGTTTATGTTGTTGGTAATGAAAATATACCAAACATCTTTTGAAAATTTCACAGAAAATGATTTAAAAAGACAAACTTTCATAAGATGTTGCTTTTATCCATTCAAAGGATCGGTGAAATACAAACGTTTATACCAATGAAAATATCTTCCGAAATGATCAACATAGTCATAAGTTGAAAATGGAAGTGGGTGGCTAATATCTTTTCATAGGGCTAATATCGATAGTGGTCACAAGGAGCTATCAAATGACATCTACATTTGGGTTAATATACATTGATACTCAACTTATGTATTGTATTTGACTGCTTGTCATCAATAAGATAATATGCCATACCTTTGGGAAATAAAAACGTTTTGAGCGTATTGGTTCTGCAAATTCGACGAACAAATGAGAGTTACTGTAACATAATATGATCAAAATTAGGGCCTTGTTTTATTATTCCCCCTGCTTCCTTATACCACATAAAATTTCAGGATTTGAAAATTTGCAAATTATATGACGTAGGCACGTGTTTTTAATACTAAATCAAACAATAACTGTTAAACGCTGAGTACTACAATACCATATTCTGGCATGTTTGAACTGCACTTATCCAAATTATTATTGGTTGTTGATGCCAGCAGTGACCTTAAATAGATCATTCTCTTAATTATTGACTCTTAAAAATAGTGCATCAGTTGTACAGTGTATATAACAATAAAATCATCCTGCAAAGATTTATCTTAAGAATAATACAATTATATCATTTTGGAACAAATGCTTTTACGACCATCTAATTATAAATTTCAACAATTAATTATGAATATGGCGGTATTGTGCTTTCATAATAATAGTATTGATATTATAAAACATTATTACTGACTTTGTGATCACCAAAACATTATATAGAATGTGTTTTTCTGTCACTGTAACTTAAAGAGACTAATCTGAAACTATGAACATTTTCGAAAAAATCTATTCTCTTTTTAAATCATTTGTAAAAATAGAATTAAGTTATGTTTTGACGATTATCTGTTCACCATAGCTTAAAACTACATGGAAAAGTGAATTATCTTATAAAAACAGGTGTTTTTCTCTTGTTGGTAATTATTTGCGTCCCTCCAATAATTAAAGACAGGTAATATTTAGCATAAATGCTGTTGTTTTGAAACTGATAATTTTAAGATTTACGAAATTGGTCAAATATATACCTGATTTGTTTTTATTTTTTTTTGCTGTGGTCTTGAAAAATAGAAACATTATTTCTAAACTTAAAGGATCAAAAGTTACAGACTATGCAGCTTTAACTCCGCCTTTTTCGCCGGAAATGAGTGATATACATTTTGTCCTTTTATGCATCAATGGTGTCGTATTTTTTTTTCTAATTTTCTGCATGCTGCTTTTGTGCAATTGATAAGAAACAAATATACCCACACTATTCATGACCTTAATAATCCACCATAGATAAGTGTTTCGATCTTTTAGTGCTGTTAAAATAACCCCATATAATTCAGTTATCAAATGCATTGATATTGTTTGATGATATACCAACTCTCTGAGAAATTTAAGTTGAAAAGAAGTTTCAAAATAAATTACTGCAATTTTGATATTTGTGACATCATACTTTTGGCAGCCTCGCAGCTTACTGCCCTTGGTTTAGTCTTGGCAGCATGCAAATGTATAAAATATAACCTTTTATCTAACCAATTTTACCAAAATCTGCTGTTATACGCTGAGTACTACGAACTCATTTTCTATGTGTCATATACGAATTGGACCCCGCACTACGTGTATCAGTGAACTGCAGGGTGTTCGCGGTGTTATACTGAACTGATATCTTAGTGGTTTGCGTTAATAAACATAACTATCATTTAGGACAACGCTTTGCTACGGTACAAGTAAGGGTTAATACGAATAAGAATGGCCTGAAGCAGGTTAATACGAACCGCTACGGAGCGACATGGACCTGTCACGATAATCAATCCGTACATACAAAAGTGCTTCAAGGGCTAAGAATTCAGGTGAGTTATCGAGGGTATCATAGCCCTCTTTTTTAGAATTTTTACTGAAAAATGTAGTCTGCATGGTTCTTACCAATCAACAAATATAGTTCTGCTCAAAAGTCTTTGGTGATTCTGGGTAATCCTGGACAAATAGAGTTGAGATAAATATGGGGTGGTCCGGATCCCCTGAAAAATCTCAAAACTACCAAGCCAACATTCAATATAGGGCCATCATGGGCACAGAAGCGAAATGCTGGTGGGCTGATGATGGTCCGCTTATAGTGGTAGTTAGATCCTCTCTCAACACATCAACAGTAAATAAAAAAAAAACGTCAAAGTTGGACCCCCTCTGACAAAACTATCTGGATCCGCGTATTGTGTTTTTGCACTTTTCATTTATTCAATGAAACCGATGTTGCCTTTTTCAAGTCTTGTAGGGTCTCTCTTTTTATATAGAACCGGTTTATCTCGAGCATTCTGCGCTCGTTTATACTTGAAATATTCTATGTTTTAATCATATGTTTAACTTGTTTATATATGTAAATATGTTTTAGAGGGACGCATGGTAGAGTAGCGTCACAGTGATCGCTAAATGTGCTGTCCTCTTTTTAAATAAAAATAAATAAATTTAAAATCATATTGACTTATCCGAAAATTTATCATGAAAATACGATTTTAATAAAACATAGGTCACTATAATATGTACATACCTTTAGTTTGAAGCTGTCCGAAAAACTTGATAATGCCATCTAATATCCCTCAAGATATATGAATCAATTCCTGACCGTTAACAGTCATCAGTTTCCTAATATACTGAGCCAACGTTCTAATGCAACTATGTTTTATTTTGATAATATCTTTGTCCGAACGATTACCCTAGGCCGATTGGACCGCCTAAACCAAAGTTCATTCAGTTACTGTCTGGTTCACAAAAAGTTACAGTTTTTTAGAGTTTATTATTCAACACAGCAGCTGAAAAGTTACTGTAAATTGCAGGTTGTTTGGTAAGTGATATCACGATAGCGCAGTCGGGAATGCGACGGATTAGTAAAGGTCTCTAGGGCCAAGACCAGTAATTGTTTTTCCATAGACCTCCATTATAGCTTTAAAGTAGGCTGTGGTCCTCGCAACTCTTCAATCACAATGAGGCTGCCATAGAGTCACAGACTGGACCTAGTTCTATCAATAAACAAGAATGAGACAACCCGGTGACCACTATGTTTTACCACTTTTTGGCCCCTGAGGGTGGGCACCCTACATGAGAGGAAAATTCTGCTGAAAAAAATACCAGAATGCAAGGTCCTTTTTTCTAAGCCCAACCAGTAA
Organism: Loripinus fragilis; assembly: GCA_964019695.1. Taxonomy (NCBI): domain Eukaryota; kingdom Metazoa; phylum Mollusca; class Bivalvia; order Lucinida; family Lucinidae; genus Loripinus; species Loripinus fragilis. Next base: position 69,744,726 of record OZ026523.1, read on the forward strand.
ACTTAATTTACAAAAGCAATGAGATGTTGTTTCAAAAAGTACAACAAAGATATTCCCGTCCAATAAATACAATATATTTCCATGTTTTATTTTTGACCAATCATGAAACACCTTACAACTTAAAAATATTGTGCTGAGCTTCCATCCACCTTTTGAGCCAATCACTGCCCTTTTTACAGTTACAGGTCTGTGACCTAAGGACATAACCCATATATTTCAGATAATGGACCAAGAAAAAAGCTTAATCTAGCTCAATCTTTAGGATGTAAAGTGTAAGTTTATTATAGTCACAGAAAAGGGCCAGCCATTTCTGACTTATGGGACATATCAACTTGTCAAATTTACTTCCCAGATCCCATCCTTTTGGCAGGCACCATGCAGGTTAGGAATTAGTAACCATTCAATTAACTAGCTGGTGGTTCACCAACCGGCCATATCAGAACGAACCCCACTGCCGCCAACACTGGGATTCGAACCTTCGACATCCCGCTCCTGAAGCGGATGTTTACACTATGGGCAACGAAACTTACTTTTAGTTTTAACAGTATGCCTCAAACTGTTTTAGAAACAAAGCATTCCATTGAGGAAGGGTGGTTGAAAAATTGAAATGCATGGTAATGTTTCAATATTCGATATGTGTCATGCATTTCGGCACTATGAAATCTGAGTTGATTTGGGGGATTTCTGACGGAATTCTTTAAAGTTTTTAGCGATGAATTATTCTTCCTCAATTCGGCTCAGATCCTGTTGTTTGCCAACAAAAAGAAGGATTTAGTCCGAATTGAGCTAACGTTTTCTACAGGAAGTTTCAATTATACTTAACGCCAGTAAATACGCAACTTTTACAATATAACCCTACCCTAGATTAAACGCTCTAATATCATTCTCATCAAATAAAAAAGCATAAATTTATGGTCGCGATATCAAGGCCATGTCCTTTTGGTGCTGATAAAGCAGTGCAGATAAGCCCGGCGGTATTTTTTGATAAAGGGACACAACCCGAACTTCGCCGCAAAAAAAAAGCAAAATCGCCCTGTTAATCAGGATGTCAGATCTTCTTTATGCCTGGCTCTTTTGATTTCTCACTTTCTGGAAATTGCAATATTGCTCAACGTTCTATGCACACGCAACCGGAAAAATGTGTCTTGAAGTTTTGACCCTCAAAATGACCATCAAAGTTTGAGTATGAAAGCCGGAAGTTAAAGAAAATACGACACTTTCGACGGTAAATATCGCGATAAAAGATTACCATAAGTTATGACCTTACAAAATTACGTTTGCCAATTTTGAAATGATTCAGTTTAATTGAGGTTTTAGTTAATTCTGAAATTTAGCCATTTTTTCGCTAAAAACTGAAACTCCAAAATAATTTTTAGGTACTTCCCGCAAAGCGAATTTTGTGTTGCATTCCGGTTTTTTTTATTGTTTTTTGTTTTTTTTTTTTTTTTTTATTGTTTACTTAGGTAAAACGCATTACTTTCACATTGAAATTGGATAGAATTTCAAGATTAAGGATGTTTACAATTTTTTTTTCTTTTTTTTTTTTTTTTTTGATGATTTCGTCATTTTTTCACACAAAAAATAAGCAGAAGTGTGCAAGCGAGTCCAATTTTGGCAATAACGTTCTTGTACGAAAGGCAAGCTTATTGATACATAGTCAAAGTATATTACACTCATATTTATAAAAAAAAAAAAAATAAATAAAAAAAAAAAAAAAAAAAAAAAAAAAATGCACCAGTTGCGTTTTAATCGCTTTATTTATATATGAAGCCACGTCTGTAAAATTTGTATCAATTTTTGCTCCTCGCCATTTCTAGGCAGAAGAAGTAACACGTGTTATCATTCTTTCGATGGTTTCCACATTTTTGGTAATTACGCGACGTTGATTTCGCATTGAGTTGTATGGACATCCTCAAATCTCAATTTCCTGAAAATCGACGCTTAATTTTGTGAAATTCAAAGAAATACCCCTGATCATACTGGCCTAGCGTTGGAGTGTGGGTTAATACGGACTTTATGACCACTCACAATTCGGGTCTTTAGACCAAAAAGCGTTTTTTGACCAAACAGAGCCATGCTCCCAGACAACGTATTCTCTGTGCAATAGAGATTCTTCAAAATTAGTTGAGCAATTTTCCAACATAAACTGCCCTACAGTAATCGGTCGTATAAAATTCTGGCACTTTACGCGTTGTGTTAGAACTTTGGCTCAGTATAGTTTTGCCGCATATATACTGAACAGCAAAAGAAACGCATATTTTGCATATTTGGTATAGTGTATAAATTGGGGTTTAAATACTCATCTGATGATATGTATCGTATCACTGATGTATGGAACAGGTGTATACTCAAATGCATCATAAATGGATGGCTAATTAGAATAATGGGGCATAACTTCGGGCGTAATAAAATAACTCATAATAAAGGCAACTTTCCAGATGGTGTATGCCTAAAACCACCGAACGGATTTGAATGAAAATCACTCTGTGTGATAATCTGGACATACAGAATACTTATGAAGGTTAAATTGTCCGATATTCTTCAAGGTGAACCATTGTGACGCAGTTACATTATCGGACAATTAACCGGAAGTGTGCTTAATACAGGCAAGAATGGGTCCAAACAATTGTTTTAAATGGTTCTGTTGGACAGTACCTTACTTGACATAAATCATACCGTGCCAGATTTTCTTGCCCCCCAAAGATTCCAGTGGTTTTCAATACCAATGCAAAAAATGCAAAAAATAAAGATTTTGGATTATCAGTATAATTTCTACAGCAGTGAATTTTAAAGTTTTATGGTGTTTTCTTGTCTGTTACATTGTATTTTCGTGACATGCAATGAAATCTGATTCAAATCATGTCTTTTCCAATGTACGGCACTATTTTTGCGTTTTTAGCATTAATTAGCAAAAAATAATAATTAACTGTGTAATGACGAATAAAATGGCCTGGAACGAATGCATGAGTCCGTTCAAACATGTTCAAACCATTTAGGGTAAAATTCGATAAGGGTCTCTGGTATTAAATGGATATTGAATAGTATGCGTTTCTTTTGCTGTCAAGTATATTAACTTTATATTAACTTTATCTGATAGAATTATAGATCCAGTTAATCAAGCATTCTCAAAACTCTCAACTGTTTACCCTTCCTGTCTCCAATAAAGGTTAAAATGTGTCGATGTCGGCCTAATGTCCTTATCATTTTGCATGCTAACTCTTTGAATGCTGGGTTAGGTTATTGTCATCTATTGATTTCTATTGAAAGTATCTTGTCAAAAAAAGTTCTTCAGAGTTTCAAACAGTATATATAAAAATGTGGGGATCGCTGTGCTGATCTTGAATATCCCATGAAAAGGAAATAAATTGGCCTCGGTGGAAATCAAATTATTTCCTTTTCATAGGTTATTTAAAAACGGGGGACGGGGAGGGGGTTCAAGCGAGCCCCCTCTGTATCCGCCACTGACGACTGTTTGCAAATGTTATCAAACAGACGGCACTGACAGACAAAGAGTAATATACACTCTCGTTGTTAATGCATACCTTGTTTAATCAGGCATTATTATAAATGGGTCGTATCTTGGGAAAGTCCGCATATGGTATATGTGATCAGCAAATGTGCAGATCAGCCCGCGCTTTCGCGCCGTCTGACCATTGTCATTGTTAGTCGCTGCTCGGATTATATGATACAGCAAACTTTCGAGATTCTAAATAGTTTCTATAGCTGTGGAGATTGGTTTTATCATGGCTTTGCTCAAATTAATGTAAATGCTTGTAAATAGAGAGACTCATTATCTTTGTCTGATCGCTGTCCACAATCCTAATGACCCTGATAATTATCCACCATTTAACTGCAGACGACACTACGTTTTCCTTGTGTAGTCATTGATTGATCAAGTCGCAGTCAACAAAATTTCAGTCATGTCGGGACTCCTCTCAGAGAGAATGAGATAGAAAAGAAGAATGGGATATATTGTAAAGAAAATACGTAGACAAAATGACAAGACCTCGCAACTGGATAATTCAAAGTCTTTATCCCACCGCTTGTCACCAGTGTAAAGAAAATAAGCTGACGCTTTCTCCTTTATTCAACTATGTTAACTGCTCATCCGAATCGTCTCTTGCTTCTTAGAATAGTCTATTTCCACATGAGAGGATTCACATGTGACCGAGCAAAAGTACTACGAAGTCCAACATAATATAACTGATTTATTAGGTTAAATATAAATCTAGTCCTGTATATAGTCGAAGCACACAGACACATGAACATGGAATATGTCCATAATAATCTTCTTAGAAAATATCCCCATAATCGGCCCAAACAAAATCATTTCTTCTACTTGACTAAATCATAGCTAAGTCCCAAATTTACAGGAAACCCCAACGTGGAAACAGTTCAGAAGTTTAACCATGAAAGCCCCCGAAGCAGGGAGTCCTAGCGTTTTTATAGTTCCTGGAACAGCACTGATACAGTGACTGAATCCCAAATATGGTAATGTCCAATGGACCAGAGGCCTGATTCATACTCTAAAAATACAATGTCTCCCAAAATAGCAGAGCTAAAAGTCTGCTATATTAAGCACAAAAGCCTTAAGGTGAAGGATGCATGGATTCCTTAAGTTAACTTGAACAATACCCAAGGACTCCAGATCAGGATGAATTACTGTGTAATAGATAATTAGGAAATGATGGCCCTCAAAGCACATCACATCCACAGCAGACGAGCTAGCCCCTCAACAGGGCCACCCAAAGGACAGGGAGACTCAAGAAGACCCAGGACACAAGGCCTGCCTGGATCACCAGGCACAGGGCCAAGCAGGACAGGAAGGGGGCCAACGGCCCACCAGGACCACCCAATGGCAGTGATGACATGATAACCGCATCACCCACAAACAACAGAGCAAAGGAACAGGCCTATCCATATTACACTCATGCCCAAGATATTTCACAAGGAAGCATGCTAAAGGTGTAAATTTATAATGGGACAAAAATTCCTTGAGATAAAACATACCGTACAAACCTTAGTAAAACCTTAACAATATTAAAATGCTCCTCCCTAATTGTCTCAAGTGAAGCAAAGTCCATCCTGACAACCACAGGGGCTTGAAGTTATGGTTTTGAGTGATTTTAGACCTAAGAAACGTAATATGTATTTGAAATGACGAAAGTTCGACTATTTAAGGATTTGAAAAATGCTCAAATCGAGCATACGAATATGACTTTTTCAATGAATCAGTTTGGTCAAAATTTTCAATTTTTTCATAGGCCGTTATTTTCTCGAAAATTTTGGATGGAATTGAAGAGAACTGAGGCACCTAAGCATCAGACAAAGTACAACTATTCATAAATTTAAGCACCTGTATTTTGGTCATGGTCTGATTGGAAATGGGATAAAATCCTCACCTCTTCACAAGTTGAACTTAGTCATTTTCAGGCGTTATTGCATTCTAAGTGAATAGATAGTGGGTACTTTATGTGCGAAACTCCTACAGTTTTATGCCCACTCTTTTTTCAACTTTACAGGTGCTTTTATCAAGGTCTGAAGATGTGCATGTTCTTTTTTAACTATCTTCAGATTATTTTTGCTACTTTTTTCACAAGTTGAAAGGATCATTGACGGTTTGGGCCTTATACGCCTATTTTTCTGATTCACAGAACGCTGCTTTTGAGCTTCTAGTGTGGTACATGTAGTATCAGTGCAATAGATGAATCTAATGGCAAGTACCAGCTAGCAAAATATTTTCAAAATTCCTACGCACTCGAGAGTTATGACGGGTAGAAAGGGGAGGGGGTATGAAATTTCATGAAAATAAAAAGTGCTTTAAAAGTGATTTCTGCACGTTTTCTTGATTTATTTGGTAGGCATGGTGATATCTATTGATTCTACCATATGCACAGCAGAGTATTAACGAATCACGATAATTGATGAAATTGTTTTAAAAACAAAATATGTTTTGTAATAAAATGATTTTGGGGAGATAATTTAGAAGTTACCTGTACATTTTTGACTACATGTACCGTAAATAATACAAAACTAAAAGCTCAACAAAAGAAATAAATATTTTTGAAGGATTTAGCATTGGAAAGTAAAACGGATTCTAAATGATCCTTTGAATATTACTTTTGCTTTGTTTAAAGGGCATAGCATGTTGAATGTATTTAAAGTGTCCGAATATTTATGTATGTATACATATGCATGTATATCCCTATAGGAGACAATATATTGAACACTAAAGTATTTACCCGTTATAACTCTTTGCATGCCAGTGGATAATTTTGTCGTTTGCCAATAGCCTTTTGCAAACATTTTGAACCCAGATGAAGACCAACAGAATGTCCATCTTGATCTGGATCCAAACTGTTTGACATTCTGATGGTGGTCCTGGGTAGTTTATTTTTAAAAACTTTATTTTGAAGAAAGTCAGCAGACGAAAATAAAAACATGAACAATTCCCTAGCATGCAAATAGATAAGTACAGGACGTTTGCAAAATAATGTGTTATTTAATAACAGTGAGATTTTTTTGTATGAAAAATGCATAAAACCTTGCTAATTCTACTTTTAATCTTTAAGTACTTTATATTAAACTAGCACAGAATACAAAGCAATTTAGGAGGTTGGTTCTAGAGAATTTCATTACTGTCATTAATTTCTTATTTGGTAGAAAAGGCATTTTATGGGCTTAGACCCTAGGTCTTTGGGCTGCTGAACATTCCCCCCCCCCCTTGTGCCAGCAAGCCACTTTCATACAATGTGTAAAATATGGTAACACATATACATGCAAATGCTTTTGCTGGCACACGGGGGGGGGGGGGGGGGGGTGGGAATGATATTTTAAAAAATGTTTTCGGATTTCTATATATCTTAATGTAAAACTGATTGTTCTACCCAAAATTTTACATCTTTGAAGCATTTAATATCGAAAACGGATTTCATAGCCATAGAGTACTCAGGTCAGGGTAGCTTCAAGGGGAAGAAAGGGACAATTGATAAACTTTTATTTTTACTGAAAACCATAGGCATTTACCCATAGCAGAGGGTCTAGATGGGGTATAATGATTAGTGAATAATGGCCTTTTTTTATAATGAATAGTGAATAATGAGCCAAAAAAATAATGAATAGTGAATACTGAGGGCCTAAAAATAATGAATAATCCTATTAATTTTAATGAATAGAAGAAAAAATTAATGAATAGTGAATAATCAGATTTTAATGAATAATGAATAATGCTAAAAAAAATTTAAAAAAAATATCAATGCATAAATTTGTTAAAGCCTATACATGTACTTATAAAGTATTGACTCAATCAGTTTGTTCTTTAAAATTGCTCCCACCCTTTGTAATTGATTGATTATCATAAGGTAATTCTACAATTTATAAAACCCAGTCAACTAAGGGACATAATTTAGCGAAAATCCATACAATAGAGATTGAAACAGAAAAGTTTCAAAAAACTCAAATTACGACACAGGAAGTAATCACATGGTTCCTGTTATGCTCACATTCTATGATTCTGATCTCAAAACTGTGAAAAAAGAAGTAAGTCTAGACTCCAGAGTGTGCATAAATTCCAAAGAAAACGAAAATATGATGAGTTTTCACAGTAATTTAATTATCCTTTTGGTAATAAAGGAGCAGGCCCATTCACTAGGGGTTCTAGGTTTTTAACTCAGGACATTCAGATAACAAATCTACAACGTAAAAGGCAAAAATTATATGATACAAACACAGGTTCAGTGAAACTTGGAAAGAGCTTCATTGATAGGAACTTGTTGGGAATTAAATTGTGAGATACTGCGGAATGCGGGTCATTTTGGTCCTGGGTTGATTTGTCTTGGGTAGTTTCATCCAAATTTAGGGGATGGGTCGTTTCGGACTTGGTAGGTGGGTCATTTCGGCCAATTTTCAGAGTGAGTCATTTCAGTCTTTGGTTGTTTTGGCCACAGTCTGGAAGTGATAATGTATGCATTATTATATTTGTATGAATGGACAGATGGGCAGGTGTTAAAGCTGCATACTCTGCAACTTTCATTAAAACAGATTAACAAAATTCTAGGACAAATCGAAGGATATTTATTTTTCTGGCCGTTTTGCAGCGGAAAAAAAGATATGTGAAAACCCCAGACATCCGTATAGGCTATGGAAAAATGCTGAAGTCTGCTCATTGCAAAATTCAGCTGTGCCTATCAATCTTCGTATTTTTCCGGAGAAGAGATCAGCTGATAAATCTATTTCCAAATAAGATGCTTACATGAGGACGTAAAACTTTGTTAACTTTCGCAATTTCATTAGTCCGGCACACAGACGCAGAAGTTTGTGAGGAAACCACAATGACCTTACTGATTTATCGTCACTCTCTAAAGAAAAAGGCAAATTACACAGATTATCTGACTCAGAGCTGAAACAAGCTCGCCAGTAAAAATCATTCAGTTACGACAGTTACGTCACTGGTCATGGCAATAGGCAAAGAGGTACTCAACGGGGAGAAGTTTACAGCCTCGATAAACTATCACTCTCGACCCTTTGTTTGTGTTGATGCATAGCGTACAAGTCAACATTTTTCAGTCATGTCACATTTTCCTATCTACATGGGTTGAACCAGTAGTTGTCTTAATATCAAAATGGATAGCGATATGCCTATAGGCTCCCGGGACCCGTACCCTTCCAGACACGGTCGGGAGCGCAGTGGCTCAGTGGTAAAGTGCTTGACTCCACTTGAGACTGAAGGGCCTAGGGTTCGAGCCTCATCGGTGTCATTATATTATGTCCTTGAGCAAGACACATTTATCCTAGCTTAGTACTTGTTCAACACAGAAAGAACCGTCCCGACGTAACTGAAATATCGTTGATTGGGACGTAAAGAATAAAAAACAAACAAATCCAGACACTGCCGAGACTCGGGGCAAGGACGGACCCTGATGGAGCAGGGAGTCCGGGTCCCAGTGGAAAATCACATGTGGTATAGGGTTCCATAGGAATTGGCCCAATGACATCCTGCCCCTGAAAAATGCGATTACTATATTCTTTGCGATGCGCAGATCCAGGAATCTTTGTAAGAGGGGGAGAGGGGGGGGAGGCCCGACTGCCGAAAAACAACCGCAACAACATTAGTTTTAATTTTAACCCTCAATAGATTTTACAGTTTTACAGGGGGGGGGTCCAACTTTTTCCAGGGGGGGGTTCAGATGCTTATTTCCATAAAAACGCATATAACTTGTGATTTTCCAGAGGGGTCCGGGCCCCCTGTCCTCCCTCTGGATCCGCGCATGTTTGAGCAGTCATTGCCACTAGAAGTCAGCACAAGTATCCCTGAGTCCCTGTCATTGCCACTAGATGTCCATAAAAGTATCCAGAGTCCCAGGCATTGTAATTCGAGGTAAGTTAAAGTATCCAGAGTCCCAGTCATTGCCACTAGAGGTCAGGAGAAGTATCCAGAGTTCCAGTCATTGCCACAAGAGTTCAGTATGAGTATCAAGAGACCTTGTCATTGCCAATAGATGTCAGTAAGAGTATCCAGAGTCCCTATCGTTGTCACTAGATGTCAGTACTATTATCCAGAGTCCCCTTCATTACCACTAGGGGTCAGTACTAGTATCTGTATTACTAGTCACTGCTACAAGAGGTCAGTACTAGTATGATGAGTATCTGTCGTTACTACTACAAGGCAATACTAGCAGCCAAAACGAGTTAAGTTCACGAATTGCAGCCAATTTGTGTCCCACAATTGTTTGGCTTAGATTGCCACTTTTATGTTATTTTGTTACTTATTGGTATATGTCAATCTAAAAAGTGCGCATCCAAAAAGTTCGTTTCATTCAGCCTCACAAAGAGCACCACTGAATTTGAATGTGAGCTACGTTACTGTGATGAAGTATACTTGTACACATCAAATTTAAGTGCTTTTATAGTATGCACTTCTACTTGGGTCTCTTGTTGATCAAATAAGCCTATAAAGTACAATTTTTATCATGTTTTTTTCTTCTTCTCAGCATGGTCTAAGCAGGTTTGTTATGAATTGACAGTGGATTAAAACAGTAATTCTAAGAGCACAATGATTGTTTTAATTGTATCCATCAAATTTGAAGAGTTGACCAGAAAAAAATATTGGTTTTGAAACAGTAGATGAAGAATATTAAAAATTACATTCTTCTTAGGTATTGGAAATAAAAAGTTGTATTCTTGTATATAGAACATTGTGCAATAGGTCTGTAACATAAATAACATACCTCACACTCTGGTCTTATTTCCTGCGTAGAAACATATATTGTTCTGCAAAATATCAGGTTCTAGTGTTTTGCTTAACACCTTTTACATCAACTTTGCACATTGGAAGTCAGCTATTGCATCTGGTTTCATTAATGTTGTTGGAATAACACTTCAAAATATGATTATAGAAAAATGATTTTAAATATTACATATATTTGAAAACTTGTTGTGGCTCACTACAAACTAAGACAATGCAGATAAAAAAAAATCTAACTTCAAAAAATGCCTTTTTATGTACATTTATTACAAAAAGCAAAGTTTGCAACATTCACAAAGATACACCCTTCTCAGAAAAATGGCAAAAAACATTCATGGTAACGTAATTCACATAGCAAAATTGCTCACTTCAATTGAAGATAAGAAGTTATAAATTCAAGTTAACTATTTTATCTTTCATATAAACCATAGAAGTTATCAACATATTAAGTCATGAGAACATTTGAGGTCACTGTGATCAACTGGAATGGACCAGGATGCAAAAGCGGGAGTGCCAATTTCGAAGTATACACATAAACTCACCAATAAACCTCATGTGGTAGCAGCAACGAGATAAAAATTGAATGAAAAAGAGATACTAACAATTGAACAACAAGTCAGAAACTTATAATCACCGTCGGTTTGTTGTATTTGGCCCTTTGATTGGACAAATCTGTGTTTTTGTAGAATGTGAATTACGGTACGTACTTGTGAGTTACGTTACCTTTGTTTAATCCAGCTCATTTCAAAAACCATACGAGCAGTCTCTTAGAGATTTAAACTATTCAATTTTGTTTTTCAAACAGATTAATTTGCATATGTTGTGTTGATACAATGAGTAGCTTTGTAAGTTACATGAATAGGAGAGTCGATGTACCCAGAGCATATAGGTAAATCCTTGTTAAAATAAAATGACAACTGTAATATGGTTTAAATCGATCTTTATTAACTAGGACAGATTTGCTTTGATTAAAAAACAAACATTTTTCAGTTAGTGTATACATTTAGAGAGGTATTTGGAGTTTAGTAAAATTGTTGTAACGTAATTCACAGTAACGTTATATACAAATTTATTTTTCCACTTGTTTTGTTCTATGCAAAAAAACTTCTTGTAAAGTTCTTGTATGGTTTGTTATTTAGGTTATAGTTCTTACATTGGCTGCAATTGCAATATTTGAACCCCTTCTTATACAAATAATACACATAGGGTAACGCAATTCCCAAACTGCAGATTTTAGACAGTCTCAGATATCTTTCATCTGCGAAAAATAAACAAATCTTTCCCCATTTTTTTTTTCTTTTTTCCATGCATATACTTATCCTCTTGACAAGTTGACACATGCCAGTACTAGTATACACTGCCCTAGTCTCTGATACTAGATATCTACTCTACTCTATATACTATTATATTTATGATGACGCATTGGTGGTTAACATTCGTAGGCGCCATATTTGTTGACATGTGACCAAGTAAATGAACATGATTCGTACTAATTTATATTTTCCTTTCATATGCTTCCCTTTACGGAGATTACGTTTATCTCATAAACATCGATCACTTTTTTTATTCAATGCGGATGAAAGACCGTGCTCACGAGGCACGAACACACGGAGTTGTCTCAACTGGAATTTAATATTTGCGTTCTACATTTAAAATAAAATGGCCATGTGCGTTAGATAAGGCGTGGGACTAACCAAATCCTGCACCCCCCACCCCCCCCCCCCCACACACACACACACACATGCGCGAACGCACGCACACAAATGTCTTCTGTCCTATTTATATGACTGTTTTTGTGGTGGTAGCTGTTTATGTTAAAAAATTATTAGGTTTGAAATTATTTACATTAGGCATACTTAGACCAGGCATCATAAAAGATAAAGCCATGCTGGGGAAATAAGAATGTCAAAAAAGGGGTTCTGACAGTTAACTTTTCAGATTACGCCCCATTGCTGGATGATCAAAGCTTGATTTTTAATTGATAACTGAAGCATGCATAACTCAATATTTCGCCTGTCTCGGGGTGTGATATGCTGGCGGTCGTTATAAAACTGACACCTGTGTTAACAACAGTAATTCCATTTTACTTTGCAAAAGGAAATGCACATTTTTTGGCCTAACTTTAGTGTCTCTGTTAGGGGATTGACAAATGGATAGACAGATGGATGGGGGTGTGGATAGATAGATAGATAGATAGATAGATAGATAGATAGATAGATAGATAGATAGATAGATAGATAGATAGATAGATAGATAGATAGATAGTAAAGCGACACTGGAGCGCACTATTTTCAAAAGCTACTACTTGTTACGAATGAAATATTTATTTAATAAACGAAAACATGAAAACAAACTGGCCTAAATTTGATCCCATTTTACCAGACATTTTGAATGTTATGACTTATATTGTTTTTCTGACCAAGCAAGAAGCCATGTAGCAACAAAAAGGCTGGCGCATTTTTTTCGTAAACGAAAAGTTAAAATCCCCCTTCGGAGCCCGTCCAATAATAGCACATACACAGCTTGCTAGAAGTATTTCTTTGCAAGTGTTTCAATTCTAAACAAGCGCTTTTGGTGAACGACAACGTTTAAAAACACAATAATGACAGTCTCACCGGCTGTAGAATAGTAGATAAGCATGTCCGGGCTAAATATGACTTTTTGTAATAAGCCTACCTGTCAAGTAAAATCCTCCCCACCTCTGCGCGTGTTTTCAGTCCGAAACGGGTTTTCAGGTCAGTCCAGCGACCGAATTCTTCACCGATATTTATTCTACTTCTATTACATTTAGCGTCGTTCTCTGATTTCTCTCTTTTTTCTGGCAGAAGATGTGAGGCGGTTAGGTCTTCCAACTCTTGCCCTTTTGACATGTTCAATTTCCGCCATTTTTGTTTTTGCTGCGCTTCACTCGATCGCATCGGCGCATGGGTCATAAGAGGTCACGTAAGAGTTCATATGAATAGCCACTACTGTCGGTAAATACCGTAAAACTTGCCCGAGAATTATTGGAGGGACGCAAATAATTAACAAAGTATAGAAATCGCTCTGAAAGCGGGTTTTGGGCCCACTCTTGGGCCGTTTCCTTCTTGTAATCGTTAGAAAACATGTTAAGCTAAAGAGTAGAGTAATAACATATTATGGTAAAAAATTAACAGCGAGATGCCGACTATGCACCTTTAAGGATAAGATGCATTTACAAGAAAATATATATGAAATGTTGCCCAGTGCCGTCTACATCATGTGATCTATGCACCTGCAGAGTTTGAAGTTACTACGTGAAAAGGGTTAGGATGAGAAGCATTTACAAGAAAATTCAATATTTGACCTTGATCTTGGGATGAAGGTCACACGAAATGTTGCCCAGTACCCTCTACATCATGTGACCTTTTCAGCTACAAAGTTTGAAGACGCTACGTCTAACTGTTTAGGAGGAGATACATTTACAAGATAATACATTATTTGATCTTTGACCTTGACCTTGGGGCCAAGGTTACACAAAATGTTGCTCAGTACCCTCTACATCATGTGACCTATTCAGCTGCAAAGTTTGAAGTTGCTACGTCAAAAGGTTTAGGAGGAGATGCGTTTACAAGAAAATTCAATACTTGACCTTTGACCTTGACCTTGGGGTCAAGGTCACATGAAAGGTTGCCCAGTACCCTCTACATCATGTGACCTATTCAGCTACAAGGTTTGAAGTTGCTACCTCAAACGGTTTAGGAGGAGATACATTTACAAGAAACGTGACGGACAGACGCACGGACGGACAGATAGACGATGGACCGACTTTGGTACGAAATTAATATACCCTTTTTTCTAAAGAAAAAAAGCAGGTATAAAAAACTTTCTCCTTATATGCCAACCACCTTGGATCTTCCTATGTATTTTTTTAGACTGGTCCGGCGAGCACTTTATGACTTTGTCCTCTGGTGATTTTTTCAAAATCCTTTTTTTCAAATCATTCTTTCAGAAATATCAGTGTGTCCAAGAGTATGGATTCAGGTGGGGCCTGACATTTGTCAGGCGGTCAAGTCTGACATCTTGTTAGGCCTGATCTGGGTACAAACTGTTCACAGAGGTAAACAGACACAGGAGTCATTACTAGTAGGTAACCCTTTTACAATCATAGAAAAAAAGTCTGGTGAATATCTTTGCTCCCACAACAAGTGATTTGACTTTGCAGGCGAACAATTTGGATCCTGATCAGACTCCTCCATTGTATTAAGCCATAGGATATCATTGGTGTCCACCCCGATTATCAGCAACTACTGGTGTGATTTCAAGGAAACTTCATGCGAACCTTAACTTGTGGTGTGAGTTTGGGTTTCATGTTAACCCATATAAGCCTAGCGTCCTTTTTTTGGGACGTAGGCAAACAATGCAGACCCAGACCAGACGCCGCAGAATGCGGCTTCTGATCATGGTCTCCACTGTTTGCTTGCAGAATGTTCTATTAAAATTTGAATAAAAATGAAAAATATTATCCAACATCCCTACAAACAGAAATGGACTGCTCCAATTGATAACAGTGGTAAACTCCATTCGGCTTAAATGAGTTAACTTGGAACTGAACCCGTAGCCTTCATCCTATCATGAACATCTGAAAAGGAAAATTACCTCTAATATTCACATTTTCATATAAAGGATGTGTCAAATTGCTTCACTGATGATATAGAACATGCAACAATGGTGGTTTGGTGATGGTTTTTGGCCAATATTAGTTATTTAGTTTATTTTTATGACTGCTTATTTTTAAGGTTTTCCTTAATATTCATGAATTTTGCATTTCCGGGCATGGAATGAAAGGCACATGTCTAACCTTAATTTGGTACCAAGTTATTTAGTCTATGATAAGTAGCAGCTGAGATATGATTAATTTTGCACGTAAATCCCCATCCTGGAGAAAAGCTTTATGGGTTGCCATGGCAACCGTGCATTTTCTAATAGCCTAAACTGGTCTATTTATGGGATTTTTTTGCATTCAGGGGGTCCCAGGGAACAATTGGCACCAATTTTAAATTGTCCTTCTGGTGCAAGGTGGTTCAAACTAGATCCTGGGGTAGCTGGTTTGAGGCCGAATCAGTTTATATATGTTTTCATCTTATTTATAAGGTTTTCATTAAATTTCTTGAATATGCAAATGAAGTAATTTCGTAAACCACCACTAGATGAAAAGACTTGTCAAATTGTATCATTGATTATATAAAAACATACAATGATGGTGGTTTGATGATCTTTTGGGTACTGAAATCAGTTTATTTACAGTTTTTTTTTATGATTTCCCCTTATGTTTAAAGGATTTCATTAATATTAATGAATATGCAAATTAGATAATTTACATATCTGACCACAAGATAAAAGGCCTGTGCCTAAGTTTTTATAAGGAACCTATTTTAGTTGGCTATGATTAGCAACAACTGAGATATAATTGATTTTGTAGGTACACCCCCATTCTTAAGATTCGCAGTCACAAAGGCCAAAACATGTGTATCTTTCAGGAGCATTTGATCGTATTTAAGGGTCCCCATGAGCATTGGCACCCGTAAGAAATTGTCCTAAGGGTGCAAGTAAGGCCAGATAAGATGATATAAGAAGTATAAGGCATCTTTTAACAAATTTTCGTAAAATCAGCTTATTATTGGTAGCCCTCAATTTGGACTCAAAAAGTGCCTTAAACTTGAAAATAAAAAAAATGCACCAGCCTTATCCTTTCAAGGGTAGGTATGACCTAGCGTTTTAGCGTCGGTGCTTTTCTTAACACGAGGTCCCCCTACGGCGATTCCTAGCTCTCCAATTGCCTAATTTTTACAAAATCCCTTTTTTAAATCATTTTTCCAGAAATTGACCATCAGTGTGTCCAACAGTATGGATTCAGGTCAGACTTGACATTTTGTCAGGCCTGATCTTGGTACAAACTGTTCGCAGAGGTAAACAACAGACGACAGAAGTCATTACTAGCAGGTAACCCTTTTATAATGATAGAAAAATATGTCTGGTTAATTCAATATTTGCTCCCACAACAAATGATTTTGACTTCACAGGCAAATCAATTTGGATCCTGATCAGACTCCTCCATTGTATTAAGCGATAGGATATCATTGGTGTCCGCCCACTATTATCAGCAACTACTGGTGTGATTTCAAGGAAACTTCATGGGAACCTTATTTTGTGGTGTGAGTTTGGGTTTCATGTTAACCCATATAAGCCTAGCGTCCTTTTTGTGGGACGTAGGCAAAAAATGCAGACCCAGACCAGACGCCACAGAATGCGGCTTCTGATCAGGATCTCACTTGTTTGCTTGCAGAATGTTCTATTAAAATTTGAGTAAAAATAAAAAATACCACCCAACATCCCTTAAAACAGAAATGAACTGCTCCAATTGATAACAGTGGGAAACTCCATTCGGCTTAATTGGGTTAACTTGGAACTGAACCCTTGGCCTTCATCTGAAAAAGGAAATTCACCTCTTATATTCACATTTGATATAAAATTTTGGTTATACACTTTAGGAAACATCTGTTTGTCATGAAATATGGTCGACACATAGAGATCATGACTCCGTCGGGGGATCTGCGGGCAAAATATTTGCTACAATGTTAGTGCATTCATGATTCCCTTTAATTAAGGAATATTTACATTCTCAATGTAGCTGCCTTAGATGAAACCATAATTCCTAGCTGCTCGCATTTCTCGATGAAAAACATTGAGCAGTCACGTGGTCTATGCCGCGCCTCTAGGTGGAGTAACGTCAACATCAACCAATATCTTTCCTTGTTTATCAACATTCGTGTGACGTCATTCACGTATCGCCATGAGTTTATGTACAGGACTTTCGTTCGCTGGCTGTTCCAACACCTCCGTTACAGATAAAATATTTCATTTTTCAAGGATAACTAACGAATTTAGGTGGAAGATAATTAAGTTTGTTTGATTGATAATATAAAATGTAAATTTAAGGATTGAAATTCAGATTTTTAGCTTGCATTGGATGATGCAAAACATTAGGTTTTTTAATGTCTGTGAAGCCTGAAGGGCTTCTCGGAGACATTAAAACGCTAATGTTTTGCATCATCCAATGCAAACTAAAAATCTGCATTTCAATCCTTAATTGAAGTGCAGATTTTTAGCTTGCACTGGATGATGCAAAACATTAGGCTTTTTAATGTCTGTGAAGCCCGAAGGGCTTCTCGGAGACATTAAAACGCTAATGTTTTGCATCATCCAGTGCAAGCTAAAAATCTGCATTTACTGGATGATGCAAAACATTAGGCTTTTTAATGTCTGTAAAGCCCAAAGGGCTTCTCGGAGACATTAAAACGCTAATGTTTTGCATCATCCAGTGCAAGCTAAAAATCTGCATTTCAATCCTTACATGTAAATATACTGCTCAAAATATGTTAAGGGTCAAACAGATTTTCGTAAAACTGTTTTTTGTGAAATGATTTTCTTAAAAGTTTGAACTATATTACCATATATCGATTCATGGGGTAACTGACCACTGTGTTTATTCTTGCATGAACGCACGTATAGCACAGGTAAACTGTGTTCATATTGCCTACACGAGTTTTACGAATAATTATTGTGTGGAAGTCACTTGTTTGGAGACTTGCATTTCTGGATTTTTGAGCCAATTTTCGCTGTGCTTTGCTTATTTGTGGTACCAGAAGTCATTTGTGTACAAAAATGCCAAATCGAAGACATTTGTCTGTTAGGGACATGGAGAGAATTTTAGGTATGCTTCAGGCTGGAGCAACCCAACGTTATGCAGCCGCTCAGTTTGGCGTCACGCAATCTGTTGTTCAGAGAATATGGCAGCGTTTTCTTGACACCGGAAGTGTTGAAGAACGACCAAAAAGTGGCCGTCCAAGAAAGACGTCAGGGGTGGATGACCGGTATATTGTTACCATGTCTCGACGTCAGAGGTTGACACGGCAAGAACTCTAAACCAGCAATTCCTACATGCAACTGGTATCACTATTTGTGAACAGACAATCAGAAATCGTCTTCATGACAACGGAATTCATGCTCGGAGACCAGCCGTGAGACCCCCATTGACACGTGATCACAGAACTGCAAGGCGTCAATTTGCAGCACAGTATGAAGACGTGCCGTTGGGTAGTTTGAGGAAAATCCTCTTCACCGTTGAGTCAAGATTCTGCATTAATAATAGTGATGGACGCAAGTGTGTCTGGCGAAGGAAGAACGAACGTTTTGTTAACTGTTGTGTTGCTGAACATGATCGATGGGGTGGTCCATCTGTTATGGTATGGGGTGGCATTTCATTTGATGGAGTCACCGATCTCTATGTCATCCAAAATGGGGCACTGACGGGCGTACGCTATAGAGACGAAATTCTAGATGTCTATGTTCGACCATTTGCAGGGGCAGTCAGTGATAACTTTGTTTAAATGGATGATAATGCACGTCCCCATAGGGCTCGTGTGGTTAATGATTATCTTGAGGATGAGGGTATCGAACGTTTGGATTGGCCTTCACGCTCACCTGACCTCAACCCAATTGAGCATGCCTGGGACGCTCTCCAGAGACGAATAAATGCACGTTTGGCACAACTGCAAACAGCCCAGCAGCTTGCAAATGCTCTTCTAGAGGAGTGGGTACGAATCCCTCGTAAAGACATACAAACACTAGTGCTGAGCGTTTGGACACGCTGTACTGAAGTTATTGATGCTCCTGGAGGCCACACACGATATTAGAACTGACCAAAATGAGGAAGAATGCTTCCCAGGTATAAATTTCAAAAAGACATTACCCCGCCCATCTCTATGAAAAGGATGTGTGTTTCAGATATGGCGGTTTATTCACTTTTTATTGTTAATTGTTTGCTTAAACATCTTAACTAAACCAATGTTTGACCGATGAAATTGTTATAAACGTTATTTTGCTACTATAGTATTAAATGGGGAATATTAATTCGTAAATATACTTAAAGCCATTAAAAACGCAACTGGAACAATTGTTATTTTTCATATAAATAACAGCTTGATTCACTTTGTCTTTGTACTAACAAGCGTCCCTAACGTAGGAGAACGTTTTACCAAAACTTGAGCTCAATTGCACACTTCTGCCAAAAAATTTGGTGAAAAATGACAAATTCATCAAATTTTTTGGTAACCATATTAAATCTTAAAATTTTGTTCCATTTCAGCGTGCAAGTACTGCGTTGCACTCAAACAAACAAGAAAACGGTTTAAAACACAAAATTCACTTTGCTAGAAGGACCTAAAATTTATGTTTTAAATTTCATTTTTTGTGAAATTTTCCCAAAATTTGAGAATTCACTAAAACTTCAATTAAACTGAATCAATTAAAACTTGGCATACGTAAGTTGTAAGGTAATAACCTACGGTTATCATTTATCGCAATATTTACCGTCGAAAGTGTCGCATTTTCGTTAACTTCCGGTTTTCATGCTGAAACTTTGATGACCATTTAGAAGGTCAAACTTCAAGACAAAAAAAATCTGTCGCGTGTGCATAGAAAGTAGAGCAATGTTGAAGTTTTCCCAAAGTTTGAATCCAAAAGAGCCATTCATAATGAAGATCTGATATCCAGATTAATAAGATGATTTTGCAGTTTTCGTGTCGAGGTTTGGGTTGTGTCCCTTTATCAAAAAATACAGCCTGGCTTATCTGGACTGCTTTATCTGCACCAAAAGAGTATTGGCTTGATATCGCGACCATAGGTTTATGCTTTTATTTTAACAGAATGATAAAATAGCATTAAATCTCGAGTAAGGTTATACTGTAAAAGTTGCGTTTTTACTGGCGTTAAGTATAATTGTTTGACCCTTATCTTTTTTTGAGCAGTATTTTGATATGCAACTTGACCATGTTCTAAAATAGTTGAATTTTGACCTATTAGCCCTATCAGAGAGGTAGACACTATTTGAATAAATAAGTAATATCTGCAGTTTTTTGTAACATGATGCATTTATCAGTTAGACTGGGGCCAGTCTACTCACAAGGTGTCCACTATCTGTTTACTTTGAATGTAATAACACCTGGAAAATAACTAAGTTAAATTTGTTAAACAAATTAACAAAACATATGCACATCTCTAGACCATCACCTAAACACGTGTAATGATGCTAAAGAATCCACATAAAACTGTTGGGCGTTGTGCACATAAGGTACCCATTCTATATTCAATGTGGTAGTAATAACACCTGAAAATGAAAAAGTCCATCTTGTGAAAAAGCAACAAAATAATCTGCATGCATATCTTCAGACCATGTCCAAAACTTTCGTAAAGTCCCGACAGAATTGGCATACAATTGTGGAAGGAGCTGCTTACACTAACTGCCAATTTTTTATTCACTTTGGTAGTAATCACTAAAATCACTAAAGGATCTTTGACACTTGCTATGAGGGTCTGGATGGGGGGGGGGTCTGGTAATCACTATTCATTAAAAAATTACACCATTATTCATCTCATTAAAATTTTGGGTTATTCATTAAAATAAGACCAATTATTCATTAAAGTCATTCATTAAAATAAACTTAAAAATACCAATATTTCTGGTCAAAATAAAGCTTAAAAATATAGTTTATATGTTTTAAGATTTGAGTGAGCGAAGCGACCAAGGTAAAACTTCTGTATTTTTATAGCGGAAATGACATTTAAGAGTGAAAAAGCAATGATAGTAGGACATTTTCAAGAAAAAGTAGGGAAATGTAGGAACACAAGGTAAAGTAGGGCCTATCTGAAAGCCTGATCAATCAATTTTCTATCAAACTTAGCATGATAAAAGTTGTAACAATAAACCACCGAAACAGAATAACTTTTGAAAACTGAGAAATTAAGTGGCCTGCTAAGAGTTAAATTTATAAAAACCGAGCGAGCGAGGAAATTTTTTAATTATTTTATAGGGACAATTAAAACATGACCAGCTAAAGTTAATGGCGACCCCCCCTACTAGCCACATGGAAACGCATATGACTCCCCTACTTTTTAGCCCCCAGGCTTTCAAGTGCCCTTCAACAAAAAAGTAGCGGTAAAAATTTGGGAAAAGTAGTGAAAAAGTAGGGATTATTGGTTTAAAAAGTAGGGATAGTAGGGCTTTTCCAAGTACAAATTTTATCACAATGAGTAGTTAGAAATAAATTCCACACTAAATAAGCAGGATAATAGCTGTGACAATAGTACAAGCTAAACAGAGAGCCCTTTGGGGTTAAAACTAAAAAAATGATGTTTTGTAGCGTGCTCCCTGAAAAAAGTTATAAGTTAATTTATTAAATACGAGCAAGCGGAGTGAGCGAGGAAAAAAATCTGGATTTTTACGCGTAAATGACATTTTAGAGTGAAAAAGGAGGGATAGTAGGGCATTTTTTAAAAAAGTAGGTCCTACCTGTAAGCCCCCCCTGAAGAAAAGACATTTTTGCAGCTGAACAAAAACGGACTGAGTACAGATAGATAAGATAGACACATTTTTGAGACAATTTATCAATAGATTATGAGGCAACTCACCAACACACCCCCCCACCCCCCCTGAAGAAAAGACATTTTTGCAGCTGAACAAAAACGGACTGAGTACAGATAGATAAGATAGACACATTTTTTGAGACAATTTATCAATAGATTATGAGGCAACTCACCAACACTTTATGAGACAATTCACTGATAAATTTTGAGTCAACTCACAGGCACCTCATCATTTTTATGAGACAATTTAATTCACAGACACTTTGATGATCTTTAATTCTAAATCTAAAAAATGTTGTTGGGGAATTGTCTCAGAAAATGTTGTTGAATTGTTCCGAAATCTATGTTTTTGAGTTGTTTTCTTTATAAATTCTCTTGATTTCCCCGAGTTACAATGTAATGCTAACAGGTCGTTTTGCCCCGCCTGGGGCATTTTGACAAGGGTTGTTTCAGCCGGAGTCTTGAAAGGGCCCTTTCTACATTTCAGCCTGATTTTTTCACAAAACTTAAAGGTGCATAGTCGGCATCTCGCTGTTAATTTTTTACCATAATATGTTATTACTCTACTCTTTAGCTTAACATGTTTTCTAACGATTACAAGAAGGAAACGGCCCAAGAGTGGGCCCAAAACCCGCTTTCAGAGCGATTTCTATACTTTGTTAATTATTTGCGTCCCTCCAATAATTCTCGGGCAAGTTTTACGGTATTTACCGACAGTAGTGGCTATTCATATGAACTCTTACGTGACCTCTTATGACCCATGCGCTGATGCGATCGAGTGAAGCGCAGCAAAAACAAAAATGGCGGAAATTGACCATGTCAAAAGGGCAAGAGTTGGAAGACCTAACCGCCTCACATCTTCTGCCACAAAAAGAGAGAAATCAGAGAACGACGCTAAATGTAATAGAAGTAGAATAAATATCGGTGAAGAATTCGGTCGCTGGACTGACCTGAAAACCCGTTTTGGACTGAAAACATGCGCAGAGGTGGGGAGGATTTTACTTGACAGGTAGGCTTATTACAAAAAGTCATATTTAGCCCGGACATGCTTATCTACTATTCTACAGCCGGTGAGACTGTCATTATTGTGTTTTTAAACGTTGTCGTTCACCAAAAGCGCTTGTTTAGAATTGAAACACTTGCAAAGAAATACTTCTAGCAAGCTGTGTATGTGCTATTATTGGACGGGCTCCGAAGGGGGATTTTAACTTTTCGTTTACGAAAAAAATGCGCCAGCCTTTTTGTTGCTACATGGCTTCTTGCTTGGTCAGAAAAACAATATAAGTCATAACATTCAAAATGTCTGGTAAAATGGGATCAAATTTAGGCCAGTTTGTTTTCATGTTTTCGTTTATTAAATAAATATTTCATTCGTAACAAGTAGTAGCTTTTGAAAATAGTGCGCTCCAGTGTCGCTTTACTATCTATCTATCTATCTATCTATCTATCTATCTATCTATCTATCTATCCACACCCCCATCCATCTGTCTATCCATTTGTCAATCCCCTAACAGAGACACTAAAGTTAGGCCAAAAAATGTGCATTTCCTTTTGCAAAGTAAAATGGAATTACTGTTGTTAACACAGGTGTCAGTTTTATAACGACCGCCAGCATATCACACCCCGAGACAGGCGAAATATTGAGTTATGCATGCTTCAGTTATCAATTAAAAATCAAGCTTTGATCATCCAGCAATGGGGCGTAATCTGAAAAGTTAACTGTCAGAACCCCTTTTTTGACATTCTTATTTCCCCAGCATGGCTTTATCTTTTATGATGCCTGGTCTAAGTATGCCTAATGTAAATAATTTCAAACCTAATAATTTTTTAACATAAACAGCTACCACCACAAAAACAGTCATATAAATAGGACAGAAGACATTTGTGTGCGTGCGTTCGCGCATGTGTGTGTGTGGGGGGGGGGGGGTGCAGGATTTGGTTAGTCCCGCGCCTTATCTAACGCACATGGCCATTTTATTTTAAATGTAGAACGCAAATATTAAATTCCAGTTGAGACAACTCCGTGTGTTCGTGCCTCGTGAGCACGGTCTTTCATCCGCATTGAATAAAAAAAGTGATCGATGTTTATGAGATAAACGTAATCTCCGTAAAGGGAAGCATATGAAAGGAAAATATAAATTAGTACGAATCATGTTCATTTACTTGGTCACATGTCAACAAATATGGCGCCTACGAATGTTAACCACCAATGCGTCATCATAAATATAATAGTATATAGAGTAGAGTAGATATCTAGTATCAGAGACTAGGGCAGTGTATACTAGTACTGGCATGTGTCAACTTGTCAAGAGGATAAGTATATGCATGGAAAAAAGAAAAAAAAATGGGGAAAGATTTGTTTATTTTTCGCAGATGAAAGATATCTGAGACTGTCTAAAATCTGCAGTTTGGGAATTGCGTTACCCTATGTGTATTATTTGTATAAGAAGGGGTTCAAATATTGCAATTGCAGCCAATGTAAGAACTATAACCTAAATAACAAACCATACAAGAACTTTACAAGAAGTTTTTTTGCATAGAACAAAACAAGTGGAAAAATAAATTTGTATATAACGTTACTGTGAATTACGTTACAACAATTTTACTAAACTCCAAATACCTCTCTAAATGTATACACTAACTGAAAAATGTTTGTTTTTTAATCAAAGCAAATCTGTCCTAGTTAATAAAGATCGATTTAAACCATATTACAGTTGTCATTTTATTTTAACAAGGATTTACCTATATGCTCTGGGTACATCGACTCCCCTATTCATGTAACTTACAAAGCTACTCATTGTATCAACACAACATATGCAAAGTAATCTGTTTGAAAAACAAAATTGAATAGTTTAAATCTCTAAGAGACTGCTCGTATGGTTTTTGAAATGAGCTGGATTAAACAAAGGTAACGTAACTCACAAGTACGTACCGTAATTCACATTCTACAAAAACACAGATTTGTCCAATCAAAGGGCCAAATACAACAAACCGACGGTGATTATAAGTTTCTGACTTGTTGTTCAATTGTTAGTATCTCTTTTTCATTCAATTTTTATCTCGTTGCTGCTACCACATGAGGTTTATTGGTGAGTTTATGTGTATACTTCGAAATTGGCACTCCCGCTTTTGCATCCTGGTCCATTCCAGTTGATCACAGTGACCTCAAATGTTCTCATGACTTAATATGTTGATAACTTCTATGGTTTATATGAAAGATAAAATAGTTAACTTGAATTTATAACTTCTTATCTTCAATTGAAGTGAGCAATTTGGCTATGTGAATTACGTTACCACGAATGTTTTTTGCCATTTTTCTGAGAAGGGTGTATCTTTGTGAATGTTGCAAACTTTGCTTTTTGTAATAAATGTACATAAAAAGGCATTTATTGAAGTTAGATTTTTTTTTATCTGCATTGTCTTAGTTTGTAGTGAGCCACAACAAGTTTTCAAATATATGTAATATTTAAAATCATTTTTCTATAATCATATTTTGAAGTGTTATTCCAACAACATTAATGAAACCAGATGCAATAGCTGACTTCCAATGTGCAAAGTTGATGTAAAAGGTGTTAAGCAAAACACTAGAACCTGATATTTTGCAGAAAAATATATGTTTCTACGCAGGAAATAAGACCAGAGTGTGAGGTATGTTATTTATGTTACAGACCTATTGCACAATGTTCTATATACAAGAATACAATTTTTTATTTCCAATACCTAAGAAGAATGTATTTTTTAATATTCTTCATCTACTGTTTCAAAACCAATATTTTTTTCTGGTCAACTCTTCAAATTTGATGGATACAATTAAAACAATCATTGTGCTCTTAGAATTACTGTTTTAATCCACTGTCAATTCATAACAAACCTGCTTAGACCATGCTGAGAAGAAGAAAAAAACATGATAAAAATTGTACTTTATAGGCTTATTTGATCAACAAGAGACCCAAGTAGAAGTGCATACTATAAAAGCACTTAAATTTGATGTGTACAAGTATACTTCATCACAGTAACGTAGCTCACATTCAAATTCAGTGGTGCTCTTTGTGAGGCTGAATGAAACGAACTTTTTGGATGCGCACTTTTTAGATTGACATATACCAATAAGTAACAAAATAACATAAAAGTGGAAATCTAAGCCAAACAATTGTGGGACACAAATTGGCTGCAATTCGTGAACTTAACTCGTTTTGGCTGCTAGTATTGCCTTGTAGTAGTAACGACAGATACTCATCATACTAGTACTGACCTCTTGTAGCAGTGACTAGTAATACAGATACTAGTACTGACCCCTAGTGGTAATGAAGGGGACTCTGGATAATAGTACTGACATCTAGTGACAACGATAGGGACTCTGGATACTCTTACTGACATCTATTGGCAATGACAAGGTCTCTTGATACTCATACTGAACTCTTGTGGCAATGACTGGAACTCTGGATACTTCTCCTGACCTCTAGTGGCAATGACTGGGACTCTGGATACTTTAACTTACCTCGAATTACAATGCCTGGGACTCTGGATACTTTTATGGACATCTAGTGGCAATGACAGGGACTCAGGGATACTTGTGCTGACTTCTAGTGGCAATGACTGCTCAAACATGCGCGGATCCAGAGGGAGGACAGGGGGCCCGGACCCCTCTGGAAAATCACAAGTTATATGCGTTTTTATGGAAATAAGCATCTGAACCCCCCCCTGGAAAAAGTTGGACCCCCCCCCCTGTAAAACTGTAAAATCTATTGAGGGTTAAAATTAAAACTAATGTTGTTGCGGTTGTTTTTCAGCAGTCGGGCCTCCCCCCCCTCTCCCCCTCTTACAAAGATTCCTGGATCTGCGCATCGCAAAGAATATAGTAATCGCATTTTTCAGGGGCAGGATGTCATTGGGCCAATTCCTATGGAACCCTATACCACATGTGATTTTCCACTGGGACCCGGACTCCCTGCTCCATCAGGGTCCGTCCTTGCCCCGAGTCTCGGCAGTGTCTGGATTTGTTTGTTTTTTATTCTTTACGTCCCAATCAACGATATTTCAGTTACGTCGGGACGGTTCTTTCTGTGTTGAACAAGTACTAAGCTAGGATAAATGTGTCTTGCTCAAGGACATAATATAATGACACCGATGAGGCTCGAACCCTAGGCCCTTCAGTCTCAAGTGGAGTCAAGCACTTTACCACTGAGCCACTGCGCTCCCGACCGTGTCTGGAAGGGTACGGGTCCCGGGAGCCTATAGGCATATCGCTATCCATTTTGATATTAAGACAACTACTGGTTCAACCCATGTAGATAGGAAAATGTGACATGACTGAAAAATGTTGACTTGTACGCTATGCATCAACACAAACAAAGGGTCGAGAGTGATAGTTTATCGAGGCTGTAAACTTCTCCCCGTTGAGTACCTCTTTGCCTATTGCCATGACCAGTGACGTAACTGTCGTAACTGAATGATTTTTACTGGCGAGCTTGTTTCAGCTCTGAGTCAGATAATCTGTGTAATTTGCCTTTTTCTTTAGAGAGTGACGATAAATCAGTAAGGTCATTGTGGTTTCCTCACAAACTTCTGCGTCTGTGTGCCGGACTAATGAAATTGCGAAAGTTAACAAAGTTTTACGTCCTCATGTAAGCATCTTATTTGGAAATAGATTTATCAGCTGATCTCTTCTCCGGAAAAATACGAAGATTGATAGGCACAGCTGAATTTTGCAATGAGCAGACTTCAGCATTTTTCCATAGCCTATACGGATGTCTGGGGTTTTCACATATCTTTTTTTCCGCTGCAAAACGGCCAGAAAAATAAATATCCTTCGATTTGTCCTAGAATTTTGTTAATCTGTTTTAATGAAAGTTGCAGAGTATGCAGCTTTAACCATGGGATGTAGCAACATCAAACTTAACTGGTGCATAGGTCACATGATGTCGAGGGTACTGAGCAACATTTTGTGTGACCTTGACCCCCTTGACCTTGGTTAGCTCAAAAGCGGATATTTGCGATGGTGTACCATCGACTGAAGTCTAGTTGTGTATTTTTTTACCAAACCTAGCACAGAAGACATTTCGATCATGCGACATGGACAATATAGTCATTTTGATTTTTGTCCGTTTGATTTGATTCTTTACGTCCCAGTCAAACATTTTTCAGTTATGTCTGGACGGGTCTTCCTGGGTTTAACCAATACTAAGCAAGGATAAATGTGTCTTGCTCATGGACACAATATTGTGAGGCCAGTGAGGGCGAACCCGCAACCCCTTGGTCTTGAGTCAAGCACTCTGCCACTGAGCCACTGTGCTCTCTATCACCTTTGGTGGTTACCTATAGCCATTATCAAATTAGGTTAAATATATCAACCAAGTATTATGACTTTCTCAAGGCAAATGCATGTATCAATCTGAGCATATGGCGCATATGTAAATGCTGATCGCAGTCTTAATTTTCGGCACATTCATAATACAAATACATGCTGCGCATGATTTTAACTCTAGTGTGCAGAGGGTTAAATTGATATGTGACAGATGTCACATGCACCATGGGATTAAACCTGCTTGCTGTGGGAAGCAAAAAGTACACATGTATGAACTACCTCGAGAATGATCAGGTAAGGTATCGCTCGAACCCATGGATGGATCGAACTCGCACTGAGTCATAGAAATTTGACTGTACACATACATTCAGAAACATAGTAAGTAAATCAAGGTCATCCTGAAAACCCTAGTGGATCCCATATTCACATTGGCAAGGCCCAGGGTCAATGATGCTTTAGTTCAAGAGAAGATTTTTAATAGTTTTTATCTTATATGGGCATGACAGCCATTACTGTCATGTGACAAATGTCGTAATATGATCTACTTTTACTTTCTAAATATACTCTGGCTCTCTTCTACGCATGCTCCACCTTTATCTTCCAGCTTCCTAACCCTGCTGCTGTGGCAGTAGGTAAATAAATTTGGAATGCATACATGTTTTGTTATACAGTTCCACAATCTGTGGCTAATAAGTATTCCATAACAATCAAAAGACAAATAAAACAACACAAGACCACAATAATTTTTATAATTCAGGTCAAGGTCAAGCAAACTACTGGCAAGGCTTCAGCTTGAGGACCTCGACCTCATTTTGAGAGAGAGAAGGTGGTTTGGGCATGTGGAGTGTTCAAGTGGTGCAATCAACAGCATATGATATACAGATTGAAGGCAGGTTAGGGGGAAAGAGGGGGGGGGGGGCAGGGAGGCCCAAGCTAACATGGAAAAAACTGACAGAGAAAGACTGCTGTGAGTGGAAAGCTCACGACAGTTGACCCTCAAAAAAGGAGCACCTGGAGATCAGGTGTGAGATCTGAGATCAGGTGTGAGATCTGCTATGCCTACAGCTAGCCAGTTGCCTGGAAAGGGGCCCGCTGATGTGGATGATGCCCCTGCACCTGCATGTTAATCAAAAATCTGATTATGATATGATGATGATGAGGGTTCCCACAGAAATTAAAAACACAATTCCATGATTTTTCCATGGTTTTCCATGATCAACAAATGTAATTTCCATGACTATTAAATGCATGGCCCCAACCTCCCCTTTTAGCGGCATCTTCACCACACTAAGCATAAATGTGGAGTGCAGCAACAGTAATGTATTTAAATAAGCATGCTTGTAGACCATGCATGCATTTTTAAATAATTAACCTTGAAACCACCAGTAGCCAGAAAACTAGCTGTCAGACACACAAAACTTGTGTGTCTGACAGCTAATTTCCTGGCTACTGGTGGTTTTGTCTTATTATTTCACAAAATTCCATGATTTTTCCATGATTATTCAGGTTTTTTCAAATTCCGTGATTTTTCCATGCATGGAACTTTTTTTTGTTATTTTCCAGGTTTTCCATGATTTCCAGTGCTTGTGGGAACCCTGTTATATAGTCTCTTCTAATGGATGCGCTTGATTATTTGAGTTCGATTTGCCTTGTACATGTAGTTACTAAGAAAAGTTAACTTTAACCCTAGGAACTTATTTATAGTCAATGTCTCGTTAGGTTTATCAGATGTAGTAAGTATTATGTCTTGGGCTTCAATATCAATTGAAAAATCAATATTTCAAGGCTATTGCCATTAAAATGCATTAAGGAAAAAATTGACCCTGCCAAAATATAGGTCAAAGTCAGCCTAGGATCATCATTTGAACAACTTGGTAGGACTCACATCCCAAATGCTACGTATCATGGCACAAGATATTTTGCCAATAAGTTCGAAAAAAGAAGATTTTGTTTGGTTTTAATCAAATACGGGCATGGCGCGCCATCTTAGCCATGTAACCACAACCATTTGTAAAACTTTTCATGCTCCCTAAGGAGTCTTCATAATAAACTTGGCCTAATGTTTTCCAGGAAAAGAATGTTTTGTGTCTGGAGTGTTGACATGTAAAATGTTTTTCATTGAAGTCAAAGGAGTCAAAAAGTAAAAATTTCCATTTATCAACTCAAATGGATTTTCTGGGGGTAATCTCAGCATGTGAAATGCCAAACTTCAATGCTGCTCACAGAGAGCCAACTAAAGTAGGCTTTAGTGTTCCAGGATTTAAAGATGAATACTCTATACAAGAATAATAGCAAATTGTAACAAATCATGTGATCATTGAAACAAAATTTTTGTCAACAATTTTTTTAATCTAATTTTATCTAATGCAAAATATTGCCTGGAGACCAGAGAAGTAGCATGCTGGCATTTATATACTTAAAACCAGAAGTAACTTTACAGTACTATCAATGGAAATTATTTTCTGTCATTTTTCTGCCTTACCGATGAGAATATTTTTAACCAATGCTCTTGTCACATGGATGATGCTTTTGACAGAGATCCAAATGAATCACTGATAAATAAAATTAAATACAGTTTGAGATAAAGCTTACAGAAAGGGCTAAAAGTTACTGCTACTTTAATTCAAAGGGAGATAATTTCAATGTGAAGCACTTTAAGATACTGCTAAAAACAAACCAAGCATTAAAAAAATTGTCTGGCAGTATTTTTTTAGGGACAATCAACAGCCTTTGAAATAGCCTTTTCAAATCATCCTTTTGTCAAATATTTTGTGAGAAAATACTTATTTTTTGTTTTTAATGAAAGAACAGATAACTCGAAAGAAGATTAACTTACATAAGTTGTTTTTCATGAATAACGTTAGAACAAGTGCTAGGAAGTCATTTCAATATTTAATTTGCTTAAAATCAAAACTAGTATAGATATATTAAGTATTGAAAAGTGTTAAGTTACGTTTCATTTTAAGTTAAGAAAGTGTGTTGATACAGATTTCATAGTCATTATCCTTATTACAGCCTTTACCTAGTGGTCAAGATTTTGCCATCATTTAATCCCATTTGAAATTGTCAGAGGCATACAACTATGCCTGTGTTTTCATGGGTGAAAGTTCAAAATTTCCAAAATCCTGAACTTTAGAGATTCAAATTTTTTAACTTGCAGGATGCCTACAAAAAGTAATGATTTCATGTTTAAATGGTTAAATGTGTTTAGATAATCTGAAAACTAATCAGAGAAGCTATTATAAGCTCCCTAATTTAGGATTAATCCTGAAAACTTTCACCCATGTGTTTTAGCAAGGATAATTATCTGAACACTTAGACAAACAGGCAAAAAGACAGTTTTTGAGTTTTTGAGAAAATCACTTTTTGGGTTACATGATTTTGTTTTTGTTTGATTTGATTCTTTACGTCCACTCAGCAATCTTTCAGTTATGCGGGACGGGTCTTCCTGGGTTGAACCAGTACTAAGCTAGGATAAATGTGTCTTGCTCAAGGACCACAACGCAGTGACGCCGGTGAGGCTCGAACCCGCGGCCCTTCGGTCTCGAGTCAAGCACTCTACCACTGAGCCACTGCGCTCCCGATTGGGTTATATGAGGGTTTCTTAGTACGGTAAAATATTCTAAAATTTTGAACACTAGTTGCTTACAATAAAGGCCCAGACAAGCAGTGCAGACCCAGTTCAGACTGCTTCTGAATAAGCAGTCTAATCAGGGTCTTCCCTGTTTGCTATTTCGACAAACATTTTGTGAATTCCAGTCGTAAAAAGCAACATTTAATAAACAAATAGAAAGTGATAAGTGTTTGAAATTTTAGAACATTTACCGAAGGTACAATTTTTGGGGGTTGACAAGACATCATTAGAATCGATAGTTCTGAATTTCTGAATACTTGATGGTAGATTAACAGAACAGCATCTTTTTTCATGTTTTCCCTACATAAGCCTATGAAAAACATGACCCCTACGGTGGGCCCATTTTTTAGCCCCGAGGCATTATTTGAACATACTTGGTAGAGGTCTACTATGTGATGCTGCATTACGTAACATACCAAATATCAAGGCTCTATGCCTTGAAGTTTTCAGACAAGATTTTTTCATGTTTTCCCTAGATATGCATATTTAAAACATGTGACCCTTGGGACGGGCATAATTTGAACAAACTTTGTACGGATGACACAAAACGGAAGATGGCCATCCAACAATCACAATAGCTCACCTTGAACCAAGGGAGTAGGTGAGCTAAAAATATTCCATCAGTATACTAGGGTTGTCCCAGTAAGTCGTAGACTTTTGCCATAACATGGCACTAAGTATCAGGAATTCTATGAAATTTGTATTATGTTTTCATACACATCTCATAAACATTTTGTACAAAAATGGATGGAATCACAGTATACATAGCAAAGTTATGAACCTTTGCTTGACTGTGTGTCAGTGTGTGCTGAGCACATCGCTGATTATTTTTGCTATAACTTCAGAGAGGGGTGGTAAAATGTTTTGTCTATGCTCCTTTTATTTAAGCTTTAACAATATCAAATATTGCCATCTATTTGTTAAGTAAGTCTTCCTAGTTCAAGTAATGACTAAATATTTAGTTTAGGTATGTTTAGCAAACAAACAAGCTCAATCTTTTAGAGTTAATACGAGACAACATATTTACTATCAAAATAATTGACAGCAAAATAACATGTGTTCAGTTAAAATGACAAAAAGGAGCGTGTTTTTTCAGCATTACTAAAATAGTTTTGCATGTTTGTTTGTTTGATTTGATTTGATTCTTTGCGTCCCATCAACAACCTTTCAGTTAAACAGGGACGGGTCTTCCTGGGTTGAACCAGTACTAAGCTAGGATAACTGTGTCTTCCTCAAGGACCACAACGCAGTGATGCCAGTGAGGCTACAACCCGCGGCCCCTCGGTCTCGAGTAAAGCACTCTACCACTGAGCCACTGCGCTCCCTATAGTTTTGCATGAAATAAATCTTACAATACCAGTACAGTGACTACTCAGCCAATTAGTTAACATTAGAAGACTGTAATTTTGTGAGTTCAATAAGCCAAAATATATTGAAAGTCTATTTTTTTTTTTTTGCCCTGTACAGTTCTTATAACGTTAGTATTTACTAAAAATAAAAATGTAGTAGGCATGATAAATCTCCAATAAAATCAATGCCTTTTGCTGTAAATGTTACAAAAATTTCAACACTTTACCTTGAAAAGTCCCTTATTGAGTTGGTATAACATTGTGTGAAACAAAGCTGCGAAATTTAATTGATTGTGTATTAATATTTGAACTAGATGAATTTTATTACAATAATCTAAACTGTGAATCCAACCATATTTGTGCAAAATGTTTATGTGATGTATATAAAAAATATCAGACAAATTTCATTGAATTCCTGATACGCTATCTAGTGTTATAACAAAAGTCTACAACTTTCTGGGACAACCCTCGTATATTGATGGGAATCCAACATGAATGACCATGGCTGAAAGGTGGGACTTATTTATAGTCATTCTCTTATTTGGTTTAACATATCTAGTGAGAATAATAACTTTGAATTCAACAGTTTTCAAATAAATATTTCCAAATTAATATTTAGCAATGATGAATAAATAATCATTTAAAATCAATGCACTGTTCATGTTAGAGATCACAGACCACCAACCAAATACAACAGTATGGTTTAGCTATTTATGTTTTCATGTGAACATTTAGTAACAACAAAAAATTATATAAATCTGAATATGTCTTATGTATTTTTTGGCCTTTAACAGCGTCCAACTGATGTTCTTTATTGAGAATAAGACCGTCCTGCCATGACCAAAGCCGTTGACTTGGGATGTAAAGCAACAATGAGAATAAGATAATTGAGCCGCGACATGTGATTTCCAACAATGTGGCATTTTCAGACAAGCCTGTGCAGCCTCTTTTTAAGCTTAGAAACTCCAAATGATGTTCATTCAGTAGCTCAACAGTCATAGAATATTCAAGCGACTAGCAAAGGCTCTGATCAGACTGCGCATATGCGCAGGCTGGTCTGAGCCTGTGCTGGTCGCACATACCACATTGTTGGAAATCTCATGTTGCAGCTCATATTATGAAAGATAGAAATGAATTAAAACAGGTTTCTTTGACATTCAAGACATTTATAGAAGGTATCAGCATGCATGGTGAATGGCATGGATAAAAGTTGATTTAAAATGACAGACACTGGATGTCAGCCAATACTTATTACTATATAAAACATGCCAAGTCTCAGGTGAGCTAAAGAAAGCTACTTGTTGGCAAACATAGGCCACCAACAGATGTAACACCCTTAAACTTCTTTTAAGTTGAATATTGATTTTGTTTGTTTGATTTGATTCTTTACGTCCCATCAACAATCTTTCAGTTAAACAGGGACGGGTCTTCTTGAGTTGAACCAGTACTAAGCTAGGATAAATGTGTCTTGCTCCAGGACTACAACGCAGTGACGCCGGTGAGGCTCGAACCTGGGACCCCTCAGTCTAGAGTCAAGCACTCTACCACTGAGCCACTGTGCTCCCTATCTGATGATAAACTTAGATCTTTATTAGAACTGGAATCACTCTCACTGCCAACTTTGTTGTCATTTTCATGCTCGCTACTCATGATGTCTTCAAAATAATTTATTATGAACGATGATTCTCTCCTGATGTATGATGATTCTCCTTAAAACTTTTCATTAGCATATGAAAACAATTGTTTTTTTTTAAGAAGATGAACCATGTTAGCCATCATACAAATTTATATATATATTTTCATATCTCGCAACCTATCTTACAAGACCCGTGGCTATGTATACAGCTCTTGTGTGCGGAGGGCCATGCTCCATGCCAGTGAAACTAGGCCACTGATCAAGACAAACCTGCAGTGCTTGCAGCGCAACGATAGGGCCATGACCAGACAGATCTGCAGTATCAAGCCAGAGGATGTGGCCACGGTAAGATCAAGCAAGCTACTGGCAAAGCTTGAGGACCTCAACCTTATTTTGAGAGAGAGAAAGCTTCGCTGGTTTGGGCACGTGGAGCCTTCTAGTGGTGCAGTCAAAACAGCATGTGATATACAGATTGATGGCAGGTGGGGGGCAGGGAAGCCCAAGCTAACATGGAAGAAACTGACAGAGAAAGACTGCAGTGAACGGAAGGTTTCGACAGTTGACCCTTGAGAAAGGAGCACCTGGAGATCAGGTGTGAGATCTGCTATGCATGCAGCTAGCCAATTACCTGGAAGGGGGGCCACTGATGTGGATAATGCCCTTGCACATTAATCAAAAATCGAATTGTTATGATGGTATATATATATATCAGTTGACATTTTTTCCTTTTCTACCTTTACCACTAGGCTTTGTGACCTTTTTTGAACTAATAGGTGCCAGGAAACAGTCCAGCAACCTGCTTGTGATTTATTATTTCTAACTTTTGCATTTAATAAATTTGTTGTGTCATTGACAAAAGATTGAAGATTTTGCAAGGGAAATTCACAAGACATAGCAGCAAACAAACTTCGACAGTTGGAATAGTAACAAAACTGACCAAGGCCCATGGAAATTAGATAATATATGTGAGCGATATTTTTCCAGGTTCAGAATGATAGAATCTGCATTTAATGCTGAGTTTTAGACATAGAATTCAAAATATCATTGATGCCAGTAGCTATTTTAATGATAACTGGTGTATAAGGCAGAACAGAAAGGGAATGGAGGAACTGAGGAGTTTCAAGCTCTAACTGATGGATGTCAGATCCTCGACGGATTATATATTGAACATTCAGATTTTCACATTGTGGATATTTATCAAAGTTATTACAACGAGAATCACATGCAAACACATAAATAGGATTCAGAGAGATGTATCAGACATCAGTTATACCTTTACTCCATAGGCTGTTCTTAGATCATGACATCATTTTCTATTTTTAGACAACATTAAAAATATTCCAGAAAAATCTAAGTTAAGTTTTGAATACTTTTGAAAATATTTGGAAAATGGAGCATTTGCTCCAAAAAAGCAAATGCTCCATTTTCCATAATATTTTCAAATACATGATATTTCAAAGGAATCAAAAGGTGTTGTTATATGACTCCTATAAAAGACCTCCTCTGATTGGCTGAAACTAGCTTGCACTGGTTGTGACAGATCATGATGTCAAACAGTGATAACTAAAAACAGGTTAACATTAGTGTTGTCAGTCTTGACAGAGAGCTAAAAATAGATTGAACTAAATCTAGCCCAGGTGACATGGCTTTTGTTAGTGCCGACAGAGAGCTAAAAATAGACATTGAAACACTGACTGGTTTCTTATGTATATTTCACAGGTAAAATGAGTTGAATTCAGAATTTGTTCATTGTATGAGAACAGCATTTAACCAGTTTATACCAAATGGAATTTCCCACCGTTATCAATTGAAACAGTCCATTTCTGTTTTAAGGGATGTTAGGTGGTATTTTTCATTTTTATTCAAATTTTAATAGAAAATTATGCAAGCAAACAGTGGATCAGACACCATGTTAGACTGAAACGTCTGATCTGGGTCTGCACTGTTTGCCTATGTGCTAGAAAAAGGACGCTAGGCTAGTAGGCATATATGGGTCAAAAATGCAATTATTTTGCTTATCTCATAAGAGTTGCAGAAATTTGGGAAGTATATTTTTGAAATAATCTTCCTAGTGAAAGTGCTCTAGGAACATCTGACTTGAGTAAATTTATAAATATGAAAATACTTTAAATAAAACAAGGAAAAGAGAGACAGTGTCATATAACAAAACAATTGGTGCATTCTTTTTCGGTTCACATCAGGGTTAGTCAACCCTCGAAAGTAATGTTCACCTCGGCTTCGCCTCGGTGAACATCACTGTTCTCGGGTTGACAAATCCTGATGTCAACCTCAAAAGAATGCATCAATTGTATATTATTAAGGAGTTAAGGGTTAAAACATAATACAATGTAAGATTATAGGTGTTGAAAAGATCATGGTTGGTTGTATAGCTAAGGCCCAATGGGAGAGATAAGCAGGATTTACACCCAGATTAAAGATTTACAGCAGCAGAGGATAGAATGAAATTGTTTTAACTTGAAGTATCATAAATGCAGGATAATCAACTTTTCAAAATTTTCCCCATTTTAAGAAATAGGAAGCAAATTTGACCTTGCTGTTTGGTGGATCAAGGTCAATCTTGGATTATCATTTGATCACCTTTAGTGGTCCCACATCCAAAAAGCTACATACCTAGACCCAGGGTCATCAGCCTTCTGGTTCTGAAGAAGAAGGATTTTAAAGGGGTTTTACCACATATGAACATGGTGGCCATTTTGGTAATGTGACCAGGATAATCTGAACAAACTTTCGGTCACGCTTCCTAAGGAAACTCCACATGAAATTCGAGTTTAACTGGCTCAGTGGTTTCAGACAAGATGCTTGAACAGACAAAATATTTGAAAATGATGATGGATAGACAGGTGCCAGAGTCATTGGTATACTATTAGCTCACTCATGAGCCTTTGGCTCAGGTGAGCTAAAAATTGTGCACAATTAAAAAAGAGTCAATTATTTAAACTCGTAAGACAATGGTTAAGAGTTAGAAGTTTCTGGTGCTCCTGTGTTACTTACATAGGACAATTCACTACTTATTGCTGGGTTCCCACAGAAATTCAAAAACACAATTCCATGATTTTTCCATGACTTTCCATGATTAACAATGTGATTTCCATGACTATTTAATACATGGCCTCCAACCTCCCCTTTAGTTTTAGCAGCATCTTCACCACGCTGAGCATAAATGTGGAATGCAGCAACAAAAGCATGCTTGTAGAACATGCATGCATTTTGAAATAATTTAAACTTGAAACCACGAGTAGCCAGAAAACTAGCTGTCAGACAGACACAACAGTGTCTGACAGCTAGTTTTTTGGCTACTGGTGGTTTGCCACATTATTTCACAAAATTCCATGATTTTTCCATGATTATGCAGGTGTTGTTTTTTTTCAAATCCCATGATTTTTCCATGCATGGAACTTTTTTTATTGGCTTTCCAGGTTTTCCATGATTTCCAGAGCTTGTGGGAACCCTGTTTTTGGTACATCATCACTGTCAGTCCCATTGTCACCACTTTACTTTACTTCCATCTTTGAAGGTAAAACACCATTTTCTTTGATATCACTATTCATTGTCATTGTTCTATTTATAGTAACAGCTTCAGACTGCCCGGCCATCTTTGAACTATCTATAGAAACACTTTCTGACTGTTTCACAACTGAGGTCATGTCTATAGAATCATTCTCAGATTTTGAGCTATTTATAGAAACATTCTCAATCTTCCCAGAAGCCTCTGTATTATGTTTATGAATATTCATATCACTCATTTGGAACTGTTCTCTCCACACCCTAGTGATCTCATCATTTGGACTGTCAGTGTGGGGTTTTCTCCCATCATCCTCTCCTAACACAGTCAGTGCTACCACTGCTGCTCCTTGCTCTGCTAGCTGCTTGGATTTTTCCCTGCAAGCAAATAAAACCAGAATTAATTCTACTAACTGGATAATGTTCAATGTTTTTTGTTGGCTGCTGATTTTTTTATCAAAATCAGCTGTTTCAAAAATACTTTCAGAAATACCAACAAAGTGTCAAACAAATTGGATCCTGATCAAAAATATTGAGTATGATCAGGAAATACCACAATCACAAACTGCAGACAAACCCGTGGCATTGCTAGGAAGAGCCACACAACAATCACAAGACACCAGGAAGACAAACAAAGCAAAGCAACCAGCTCTCTCTTCCCCATCGAGATGATTGCAAAACTAGAATGGACACAAAGTAACGCACAACAAAACAAAGAACATTACAGAATCCCACAATGGGAGTAACAATTAACAATGGATCAACAACAACAGAACCACCACCTTAGAACGGACAGTAGCCAAAGCCAATGGGGGCTTAAATGCATTTTACTGGTACCAAATCTTCACCCTAGACTCCTGTTGTTGAAGCACAAAAAATGTTAAGCTCGCATGGAGGACTCCTAATTATTGCAATGTATCATTATAGAGAATAAATAAAATCAAATTAACACACTATGATGCAACAGAGAAAACGGCTCACTACTCACAGATAGTCAGAGCTAAAGAAAACCTCAAGTTGAGCCACATTTTGTCCGGCCTGATCTGGTTTCAAACTGTTTGGAAATGTTAATCATAAGCAGATGAAAATAGTAGGTAAAGAGTTAAAGACTTTTTTAAATACAGTCGATACAACTGTTCACATGTTTTGTGAGGGGTTAAGAGGGATGATCCTTAAGTTCTGCTCCTGGTGTGATATCTCTGAAACTCTGTAACCAGCAATGCAACATGCCTGAAAATTGTACCAAATAATAATATATTCTTTGTCTATACACCGCTTTGACAAGTTTTATGTAACTTGAAGGAGCGACCGGAAATCTATCTCGAAACAGCCATACCCTCAATGCACTGACCTATCAAGCAGACTGTGCATATTAGAAACCTCACAATTTAGACAAGAGCATGCAGTCTCAGCAAAACATTTTTATAGTTGCTAAATGTTCATCCGTAAGCCAATATGTCTTGTTCATATAGTAAACTTTCTGGGTTTCCTATGCCCTTGAATGTATGGCTAAGCAACTGTCAGCTATAATAAAATGTTGTACCACTTGAAGCTTTGACTGGCCCATACTGCCATAACAACAGCTTTATTAAGGTAAAAAGAGTTTTTGTCAAACTCACCTGCTGGGAAAGGTCTTGTTTGTGATGTCTAAGTGTTAAGTTGTTAATTTCCCATTGTTATCCTGGGTCAGGTCTGGTGCTTGATTGTATCAATTCTTGATCTTTGCCCTCTTTCTTACTTAGATGAACTGACTTTTGTCTGAAGCAATTATGAAAAGTTAGTTTCGTCCGAGACTGATAGTAACCCACATAGGAAAATTAAAACCAGTCCCCAAATTAGGTTAATATTTTGAGGTACACAAATTTGCATGTGTATATCTAAAAATAAAATTGTCCAAAGGTGCACTATATCGTTAAATGATGCAATATTGGATTAAATTTAGCACAAAGCATCTATCTGAAACCAATAACGATTTTGAAAATTATCATTTAAAATCAATCATTTTTGGGGTAAAAAATAAAACTATTCCAATTAAGATTAAGAAATTTTGTAATCAAAGTAATATTGGTCTTAAATATTTTGCCGATATTAGGTTTGAAAAGATTTTAGTCCAAATTGATAGACAAAAATAGTATATTCTCGGAAATGAAAACTCTGCAATGTATTCAAATGACGTGGTTGTCAATTTTAATGACATCTTAAGAATTGCGCATTGTGCTTTAAATATTGAAGCAACACAACCTGTCCTATTCTAACACTTGAATGGACATTATTAGTAACAAAAAGTAAAAAAAAAAAAAATGCAGTTTTATTTTTAGAATTAAAGATGCTAGGATTAAAATATTAATGTAATTCCATAACATGAAATCAGGCCAGTGGTATGAAGTGGGCCATATAAAATGAGCTGTAATTATCAAACAAAACAGTACAGCGAGAAAATATTTGCATCATTATAAAGGTAGAAACTAGTTCTTTTTTTAATGGTGCATAGTATGCCTCTCAAAAATATTTCTGGACAAAGCTACAAGGTAAAGATCAGAACTTTTGGAACATCCCTCATATATATTGGAATTTTAAGCTATAGTGCATTTCTATTTCTACTTCATTTCTTATCTAGTTGCTAGTTTAAATATATCATTTTGGGTGCTCAAAAGAACCATCTCATTTAGACAGTTCTGTGGAGTACCCACAACATAGTTATTGGTTGAGAAACAAGAAAATTAAATTCCACTCTTATCTGGAGGTCTATTCCTTTTGGTACCAAAATTAGGTCTTCCATTTCCTGGTTTAATTCACTAGTTATTTTTTTCTGATTGTTTGTGTATGTGTGAGTGTGTGAAAATTAGGGTCAAGAGAAATCTAACTTACCATTCAGCTATGGTATATTTTCTACCTTCCAGTTCCAGAACACATTTATAGCATCTATCACCCTCTCTTTCTGTCTGCAGATAGACAAATAAACAGATTTCAGATGAGAGTTGCATTTTATGCCAAAAATGACTTCCTTTTTATCTCTCAATGGAAACAACTTAATTGTGCTTTTAATAACTACATGAGAACACTCACCATTCACATTAATTCTTAAAATTTGCAGTGTGCCTACAAAATATTAACAACTTCAAGTTTTGTTTGTTTTGATGCTTTATATCTCAGTCAACAAGCTTTCAGTCATGTTGGGACAATTTCTGTCTCCCTAAGTTGAAACAGTACACAACAGCGGATAAAACTTCTTGCTCAAAGACACAACACAGTGACTCTAGCAAACTTCAAGCTTAAAAGCTCAACTGTTGTTGGTTTTTTACATTAAATATTAAATAGGAGAAGCTATTAAAATCTGCCTAATTCAGTATTTTTGAGGCAAGCTAGTCCCATAGGGCCAGTTAAGCAATAAGAATTTCTAGCGATAAGGCGAGCAATATCCCTAGACGAGACGTTCGTTTTATTTTGTTGAAATAACGACTGGAGAAACTAGGCACATTCAACAAATATATATAGACGAGCCGTCGATGCACCATTGCCCCCAATTTGTATATTTAAAACGGGGGTTCCTTCATGCATGTAATAAATCTACTTCTTATTGAATGAGAATTTATTTCGATCATCAACTGTGCTTGTTATTCAGTAACATATATGGGAACTATACCGTTAAACAGGGAACCACGCTATGTACAGTAAAACTATTTATACAGTTGATGTACAATAAAAACGACCATCTTGCAAAGTGGTCTATTTTTGTCAGATATTTAATGTCTTCTTTCACTTATATAACCCCTTTCCCCCCCTAGACCCAAGACGCCATTTACATATGTTATATATTTGTATAGCGACATTTAATTGTCCAAAGGGCACCTTGGGTCTAGGGGGGGAAAGCATCTAAAAATAAACTGAAAGACACCAGTTTCATCTTTTCAATGACAAACGTCACAATTTTAAGTCTATTTCGTACGCATGCACAGAAGGAATACCGCAAAGTTTTGGAAATGAAGGGCACTTATATCTTTAATATTTTAGCACTTTTACTTTTTGAAAACCTGCAAAGGATTTACTAAAACTATCGTCTAAAACCCAGTCTAAAGACGTAAATGAGGGGTGGGAGTAGAAGGCGCAAGTTTTCACGGCTTTCTAAATGATGGATCGCTTTGAAACCTATTTTGATGCTTTCTATGCATATTTTACTACCCAAACAGTCCAATTTTAAAAACATCATGGCAATTTGAAAATTTAGGTTTTGTGATCATGTCAACTAGGGAAAATATACGCCTTATCGCTAGAGCTCCTTTTCAGCGTAAAACTGCGATTATTTTCTTATCCATCAGTTTAAAAATGTGTTCTGGGTGCTCAAAAGAACAGTCTCATGGAGACGATTCTTTTGAGTACCCACACCATATGTTTTGGCTGAGAAATAAGAAAACTAATTTTCTATTAAGCTCTCTTATCTGGGGGCCTGCAGTCCTAAAACCTGGGCTCAAGAAAATACTGAAAACTTTCACTGTCCAAACCTTTAGTTTTATATTCTCTTCTGAAAAATATCTTGGGGCATATTACAATTGCAACTTAAAAACTGCAATGACATTTATTTTTCAAACAAACTAAGGTATTTTTTACATCATAATTTGAGATTAAGTTTCTGAAAAAAATATATTTAATGTATCTTCATGATATATAACATTACTTTTCACAGCTCAAAAATCATTAAGCTCATTGAGTACAGTAAAACCTGTCTTAAGTGGCCACTCAAAAATAGACAAAAAAAGGTCTAAATGACAAATGGTAGCTTAATGAAGGTCAAAAGTATTGCAGAATGCTCCCCTTGGAGCATTCTGCAATACTTTTGACCTGCATTAAGCTGTAATTGGTCTTGAAAACCAATTTTCTGTCTTTTTGAGAGTGGCCGTTTTACACAGGTTTTATTGTATTTCAATTAAGTGACAACTCTGAAATCATCCTTATGCAGTGTGTTAGTGCACTCCAGAGTTTAAAAAACCCACCAACTACAACATACAGCTGGACAAGTATTATGAATTTCATGTGTCAGATGTTGATAAAAATGTTCTGAGAACCTCCCTAAAAAGGTTTATTTTTTGTTAAACTAATCAAATGTTTTGTTTGATTCTTTACATTCAAGTCAACAATTTTTCAGTCATGTTGGGATGAGTCTTCCTGGGCCCAGTACTAAGCAAAGAATACTGTCTCCCTCAAGGAAACAATGCAGCACCTCCAGTGAGACTGGAACCTGCACACCCCCCAACCCTTACTTCCGAGCCCAGCTCTCTATTAATGAGCCACTACACTCCTCAACTAATTAAATGCCTAAGTTTGTGATGCTAGCATACAGATGTAGATGATTGCTAAGTCAGGCTTTCCAGCAGCACCTTTGAAAAAACTAGGAGAAAACTAGGAAAAGTATTTACAAAATACTAGGAAAAAACTAGGAAAATCTAGGAAGTTTGAGGCAAAAACTAGGAGTTATTTGGTTATGTTTTTTACTTTCCCTACCTGATTACCACAGTAACCGTACACATTCATACTGTTAAGCTGACTAAGTTTTCTTCTGCAGTCAACTCCTATATGAAATTAAATTTTTTTATAAAGGCTATTTAGGCCCAATAAAGGTTGTTTCACTGAAATTCCAATAAAAACAATGAGCAAATTTCTAGCATTTTTACAGGATCCTGGTCTTTTCCAAACCCGTTTTTGACTGATAGAGGTTACAGCAAATCCTTAGCCAATACATCACACATTAAGGACGTAGACCCCACGGTGTGTGCGTTTACACTCACGTTATATACCTCACTTTCTCAACTAGTCTGGTGTTGAGCAGTGTTGGACTGTAAAATGACAACATACTTCTGAAAGGGGGGTGCGGAGGTCCTCCCCTGGAAAATTTTGAAAACCAAGAAAGCAGAGGAAGCCATCTCTGGTCATTTTGCAGGGGCAATTTTACCATCAGAAAGAGATGAATTTCAGAGGACTTAGATGCTCTTTAAGTCTTTTTAAATATAAGATTTAGACATGGGCATATATCTGTATTAGACTTTTGTGTATTAGACTGGAATTGTTGACATCCCTTTACAGTGACATTAGAATATCAGGCACATTATTCAGAGGTCAATAAACCCGATTGAAGCGATCCATTAATATTTAACAGCCCAGTTTTTTGCAGCCTGCCCAGCCTAATGTTCGGGAGTTTTGCAGGTTTGATTCCCAGGTCCTGCACATTCTTTCTCTATAGTTGTCAGTTACTGGTGAAATGATGAGCACAGAGTACTCCTGTCTAAGAAAAGTGTGGTTAGTATCAACTAGTAATTCCTATATGACCTTAGATGTAAAGCAAGAAATCAAACAAAAAGCATTTACCTTACCTCATTTTTTTCATGCTGCCAGAAAAAAACCTGACCATCAGACCAAAATGGAGTCAGAGTGAGTGAGTGTTTCACACTGGTGCAAGAGTTAGGTACACACTTACAATGGTCTAAGGATGGATACAGCATTCTAAAAAAATGTCATGAACATTTCATGTCAACATATTTATATATATGGTTTATTTCTTATGTTCAAACTGATCTTGCAAAAATGTAAGGTTCCACTAGGGGGTTTGAGTCAATTGTAGTCATCAT
This sequence comes from Loripinus fragilis, assembly GCA_964019695.1. Lineage (NCBI taxonomy): Eukaryota > Metazoa > Mollusca > Bivalvia > Lucinida > Lucinidae > Loripinus > Loripinus fragilis. Next base: position 69,789,473 of record OZ026523.1, read on the forward strand.
AGAGTACAGTCCAACCTTCAGTTGTCACCTGAGAACGCTAGACTAAGCATCAGTGACACCAGACAAAACAAAAAACACCAAAGACTGTCAGCTCAACACCCTAAAGGTCTTATTCTGAAACAAAATCTCAAAACACTTATCCAAAAAAGTGCCAAATTTATGAAAAACTAGGAATACTAGGTTTTTGACAAAACTAGGAAAAACTAGGAGCACATTTAAAATACTAGGAAAAAGTAGGAAAACTAGGAAAAACTAGGAACGCTGGAAAGCCTGCTAAGTCCAAAATTTAGGCCTCTATCTCCACTAAATAACTGCAATTTGGAAATTTTTTCCCGCTTTTTTTGTCGTCTGCTAATTTTTGTTCAAAATCAACTTTTTTTTGCAAAATTCTTTCAGGAATACGATCAAAGTGTCAAACAGTTGGGATCCAGATCAAGCCCGACATCCTGTTGGGCCTGATATGGGTCCAAACTGTTTTCAAAAGATATCAGCAGACAACACTAGTAGTTAGAGATAAGAGTGACTTGATACAAATGCTATGAGTACCAAAATCGTGTGTGCTAGCCCATACAGGCTGACCTCTTGGCTCTCTTGTACGGTATATTTTGTTTTGTCACTTTCCCATGTGGTGTCCTGGTTCAGATGTGGTATTTGATTGTATTAATTCCTGATCTTAGCCTTCTTCCTTACTTTCATTCTACTTACAGTGACATATTTAGGTTTCTCGGTTTTATTTTTCTTGGTCCACTCATACAGCTTCAACTTTGGACTAACAGTTACTGGATAATCTTTTCTGCAATATATACAATATATTTGTTATGGTATTACCATAAAATACTGAATCTGAAAATCACAATGACATGAGTCTGATAACGTTCGCAAATAATTCCAATAATGAATAAAAATGTTTAAAACATGAAGCAGAGATGGCATACATATACATGTATTTATGAATTAACATTTCTTTTTTGGAGTGGGGGGATTCAATTGAGAGCTGAACAATGCAAACAAAATATATATTTTTTTATGTTTATGTAAAACATGTGACCACTAAGTGGGGCCATTTTGGCCCCAGGGTCATTATTTTAACAAACATTACATCTAATTGGTGATGCTACAAACCAAGTATCAAGGCCAAGTTAATTCACACAAGAAGATTTTTTTTATGTTTTCCTTATTGAAGTCAAGGCATTGTGGTTTTAGACAAGAAGGGTCTTCTTTATATTTTTCTTATGTCTATGTAAAACATGTGACAGCTGGGGAGGGGCCAATTCTTGTTCTAGGCTAGAGTCATTATTTGAACAAACTTAGTAGAGTTCCACCGGTGATGCTACATACCAAATATCAAGACTCTAGGCCTCGTGGTTTCAGGCCAGAAGATCTTATCAGGTTTTACCTATATAAGCCTATGTAAAACAGATGAACCCTGGGGTGTGGCCATCTTTTGAACAAATTGGTATAGGTTCACTAAATGATGCTGTCTGATCATAGCTAAAAATTGACACTTATGTGACTAAATTTTAGCCACGCAAAGGCACTTTAGCCACATAAAACACCCTGATTTTAAGTGTCTATGGAATAAATCTCATTAAAATACACAGAAACTGTCAATAATTTGTAGCCACAGAAGTACTTAAGGGTGTGTACACATTTTTTCTTTTCAATGTTTTTGTACCATCAATTTTCTGATTAATTATAATATCTATGTTATCATTTTTTATTGGATTATTTAACAGAGCAAACATGGTCACTCGGGTTGGACATACTGTTCAGTCCCTTTAAAACACTCCTTGTTATAACATGTATTTCAATATAACATGCTAATGTTGTGACTCTCAACTATTTTACCATGGAATTTTACAAAGGAATTATAGGAAAATGACCATGGTCATTTTCCTATAATACTTTTGTAAAATTGTCTCTTTATAACATGTTCACTTATAACAAGGTCTATTCTTAGGACTCCAATCATAGTTATATAGGAACTTCACTGTAGCAGAATTATGCATTTTGCTTACTTGATAAACCTGAGAGGCATTTCTATGAGTATTTTCCCATCTTCCAGTTTCCGTCTCTTTATACCATGATATTTGTCTATATCTTCCGTCTTCTGTTTTCTTCTTTGTAATACTTCTTTGTGGTAGTCCTGTACTCCCCATATATCACTGCAATGAACATATAAATAATTAAGAAATAGATTCACCCTGGCAGTGATTTGTTGCTAAATAGGCTATATCACTGGAGGTCAGATGTTTGATTTGCTTCTTTACATCCCAGTCAACAGCTTTTTCAAGTCATTTTGGGACGGGTCTTGCTGGGTTGAACCAGTGCTAAGCAGGGATTAATGATACTTGCTCAAGGACACAACGCAGTGCCACCAGTGAGGCTTGAATCCTCGATATTGAGTCAAGCGCTCTACCACTGAGACACTGCGCTCCCTAAGGTCAGATGTTGAAGTTGATAAATCATGAGCATGAACTTTTGAAGCGAGAGTGATTCAAAAGCTAGTTTATTTCAATAACATCTATATTTCTTGATTTTACAGCAAAACTTTGCAGCCAAAACAATCGGAAACTATATTTTTTAGTTCACTGAATACCAGTGGGGTAAGAAAAAGTAAAGATTGAGGTAGGTACAAAAACCAGAGTTATCTCTGCCTGTTGACATTTGTAAACAATGTAGGAATAGTTTTAATGTGATTTATACATCTGTCCAATCATAGTGATAGAAATTCTGCATAGTTTACACATTTTGAAATTTGAGCGCTTCATTTTAGACTTCAAAGAAAAAAAGATCTCCTTATCAAAATTTAAGTATTAAAATGCTTGCTTTTCATTAAAAATTGCCCCTGGTTTTCAAATCCTAGAACAGACGCTGTTTTTTAGAGTTTTCAGGAATAGACACTGTTGATAGCAAAGTTCAGAGTAGAATCTATTCAATCTTACAAGTGTACATGCTCTTATATTAACCCTTTGTATACGAGGAAACACCTAAATGGGTACTTTTAGAAACAGTGAAGACCCAGATGAAATGCCGCATAATGCGGCATTTCATAAGGGTCTACACTGTTTGTAAAGATAAAAAGATCTTAAGACAAAAGAATACAAATTTTTTTGAAAAATATAGCCTGACATCCCTAGAAATATACAATGAACTATCTCAAGTTGTATTTTTGTTCAATGAGAATAACTTGAGATTTTAAGATCTTACCAGATTTCTTCAAAGCATTTAGAATCTTGTGTGTCAAGCCCTTCCTTTTTGTCCATATCAGCATGCATCATCATTAATATACAGTACTTGGAGTTGGTGAATTCATTATCATAGTCTATACACTGGAAAACAATGATATACTGGCCGACTTTAAAAACGTAACACTTAGTTTAAACATATTTTATTCAATAAATACAAATGATATACAACATACGTACATTGTAAACATACAAAGGATTAGAACGAAAGCATAAATGCTTATAAAGTTCTTTTCCTGTTGAGAGTGACTATATAGTGTACATGCATATGGCAGTATTTTATCTACATATAGCAAAGTGAGTATACAAAGTAGTGTTATAAATATGAAAAGAAGATAATTGCGCAAAATAGATTGAGAAAAAACAAACAATAAGAAAATGATACAAATTACAAACAAATAACGATGGAAAAAAGCATGCAATATTTTCAGATTGTATTGCTTTGCTGAATGTTGAAGGGATGTGAGGAGTGGTGCAGACTTAAGGACATGTTTAATATTAGTTTTTTTTTCTGTCGTCACATGATATGGTAACACTTGTAATGCACATTAAAGATGAGAGAATTAGAAACGCTGCGTTGCTAAGATATAGTAACACTTGGATAGCAGCTTTAATTTATGTCTGGAAAAAGAAGGCAAAACGATCATTTTGATTGTATGTATAAGAGTGTTCTTTTGCTAGTAACACATGAAAAACTTGTCCAATAAAGATGAATTTAACACATTAAAATGTAAACTTTTTGAGATAGGGGTCAACTGTTTCATGTGACAAAATGTTATCAGTGATAGATTCCCTACCTCTTTGAATCAAGAAACACAAGAAGTATTAAATTTGTGCCATGGATTTTGTTAGTCATCGAGGAATCGTTCTTATATATGATACAGCTTGTTTGCTTATATGACGTTTATCTGTTTGTACCCTTTTATTTGATGACTTAAAATCTCCTCTACTTAAGATAAGTTTCAGTGACTAAATTCATACGAAGCAGTCATGTCGTCTAGATTAGTTGTAAAATTAAAACTAAAGTGTTGCTTGAAGAAACCAACTCATGCTGACATCATCGAAGCAAAGGGAGTTTACGTTCAACTGTCTTTTGAAAGATATAACGGGGAGTTAGTGCTGTGTTTTTAAAGTCGGTCAGTATACATAAACATGTGGTTTCCTCTTTCTAATTTCATACAATATAGTAAATGTTCGAAATTTCAAGCACTATTTGCCTGGCAAAAAGGCAGTGTCAAACAAAGCAGACCCAGATAAGACTGCTTCTGAAGAAGCAGTCTGATCAGGGTCTTTTGTGTTTGCTATTCTGACAAGAATTTTGTGAATTCCAGTCCTGATAACCAACATTTAGAAAAAAAGCATTCAAAATTTTAGAACATTCGCCATAAAGTTTGATTGTTTGTTTGTTTGTTTGTTTGATTTGATTCTTTACATCACAGTCAACAATTTTTCAGTTATGTCGAGTCGGGTGTTCCTGGGATGAACCGGGATGAACCGGTACTAAGCAAAATTAATGTGTCTTGCTCAAGGAAGTATTAACTTTGAATGACCTTTAATTTATTTAAATCAATCACAGGCTGGACTTACAAAATCATCTTGTCTTTCTCTTGCTAAAATGTGTTAATCTAGCAAACAGTGCAGACTAAGGATTAAGGAAACACTTTACTTTCAAAAGGTTAAATTGTGGATCTTACATATTTCAGGTACCGTCTTATGACCTGGAAGAGATCCACTTTTCCCTCTTTTCTCAACACAGAAGGATTCCACTCTGCTGCTCTAGCTATCATCACAGACGAAGCCCCTGTGTCTTCACAAAACTTTTCTATATCACAGAAGTCCTTAATATCCTTGGAACCACCACTGAAACAGGCATTACTGGATGCATTTGACCTGAATGTTTAAGAGCATTATCTTCCTTAACCTATGTCCTGCTGAGCAAAGATATCTTGTCTTTAGAAATCAGTGTTGATCCAGATCAGCTGGCTTTTAACGAAGCCATCTGATCTGGATCTGCACTATTTTCCATGCTGTCTCAGAATCCACTGTATTAATTGAAATCATGCAATTGAACTGTTGGGAAAACTGAATGGCGGGGAAAACTGAACTGGAGGGAAAACTGAACTGGTGGGGAAAACTGAACTGGAGGGAAAACTGAACTGGAGGGAAAACTGAACTGGTGGGGAATACTGAACTGGAGGGAAAACTGAACTGGTGGGGAATACTGAACTGGAGGGAAAACTGAACTGGCGGGGAAACAGAAGTGAATGTGCTATATTAATTTATTCAGCATTACAAGGGTTAACTCTTTCCTTGCTAGTGGCGACTCTTGTCATCAGCTGATAGCCTTTGCAAACTGTTTTAACCAAGATCAGAACCGACACAAGGTAGGTCCTGACCTGGATCCAATCTGACTGTTCCCTAAATATTTTTTTTAAATCATAAAAAGTCCATGTTTATCAGGCATTTCATGTAAATACCAACAAATCCTTTGGCTTAAATATGCTTTGCACACGTGAGTGGACCCTGTATTAGATACAAAGAATGAAATTTTATAGATGTTTTAGGGCCTCAAGAGATACATTGATATTTTTCTCAGATGTCCCAGACATGGACATGAGAGTCCTGGAAAACCATGATAACCCAATCAAACAGCTGAGTGCTATGTCCCCTCTCTTTTCTTGCAAAGGGGATGGAGGGAAGGGGAAGTAACAGGCAAGAGCTGATGAATGCATTCATGACAGTATGGGATGCCAGTTCACATGGATTAAGCATTATGATTAAGATTATCAGAATCCATCATGAGTGTGAGTCTGGGATAGAAAAATCCATCCCGAGGATCACCGATTGGCATCACAAGGCTTGCCAAGTGATGACAAACGGTGATCCCATGGGACATTTTTTCTATCCTATCCTCACACAAATTATCGAAATGGAGGATATATCAGATATTTTAGGTTAATGACATTTTGGAATTGACAATATGTCTTATGCAAGCATCACACTGAGAAACAGAGAGCTGGTTGCTTTACTTTTACTATTTTTTTATGAGTACAGTAAAACCTGTATAAAAGGGCCACTTAAAAATATAAAAAACAAATATCTTAATGAAAATGGTAGCTTAAAGGTCGAAAGTAATGCAGAAAGCATTCTGTAATACTTTTGACCTGCATTAAGCAATAATTGGTCTTGAAAAACAAGTTTTGGTCTTTTTGAGAGTGGCCGTCTACACAGGTTTTACTGTATCGCTTTGTTTTTTCTATGTTCTACTGTCTCTTCCTTATAGTGCCATAGGTTGGTCTGTTATCTGAGATTGTGACATTTCCTGGTCATACTCATTAGCTTTTTTTGTAGCAGTCTCTGTATCCATGACAACTGTTTGCTAAAATCAATCGGTCATTTGTGAATGATATCCTAAACTTGCATGTTGCTAAAAATTTGAGAAATTTAAACTACGGTAAATCTTGTATTAGTTTGTACAGCAAAAAAATAATTATTTTTCTCTGTGTACGAACTAATACAAAATATTTTCCTGAAAAACGGTACTGTACGAACTAATAAAATGAAATTCTGAAGATCGATAAAACGGGGCCAAAACATGCGGAAATAGCCAAAGAGGGAGGAATTTCTGTTTATCGTTTTATTCTCATCACAGATTGAAAGTCTGATTAGTATTTTAAATAAAACTAACATTCTTGATTGAAAATAAACAACCAAACATAAAAGTCGTGATAATCACCTACTGTGCCGTTTCAACCAACTCGTTTTCCACTAAGACTCGCATACAATGTGCGATATACCCAGCGATATCACCCGGTTATACTTTATGATTAAACTCGTTCTATGACAAATCGGACCGCTGACAATTGTCTTGATTGGAATCATAACAAAAAATATATAATACAACTTCTGTTCACTATCGACGGCTAGCTCAACAACGTAAAGCTGACGTATATCACAGCTTTCGTTTTGGGTCATGATTCTTAGAACCCTCGAAAATGCAACACAGAAGCAGACAAGACAATGTTTTATAAGTCCGACAGGTTAGACGTATGCATGCTTGATTTTTTCTTGATGTGCAGTGCACGTTCCGAATGAAAACTGAAAATGAAAATGACTTCTAAAATTTTGAGCCAGTGCATGAGATTTTCAACAATGTGGTAAGGCTCAGATCAGCCTGCCCATATGCGCAATCTGATCAGAGCCTTTGCTCGTCGCTTGAATATTCTATGAGTGTTAAGCTTCTGAGCAAACATGTTTTGGAGGTTCTATGCTTTAAAGGAGGCTGCACAGGCTCGTCTGAGTCTACACTTGTCAAAATGTCCAATTGTTGGAAATCTCATGCCACGGCTCATTAATGTGAAAATATAAACAACTGGAAAACAGAACTCTCACTCATGAGAGTAGTACATTTCTCTGCCTCGGTATTGTAAAAAGACCCACAACTTACGTTTTTGCGAATGCTTACTCCATTTAAAGGCTTTGTATGGACACATACATGTTTGTCTGTATAGGTTAGTTCGCGTCTTCATCGTGACGTCGCAGTATTCCAATTACATGCTCAACTTGCTCGCACACCACCTTTGATGTTAGCATTTTACGATTATGATAATGGCAATCAATGTAGAACCAGATTCTCGTACTTCGTCATCTACGGTCGCTTGACCAGGAAAAGCCATTACATGAGAAAACCTGTCTTTCGTGATTTGAGGCCTGGTTACGGTGAGACCATGATTCTGTAAGCAAACTGTTGCGACCCTGTTCATACGCCGCCGAATTCTGATCTGGGTCACTGTTTTCATGTCCATGGCTTAGCTGAATGTGTCATGTACATTTTCTTGTGTCAAGGCCACCACGTGCGACCCCAAATCTTAAAACAACACGTGGCTGGAATTGAAGTTAACTTCTCTTTGATCTTAAAAAGGATCATGCTGTCTTTGCTTTTGACGTCAGCTGGTCCGGCAATACATATGATATGTCCAAGTAGAAAGTCCCTGATATGTCGTACTCATGTGAATTCAAACTGTTTGAAACTTTGATATGGGCGGAGGCAGAAAGGAGGGGGGGGGGGCAGGGGCCCTGGACCTCCCCCTGGATAGTTACAAGTTGCCATTTATTTTTAAGAAGAAAAACTGGTACGAACTTCCCTCGAAAAGCAATCCCCCCCCCCCCCCCCCCCCCCCCCCCCGCCCCCGTTGTCTGGATCCGCACACGCATGTCTGACGGTGGAATTATATTTTTTTATTTTCATCTTTTGCATGTAGCAGGTTTAGCTATTATATTTTCTAGAGCTAACTGTTTGTGCGGATGCGTAGGCTGATCTGCGCCTTTGTTGTTTGCATGCAACAAAGTCGAGTTTCTCGAAATAAGGTACATACGGAATACGCAAATTTAAGTATAAATTTAGCCATAAAACAAGACGCTTTTTCGAACATTTTTGTTTTATCTCAAAGCAAACAATTGTTGCGGTGTTCATTGGTGTATCATACACAGCCACCTAGAGGGGCTATAAGCTTTCTAACTTAAGACAAGCACCTTCTTTGTGTATGTGAGCAGTTATGCCCCTGGCAAGACTGAGTTGATGTGCAGGCTCGTCTGAGCCTTCGCTGGCCGCATGTGCGAGAGGTCACATAATCTCATGAACTGACTCGTTTCATTGACAGCTTAATGTAAAGCTTGATGCAGAAGCATGCAAAAATCAATTTACATCTTGGTTTGTGCGTCTGTGCGTACGTGTGATTATCCACTGGAATCTTTTAATGTGTTTAATCTTTTAGCCCCAAAATACAGTTTCATGAGGATGCCGCGCTAGGCTCATCAGTGTGGGTCTTTGCCAGTTTAGACTTATTTTATTACGCTAATTGCGTGCGCGTTTTAGTGGATTTAGAAAACCGTCAAACTCGTATAAAATTGATGTTCGCATAATTAAAGCACAGCTTATTAGTGGGAGTACGTAGATGTCTAGATTGTTTGGGCCTTAGTCTTCATCCACTTAAAAACTTTGAGTTAGTGAGCAGCGTTACCCTGATAAGATTGCACAAAAGCGCAGGCTCTCCTGAGCCTTCGCTGATCACATTTGTGATAAGCACCAGCCCATATGGTTTCGTCGTGCTCGGATCCAGTGATTAAAAAAAGATACATGGGCATTGTGTAGAAGTTCTCCATGTCAAACACACGCGTGTGTGTGTTCTCTTGATTTAAAAGTCGCTAGGAGAAAATAACGCTAAAATAAGCTGTGGGTTTTGGTAGTGTTGGTATAAGGATTAACGTGCTCAGATTCCCTTTTCGAGAATATTGATGATCACAGACATGCTCACAATCAATGTGCACGTGCACGAGCGTGGTTGTGTACATGTATTTTATTTTTGTCATGACTGGACAATGGCGACAAAGGCGTGCAAATTTGCATCAGTCCGACGTTCATTGAACCTAGAGCGTTTATCTGGCATGCATCAACGCTGAATGCACGTTAGCGACACTGACGGTCGCACTGACAGGCGCCGCTGATATGTTTGTAAACTGGCATGCTCGACGGTAGGAAATTGAAAGTATTGTAGACAGTCACACTGATTAAAAACCATGTAGGTACCAAAATGAAGGGACAATCCGTTGTGTACGAACTATTAAAATTACAAATCGGGAAAATGACCACTGTACGAACTAATACATGACATTTTGGTCCGACCACCGTGGAATAATTTATGGTGTACGAACTATTCGAGTGTACGAACTAATACAAGATTTTACGTATTCATAAAAAATAAAAGTTAAAGTGCTAAAACTAAGTTGAGTGTTCTTATTGAACGTACAATAAATGCTCTAAAATTTTGAATACTAGAAATGCATATATAGAAAAACAGGGCAGACCCAGGTTATAGACTGCTTCAGAAGAAGCAGTCTGATAAGGGTCTTCCCTTTTGCAATTCTGACAAGCATTTTGTGAATTCCAGCAGTAATAACAAACATTTTATTTCAGAACAGACTGAGAAAAGTGTTCGAAATTTTAGAAAATTTCTACTTCTTACTTACCTATTACAGCAATAGAAACTGTAAATGCTCTAAAATTGTATATGCTAGAAAAGCATAGACAAACAGGACAGACCCAGCATTCTGATCTGGGTCTTCCCTTTTCGCTATTCTGACAAGCATTTTGTGAATTCCAGCTTTGAGAACAGAAAGAAAAAAGTGTTCGTAATTTTAGAACATCTCTACTTCTTACTAAACTATTACAGGAATAGAAACCGTTGATGCTCTAAAATTATGAATGCAAGAAAAGCATAACCAAACAGGGCAGACCCAGATCAGACTACTTCTGAAGAAGAAGCAGTCTGATCAGGGTCTTTCCTTTTTGCTATTCTGACAAGCATTTTGTGAATGCCAGCACTAATAACCAAAGTTTTATTTGAGAACAGAAAGAAAAAAGTGTTCAAAATTTTAGAACATTTACCATAAGTAACTGTTGTACTTCTTACTTAGCTATTATAGGAATAGAAACGGTAAATGCTCTAAAATTTTGAATGCTAGAAAAGCATAGACAAACAAGGCAGACCCAGATCAGACTGCTTCAGGGTCTTCCCTTTTCGCTATTCTGACAAGAATTTTGAAAATTCCAGCCCTAATAAGCAACATTTTCTTTGAGAGCGGAAAAAGAAGTGTTTGAAATTTTTGAACATTTTCTTATGGTAAATGTTCTAATATTTTGAACACTTTTCTTATGGTTAATGTTCTAAAATTTTGAACACTTTTCTTGTGGTAAATGTTCTAAAATTTTGAACACTTTTCTTATGGCAAAAGTTCTAAAATTTTGAACACTTTTCTTATGGTGAATGTTCTACTTCTTACTTAGCTATCACAGGAATAGACACAGTTTCCGCAACTTTCTTGATCACATGGTTTCTGTTGGGATGTCTAGGTCTCTCTTCTCTGATTCTACCATGAACAGCCAGTGCTCTAACTCCTGTACTCTCTATCACCTTAACCAGGGCTAATGTATCTTCTAACTGTACAGCAAAAAAGCACATGGTCAATAAGAACTGCATATCTACACATGATAAGTTTTAAAGTTTGTGTTTCAAATCACACCAACAATTTATGGTCATATGAGGCCATAGCTTAAAGTGGCATTTAGTAAAGCTTCATTAAATTTATTTTATGTTACCAACAATTAAGGTAAATGCTTAACTGTTTGTTTCTGAGGTTTCACAAAAAAGTTTTACATCATAGTTTCTCTCACAAAATCTTTCATTTGGTTTATAGTTTAATTTACCTTCCTTAATATTTTTAATAAGGTAGATGTCTGAATCTTTTCAAATGTATGTATAAATTCAAAGTATTAAGGGACAGATGGATAAAATATCTGAATAGAAATGATTTCTCTGTGCATGTCTGAAATCTAAATAGTATCCACTAAATTCTCAGAACCAATTTGAACACAAAGTTGTTTTTCACAACTTTTTATCAACAGACACTCTGTTCATAATTTATTGTTTTGCACAAAAAGTACAGGCCTGGTATCCTAGTCCTGGTGAAACAACCCTAGTCCTGGTGAAACAAGTACTCTGTATTACCTATCAGGTCAAAGAAGACAATGGAGAGGAATGTTTAAACAAATGATGAAGAAATTATGAATGCGAGATTGTTCCAATCAACTAAAATAAGGTCAGTGTAAAATCAGGAAATCATGTAGCCTTGTTTTAGAGTTCTTATCACACCGCACTTTATGCAGATATCAGCCATGTTTGATACAGAATCCTGTCTTAGCTATCTAGAGAAAGGTCAGTCTAAGGGCTGTATCAATGAGAAGTATATCATAAAGTCAAATTGATACTGTAACAGGTGACCCCTAAACCATCCAGCCTTTATTGTATCAAACTGGTTCATTCGTTTGTGCTGATGCTTTTTGTAATCAACAACAATTTTTCAGTCGTGTCGGGACATTTCGTGTGTTGGCCCAGTACTTGCTCAAGGATACCACTGTGCCTCCAGTTAGGCTAGAACAAGTGACCCCTCTATCTGAAGTGGAGAAGCTACCATTGAGCCACTGGGCTCCTCTTAACCCTTAAAGCGCCACCTATAATTTGCAGCAGACGACAATTTAAAATTTTGCTGCTTTTTCAAAAATAACAAATAAGGCATGATATTTCATGAGAATCGTCTGCCAGCCTGGCAGACGATTCTCATGAAATATCATACCTTATTTTTTTCAAAAAATAAGAAAGATGTCGCAAAATTTGTTGTCTGCTGCAGTCATGATTTGCGCTTTAAGGGTTAAACTGGATGGAAAGTTCAAGAAGTCAAGAAAAAGCTAATCTGGGCGGTATGAGCACACTCTTACCTGTGGTAAAACTCTGATTTTACATGTGACTGGAACTGATAGACCGTTGACCAGGGTTGTCAAAATCTGAAACATTAATATATCATAGGAGCCAGTTCAGGATATTCTGGTATGTATTGCATGTACAAGCAGCAAAATCTTTGACAAGGCTGCACCAGCATACCATCTCACTAAAGACTTCACAGCTCCCATACCCAAAGTAGGGACATGGATAAAAAATAACTCCTCTTGCCCCACTAGATAGCCATGCATGCAACTTGAAAGAAAACTGTATAAGTACCAAAATCTCATCAAAGTAAGGGTGCAAAGATCAGGAATCAATACAATCAAGTACCACACCTGACCCAAGATACCAATGGGAACCATGCCATTTTCCATATTATTACACACGTTGGCAATCTTCCATATTCTTTCATGCTCATTTGCCTAGCTAAATCACAACGGAGTCTGGTTTGCATCCATTTGTACATAAGTGAGCTCTTAGTCAAACTGGTACAACCTAGATTCAACTGTGCTTTATCAAGGGCATTTGAACATGGACATGAATGACTTATTTAACCCTATGTGTTCTGATGATTTTCCCATTTGTTTTTGGTTTGGTTTAATGCTTTATGTCCCGGTCAACAGCTATGGGCTTGTCGGGACCGTCAGTTCACTTAACCACACTTTTTTCCTGGGCAAGCTTGACTAAGCGGTTAACCAGTACTTCGTGCACATATTTTTGCTTGTAACTGATGGATTTTCCAATAAAGATTAAAACAATTAAGATAGGATTGTCCATCTTATATTTTAAGGGGTCACAGGGTGGCATTTCTCAATTATGGTGTATAGCTGTCCTTGAAGATGGTTTTAATCTCAGCAAACAGTGCAGGCCCTGATGAAATGCAGCATATGCTGCATTTATTCCTGGTCCTCATTGTTTGCCAAAGTACTTGTTCACTCAATGTATAACTTTACTACCTAAAATGATCCATTTGTCTTGAACTTATATAATATAGTCCGCCCCTTCACAAAAGTATGTCAGCCTGTTTTTTTCTAAGTTATGTCATGTTTCTAAGTTACCATGCACAATTTCCCATAAAATATGACATCATCTGTCCAAATGCATTCAAATGTCGCATGGCTAAAAATATGAAAACTTATAAGAAACTGTGCACAGGCTTTTAATATGTATAACACCTGATAATTTTACTTGGTATCTCTCTACAGTGACACTGAAGCTAATTAAAAATGTAGTTGCTAGAATTCACAAGACTTTCAGTAATTTATTGTGCTACAGCCATCTTATATATAAAGGATCTTACACAAGTGATCATTTCATATGAAATTTATTACACAAGCTTTGGGTAAGTTTAATATGAAATGATCACTCATGTAAGATTCTGTTTATCTTATGACCTTTTAAATTCAACTTTACCACCTTCAAAGTTTATAAACAAAGAAAATTAGCATTATTGTCATGGACGTCATCTTGATGTTACTTGTTCCTGCCGAAAGTTCTATGTAATGTATTGTCATAACATTATTTATGACATGGAGTTATCCACTAAATAACAGTAACGTCATATGATAAATGATAATCAGTTACATACATATGAACCCATTCAACAATAACCAACATTTTATTGAGAACAGAACAAGAAACAAGTTCATCATTTTTGAACATTTACCATACCTCTTTGATTTTCTCTGGCTGTGTGAGAAGTGCTGCCCCCATCCCTCCTTTGATTGAGAACTCTTTGGGACATCCCATGTTAACATCAATACCTGATACATCATGCTCTCTAAAAATAGAAAGAAAGTTAGCCAGCTCATGAGATATTGATACAGCACAGTCCCTTTATAACATATCTCATTATAACACAGATTTGGATATAGCACAGCCATTTTGTGGCTCCAAAAAATTTTTACCATATAATTTTTCAAAGCAATTATAGGTAAATAAATGGTCATTTACCTATAATTCCTTTGGTCCATTTATAAACATGTTTCAATTATAACATGGTCCATTCATATGGATCCCAAACATAGTGCTATCAAGGGACTGCTTTTTATGTACAACATAGACAAACAGCGAATGCTCTGAGGTACCTGTGTATCTGTGCAATCTTGTCAGAGCCCTCACTGCTAGCATACACAAAGAAGATATAAAAGTACAATAAAACCTGTGTAAAACAGCTGCTCAAAAATAGAAAAAACAAGCTTTTGGGCTGATAATGGTGTTTCGGGTTACCGGGGTTGATATTTCGGGCGATAACCAAAACGCTGTGAGATAATCTCTAATTACTTCATGGGATTGCCCAAATATTTTACACCCACAAAAAGTCAAATGTTAAAGACAATATTACTTTAACCTGCTAGAATCTTCTGCTAATAATTTTTACAAACAGTCAGAGAGTTTTAGACCTAGATCATGTCCGACAAAATGTCCGGACTGATCTGGATCCAAGCTGTTGACACTCTGATGTTATTCCTGAAAGAATATTTTGAAAAAAGTAATGCTGAAAAATATCTGCAGATGACGAGAAAATCTTGAGAAACTAGAAAAAGTGTCCATGGGACACGGATGCCCCCGCCTAATGTTTAAATTAATCAACAAGGTACATAGTGTCTATAAGCTTCTGTAGTAGTCGAGCCTAAAAACGACTAAGTTCAAACTGCGAAAAAATTATAAAAACTGCGAAAAAATTATAAAAAATTAATCTGAAGATTATATGCAAATGTAAAGCATATATTCCGTTCTTGACAAAACAACTGTCAAGTTTAAAAAGGATTTAGTAAAATTGTAGGAGGATTTGTGCTCACAAGGTATCTAATGTCCATAAGCTTCTGTAGTAATTAAACCCAAAAATGACTAAGTTCAAACTGTGAAAAAAGTGACAAAAAATGATCTGAGGGTTATATCCAAATGTCATGCACATCTTCAGTCCTTGACAAAAACAACAGTAAAGTTTCAAAAGGATTGGGATAAAATTGTAGGAGGAGTTGCGCTCACAAGGTACCTAATGGCCATAAGCTTCAGTAGTAGTTGAGCCCAAAATTGACTAAGTTCAAACTGTGAAAAAAGTGACAAAAATTAACAAAAACACCAGTAAAGTTTCAAAAGGATTGGGATAAAATTGTAGGAGGAGTTGCGCTCACAAGGTACCTAATGTCCATAAGCTTCTGTAGTAATTTAGCCCAAAAATGACTAAGTTCAAACTGTGAAAAAAGTGACAAAAATTGATCTGAGGATTATATCCAAATGTCATGCACATCTTCAGTCCTTGACAAAAACAACAGTAAAGTTTCAAAAGGATTGGGATAAAATTGTAGGAGGAGTTGCGCTCACAAGGTACCTAATGGCCATAAGCTTCAGTAGTAGTTGAGCCCAAAATTGACTAAGTTCAAACTGTGAAAAAAGTGACAAAAATTAATCTGAGGGTTATATCCAAATGTCATGCACATCTTCAGTCCTTGACAAAAACACCTGTAAAGTTTCAAAAGGATTGGGAAAAAATTGTAGGAGGAGTTGCGCTCACAAAGTACCTACCTAATGGCCATAAGCTTCAGTAGTAGTTGAGCCCAAAATTGACTAAGTTCAAACTGTGAAAAAAGTGACAAAAATTAATCTGAGGGTTATATCCAAATGTCATGCACATCTTCAGTCCTTGACAAAAACACCTGTAAAGTTTCAAAAGGATTGGGAAAAAATTGTAGGAGGAGTTGCGCTCACAAAGTACCTACCTAAATGATGGACGAACGGAAGGACGCACGGACGGACATGGGCAACGCTTAATGCCCTTCCGCATTCTACGAATAGCGGGGGCATAATTATCCAGCACACAAAGAGTAACTAGAACAGTCAGACTCCGACAAAGGGCATAATAATGCCCGGCAGTGAAAAGGGGATATTCGTTTTGGCGACCATCTTGATTATTGTTCATCGGACAAAACCCATATTCAGACATGAACAATAGTTTGATGAAAGAAGTCCATATATAAAATTTGGAAGAAATTGTGTGATAAATGACCAAGTTAGAGTGTCAACAAATGCAAACTGACAGGCAGGCGGCCATCTTGGCTATCGTTCATCAGAAAATGTCCACAGTGGATCTTGGGAAAGAGTTTGATGAAAGTAATCCATATATGAAATTTGGAAGAAATCGGGTGATAAATGACTAAGTTAGAGTGTCCACAAGAGCAAACCAACAAGAGGAGGCCTTTTTTGGTGGCCATCTCGTTTATCGTTCGTTTGACAAAACCCATATTCGAACTTCGGCGAGAGTTTGATAGAAGCAATCCATATGTGAAATTTGGAAGAAATCCAATGAAAAATGACCAAGTTAGAGTGACCACGGACAGACACTCTTACAAATGGTGGGTACTTTCTATGTTAGAAAAAGTAGCCAAGAAAGTGTAAGTACCCAACAAATCGCAGAAAATTTTTACTGAATAAACTTCATTTTCAGTCAATTAGCTCCCTTTATATGCAAATGAGAATTTTCAGAAATTTAATGTAGCTAACAAGGGTCTATTCGAGAGTACGGACAGACAGATGGACGGACAAGCCGAAAACAATAGATCAAATTACTTACATCTTTCTGGCTGCCCGCAGCGCTCTCTGTGCATCAGCTGTCCCCTGCAAAGACAAATGAGACAAATATAATGAAATAAGTTGTTTTTGTCTGGTACAAATTTCAGGATAAATAGTGTAGAAAGTTAACTCTTGACCCTTTTTATTCCTTCTGGTTTGATACAATAAACTTGGAATAGTCCATTATACAAATCTAGGGGTATCAGGTTTTGTCAAAAAAATATTCTATTCTTTTGTCTGAAGATCTTTTTTACCTCTACAAACAGCAAAGACCCTGATGAAATGCCACATTATGTGGCATTTCATCTGTGTCTTCACCTGTTTAGGGGTTTCCCCATATAGCTAATTTCATACCAAGTTTTCAAGACACATTCCGATTAGCTCCTAGCCTTCCAGAATAGAAAAATATCTGGCCAATCAATAAAACTTCCCAACAATGCGACGTATATTTAAATAAGCATTGCAGATACCCAATGTCGACAAGTGAAGACCTGCGAATTTATATTGTTTTCGGTTATTAGGAATGCCTATCGCAAGATTGACTTGATAGCTGGATACCACATTACCAATGATGTTTTTAACAAGATTTTGAGTCATTCTTCAAATTGTGAAATGTTTACATAAACACAGACTCCAGTGCTGTGACATACTCAATACTGAGTGACGTCAGAATGTAAACAACCACTGGCTGCTGTTTGAAAAACATAAAATTGGTTTTCAGGGTAACAATTAACACACAAAGCAGCCCTAAGTGGCCCCTTACAACTAATCCTCACTTCATATGCAATATGGGTGCACTACAATTCGTCGAAAGACACTTCGTCGAATACGACAATTAGTCTACAAAGACAATTGGTCTACTACGACAGATTGTCGAATGCGACACTTAGTCTACTACTTTTTTTACTTACGACATTTGGTCGAAAAAATTGTTTAAGCATAATCACAGTTGACCTTACCTTACATGCACATTGTGATGTTATTTTGGTGGCGTACTTGATTGTAACGGTATTATAACGGTAGGAACTACGGAACAATGTTCTATTGGGCTGCAGGTAATTTGTTTGTTTGATTTGATTCTTTACGTACGATCAACACTCTTCAGTTATATAGGGACGGGTCTTCTTGGGTTGAACCAGTACTAAACTAGGATAAATGTGTCTTGCTGAAAGACCACAACGCAGTGACGCCGGTGAGGCTCGAACCCACGACTCTTCGGCCTCGAGTCAAACACTCTACCACTGAGCCACTGTGCTCCCTTGGGCTGCAGGTAAGTATTGTTAAGTTATAAAGTTTGGTGAATGAATAAAATGTTTTGATCTCCAACGCTGTTTGTTATATCAGTTTAGTTCAGTGATATTTTATTGACAGTAAAGATAGATGAAAAAACAGTTTTTTTCCTAAGTAGCCGTGGTGCTAGAAACTTAAGTATTCAGGGATATTCATATTGTAAAGACAGACTCTATATCCCAAAACTGGGAAATGTTGCTGGAAATGTGACAATAGGAAATGTAAGGGCCACATTATAACATCATCTGATGACCGTATATTGTAGCAAACAGGCCACAATATGTATGGACCTGACATACACCAACTTGAAGTGCAGAAGTCTATGGCCAGGATAAGAGATGCTGCCTCCAAAACACAGGATGCTCCAGCAAAAATCCTGAACAAAGAATTGGCCAAAGACTTGCCTGCTGAATTCAAAATAAATATGTTTCCCTTCTGTTTTTTTTTGATAAATCTTTGATATTTTCGACCAGTTTTAGACAAATTTTAGACACATTTCGACGAAATATAAGTTTAGACCAACTGTCCATTTCGACCAAACGTTACATTCGACCAGTTGTCTTATTCGACCAAATGTCGTATTCGATGAATTGTCTTTCTATCAATTGTCGTGGATCCTTGCAATATATATGTTCAGCGCAAAGTGAGAATCGGTACAATTCCGGAATTGTACCTGCGCATTGTGAGAATTCCTACTTTGTCCGCCGATTCCGGAATTGTACCGGACAATTCTAGAATTGCGCAAGGGGTATTTTATCGATTTTTGCTATAACCAGGCCTTGCGCAAAGTAGGAATGAGCTGGACAAAGTGAGAATTGGGTGAACATTCATGGGAGTCCCATTTTTAACTTTGACCGTTTGCAGAAAGGTGTTTTCTCATTTTCAAACTCGAATATAATCCGACGGCAGCCACTTCAAACACATTACATTTTGTTTGCACTGTTTACCGGGATTATCCTGTGTGTGACTATTTGAGAGAGAGAGAGAGAGAGAGAGAGAGAGGATATATTGAGTTAGGTTAATCTGGGTATCGCTTAATATGTATCAAATTCGCCAGTTTTGAGAGAGAGAGAGAGAGAGAGATGGGCAGTTAACACTTTATTATTTAGATAAACAGTCTAAATGTGAGTGATGCCCGTAAGTCCTTTATTAAACAGTTTCCGGGCATCACTAGTTTTTAGATGATGTCAGCAAAATTTTGGCTTAAAATAAAACGGCTGTCCGTGAGAAGAATCATAACAAGTTACAACCAGAGAGAGAGAGAGAAAGCGAGAGAGAGAGAACGATTATGATAAGGAAAACAGCATGCCCTTTTTTAAATAACGACAACCTTCTGATGAAAACATAAATATCATTTATCTGAGAAGTCAGTAAATTAAATAATATTTTGAGTGTTTGTCTAAGACGGCGGATGGATGTACTGGGCTGACGAAATGGTGCCGAAAAGAGAAAATGAACAAGCGGCGAATCGCAGGTTAACTCGCTCGATACATAATGTTGGCTTCATTATTTCATTTATCATCATGTATCTATCAACGCACACAGTGCATGTCCATGCCGGTGCAATACGCCAGTAAATGTGTGGTTTATTCGCATGTACGAGCGATAATCCTCTCTCTTAGGCCCGTGAGTTAGCTTCCAAAACGCACGCACAACCCATCAAACAACCATAACTTAAAACACAATGAAATCGTCACAAGAAAAATAATATCAGATTTTAATCAAATATTACTTTGAATTCAGAGATCGAGAGGCCGCGGGTTCGAGCCTCACCGGCGTCACTGCGTTGTGGTCCTTGAGCAAGACACATTTATCCTACCTTAGTACTGGTTCAACCCAGGAAGACCCGTCCCTGTTTAACTGAAAGATTGTTGATGGGACTTAAAGAATAAAATCAAACAAAACAAAACTTTGAATTTGAGAGTAAAAAAGAATGATCCGAGAGTAAACCCAACCAGAATCCAATCGCGGGCCACAATCGGCCCGCCAGCGAAACGCCATTCTGATGGCATTTCGCTGACAGACCGGTAGTGCCCCGATTATACGTGCATCCTGGGAAGTTTGACAGAGATTACCCCATTCTATTGTAAACGGTATACACTAACCAGATGTTATGTGGCCGCTTTTTAATTTCATTTTTCTGACGCTCCAATTATTATGATATTGAAATGAATTTTGCCCAAATATATGCCTTTCAATTGGCTAATATTAAGCGATGCTTTGAAATAATTTTCTATCACTTCACGATTTTTGAGTTTAAAAATGTAAAAAAAAAAATTTTAAGAAAGTAAGCGTTTTGAGTGTAGTTTTATTGAATAAAAGTACAAGTGATTTCAAACCCATCTAGCTGACTTGAAAAGGCCAACCACTTGAATATTTGCTAATGACAGTTTTTTGTGATTCCGATAAATATGCTTTATCATACAGTCTAAGCGCAAATTAGAATGCAATTTGATCAGGGTTTACACTGCCATTTCAATCACCATGGTGGAGTCATAATTTATCCACCCAAGTTTTAGATACAATGTTGTTAGATTTTTTTCTTTTATCTTATTACATTTTTCAGTAAATGCCAAAAAACCCTAGAACTCTTCAAAATAATTTTAGTACTAATATATCGGCAATCTTTACAGCTTGCTAATTTAGCATTTATTTATCTTTATTCCTTATTTCGTTTTTTGAGACATGAATACAATAATTTAGGTGTGAAAATAAAATAACTGGAACCAATGAAACGATGCTAAAGGCGTGGCATGAAGGTCACATGGTCAGTTAATCTCTCTACAGTGGGCGGAGTTTCGGTATTGTCTCAAAATGTTACCTGTTTATCGGTGTTTATTAGAAACTACCAAATTTGCCAAAAAAGACCTGTGAGGCCAAGGTTAGCCGGCACTCTGAGTTGGGCTGCTCGGGATCTTCGATGACCTTTAAACGTAATTTAATTTAGGCCCAAGCTAGTCATCAGCCCCATGTATGTCGGACTGATCAGGGTCTTCGTTATTCGTTTAGGGGTGTATTAGAAAACAAATCTTTGAAAGGCGATTTTTGATAAGGCAGCTCACCAGGATCCACATTTTGTTTCACATTCAAATGGGCCCTTCAGTCGAAATAACACCGCACGGAGACCCTAGGGCTCTTCATACGTAGGCTCGGGCCCTGCATCTACCGTTCACCCCAAAAAAATATCAAGAATGACAAGCACCCCAAAAATATTCTTCATACCCCCCAAAAATATTCATTTTTCTGAACCCCCCCCAAAAATATTGAAATTCAAAAGTTTGAGCCCACAAAATGCCTACGTATGTATAAAAATATCAGAGTACCTTCCCCCCCCCCCCCCCCCCCAGGGACGGAGACGCTCACTAGATGATCATTCCCATATGGACAACGTATGAAGAATCCAAACAGCGTTTTCAACGTAAAGCTCATGTTCTATTAAACAAGGAGGGTCCCACATAATGTGTTTTAGTACAACGTTTGAGGTATCAGCAGATCTTACAGTTTTAGAAAGTTATAACGGGTTTGGGATTAACCTTTCGTCACTGTCATAAACAACTTGTGGAATAGTACAACGCTATCGCTCACAAATGGGCCGTGACATGTGATTTCCAACAATGTGGCATGTTTACAAGTGTAGACTCAGACCAGCCTGTGCAGCCTCCTTTCAAGCTTAGAAACTCCAAAGTGATTTTCAGTCAGTAGCTTAACACTCATAGAATATTCAAGCGACTAGAAAAGGCTCTGATCAGACTGTGGGTATGCGCAGGCTGATCTGGGGCTTTGCTAGTCGCACATACCACATTGTTGGAAATCTCATGTCGCGGCTCAAATATATGTGTACTTTTTTGGCGATCGTAAAAACAGTTTTTGCAAAAAAAAGGTGCACATACCGGCATGCCGTCGTTTGAACCGCGACACGAAAAAAAAACAACAACAACCAAATGAAATGAGTTTCAAGCGAAGACACAAGCCAGACAAGGTATCAGTCAAGTGAATTCAATTTTCGATGTCCACTAAGTTCGTCTCTACATACATATAGGTACATGTGAACATACATATAGACAGACATACAGACGGACGGACGGGCGGAATATCAGACAAATGGACAAACGGAAGATAAAACGATGAGCACAATGATATAAAATCATAAGACGCGCAGACAGACGAGCAGAAGCAACGGATTGATGAACGAAAGAACAAGCAAAACACGCTGACATGCCCACATGTATGCACAATGCCGATGCGGACATTAGTATGTACCCACAACATTCGGTATACATGCATCGAAGTTGGTAGTCAGACCTACCGTTAATATTGACTCTTTCTCGTCATGCTTCAAAGTGAGCAGTCTGATATTTTACACAACACTTATCCTCTACATATACTCAAGTGCGGATCCAGAGGGGGTGGGAACAGGGGGTCCGGATCCCCTGAAAAATCACAAAGCTACCAAGCTAGCATTCAATGTTGGGCCAACATCGGCCCGCCAGCGCAACGTCATTTAAATGGCGTTTTGCTGGCGGGCCGATGATGGCACATTTATAGTGATATTTGGATCCTCTATACCATCAACAATTAAAAAAACAACTAAACAACTAAACTAAACAGGCTTTGCTGCAAATTTTCTTTGTTGATCATCATTTTAATAGACTAATGATTTTTTCCCTTCTATTATGACACCGTAGCACCCAGAACACAGTAAAGTTAGAATTTGTACCCTCTCCTCTTGCCATAGTACCGGTTACCCCTCCCTCATCTCAGCTGATTAACGATAACCCTACCCTTAAAGACGAATATGCAATTGAACTACTTTGTAAAAGTTTGGAAACCTCTGTCCCATATCAATTTTACCCGAAAAACATATTACGAATATACGATTCTCACTTTGTCCCGATTCTCACTTTGCGCACGGACAATTCCGGAATTGTACCGCGCAAAGTAAGAATTCTCACTCTGTCCGCCAATTTAGGAATTCTCACTTTGCGCAGAGCGATTCCGGAATTGTCCAGATTCTCACTTTGCTCAGAACATATACAAACCGGTTTGCTTACAAAACAGAACTTCTTTTGCTGTTTTGATACTGACCTCGAGCACATGGCTGCTCTGTCTGGTAACAGAAGTAATTTTGATTGGATAAGGTAGTCATGGGATATAAGTACATGTGACTTGAGTCCCGATGGATATCCCTAAAAGTACGGAAGGCCTATAAAATCCGGTGCACGACTTCTCGTCGAAAACCCTTTCGTCGAACATGACAACTCGTCGAATACGACTGCTGGTCGAAAAAAACGGCCAAGTCCGACACTTGGTAGATTTTATTTTTATCTGAAGTACGACACCTAGTCGAAAAAAAATC
Organism: Loripinus fragilis; assembly: GCA_964019695.1. Lineage (NCBI taxonomy): Eukaryota > Metazoa > Mollusca > Bivalvia > Lucinida > Lucinidae > Loripinus > Loripinus fragilis. The sequence continues at coordinate 69,813,274 of OZ026523.1, forward strand.
GACCAAGTGTCGGACTTTGCTTTTTTCGAAACAAGTATCAAAATATTTTACCTGGCATTGGTCATTACAAAAAATCTGAATGGCTTACTCAATTGTAAGTAGTCTGAGTAGCCTGGTAAGGGTTTTGACCCACGTTTTACCGTTATGTATAATGGAGCGATTGGTTTGATTGTTTGCTCAAAGAGGATTAACAATAGGAAAAATAGGTAGAGTCCGTGCTGGATAAGAGTAGAGTTACGTAGTTGGTCACGTTATGTTACTTTATTCACCTGATTGGACAAATATAGGGTTTTCGTTCATACTTCTAACTGTAAATCTGTTTCGCCCTACTCTTATCGAGCACAGACTATAGGTATATATTTTGAATTGGGGTGAGATCAGCTCCACTTTACACTATTGGTATTATTTAGATCTCCTTTTTTCAGTGATCCATAACACCGTAAACAATCATGCCTATCAATTCTAGACGCATTCGCATTGCACTATTTTGGTAAGTTACTTTCATTTTTGCATTATCTCATTTTTCGACCAAATTTCGACGAATTTTCGACGAAATTTCGACATATGTCCATTCGACGAGTTGTCTTACGACGAAAATTCGACGAATGGTCGTGTTCGACGTGATGTCAGATTGGACGGAAAGTGGCATTCGACAAAAGGGCTTTCGACGAAATGTCATGGACGATATAAAATCAGCTATACAAAAGGTTAACCTGCTAGTGGTGACTTCTGTCATCTGTCGATAACCTTTGCAAACTGCCTGGATGGACCCAGATCAAGCCCAACAAAATGTCCAACTTGATCTTGGTCCAAACTGTTTGATTATCTCAGATGTCTACAAAGATTTCTTGACAAAGTTAATTTTGACAAAAATCAGAAATAAAAAAGCAAGTAAAATTACTCAGCATGCAAAGAGTTAACATGCCAAGGGTGACAACTCTAATGTGTTTTTCTCTTAACCCTTTTAGACCGATAGAATGATACAATAAAGTCAGGATGGTCCATTGTATATATTGAGGGGTCAAAGCTAATAACTTTCAAGACATATTGTATTTCTTTCTCAGAGACTAAGATTTTGTTTAAGCAAAAAGTGTAAACCCTAGCGAAATTTGGTAGCATTTTAACTGGGTCTTCACTGTTCACGTAGATTAGGGGTTTCGGTCATCAAAGGGTTAAAGTGAAGCAGACAAACATTTTCATTTTTTATCCCAACCACATAAGGCTTGATATTTGGTGTGAATTGTCTACTTATAAAAGCCTAATATTTTCCCTGAAATTTCAAGAATGATACAATTTGTGTCACAAAATGTATCGTCTACTGCAGTTGTTAATGGGGCCGTTAGGGCTCCTATGCATGCAGGACAAAAAACGTCCAACTGTATGGAAATAATACAAAATTTTTCACTCTTTGCATGCTGGGTAATTTTTCCAAGCTTTTAATGTTGTCTGCTTTTTTTTTCAAAATAAACTTATTCAAAAAATTCTTTTTGAAGCATTAAATTATCAGAGTGTCAAACAGTTTGGACCCAGGTTCTGTCATTCATTGTTTTCTGGGTTCAAATGTTTGCAAAGATTATCAGCAGACAACAAAAGTCGCCGCTAGCATGGAAAGAGTTATTTCAGCAGGGCAAAGATTTCAAAAAAGGAAAACCTTCACATAATTACACAGCTACCCAATAATAAATGTCAATAAAGCTTTCATCAATACCCCTTTAAATATAGATTGAACGTAAAAACCAATATTTAGGATTTGTTTTGTCGATAAACAGTAACAATCGGACAGGGAAATAGAATCGAACAGTAAGTACGACTGAATTCTTTTAAGTTATATTACAATACCTGATATAAAAACAAGTATTATGCTTTAACCTTTATAGCACCCCCGAAAGTTTGCTACTGTCCCTTAATACTACTGAATTATTCCATCTGGTTTGCCACAATGTACCTGGGATGGTTCATATTGTACATATTGAGGGGTCACAGGTTATAATTACCATATACTATTTGGGCCTTGTTGCAAGAAAACCTGTCTTCGGGGGTTTGCGAACAACAAAGGCGCAGACCAGCCTGCGCATCCGCGCAGTCTGATCAGCCCCTTGGTTATTCGCTTATTGGAAAGTATAATATCCAGACTTGCTATGAGCGAACTTTCACTTTTCTAGCTAGTCTCTGTAGCTGAGCAGGCTGGTTTGAATCTCACTTTGTCAGAAACCCTGAAGACAGGTTTTCTCACGTCGAAGCCCATTTTACTTCAGTCTCTGAAGATTGCTTTTATCCTAGCAAACAGTGCTAAGAGACATTTGCCAAAGTACCTGGTATACAAAGGGCTTAATTAAAGATTCAAAATTACAATTGGACTACAGGACTAAATTCTGGCCTGAGCCTTCATCTTCCATATTTTGTATAAGTGAGCTGCCAGGGCTCTGATGAGACTGTGCAAATATGCTGGCATGATGGTCTGAGCCTTAGATGCTCACCAATGCAATAACTACAAAAACACAGGATATCTTTAATCTTTTGTTTTGATTCTTTATGTCCCAGTCAACATTTTTTCAGCCATGTCAGGACGGATCTTCCTGGGTTGAACCAGTATTAAGCAGAGGATAAAGTGTCTTGCTCAAGGACACAATGCAGTGCCCCTGGTGAGGCTCTAACCTGTAACCCCTCAATCTCAAGTCAATCACTCTACCGCTGAGCCACTTTGCTCCTCACAAGTTTTATGCTATAACTCTGTGTGCTGGGTAAAAAAAATATGACCTTTCTGTCGTCTGCTGACTTATTTCAAAAACATTCTTTCATGAACACTATCAGAGTGTCAAATGTTTTGGATCCAGATCAGGACCGACATTCTGTCCATACGGTTTGCAATGGTCTGAGCCTTAGCTGCCTGTAATGCAAAATTTTTGCTTATCTGACCCTGTGGATATGCTAGCAGGCTGGTCTGCGTCTTAGCTGCCTGTTATGCAATAAGTTCCAAAATCATGATTCACATACTGGATCATATATTTCAATTTTTCACAAAACTTTTATATGTTTATCTTTTAAAAACAAATCTTTTTGCATGCTGAAGGCAGAACTTACGAAGCTGGGTAATTTTGCGTTTTTTGTCATCTGCTGACTTTTTCAAAATTTATGTTTTTCAAAAAATTATTCCAGGAATACCATCAGAGTGATCCAGATCAGGCCCGGCGTTTTAGAAATAGCTTTTGGTGTGTGCGATTAGTCTCATTTGAAGTAAATTGAAAAACTTGTTATATCCATACCACATTATATAATGAGTGGCATTATAAAAGGTTTAAAATAAAAGAAAAACTATATAAATGACTTTAAGAGGGCAATACCCTCATGCCCAGATAAGCAAATTTAGCTTATCTTTTTTCCACCAGTTTCAACATGTGTTTTGGGTACTCAAATGAACCAGCTCGTAGAGGTGGTTCTTTTGAGTATTCAAAACATATGCCTTGGTTAGGATATATACTCATAGAAAACTAACACAAAACATAGGTTACCATCAAAGGCTCAGACCAGCCTGCACACCCTAAATTTACTGACTAACTCAATCCAACCCTTATTCCGCCACTTTTATTTTGTCCTAAAAATGTTGTCTGTTTTTTAGGCCTGCTGCATATACTCAAGTGCACTTAAGACTAAATTGTTTCATGGAAGCAAACAATATGAACCCTGATTAGACTGCTCCCACAGGAGCAGTCTGATCTGGGTCCATATTGTTTGCATTATAGGCTATCAAAGAACATAAGCAGACGAGAGCAGCAGGCGACAAAAATCTTAACTTGGGGGGCTACGGTTAACTCAAACTACTAATAGATCAAAGTGAAAAATTAGGTCCTTTTGGACTTGTTCTCTCTTTTCATGCTGGTGCACATTTTTTGCATGTTTTTTTTTTCCATCTGCTGACTTATTTCATTTCAAAAACTTGTTAAGGAATACCATCAGAGTTTCAAGCAGTTTGGATCCAGGTCAGGACAGACGTTGGTCCTTATCTGAATCCAAACCATATGATGCTCTGAAAGTGTTCCTGAAAGAAAATTTCTAAAAATTAATCTAATCTTGAAAAAGTCAGCAGACGAGAATAAAACCCAGAATGCAAAGAGTTAAATAAATTATGTAGGGTATCAAACAATAACTTACACAGTATTTGAAAAAGAAATAGGTCTCTTGGAGCAATTAGGCTTAGTATTCCATGTTAACCCTTAAAGCACCACTTAAAATTCACAAAAGAAGTCTTCTCAAACTATGCATTAAAAAATTTTTAGTCATGCTTGATATTTCATAAATTTTCTGCCAGCAGATCATTAACCTATAAGATATCAAGCCCTATTTTAAGCAACAAAATTTGAAAACATTGTCTGCTGGAAATTCTTAGTGACCATTTTGGGGCTATCGGCTATGTTAACACTCTGATAGTGATCCCAAAATATTTTTTTTGGAAAAAGTTGACTTTGAAGAAAGTCAGCAACTCACTAAAAAGGATGAGCAATTACCCAGTGAGCAAAGAGTTAAGGACATGGAATTGACCTTTCTCTTCCATATGAGATTGGTAATTAAGGAGTTGAAATTGGGCTTTAAAAAATTACTCTTGGCCTTGTAATACACACATTCAACATCAAAAGGTTATTTGCAGAACATATATTGTCGGTGCTCAAAGGAACAGTCTCAATGAGACGGTTCTTTTGAGCACCCAAAACATGTAAAAATTGATGGGTAAGAAAAAACCTACAATCTTACCCCCCCCCCCCCCCCAAAAAAAACCAGATGCAATTTACAAACATTAAAATGTGTTGCACCCACATACACATGTACGACATAGACTCATACAGGCCAAAGGTTAAATGATCCAGATCCTGATACTCTGTACTAAAAATACATGTACAGTGTAGTCCCTTAATAATGCTATATTTGGGGTTCATAGGAATGGACTGTGTTATAAGTAAACTTTGTTATAAAGGGATGATTTTACAAAAAGAATTATAGGAAAATGACCACTACATGGTCATTTTCCTATAATTCCTTTGTTAAATTCCATGGTAAAAATATTTTGGAGCCACAATATGACCATGTTATATACAAATCTGTGTTATAATGATGTGTTACAAAGGGACTGCAGTATACATGTATGTACATAATATTTCACCATTATGGTATTGTATTTAAGGTCATGGCCAAAGAAGTTGGAGACAAACTCGGAGGAGAATGGATCCACACACAAGATGACAACTTTCCTGCATTCTTTGATGTTGTTGGTAATAACTATTTCTTGCACACCGGATAAGGATATCTGAAATTTCACCCTGGGATAGCAAATCTTATCTTACCCATGCTATCTTACCCAGGCTGTCACGTGAGGGCTACATACTTTGGTTGTATTGGAACTCAAGCATATGGCCCTCAAGTGACATCATTGTTAAGTTAACATGACGTCATCATGTGAAATATTGCATCTTAGCGTATCCAGAGACTTCTGGAAGCTTATTTTAAAATAAAAAAACAGTGGTGAGCAAGAAAAAGAATCAATTATTCTTGTGAGGGTAGGATAGAAAAGTCCATCCCTCGGGATCACGGTTTGTCATCACTCGGCAAGCCTTGTACTGCCAATCTGTGATCCTCAGGACGAATTTTTCTATCATACCCTCAAACTCATGGTAGATTCTTATAAGCTACCACTTTCTGTAGATCAGAAATAAACATTAGGCACTTTTTCTCCAAGCTAATGAATCAATATTTAATTTATTCTTATAAAGATTCATACTTTGGGCAAACCCTTTGTCGCGAAACGTGACAAACCTCTGGAACACGGCCACCAATCCATCTCCTTCATCGCATAAAATCAATACTGTGTTATGAAGAAGAGGGACCCATTTCCTATGAATGAGATGGATCATAAATCCGGCAAAATCGTTATTTTCTATAAACAAAACAAAATTTTAGAAATCCGAAAATGCTATTTGATGGCCTTGGTGTTTACCTTCGACATACCTCAAATAGTGTGCCCTGGCACATAAACTGATTCTAGAATATGTGTTGAAGTTGAAAAAAAGTAATTTTTCTTCATAACAAAACAGTTTAAACTGTAAAGCAGAAAATCCTCTTAAAACCAATATCAGTGTCGAAAAGTTTAATGAGTGTCTCATCGAATAGCATTGCCCGATTTCTAAATTTTGCTCTCAAAATTAGGAAACAGAGAGTTTAATCCAACCGGTATATGCGATGAAGGAGATGGATTGGTGGCCGTGTGGAAGGGTAGTGAGCATGGATGAAGCTTTAAAATTCATATGACAGGGTGTTTGCAAAATTGTAAAAAAAAGTTGGATCATAATGGTATCATTACATCTATGGGAAAAAATGAGCTGATAAGAGGCACAGAAATCATATGGGTTACATACCAAAACAGAAAGAGTAATGCTAAAGAAACCAAGAACCCCTCAGTACTTCTGAGAAGTGTATCAAACCAAAAACCACATAACACCTTTCTAAAAACCCAACCTTCTACAAGTGTCATCTGCTGGTAGCCTTTGCAAACAGTTTGGACCCAGATTAGGATCAACACAATGTTGGGCCTAATCTGGAACTAAGTAGACACTCTGATAGTTTTCCTGAAAGAATATTCTGAAAAAGTTAATTTTGAGAAAGTCAGCAGCCGACACCAAATCATGAAAAATTACCCAGCATACAAGGAGTTAATGATAAATTCCATATTCACTGAACTAAAGGATAACTGTATTCAAAATTTTAATTGGGAGAGGTACAGTTGGAAATAAATTTTACGACAACACATCAGTAGAGCTGTAAAATGTGATATCCGACTGTATATACGAAGATATATCTCACCAAATTAACATTTGAATATAGCTATCCCCATTCTAATTCACTCCTGTCTTGTTTATCATTAAATTCTCTGTTTTGTCTCAAATTCATGTGTTGCAAGCCGCACCTCATCCAACAAAACGTGACATAATGAAAAAAGTCAATAAGCAATGCTTATTAGATACCCCCCGCACAGTAAGAGTCAGAGAAAAAACTTGTCAAGTTATAGTTCAAACCAGCAGACTTTAGTTTTGAAAAGATTTCAGTATAATCTGTGCAAACAAAAATCATAACACTCCTTCATGCATATGTTCAAATTGTCTACATTGTATCGGCAAAGTATCAAATTGCTCCATTAAAAGCTGTGGTAGGAGTTGATAGGCCCATTAAGGCACCACCTATGCATATACAAAAGCCATATTAGGGAAAAATTGTCTAAGTTCTCACAGCTGTCATTTTGTCAAAAATTATTTTTTGTAAACCAAACTCCTTCATGCAAATGTTCAATGTGTCTACATTGTATAGGAAAAGTATCAAATTGTTCCATCAAAAGCTGTGGTAGTAGTTGATCGGCCCATGAAGGCACCATCTATGCATATACAAACACATTAGTAGGGAAAAATTGTCTAAGTTCTCACAGCTGTCATTTTGGCAAAAATTATTATTTCTGAACTAAACTCCTTCATGCATATGTTCAATGTGTCTACATTGTATAGGAAAAGTATCAAATTGTTCCATTAAAAGCTGTGGTAGGAGTTGATCGGCCCATGAAGGCACCATCTATGCATATACAAACATGTTAGTAGGGAAAAATTGTCTAAGCTCTCACAGCTGTCATTTTGCTAAAAATTATTTTTTCTAAACCAAACTCCTTCATGCATATGTTCAATGTGTCTACATTGTATAGGAAAAAGTATCAAATTGTTCCATCAAAAGCTGTGGTAGGAGTTGATCGGCCCATGTATGGCCTATAATAGCATAAGCATAACACCCTATATTAAGAGTCATTTAGAACTACAAAGGGAAATAACTCTGATAGAATTGGCCCCTAGCCCTTACTTTTTTGTCTAAAAAATTTGTCTTGCATATATGAACCATCTATGCATATACAAACATGTTAGTAGGGAAAAATTGTCTAAGTTCTCACAGCTGTCATTTTGCTAAAAAAAATTTTCTAAACCAAACTCCTTCATGCATATGTTCAATGTGTCTACATTGTATAGGTAAAGTATCAAATTGTTCCGTCAAAAGCTGTGGTAGGAGTTGATCGGCCCATGTATGGCCTAAAATAGCATAAGCATAAAACCCTATATTAAAAGCCATTTAGAACTACAGAGGGAAATAACTCTGATAGAATTGGCCCCTAGCCCTTACTTTTTTGTCTAAAAAATTTGTCTTGCATATATGAACATGTTTGCAAGGTTTAATGAAAATCCAGCAATGACTCTTCAAGATATTAAGGAAACAAAGCGTTACGGACGGACGCACGGATGGACGCACAGACGGACGCACACGGACGGACGCATGGACGGACGCACGGACGGACGCACGGACGGACGCACGGACGGACACACGGACAACATGAAAACAGTATACCCCCTACAAACAAAGTTTGCGGGGGGTATAATTAATGACGTCAAACCAGTTCCGACAGTTTATCATGTACAATGTATTTCTAATATTATTCAATCAGACATTGCTGCATTTGAATCTTATAATGCATGATAAAAGAATGTCCTCTTTTGTACATTATAAATGAATTTTATACAATAGGAGGGTCATTTTTTATGTTCGTAGAATGGGTCTGTATCTCTACAAGTATAGAATTTAAGGTACCATAACTACATATATTTTGAAAGGTCTACCTTTTGTCTATCAACTGATATAAATTTTACATCATTAGCGCTTAGTTCGGTCAAGATATATAGCTTTGAATAGGGCATGAAAAGGACACTGGTCGAAATCCATGCCATTTTGACCACACAGCAAGCAGGAAATTAGACGCTGTTCTGTTCCATTCGCTATGGTGATATAAGCATTTTTCAAGCCGATTTTTCTTTTGCACCATCAAAATTAATTATTCAAACGCTAATCGTAGACAAGTGTAGCAAAACTATAAGCATGTTGTTTCCTCTTCTATAACAATTTTAAAACACCTATCAATATACCAAAATAATCACAGTCAAGTGTTAGTTATTATATCTGTTAAAATTACGATTATGAACAAATTTTAAAATGTCTTCTTGTTTTGCATAGCACATGATATACTCAATCATTCGTCAGCAGTTATATTGATGTATCGATTTAAGCGTGTAACTGGCAACTTCCGGTTCTGGCATACCCCCATGTTATAAAAAGTGGGTGGGGTAAATCAACTCCGCGTAGAAAACACAATTACAATCAAATCTGCATAATTTTCTTATTGCAGTGATTTCAACACCTGTTTAGAGGCACAAAAATAGTTTTAATGTATTTTCTAAGTATAGTAACGCTCCATGGCGTCATTTATGTACAAAATAAGGGATTTTAGCTACCACTAGGCTATTTATTTTGCAGTTCATTTCTAATAAAACAAAAGCATTAACTTTGTTTTGGGATGAAAGTTACCACAACACTTCTATCTACCATATGAACAAGAAAAAATATAATACTACTTTACAGCTAACATATTAAGCCACATTCAAAAGCCCGTATCCAACTTCCACTTGTGTCAACTTTTTACAATAAAAGTTCATATGCCTACTGTTTACTATACTGAGGTTCCAAACAGATCTTCCATATCCAATGATTGCTGCGTATTTGCTATAATGTTTATATAATATTGTAGCACGTGGTGTCCTTGATCTGCAGCCAAATTTTCAGAAGCTGTGTAGGACTATATGGACCCATTTTCATGCAATTGTTACTGACGTTCTGTCAGAGACTAAGTCCATAAATGTTGTATTTCTACCATATTTCCAGTGTGCGATATATAGGTATGTCTTTGCCTCTTAGAAGACATTAAAGTAATGCATTTTGAAATAATTTTAGGTTGCATGTATAGATAAAAGCTCAATCTTTCCAAATATATGCATGATGTATGCATTTACTTTCGCCGTTATCATTAAATCTACCTCTCTACGAACATAAAAAACATCCCTCGTAGTTACCCACACTGAAAAGACAATTTGGAGATTAAATTCTGCACTTTATACTGCATACAAATCTGTTCAATTACAAATCAGATATTATCAAAATATACCAAAGATCTTTAACTCAATTTAACCCTTCTATATATCCTCTTTTGGAAACAGTGTAGAGCCAGACCAGCCAGCATCTAACAAAGCCATATCGTCGGTCGGGAGTCAAAAACTTGTATCTTTGATTTTCACATTTTTCAGGAGAGACAAAAAACTGAATTACTTTTGCTAGGAGTGTCCTATATTGCTGAAAGTCAGACAGGATTCTATTAAGTAACATCCAAATTCACTGTTATTGGTGTTTTGAACTTCCAATAAAGATTTCACTGTCATTATGAAGAGTTTCACTTGAGTTACGTCGTTTTAACCATTTTTTTGTGAAAAACCATCCAGTTATGACATTTTGAGCATCTTTTTCATGGCAAAACCGCGTATCCCCGTAACATGAGCACCAAAATAATGGAATTTTCATAGATACGATATTTTAAAGCATGATTCAATTTGATGCTTTATAGGGGGGTTCTAATTGGTCAAGAGCTACAAGAATTTGATAGAATGTGTGCCATGCAGTTTGTATTCCCGCGTTGACTAAGTCGTTTTGATAAAAATCAGAGTTACGAGGTTTTGACTCCCGACCGACAATATGATCAGAATATGCTATGTTTTCACATAAAGCCTCAGAATCCACTGTGTTGGCTTAATTGGCTAGAAAAGGGAAGTGAATGTGATATATCAATTTAGTCAGCTGTGAGCTTATCCTAATAAAGTTAAATTAACAGCTAAATAAAGGCAAAGCCAAATGGTGAAGACCCAAATCATACACCACAGTATGTGGCATCTGATCAGGATATTCTCTGTTTACTAAGAAAATGTTCTATCTTAATTTGATTAAAAACGAAAAATACTTCCCAACAACCCTTAAACTGGAAATGGACTTCTACAATGGATAAGAATGGAAAAAGTCCATTCTGCTTAAGAGGTGTGGTACTTGATTGTATCGATTCCTGATCTTTGCCCTCTTTCATACTTTCTTTATGTCAAGACTTGATCATAATTATTACAATAGCATCATATGCTGCATGTAAAGCAGTGTTGATCCTGTTCCGTTGGCTCTACACTGCTTCATCACAACAAGGGGTCATATCAACCTTGTGACTGTTCCTTGTATCAACTAGGTACCTATGGAGCGGAGAAAGACTACATGACCTCAAGTAAACCAAAGTTTATCCTATGTGTGGACGGAGAGACAATCAAAACTACAACAATACCCAACCCGAACAGTGAGCCAGACCTGAAAGCTGAAGTAGAGTTCCGACTAGAAGAAGAATATACATTTGAACCTAGAGATCATATACTTAATGTAAGTACACTGGAGCTGAAGTAGAGTTCCGACTAGGTGAAGAATATACATTTGAACCTAGAGATCATATACTTAATGTAAGTACACTAGAGCTGAAATAGAGTTACGCCTAGGTGAAGAATATACATTTGAACCTAGAGATCATATACTTAATGTAAGTACACTGGAGCTGAAATAGAGTTCCGACTAGGTGAAGAATATACATTTGAACCTAGAGATCATATACTTAATGTAAGTACACTGGAGCTGAAATAGAGTTCCGACTAGGTGAAGAATATACATTTGAACCTAGAGATCATATACTTAATGTAAGTACACTGGAGCTGAAGTAGAGTTCCGACTAGGTGAAGAATATACATTTGAACCTAGGGATCATATACTTAATGTAAGTACACTGGAGCTGAAGTAGAGTTCCCCTAGGTGAAGAATATGCATTTGAACCTAGAGATCATATACTTAATGTAAGTACACTGGAGCTGAAATAGAGTTCCGACTAGGTGAAGAATATACATTTGAACCTAGAGATCATATACTTAATGTAAGTACACTGGAGCTGAAGTAGAGTTCCGACTAGGTGAAGAATATACATTTGAACCTAGAGATCATATACTTAATGTAAGTACACTGGAGCTGAAGTAGAGTTCCGACTAGATGAAGAATATACATTTGAACCTAGGGATCATATACTTAATGTAAGTGCACTGGAGCTGAAGTAGAGTTCCGACTAGGTGAAGAATATATATTTGAACCTAGAGATCATATACTTAATGTAAGTACACTGGAGCTGAAATAGAGTTCCGGCTAGGTGAAATATATACATTTGAACCTAGGGATCATATACTTAATGTAAGTACACTGGAGCTGAAGTAGAGTTCCCCTAGGTGAAGAATATACATTTGAACCTAGAGATCATATACTTAATGTAAGTACACCGGAGCTGAGGTAGAGTTCCCCTAGGTGAAGAATATACATTTGAACCTAGGGATCATATACTTAATGTAAGTACACCGGAGCTGAAGTAGAGTTCCCCTAGGTGAAGAATATACATTTGAACCTAGAGATCATATACTTAATGTAAGTACACTGGAGCTGAAATAGAGTTCCGACTAGGTGAAGAATATACATTTGAACCTAGAGATCATATACTTAATGTAAGTACACTGGAGCTGAAGTAGAGTTCTGACTAGGCGAAGAATATACATTTGAACCCAGGGATCATATACTTAATGTAAGTACACTGGAGCTGAAGTAGAGTTCCGACTAGGTGAAGAATATACATTTGAACCTAGGGATCATATACTTAATGTAAGTACACTGGAGCTGAAGTAGAGTTCCCCTAGGTGAAGAATATACATTTGAACCTAGGGATCATATACTTAATGTAAGTACACTGGAGCTTAAGTAGAGTTCCCCTAGGTGAAGAATATACATTTGAACCTAGGGATCATATACTTAATGTAAGTACACTAGAGCCGACTAGGTGAAGAATATACATTTGAACCTAGGGATCATATACTTAATGTAAGTACACTGGAGCTGAAGTAGAGTTCCCCTAGGTGAAGAATATACATTTGAACCTAGGGATCATATACTTAATGTAAGTACACTGGAGCTGAAGTAGAGTTCCCCTAGGTGAAGAATATACATTTGAACCTAGGGATCATATACTTAATGTAAGTACACTGGAGCTGAAGTAGAGTTCCGACTAGGTGAAGAATATACATTTGAACCTAGGGATCATATACTAAATGTAAGTACACTGGAGCTGAAGCAGAGTTCCGACTAAGGGAAGAATATACATTTGAACCTAGGGATCATATACTTAATGTAAGTACACTGGAGCTGAAGTTGAGTTCCCCTAGATGAAGAATATACATTTGAACCAAGGGATCATATACTTAATGTAAGTAAGCTGGAGCTGAAGTAGAGTTCCGACTAGATGATGAATATATATTTGAACCTAGGGATCATATACTTAATGTAAGTACACTGGAGCTGAAGTAGAGTTCCCCTAGGTGAAGAATATACATTTGAACCTAGAGATCATATACTTAATGTAAGTACACTGGAGCTGAAGTAGAGTTCCGACTAGGTGAAGAATATACATTTGAACCAAGGGATCATATACTTAATGTAAGTACACTGGAGCTAAAGTAGAGTTCAGACTAGATGAAGAATATACATTTGAATCTAGGGATCATATACTTAATGTAAGTACACTGGAGCTGAAGTAGAGTTCCCCTAGGTGAAGAATATACATTTGAGTCTAGGGATCATATACTTAATGTAAGTACACTGGAGCTGAAGTAGAGTTCCAACTAGGTGAAGAATATACATTTGAGTCTAGGGATCATATACTTAATGTAAGTACACTGGAGCTGAAGTAGAGTTCCGACTAGGTGAAGAATATACATTTGAACCAAGGGATCATATACTTAATGTAAGTACACTGGAGCTGAAGTAGAGTTCCGACTAGGTGAAGAATATACATTTGAACCAAGGGATCATATACTTAATGTAAGTACACTGGAGCTGAAGTAGAGTTCCGACTAGGTGAAGAATATACATTTGAACCAAGGGATCATATACTTAATGTAAGTACACTGGAGCTGAAGCAGAGTTCTGACTAGGGGAAGAATATACATTTGAACCAAGGGATCATATACTTAATGTAAGTACACTGGAGCTGAAGTAGAGTTCCGACTAGATGAAGAATATACATTTGAACCTAGGGATCATATACTTAATGTAAGTACACTGGAGCTGAAGTAGAGTTCCGACTAGGTGAAGAATATACATTTGAACCTAGGGATCATATACATAATGTAAGTACACTGGAGCTGAAGTAGAGTTCCGACTAGGGGAAGAATATATATTTGAACCAAGGGATCATATACTTAATGTAAGTACACTGGAGCTGAAGCAGAGTTCCGACTAGGTGAAGAATATACATTTGAACCAAGGGATCATATACTTAATGTAAGTACACTGGAGCTGAAGTAGAGTTCCGACTAGGTGAAGAATATACATTTGAACCTAGGGATCATATACATAATGTAAGTACACTGGAGCTGAAGTAGAGTTCCGACTAGGGGAAGAATATACATTTGAACCTAGGGATCATATACTTAATGTAAGTACACTGGAGCTGAAGTAGAGTTCCAACTAGGTGAAGAATATACATTTGAACCTAGGGATCATATACTTAATGTGAGTACACTGGAGCTGACGTAGAGTTCCGACTAGGTGAAGAATATACATTTGAACCAAGGGTTAATATACTTAATGTAAGTACACTGAAGCAGACGTAGAGTTCCCCTAGGTGAAGAATATACATTTGAACCAAGGGATCATATACTTAATGTTAGTACACTGGAGCTGCGGTAGAGTTCCGACTAGGAAAAGAATATACATTTGAACCTAGGGATCATATACTTAATGTAAGTACACTGGAGCTGAAGTAGAGATCCGACTAGGTGAAGAATATACATTTGAACCTAGAGATCATATACTTAATGTAAGTACACTGGAGCCGACTAGGTGAAGAATATACATTTGAACCAAGGGATCATATACTTAATGTAAGAACACTGAAGAAGACATAGAGTTCCCCTAGGTGAAGAATATACATTTGAACCTAGGGATCATATACTTAATGTAAGTACACTGGAGCTGAAGTAGAGTTCCGACTAGGTGAAGAATATACATTTGAACCTAGAGATCATATACTTAATGTAAGTACACTGGAGCTGCGGTGGAGTTCCCCTAGGTGAAGAATATACATTTGAACCTTGGGATCATATACTAAATGTAAGTACACTGGAGCTGAAGTAGAGTTCCGACTAGGTGAAGAATATACATTTGAACCAAGGGATCATATACTTAATGTAAGTACACTGGAGCCGACTAGGTGAAGAATATACATTTGAACCAAGGGATCATATACTTAATGTAAGTACACTGAAGAAGACATAGAGTTCCCCTAGGTGAAGAATATACATTTGAATCTAGGGATCATATACTTAATGTAAGTACACTGGAGCTGAAATAGAGTTCCAACTAGGTGAAGAATATACATTTGAACCAAGGGATCATATACTTAATGTAAGTACACTGAAGAAGACATAGAGTTCCCCTAGGTGAAGAATATACATTTGAACCTAGGGATCATATACTTAATGTAAGTACACTGGAGCTGAAGTAGAGTTCCGACTAGGTGAAGAATATACATTTGAACCTAGAGATCATATACTTAATGTAAGTACACTGGAGCTGCGGTAGAGTTCCCCTAGGTGAAGAATATACATTTGAACCTTGGGATCATATACTAAATGTAAGTACACTGGAGCTGAAGTAGAGTTCCGACTAGGTGAAGAATATACATTTGAACCTAGGGATCATATACTTAATGTAGGTACACTGGAGCCGACTAGGTGAAGAATATACATTTGAACCAAGGGATCATATACTTAATGTAAGTACACTGAAGAAGACAAAGAGTTCCCCTAGGTGAAGAATATACATTTGAATCTAGGGATCATATACTTAATGTAAGTACACTGGAGCTGAAATAGAGTTCCAACTAGGTGAAGAATATACATTTGAACCTAGGGATCATATACTTAATGTTAGTACACTGGAGCTGCGGTAGAGTTCCCCTAGGTGAAGAATATACATTTGAACCTTGGGATCATATACTAAATGTAAGTACACTGGAGCTGAAGTAGAGTTCCGACTAGGTGAAGAATATACATTTGAACCAAGGGATCATATACTTAATGTAAGTACACTGGAGCCGACTAGGTGAAGAATATACATTTGAACCAAGGGATCATATACTTAATGTAAGTACACTGAAGAAGACATAGAGTTCCCCTAGGTGAAGAATATACATTTGAATCTAGGGATCATATACTTAATGTAAGTACACTGGAGCTGAAATAGAGTTCCAACTAGGTGAAGAATATACATTTGAACCTAGGGATCATATACTTAATGTAAGTACACTGGAGCTGACGTAGAGTTCCGACTAGGTGAAGAATATACATTTGAACCTAGGGATCATATACTTAATGTAAGTACACTGGAGCCGACTAGGTGAAGAATATACATTTGAACCTTGGGATCATATACTTAATGTAAGTACACTGGAGCCGAATAGGTGAAGAATATACATTTGAACCAAGGGATCATATACTTAATGTAAGTACACTGAAGAAGACATAGAGTTCCCCTAGGTGAAGAATATACATTTGAATCTAGGGATCATATACTTAATGTAAGTACACTGGAGCTGAAATAGAGTTCCAACTAGGTGAAGAATATACATTTGAACCTTGGGATCATATACTTAATGTAAGTACACTGGAGCTGAAGTAGAGTTCCCCTAGGTGAAGAATATACATTTGAATCTAGGGATCATATACTTAATGTAAGTACACTGGAGCTGAAGTAGAGTTCCCCTAGGTGAAGAATATACATTTGAACCTAGGGATCATATACTTAATGTAAGTACACTGGAGCTGAAATAGAGTTCCGACTAGGTGAAGAATATACATTTGAACCAAGGGATCATATACTTAATGTAAGTACACTGAAGCAGACGTAGAGTTCCCCTAGGTGAAGAATATACATTTGAACCTAGGGATCATATACTTAATGTAAGTACACTGGAGCTGAAGTAGAGTTCCGACTAGGTGAAGAATATACATTTGAACCTAGGGATCATATACTTAATGTAAGTACACTGGAGCTGAAGTAGAGTTCCCCTAGGTGAAGAATATACATTTGAACCCAGGGATCATATACTTAATGTAAGTACACTGGAGCTGAAGTAGAGTTCCGACTAGGTGAAGAATATACATTTGAACCTAGGGATCATATACTTAATGTAAGTACACTGGAGCTGAAGTAGAGTTCAGAGTAGATGAAGAATATACATTTGAACCTAGGGATCATATACTTAATGTGAGTACACTGGAGCTGACGTAGAGTTCCGACTAGGTGAAGAATATACATTTGAACCAAGGGATCATATACTTAATGTAAGTACACTGAAGCAGACGTAGAGTTCCCCTAGGTGAAGAATATACATTTGAACCAAGGGATCATATACTTAATGTTAGTACACTGGAGCTGCGGTAGAGTTCCCCTAGGTGAAGAATATACATTTGAACCTAGGGATCATATACTTAATGTAAGTACACTGGAGCTGAAGTAGAGTTCCGACTAGGTGAAGAATATACATTTGAACCTAGGGATCATATACTTAATGTAAGTACACTGGAGCTGAAGTAGAGTTCAGAGTAGATGAAGAATATACATTTGAACCTAGGGATCATATACTTAATGTGAGTACACTGGAGCTGACGTAGAGTTCCGACTAGGTGAAGAATATACATTTGAACCAAGGGATCATATACTTAATGTAAGTACACTGAAGCAGACGTAGAGTTCCCCTAGGTGAAGAATATACATTTGAACCAAGGGATCATATACTTAATGTTAGTACACTGGAGCTGCGGTAGAGTTCCCCTAGGTGAAGAATATACATTTGAACCTAGGGATCATATACTTAATGTAAGTACACTGGAGCTGAAATAGAGTTCCGACTAGGTGAAGAATATACATTTGAACCTTGGGATCATATACTAAATGTAAGTACACTGGAGCTGAAGTAGAGTTCCGACTAGGTGAAGAATATACATTTGAACCAAGGGATCATATACTTAATGTAAGTACACTGGAGCCGACTAGGTGAAGAATATACATTTGAACCAAGGGATCATATACTTAATGTAAGTACACTGAAGAAGACATAGAGTTCCCCTAGGTGAAGAATATACATTTGAATCTAGGGATCATATACTTAATGTAAGTACACTGGAGCTGAAGTAGAGTTCCAACTAGGTGAAGAATATACATTTGAACCTAGGGATCATATACTTAATGTAAGTACACTGGAGCTGAAGTAGAGTTCCCCTAGGTGAAGAATATACATTTGAACCTAGGGATCATATACTTAATGTAAGTACACTGGAGCTGAAGTAGAGTTCAGACTAGATGAAGAATATACATTTGAACCTAGGGATCATATACTTAATGTAAGTACACTGGAGCTGAAGTAGAGTTCCGACTAGGTGAAGAATATACATTTGAACCTAGGGATCATATACATAATGTAAGTACACTGGAGCTGAAGTAGAGTTCAGACTAGATGAAGAATATACATTTGAACCTTGGGATCATATACTAAATGTAAGTACACTGGAGCCGACTAGGTGAAGAATATACATTTGAACCAAGGGATCATATACTAAATGTAAGTACACTGGAGCTGAAGTAGAGTTCCGACTAGGTGAAGAATATACATTTGAACCAAGGGATCATATACTTAATGTAAGTACACTGGAGCCGACTAGGTGAAGAATATACATTTGAACCAAGGGATCATATACTTAATGTAAGTACACTGAAGAAGACATAGAGTTCCCCTAGGTGAAGAATATACATTTGAATCTAGGGATCATATACTTAATGTAAGTACACTGGAGCTGAAGTAGAGTTCCAACTAGGTGAAGAATATACATTTGAACCTAGGGATCATATACTTAATGTAAGTACACTGGAGCTGAAGTAGAGTTCCCCTAGGTGAAGAATATACATTTGAACCTAGAGATCATATACTT
Organism: Loripinus fragilis; assembly: GCA_964019695.1. Lineage (NCBI taxonomy): Eukaryota > Metazoa > Mollusca > Bivalvia > Lucinida > Lucinidae > Loripinus > Loripinus fragilis. The sequence continues at coordinate 69,832,323 of OZ026523.1, forward strand.
AATGTGAGTACACTGGAGCTGACGTAGAGTTCCGACTAGGTGAAGAATATACATTTGAACCTAGGGATCATATACTTAATGTAAGTACACTGGAGCTGACTAGGTGAAGAATATACATTTGAACCAAGGGATCATATACTTAATGTAAGTACACTGAAGAAGACATAGAGTTCCCCTAGGTGAAGAATATACATTTGAACCTAGGGATCATATACTTAATGTGAGTACACTGGAGCTGACATAGAGTTCCGACTAGGTGAAGAATATACATTTGAACCAAGGGATCATATACTTAATGTAAGTACACTGAAGCAGACGTAGAGTTCCCCTAGGTGAAGATTATACATTTGAACCTAGGGATCATATACTTAATGTAAGTACACTGGAGCTGAAGTAGAGTTCCGACTAGGTGAAGAATATACATTTGAACCTAGGGATCATATACTTAATGTAAGTACACTGGAGCTGAAGTAGAGTTCCGACTAGGTGAAGAATAAACATTTGAACCTAGAGATCATATACTTAATGTAAGTGCACTAGAGCTGAAGTAGAGTTCCGACTAGGGGAAGAATATACATTTGAACCTTGGGATCATATACTTAATGTAAGTACACTGGAGCTGAAGTAGAGTTCCCCTAGGTGAAGAATATACATTTGAACCTAGGGATCATATACTAAATGTAAGTACACTGGAGCTGAAATAGAGTTCCGACTAGGTGAAGAATATACATTTGAACCAAGGGATCATATACTTAATGTAAGTACACTGAAGCCGACTAGGTGAAGAATATACATTTGAACCTAGGGATCATATACTTAATGTAAGTACACTGGAGCTGAAGTAGAGTTCCGACTAGGTGAAGAATATACATTTGAACCTAGGGATCATATACTTAATGTAAGTACACTGGAGCTGAAGTAGAGTTCCGACTAGGTGAAGAATATACATTTGAACCTAGAGATAATATACTTAATGTAAGTACACTGGAGCTGAAGTAGAGTTCTGACTAGGTGAAGAGTATACATTTGAACCTAGGGATCATATACTTAATGTAAGTACACCGGAGCTGAAGTAGAGTTCCGACTAGGGGAAGAATATACATTTGAACCTAGAGATCATATACTTAATGTAAGTACACTGGAGCTGAAGTAGAGTTCCAACTAGGTGAAGAATATACATTTGAACCTAGAGATCATATACTTAATGTAAGTACACTGGAGCTGAAGTAGAGTTCCGACTAGATGAAGAATATACATTTGAACCTAGAGATAATATACTTAATGTAAGTACACTGGAGCTGAAGTAGAGTTCTGACTCGGTGAAGAGTATACATTTGAACCTAGGGATCATATACTTAATGTAAGTACACTGGAGCTGAAGTAGAGTTCAGACTAGATGAAGAATATACATTTGAACCTAGAGATCATATACTTAATGTAAGTACACTGGAGCTGAAGCAGAGTTCCGACTAGGGGAAGAATATACATTTGAACCTAGGGATCATATACTTAATGTAAGTACACTGGAGCTGAAGTAGAGTTCCGACTAGATGAAGAATATACATTTGAACCTAGAGATCATATACTTAATGTAAGTACACTGGAGCTGAAGTAGAGACTGACTAGGTGAAGAATATACATTTGAACCTAGAGATCATATACTTAATGTAAGTGCACTGGAGCTGAAGCAGAGTTCCGACTAGATGAAGAATATACATTTGAACCTAGGGATCATATACTTAATGTAAGTACACTGGAGCTGAAGTAGAGTTCCGACTAGGTAGGTGAAGAATATACATTTGAACCTAGGGATCATATACTTAATGTAAGTACACCGGAGCTGAAGTAGAGTTCCGACTAGGTGAAGAATATACATTTGAACCTAGGGATCATATACTTAATGTAAGTACACTGGAGCTGATATAGAGTTCTGACTAGGTGAAGAATATACATTTGAACCTAGGGATCATATACTTAATGTAAGTACACTGGAACTGAAGTAGAGTTCCGACTAGATGAAGAATATACATTTGAACCTAGGGATCATATACTTAATTTAAGTACACTGGAGACTCTTTACAGTAAAACCTGTGTAAGATGGCCACTCTCAAAAAGACCAAAAATTCGTTTTCAAGACCAATTATCGCTTAATGCAGGTCAAAATTATTGCAGAATGCTGCAAAGGGAGCATTTTGCAATACTTTCAACCTTCATTATGTTACCATTGTCATTAAGACCTTTGTTTTTTCTATTTTTGAGAAGCTGTTTTAAACAGGTTTTACTGTATACTGCCAACCAATCTACGGCAGAGACTGATATAACGCTTATTTGACATGGCTCCCCTTTCTTCCTGCAGGTGTCTGGTCAGGTCCATTTTTTCAGGGATTGTTCATAGCTCCCTATTCCCCACAAATATTTGTCAAATGTTGATTTTAATGCATGCATGACAGTATCTAGAGCTGTCAATATTTAATAAGCTGCCCGCTCTTAAATTAAAAGTGTATCTATTAAATATTTTTAGACAATTGTTATTGCCAAAAGATTTTAAAATCAACTTGTTCAAAAATTATCTCAGGAATACCATCAGATTCTGAGTGTCAAAAACATTGGATCCAGATCAGGTCCGACATTTTGTCGGGCCTGATCCGGGTCCAATCTGTTTGCAAAGGTTATCAGCAGACGACACTAGTAGGTAATGAGTTAGAGTGATGTTTGTCAGTTATTTTTCCCCTTTTTTTAGATATTACCAGAATGGAAAGACAGCAAACTGATACAGAATATCACACCCGTACAGAGTCATGTAAAACCACACACAATAGAAATGTATGTGGATGGAAATGGTGATCTAGTCCAAGTAAGCATTACCAATGAACTAAAATTTTGAAATGTGAAAAAATTGCCAACTTGATTTAGCAAAGCTTGGGATAAAGGCAAGTGTGTTTTCCAATACAGGGCTTATTTTCACCATTTTGGGACAATGACCCATACCCCTGGAATTGGGAATTTTAGCGTGTAAACACACCAAATTGGGAATTTTTTAGTGTCCTTTGCTATATTGTCAAATCATAAAATACATCATATTTATCTGAATTTGGCCGTACTGTTAAGTTATAATCAGAATTGCATGATGTATTATATGAGACTTTGCAATGCTGAATATTCCCAGAATCCCAGGGTTCCCACTCATATTTTTTTAGGGTGCCCTCTAGGGTAAAATTTTGGTGGTTCATTTTTAGAGGGTACATGAAGCCACAAAAACTCTGACAGCCACTCATTTTAAAAGCACAGTGTATGCCTAGATTTGTTATTAACTGCTAAAAAATCACTATGCAAACCCACCCTAAAATTTGAGCAGGGCTCCCCTAAACAGAATTTGCTGGAAAATGGCCAAGTTAACACACTGAAAAAAAAATTGGGCAGGGTTTCCCCTATGCATAATGCTTTTTCGTTCACCCCCAGCCCTTCTCCCCAGCCATCATAAAGTAGGGATAAGATAGAAAACTGGAGAAGTGGGGTGGGGTACTTTGAACTACAGAAACTTACACCAAAGTACCAGCTTCTTCAGGTTTGATAGACAAGAGACAGATACATGATAGTCAAAATAAAATCTTACCTCTTTAATTTTCCATCTCACTTGAGTCCCATCCTTACACACAGATGTACCAAATTAAACTAGCTATTTTTTCAGCTGTTTGGTATTTATCTTTTATGCATCGGGAGAACAAGTTTTAATGTTGCACTTACAGGGGCAATTATCCATTAAAACAAAGAAGTAATCCACGGCTGATATGCCGATGGCTAGAGGACATAACATCCCTGGGCCCTGATAATTAAACGGCAGGTTAAATTTATACACAACCGATAACAACCGTCGGTAGAAAATGTAAACATCCGGTTCACACCACGCTGATTTTCATGATTGGGAACCCTGAATACACATGCTGTACACACATTTTTAAGCCAACTTTTACTAGACAAATTGATGATTTGTTTTCAAATTTTTTAAGACTTGAAATTCGGAATTTTCCTCCTAAATTGGGAAAAGAGATACTTTTTGGCATTGGGAATATAACCGAATAACGGCTTTAAAATTGGCCAAAAAAGCCCTGCAATAGGTTGTCTGGTTTGCATCCAACTATACTTAGTAAACAAAGAAATGGACCATGATATTCAATGATCATGTGTAAAAACTTAGTTTCCAAATCGATTTCAAAAAACACATATCACACTGTTCAACAACAACTGCCCAATGGAAAACAGTATTTTTCGAACATCTATTCATGAAATGATTTCGTCTAGGGGCTGTTGAAAACAGGAAGGGTCAATCTGTAAAACATGCAACACATTACAGCTTCAATTGAAGGAAGTCATTTCAGTTACAGCCTTGACTGTAATACATGTATTATATGTTGAGGTGGACATAGAATGTTATTGAACAGTAAACGTCATATTGACCGACGTGAAGCGGAGGTCAATATGAATAAGTTTACTGTTCAATAACACTCCATGTCTACTGAAACATAAGTTAACAATTGTTTTAATATATAAGAAATGTATGATATGCATTTCCTGCCATTTTAGACTATTTAAACCATTGGCCTTACTGATGGATCATGCGAAATTACTTGAAGTTCTGCCGTCACTTCCGTAAGCCATGCAATATTACCTTGTGCCATGTGCTTTGCAAACCATGCAACATGTAGTTATATCAGCGGCAGTGGATAGGCATCTGAGCAAATCAGAAGATATTTATTTATAGATTATATAATTATGTTTGTTATGCATGCTGGGTAATTTTTCAAGCTTTTTTGGGGGGGCTGCTAACTTTTTTTCAAAATTAATGCCCTTTTTCAATACATTCTTTAATGCCACTTTTTGCTATCAATACCGTTCTAGTGCCTTTTCACACCAGCATTTGCTGGTATCTGACAGTCTTTACCTATGAAGATTTGCACGTTTTTCAGAATGCCTCTTCCTGTTTTCAACAGTCCCTAAACAAAACTCTTTCATGGATAGATTTTTGAAAAATACTGTTTTCTATTTGACAGTGGTTGCTGATCAGTGTGACATGCCGTTTTTAAAAATCTATTTGGAAACAAAGTCTTTACACATCACTGAATGGCGTGGTCCATAACTTTTTTAGCGAGTATATTTGCATAATAGTTTGAGTCAATGAATATTTTATCATCTTTAGACACAATATGTATATCCCTTATAAATATTATACACTATTCATTAGACACAAATAATCAATTCTAACATACCTCGCCTATAGAGCCAACGGTAACAAACTGTGATATATCAGAAAATAATTCACAGCTAAAGTGTGTGATAGCTGACGTCGTTGGAAAATGACGTCATTCATGGCGTTAGACAGTGTAACATTGTTTATACGCTTTGAAGACGTTACAATTACATGTAAACGTATGCGACGTAGTCTAAGTATTGGCGGGAAGTCTTCAGTGCAATGGCGGACAGTTCTAAGAAGCTGAAGACTTCGAATGTGTTTTCGTTGTTTATTGTGTGTTAGAATCAAAATAGATCAGCTCCAGTGTGTGAATTGTTGAGTAATAATTCACTCTTTGTCGGTCAGTTGTACTAAGATAAATCACTTGCGCTGCGCGCTCGTGATTTGATCTTTTTTACAACTGACCTCCAAACAGTGAATCATTACTCAACAATTCACTGATGGAGCTGATCTATTTCTTAAACAAAATTTGATATCAATCATTAAATTGGTCACAAATTAGAATATTGATAGTATAAAAGAAAAAAAGATATCTATTTGTCAAGAAACAAAATAGTCAAATTTAGTTAAAAATTGTGTTAAAATCCATCTTTTTTCTTCATGTTGATTCATAAAAGTTATAGTATTTCTAAAATCCAATGAATGCCTCTTTCAAATCACGATGATTAGAATATTTTTAAATTATAAGATGGATTTTCCCTTCCAAACCATTATCCTATTATTCATGCCTCTCATTAGTATCTCATAATTCAAAATGGGGTAGCACAATTGGGTTTTTTGTATTAATGAAAACTTCGTTTATCAATAACATATTTATTTTCAATTTAGGTCAACTTTGCAGGAATATAGTTTGTGTGAAAATTTCAATCTTTTCAGATGCATTCATTTTTATCAGCATTCATTTTTATTTTAAGTTTAGAAAGAGTAAACTGCCTGCTGATTTTTTTTTTATTTAAAACTTACTTTTTCTAAACATTCTTTCAAAAATACCACCAGAATGTCAAACAGTTTAGGCACAGATCAGGCCTGACATTCTGTTCAAAAAGGTTATCAGCAGACAGCAGAGAGTTAAGAAAACATATTTTTCTCGCACACGAAATCAGGATTTCTGTTGTTTAACCCATGTGAGATATTTCTATCTCACACACCTGTACCAGCCCTACAGAAAGATAAAAAATGAAAAGCCGCATGCTGGCCGCACGTCAATCCGTCCCTCGTGATCACCGTTTGTCATCACTTGGCAAGCCTTGTGATGCCAATCAGTGATCCTTGGGACTGATTTTTCTATCCAACCCTCACACTCATGATAGATTCTTATAATCTCTTCACAGGTATATATCACAAAGAATGAAGACGGACAAGAAATAAAAGGAAAAAGAAAATATATAAAAGACAACAACACATGACCAACTGCAATACTAAGTCAATATTTCTGGGAAAGCACAAAGGATCGGGTTCATGAGATTTTGGTACTTACCGGCATAGGGCCAGTTAAGCAAACTTTTTTTTTTCTTTTTTTTTTTTCTTTTTTTTCTTCCAGGGGTCGCGAGTTCGATCCCGGCCTGGTCCCATACTTTCGTGGAGATTGATCATGAAATAATTTCTACGGTCATTCTCCTCCCTTCCGCTGAATCATTCAAGAAGGGTTGTTGTCAGTTACAAGCGAAAGTATGTGCACGAAGTACTGGTTAACTGCTTGTTCAAGCTTGCCCAGGAAAAAGTGTGGTTAGGTGAACTGACCGTCCCGCAATGACCATAGCTGTTGACTTGGGACGTAAAGCAACAAAACAAACAAACAAACAAACAAATAAGCAAACTTTTTCAGCATAAATTTGTGATAAGTTTCTTTTCCATCAGTTTAAACATATATTTTGGGTGCCCAAAAAAACCCGTCTCATTGAGACGGTTCTTTTGAGTACCCACAACATATGTTTTGGTTGGAAAATAAGAAAATAATTTTCAGTCACACACTCTTATCTGGGGGCCTGTAACAGGTATTGCATACGAGTAAAATCACTCTTTAAACATGCATGCACAGCTATCTAGTGGGACTGGAGGTCAAATTTTGGCCACAGCCTTCAACTGTCTTCCTAGTTTGTATGTCATTATCATATGACGTCACATATGGCAGTGATATTACGCCATGTATTAAAATCAATAAACTCTAAGTGGTTAATAAATTTTAGTAACCTTGTAGAATGAAGGTGATAACACTGTCGCATATTCATGTACAGTAAAATCTGTTTTAAGTGGCCACTAAAAAGGAAGACCAATAATTGGTTTTTAAGACCGATTATCGCTTAATGCAGGTCAAAAGTATTGCAGAATGCTCCAATGGGAGCATTCTGCAATACTTTCGACATTCATTAAGCTACCATTTATCAGTAAGATCTTTATTTTGTCTATTTTTGAGTGACCGCTTAAGACAGGTTTTACTGTATATGGCAGAATATTGAGCTTTGCACACCAAAAACACAATTCAAAAGTACTTTTAGTGTCATATTATAAACAGAATTTAACATTTTGCTCATGTGTTATTGAATTTATTTAACTTGTAGAGAAAAAGGGATAAAATGCTCAACAAGCCTCGCATTTCTTCTCTTTTCCACAACTTGTTTTAAAAAAAATACAATAACACATGAGCACCCATCTACACAACACATGTTCTGGCAAAATTATGCCCATGCTCAGTCTCCTCTGAGCCCTTGCTGATTGCATACACGATAAGTACCAAAATCATATGAGTTGGCTTAAACATTCCACATGTAGTTAGCAATCTAACCAGATTAGATTAACCCTTAAAGTGCCTGCTAAAAATGCATTTGCAAATGTCATCTGCTAAACTTGTCTGTTGCATGTATTTTGTAAACATTATTGACTAATGGAACTGAACAGACAAACAGTATGGACCAGGATCAGACTGCCCCTACAGGAGTAGTCCTCACTTATTGAGTAAGAGGCTTTTAAAACATTTCTGAAGACAACAAAAGCAGATGACTTTTGATGTGATTGGCGCTTTAAGGGTTAATTTATCTAACCTAGGTGAATCTTCATAATCTTTATTTAAAACAAGCAATATTAAATAGTATTTTATTGTGAGCTTATTAAAAATGTCTTTTCATCAACTTCTTGGATGTTTTATTTAGCCATACAAAAATCAACAGTATCCTATATAGTGCAGTCCCTTTATAACACTATTAATGGGGGCAATAGTAATTAGATGGAGCATTTTTTTAGCAAATCATGTTATAAAGGGAGAATTTTACTAAGGAATTATAGGGAAACTACTATTTTATGGTCAATTTTATGCCCTCTAATGTTAAAATTACAAGACTGTACATGATTAATAATGGCATAAAAATCAAACTGGCTGAAGTGATTTGTCAACTTATTGCATCAAACCAGAAGGAAGAAATCATAGTGCATAAAGGGTAAATGACCTAATCTGTATACTTTACCAGCTGAAAGACAAGTCTGCTCTTCTCTGATGGATGAGTCCTGAACACAACAGTCTTATCTGACAACACATAATCCACAGTTCCAAGAACATCTAAAATGTATAAGAGGCGATCTGTGACTACAGTAAATGTCCTAAAAATTTCTAACACTTTTTTTTCTTTTCTGTTCTCAAATAAAATGTTGGTTATCAGGGTTGGAATTCACAAAATGCTTGTCAGAAAAACAAACAGGGAAGACCCTGATCAGACTGCTTCTTCAGAAGCAGTCTAGGTCTGGCCTGTTTGTCTAGGCTTTTGTGGCTGAAATTTGGAACATTTACTGTGGTGGTTTACTGAGTGACTACAGTAATTGTTCTAAAAATTTCTAACACTTTTTTGTCTTTTCTATTCTCAAAGAAAATGTTGGTTATCAGGGTTGGAATTCACAAAATGCTTGTCAGAAAAGCAAACAGGGAAGACCCTGATTAGACTGCTTCTTCAGAAGAAGTCTGATCTAGGTCTATCCTGTTTGTCTAGGCTTTTGTGGCAGGCATCTACTGTTTGAAATTTTAGAAGATTTACTGTGGTGGTTTACTGCAGTGTTTTTTATGTTGGCTTTAGCAAGAATTGTTTGGATTGTAAAAGCCAACATAAACACCCTCTGCCCTGCATAAGTTTAACAGCGGCTGAGGGCCATAACTAACACTGGCTCCTAGGTAATAGAAAATGTTTCCATACTTTAACTTAACTGAACTGACTGTCTGTTATGGCTGATGGTACATTATTCGGTTATGATGTCCGTGAGCCGCGGTCCCTTCGCACTAGGCACATACATATGGCTGATGGTGTAACTTCATTTTATTTTATACTTAGCTGTAAAATCAATGCATATCAAAAACAAATAAAAGTGATATCAGTCACTAGTGAAATGATATGATATCAATCACTAGTAATTATATTAATTATATTAGTAATTATATCAGCCTATATTTTCACTGTAGCATTTTTTGGATTACCTCTGACTTTTCCATTCACTTAATGCATTTCAACTTCAAACCCCTATAGCTTTCTTATTTGTGAATGAAAATATCAAGTGTGGGTATGCGTTTTCTTAGTAAGAGTGTGACAAATATTTTGGTACCAAAATTATTTGGATTTGCTAAAAAGTTTTGTTTTGCATTTTCAGCACCTCCTTTTTAAAGAACATTGTGGAGTACCAATAACATATGTTTTTGTTTGTTTGTTTGATTTGATTCTTTACGTCCACTCAACAATCTTTCAGTTATGCGGGACGGGTCTTCCTGGGTTTAACCAGTACTAAGCTAGGATAAATGTGTCTTGCTCAAGGACCACAACGCAGTGACGCCGGTGAGGCTCGAACCCGCGGCCCTTCGGTCTCGAGTTAAGCACTCTACCACTGAGCCACTGCGCTCCCGTAAATAACATATGTTTTGGTTGATAAATAACAAGGTTAATTTTTAATTACACACTCTTATCTGGAGGCCTTAAGTTTTCAAAGTTCTAATAAATACTACTTATCTATTACCATTTTTAATCCTCTTTGCATTGAGCATCTTGAAGTCAATAATTTCCTGTAAAACAAAAACAAAAATTACTACGGCAATTGTTCTATTTCAAACACTAGTTGCCTGTAAAAAAGCGCAGACCAGATCAGACTGCTTCTTCTTCTGATCAGGGTCTTCCCTGTTTGTTATTCTGAGAAGTATTTTGAGAATGCCAGCCCTGATAACCAGCATTTTCTCTGAAAACAGAAAGTGAAAAGTGTTCGAAATTTTAGAACATTTACCATAATTGTTAAGAAACTTTGTGTTTGTGAGCAGTGAAAACTCTAACATCTGTGGAGTCTTATCTGAGCCTTTGTTGCTCACAAATGTGATAATTCGGGAAAGTCCGCTACATTTCCAGAATCAAATCATGGCTTGGGTGTATGTAAGGAGCATTAAGCGTAGTGTACTATGTACCAAAAAACTCCATTTTGTTAGACGGAACTGGCGTAAGGAAAATTAGTTCTGTAGCATGTAGGTCAGCTCTCTTAAAATTGATTATTCTGATTATCCGAAAAGTTTAATCAGCAGAATAAATGAAGTTAAAGGCCATTTAAGCCGTTTGTTTTGCTGCAATCACACTTGTTATTGTGTTAGCATGGTTTCTGTGATGTCAACCTTACATTATATGACATCAGCGTCACGTCATCACCCGCATTATCAAAGTAGAGCCTTGATATACATCCGTGGTCTGATCCCACAGAATTTCGCAGAACTGGTAGAGGCAGTTCCGATTGAAATGTGATAAGTACTGTACCAAAATCTCACGTGTTGACTCATATATTTAACTAATTGCATGCTGGGTGATTTTGAAAGGGTAATTTTTCATGCCTTTTTGTCATCTGCTGAGCTCCAGATAAGAAAGATCCGCAAGTTATGTACGGAAAAATAGGCATTGAAAACTTAGTTGAAGTGGTAAAATATCTTTTTCAATTACCATTGTAACCCTTTAAGCCCCAGTTACACACTCACGATTTTGGGCCACGAAAGAGCTGCGATTCATCCCGATTTTTCAAATCTGAATACATCGGCATGATTCTTAGTAGCACCATTGCACCGTCGTGAGTCGTAGTAGTACCGTAATGATTCTTGAAGAATGGTGGTGATTCAGGAACCTCAAGGACTACCCTACAACGAGTTTAAACCGTTTAAACTTGTCGGGGTAAATCATGCTAGATTGTGGGCATGGCCTAGATCGTAGCTCTACCATAGCGAGATCGGGATCATTCCTAGTGACACCCTGGTAGTATTCGTCATCATTCTTGGAAGTTTGGGGTTAATCAGGGTATCATCTGTCATCAAGATTCACCCCCAACTCATCCAGATTCATCCCTTTTCACCACGAATACAGGACGACTGTCCTACGGTTATGTTGTGACGCTACTGTAGTAGCACCGTAGTAGAATCCTAGTAGCACCATCATGAATCGTAGAGGAGTCGTAGAGATACCGTAGGAACGTCGTGAGACATCGTAGAGATTTCTGAATTTTCTGTTTTAACCATCCCGATTTTACAATATAGGTCACATCGGGATGAATCGTGATAAATCGTAGCCAGAATCGGGAATGTGTAACTGGGGCTTAACTCCATAGGCTATTCTTTGATAATGACATCATTTTCTATTTTTATACAACATTGAAAAAAATCAAGAAAAAAATTAAGTAAAGTTTTGAATACTTTTGAAAATATGATAGAAAATGGAGCATTTGCTACAATACAGCAAATGCTCCATTTTCCATAATATTTTCAAATAAACGACATTTCAAAGGCGTCAAAAGGCGTAATTATGGAGTAAAGGGCAAAAGCAATGACATAAAGCAAAAGTCCAGATCAACAATCAATTCTAGGTAAATACAGGGTAGGATACCAATTTACTTTATGCCAGTAATAATTGAGCGGCAACATGTGATTTCCAAAAATGTGGCATTTTGAAAAGTGTAGACTCAGACGAGAATATGCAGCCTCCTTTTAAGCTTAAAAACTCCAAATGATGTTTGGTCAGTAGTTTAACACTCACAGAATATTCAAGCAACTAGCAAAGGCTCTGATCAGACTGCGCATATGCGCAGGCTGACCTGAGGCTTTGCTGGCCACACATAACACATTGTTGGAAATCTCATGTCGCGGCTCAATTATATTGTTTGGCATTTCCTTCAAATTGTTTAGGGGATCCAAGAAATAGGATTCGCCATTTTGTTCAAATGTTCTCCAGGGGAGACAATTTGAATGATATGCCAATCCTTTTTTACAGGAGAGATACAAAATGCCAAACCCTACTTTCCATGGGAAACATTTGATTCAAATGCCAAAATCTATATCCAGGAGAGACAGTTTTAATGAAAAGCCAAATACTATTCACTGAATAAATGAAAACAATTTAATATTCCTAAAATTCCCCTCGAGTAGGATGCTCCAGCAAAGTTATCCTGTTGAAGGTGTATGATCTAATGTTGTGAGGATGCCTTCATGACACTTTTATATTATTCACCTACATTATGCTTTAAGAATGCTTTTTGTTCAGTTGGGCCCATGAATTGCAGTTTAACAGACCTTTGATGAGTAAATATGGTAGTCTTCTCCTTATCATTTTAGTGTATATATTTTGTGTTATCTGTAAAAATTGTATAAATTGTATACTATTCACTGAGGGCCTTCTGGAAGATTAGTCTTTGTATGGTAGATGTTGTCAACCTCATAAAATAAAGTCTTTACTTTCTTGCTTGCTTACTTGCTTATGTCTTACTATTCATCAGTGCCTATGTTTTATTGAATCACATAAACAAGCTGAGGAAAAACTAAAGGACTATTTCTGGGCAAGAACCTTCCTCTACTTTGATATGTTGTGTATATAAGAAGCTCTGGAGATATTGCGATTATGCAAAGGCTTTTTTGAGCCTTGCTGCTTACCATCCCTATAAGTGCCACAATCTTGTGTGCCTGCACATGATATTTGAGCATCTAGCATTAGCATGGGGGAAAGTTCAAAATTTTCAAAATCCTGAACTTTAGAAATTCAAATATTTAAACCTGCAGGATGCCTACAAAAACGAAAAAAATGAATAATTGCATGTTTAAATGGTACATTGTGTTTAGGTAATCCAGCACCCTAGATAAGCAGTGTATTTGCGTAAATACGCTATTAAAATCCTCAAAAAAGCAATCAAAATTAAATGTGTGCGTACCGAAAAGCAATTCTAACGATCGGTATGCAATTACATGCGATGTCATTGTGTACTATTTTGTCCATTTCGTTTCCATTAGGGTAATAAACAAATGCCAGTCGGGTATTGATTTTATTTTTACCAGCGAGCGTGCAATACAACTCCAGTTTATGAATAAAATATCAGTGCCCAGTCCAGTATTTCGCGGAAAAACACTATGATGGAAGTGAAACTTTACAAAGTGTACACGCTTGAATGTCAACAAGTGTATGAGATTTGCTTCAGGTACAATATAATCCGCTAGTTTGATATTTTAGAAAAGCAGACGATGGGAGTGAATAAATATGCAAGCACATTCCCGATGGCTTCATGCAATAAGAAAAAATATGAAAATACGCAATTGTTTTTGCAAGTACGCAAATGAGGATAACCAGGTTGCATAAATACCCAATTGATCCAAAAGCTTATCTAGGGCGCTGTAATCTAAAATATAATTAGAGAAGCTACTATAATCTCCCTAATTCAGCATTTTGAGGCTGACTTTCTATGGAAAGTCAGCCTCAAAATCCTGAATTCAGGATTAATCCTGTTAACTTTCACCCATGCATTAGATTTGGAGTAAATTATTCCTTAAATTGCAAATAAGGAGGTAAACACTCATTGCTTTAAATAATCATTATCTGGAGCACTGCTAACACAAAACAAGAGGGTCTGGGGGTTCTGGACCGCTCACCTGAGTCCTGGCTCATGAGATGGTGTTCAAAAACAAATCTATTTAATATACATATTTCATTTATATTTCATCGAAACTGTGCAATTTTTGTAGACGGCATTAAGAAAACTACTTCTTTGTAGTTATTCAGAGTTCAGGCCACTCGTTCCGAAGACGTGGTTTTAAGGTTTTTTCCTATTTTTTGCAAATCATTTGAGCCAATTTGATAGAGGGCATACTGGTGAAAATTTGTGAGAAATTATTTTAATTTGGACCAGTGGTTTAGGAAATGTCCTATTAAGGTTTTATTCTGTTTTAGCTCTGGTGGCCATTTTGTTCCATAGAGCAGAACCACATGAGTAAACTTGAAAGAGTTCATTATGGGGACCATTATAGTGAAATTATTTTGTATTTGGGTCCGACAGTGGTTCATTAGATACTGTTTAAAGATTCATTCTATTTAGCACTGTTGGCCATTTTGTTGGCTGGAGCAGAACAATTAGCGCAGTTTTGGTAGAGGGCAGACATTATGAGGAACAGTTCTATAAAAATATTTTGAATTTGGGCCGGTGGTACAGGAGATGTCATTTAAAAGTATTTCTATTTTTAGCTCTGGCACCCATTTTGATAAGTGGAGCATAACCATTTGTGCAGTTTTGGTAGAAAATATTATGGGTAACACTCATGTGAAATTTGGACCAATGATTCTGAAGATGTTGTTTAAAGACATTTCTATTCTCATCTCTGGTGGCCATTTTGTTCAGTGGAATGGAAACACTTGTGCAATTTCGATATAGGCTATGGGGAACATTAATGTGAAATTATCATCAACCAGGAGGATTTGTTGTATAAAGAGTTTTTTATTTCTAGCTTTGGTGGCCGTTTTGTTTGGCGTAGCAGAACCGTTTGTGCAATTTTGGTAGAGGGCATTATGTGGAACATTCAGGTGAAATTTTGACAAGCGGCTCAAGAGAAGTCGTTTAAATTATTATTTTTAGCTCTGTGGGCCATTTTGTCAGTGGTACGGAAGCATTGGTACAATTTCCATGGAGGGCATTATTGGGAACATTCACATGAAATTATTTTAAATTTAGACCACTGGTTCTAAGAAATTAAGTTGTTAAAGATTTCTGCATTTTAGCTCTGGTGACCATTTTGTTCGACAGAGCGGACAATTTGTGCAATTTTGGTAGAGGGAATTATTAGGAACATTCATGTGAAATTATTTTAAAATTTGCACCAGTGTTTCAGGTGTTATATGAAGAAAAAAATTTCAGACAACGGACAAAAACTAATCACAATAGCTCACCTTGAGCCTTTGTCTCAGGTGAGCTAAAAATCATAGAGTAAAAAGTCAGTTCTATATAGATTCTTCCATCACATAGGATGCAATAACCATAGGTCCAGATAAGAAATATTTTGGGCGTAAAATTGTTAATATTTTCTTATTCTTCAGTTTTATCGTTTGTTTTGGGTACTCGAAAAAACTGTCTCATTGAGACGGTTCTTTTGAGTACCCAGAACATACATTTTGTTGAAATATAAGAAAAATAATTTCAGATACCAACTCTTATTTCAAGGCCTGGTAACAGTTTGGATTGTCATTTACATATTTTCAGGGGTTTTTGTTTTTAATTTCCAATTCACCTTATATTTCTGTTCCTATTCAACGATACCCTTAACTGTACCGTGCTTTAGTCCTTACCTCACAATAGACAATATCGGCTCCATACTCTAAAGCAAGCAATCTCATAGGAAGGGTACAGACTCTAACCATGGGAGCAAGAATCACCTTGTTAGTGTAGTCTAGCCCCGCTGATCCCTGACCCCTCTTATCTGGTTGATCAGTGACATAATCTCCTTGTGATGAACTTGACAAGTTGGTGGCACCTTCCATGCTGAAGTTAAAAAAGGTTTCCATTTATCTGTTAGGCTGCCATGTTTACTACACTTTGTTAACCTTTACAACTACATGTAGTTTGCAAAAGAAAACATTTTAGCTGTGCTGATTTTCCATTCCAATATATCAGTCTTTACAAGAAACTCAAACAAATCTGCCTACATGAAACTTTGTTTTCAATAGTTTAAATTGAGAAAGTGTTCTATTCACAGGACAGACTTTGGCCGCTCATATCAAAAGTGCTGGTGAACGACAACTGAAAAAGCAGTGCATTTCTTAATCAGTGCCACCCTCTATAATAGAAACTAGCAGAAACATGTTAATTAATCTTCAAGTACAGCAATCTGCTAGATGCAATGATATGTGATCTACTGACACTACCACTACCAAACAGTGCAGTTCTAAAGTGACGAAAAAATTACTGGCAAAGACAATTCATCCGTGGTGGTTGAACTTGTTACAGAGCAACATGCCCATAGCTTCAATAAATTGCAAAATATATGCATACTTGAGACTGACCAAGTGGCAAAAGGCTCAGTGAAGCAATGTTAATTCTTAAGAAAAACCAAAATGTATAACGCTTCAAGCATTTTTTTAAAAAATGCTTAAAATTACTGCACTTCGCCTACACATCTTTTATGTTCGTTTTACGTTAGCTCGTATGTGAAATTTAAAGATTCTTTTTTCAGAATCATGTTTCCAACACACATATTTCAAACACAAATTTTCCAAATTTAACAAATTCAAAATGAAACAGCAAAACATTGAAATATGCCCAATTTTTAGGTGTATTAAGTGTTGTATTTTTGCTATATTAAATCGAATCATAGTATTGTTATACATTTTCAGAAAGCTTGGAGCAAGCTTTAAACAGTGGTTTAAATTATATTTTATTTCCTCTAAACAGAAAAATGTTTTAGGCATATAACACAAGCAAATTTTACCATATTTGTCATTTCCCTAACTGATACTTCCTTCATTATATTTATCTGGCAAATTTGTAAAATTTAAAGTCAATGTATTTTTTCAACGATTTGAAGGACCTGCTGTTTATCCCAAACTAATTAACAGGGGGAACATTATATCTTTCACTTTCAAATTGCACTTTTTCATCTGTTACCAATTTTGTACTGTCTGTAGAAAATATTGCATGGTAAGACTGAACTTGATTTCTACACAACTTGACGACAGAGGCTATGTTAAACTACTTTATTGTTAAGAATCGAAATCATGTGATAAGTTAAGAGGTTTACTTGTTCCTGAAAGTTCAATTCATTAAAAGATTAAATTTAGAAAGTTTACTAAATTTAAGCATTTTCATAGCATTGTTTCTTCTATGCTAAAATTTAAAGAATTCATTTTTGTAAATAAAATATTGAGTGGTATCCAAGGGCACCAATACTTGTGCGAAGTTCTGCATGGTATAATCATTGTTTTAAGCCCATAATTAAAAAGATACAATTATGTTATGCTTTAGTCTGTAGTGTCCGTAGATCTGCCACCTAAGATTGATCCAAATGCAGTAACTTTTTAATGAAAAGAACTTAAACAAAAACCTTCTAGAATTAAATGCACAAGATATGAAGCTATGAAAAGAAAAAGTTTGTTTTGTGATTCCTGCGACTTCATTTTTGACCAAAAGTGACGCAACTTGTCCCTATCTGATCTTGCTTTAGCCGTTTATAAAAAATACTCATATAAAGCATTCTCTAAATATTACTTAATATTGGAATTTTACTGATTCTTATTTTTTATACTGATAAGCAGAGTTTTTCATGCTGGAATTTCACTGTTATAAGCGATAAGGTGAGGGAAGTTCATGCTGGAATATACTGCCTCTATTTACTGTTAAACGGAGAGTTGTTCATGCTGGAATATTACTGATTATAGCAACTGATAAGATTCATGCTTGAAATTTACTGTTTCTATGATGATTCTAGTATATTAGATTTGCAAATACGGTAATTATACCCGCTTTTTTCTTTAGAAAAAAAGGGTATATTAATTTCACGTCAAAGGTGGTCCGTCGTCTGTCCGTCCGTCACGTTTCTTGTAAATGTATCTCCTCCTAAACCATTAGAGGTAGCAACTTCAAACTTTGTAGTTGAATAGGTCACATGATGTAGAGGGTACTGGCACATTAAAATAGACAGAAAAATACGAACAAATAAAAAGAATCTTATAAAAGTAGCAAGTAGATCTATAACCATTCGCTTCAAAACTAAAAAAGCATGAAGCTTTCCATTCATTGACAGTGGCTATTGGAAATGTCATATGTCGATGGGCGTAGACAAGATATAGGAATACTAGCATGACTTGCACTTTTGTCTATGCAAAAAAGAGAGTTAAAAACGGAACACAGAGGATGACTTAAAGCCACCAGGTACATTGGTAAACTGAAAGTGCTTATAAAGCTACAGATTATTATGGGGTTCAATGGCTGGAAAACTGGTTATTAGGTCCTTCCCTTTTATGTGAGAAAATATCAAATGATATATCACTAATCATTTTGTATAAATACACGTTATTGTATTTAATTTTATGGGTATGATATATGAACCTTTCTGATTACATGGGTGGTAGGTGTTTGTGGAAATTTAATTTCATGGGTGTCAGGGTAAAAAACATCTCCCCCACAAGGTATTTTTTTCAAAAGCGAGTTGATTTTCATTTAAGCCAGTAGATTTTTTATAACAAGCTAAATTTTGCTTCTGACAAAAATACTTATGTTCGGACCCTGCCTTTTTCAAGGAAAGCTTGATCACCCCAGCAATCACATTGCTAAGTATTTATTTGGGCAATGTTCCTCTTCATGTTGTAGGCCAGAATATTAGAAAAATGATGCTTGTTTCATTGCCAATCATAGAAAATTTTTACATAAACTGTTGATTTGAAACAGGTGAAACATGGGATGAAACATTTCATCCCCTAAAAATGTACCGTACAAGGAAAAAGGCACCCATTATGCAGCACATCTTTTATTAAACTCATATGTGAGGACAACAGAATGCCGGTACCTAGATTTACCGGAAAGACCCGAATTACCGGAAAGACCCGAATTACCGGAAAGACCACAGAAATACCGGAAAGACCGTAGAATAATAGGGAAACATTGATTAATGAATATGATAAAAAGTATATGTTGTTTATAATTTGATATATCTATTTTTTTTACTTGTGCATTTCTTTATAGTGGACAATACAGAAATTGGACATTACAGAACAAAAATCTAAAAAGTTTATTTAAAAATTCAAATAAACATACTTTAGTAAATAGGCTCGAGAGTGACTGGATAGTCGGGACAGAACAACCGTCCTTCTCTGGCTCCTTGGTTTTATTCATGAGTGCAGCGACTAACCCGACCTAGGTTTCGTCTATATGTACTCTTCAGGGGTTTCCTGTTTCGACGTGGACTCTATGATTAAGAATCCAGGAATGCTGAGATAGCAAACCTGCGCGCTTTATATAGACGCGGGAAACGGCTCCAAAAACGGCTCCCGGAAACGGCTCAGGGAGCCGCCTAGGCGTGTGCCTAGACAGCTCCTCAAGCCGCTTCCGGTGGGTTGCTAGGTGGCTTCCGGAAACAGCTCTTGAAAATTGCGTATGGAGCCTGCTCGTGTGCTGATTTTGGTTTAGCTATGCAGGGGGTCCCAGTTTGGGAGTCCTACCCTATTTGTAAAGAAATTCCGTGTTGGGAAGTCTATAGCTGGCCGCTTTAAACGGTTCCCACGTCTATATAAATGCCTGTAGTGGCGAGGTGGCGCCGACTGAGGCAAGGAACTACATTGTCACTTGTTTTCTGAGTACAATGTTTTGTTCAGGATGGAAGAAATAAACTCTGAACCTCTCAAATTACAGAATGTGTTGTTTTCTTTTGTTATGATCGACATATTTGTATAATTTGTAGCATGCAAAAATAAGGCATTTGTGGTGGTGGTACAGTTTGTCCGTTTGCTCGTGTGACTGGGGAGTTTCCCAGTTGTTGTGCAAGATTGCTTGAGTCTGTGGTAGACTGTCTTTATTGAGCCGAATTTGCTCTTCTTTTGCACACTCGTCCACCAAAATTTGGGCACCTTCAATAATGTCCTCGAGAAAGTCCATGTCCTCCTCAACCGGGTCGTGTAAGTATGTATTTTCTTCGATCGGCTGTACAGTGTTGGTCCCTAGTCTGTCATGTATGCTTAAGTTTCCCATGCATGTGAGTTCGAAGGTGGGTGTTTGGAAAACCTCTTCCGATATTGCTGTGTTCAGCGGAGCAGTAACTGTTGTTTGACGGTTAGTGGGGTTAGGGTAGTCCCCAGTCTTCCCGTGTATCCGTCTCTCGTGTGTGCGAAGTGACTCCACTCTTTTGAAACCTAGTTGGCATATTGAACAAGTGTGTCTTCGATTCTTGTGGTAGATATTCACGTGTCTCCTGAGGCTGGTGGCATGTGGGTATATTTTTTTTTTTTTTTTTTTTTTTATTTATACTTTAGTAAATACTTGGAATACGAGATAAGTTTGAAAAAAATGTAGTGTCAACTATTTAAATACTAGTATGTCCACCTTTACTAATCATTTACATTGATTGATTGGGTTCTTAGTTCTTGGTGTTAACAATGGTCCTTTAATTAGGCTGGATAATTCCCCATTATTGTCACATTGATTGGGATTATTAGTTGTCAGTAGGGGTTAACAAGGGTCCTTTAATTGGGCCTTAATGAATAATCCAATTTGTCATTTTTTTGAATAAACAAGATTATAAAAAGGGTTAAATATTTAAAACAATGCAATTATATTGGCAATAAACATACAAAATACTTTAAGCCCAAAACAGGTTAATACATAACAAAGAATAAACTTAGTAGATAGCATATTATAATTCCCTACTATTCTCAGGTCTAAGAAACGCATAAAAGGACAGAATTTCTGTCAAACGATAGAATATCTGTCGTTTCATAGATTTTACCAATTATCTATAAAACGACAGATATGTCATTATTTTATCACATTTTCATGTGCTACTTTATGTATCAACAAAACCGCAAGATGTCGGAAGGAATACACAAGACTAGACAGGTAAAAGATCATTTTTGAGAACATTCCAAGTTGATCTATTGGTGCACTTTGAAGAAAATGGTTGCAATAAAATAGTTTACACACTTTAATTTACCGGAAGTGCCATTTAAAACTGCAAATACGGATTGAAATTGTCTCAGTTTTCACTTTTCACATCTGTCAGCCATATTTGCAAAGCTGACTGTCACGTGATATAAAAGGGTTGACTGGACCCCTTTTATTTCTTTTGTGTGTTGCCCTTTTGTTCCTCCGTTTTCCAGCGTCTGCTGTGATACCCAGCAACCGTTGTATTGCATATTTACATTGACAACCAACCTACGGAGGCCGTTATGGGTTAACAGATGGTTTCAGCCTTATTTAGTTTTGTGCAATGAGCAGTTGGAGTCGAAGCAGTCCTGAATCAAAATATACCCAATTATACAAGTATCCAATTCAAAATAAACCGACCTCTGATCCAAAGAAGAAGAATACTTTATGATCTTATCCGCCAGAACTGACACGTATTTCCGTGTGCTTTTTTTGTAAAACACCTCCGATCTGTGTCTGAGACTTTCCCTCCACATACACATAAAACAATTCAGAAACACGTTTTTATTCCATATCTGAGACTGAGCATATGGAAATGCATTCCAATGTATTGTGAGATTCAAAAATCATTTTCCAAGTGTAATTATGTAACAAAGGTTTGTATCGGTATATTACATGGAAGGAATCATTCATTGAGCATAGCTTAGCCAGTGGGTAGGGTTATATCAATGTTGCTTACTCGCGAGAGATCGTTCGTTAATTCGTCAGAGGAACTGTTGAACAAAATGTCAGTATTTGTCTCATTTAATTGTAGTGAAATTCGCCAATCAGTTCCCAATAAACATATAAAACTGTGCCAACATCCGCTCACCAGCAAAATACCATTCCACTATCCAAAGGGAGTTTTGATGATGGACAGAGAAACTGTGTTTGCTGGGTTTCTAAAACCTACCCTGTCCTACTCCAATCATGCGCGGATCCAGAGGTGGAGATACGGGGTCCGGACCCTCTTGGAAAATCACTAGTGATATCTGTTTCTATACAAATTTGCATTTGGACACCCCTGGAAAAAGTTGGACCCCCCCCCCCTGGAAAATGTTGGAACCCCTCTGAAACCTTGGAAAATGAGCCGCGGAATGAGATTTTCAACAATTTGACTATTTGTCAAGTGTATACTCGGCAGCCTCCTGTTAAGCTTAGAAACTCCAAATGAAGTTCATTCAGTAGCTTAACAATCATAGAATACTCAAGCGACTAGCAAAGGCTCTGATCAGACTGCGCGTATGCGCAGGCTGATCTGGGGCTTTGCTGGTCACACATACCACATTGTTGTAAATCTCATGCACTGAATCAAATTATAGTTTTCTTTGAAATAACCATTGGACACCCTCTGTAAAACTGTAAAATAAGTTGAGGACTATAACAAACGTTGTCAGAGCTGTTTTCTGGCAGTCTGGCCTGGATCCCCCTGGCAAAAATTCCTGGATCTGCGCATGCCAATGTACATGTTGATAAAATACGGACAGAGTGACAAACAATAATGGGACCAAAATGAGCCATGGTATTGTCTTTTGGCGTAACAATCAAAATGTGTAACAAGGGCCTACTCATTCGGGGAAACGGCTCACGAGCGAAACTACCAATAGCCTAAAAATTATAAATGTTGTACTGTCTAGTCTACCATAGTTTCAACCAACTAAACGAATCTAGCTTCAGCAACCGAAACGGCCAAAAACGAACTTTATCAGAAAAAAAGGAGACAACCAGTCAAGGAAGATGGCGACTTGCAGGTAGATTGACAGAAAGTTGTTTCAATTTCAGCAAAAAAGCGTAGAAAAAGGCAAAAAAAAATACATGAGTTAGAGTGTTTTCAAGACCAGAATACAAGGAAAAAGGGAGGGTGAGTATTCCTTTATTTCTGCAGAAAACGCACTTTTCTAGACACCCCTGGTCTTCTCTAAAAGGTAGTTGCTGTTAATATGACGAGTTTTCAACATGTACCAGTATGCGGTTTTTTCGAATTGTACAATTTATTTGATACTGTAACATATCAACCAGCATATATCTGTCGTTTGACAGATAACCAGATCTGTGAAACGACAGATATTCTATCGTTCAATAGAAATTCTGTCCTTTTATGCGTCTCTTAGACCTGATTCTTAGGTCTTTCTGGTATTTCGGCGGTCTTTCCGGTGATTCGAGTCTTTTCGGTAAATCTAGGCACCCACGGAATGCATGCACGGATGCTATAGCACTATAGATAGATAGATAGAGATTTTTGCCAAATTATCAAAAAAATTATCACAAAATGAAGGATAATAAACTTTTTGGAAAGCTAAACTTGTATGACGAAATTGATTTCACGTCAATTTTTTGTAACTTATTACAAATCTAACGCCAAAATATCATTTATACGATAAAAATGCATAGCTTGTCCAAAATATTCGAAATATAACCTGATTTCTTAAGATAACTCGCCCAGAAGAGAAAGAAATGTATTTTTCACGATTCCAACAAGGGCGCCGCCATCTTTGCTGATAGCAGTAAAAAATTTAGTAACGACACAAAAAAACGTGACATATCGTCGTGACTCGCAACTATCTTCATTTATTATTATTATTATTATTATTATTATTATTATTATTATTATTATTATATTATTATTATTATATTATTATTATTATTATTATTATTATTATTATTATTATTATTATTATTATTATTATTATTATTATTATTATTATTATTATCTATTATTATTATTATTATTATTGTTATTATTTTTATTATTATTATCATCATCATCATCATCATCATCATCATCATTATTATTATTATTATTATTATTATTATTATTATTATTATTATTATTATTATTATTATTATTATTACTTTTATTATTATTACTATTATCATCATCATCACATCATGAAGTTAGCAGTATATATCCTTGTGGTGCTTGTGAGAGCAATGTTACATGGTCTAGAAATGCAGTTTTTTGTGAGACGAGTTGTATCTGGTTCCACGTTGACTGCCAAGATATATGTAGCTCTTCCTTCCAGGCCCTACATTACTCAAATGTAAGTTGGCACTGCCAAATTGTAATGCTATAAACTATCAATCGGTCTCCTAACATTTCATTGAAGACTCATATCAAACAGATTTGAGCCCATAAGCCCATCTGAGTGCAGTTCTCTTTCACACCGCACATTTCAATCCGATCTATCAAGTAGCCTGGGTGACCCAATGCACATTTCATCACCTAAACCCCCTGTTGCGGCAGCTTACACCACTCAACAGACAAAACCCAAACACACAGCAAAATCAATTAAACCCATCAAAGTAATTAATGTAAATCTGAACTCAATAGTGGCCCATAGCACTGATTTGTGCAATATGGTTGACAGCATACATCCTGGCATAATTGTAGGTGTCGAGACCAAGATTGAGTCTAGTATCTGTATGTGAGAAATGCTTCCAAAACAGTATCTTGAAAATGTTGTTAGGGTTGATAGAAAAAGGGGTGGTGGTAACCATTGCAGCAAAAGACGATAACATCTGCAGTGAGGTTACACACAAAATGCAAAATTACTTGGATGTGATTAGAAATTGTAGGTTGCAAACCACTTTATATATGTGGTTATTATAAACCCAGTGAAGGAGACAGTATTAGTCTCGAACAGTTTGAAGAGTCCCACAGAGATTAGGAGTAGTTAACTCACATGTCTTAATTGCAGATGACATGAACTTTCCAGGGTACGACTGTTAAAAGCCAAAATTGCAACTACCCAACCCTCACTTATCAGTTTGTTGACCTATTAGTCTTACCCAACCAGTAACCACACCAACTAGAGACAACAACACCCTTGACTTTGTCATCACAAATAACCCCAAGCTAAGTTACTGCCTGCAGAGTTATTCCGGGTGTCAGTGACCATGATGCTGTCTTAACAGAATTAAAAATTAAACCATTAAGAAATAAGCAGACCAAAAGAACCCCCCCCCCCCTCTACAAAAATGCTGACCGGGAAGGGCTAAAGAATCATATTTCTGAGCTTGGCAGAAGTTTACAGTGAAATTTTAATTTTTCAAACCCTGTAAACCAGCTTTTGAATAATATAACATCTGAACTAAAAAGAGCCATTAACAAGTTCATCCCACATAAAACAGCCAAAATTAAGGATAGACAACCTTGGATTAAAATCAAAATCAGACGACTTATGAGAAAACGGGATAAACTATATATTACAAAAAAAAAAAAAAAAACAGCCCTCTCCAGATAAATCACGCAAACTCAAAACACTGAAACACCTTATTCAAAGCCAAAGTAGAAAGGCCTATTGGGACTATGTGGAAGACCTGATTACACCTTAAAAAGAAAACTCCACTGATGAAAATTTCTCTATCTTGAAAAAAATCTATACTTTTATCAAACATAAGAAAACTGATTTCACAGGTATCAAAACACTGAAGAAAAATGGATACACTATTACAGAACCAGAACAAAAGGCTGATCTCCTGAATAACAACTTCTTCTCTGTCTTCTCCCAGCAAGTACCCTTGAAACTCTCTGCCATCTGCAAATATTTCACAAATCTTTTTCCAAACCATGAAAATGACATGCCATAAATCCAGGTAACAACGCGCAGTGCCTGCCAAAAAGGCTCGTAAGGGCGTAGACAGTATCAGAAGATAGATAGATAGATAGAACAAAAAAGGGTGTTCTGAAGCTCCTTCAGGCTCTCAACATCTCTAAAGCTGTGGACCCAGACGGCATAAGACAAAGAGTACTCAAAGAACTGTCTTCAAAACTGGCCCCTATCTTTACTCTGCTTTTTCAGGCTTCTCTGCACGAACAATCTATCCCAGACATATGGAAACATGCAAATGTGAGCCCTATTTACAAGAAGGGCGATAAGACAAACCCATCCAATTATCGGCCAGTGTCCTTGACCTGTATTTCATGTAAGCTCGTTGAGCATATAATCTATAGCAGCCTCATGCAACATCTCACAAAGTAAGTAAAGGTGCAAAGATCAGAAATATTTACAATCAAGTACCACACCTGACTCAATGGGAAAGTGACAAACACAGTTAGACACCACAAACGAGACCCAAGAGGTCAGCCCTTTCCCAGCAGGTGACCACAAGCCATCAACAAACAGACACGCACAAATGCATAGCAAACACAAGACAGAAAAAACATAAAAGATTTCACAGTACTTGATAACATGTTTTTAACAGCTGTAAGACATGGGGTTAACAATTTAAAAAGTTCTGTAGTCGTGCAAGTCTAAAAATGTGGCTTCGGTATCAGAGGTATTGGCTATATTAAGTTGGAGCTCTGAAGGGTATATTTGACTTACCATATTGTCATTTTAAACACTATTAATGTTTAAAATATCGTCCAAATATCTGGATGTAGTGTTAAACGCATCAATAACACCAGCCTGCTTATAATCAGAAAGAGACATCATAAAGTCCCTCTCATAACAAAACAGGAATAAATCGGCAACCAGGGGAGCACAATTAGTGCCCATAGGAATCCGAACTACTTGTCTATACAGCTTGGTGCCAAATCGAATAAAATGTTGTCCAACAAAAAGGTCAGCGCATCACATACATTTTTACATGACAATGCATAATATTTTTTAGGGTTGTTTTTTTTTTTCGAAGTAAAAATGCATTTCTGTCATTACATGCAAGGTAAGGAGAGCCTTCTCCCTGGAAGGTTCTTTCAATAAGATCAATAAGTTTATCTTTAATTAAATTATGAGGTAAAGTAGTGTAAAGAGTACCAAAATCATAAGTAGACATACTGGTCGCATTGAAATCTCTAGCTTTAAAGTAAGAAAGAGGGCAAAGATCAGGAATCGATACAATCAAGCACCACACTTGACCCAGGATACCAATGGGAAAGTGACAGCATTATAATTAGACATCACAAACAAGAGCCAAGATGTCAGCCCTTTCCCAGGAGGTGACCACAAGGCATCAACAAACAGACGTGCATGAAAGCAAAACAAAATAAGACAGAAATAACATAAATGATCCACAAAAGAAGCACCGCCTTGGAACGGTCAGTAAAAATATTTTACAGGAGGGCTTAAACCGGTTAAACTGTGCACCAACCTCACCCTTAGTTCAGATGAAGATCAAGTTACATAGATGTTTGATTTGCATGAAAGAACTTATCAATGCATCATCTCCTAGAACATATAAATCAATATGTAAAAAGGAGATAAAGCAAAGATAAGGACTCAACAGTAAATAAAACTGAATATGGGAGCAAAAGAAATCCAACTGTTAAACCCCAGTGGGCCCGGCAAACAGCCAAAGCATCAGGCCCCTACCATCTTATCAATAGATAAGTCTTTAAGTCGGAACCCTCATAGAGTCTGAAGTCCCACCCACCCGGGTGCAATTAAAGAGGAAAGCAAAGTTGCCAACCGTGATTAGGTTGACCACCAGGCATGCAGTCTAAAGCTTACCTCTTAAGTCACCTGTACTTCGGAACTCTAGGAGTAAGTACAGAAGACGTGTAGTGTATCCCTCTGTTTCTAAGTGCAATGCCAAGAGGTGTAGCTGTTGCAAACATTTATGTTGTAAATCAACTATCAAATCTAACGTTAATGGTAGACAATTTTCTGTAATTACTAATTCTGATCTTGATTGAAGATCAACTGATGTTATTTATGTTTATCTTGAGAAGAGAAAGATTGTGGCATGCAATATGTTGGCTAAACTTGTAGATTTCTTAAAACTAGATTTTCTTAGGACTATCGTCGAATAAAAAAGCCTCACAAAATTGATAATTTTCTTTATAGGCATTTCAAACAAACTAATCACTCTACTAGCAGTATTTCTATTCAGCCTATTGAAAAGATACATATGGTGATAATTCCACTAAAAGATATAGAAATATTCTTAGGCATGAATTAGAATTAAATTGGATAAAACTATTATAAACACCACATCCTCTTGGTTTGAATGATAATATTTACCATGAGGGTAACATTTCTAGATTACCTGATTTTGATGTTTTTTTCTCTTTTAGATATCCATAAACGCAATAACCGATTTTATGGTAAACGCAAAAATGGAAACTTAAAATGCAAAAATAAACATGTTTTAACTCTCTCAGAATTAAGTATCGTCTTGAAATATTCAGGCAAACATATGACACTTTCACGTTTAGAAACTCTTCACTTCGTAATTTGGATATTGAGGCTAATGAATTCTATGATAGAGCTCATCGACTTTATGATGCAGCACTTCTTACCCGGTGTTACACGCAACATGCTCTTCGGCCATATATAGACTCTGAAATTAATCATATCAGGCATTTTATCAAAATTCAATTTGTCAACAAGGGGATTGAATTCATTAACTTACCCGGTATATTTAAAGATAAATCTGTTATCTCTTCTATTCCTACTTATTTTGAAAATAAGGAATCCCCTATGATTTGTTGTAAATACAATAAACCTATTCGTAGTACTGTTTTAACTATACCAAATTAGTGAAAGAACTTGATATTGAAAATTCTATTCCTGACTCTTGAGATTGTAAAGACTCTAAGTATTGCTATCAATCCCCTGGTCATATAGTCACAGGGGATTTAAAAATCATAACTGATTCAAGAATTCAGTCTATTATATGTAAAGGACCTAAATATAGGTTTCCTTTTCCAATAGACTTCAAATCATGTCGTGAGGAAATTGCAGGAGCCTTACAAAAAATGTGTAATCGCTGGTGTTAACGAGAGCATGTTGAGTCTAATGCCTTAAATAGTTGGAAACTAAATATTTTTAAGATTATTGATGGTAGAATTTCATATTATTGCAACAATTTAGAGCTTCTACCACCTAAACCTAAATTCACTTTTAGACATTTGAAGAAAGGGATCCAGGAATTCCATAGGAGGTTTTTTTTGGCCCCACAGATAAGCCTGCTGACAATGTTGTGGTCGTTTGAAAAAGGTACTACATTAACACCATAAAGCAAGAACTTAGCACTACAAAAACATATGAGCATAACAGGCTTGATGAGACGTCTATCGTTGATAGGCATCGATGCCATATTGCAGCTAAGTTTGGGTTGTTTGCTGATGAGGACCATAGCAAGCTTCCAACGTTATACTGGTAACCTAAACTTCATAAACAGCCCTATAAGTCGCGTTTTATTGCTAATTCTTGTGCATGTACAACTGCTGAGTTGTCTGTTCTTTTGACTTCTTGCCTCACTGCGATTAAAAACCATGTCATTAAATATTGC
Source organism: Loripinus fragilis (assembly GCA_964019695.1). Classification (NCBI taxonomy): domain Eukaryota; kingdom Metazoa; phylum Mollusca; class Bivalvia; order Lucinida; family Lucinidae; genus Loripinus; species Loripinus fragilis. The sequence continues at coordinate 69,861,709 of OZ026523.1, forward strand.
ACACTAGTTTATGAAAAAATTGTAAAAAAATATTTTGGTCTATTAAAAATTCAGGTGAAATTCTTAATAAATTGAAGTCTAGAGGTTTTCTAGCATCTGGTTAGTCTACATATGATTTCTCTTCTCTCTATACTACATTGCCTCATAATCTAATCAAAGAAAAACTCACAGAATTAATTGAACACACATTTAACAGAGAGGGCTCACTTTATTTGGCTTGTAATGATAAAAATGCCTTTTTTTACTTCTGACCAACCTAAACGATATAAATTGTGGTCATGTCAGAAAATGTGTGATGCTCTCCATTATCTTTTGGACAATATATTTATAAGATTTGGCTCAAAATTATATAGACAAATTGTAGGTATTCCAATGGGTACTAATTGTTCTCCTCTTGTTTCAGATTTTTTGTGTTGTTATGAGAGAGACTTTATGTTGTCTCTGTCAGACAATAATCAAACTGATATTATTGAAGCTTTTAACTCCACCTCCACATATTTAGATGACTTACTTAATATTAATAATCCTTATTTTGAACAAATGGTAGGTCAGATATATCCTACTGAACTTCAGTTAGATAAGGCTAATTCTTCTGATACTAAAGCTCCGTTTTTGGACTTGAACTTGTCAATAACAAATGGCATAGTTTCTTCTAAAGTTTATGATAAATGGGATGATTTTAATTTTGTAATAGTAAATTTCCCATTTCTTGATGGAGTTGTTCCTCGCTCCCCTTCCTATGGTGTATATATATTTCTCAGCTTATTCATTTTGCTAGAGTGTGTTCTAATGTTGATGACTTCAAAAACAGAAACTTATTTTTAACTGCTAAGCTATTAAAACAAGGTTATAGATATCATAAAATTAGAAAAGTATTTTCTAAATTCTACCTCAGACACTCAGAGTTAATTGTTAAATACCACATTGGGTTAAAAACTCTTCTGCAACAAGGCATATCAGAACCTATATTTTATGGTAATTTAGTTTATAAATTCAAACGAATTGTTGGAAAATCTAATTTTAGTGATCAATTAAAAAAGATTGTAAAACGTTATATATGGGCTGGATATAACTTGGATATCGTGCGACAGTCTGCATGCCTGGTTTTAAACCCAATCACAATTTATAGCTACGGTTTCCTCTTTAATTGCCCGATGGTGGGTCAGGCCTCAGACTCTATGACGGCTCAGATTTAAAGCTTTAATCAGTGTGTTTGTGCCTGATACTTATCTGTAGCTGGACCAACCGTGGCTTAACTTATGGTTTTCTTTAGCTCTGACTATCTGTGAGTCATGAGCCCTTTTCTTTGTTTCATCATGGTGTGTTAATTTGATTAGAGTGTTTCTCCATGATGATACGTTGCATTAGTTAGAATGCCTCCATGCGAGCTGAACATTTCTTGTACTTCAACAACAGCAGAATCTATGGCGAAGATTTGGTACCAGTAAAATACATTTAAGCCCCCCGTGGCTTAGGCTGCTGTCAATTCTAAAGGGTGATTCTGTTGTTGTTGACTTTTTGTTAATTGTTACTCCCGTTGTGGGAGTCTTTTATTGTTCTATGTTTTGTTGTACGTCACTTTATGTCCATTCTGGTATTGCAATCATCTTGATGGGGAAGAGAGAGCTGGTTGCTTTGCTTAATTTGTCTTCCTGGTGTCTCGTGATGGTTGAGTGGCTCTTCCTCGCGGTGCCATGGGGTTGTCTGCGGTTTGTGATATTTCCTGATCATACTCACTTACTATTTTTTACCTGATCTCTCATTTACCTTTTCACAGTACTTGATAACATGTTTTTAACAGCTGTAAGACATAAGGTTAACAATTTAGAAAGTTCTGTTGTCGTAGAAGAACTAGGATTAGCATTAAATCTTGCTCTATATGTTTTTATGGAGATAAGGGAACCAGTACAACGTAGGAACTTTGTCTTGATTTTCTTTAGCTTTGACGACGAAATTTAGGGCTGTATGACAACCATGCCCACCAACAATCACCCTCTTACTCAAAGAAGGCTGCAGTTTATAGGCACTAGTGTCAACAAGCTCACGCTTAAGAGTATTAATAAATTACAATCGTCAAAAACTAGAACATTGGTAGCAGCTTTATCTGCTGGAACCAAAATATAGTTAATATGAAAATCCTGGATACCTTGTTTAAGATGACGAAAGGAAGATTTGGGTTTAGGGGGTAAAAGATGCGTATTTGGAGACTTAAATGACATACAAGTATCAATAATTTTTAAAATGTTAATCTTCCATTCCTTCAATGCATCAGGTACATTTTCCCATTTGCGCCAATGATTACTAAAGTCATTTAAAGAAGCAGCGACCTCTATACGACATTTAGGGAAATCAATATTAGAGGTAAATCTATATTTAGGACCTTTAGAAATATTATTGAAAACTCTAGCGTCAGGAATGACATTTAGATTACCTGTAATCACATGCCCTGCAGAGGGATATAAATAATTAGAATTTTGACAATCTCAGGAGTCAGGAGTCTATATCAGTTACAATTTCATTTAAGTTAAATATAATAGACCTAATTGGTTGGTTATATTTATAACAAATGATAGGAGTTTCAGAATTATTAAAGTAATTTGGAATAGATGAAATTACTAAATATCTTTAAAGATACTATGTAAATCAATAAACTCCATACCTTTGTTAATGAATGGAAGTTTGATGGTTGACCTCAGAATCGATATAAGGACTAAGGAAATGTTAAACATAACACTATGTAAGAAGTGCTGCTTTATAATTTGTTTGCTCTATCGTAAAGTTTATTAGCCTCTAACTCTAAATTACGTAAAACTGAGATAGGCAAGGAACTTAAAAATGAACCATGCCGACCATGATTGTTTAAAGCTATAGAAAGATCCTTTAGACCAAATATTTAAGCCTTTTTCAGTACAATTTTGCGCTTAATGTTGCCATTTTAACCATGAGGTCTACTTTTACGTGGGGGTTCTGTGTTTGTCTTTGTTTGTTATGCATTACTTTATCCATTCTAGTTTTGTCATCATCTGAACGAGGAAGAGAGAGCTGGTTGCTTTGCTTTCATTGTCTTTCAGATGTCTTGTTCCTGGAAATGTTCTGTGGATCTTCCTCACGGTGCTGTGGATTTGTCTGCAGTTTGTTATTGTGCTATTTCCTGATCTTACTCATTTACTTTTTAGTTCAGGTGAGTTTTTTAAGTGAATTAAACCCAGGAAGAGCAAAACATCCCTACATGACTAAAATTATTGACAAGGACGTAATATCAACACAAACAAAAGCTCGCTTTAAGCACTTGTGCTCAGGTGAACTAATTACTGACACAGGGCACCAGGCCTCGAGGTTATAAAACTGGAGTTCATTCTCAGACTCAAATAAAGTGCAATGATTGGCTGCTTGCGGACATGTGTCCGCAGGCAGCCAATCATTGCGCTTTGTTTTGAGTCCGAGACTACTCAATTTTTAAAACCTCGAGGCCAGGAGTCAAAAACACAAGGAAATCTGATTCAATGGTAAATACAATTTATTCATTTGCGAAGCTTACTACAATATAATCTTCAAAAAGTCTAAAATAGTTGATTGAACCAAGAAATATACTATGATCCCTTATAGAGTAATCATAGAAAGATGAGATATTATGGGCCATAAGAACCCTTTGAGCATAGACGAGACTAACATTATAGACAGGGCCCTTAACACTGGTTTCGAACTCTTTTGCAGTCAAAAGGGCCAAACCTCTATAGAGTTTTTGTTTGTTTTTTGTGCAAATGAAGACATTCATCTATAATGTTGGATGATAAAGACCATGATCAGAATGTGCGCAAAACATGCCAATCTTGGCCTTTTAGTTGTGCCCATGCTCAAAGGTTCCTTAACATTTCAGCTATGATATATCTGTGAAATGAGATTATTTATCTGGATGAGAATCTTTAAATGTTCTTCAGGGTGAATCTTCCAAATCATCACATGAGACTGTACAGTCTGGCTTTCTCCCGAGACTGTACATTCTGACTGTTTCATGAAACTGTACAGTCTCAATATCACATAAAATCGACCATTACCTTTTACCGTCTGGCCATGTAGTGAAGATGTACTGTCTGACAATCTCTAGAAACTTATCATACAGCTATAAAATCTAGTCAGCCTCAATAAAAGTGAACAGTTGGATCAATTTTTGAATGTACAGTCTGACGATCTCAAGAAACTGTACAGTCTCAACAGACACTACAGTATCTATGACCTGATAGTATACCAATGTTACATTTTAGAGCTTACTACTAATCTGTTAAGACTGTACAGCGAGAAACAAGAAAAAGATACTAAATACTTCACCCTTTTTTTGAACACAATGCATTTAAAATCCTATGACATGTCAGATTGATAATGAGCCGTGACATGAGATTTCCAACAATGTGGTATGTGAGACCAGTAAAGGCTCAGACCAGCCTGCGCATACGCGCAGTCTGATCAGAGCCTTTGCTAGTTGCTTGGATATTCTATGAATGTTAAGCTACTGACCGAACAGCATTTGGCATTACTACAATTAAAGGGAGGCTGCACAGGCTAGTCTGAGTCTACACATGTCAAAATGTCACATTGTTGGAAATCACATGTCACCGCTCATATGACTAAGAAGTAGACAGTTGAGACTGATCATGAAGACAGGACCTGGAAAAAGCCTCGCATTCAAACAGAAAAAAATGTGTGAAAGCTGGTCCCAGAAGTACCAGAGAAAAAGCATGAAAAATGTGAATTTTTGGTACTTATCACGTACTGTAAATTCGGTAATTTTCGCGAGGACTTTATTTTCACGAAATGGCAAGATCACTCGGTCATTTATTGATATAGGTAAATCTTGCCTTAGTCGCAAATTTTTCACATCACTAATATGTTTTTTAATGCTATTTGCGAATATAAAATTCTTGCGAAAATTTTCGAATCTACAGTAGCCTACCAGCCAGGCTTGGGGTAAGATTGTGCAACTATGCAGTCTTGCCAGATCATTTGCTGTTCATATACACAAAGAATGCAAGAAGGTGATGCTCAAACCCAATTTTAGATTTGTAGCCCACAAAATACCATGCACAAGTTTAAAAAAGTCTGTTGTGCATATGCAATAACTAGACAAAACCTCAAAGACAGTACCTCGAAGACTGACCAGACTGCAGCAATTTCATATAGAAAACCTATTATAAGCTCCTTAATTCAGTATTTTGAGGCTGACTTTCTATGGAAAGTCAGCCTCAAAATCCTGAATTCAGGAATAATCCTGAAAACTTTCACCCATGCATTTTTAACTGCATCTTTGACCAGCAGTGAAAGCATTAGTTAATCTACTGTACACATTTGTACAATTATTATTGAATATTCAAATTATTTACAAGTCGTTAAGATGTTTTATGGAAGACTGTTTTTATGTTTTATGGCAATGCTAAATTTTAACCTGCAAAAATAAAAGGTAAATCGGTCTAATTTTTTTAATTGAATTGAAAATAGAAAAGAAGAGTTGATTCACAAAATAGTATTTAATTTATTCTGATAAACTATAATTAATATAGACATGACATCACAAAAATTACTGTAATTATACAGAATGGAATTCTATTTACTATTATGCTACATATATAAATTCAGAATCAGATGGTCAAAGTTCTGAAGCAATAATTAAGCAGAAAGAAGGAGAAATGTAAACACTTTACAGCTTCTGCATATTATTAGAAACACTATTACGGTATATTTTCTAACATTTTCAACACTAGTTACCAGCTAGTTACCTGCTAAAAAGACCTAGACAAACAGTGCAGATCAGACTAGTTCCCTGTTCGCTATCAGTCTGACAAGCATTTAGTGAAGCAACATTTTATTTCAGAACAGAATAAGAGTTGTTCGAAATTTTGGAACATTTACCGTATACATCCAACAATTCCAACTTCTTTCATACCTTCACTGAGATATTGACCATTTCAGTGTCAGAACCATATTAGTATACAAACTATTTGTAGTATGACATGCAAATTGGCGTATAAAATTGTATTTCCAGCAAGAAACCAGCTTGATTGCACAGTTCAGAGCGACAAAAGTAATGCATGTAATTTTTTTAAAGATAAAGCTAAAAAAAATAACTGACACATTTTGAATGATTCTTTTATCAGACTACCAATAACTCAAAAAGTAATGCAACTTACTTAAAATTTTAATCAACCGATTGGTGATCATAAATGAACATGAATAAATGAGTAAATGCAACCAGTCTGAACTTAAACAACACAATATTGGAATGTATCATCACAATACTGTAAAACTGATAAATGCTATGTTGAAAACAAAACGTGGGCTTTTCGCAAAATTATAATCATTCTGTCTGGACAGGACAAACTTGGTGCCTTTTCAAACAGTTAACATTATGAAATTTTGACCACTAAAAAATTGTAATTTTTAAATATAAATTCAAGACACATTTGAACACTACTTTGAATGGATAGTGAAATTGTATAATCAAGTGTTGGAAATAAATTGTTCGCAGCCATGCCCAAATTTCTTCCATCAAGTACATTTGGTTGAGTCTGGACTGTATCAATTTGAATATTCACTGGCTTAGCTGACTTGTGCTCAAATGGGTACAACCCAGATTTAGGCATTTGAGCATGGCAACAAATGTTTTATTTCTTAATTTTTTGCCCCCTGTGAAATTTTTTATGTTTTAGTCGTCCACTGATTTTTTCCAATCCAACTTTTTCAAAAAATTCTTTCAGGAATACCATCTGAATGTCAAACAGACTTGATCAAGATCAGGCCCGACAAAATGTCGGGCCTGATCTGGGTTTAATCTGTTTGCACAGTTTATGAGCAGAGGAGAGTTAACCAATCATCATATAGCTTGATTTACCTTTTTGAGGAAACCCTAGTATTGTAGACTAAATAGATACTGTAATGCACTTTTTTTTAGAAATCTTAATAACTTTCAACAGACACGCGGTTTACAGTAAATGAAATTGTTTTCTTTTTTTTAACTGACTGAAGAAACATAATTACAAGTATATCAGTAAAGCTTGTACAATATATAAAGTAAGAAAAAAAGTAACAACCAAATATAAACATAATTTTATATAAGTAGAAGACAAGAAGACAATAATAGTAAAGAAAAAAATAGGGACTAGAAAGAAAGTGGGAAAATAGTCTGAAGAAATTCCAGGGGCGGATTCAGGATTTCTGCATAAAGGGGTGGGGGTTGGCTTTGCTGATTTTATCTCATTTTTCTTAAATATCCCAAGTAAATGAAATAATTTGGTCTCATTGAGACCAAATTATTCCATTTTCATAGAATATTTAAAAACAGGGGGCAGGGAGGGGGGTTTGAGTGAACCCCCTGAACCTCCTCTGGATCCGCTACTGAATTCAACTATTGCACTCAGTTGTTGATTTGAAAATTGGCCCTTTTCTCATGTACTTATATATTACCTATCTTTTAACTCACAGTCTCCTAGAATATGTAGGTGATATTTTTCATTTCTGTTTTGTTTTAGGTGTTGTTGTTGTTAAAAACAAGGTTTGCCATTTTCCCGTACATATTGATGCAATAAGTATGGAGTGTCCATTTTGTATTTCAAGCTGTCACTGGTCAAATTTCTCAAATTATGATGTATATATAGCCCTGAGGATTAATTCTATCCTTGCAAATAGTGCAGACCCTGATGGAATATTGTGTTATGCAGCATTTAATCTGTGCGTTTGTGAAAGTACCATTTATATGAATCCATATAAACAGGATTAAAGGTTTAAATGATTAATTTTCTAGCAGCAATCCTTGAAATTCCATGAAAATTTATTCCAGGAGCTACCACGACGCATCTTTTTATATGAAATAAGATATCTAATTAACCTTTTGTATATTGGTAGCTCCTCTATGCGTAGTTTGACAAAAAGTAAAGACTCAGATGGAATGCCGCATAATGCAGCATTTCATCAGGGTCTACACTGTTTGCTAAAACGAGAAATATAATTGTACTTAGATATCATAACCTGTGACCCCTTAAAATATATAATGGACAATCCCATCCTCACTGTATCAATCTATACGGAAATCTATTTGTATATGAAGGGCTAAGAATAAACCCTTTGTCTTACATCCTATGAAGCCCATAAAGTACTTTGACTAAGGCAAGTATTTTTAGTTATCAAGGCTTGGAGTTATGGTCAATTGTTTGTTTTGAAGCTTTACATCCTAGTAAACATTTTTTCAGTGATATTGGGATGATTTCCTGTCTTCCTGGGTTGAACCAGCACTAAGCAGTGGATAAAGTGTCTTGCTCAAGGACACAACACAGTAACTCCGCTCGCAGTGAGTGTCTAACTAGCAACCCTTTGCTCCCCTGTCTAGCATTCTACCAGCTGAGCCACTGCAGTCCATGAGTTATGGAGTCAATAGTACAGAAGAAATTGTTTAATTTTCAAACACACAACCAAAACAAACGAGTGAATAGCGAGACATTTTTAAAAGGAAATAAGCAAAAAAAAGGACCCAAACTTCTTCAAGCTATAAACTCTTTTTAATATGGTTTCCATCCACATATGGAACTCACTTTATTCCATATTTTTTAAATCAGCCTGTTCTGATATGCCGATTCGGTATCAAGCAATACAACTTTAACAAAATCTGCATGAAACATTAATGAGCCTTGTTGTGATAACACCCATTTTCAAGATTTCCGATTTGGGCGACACTCACACAAAGCCTTATTCTAATGCACCTGATTTTGTAACTCGAAGTTTGATTGGATAAAGTCAAAAATTTGTGACAGTATATCCTGTAATATACTGTCTGAAATAGTTTGACTTCATTAAATATGTCACATTTCATTGGACTACGTGTGGCTTTATGCAACTTGCAACGCTCCAATTTGAGATGGCATTGCAAAAGTGCATTAGAATGGGGAAAACCATATTCGAAATTTTCATTTGGGGAGGTAGAGTATATCGTTGGATATACGATCAGAAATTTATGGTTTTACCCGGAGGGGCGTAACTGATGCAGCTAGAACCTGTAAAGTTTGAATGTAGCAAGTATTCATTTTATGCTTTCCAGGAAGTGAACAATTATGTTGCTGAAGAGGCTAGAGGTCAAAGTCAACCATCAAGGTCACTAACATCAAAACATAATCTGAATAATCTGAATATGAAATAACTCTGCATGCTGGGTAATTTGTTCATGCTGTTTCCGTCTGCTGACTTTTTTTCAAAATTATTGTTTTTCAAAAAAATTTCAAGAACACTATCAGTGTCAAACAGTTTGGATCCAGATCAGGACCGACATTCAGTCGGTCCTGATCTGGGTCCAAGCAGTTTGCAAAGGCTATTAGCAGATGCAGCTAGCAAGAAAGGCAACACTTAGGTATTACAGTTTTTTCAGTAATTTTTAAGTTGAGTGATGCCATGTTAGATGTTGACAGATGGATGGTAACTCTAACAACAAAGTCATCTAAGCTGGACACAAGAAAGGGACTTTTCAAAATGAATAGAATTGCAATTGGAGTTTTCAACAGTAAGTTTTATTTGACAATAATTGTAAGAATATTATTTTTATGGATGGAAATGCTGATTTAGATAGAGAGAAGAATTGGGTCCTTTTATACCTTGTTAAAAAAGAAGAGCACCATTGTGAAATTAACTATTTTAAGTTCAGATACTGGGACAAATTTTGACAACCCTGTAACATATGCGTTCAAAACATTAATATAGGGTTAAAATATGTTTTTAATGCTGTCCAGTTCTCCCAGGAGATGTTTAAAACTGAGGGCAAAGCCTGAGGCTTTTAACCTCTACTGAAGGACATGGCAAACATGAATGTTTTGAAAAATCATGTTGGATTGCTATTATTGCATAAAGAAATAATCATTGAAATTTTGCGAAAAATATGGGACTATATTTTGTCACCATTTCAGTCAATATGTGGCAGGATGTTTTGAGTCGGTATCCGTCTTCTGGGCAAAATATCATATCAGAGATTTTAACCAATCGGCAATCAGAAAATTTTGTGGACTGGAATGAGTGTATTGATAGTACATTGCCATTCTTTTTATTAACAGCACATGCAATTTCTTGTTTACACATAGATTTTCATGGGTTAATCACAGGTTTAGATATTCAAAAAATTTCAGCGTAAAATTGTAAATATTTTCTTACCCATAATTTCTAGCATATGTTTTGGTTGCTCAAAAGAACCAGCTCATCGAGACGGTTCTTTTGAGTACCCACAACATATGCTTTGGTTAAGAAATAAGAAAACTATTTTTCTGTTACGCAAGTCCAGGGCTAATACACAGGTGCTAATAGCATGTGGCACTATGTTTTATGTAAGAATTAATGCTAAAATGTACTAGTTCTTTGTCATATATTGTAGACTCGGAGCATTCTGATGCGAGTCTACATCATTTGCTCATAATTTGTCCCAATATCGTTTGTAAAATAGAAATAGGAAATGAGATATTATCGAACTGAACACTGAATTGAACATTTGAACAGACATTTTGTAAAATTAATTTTTCATAAAAATAAAAGCAAAATGCTTAGAAAACCATTCCTTCAAAGACTAGCAGAAACTATAATTGCAGGCAGACTTCAAAAGACAAAGCAAGACAGAAATTCATTTTGTGTTTCTTTTATACAATTTTCACTTACATAAGTATTTAATGATATCCTTTAACCCTTATCACACCTCCAAAAACTTGCAGCGGGCGACATTTTCAAATTTTAATTATAACTTTAAGAAACTTAATAAGACTTGATATTTCTTGTGAATCATCTGCAGATGATTCACATGAAAAATCAAGTCTTATTTTATGGAAAAGCAAAAATCATCATCTACTGCAGCTGTGAAGGGTGCAACAAGGGTTGAAAGACAAATAAAGATTTTTATCCTTTTAGATCTATACACTTTTCACTAAAACAAATATTTAGTCATATTCTTAACATCACTAAAACAATTATTTAGTCATATTCTTAATTACTGAACTGTATATAACTGATAATTTTCACATGCTTACTTAAATACAGGGCTGAAATGGCCATTCTTTTCTTAAATAGTTCATGAACATGCAGAACTATTAAAATGCTCTCGTAATGAATACCTTTTGGTGTTCAAGTAAGAAAATTTAAAGCATAAATGATAAAGATCATTCAATTAATAAAAAAATCTAGCAATTTTGGTGACAGTTTGAGAATCAAATATATGGTTAATGTTTTAAAATTTGGAACATAAGTTACCGTGCAAAAAGGCCTAGACAAGCAGTGCAGAACCAGATCAGACTGCTTCTTAAGCAGTCTGAGCAGGGTCTTCCCTGTTTGCTATTGGACAAGCATTTGTGAATTCCGGCCCTGACAAACATTTTATTTGAGAACAGAAGGAGAAAAATGATCACAATTTTAAAACATTTACTGTACTTAATAAAAGAATGTAACCAATTTTGGTGACAGCTTTGAAATTAGAATATATAAACGAGATATTCACTAAATAAATGCAGAAAACAAACAGATCTATGGGCAATGTGTAAATTAATGATTTTGTACAGTAAAACCTGTCCTAAGTGGCCACTCAAAAATAGACAAAGGTCTTAAAACAAATGGTAGCTTAATGAAGATCGAAAGTATTGCAGAATACTTTCTTGGAGCATTCTGCAATACTTTTGACCTGCATTAAGCGATAATTGGTCTTGAAACCAATTTTTGTTTTTTTTATGAATAGCCGTTTTACACAGGTTTTGCTGTAATTTCTTTGAAAAGTGTCCCTTAGTAACATGATTCACTTATAACACTGTCATTAAAGAGACAGCACAGTATCAATGTGTATCCAATATGGCTAGCTGTCAATTTCTGGGTCGATTCCAGAATTTGTCAGATCAGACTCCATCATCATTATTCGGTTATTGTGTCGGTGTGCCGCAGTCCCTGCACACGAGGCATATATAGCACACACAGCACACCCAGTTTTATGCACCCACTTTGGCTTCAAAAAAGGAATTTGGGCTGTATCCTGCCCTTATCCTATGCCTATCTGCGTTACGTAAAGGTGTGGGGCAGATCAGACTCCTGCTGGATGACAATACACCTAAATCTATTTCACATTATATCAAGTTTTTGTCCATTCATTGAGACGGTTCTTTTGGGTACCCACAACATATGTTTTGGTTGAGCAATAAGAAAAATAAATTTTTGATACACACTTTTTACTAAAGTCCTTATATATGGGCCTTGATGCAAGAGAACCTGTTTTCGGTCTTTCTGACAAAGTGAGACTCGAACCAGTCTGCTCAGCTACAGAGATTAGCTAGAATATCGAATATTTTGCATGTAGCAAGTGCAGTCATAATACTTACCAGGAAGTGAACAACAAAGACGCTGACCAGACTGCGCGGATGCAATAAAGTTCATTGAGTGTTGAAAGAGTAGAAGAGAAAACCTGTGCATGTATGGAAAGATCGAGTTAAGCAAATTTAAAGGGTAAAATTGTGTGTTTTTTCAGAGTCTTTCAGTTTTAACAAGTGTTTTGGGTGCTCAAAAGAACCGTCTCATTGAGATGGTTCTTTTGAGTACCCATACCATTATGTTTCGGTTCAGAAAAAAGAAAAATAATTTTTAATTAAGCATCTTCAGGCCTGAAGTGTATGGAAAGGAGTGAACTGTCAACTATTTGTGCTATATTCAGAATATTTCTATCACGGAATAGTTCTATTCTAAGAATAGTGCTATCTTTAGAAGATTCTATTTTTTAGACTTATATGATGCCCTGGTTCTAAGTTTGATTACAGCAATTATAAATTTGGGTCCAGTCATTTAAAGCACTGCCTGCTAAATGGTTATCAAGCAAACAAATTAACATATTGCAACAAATCTTCTCTTTCAAGAAAAAAACTGTAAGTAGCTTTCGCACTGCAAAAGCGATCATAATAACAATTTTAACATGCTCATGAAAATGATCAAATGAAAAAAATTTTGCAAAAAACAAAACAAAAAAGTTAAGCTTTCAATGCTTCAGATGACCGGGCCCTGCTTCTACATGGACTAAACATTGGCATACATTTATACCGATTTCTTACTATATGAACAAAAATATACATAAATGGATTCATTGTAAGTTATGCTTATGAGTAAAGAACAAAAGCCCAGTAAACAGGGCATGGTCACATTAACTTTTATATCTAACGATTCACAATTACGACTCTGTACAATACCATTTTCAACCTGAAAAACACATTTTTTTCTACATTCTTCCAAAATATATCTTTGTCTGATACTTGTATTCTGGCATCAAAATAGGCCCATTCGGTGGTTTTCCATTTTAGAATACAGGTATCAGTTTTTGGAAAAATAAGAAGTGAACTTCAACACCCCTCTTAACTTGGAGCACCAATGGAGACCAAATTTTATTTGGCATCCCAGCAAAACAAAACAAAAAAAAACGCAAGTGTTTCTAAAGATGGATTTTACCTTTCATTTGGAATATGAAAACAACAGATGCAACACAGAGCATCTAACAAACCTTAACATTCTGATTTTCAAGTTCATGATTACCTTTTTTCAATGTTATTCAGTCAAACAATACTGCCATCATGAAGGCCTCCGGGTATGAGTGAGTTTCTGAAATTTATTTTTTCTCATTTTCAACCAAAACATATGTTGTGGGTGCTCTTAAGAACCGTCTCAATGAGACAATTCTTTTGAGCACCCAAAACATCTGTTTAAACTGTCAGATAAGAAAATAATTAAAATTTTATGCTCAAAAAATTTGCCTATCTGGACTTATGTCAAGTGTTGGCTTTCAGAAAATTACTCTACTCATTGTTATTCCAGTTTTCCATATTACATGATAAATTCCACATTTAAAAAACTTGAGTTGAAAACAAAATGAAATGTAACTACAGTTATTTTTCTTTAAATGCTGTTTTGTGATATATCAACAATTTGTTAATAAAAAACGAACTATACAAATAATAAGGAACGTAATATACAATTTTTCTGTATATATCATACACATGTACATTTCAGACAGTCACATGACAATTTCTGTCCAATCATCAATTAGTAAGTTCTAGGTCCAGCTATTGTGTAATACCAGCTATTGTACATACTGATAATCTTAGACAAAAAAAAAATCAAAAACGATAACAGTGCATGGGTTCTCCCATAAAGAAAAGTTTATCTTTTTCAATTTGTAGCTAAATATCTCAATAATTTGATAAAAAAAATAGCGAAATATATTTTTCGAGCAAGAAAATGTAACATTCTTTTTAAATTGTTGCTGACAATCTGTTGGAACACCTGTGAACTTCAAAAAATTGTTTAAATTACCAACAAATCAATTTTTTTCAATTCGCTTACTTATTAATAGTTTCTCTGATGTAATAAAATTTTGAACCAATGAACATGAACAATATTACGCTCAGATTGGCCAAAACTCTATAGATTTTTGGCCAATCTGAGTGCAATAGAGCGAAGCTTATCATACTTAGAAAAACTTAACTCTTGCCTTAGTACAGCTACATGTTAACAAAAAAAATCAGCTGGCCAACAAACAAAAAATGATCACTAAAATGTCTTTAACGGCTCATAAAAATAAGAATTACATTTAATGTATAAAATACATACAAAATAGAACATATCTTTTTCTACTATGTAAACAAAGAAAAGAGAAGAGCTATAACAACAATGCAGAAATGCATTCTATAAGTTTCAATGGGGCTTCATAATGCATTCTTGGATTTCAATGAAAATTATGCAGTTTCATGTTGTTTTTTCACACATATCCTGCCCTCTTATAAATTGAGGTATATAAATTCACACTTAAGAAGGCTATTTCACCTGGCCACATTTATCGTATATATATGTAAATGTAAAACGCAGAGATTACATTTATATGAATGATATTCTGCAATACAGATAAATGAAAAAAAATGTAAATGAAAAACATTTTGACAACTCGCGTGAAAGCTCATTATATTCGATACTATACAACACTTTACAGAGTACAGAAAATAAAAGACTCTAGCATAGCACTTTAGTAATCAGAAATTACGCACAATGAAAAAATGTAAGTTTAAATCTATGCAAATTCAACTTAATTTTGAATACTGTTTTTGTCTTATATTGGAGGACTTGAGAATGAGGATTTTGTGTCAATTATGGGATTTGTGGGACTATCATGCTAAAGTATCCGTTATTATAAACGACAATTTTAACTCTAATGTGCAACTGATTTCTCACAAACTGGTGTAATAAGTATCTAAAGGGTAGACTTAGATGTGAAAATGTATAAACATCACAAATTAACATTAGAATTACACATCTTCCACACCTATAAACTAAACTAAATTATCCCATAATTAACATCAAATACTCTTCCATAACATATCCTTTGGTCCTAAATCAAACATTCTGTTAACCACTAACCCCATTGCCCTCGGAGTGGCCAAAACTCCATGGAGTTTTGGCCACTCTGAGTACAATAGGGTTTTAGTGCCATTCTTGACTGCAGCTGACAACTTGTGATGTTTGGCTTTGTCTTCAGGGAAAATTATGGCTTGTTATTTCATGGGCAGATAACCCACAGAAACATCAAGCCTTTTCTTTTTTTCTAAAAGGCCGTCTCCTGCAGTTAATAGAAAGGGACTCAATGGCTAATCAGCACTATAACTATTGTCAGTCTCTTTCCTACTCTCTTCTGATGTAACTTTCAGTTCATTTGATTGGTCAAGAGCTTCCGAAAAGGAGCCAATCAGATTTGTCCTTGTTGGAGTTGTCCGCTCTTTAATGTGAGCCATGGCATCAGACGTAACAGTTGCCGACACAGTGGCTGAGGATGAACTATAGGATTTCATGCTACTGCCAAGAGCAGCTTTTTGTTGCTGATATTTCGTGAGTTTTATAGTGTGCGTTTCACTCTGGCAGTGATGTTTAAATTCCTGAACTGACGACACTTTATCCGAACACAATTTACACTCGTATTGTATCTGCTCCAGCTTAAGGATTGGATTTATCCCTTCTGGAGCTTTTCCACCCGGGAAACACATCATTCTTTGATGGTTAACACACGCATCCTTCGCTGGATAAACCATCTGACATTTTTTACATATATAACCAACATCAACAGTTGCCTCCCTTGCGCAGTTGTAGTCAGCACTTCGTACAAGTGTTTTTAGACTGGATATGGATTTACAATCCTGTGTGTATTGTCCCACAGAAGCTTTAGGGTCCATCAGTTTCGAACTGACATCTCGGATGGCTTGCTGAGGGATCTGTAGTAGTGGGAGGGGTGTGCCGAAGGTCATAGGGTCGTAGCCAAGGAGATGCTCTGAACCTGAAAAAAGAAATTTTAAAAAATCAGCCATATTGTCTTTTTCTATTGATCTAAAGATAGTGGAACAATCTGGCCCTGGTGTTATAAAATTTGTTCATGCTAAACCCAACTGAGCATGAAATTGCAAAGGTTTATAAAAATAAAATGCTGAAAAATAATGAATTTTCTGTCTTCAAAACTCTCAGATGTTGTATTTATCCTGCTCATAAATGTGAAAATGCCAACAATTGTAGGCATGTTTACATTAATGAGCAGGATAAATTTCATGCTTAGTTGAGTTGAGCATTAAAAAAAGTTGTATAACCTTGAGGCAAGGCTGAAAATCTCTGAGGATAACAGCCCTTACAATTCCAATTCATGGTCTGGTTCATATGCATTATTGTTTATATATGGGAGTTACATTAATTTTCTAAAACTACCTAAAACTAAATTAGTAATGGAAAACAGCATGAAAAAGACACGCGATCCGATAGGGATAAGTAATATGAAAAAAGTCAGAGATTATGTTCTACAAGCCCTTCCAGATTAAAGTTGACTTTGCAACAATTTAGACCAAGTCGAGTTGTTGAACTAGTAGGCCAAATTTCTCGTGATGTGTCGTCAGTTTAACTTCGTAGGTTCACTAGATATTCTGCTTGTTTTACTGATGACAATGAAGATTCTGAACAGCCTTGTATAGAAATGCAATGCTGGTCCGAATCTTCATTAAAGGACATTTAACTGTCTCACTTTTGTATCATCCGATACCCTAAATAGTCATCAAGTGAACCAAAATTAGATTACCTTAATTCATTTCTCAACATCTGGTCATGATATGTATCGTATTTTACCTAATAAATGCACTGGGAGCATACCGTTTTAAATATTCAATATCTTCTATCGAAAACAGTGTAGATCATGATAAGCTGGCTTCATATGAAGCCAGCTGATCTTGATCTATACTGTTTTAACCACACTATGAACCCCATGGGGGGTTACTCTCATTTTTTTTCTTCATACGTAGGCTTGGATCCACCATCTACTGTTTACCCCCCCCCCCCCAAAAAAAAAAAAAATCATGAATATCGAGCACCCAAAAAAGAAAATTGAAATTTTAGCAACCCCAAAAAGTATCACCATTCTGTGACTTGACCTTAAGAAAGGAATTTAAAATGCATAGAAATGACCCCTAAAACTAGTCCAATTTTGTGATGACACCAAAAAAATATCCACAAAATTTCATACCCCCAAAAAATATTCATTTTTTGCGAAAACCCCCAAAAATATAGAAATTCAAAATTTTGCACCCCAAAAAATGTTCTGAGCTGAAGTATATGAAAATAGCAGAGTACCCCCCCCCCCCCCCCCCCAGCCATGAACCAGCATTGATAATGAAATTACACCACTGGATTTTGACTAGAAATAGACCTTCATATAACAGTAATGTAAACAACCCATAAAAGTACCATGTGTGCGATTGAATGAGCATGTGCATTTATTAGGGCTAATACGATATATTGTCTATTAAGGAGTGTACATTTTGTATCTTATGACACACATTTAAATTAAGATCTTCAATGGCCTTCAATTTTTTTAATCGTTCGATGACAACTGTCACCGTCTCTGCGAACATCATCATCAACAGATGCAGACTTATTGATTAAACCCTTTGTATATCAAAGAATTCTTCCAATGAACCTGGGATGGTTTATCATACAATTTCAAGGGGTCGGAGGTTAGAATTTCAAAAATCAAGATCAATGCATCAGTCTAGATACTATGAACCTGGGATGGTTAATCATATAATTTCAAGGGGTCACAGGTTAGTATTTCCAAATCAAGATCAACGGCATAGCCAGAATGCTGAAAAAGTTATGCACATCAAAGGGAGACTACTGGATCAAGCAATGATTCTCTTCAATTACGTCCCTATTCAAATGGGAACTTCTGTTAAAGGAAAGAGTTTCAGTTTTATCACATTAAGTGACCTCCCTTTAATGTTACTATTTCTTTTACGCATTGCTTAACCTGCGTAATGTGTGCTACGCCAATGATTAAGCGAAAGGTGGAGACCCTGATGAAATGCTGTTTTCTGCGACATGTCATCTGGGTCTTCACTGTATGCCACAGTAACAGTTTAGAGGGGGTTAAAGCTTATGGCCCCATCAAGAAGTCATGCTTAGCTTCATTGTCACCTATTTTTTTTTTATCTTGAAATGATTTTTTTTTCTGCTCACAGTGTTTGATTTCCTAAATTGTAATCAACCTATATAAGGCAACTATTCTATTTTTAACTCCAAAATTTGCCGTTTTATTTAAATCTTTTTTTTTTTTTCAAGGAAACACCTGTCTTAAGCAAACAGTTTTTTAATGGAAAAGCCAAACCTACCTGCTTAATGCATGTCCTTGCTTAAGAAAGTTTAGGTTGTAAGAAGTTGGTCTGTATATGATATATTACCATAAATTTTGAATTTTTTCTATATTTCCTATCAAAGATATGTTGTCAGAGGCTTATTTTAAGTACCCACAACATATCTTTGATAGCAAATGGGAAAAACAAATTCATAAAAACATCCACTGGTCCCATAAACATTGATAATTTTCTTTATTTTGTAGCAAATGCCTGTTGTAGGTACTCAAAAGAACAGTCTCAGATAGATGGTTCTTTGAGGTACCCACAACATAAATTTGATATGTTTAAATAATTCAGAATAACATGTAAATTTCTCTGTTTTGACTGACATATCAGGCCCCGAGGCTATAAAACTTTTTCTATGCTCAACTCAGCTGAGCATTAAATTTGTCCTGCTCATAAATGTTAAAATGCCAACAATTGTTGGCATTTTAACAGTTATTAGCATGATAAATACAATATCCGAGAGACTTAAAGCAAGAAACTTCTTCATTTGTTGGTATTTTAGTTCTTTTTGAACGGCTGACGTTTCGTGCTCAGTTGAGTTGAGCTTAAGCTCGGGGCCTGGATTTGAGATCTTAAGCGATGACTAAAAACTGTGGATTTTTTTTATGGAAGAAACACAAAACAGCTGCTTACTTAAGGCAACTTATTGCTCAAGATAGGCTCTACCAAATATGCAAACTGACCTGGCATCAATCCCGGCGGTATTGGTGGCATGCCGGGCCCCATCAGGCCCGGTAAACCAGGATACATTAAGGGTAGGAGGCCCGGGTCCATTCCCGGCATGAATCCACCAAAGGGGGACAGGAAGTTGAGACCATGTAGCTGAGAGGCTTCAGACGCTGACAAGCCTGTGGGCTCTTTCTTGGTGGAGCCTAAAAGGAAGGTAAGTAAGTAGTGTTAGACACACAGTGAAAACAGAAAACTTGTTAATGACAGAGAACAAAATCTATACCAAAGCTTTAAAAGATATCTTTGAGAGTATTATAATATTGAGCCAGTGCTTGAGATTTCCAACAATATGATATGTCCGACCAGCAAAGCCTCAGATTAGCCTGCGCATACGCTCAGTCTGATCAAAGCCTTTGCTAGTCGCTTGAGTATTCTATGATTGTTAAGCTACTAACTGAACACCATTTGGATTTGGAGTTTCTAAGCTTAAAAGGAGGCTGCATAGGCTCATCTGAGTCTACACATGTCAAAATGCCACATTGTTGAAAATCTCATGGACTGGCTCATATACCCTAAACCCTCTCCCATTTGCTAAGTTTGTGCATTTGTACATGCAGAAATAAATATAGATCTTTTAACCCATAAAGCACTGTCAAATATTTGCAGTAGATGACAACAGTATCAAAATAAAGCTTTAAATTTCAGTAGACAATTCACATGATACAAACAGCCTTAATTTCCTTCCAAAATCAAGAAAGATATTGCCAAATGAGTCATCTGCTACAATCTTGGCTGCCATTTTTTGCTTTCAGCTGCCATTTTTTCACAACTTTACAAAACAAATCTTTCAGAAATAACATCAATGCCAAACAGTTTTGATCCAGATGAGGCCTGAGATTTCTTTGAGCCTAATCTGGGTCAAAACTGTTTGCAAAGTATTTCAGCAGAAAACTCTAGAGGCAAAGAGTTAACAGTTAAAGCTTTGGTATAGAATGAAAGAATTTAGTTACTCTAATATTATTGACACTGTTTGACTGAACATATATATGCTATATGCATTCTAAATTGCCAGCCTGTTAAGTTGGATTATAACATTTATTACAAAGATTAACAGACTGAATAAAAAACATTTATTGTTGTGCTCCTGAGTATCCAAAACATACTTTTTGTGAATACCCTTTTACCCAAGAATTACTTAGGAGCGGATGTGGTGTAGTGGATAAACTGCTTGCCTTGTAAACCAGGGGTCCCAGGTTTGATTACCGGCTTCACCAGTCTGTCAGATGAGAGTTTAACCCGCGACCCGGTCCCCATATGACTTTAGCTGTTGGTGGGACATTAAACACACACACAACAACAACAAGAATTATTTCAACTTAAATTCAAGGAAATTTTTCAATCTCAATGGCTTCATAATTTTGCATGTAAGGGAGGTAAGTCACTAATATATGTGTTGATTATCACACTAGGATTTCTAGCTAAGCCCATAACCCATACATAGATAATTAGATAATTAATTTGTTATACAATCAACTTGCCTTAACTCAAAGCCCACAGGAGCAGAGTTTCACTTTGAGTTTTCAGTAGTTTTGAGATAAAAAGAAAGATATTTCAGCAAAAAGTGAAAATTTTCCATATTCCCAGCCAAAATACATGTCTCACAGAGATGATTCTTTTAAGCACACACAATGTTTATTTTATTAGGTAATAAGCGAAACAAATATGTCTTGTGATCTTCAAGGTTCGCTAAGGTACAATGCAATCCCTTTATAAGGCTATGTTTGGACTCCATAGGAATGGACTGTGTTATAAGTGAATTGAGTTATAAAGGAAAAATTTTACAAAGGAATTGTACGAAATGACCATGAAATGGTCATTTTCGTATAATTCTTTTGTAAAATTCCATGGTTAAAAATTTAGACAACACAACCTGGTCATGTTATATCCAAATCGGAGTTACAATGAGGTGTGTTAAAAAGGGACAGCAGTGTATTCATATACAGGTTTCCACCCCTAAATGAGTACTTTTGCAGTGAAGACCCAGATGAATTGCCCCATAATGCAACATTTATCAGGGTCTAGACTGTTAAGGTAAAAAAGATCTTCAGACAAAAAATACATTTTTTTGGAAATTATAACCCGACACCCTAGATATGTATAATGGACTATTCCAACTTAATTGTATCAAACCAGAAAGAAGAATCCATTAGTATACAAAGGGTTGAAATGTAAGACACAGGTCTTAAGTCTTGTACTATTGTGAACCATAAAATTCCCATATACAGTGAAACATGTCTTAAGCAGCAACTCAAAAATAGGCAAAAATAAAGGTCTTAAAGCCATGTGGAAGCTTAATGCAGGTCAAAAGTACTGCAGAATGCTCCATGCATTCTGCAGTACTTTTGACCTGCATTAAGCAATTATCAATCTTGAAAACCTATTTTTTGGCCTTATTTTGAGTGGCCGCTTCAGACAGGTTTTACTGTATTTACCTTCTATTTTCTTCTCTTCTTCCTTTCTCTCTTTCTCCCTCGAACTTTCCTTCTTCATCTCCGGCATAAAGTCAGCAGGATTCATAAGAGGTCCCATACCTTGAAGATCAAAACAACCGGTTGAAAAATAACTTACAGTAAAACCTGTGTAAAATGGCCACTCAAAAATATAGATTTTAATGAAAGTCGAAAGTATTGAAGAATGGAGCATTCTGCAATACTTTTGACCTGCATTTAGCGGTCTTTAAAACCAATTTTCTGTATTTTTGAGAGGGGTTTTTTTAGACAGGGTTTACTGTACATTGAAACATTAAATTATAAAAAAAACATAAATGATGAAGTTTCAAAATTTGCAGTTTGCAACAAAAATTTGTTCCAGACTTACTGTACTATTTTTGTATATTTTTAACTCTCTGCCTATTAGTGCCATCTACTAATAAACCTGTTGGTCCTGATCTGGATCCAAACTGCTTGACTATGATTGTATCCAGGAAAGAATTTTTTGAAAGCATTAGTTTGAAAAAAAATCATGAAAAAATACCTGCTAAAGGTTTGTTGAAAACGCCAAAAATTTGCTCAGAATTTCTAATGTTTGTACATGTACTAGGCTTCAAATGTTGGTATTCTGCCATTTGTTAATGGATATAATACTTACCATTTTTTGTTACTGATATGGAACATTATGTATTTTTATACAATTATTGACTTCAATGAGGTAGACATGAGGATTTATCTACCCGAAAAAGTGATATTCACCTCGGCCTTATGGTGCAAGTGCCATGCAAAGAGGCTATAACTTAGTATAAAATTGGCTGCATTACATTATACTTCAAGTTACTAGAGTATGAGAAAACATCTTTCAATGTTTTCAACACGTTTAGTCAGCACTTCTATTTTTAAGAAAAGGATATGTGAATGACACATGGACTTATTGGACAACTGTTCTCATTTCATCAAAGTAGGAGATCGTATAGGCAATTTAAATAAGCACCTACTACAAACAACTGCCGAACTGGTTGAATAAAAGAAATCCATTTCGCAGATTATAAAATTCAGGTATAAATATTCTTATGGTTCAAATACAAGATATCTGACAAAAAACCTTGGTAAACAGTGCAGACCTAGATCAGACTGCTCCATAAGGAGCAGTCTGATTAGGGTCTGCAATGTTAACTAGTATGACAGGCTTTTTGGAGAAGATAGCAGACAGGTTTTAGCCTTGCATGGTCCCCCAAGATAAAATCACTAGTTTGCTGATTTGATACTTTTTCGGCTGTAGATGTAATTGCACTGTCACTGTTTTGGGCCAAAAGGTACTAATTTCAATAGTTGGGCCTCGATGTGAGAAACCTGTCTTCAGGGTTTTCGAACAAAAAAGGCGCAGACCAGCCTGCACATATGCACAGTCTGATCAGCGCCTTTGTTATTCGCTTATTGGAAAGTATATTTAGACTTGCTTTCAAGCAAAATTTCTATTTTCTGGATAGAATCTGTAGCTTAGGAGACTGGTTTGAGTCTCACATTGTCAGAAACCCTGAAGACAGGTTTTGTTGTGTTGGGGCCATTAATATCAAGCCTCCAGATAAGAGTGTGTAACTGAAAATTATTTTTTTTATTTCTCAACCAAAACATATGTTGTGGGTACTCAAAAGAACCGTCTCAATGAGACAGTTCTTTTGAGCACCCAAAACATATGCTTAAAATGATGGGTAAGAAAATAAATACAACTTAACACTCAAAAATTTTGCGTAACTGGACCTATGTAATATACTTACCACCAAGAGCACTTGGATGAAGTCCCAGTGGTCCTAGTCCCATAGACTGGAGCTGTGCCATCTGTGTCTGGGTGACACTCGCCTCTTCCATCAGCTTCCTCATGTTATCAACCTCAGACTCCGACGCTTGTTGAGATCTCATCAGACCTGATGGACCGGACATCGATGAATGGGTCAGCTCCCGTTCTGCATCTGATTGCGTCTGGATGTAAGTTCTCAGCTTGTCAATATGCTTCTTGGTGAAGATATGGTCCTGAATTGTGTACTTGTGAGAATATTTGAAATTACAGAGTGTACACTCCTCTGGTGGCTTAGGGAAGTCCATATCTGACTGTCCGTATGCTTTAGCCATGTTGAGTTTAGCTTTCTTCTCTTTAGCTCTGGCATTCTGAAACCACACCTGAACAACCCTCTTCTGTAGACCAATTATTCTTCCGAGCATTTCACATTCAGCCATAGTTGGTGTCTTGTAGTCAATAAAAATGCTTTTCATGATTCGGACCTGTAAGCTGGTCATCTGTGTCCTGTATCTTTTATTTGCTGAACTCAGGTGATGATGTGACTGTCCCGGAGATGCTGGATTGCTACTGAAGTTTGACGACTCGTCATCTCGATAATCAGTGGGTGGCATTGATTCAGCAGTAGTATCATGACTGAATCTCTGCATCATATAACTAGTGTCCAGATGTGTTGGACGGCTATGTTTTGATGGAGTCTCTCTGGGCTTCTCTTCTTCAGGACTGGCTTTCTTAACCGGCTTACTGAGATCAAGAGGTGCATCATCATCTAACGCTGGAGGTGGTCTTTCTGACTTTACTGGAGTTGAGGTGATTTCATTTGGCAGCAACGGGTGAGTTCCCTTTTGGACAGGAGTTGAGCTCAGTTCATTTATGTACTTCTTGAATGAATCTTCATAGAACTGTTTCATAGACAGCTGTATAGGGTCAGCCATCGGTGGGAAACTCATTCCAGGCAGGCTTGGCAAGTTGGCTGGAGGAAGCAGTGGTAGTAGCCCTTGCATGCTGGATGGTGCTATCAATCGACTGAAATCAGAGGATGGTGATACACTACCCGGTGGATATGATGTACTTGGACTAGGACTTTCAATTGCAGCGTCTGGTATAGCATCTACATTGATTTCTCCCTTAGCCATTTCATCTGGATGTTTTGTAGCCAAATGAGACTCAAGTGCTGACTTGGCCCTGAAAAGGGCTCTACATATAGGACATCTTTTATGGATCAACTGCTGATGAGCTCTATACTGTCCTTTTCGTTCCCTAGCTCTGGTGTTCTGGAACCACACCTGAACCACTCTCTTCTTCAAACCAACATCTTTGGATATTGCCTCTAGTTGTTTCCTGCTCGGATTACAGTCCACCTGGTACTTCTGATACAGGTAGTCTAACTGCTCTGGTAGAATTGTTGTTCGTAGACGCTTGTCTCTCGGTTGATCTGGGTCATCATCTCTATCCTCTTCATACTTTCTCTTCAAAGATGAATCCATACCCTGCTGCTGTTGCTGGGCTGCAGCTAAATTCTGAAGAACATCAAATGCACTACCTGATGTTGGTGGGAAGCTCATGAAAAGACCTGGGTTCATATTGTGTACATTCTGATGCTCTCTCCATAATTCTAGTCTATGGAAAGACATGTCACAAGATTCACATCTGTACTTTGGAGGCTCTTGACTAGCTGTTGAACTTTCTTTCTTTGCCGAGGCTGGTGCTGATTTACTGACATTTGATGAAGTTTCCGACTCCTGATCCGAATAGTACATATCATCGAGAGAATTTGTGTGTGATAGTGAATCACTGTCGTCAGACATCATGTGAGTTTCTAACTTCTCAGCCTCAGAGAAACAAGATCTCTTCTGGTGTCGTATCAGGTCATAATATCGCTGAAACACAGCTGAACATTTCTTGCACTGGTAGTTTAGGCCTGGAGTTCTCTGGAATGGAGATGTAGCAGAAGATGAAGGTGGTATTTCTTTGCCATCTGGAGGCTGGTTCTCATATATCTTCCTAGCTTTTTGTCGAGCATTTTGAAACCAGACAACTATCACTCTTGGACTTAATTTCAGAATTTTTGACAAATGCTCAAGCTCATCATCTTTGGGATAGGCATTTTGTTCAAAGTATTCTTGCAGTACTTTCACCTGATAATCTGAAAATCGTGTCCTGTTGGCCCTTCGTCCTTGTGAACCTCCTGGAGGTGAGTAATTGTGATTTTCATACAATGGGGGCATAATGGGAGTTGTTGAAGTAGGTGGGTAACTTGGAGCAATAGGTGTACCCTGTGAAGATATAGAGCCGAAGCTATCCATGAGGCTATCATGAGGTGTTGGAGATGGACTCCTTGAAACTGATGCAGAAGCTTGACTCTCTTGTGGTCCTGGATTTGGCGATGATTGTGGTTTGGGATGAGGATTTCCTTGATGATTATCATGATGATTACCGTGATTTCCTGGATTATGAGGATTTAAACTGTGTGGATTAGACGATTCAGTTGGGTTTGATATAAGTAAAGGGCTTATCAAAGGTAGCTCCAACTTTGGAGCCACTTCTGGCTCTGGCTCCTCTTTCACTTCTTCCTTTTTGACATTGGTCTCTATTTCTCTCTCTTCTGTTTTCACTTCTGGATTGTCTGAACTTTGTTCCTGAGGATTTTCCACAACTGACAACTTTCCAGTTTTTTCATATTCTTCCAGATCTAGTGTAGTAGATGGTGGGTTGTTAAAATTGTATGGGGAATCTTTGTTTCTCTGCCTCTCTTTGAATAATGTATTTCTAAACCAATGCTTAATCACTTTCATGGGGAGTCCAGTTGTCTCAGACATTGCCTGGATTTGTTCCTCACTTGGAGAGTTGTTGATATCAAAATAGCCTCTCAGAACTTTAAGCTGTTCATCATTGATTCTAGTTCTAGCTCTTTTCTGGTTTGCCATGGCAGCTTGTTGCATCTGTTGTTTATGCTGAGCACTCATCTGAGCAGCAGTGGATGTGTCTAGCACGGGTAAATTGGGTGATTTAAGACCTTGGTCCATACCGGGAGGAGGAATCATCATTGGCATCATGGGAGGTTGGGAATTCATCATTAGACTCGGCATTGGCATTGGCATCATTCCAAACATACTCATCATCTGCAGCATATCCATCTGCATCTGAGGCTGAGGTGCCGGAGGTGGAGGCATCTCCTGCTTAACAACGGTCTCTTCAACTGTCACAGGTGTACTTGGTGTTGGTGGAGCAGGTGATACCTCTGGCTCTACTGGTATCTTCTTCTCCATGTCAGATTTAAATTGGTCTCCAACATCTTCAACCATTCCAATTGGTACAATGTCCCTGTGAACTTCCTCCTGGTGTGCTTTAAGCACCCAAACACTTGAAAATTGCTTTCCACATTCTTTACATACACATTTATTCATCTCAGGCAGATCTACTTTATCATAGTCTTCTTGAGATTCTTCTTTCACTTTTACATCATTTACTGCCTTGACATCAGCCTCTGTGTCTTTTTTGTCTGTTTTATTATCATTTGAAGGGTTTCCATCTTCGTTGTCTGAAGCGCTGTCAGAATCACTATCATCATCTGTTTCATCATCTTCTTCAGTTTCTTCCTTCACTACTTCTCGAGCTTGGTTAAATTCATTGAACTGCATCACACATTCAAAGCCAAAGTTTTCGAGAAGATTTCTTTGAACATGGGGTTTAACTCTCCAAAGTATCCTTGACTTCCCTGGACTCAGTGGGCTTGGACATGCTGAACTTCCCAGGCATAACATCTGGTGCTGTATGTAGAGGTCCATACTTTCGAACACTGCACAGCAGCGTGGACACATATGAATATTTCCTGAGAATACATACGGCGACTGTGTATCAGCTGATATCAGGGTAGACATGGAACTATTTTTATTTGACGATGAGCTTTCAATAGATGGACCTGTTTTTTGTGTTGATGAATGTTGAGATGCTTTCCCTACCGACTTGGCTGAAGGAACAGTTTCATTTGATGAAGACAAAGGTGCTTTTGATGAAGTAGATGATGAAGCATGACTAGCATTACTTGAAGTGGGCAAAACTTGATTAGGTAGATTTAGGGGCAGCAAAGGTGGTAGACCAGGAATCATTGGAAGACCTGGTAATGATGGAATTCCGGGCAGTCCAGGCAATCCACCAGGAAGTCCCTGGAACAGCATCGATGGCTGGGACATCTGTGTCATGGCAATGGAGGTCTGCATGTTGAGGATATCTGTGATCATTTTTTGTTGTTGAGCTTGAGTTGAAGGTTCCTCAATAAGAGGCTTTGAAAGATCTATTTCCCCTGACATTGCTAGCTCCTGGATCTTTGATGCTTTTGTTTGATGGGCGACTGACCGAATGTGGATATCAAGTGTTGAACCCTGACTATATGAAACTTTACAAATATTACATTTATATGGTCTCAAAACATCATCTTCAGCTGCGTGAGCATCCTGACCTTTCACTAGATTGGCTGATGATTTTTCCTTCTTTTCTGAACTGGATGCAGTAGTAGCAACTGTTGAGATCATAGGTGAAACAGATGAATGGGAACTAGAGGATTGAGCTGAAGAAGTGGGGGATGATCTGTCTGACTGGGCTTGCTTTACTTTGTGTAGATGTGAGACAGAGTTGTAGTGAACAAGGAGAATATTCTTCTGTGTGAACGACTCTTTACAAACATCACACTTATATGGCCTGTTAGGATCCAAATATTTTTCCATCGGATAACTTAGTCTTTCCCCTCTCTTATGTAGTAATGTTTTATTATGAGATAGAAGATAGTGCTGTTTTGTGAATGCAACTCTACACCTATGACATTTATATTTTCTTGATGGATCCTCATAAGCACCTTCAGCAAATGCTTGACTGTTAATATAATCTTCAAACATAATCTGTTCGGAATTCATATCACTCGATTCCTTGTCAACTACATCAGTATTCACTAGTTTGTCAAATCCATTTTCCATCGACACAGGGGTTGATGACGATGATGAATGCTCTTTTGAAGAATAATCAGAATTATGTCCTGGCATTTCATCGGAATCGTCCATTTCCATCCTCTCAATTCCTTTACTTGTACCAGTATCTGACCTATAGCTATCATTTCCATTGCTCTGAATTGTTGAATCGGAACTTGTGAACATATGAGTGCCTAAACCGGAATTACTGATTAGTGTAGCTAAAGCCATTACATTCACATTCACTTTGGCATTATACTGTTCTAGTTCAGTTTCATTAAGATCATGAGTAACTTCAACGTGATTTTTCATGGCTGACACTGAATGAAATGATTTGGTGCAAAAGCTACAAATGAGAGCAGATCTAACAAGATGAATATGAGCATGCTGTTGAAGTTTCTCCGGAGATTTGAATGCTAATGTACACTGGGGGCACTGAAACTTGTATTCACTTTTGTCCAGCAAGCTCATTCTTTTAGCATGGATTTCACGGAAGTGCATCTGAAGAGCTTGAGCCGTTTTGAAGTATTGGTTGCATCCTTTCTTCCAACAAAGATATCCAGGTCCCCGAGGTGTCTGTTTCAGTTCAAGGTGGCCTAGTTCATTCTGGTGGGCGTAGAGTTGGTCGATGTTTGTGAATGCTTTGGTGCAAGTCTGGCAACGGAAGTTATCTTCGAGGTCCTTTTCACTGTTGACGGAAGTATCAATGGCTGAAAAATGAAAAAATGAACACAGGTTTAGATAAACAAAAAAATTATCAATATCTTCTTACCCATAATTTGTAGCATATGTTTTGGGTGCTCAAAAGAACTCTCTCATTGAGACGGTTCTTTTGAGAACCCATAACATGTTTTGATTGAGATATATGATGTTAAGCACTCTTAACTAAAGTCCTAAAATAATTATCTGGCTGTTTTCTCTATCCAAATAATGGATTATTTTGTTAGTTGCATCCTATGAAAAGGAAACAAGCAATCAGTGTAGACTCTGATGAGATTTCATATCTCATCAGAGCCTGTACAATTTGCCCTACCAAAAAAAAATCATCAAAATGTTGATTTTAACCAGGGTATCCAATGGTATTAGATACTTTTTACCAGCAACCCATTTAAATTATAGTCTTGTATGGAATTCGTCACGCGAAGCTGTTTGAAGCAGCAAAAATCCACGTTCAAATCATGAGATTCATGTGCTGTTTGAACATGGCTTTTAACTTGTAAAAGCCTAAATTGGGTCTGGATTTGTTTGGCATGATGTTAGACGGGTAAGCGTTGCGGCCTAAACTGATCATTTCGTCGATGCTTTTGTTCACGAAAATGTTGCATGTGTCTATGATGTTGTGGCAACGTAATGACGTTCCAAAGTTTGATGCTGATGCCATTTTGCTTAGAGAAATCCAATGTAAGAAAAGGGATATTTTAATGTTTTATTGACTTTTTTCAGTATTGTTTAGGTTGAAATCAAGTAAAATATGCAAGAATAAGGATCACACATGTTTGTTTCATTTCATTAACACTTACAGGGTCCCTCTGACAATGTTTGAACACTCTGCCTGATGACCTTGTGTTCAAACTTTGACCACTCGGTCTGACAGCCCTGTGTTCAAACAACTACCTTGGGACCTGGCAAATGTTAATGCATGAAAAAACATGTGTGATTCCTATATTCGAGTCGGTGTCCAACATAAGGTACAAGTTGGTATGTGCATACTGCGAGGACTCAGACCAGCCTCGGCATCCACTAAAGCTGGTCAGTTTTCACTGTTGGTATGAAAAATCATTGGGACCTTAGCTACCTCGTGAATACTGATCAGGTTGTGTGGATGGGCAGGCTGATCTGAATCTTCGCTGGGCACATATACCGACCAGTACCTTCTGTGGTGTCCCTGCTGATTTTATGAGCAACAATTTGGAGTACCTTTGCGAGAAAATGAACCTTACATCAAGTTCAATTATTCCCAACTTTATTCAAGCGCTTTGTTCTAATCAAAACACTAGTGAGAGCAAATGATGAATATCTAGGTGTAACATGGAACACTTGGCACATTGGACAGTGCACAGGAGACACACAAAAACTGTTGAAGGTGGAGAAGCCTTAGAAACTGAGTTGTGGTAATTCCTTATCATGCTCACTTTTTCATGTTTAACTCAACTGAGCATGAATTTTATCCTGCTCATAAATTTTATGTTAAAACGGCATCAATTGTTGGCATTTTAACATTTATGAGCAGAATCAATACATCATCTGAGAGTTATAAAGCAAGACATATCTTATTTTTCAGCATTTCAGTTGAAATTTCATGTACAGTTAAAAGCATGAAAAAATTTACCTGGGGACCTGGTGTGATAACATTTAATGCACCAGTCATTTGTATCCACGCCCCCACCTACGGGGATAGCGGTAGAATACCCTGGCTATGGTGTAGAGCAAGTCAGGGCTCTGAAAACTGATGGGTCACTATCCCCGCCCATCCATGTAGGTGGGGGAGCAGTGGATACAAATGACTTGTGCATAATTCACACTATAAAACAACAATATTATGAAGCCTATTGACCCTGCAGGAAATACTACAATGATCAAACTGCACTAATGCTCAGTGTCAAAGTAGTGCATGCAAAAGTGTGAGGTTGATGATGGTATAATTTACTCTTTATAATGTCCACTGCAATAACTATGCCCTATTAAAGGCGCAGATCAGCCTGCGCATTAGCGCAGGCTGATCAGCACCTTTGTTATTGGCTTATTGGAAAATATCGTATCTAGACTTGCTTCAAGCAAAATTTCAATTTTCCAGCTAGTCTTTATAGCTGATTAGGCTGGTTTGAATCTCACTTCATCAGAAACCCCAAAGACAGGTTTCCTCACATCAGGGCTCATATGACAGTGCCTCCATTTCATTCATGACAAATGCACTTTGGCAGACTCTATTGCAAACATGTGCTCACTGCACCAATGTGCAGGGATAATCTAGATCTTTATTTTAGGTATCCAGCATGAAACATTAGCTGTATGAGCAGAGAATGGGTCACCAAATGACATTGACAATCTTGATAAATGCTAACCAAATACGTACCATCCTCAGCCGCCTGTCTGGAGAACTCTGCCTCCAGTGCTTCAACATTGATATCAGTCATCTCAGCGAGGGCTGGGGTCGGACTAGGGACCAGGGTCTCCTTCGTGGTTGGTGGCATATTCTGTTTAGTGTTCTCAACAAGTTGCAGCAATCGTTGTAAACCCTCGGCATTCACATTATGAACAGACTTCAGGTGAGCTTCAATATTGGATTTCTCTGGAAGAGATTCTTGGCACAGTGGACAGGCTGCCGGAACGGAGGACTGTGAATGTTGGGCAAGGATGTGGGCCTTAATGCGCATCTCATTTACACTACTGAACGCATGGACCTGATCTTGAGCCTTCTCATCACCTGCAATACAAATACATATTATTTGAACCGTGGCATGAGATTTCCAACAATGTGACATTTTCACATGTGTAGACTCGGACGAGCCTCTGCAGCCTCTTTTTAAGCTTAGAAACTCCAAATGATGTTCAGTCAGTAGCTAAACAATCATAGAATATTCAAGTGACTAGCAAAGGCTCTGATCAGTCTGCGCATTTGCGCAGGCTGATCTGAGGCTTTGCTGGTTGCACACACCACATTGTTGGAAATCTCATGCACTGGCTCAAATTATTTAGTTTTGCAGAAAGAAAAATGCATATATTTGGTAATGTTCATCTTTACCAGATATAACCTCTTTGAATACCAGTGCACATCCAGATCAGCTGGTTTGAGAAGCCAGCTGATCAGGATGCACACTGTTTTCCATCCTGCTTATAAATACAATAAGTATAAGCAACATTTTCAAACTTTGCTGCTGCTTTTGAGAAACTTTTATAAACAGGTCTTGATACAACATGAGATCTGCTAGCCTGATCAGGAATCACAATGATTCCATATAAGATTAAAAAATAATATTATTTTCTTCAAAATAACTGATGTAAACCAGTGATATGTTGGCATTCAAGTTTTTCATGGGCTGCCACAGGTTTGAGAACAAAATTTTTGAGCAGTAAAATTGTAAATATTTTCTTACCCATCAGTTTTAACATAAATTTTGGGTGCTCAAAAGAACCGTCTCAATGAAACGGTTCTTTTGAGTACCCACAACATATGTTTCAGCTGAGAAATAAAAAACTATTTTTTGTTACGCACTCTTAACTAAACCCTGTCTGCACTTATGTTTTGACTAAATAACAAAAAAACTGCACACAATTATTGCACAAATTCTCCATAACCTCTGATATTTAAATTTCAGCAATTAAAAATCTCAAACCCACAGCTGTGATGTCAAGTATATGTCAACTAATTCATTATCACTCTGTTAAACCTTTAAATATTTTTTTGGTCTGGATGAAGTCTTCAACATTCTAAAAACAATAGTTTTTTTTTGTTTTTTTTAAATGGATATAACTGTTTGCATGCTATGTGCTGATTTTTTTTTCTCAAAAAATTTATTCCATAAAACTGTCAAAGTTTCAAACAGCTTAGATCCAGACTTGTTGTTGATTGCATGCGAGACTTGAATTTACGTCAGACTTGGGGGATTTTGAGAATCTGTACATTGAACATGTTAACTGAATCATGATGCATAAAACCTGTGCAATATGCGGACAGCTTATCAAAATCCAAACAAAATGATCAAACTCTTTTGACTGCTAGTACCTTTGTAAACAGTTTAGGCCCAGATCAGGCCCGACATGTTGGGCCTGATCTGGATCCAAATTGACTGACACTCGGATCACATTCCTGATTTTTTTTCAAAAGTTTGACAGCAAAAATTGATGAAAATATTGAGCTTGAAAAAGAGTTAAATATAGACGGGGCCTAATTCTGTAATGGGATGCAATAAATCGATAAACCACTAGTGGTTTACAGATTTGGCAACATAACGTAATGACGTCTTTTATAACGATGTGTTAAAGATGGCAAAATCTAGATGTTTTCACGTCAAAAATGCGATTTTTACGTAATTTTAATGTCCTGTGATAAACAGAATCTACCAACATTCGCGTTCCTGTATTATTGAATTTATTAAACTTGTTGCGAAAAAGTGATAAAATAGTCGGCAAGCCTCGCATTTTATCTATTTTCCCCAACACTTTTAATAAATACATTAAAACATGAGCACTAATGTAAGATCCTCTATCTTAAATGCCATAATTTACCAGTAAAATTTACTTTCCACTTTTAAGAAACAACAAAACTCTGTATTTTAACCTCTGAAACACTGGGAAATTGACGTCCTCATTCATCAACAAAATCAATCATAGATCTAACAAAGACAGACCATAATTCAGGGCATGGCCAAAAGGTGTGAATTATTGATCAACATATACTATAAACGACACATTAATTAGCAAGTCGCCTAATTAGCAAATATCTGCAGAACAATTTACAACCCTGTCACAACAGCATGGCACTCTATAAATAGAATGTGTTGGTCATGCAGTTAAAAATGTACGAAGTTATATCGACATTTCAAGTAAATTATTAAAATTTAAAATGTTTTTTTTTTCTCTGTTGTACCTCCATGAGCTATATTGTAATCATAACCTGTGACCCCTCATTATATAGAATGGACCATTCTGACAGTATCAAACTTCATAAACCCATATCATTCTGAGCCACTATTGTCGCTGTAAAGATCAAGCTGTAGAATCAGCTGATCAGGATCCATACATATGAATTTTCACCAAGACATTTGTCATCTAAAACGTATGGCTTTGAACACAAATTTAGAATGTGATCTACATACATGTATTAAATTGGGATAGTCCATTGTTCAATATTAGGGACTTCATATCTGAGTTAGGAAATTATTAAAACATGCGGGCGGTGTTTGCTGGTGTCCCTTGCAAAAATAGGTAAACATTATCTTACTGAGAAACCAAAATAGCTTCATTCTTCTTTTCTCTTTTTGATTTCATTTTCTGTCAGTAGTATTGTCCAATAATTAATGTCAGTTTTTATCTCAATATCTACTGTAGCTAACTTTGCTTTGAGTTTGAAAATGAATCCTTAATTTACAGTGTCATTTTTTGCAATTTATTTCAAACCAACATTCCTCTGTATTATTTAACCAAAATTAGCGTCTCAAAAACGTTCTTTATGTATCAGTTAATTTTGTTTCACCATCCCCAAGATATCAAATATCTATTTAATATAAAAACAACCATTATTAAAAGACACTTAAAAGCAGAAACCTGACACCAGTTTTTCGCTAAAAAGATATTATTACGCCTAACACCACATCCTATTTATAACTAATCAGTGTAGATTCATTAAACCCTCTGTCAGTTTTCCAACACAACAATAATATTCCACTACCTTTTTTCAAAATTACTGTTAAAGAATTTTCACTGGTATCTATTGACAATTTTCGAAATTAAACTAGTTTTCACTTTCTATTCATGTCCCCCCCCCCCACACACACACTTTCTGTCTCTCCATCTGTGTCCATCCATACACATTTCCTCTCACTGTCTGTCTACCCATTGTCCCTCTCACTTTCTATCTACCCATTGTCCCTCACTGTCTGTCTACCTATTGTCTCTCACTTTCTGTCTACCCATTGTCCCTCTCACATTTTGTCTACCCATTGTCCCTCTCACTGTCTGTCTACCCATTGTCCCTCTCACTTTCTGTCAACCCATTGTCCCTCTCACTTTCTGTCTACCCATTGTCCCTCTCACTTTCTGTCTACCCATTGTCCCTCTCACTGTCTGTCTACCCATTGTCCCTCTCACTGTCTGTCTACCCATTGTCCCTCTCACTGTCTGTCTACCCATTGTCCCTCTCACTTTCTGTCTACCCATACACATTCCCTCTCACTGTCTGTCTACCCATTGTCCCTCTCACTTTCTGTCAACCCATTGTCCCTCTCACGTTGTGTCTACCCATTGTCCCTCTCACTTTCTGTCTACCCATTGTCCCTCTCACTGTCTGTCTACCCATTGTCCCTCTCACTGTCTGTCTACCCATTGTCCCTCTCACTGTCTGTCTACCCATTGTCCCTCTCACTTTCTGTCTACCCATACACATTCCCTCTCACTGTCTGTCTACCCATTGTCCCTCTCACTTTCTGTCTACCCATTGTCCCTCTCACTTTCTGTCTACCCATTGTCCCTCTCACTTTCTGTCTACCCATTGTCCCTCTCACTTTTTGCTTGTCCATCTTTCCCTCTCACTTTTTCCCTCACTTCCATTCTACCCATTGTCCCTCTCACTTTTTGCTTACATGCCCATCTGTCTAATTCATGTATTGCCCCTCTCACCTTTTGGTTGCCCATTGTCTTTCCCATTCTGTCTTATTCATGTTCCTTCTCACTTTTTGTCTACCCATTGTCCCTCTCACTTTTTGCTTGTCTGTCTTTCTCTTTCTGTCATATTCATGTTCTCACTCATTTTCTATCTGTCATCTTCACCAGCGAAGGTTTCGTCGTATCTACCTTTCGACAAACCCTTCGCCTCACGACCCTGAAAATTTATTATTAGCGCAGACTTATCGACCAATGAAAACGCCAGGAAGGATTTTTTCGATAATCCCTTCCTGCCAATCAGATTAAATGTAGCACTTTATCGGCATCTAATGTGCACCGCCTGCTAAGTCTCCATAAGTCCAGATAAGCAAAGATTTTGGTCGTAAAATTATTTATTTTTCTTCTATAATTTAGTTCAAAATTATGTTACGGGTGCTCAAAATAACCATCTTAATGTGACAGTTCTTTTGAGCACATTAAACGTACATTTTAGTTGTTTTAGAAGAAAACGGAATGTAAATTAAGCACGCCGTCTTATCTGGTGGCCTGGTGTTTATCGACTTTTTGCACCGCTTTGTGATTGATCATATTAATTGTTACTATTTTCGGCTTATGACGCATTCAATCGGAGAAAATCAAAGCTGTGAGGCCAAGGGTTAGATTAGACAATCGCAACCCTTGGTTGGACAAGATGCTAACTGTGTGATCAGAGCTTTCACAGCTTGCCATTTTAACTCGCTCAATTTTCGGAATTGCGGGAAAAAGGGAATACAAATATTTGGACACACGGCATTAACCCAGACCAGCCTGGAGCAGTCTGGTCAGGGTTTACGCAGTTTGCCATCACTACATCAGGTTGATAAACTTTGGAAAAATGGAAACAAGTTAAGAATTTTAAAATGTTTAAATACAGTGACACTATCTCATGGACAGAACAACCTCAGTGGCGGATCCAAAGGGGGTTCAAGTGAACCCCAACTCCCCATCCCCTTTTATAAATATCCTATGAAAATGTAATAATTTGGTCTCAGCGAGACCAAATTATTTCATTTTCATGGGATATTTGAGAAAAATGAGAGAAAATCAGCAAAGCGAACCCCCACACCTTTATACATATGAACCCCCTTTCCAGAAATCCTGGACCCACCACTGAACCTTCTCCAGAGTCTTTGAGTCTTGACCTCTCAGTTTTGACTCAACTGGCATATTCACCATGGCACATAAGCAAGACAAAATATTATTAAATTTACAAGTTTGTGGCCGCCACCAACAGTTAAAAATAACACTCAGATGGCTTTCTGGGCCAAATCTTTGCCACCATGGTTCTGATTTAACATTATAAGCACATGTATAAACAAATATGAAGCAAGTAAGTCTGTGATTAATCTAGAATTAAACATAGAACCAGACCAACAACAGAACAGACAACCAGACCAAAACCAGTAGCACTTTAAAACACTGCAAATTACCTCAGACTGGTTATTAATTCCGGATTAATTATGCACTGAACTTACCATCGAAGATAGGTAACCAGTCAAGCCTGCCATGGAATTCTAACTTTCCAAGATTTTTCTGGATAAATTAGCTATCACTTCCTGTTCATCAAGAATCATTAGCATTGAAATATAAACAAGTAGCTTTTTCTGGCAGAAAATTTCTGTGATACAGATTTTCATGCAAATGGCAGATGGCCAAGAAATAATTATCTACACTCACAAAAATCAATTAATGGAGGAAGGCAGTAATTACAGCCTGGTTATTATATGGAATAATTCATTTATTTTGTTTTTATTAGCCTATTTATATGGTTTATCTTTATGACGAGAAGTTTTTTCTCTCTTTTTCATGCTTTTTGCCTGCTAGTGTCATCTTCTTATAGCCTTTGCAAACGGTAACTGCATGGACCAAGACCAGGCCGAGTAAGATGTCTGGCCTGATTTGGATCCAAACTGTTTCACCCTGATGGTATTCCTTAAACAATTTTTTGAAATAATTTATTTTGATAAAATTCAGACAAGAAATTTTGCAAAATTACGCAGCATTCAAAGAGTTAGGAATATATGAATGTATGAAAATGGGGCTGCAACAGATATAACCTCAGACTTTATGGACAATCAATGCCATTTCAGCTCCCCCCCCCCCCCCCCCCCCCCCCCCCCCCCCCCGCCCCCCCGATTAGAGTGCAAAATAAAAATAATATCCTTCTTAATTCTCAACCAAAACATATGTTGTGGGTACTTTAAAGA
Source organism: Loripinus fragilis (assembly GCA_964019695.1). Classification (NCBI taxonomy): domain Eukaryota; kingdom Metazoa; phylum Mollusca; class Bivalvia; order Lucinida; family Lucinidae; genus Loripinus; species Loripinus fragilis. The sequence goes on from OZ026523.1 coordinate 69,899,926, forward strand.
ACAAACCCCATAAGACCTTTCTTTTGAGCACCCAAAACATATGTCTAGCACCTATTTCACACCATGTTGGTTGATTTTGCAGTCTCATAGTCCACCTGGCTTTATACAGAGCCCCTAATCTGCTACTTGACCAAACCAAATATGAATTGTTTCACCAAAGTCTCACTTTATACTGAACAACCTAAGTCTCACTTTATACTGAACAACCTAAGTCTCACTTTATACTGAACAACCTAAGTCTCACTTTATACTGAGCAACCTAAGTCTCACTTTATACTGAGCAACCAAAGTCTCACTTTACATGTTTATACTGAATAACCAGTGTCTTGGGGTTATTTTTCCCCCAACAAATTCAACATAAACAGTAAAACCCTCTAATGATGAAAATAAAATTCAGAATTTTTATCCCAACTGACTTTTATTACAAACTTTATCAAAAATTTGCTGGCTTTTAAGCAACTATGAGAGCTAAGCTGTGCAATTAATTTTCTCCTCCGATTCTGTAAACACTGATATGGACAGCAGAGGTCCAAAAAAGCAAACTTTTTAGCGTTAAATTGTAATTATTTTCTTACGAATCCGTTTCAACATGTGTTTTGGGTGCTCAAAAGAACCGTCTCAATGAGACGGTTCTTTTGAGCACCCACAACATATGCTTCGGATGAGAAATAAGAAAAATAATTTTCGATTACACTCTTATCAGGAGGTCTGGCACAGGGTTCCGATTAATCCTTAATTTACATAAGAATATGTATAGTTTCTAACTTTTCTTCAAATAAACATTATTCATATTTATCAATCTCTGACAGTGGACTTTCTGGATAGAATGCCACAATGGTTTGAGTGTACACTGGCGACAACAGGAAGAGGAAGTGGTTTTAATCTCTAACCAAAAGTTCTGGAACTCATAAATTACCATATGAATCATTTTTGATTGAGGTTATTATCGCTTCTGTAAATCTGTTCTCATCTATGCAAAAGATATCAGTTTAACTTTTTTTTCTGACCCAAATATGCTACTAGGATATAAGTTATAACTTGATATCTTGTAGCAGGCAGTACATTTTGCAGTAATCTGTCATATTCCTAATAAAATGTCGCCTATACGTATAACTTTTTGCAAGCTGGAAACATTCAGACTAATGTGGATCCAAATGTTTGACAATCTGATATATAAATAGTATTCCTGTATTTTTTATGAAAAAAGCAGCAGACTTTCAAAAGGGAGATAATTACTTTGAAAAGCAGATAGTGGCACATCGACTACCATACTCGGTCCTGATCTGGGCCCAAACGGTATGAAATTCAGATCCTTTCAAGAGATGTCCCTGATTAAATGGGAAGCAAATAAAAAAAAAAATTCTGTAAGTCACCTTTTTCATCCTTTTACCCACAAATTTATTATTTACTTCTCCATAAATCATATGTTTTGTTCTAATTTCATTTTTTCATGTTTCACAATGCAATTTCTGCTTTCAACAAGCTATAGTGACATTCAGCCTAATATTTATGCATTTTCAAGATTTTAACCTCATGATACCCTAAATGTGAAATGAGCAGATAAAGAAGGTCTTATAATATCTCATATTTGCCAAAACATTGTGTTGACATTTCATCTCACGTTGCATCCTTTGGATACAACTTACATGAGATGTCAAACCATGCGAAATGTCAAATTTTAATTTTCATTAAAAACTGCTTCAAACATCATAAGCATAAGTAGTATGCTAACATACAATCTGCGCTTTATGAATTAAAAGCACAGAAGTCAATGCTAAAATGATTGTTTTCTCTCTCAGAGAAATATTCTAGGAGCTTTTCTTCTTTCTAATTATCGGAATGCTCAATCTTTCTAGTGCAATCAAATCCATCAAGTTTATATGTAAGGGAGTATAAGAAGAATTTCTAAATTGACATTTCTTGGAGTTTTGATAAATTACTAGTAATTAAGGGAGCTCTGAATCACAATAACATTTATGTTAAAGCTATCAAAATTCTTTTATACATCAAAAACAGAGAGGCCTGGCACATATATCTGGGGTATATCCAGAGCTTGTTAAGACAGTCAATAGCACAGTAATTAGCAGTGAATTTCCTCAATTCTATATCAAAACATATATTTTGGGTAGTCATTGGAATGCCATTCCAATGACTACCAACAATATATGTTTTCAGGCAAAACAAGGAAGTTCACAGCATGAATTTAAGCACATTGCCCGTCTTAACAAGGACTGTGGAATATCACTGGATATTGAGTTTCATGAAGACTTATCTTGATCAAGGGTGCTGATTAAACATAAACAGCTTCTTTTTTCTTTGTTCAAAAAGCTAGCTACTGTATGGTTCTTACAGTCTGTTGAAACGAAATATCATTTAGGGGTCATAACCCATGTCATCCAAAGTTGAGTCCCTTTTGATAAAGTGACAGCTACTATCATTTTAAGTGCCTGTACTGTCATTACTGAAGCTAGGTAGCTTACAGCCCCAGGCATGAGTCAGTTTACAGCAAGGCATGATATAGCTTACAGCCAGGCATGGTGCATGATATAGCTAACAGCCAGGAATGGTAAGTTTACAGCCAGGCATGAGAAAGCTTACAGGTTTGGCATAGGAGCACAGTGGCTCAGTGGTAGAGTGCTTGACTCGAGACCGAGGGGCCGCGGGTTCGAGCCTCACCGGCGTTACTGTGTTGTGTCCTTGAGTAAGACACATTAATCCTAGCTTAGTACTGGTTCAACCCAGGAAGACCCGTCCCTGCATAACTGAAAGATTGTTGATGGGACTTAAAGAATCAAATCAAACAAACAAAACAGGTTTGGCATAATATTGGGGGTCAGATTATACAGCTATGCATAAGACAGCTGACAGCCAGGCATGAGACAGCTTACAGCCAGGCATGAGGCAGTTCACAGCCAGGTATGAGACAGCTTACAGTCTGGCATGCCAGGCAAGGAACAACTATGATATAGGTTGTAGCCAGGCATGAGGTTTGATATAGCTTAAAGCCAGGCATAATTTAGGCTACAACCAGGCAGTTGACAGCCAGGCATGAGGTAGTTTACAGCCAGATGCGAGACAGTTAACAGCCAGGTATGACACCGCGAGCATCTACCAGTAACGGTTAACAGTAGCTACCAGTTATGAGACAGTTAACAGTCAATCATGGTAAAGCTTACAGACAGGCATGCCAGGCATAAGACAGTTTACAGCCAGGCATAAAACAGTTTACAGCCAGGCATGAGATAACTAAGTCAGACATACATGAGACAGTTTACTGCCAAGTATGACATAGCTAATGGCCAGTTATGTGACAATTAACAGTCAGTTGTGATATAGCTTACACACAGGCATGAGGCAGTTTACAGCCAAAATGACTTTAAGAAAACATTGAGGGTGTGTTTATTCCAAGGATCATCCGAATCACACATTATTTTTTTTCTTGGCCTGATGGTAACACACTGGATATGGGGCAATCAAAAACGCTCTTAACAATCAACAGACTCGGAACAAAAATTGCTAGAAACAGTGTTTTCGATTGGCATTTGTCGCCAGTCGGGTGACAAATGCCGATCATTTCTAACAATTATTGATCTGTGTTTGTCAATAGCATTAACATTTTCGATAGCCACCAATCCAGTGTGGTAAGAGTTAATGTCTGTAAGTTTTGACTTGTTACAGTACCTACCTTTACTATTTGGCAGATCTCCTTCTTTGATACTATTATTATTGTTGTTGTTGTTGTTGATGTTGTTGTTGCTATTAATGCTGTTATTGTTGATCTTCTGAGAGAGGCTGGTGGTGCTTCTGTCTTTGTCCTCTAGTTCCTCCTGATTAACGAAGTTCCTTTCTTCTTCTCTCTCTCCATCTGAAGATAGAAAGAAGACAAAATTGAAATACGCTAGGCATTTTATTTGGTTTGCATTTAACATCCAATCAATATTCTAGGGTCATATTGAAAGCTCCAGTAGCAGATCCAGAGGGGTTCACTCGACCCCATCCCCCCCCCCCCCCCTTTGAGACTAAATTATTTCATTTTCATGGAGAATTTTCGGAAAAAATTATTAAATAAACAGGTAAAATTAACAAATCAAACCCCCCTTTGAAAATTTGAACCCCCTATTAAGAAACCCTGGATCTGCCCCTGGGCTGACATCTAACTCTTTGCATACTAAGTAATTTTTCATGCTTTTGTTGATGTCTGCTGATCTATTTTTTTTAATCTCACATGCAGCAGGTACGTCATTTTTTAATTGTTTTTTTCAAAACTAACCTTTTCGAAAAATTGTTCCAAATTGTTGAAATTGTCTTGATCCAGCTCAGGCACACAGCATTCTGATCTGGGTGCAATCTCACTGTCTGCAAACGACAATAGTCACCTAAAGCAACAAGTTAACTCTTTGCATGCTGTGTACATTGTCGTCTGCTGACTTTTTTCAAAATCAACTTTTTCAAAAAATTCTTTCAGGAACACTTTCAGAGTGCCATGCCAATCAGTTTGGATCTGTCCGTCCTGATCTTGGTCCAAAACTGTTTGCAACTACAAAAACGCTGCTATTCAGTGCTTTCCATAAAATTTAAAGACAGTTTATCTGTCGAAAGCCTTAATTGAGGAGTTTCATTCATGGAAAAAAAGTGAAATAGCTATGTTCTGCACTAAAGTAGCTGGCTCCCCAATCGAGGCTGCAGCAGACGACAAATTTTGCAACATCTTTCCTAATTTTTAGAAAAAATAAGGTATGATATATCATGAGAATTGTCTGCCAGCAGTCAATTCTCATGAAATATCATGCCTTATTTGTTATTTTTGTAAAAGCGGCAAAATTTAAAATTGTTGTCTGCTGCAAATTATAGGTGGCGCTTTAAGGGCTTAGATCCAATTAACCAACCGCTGGCACTTACTGAAAACACTGTGCTTTATAGCAAAGAAAGAGTTGAATGTTATTAAAATGTTTCGGCCAATGTTTCAACCTACTTGAAAGAAGAATTCATTCAGATACTCCAAAAATACCACAGAAAAAATAATCCATCCTTCATATTCATAAACAGTACGCCACAGATAAGCCTGTCTAATGAGTTAAAATTTCCTGACGAACAAGATTTATAATCCACTTGATTGTGTAAGTGTAGATTATAGGTCTGTGGCTGCACACTGGTTTAATCAGTGAAACATACCACTCTCAACCACTAAAACTAGTCACATGTCAAACACTGCCAGTTTTGATTAATCAGTAAAGAGTTCACTTGAACAAATAATAGGCTAATTTAATTAATTGTACTGAACAGGCCAAACTTTTCCCAGTTTGTTTAAGCTTTTATTGGGTCACCCTTTGTTGAGTAGAGTTCAAACAATACAATAAAACAATAAACAATAAAAATTAAAATTATTCACTACTGATGGATTTTCAACACAGTTCAATGCAGACATTTCTAATTATATTTTAATTATGTTTTTGGTACACTGAATTTTGACATTTATTTGATTAAACTAAAATTTGACAAAGTCAATGTGAAACAGAGATCTTATCTTAAATTCTAATCATTTTAGAAATTTAGAAAAAGTGTTATTTCATACAAATTGAATACGTAAGTAATTTACACCTTTTTTGAAAGAAAAAAATCTATCTTCATTAAAATCTAAGCTTTGGAATTTTTTACATGGTATTTGACAAGATTATCAGTGTTTCTGCATTTGAAGGATCCAAACTCTTTGACACTGTGTTGTTATTCCTGAAAGAAATTGTGAAAAAGTTCATTTTGAAAAAAAATCAGCAGACACACAAAAAATGTAAACTTACCCAGCAGGGTTAAAATAATAAACTGTAAGAATTATTCTGAATCGGACATTTCTGGTACCAAACTGTTTGCAAAGATTGTCAGCAAACAACACTATAAGGCAGCACAAAAATTTGCATTACCGTTTGCTCCAAAAGTCGAAAACAAAAATCCAAAATCTAATTTGCCTGCTGCAGAGGAGATTCAGATTCTAATGGTTAACTCTTTGCATAAGGGGGTCATTTTTCACGCTTATTTGTTGTCTGTTGATTTTTTCAATATCAACTTTTTCGAAAAATACTTTCAAGAATACCATCAGAGTGTCAAACAGTTTGGATCTAGATCAAGCCCGACCTTTTGTCGGGCATGATCTGGAGCCAACCTGTTTGCAAAGGTTAATTATCAGCAGACAACACTAGCAGGCAAAGAGCTAATAGGATAAATCTTTCTTTTGATAGTGCATATGTGCATCTATAGAGACTCCAGTGTTAAGTAACATATGAGACATACATTGTCTAGATGAAAGCAAAATTAATTAAATAATTAAACATTTTCCAATATTTCGTATTCTTTCTTTTCAAAGGGTACACATCTTGTATTTTCATTCAATTACATGTATTTATAATCATTAACTCTGCCTACTGGGAAATTTTGCATGCTTACATCAGTCTGCTGATTTTTTTCAAAATCCACTTTTTCGAAAAATTCTTTCAAGAACACTATCAGACTGATCTGACGTCATACAGTTTGGATCCAGATCAGGCCCGACACCTGATCCGGGTCCTTTTCGTAAAATTTGTTCAGGAGCACTATCATACTGATCAGAGGTCATACAGTTTGGATCCAGATCAGGCCCGACACCAGATCTGGGTCCAAACAAAATCAACTTTTTTTGAACAATTATTTCAGGAACACTAACACTGATCAGAGGTCAAACAGTTTGGATCCAGATCATGCCTGACATTTTATCGTGCCTGATCTGGGTCCTAATTGTTTCCAAAAGTTATCAGCAGATGGCACTAGTAGGCAAAGAGTATTAAATCCACTAGGGCCATTTCCCTATTTGTCAGTTGAAAAATACAGTACAGGTTACCTCCCTTTGACTAGAAAAAATAGATAAATGAGCTATTGTGATGCATATTCACAAGTCTCCTTCAGGGCTAGAGGGTCTGAAAGTGGCTCAAAGCCTTCACTGCCACCCGTACTTTGAGGATGTGAGCAGCGACTGGGGAGACTGCACATTTAAGGCTTCGTTGTTCAACCCAAATCACTGGTTCAAAATATCAATGAAGATTAATCCACTGATAAAAGATTTGCAGACTAGACATTGATAAGATGGTGTATAATGCATCCTACAATATTTTATGATAAATTATACTACAATTATCTTAGATGATTCCAACTACAGCCCCCCTACTACAGCCCCCCTACTTTATATCATCTACCTTTCTAGCCACACCTATGATACTTAAGCCTCTGCCATCTAGCTCCCTATTTCAACCTAACAACTCTGTGGCTTCACCTCACTAGCTTATCCATCGACTTAAATCTACTACACTCAGAATGGCCGAAACTGCATAGAGTGCAGTACTCTGCAGCTCTGCTCCCAATAATCTAGTGTTCATCTTATTCTAACCAATAATCTAGTGTCCATCTTATTCTAACCAATAATATAGTGCCCGAAGATGATGGTTGTACAGTTGGTAAAAGGTTAGACTTGGGATCGAAGCGGTGTGAGTTCAAGACTCACTAGAAGCACAGTGTGTTGTGTCCTTGAGCAAGACATTTTATCCACTGCTTAGAACTGGTTCAACCCAGGAGGACAGAAAATTGTCCAGACATGACTGGGAAATTGTTGACTGGGATATCATATGCATCAACATTGACAAACAAAACCTTCTGTTCATCAAGTTGCATACAGTAAAACCTGTCTTAAGCGGCCACTGAAAAAGAAGATCAAAAATTGATTTTAAGACCGATTATTGCTTAACGCAGGTCAAAAGTATTGCAGAATGCTCCAATGGGAGCATTCTGCAATACTTTCTACCTTCATTAAGCAACCATTTGTCATTATAACAACCTTAGTTTTGTCTATTTTTGAGTGGTCGCTTAAGACAGGTTAAACTGTCCTTTCAAGTTATCCATCTGATTATGATCCCCCAAAACGGTACCAACCTGTATGGGTCAAACACACCACCTCATTTAGACCCATGCTATATATAGTATCTACAGACAAATACGGTTGAGTATCTAATTTCGGAATCATCTTTAATTCTACTTCCAATCTATGGTGCGGTACGGTACACATGGTGGTTACTAGGGATAAGAGCTTACAGAGTGATCATCATCACCTATTGCTCTATTCCAAAGATCAATATTCTCAACACTTTCTTTTTCAGTTTTACACAGTGGTTCAAACAGTGGTTCACACAGTGACCACTTCAACACACAGTAACCACTTCAATATTGTTCACACAGTGACCACTCCAATCTTGTTGACAGTGACCACTCCAATATTGCTAAAAGTGACCACTCAATGTCCGAGAAATGTTCCAGGTTTTACTGTAGTTCTCTATCCTAATGATTTAAATTCTCTGTACCAATGTTTGTGGAGTTTTCTTTCTGTACCTATGTTTCGAGTGCAACACCAATATTTGTATTTCTTTAGAGTCAACAGTCTATTCCAAAGTTGTATGTTTGTAATTTTTTTAATCAAATTCAACAATCAATAATTCACAATTCCGCATACTAACATCAAGTTCTTGGTTCTTTTTCCTGAAGAAATTAACGAAACAAACTTATCTTGTCATGACACTCAGTCCCATAATCCAATACTGTGTGTACATGTCGCCGTCTCATCTACTTTCTTAATTTCTACCGAATACAACAATGAATTTTCCTATATCAGTATCAATTAACGCTTGGCTGATCTCCATTAGGTGACATCCGAGTACAGAATGTAGATCGCAATTATTTTGTATTATTCCGGTGACCTTGCTTAGCGGGGTATCTAAAGATAATTAAGCTCAACTTTCTTTGATGCGCTGTAAAAATGCATATTGTGGTTTCACATTAAAATTGCCTCATGGAGGCAATTCTAATGAAAAGCCACAATATGTCATTTATAAAGAAATCGTAAAATTTATCTAAAAATGATCAGCGAATAATTTTTCTAACAATTAGACTTCTGCTTTCCATACCCAGACGTGCAAGAATGCCACTTTGGATGTACGGACTGGTAATCTCGCTTAAATGAGCACCATTGCCACTGAAAACAAAGGGGAGTGTTAGGCCTATAATTAATATTGATTTTAATTAACTCGAATGACAGGACGGTATTATTTGTTCTTGACACATGATATAATTGGCTGAAATTATTAAAATAATGAGGCATAATGAGTTTCTGGTTAAGATTTCTAATAAACGAGAAAAATTAAATGAAATCGAGCTTTCTACAGGAGACATACTTTCCGCCCATTCTTTTCTTTTCAGAATCGTGGTCCGTGACAAATATTCACATCCTGATTATAATTTCGTAAAATTTAGATTATTCAGATAAAATTTATGCGAAAGTTGTTTTAACCCCCAGCCAATTCTATGCAAAACTAGCTGACAACTATGAGACTAGTATCTTTTCAGCCAGTATATTTTCAGCCATGACATGAGATTTCCAACAATGTGGTATGTGTGACCAGCAAAGCCTCAGATCAGCCTGCACATACGTGCAGTCTGATCAGAGCCTTTGCTAGTCGCTTGAATATTCTATGAGTGTTGAGCTACTGACTGAACATAATTCGGAGTTTCTAAGATTAAAAGGAGGCTACGCAGGTTTGTCTGAGTCTACACTTGTCAAAATACCACATTGTTGGAAATCACATGTCACAGCTCATTTAAGTCTTTTATAATCCTTTCAAAAATGGATGTGTTCTCATTATCTCACAATTAATGTTAACCCTTAATTAAAGCGCCAAGAAAAAAATGCAACTGAAAATGTGTCTGCTGAAGTCATCTGCTGCAAATAATTGCCTAACATTACTGACGAATTAAGTATAGAAGCAAACAGCATGGACAGGCAGAACAGGTCCACACTGTTTGCCATAGAGGCTTCTTAAACATTTCAGCAGACGAGAAAAGCAGACGACTTTTGTTGCAAGTTCAATTCAATGCGACACCTCTTCAGATTCTGGAACCCTTCTCTCATACTAACATTCACCCTTTCTTTACTAGCAGAATTTGAAGGCTCAACATATATTTTGTTGATTTACAAATTCAATTTAATTGTACATAAAACATGTCTTAAGCGGCCACTCAAAAATAGACAAAACAAAGGTCTTAATGGCAAATGGTAGCTTAATGAAGGTCGAAAGTATTGCAGAATGCTGCAAGGGGAGCATTCTGCAATACTTTTGACCTGCATTAAGTGATAATCGGTCTTGAAAACCAATTTTGGTCTTCTTTTTGAGTGGCCGCTTACGACAGGTTTTACTGTACATGTATTCTGCCCAAAGGGCCAACAAGGTGGATACCCATTGCTGTGCACTATGCAATGGGTAACTTTTAAAATAGTCCAAGAACAGATCAAGAACTATTTGTGATATTATTAAATTTAATTTTATTGTTACATGTACATGGATTGCCAGAATAATAAACTGGAAGATCCCAACTTGAAGAAAGCTTGAACAATGAAGCTAATTAAACAGCCTAAATGCACAACTGCTGAACTGAGTTTGGCAAATTGCAATTTTTTTACCCTTAATCCGCAAATCGCAACTAAAGGCGTCTGCTTTTCTTGTGTGCTGAAATGTTCTAGAAGCCTCTATGGCAATCAGTGTGGACTTAGATCAGGAGCAGTCTGTTCTGGCTCCAAGTTGTTTGCTTCTATACTTAATTCGTCAGTAATGTTAGGCAATTATTTGCAGCAAACGACTTCAGCAGACAACTATTTCAGATGCATTTTTTTCTTGGCCTTTTAAGAGTTAATTTCAATTGATATTTTGCATATTTTATGCATTTTTTGTAAAATTAATTTTGATTAAAAATGTCATCTGCTACCTTTTAAATTGTGGAGTTAAAGGTCAAGCTGCTAATACTTCCTTTCTCTTTAAGGTAGTCAAATTTCAGTGTAAATTACCATTCGGCGATGAATTAAAAAGTCCCTAATCTTAAGCCCATATACATAGATCAGACCATGACCAGCCTGTGAAGGCCCAGGGTGCTTAACTCATTGCATGCTGGTTAATTAAGCATCAAAATTAACTCTTTCCAAAAAAAAATCAGGAATACCATCAGTGTCAAGCAAGACCAGTGGCCATGCATAAACCTCTTGCATGCGGAGCGCCATGCTCCTTGCCAGTGAAACTTGGCCACTGACCAAGACAAACCTGAAGCGCAATGATAGTGCCATGATCAGACAGATCTGCAGTATCAAGCCAGAGGATGTGGCCACGGAAAGGTCAAGCGAGCTACTGGCAAAGCTTGAGCTTGAGGACCTCAACCTCATTTTGAGAGAGAAGGCTTCGCTGGTTTGGGTACATGGAGTGTTTTAGTGATGCAGTCAGAACAGCATGTGATATACAGATTGATGGCAGACTTAGGGGGCAGGGAGGCCCAACCTAACATGGAAGAAACTGACAGAGAAAGACTGCCATAAGTGGAAGTTCACCACAGTTGACCCTCAAGAAAGGAGCATCTGGAGATCAGGTGTGAGATCCACTATGCGTGCAGCTAGCTAGTTACCTAGAAGGGGGCCCAATGATGTGGATGATGTCTGCACATTAATCAAAAATCTGATTATGATGATGTAAAACAGTTTGGATCCAGATCAGGCCCGATGTTTCGTCAGAAGACGAAACTAGCAGACACAGAGTTAAACCGCAGCAGATGATACATTATGTGATAACTTTCATGAAACATAAGCCCCGGCAAAAAGTCTTGCCTTTTCATGTGAATCGTCTGCCAGGCTAAGCAGACAACTAATTTTCAACATCTTTCCTAATTTTCAAAAAAATAAGGAATGTTATTTCATGAGAATCGTCTGCTCCGACGATTCTCATGAAATTTCATGCCTTATTTGTTATTTTTGAAAAAGTAACAAAATTGAAAAAGTCGTCTGCTGCAAATTATAAGTGGCGCTTGATGAGTTAAATACCAAGCCTCATCTGCTTTCTTAACGCTGCTACAAAATTTGAAAATATGGTCTGCTGCAAATGCATGCGCAGGCTGATCTTACTGATTTAACTCACAGATGTAATTTAGGATAGGTTTCTACGCTTTGTGTTTTAGGTATCGAATAAAGTTAATTTATACATATCACCTGACGAGGAATTGAGAATGTTTGTTAATGTGTGAAATGGAAATTTAATGATGTACATTACAGTTAAGACATTAAATAGTTTCAGTATCTTGTTTTTAATATCATCCGCAAAAAGCGTGACTTCGTATATTGTACCCGCAATGAGTTATTCTTTATGCAATTTTATTCGGTAAATGAGGCCAGAAAAGGGGGTGTATAATTATCTTACGAATTGATGAAATCAACAAGATAATGAATCAAGATGGGACTTAGGGCAAAAAATATATCACGCTTAACATTTTCAGTCAGCATAAGTTATAAGACATCCTTTTAATGGGGCGAACATATGCAAACAGTACCAGATCAGATCCGCAGAGTGTGTCACCTGCTGATTAGGATCTTCAACGTTTACAGAATGTTACATTGATTTTTGAATAAAGTACAATGTTCCACCCAACAAACATAAAATTGAAAATGAACTTGTCCAATTAAGAATAATCAGGAAGTCTTCAGGCATATCTGTTTATGTGTCAGTTAACTCTTCTGTAGTGGGTAATTTTTTATAATTTTGATGTCTTCGGCATACTTTTTTAAAAACGAACTTTTCAAAAAAATTCTTTCAGGAACGCTATCAGTGTCAAACAGTTTGGGTCCAGATCAGGACTGATATTCTGTCAGTCCTGATCTGGATCCAAACTGTTTTCAAAGGTTATCATCAGACAACAAAAGTCTCCGCTGGCAGAAAAAACTAACCAGACATTAAGGTATGCCCTAGCGGTCATCTGAAAAAATGTTGTTAATATCTTGTATAACAGTTTATAAAATTGCCAAAAAAAAATGTGTTTTGGTACTGTGATGCTGTCATTTCGATGAGCAATATAGATCTTACACGCTAGGAAGCCATTATTCTGTATTATATCACTCATTTATTCGTCTGGATTTTTCTCTCATGGGATTTCTTAAAATCTTTTGTTCCATTAAAATAACTCTATCAGAAATGAGGCACAAATATATCCGTTTTTGTTTTTTATTTTCGATTTAGTTTTTTTTAGATATATCATATTTTTGCCCAAAATCAAGCATGCATATTAATGATTCCTACAGCTAATTTCTGGGAGCCCAGTGGCTCTGTGGTAGAGTGCTTGACTTGAGACCAAGGGGTTGCAGGTTCCAGCCTCACTGGGGTCACTGTGTTGTGTCATGGAGTAAGATGCATTTATCCTTGTTCAGTACTAGTTCTACCCAGGAAGACCCTTCCTACTCCTAGGACTAGAGTCAGTGCTATTTATAGAACTCCATAAGGCTGCTATGTAAACCTGATCAGATCTGATCTGTTTATCATACCCTAGTCGTAGGAGTGTTCCCAACATAACTGAAAAATTGTTGAATGGGATGTTAAGAATCAAATAAAAATAACTATAAAAAAAACAGCCATATTCTCTCAAGCATGCTTTTTTGCCGTCTTCTGATGATTTTTTTCCTTCAAAATTAACATTTTCAAAAAAACTTTCTGACATTTTTTATCCAATCCTGACAAGATTATGTAACATTACATATTTAAAACGTCTTCACTGTTTGCAAAATATGCATATACAGTAAGAACTCGAAAATTTGAACTTCAATTTTTAGAAATACTCGCTAATTCGAAATAAATTTGGGATTGATAACTGTCCATAACAACATGTTTTGGGTGTGTAAAAGAAGCGTCTCAATCCTTGAGACGTTTCTTTTATGTGCCCAACACTAAGTCTCCTAAGCAGTCTGATCTACGTCCATTATTGTTCACATTAAAGGCTACCAAATTCCATAAGTAAAAGAGCAGATGACAATTGTCATCTAAATGTACTGTAAAGGGCCCCTCATTATAAATGCCTGTAGAATACAAGTCTTAGGAGCATGCAAACTCTTCTGCAGACAGACAGGAAAATTAAGTCTTTTGGTTTTTAAAAGCTAAAGACGACAGTAATGTAAAGCGCAGACAAAATTCATTTCCTTAATTGTTATACAGCATTTTCTTGTAAATTAATGACGAAATTATCGATCAAGAAAATATCTGTCAGTTTCGTTGATTCTGAAAGATTAACAAGATCGTTTTTTATGCAGAACTTATAAATTGGTGACTCCACATTAGGCATTTCTGACTAATTATTGCAATTAAGTTAAAAGCATTCAATAACGGGTCTACAAAAATAGTGCACTTGATAATTATCTTCGAAACAAAGATGTCCTATGAAATATAAACAATACAAAAACTGAGCCGCACCATACGAAAACTTTTCTTCAAGTTGACCAGGAAAGTTTCAAATCAGCCAGCACAGCTACATAGACTACCCAGAATCTTGAAAGTTAACTTTGCATGCTGAGAAATTTTTCATGCTTTTTTTCTGTGCTGAATTTTTTTAAAATTTTCAAAATTAACCTTTTAAAAAATTCTTTCAGGAGTACTATCAGACTGTCAAACCATTTGGATCCAGATCAGGACCGACATTCTGTCGGCCCTGATCAGGGTCCCAATTGTTTGCAAAGGTAATCAGCAGACGACAGAAGTCGCCATATAGCTATTATAGAATTTAAATGTTCTATTTATATCTTCTGCTGATGTTGGCAACAGCATGATAAAGTTGTGGGACTACTTTTCAAAAAACACTTTCATTGTTTCAAAATGGCTGGTCATTGTTTTCAATATTCAAAGACAAACCAATAATTTTAATTATGGCATATTAAACAAACAATAAAAATCGAAAAATTAAAATATTTTGTGAAAGTGTCTTATTTGAAACAAAAAGTGAACTTTTAACGGCATAGGAAAACTAGAAATAACAAACTTTTAATTAAAAAATTTAGACACCTGTAAGCTTTTTTCGCAGGTCAAAATATTATATTGCATCGGAACTGGGGTTTACTTAATTTTGCATTCTGCTGAGTTTTTTTAAAACCAATTTTCAAAAAATTATTTCAGAAATACCATCAGAGTTTGGTTCCTGGTCTTGTCTGTGACGATCTACAACCAAACCGTCTGCAAAGATTATAAGCCGACTTGCGTGATGGAGGGGGGGAGTGGGGAGTGAGAATTCAGACAGACCACAGGTAATAGAGCCGAGGTATGTGCACACACACATACATTATTTGTTTCCAAATGACATTCAACACTTTCAAAGTTTTGTCCCCAAAAAATGAAAGACTGACTTATACAATATGTAAACAAGGCAGATTACAACAAATGCAAATGAATAGTCACTGTATTCTAAGCAAACAGGAGCAGTCCTAATATGGACTATTTGTTTGTGCAAGCTTATCCTGTTTGAACAGTTTGGTTCCTGTATATGAGAAAGTTACTGAAGTTGGTTTCGGGCTGACTTTTTTCAAATTAACTTTTTCAATATATTTATTCTGGACACTAAATTGCACCAGTCATTTGTATCCACAGCCCACCCACCTACGGGGATAGGGGTGGAATAGCCGGGTATGGTGCAGGGCAAGTACTTTTTGATTATCCCAGCAGTGCCAGGGAAGTGTGGGGGTTATAACATTGGGACACTTATTTGGGATGGATGCTCTGAACAAGACTCAGTAACACTTCAGAAGGTTCAAAATGAAGCAGCCCGACTTGTCACAGGATTAACAAGATCTGTATCATTAGAAAACCTGTTTAAAGAGTGTGGATGGGCAACTCTATCGCAAAGAAGACAACAACATAAGCTTTCTTTTATGTTTAATGTAAATACTGGAATGGTACCCCCATACATACAAGATTTAATCCCTCCCTTAGTTAGTGAAGTTTCAGATTACCCTTTGAGAAATACTAGAAATATAACTGTACCTTACAATCGAACAACTATTTCACAAAAATCTTGTATTCCATCATCCATTAGACTATGGAACTCTCTTGCAGATGATTTGAAAGATTCATCCTCATTATTAACTTTTAAGAAACATATTATTTCAAACTTTAACATATCATGTGTTCCTCCCTACTATATTATGGGAAACAGATATAGCTCTGTTATACATGCACGGCTAAGAAATAATTGTAGTAGTCTTAACAATGATCTTTTTAGAAACCATGTTCGTCATAACCCTTTATGTGAATGGTGTGGTGTGATGGAGGATGCCACCCATTTCTTCTTTCATTGTGTTAAATATATTGGTGAAAGACAGGTTTTCAATGATACAGTTAGGGAGTTTCAACCCTTAACCATCAATTTGATTCTTTTTGGAAACGAAAACTGGAATATCGAGACAAATATGGTCTTATTCAGGGCTATCCACAGATATATCCATGCCTCGAAACGTTTTTGATAACTTTTTTGACTCTTTCGTTGTAGCTAACTTTAAAACAAATTCGTAAATACATGTATATGTAAATACGAGTACTTAGTGACTTGAATCAAAAACTTATTCCAAGTTTCAGGGGTTCATATTGGCAGTCATGTATATATTTTTTTTTTTTTTTGCTTCTTTATTTTTTTTTTGTACTTTATTTGTTTATTTATTTATTTATATAATTTTGAATTTATCTATTTTTATTTATTTATACATTTATTTATTTATTCATTTATTTATTTATTTATTTATTTATTTATTTATTTGTTTACTTATTTATTTATTTATTCATTTACTCTTATGTTTATGTATTTTTTTTTATTAATTACTTACAATTTTCTAGTTTATATTGCTATCATCCTGTTTTGATCATAACTTGTATTTTTAATCAGATTGTATATATTAAGCCATGTTTATAAGCTATATTCTGTATGTATATAATGTAGGGGAAGGGTCGTAACTAATGTTGTGAGAACTTGTGACCCAACCCCATTGCTGTATCATATTTGGCAATAAAATATGTTTAAACTAAATTGGGACACTTACTTCTGTGATATTTTCTGTAGTGTAGGGCGGGGCTAACAGTCGTGTTGTTACCATCAGCTTGTCCCCACAGGGTGGGGCTTATACCAGGGCTCAGAAAAGCGAAAAGTCACTATCCCTGCCCATCCTCGTAGGTGGGGGAGCAGTGGATACAAATGACTGGTGCATAACAGAGTGTCAAACAGTTTGGATCCAGATCAGAACCGACATTGTGTCTGTCCTGGTCTGGGTCTAAACTGTTTGCAAAGGTTATCAGCAGACGACAGGTTTCCACAAGCAAGGAAAGAGTGATTTTGTTCCTGCACTCGTGAGAGAGTTTAAGAACTGGAATAACCTTGTGGATGCTTTGGCGCACAGTTTGATACAGATTCCTGGAGCTGGATATGAAATAACCAGATAAAATAATTTCAGTCTTTAGTTCCATTCTATTCTTTGTTTTCCATTATCAGCTAACCAGTCTCTAAAATGGCAATATGATTTTCAATCGGCAAGGAGACAGTAATCTCTATTGATTAATAAAACAATACGAGCCTGCCGCTAAGTGTTAAAGATGGCTGGTCAAAGACGTATATGAAACAATCAATAATAATTAATATCTTGAGCTGCAAAATAAAGAAAACATGTTACAGACATAATCAAATAAACAGTCGACTTGACAATTACGGATCAGCAAAAGAAAATTAACTCATAATAATCGATAGCGCAGTTATACGATGGCATATATATTATTGACTTTGGGTTAATGTCTCTCAAAGACGTTATAGGATAGGGAAAAACAGGAATTGTGTTTTTTAAGAGTACAACAATGAACCAAATTACCCCACCCACCAGTACCCAAGGATCAACTTTTAAGAAAATACTGTAGCTCAAGATCAGATGGCTTCTGCCATAGAAGCCATATGATCCGGATCTACAGTGTTAAATTTTATTCAGCAAATGATTACAAGTACCAATTAATGTAATGTATTTGTTTATTCCAAATATGGTTGCTAATTTATGATCAAGTCAACTCAGCAGGTCTGAATACAAAACAGTTGATTATCTTTAACTATAGTGTTCACTTACATTGTTTTTGTTATACCCACTTTTTTCTTTAGAAAAAAAGGGTATACTAATTTCGTACCAAAGTCGGGCCGTCGTCCGTCCATCTGTCTGTCTGTCATGTTTCTTGTAAATGTATCTCCTCCTAAACCATTAGACGCAGCAACTTCAAACTTTGTAGCTGAATAGGTCACATGATTTAAAGGGTACTGGGCAACATTTTGTGTGACCTTTACCCCAAGGTCAAGGTCAAATAATGAATTTTCTTGTAAAGGCATCTCCTCCAAAACCTTTTGATGTAGTAACTTCAAACTCTGTAGGTGCATAGGTCACATGATGTAGAGGGCACTGGGCAACATTTCATGTGACCTTGACCTGAAGGTCAGGGTCAAATAAAATATTTTTTTGTAAATGTATCTTCTTGACCATGGAATGAAGCAACATCAAACTTTGCTGGTGCATAGGTCACATGATGTCGAGGGTACTGGGAAACATTTTGTGTGACTTTGACCCAAAATCAATGTCAAATAATGTATTTTCTTGTAAATGCATCTTCTCCTTAATCATTGGATGTAGCAACATCAAACTTTGCTGGTGCATAGATCACATGATGTTGAGGGTACTGGGCAACATTTCATGTGACCTTGACCCCTTGACCTTTGGGCCAAGGTCAAATAATGTATTTTCTTGTAAATGAATCTCCTTAACCATTGACCCTAGCAACTTCAAACTTTGCAGGTAAATAGGGCACATGATGTAGGTAGAGGGCAATGTTTCATGTGACCTTGACCTTGGGCCAAGGACAAATCAAATATTTCTTGTAAATGCATTTCCTGGCAATAAGCAACTTCAAACTTTGCAGGTGCATAGGTCATATGATGTAGAGGATACTGGAGTTTCATGTTTGACCTTGACCTAAGGTCAAGGTCAAAGGTGGAATAATGTAATTTCTTGTAAATGCATCTCCTCATAGCAACTCAAACTTTGCAGATGCTTTGGTTAGATCAAAAGCGGGTATTTGGGATGATGTATCATCGACTGAAGTCTAGTATTGTTTGAGTTAATGTGTTAGGTCTTAGACAACAATTTTTCAGTCTCTCATGCTGGAAATTTTCCTGCATGATCCTGTTGAATCAGTGCTCAGCAATGAGGATAAACTATAAAGTGACAACACTATAACCTGTGACCCCTCAATATATGCAATGGATCATCCTGACTTTACTGTATTAAACTTTATGGAAAAGTCCATGGGTCTACAAAGAGTTGAAGACCAACTCCATAATGTTTTAAAAGAACCATTGGTTGAATTGCACCAAAGTTGGTATCAGTTTTCTAAAGGAGTTGTACCCCGCAAAACTGTGCAAACAGACCAAGAATATGCACGCTAGAGAACCACTGTACTCGAACAGCACAGTCATCGCGTGGTGGTTGCAACCACCACACGATGACTGCACCTTTCGAGTACAGAGGTTGTCTAGCGTGATATGTAGAGACTGATTTGAGTAATTACCGTTGTTTGTTCTGTTGTGGCTCGGTTCTTTGATATATAAGGAAAATTATCTCTCAAACCCACGCTAGAGATGAGATTTTGTAGATCCAGAAACTGAGAAAATCTATGCCAACAACCAGCGGCCATTATTTTAATTTGTACCAAAACACTAATTGTTGGCAAGCATTGAAATGGCTTCACTGAGGCCATTTCAATGAATGCCCACAATGTATGTTTAGGTTTGATGTAGCTGAGACGAAATTCTTAATTTTTTTGTTATCTGGAATTGTGGCTTCATTATAAAACTTCAGTAATTTCCACAAAAATTCATATATTCTATGTTTCTGATGATTCTTTTGTATAGTAATTAACTAAGCCAGACACATTTATTGATTTTAGACAATAAAGTAAGTTTCAATCCCACCTGCTATTATTAAAGAACTATTTTTTCTCTCCGCTTTCTTTGTCTATAAACACAAACTATAATACAGCCTTATTAATGTAGATATAGACTTTGAAAAATCTGCAGGAACAAAAGAAAACAATCAACACTTGTTTGAACTATGTACGCCAAGCAATCTACAAACTTTGAAACAAAAATCCATTTTTCTAAGAGCGAAAAAGACATTGCCTTGTGTGATTTGTTCTTTTCTGTAATTATCAAACAGAGAATTAATACCCTGTGTTTTTGGTCATGGAAAGAATTCAAGGAATATTATATGTCATTTACAGAACTATAGAGCATAGAGTGTCTGGACTTAGACTCATACAGAAATCGGCCTGTTGTTCATGCTGCAGATATGGGCCAGCACAAGAGATACCTCCTTTAAATGCCATACTAACAGGGGCAGATCCAGGATTTCTGGAAAGGGGTTTCTTATGTATAACGATGTGGGGGGTTCGCTTTGCAACCCCCTCTTGATCCGACACTGTACTTATGAATCCATCAGAACAAGAGGTCTGATTTTTTGTCTGTTCTAAGGTGATGGTTCTGTTGTTCAACAGTTCATACACTTTTTATTGTTGCTCCAATTGTTTTTGGGGATTTTGTTATGCAGTACTTAGTGTCCATAATCTAATTCTGCAACCATCTCACTGAGAGCTGGACTTTATTTTGTCTTCTATATATCATGTAATTGTTGGTGTTCTGTGCCTCTTCCTCATGGTGCCATGGGTTGGTATGCAGTGTGTATTTGTGGCATTTCCTGGCCATCAAAATCCATATGGCAAGGGTACGCAGGCTCATCTTAAGTACAAACATTTCATATACTGGTTTCAAGTTTTAATGTTATCTCAGAGTTTAATAATTTAGGCTTGCTCTCAGTGAGAATTCCGTGGCATAAAACTGCAAATGCCAGCAGGTTTGATAGGTTTGGTTCTTATCAACTGAAGCTTACTGAAGGTTCTATTGGCAGGAAGGTTCTATTAGCAGGTTTGAATCTTGTCAACTGAAGCTTACTGAGGGTTCTATTGACCGGTTTGGTTCTTGTCAACTGCAGCTTACTGAGGGTTCTATTGGTCGGTTTGGTTCTTGTCAACTGCAGCTTACTGAGGGTTCTATTGGTCGGTTTGGTTCTTGTCAACTGCAGCTTACTGAGGGTTCTATTGGCAGGTGGGTTCTTGTCAACTGCAGCTTACTGAGGGTTATATTGGTAGGTGGGTTCTTGTCAACTGAAGCTTACTGAGGGTTCTATTGGTCAGTTTGGTTCTTGTCAACTGCAGCTTACTGAGGGTTCTATTGGTCGGTTTGATTCTTGTCAACAGCAGCTTACTGAGGGTTCTATTGGTAGGTGGGTTCTTGTCAACTGAAGCTTACTGAGGGTTCTATTGGTAGGTGGGTTCTTGTCAACAGCAGCTTACTGAGGGTTCTATTGGCAGGTGGGTTCTTGTCAACAGCAGCTTACTGAGGGTTCTATTGGCAGGTGGGTTCTTGTCAACTGAAGCTTACTGAGGGTTCTATTGGTAGGTGGGTTCTTGTCAACTGAAGCTTACTGAGGGTTATATTGGTAGGTTTGGTTCTTGTCAACAGCAGCTTACTGAGGGTTCTATTGGTAGGTTTGGTTCTTGTCAACAGCAGCTTACTGAGGGTTCTATTGGTCGGTGGGTTCTTGTCAACTGAAGCTTATTGAGTGTTCTATTGGTAGGTGGGTTCTTGTCAACTGAAGCTTACTGAGGGTTATATTGGTAGGTGGGTTCTTGTCAACTGAAGCTTACTGAGGGTTCTATTGGTCGCTTTGGTTCTTGTCAACTGAAGCTTACTGAGGGTTCTATTGACATGTTTGGTTCTTATCTACTGAAGCTTACTGAGGGTTCTATTGGCAGGTAGGTTCTTGTCAACTGAAGCTTACTGAGGGTTCTATTGGCAGGTTTGATTCTTGTCAACAGCAGCTTACTGAGGGTTCTATTGGTAGGTGGGTTCTTGTCAACTGCAGCTTACTGAGGGTTCTATTGGTAGGTGGGTTCTTGTCAACTGAAGCTTACTGAGGGTTATATTGGTTGGTTTGGTTCTTGTCAACTGAAGCTTATTGAGTGTTCTATTGGTAGGTGGGTTCTTGTCAACTGAAGCTTACTGAGGGTTATATTGGTAGGTTTGGTTCTTGTCAACAGCAGCTTACTGAGGGTTCTATTGGTAGGTTTGGTTCTTGTCAACTGAAGCTTATTGAGTGTTCTATTGGTAGGTGGGTTCTTGTCAACTGAAGCTTACTGAGGGTTATATTGGTAGGTTTGGTTCTTGTCAACAGCAGCTTACTGAGGGTTCTATTGGTAGGTTTGGTTCTTGTCAACAGCAGCTTACTGAGGGTTCTATTGGTCGGTGGGTTCTTGTCAACTGAAGCTTATTGAGTGTTCTATTGGTAGGTGGGTTCTTGTCAACTGAAGCTTACTGAGGGTTATATTGGTAGGTGGGTTCTTGTCAACTGAAGCTTACTGAGGGTTCTATTGGTCGCTTTGGTTCTTGTCAACTGAAGCTTACTGAGGGTTCTATTGACATGTTTGGTTCTTATCTACTGAAGCTTACTGAGGGTTCTATTGGTAGGTGGGTTCTTGTCAACTGAAGCTTACTGAGGGTTCTATTGGTCGGTTTGGTTCTTGTCAACTGAAGCTTACTGAGGGTTCTATTGACATGTTTGGTTCTTATCTACTGAAGCTTACTGAGGGTTCTATTGGTAGGTGGGTTCTTGTCAACTAAGGCTAACTGAGGGTTCTATTGGTAGGTGGGTTCTTGTCAACTGAAGCTTACTGAGGGTTCTATTGACATGTTTGGTTCTTATCTACTGAAGCTTACTGAGGGTTCTATTGGTAGGTGGGTTCTTGTCAACTAAGGCTAACTGAGGGTTCTATTGGTAGGTGGGTTCTTGTCAACTGAAGCTTACTGAGGGTTATATTGGTAGGTGGGTTCTTGTCAACTGAAGCTTACTGAGGGTTCTATTGGTCGGTTTGGTTCTTGTCAACTGAAGCTTACTGAGGGTTATATTGGTAGGTGGGTTCTTGTCAACTGAAGCTTACTGAGGGTTCTATTGGTAGGTGGGTTCTTGTCAACTGAAGCTTACTGAGGGTTATATTGGTAGGTGGGTTCTTGTCAACTGAAGCTTACTGAGGGTTCTATTGGTCGGTTTGGTTCTTGTCAACTGAAGCTTACTGAGGGTTCTATTGACATGTTTGGTTCTTATCTACTGAAGCTAACTGAGGGTTCTATTGGTAGGTGGGTTCTTGTCAACAGCAGCTTACTGAGGGTTCTATTGGCAGGTGGGTTCTTGTCAACTGAAGCTGACTGAGGGTTCTATTGGTCGGTTTGGTTCTTGTCAACTGAAGCTTACTGAGGGTTCTTTTGGTCAGTTTGGTTCTTGTCAACAGCAGCTTACTGAGGGTTCTATTGGTAGGTTTGGTTCTTGTCAACAGCAGCTTACTGAGGGTTCTATTGGTCGGTGGGTTCTTGTCAACTGAAGCTTATTGAGTGTTCTATTGGTAGGTGGGTTCTTGTCAACTGAAGCTTACTGAGGGTTATATTGGTAGGTGGGTTCTTGTCAACTGAAGCTTACTGAGGGTTCTATTGGTCGCTTTGGTTCTTGTCAACTGAAGCTTACTGAGGGTTCTATTGACATGTTTGGTTCTTATCTACTGAAGCTTACTGAGGGTTCTATTGGTAGGTGGGTTCTTGTCAACTGAAGCTTACTGAGGGTTCTATTGGTCGGTTTGGTTCTTGTCAACTGAAGCTTACTGAGGGTTCTATTGGTCAGTTTGGTTCTTGTCAACAGCAGCTTATTGAGTGTTCTATTGGCAGGTAGGTTCTTGTCAACTGAAGCTTACTGAGGGTTCTATTGGCAGGTTTGATTCTTGTCAACAGCAGCTTACTGAGGGTTCTATTGGTAGGTGGGTTCTTGTCAACTGCAGCTTACTGAGGGTTCTATTGGTAGGTGGGTTCTTGTCAACTGAAGCTTACTGAGGGTTATATTGGTAGGTTTGGTTCTTGTCAACTGAAGCTTATTGAGTGTTCTATTGGTAGGTGGGTTCTTGTCAACTGAAGCTTACTGAGGGTTATATTGGTAGGTTTGGTTCTTGTCAACAGCAGCTTACTGAGGGTTCTATTGGTAGGTTTGGTTCTTGTCAACTGAAGCTTATTGAGTGTTCTATTGGTAGGTGGGTTCTTGTCAACTGAAGCTTACTGAGGGTTATATTGGTAGGTTTGGTTCTTGTCAACTGCAGCTTACTGAGGGTTCTATTGGTAGGTTTGGTTCTTGTCAACAGCAGCTTACTGAGGGTTCTATTGGTCGATGGGTTCTTGTCAACTGAAGCTTATTGAGTGTTCTATTGGTAGGTGGGTTCTTGTCAACTGAAGCTTACTGAGGGTTATATTGGTAGGTGGGTTCTTGTCAACTGAAGCTTACTGAGGGTTCTATTGGTCGCTTTGGTTCTTGTCAACTGAAGCTTACTGAGGGTTCTATTGACATGTTTGGTTCTTATCTACTGAAGCTTACTGAGGGTTCTATTGGTAGGTGGGTTCTTGTCAACTGAAGCTTACTGAGGGTTCTATTGGTCGGTTTGGTTCTTGTCAACTGAAGCTTACTGAGGGTTCTATTGACATGTTTGGTTCTTATCTACTGAAGCTTACTGAGGGTTCTATTGGTAGGTGGGTTCTTGTCAACTAAGGCTAACTGAGGGTTCTATTGGTAGGTGGGTTCTTGTCAACTGAAGCTTACTGAGGGTTATATTGGTAGGTGGGTTCTTGTCAACTGAAGCTTACTGAGGGTTCTATTGGTCGGTTTGGTTCTTGTCAACTGAAGCTTACTGAGGGTTATATTGGTAGGTGGGTTCTTGTCAACTGAAGCTTACTGAGGGTTCTATTGGTAGGTGGGTTCTTGTCAACTGAAGCTTACTGAGGGTTATATTGGTAGGTGGGTTCTTGTCAACTGAAGCTTACTGAGGGTTCTATTGGTCGGTTTGGTTCTTGTCAACTGAAGCTTACTGAGGGTTCTATTGACATGTTTGGTTCTTATCTACTGAAGCTAACTGAGGGTTCTATTGGTAGGTGGGTTCTTGTCAACAGCAGCTTACTGAGGGTTCTATTGGCAGGTGGGTTCTTGTCAACTGAAGCTGACTGAGGGTTCTATTGGTCGGTTTGGTTCTTGTCAACTGAAGCTTACTGAGGGTTCTTTTGGTCAGTTTGGTTCTTGTCAACAGCAGCTTACTGAGGGTTCTATTGGCAGGTGGGTTCTTGTCAACTGCAGCTTACTGAGGGTTCAATTGGTAGGTGGGTTCTTGTCAACTGAAGCTTACTGAGGGTTATATTGGTAGGTGGGTTCTTGTCAACAGCAGCTTACTGAGGGTTCTATTGGTAGGTGGGTTCTTGTCAACAGCAGCTTACTGAGGGTTCTATTGGTAGGTGGGTTCTTGTCAACAGCAGCTTACTGAGGGTTCTATTGGCAGGTGGGTTCTTGTCAACAGCAGCTTACTGAGGGTTCTATTGGTAGGTGGGTTCTTGTCAACAGCAGCTTACTGAGGGTTCTATTGGTAGGTGGGTTCTTGTCAACTGAAGCTTGCTGAGGGTTATATTGGTAGGTTTGGTTCTTGTCAACTGAAGCTTACTGAGGGTTATATTGGTAGGTGGGTTCTTGTCAACTGCAGCTGAGGGTTCTATTGGTAGGTGGGTTCTTGTCAACTGAAGCTTACTGAGGGTTATATTGGTAGGTTTGGTTCTTGTCAACTGAAGCTTACTGAGGGTTATATTGGTAGGTTTGGTTCTTGTCAACTGAAGCTTACTGAGGGTTATATTGGCAGGTGGGTTCTTGTCAACTGCAGCTTACTGAGGGTTATATTGGTAGGTGGGTTCTTGTCAACTGAAGCTTGCTGAGGGTTATATTGGTAGGTGGGTTCTTGTCAACTGCAGCTTACTGAGGGTTATATTGGTAGGTGGGTTCTTGTCAACTGAAGCTTACTGAGGGTTATATTGGTAGGTGGGTTCTTGTCAACTGCAGCTTACTAAGGGTTCTATTGTAAGTAGGTGCTTGTCAACTGAAGCTTACTGAGAATTCTATTGGCAGGCAGGTTCTTGTCAACTGCAGCTTACTGAGGGTTATATTGGTAGGTGGGTTCTTGTCAACTACAGCTTACTGAGGGTTCTATTTGTAGGTGGGTTCTTGTCAACTGAAGCTTACTGAGGGTTCTATTTGCAGGCGGGTTCTTGTCAACTGAAGCTTTCTGAGTCTTGATAATTGGCAGGTTGGTTCTTGCTCATTGAAGGGTTCTACTGGCAGGTTGGTTCTTGTCAACTGAAGCTTTCTGGGGTTCTATGTGTAGGTGGGTTCTTACTTTAGGGTCCTATGGAAGATGGGTTCTTGTCCTTTGGCATATAAATTCTTGTCAACTGAAGCTTACTGAGGGGTCTTTAGAAGGTGGGTTCTTGGTCTTTGGCACATAAGGTTTTGTCATCTGAAGCTTACTGAGGGTTCTATTGGCATGTTTGGTTCTTGTCAACTAGTATGCTTACTGAGGGTTCAATTGGTAGGTGGGTTCTTGTCAACTGAAGCTTACTGAGGGTTATATTGGTAGGTGGGTTCTTGTCAACTGCAGCTTACTGAGGGTTCTATTAGCAGGTGGGTTCTTGTCAACTGCAGCTTACTCAGGGTCCTTTTGAAAAAGGATTCTTGTAAAGAAAAGATTAATGAGTGTTCTTTTAAAGTCTTGTTAACTGAAGCTTACTAAAGGTTCCTAGTCATGGATAATAACGCCAGAAAGTCCATTTGGTCTAAATGGGTTTACAGATATAATCGGGTGTTAACCCTTGTCCTGCTGAGGGTCTATGACAAAACATAGAACGACAAAACATAGAAAAGCAAAAATATAGAAAGACATAATATAGAAAGACGAAACATCGAGAAAAAAGATCAAAAAAAGATAAAAAAAACTTCGAAATAACATCGAAAAAGTTAAAAAATATCAAAAATTTATTTATATCAATTTTATGACAAAACAATACATTTTGATATTTAAGGTTGCGGACTTCGATTTGCGACCAATAAATACCCCTTAAGTTCTAGTTTCACTTTGACTTTGCAACATAGTTCAGAAGTTAGTAGATCACATAATGGGCCAAGTCCTCGAGGTACTCAATGCATGTATGTCCATTATTGGTCCTTAATTGAAACTCGGATATTACTTTCTTGAGTCTTTTGCGCCAGTTAGCCTGTCCAAAGTGGAAAAAGCAACATTCAACACGGAGTCCAGGAAACAATGACCTCATGGAACTATATGCAGCCGTTTCGAAGTCAGACGATAAATGTTTGTATCTAGAGATTCCATTTTGTCTCAGATAACGTGGAGTGAGCAAATGTTCAACGACGCATAGCAATCGACAAGCGATCCAGTAATTATCATTTTTCACACTTTTTGTTCTATTATTGGTCGTTCTATTATTCGTCGATCTATTTAATGTCGCATCTATCTTTTGTCTCGTCTATTAATTGTCGCTTCTATCTTTTGTCGTACACTGCCTGCTGAGCCCGCATTTATGAAATTATATCAAGCCCAGATTTATCCTTTTTATTTTAAACATTGCAGATCCAGCGACTAGATGGCATCTGATCAGATCTACATGGTTTTCCACTCTGTTGAAAATACATCCTTACAATTGGAATGCTTAACAATAACAGGATAAAAATTGGGGATAAAAGTATTCAGCATGACAAGTGTTAACAATATTTACCAATACATACCCCAGTTTTCATATTTCTATGGGGCCACTTTGGTACAGAGATGATCAAGCTCTCTGGACACATTATTTCTGATGATCAAGCCAACATTTACCTGCAGTATTAAGTTCATTAGAAAACAAATCCTAAAAAACTGGTTTAATCCTCCTAAAAATAGCTCCGAAACTTTACTCCTCCTTGATCTTAATAACTGCGTTCCCGATATTTAATTTAAGTATCCACAATGATAAAACGTCCTAGATTTTGATGAAGTGTTTTAGCATTCAAGCATTCCTTTATCAAAGCTATATTGACATTAAGTCTCACGTCTGCATTTGTTTATACACTTTCGACCCTAGCGCTA
Source organism: Loripinus fragilis (assembly GCA_964019695.1). Classification (NCBI taxonomy): domain Eukaryota; kingdom Metazoa; phylum Mollusca; class Bivalvia; order Lucinida; family Lucinidae; genus Loripinus; species Loripinus fragilis. The sequence continues at coordinate 69,927,933 of OZ026523.1, forward strand.
ATAATCCCTTATAGATTCAATCTTATTCAAACAGGGTTTTACTCAAAAAGACAATCTTCAGCCAATTAAATTGACTGATCATAACATATTACTTAGCTTATATATTTTACCAAAAGTTATTACGCATAGACAAAAGTCTTAAGAACATACAGATTATAATTGGTCCCAAAATAAAGAAAAGATTTTACTCACTTAAGCTAATTATTCCAGTTTTGAAATTCATCTGTAGACGAGTCCAGCTTATCTTCCACTATCCTTCTTAATCAAGCATCTACATGTATATGTATAAATTCATCTAAAAGATCTGTGTTGATGAATGCTTTCATTTTTACACCTGTGTTTTGATCAAACCAAGGCCTGTGAACTTAATAATCATCTATCGTTATCAGCAAGTAGCATAAAACTTCATAAAACCTATTAACAAAAAGTTGCATAACACAGAAGTAAAATTTGAGTAGTGTCAACAAAGGGTGCCTGCAAATGGCAAGCGCTTAGATCAGACTGCATGCCCTTAGAGGGCATGCAGTTTGATCTAAGCTCATGCTATTTGCCTGGATGGAGTTTGGGTCTCTTAGCATTGCAAGAAAAAAGATCTAAAGCTTGCGCATGCTGGTTCTGGTGGTTGTTTTTTAAAAAGACTGTGGGGTACCTTTTTGTCAGTGACGGTTTGCTTAATCTCTTCTCTGTTTGAAGAGCTAGCAATTCTATAGATTCCCTAACACAATTAAAGTGGCCATTCAAACAATGGTCAAATTTCTCAAATTGGAGTAATTTTCAGATTGCCCCAAGGGCAGCTATGCTTGGTCAGGTATTGTTTTGTTGTAATTCGCTATGATAATTGCACAATTCTGCCTGAGGTGTAGGCTACAACTTTGTCTCTTGCAAATTTATTTGCCAATTTCCTAATTAAAGTGTGTGGTAAATATCCCATAATTCTTTACAACAATAGCTGGTTTCCTGTGCATTGTTTCCACTAAATAGACTGGTTGCCTAATCCTTTGCTTGACCCTCAGTGTGAAAAACTACCCGAAAGCTATTTTGTTCAGAAAACAATTGATACCAGTCATCGCCAAATCTTATTTAAACATTTCACTAAAATGACCATAATTACATTCTAGGTCAGCGAAAATAAATGACCTTTTATGGAGAAGACACACTTAAACTAAGCCACTTTAATGAGAAATAACTTTCAGTCTAACGAGAAAGAAGTATAAGCGAGCAAAGATGGTGCAATGCTGCACCTAATCGCCATAAGTGTTACAAGTCTGCACTCTTTGCATGATAGGAAATTCTGCATGTTTTTTGTCGTCAGCTGTTTTTTTTTTTTTTTCAAAATTAAATTAAATGTCTGGCCTGATCTGGGTTGTCAGCTGTTAACCCTTGCAAACAGTTTGGACCCAGGAGGCCCGACACAACATAACGGCCAGCATGATCTGGATCTAAACAGTTTCACACTCTGATGATATTCCTGAAAGAATTTTTTGAAAAAGTTGAGTTTGAAAATCGGCAGATGAAAAAAGTATAGGTAAAGAATCAATGCAGAACAATTTTGCACACTCCTCATATTATTTTATTTGGGTCATGAGCACCACTGCTGTATTCGAAATGTTCCCTGATACTGTAAATTTTCAGGTGAACTTTAAAAATTCACAACAGGAAATTTGTCCACATTAAATTATTTATTGTTGGCATTTCAACATTTATAAGCAGGATAAACACAATATCTGAGAGACAGCCACTGCAAATTTGACAAAACTGAAATTTTTGACTGGACCCACTTTTTATATACACAATGCAGTCCCTTTATACTACACCTCGTTATAACTTGATTTTGGTCATATTGTGGCACCCAAATTTTTGTACCATGGAATTTTACAAAGGAATCATTGGAAAATGACCAAAAAAGGTCACTTTTTTGTATAATTGTCCCTTTTATAACACAGTTCACTTACAACATGGTCCATAACGGACCCTAAACGTAACATTATAAAGGTATTGCACTGTACGTATGTAAATGCACATAAAGTCCCCAAATTTACTAGGCTCTATCACTTGTGTACTTAACAATATTCATAAACAGATGCAGGTCACAAAAACAGCGTTAAACATGCAAATTAAAAATTCATTTTGTTCCACCCGAGAGGATAAATAAAGGTATTCGTCGTTAATTTCACCCACAGTAATGAGTAACACAGAGACAGTCCAACCATCTCACATTAATTTTGAAAAAAAAGAATTTAAATTATCTTCACTGCTCAGGTGTCATCAAAAGTTGCTATTCAGATTTGTATTCATAAAATGCCGCTTGATTGCCCCGCAGCTCATCCCTAAATGTGAATAAAATTTTATTGCAGTTTTGACAAAAGCATAAATCTGTACCCTTTTTTAAGAACAAGCTAGGTAGGCCCTGATCAGTTTGTGTTTAGTCTGTATGATTCCAATCAAGGATGGTAACCTTGACCTCAAGGTAATAGACTTACATTTAATGCTTTTCTGTAATGTGTTTTTGCAAGAAAACATATTGTGGATACTCATTAATGTGTTTTTGCAAGGAAACAGCTTGTGGGTACTCATTGAAGTGTTTTGCAAGAAAACATGTTGTGGGTACTCATTGAAGTGTTTTACAAGAAAACATGTTGTGGGTACTCATTGAAATGTTTGCAAGAAAACATGTTGTGGGTACTCATTGAAGTGTTTTACAAGAAAACAGATTGTGGGTACTCATTGATGTGTTTTCTAAGAAAGCATATATTGGGTACTCATTGAAGTGTTTTGCAAGAAAACATGTTATGAGTACTTATTGAAGTGTTTTACAAGAAAACAGATTGTGGGTACTCATTGAAGTGTTTGGCAGGGAAACAGATTGTGGGTACTCATTGATGTGTTTTGCAAGAAAACATGTTATGAGTACTTATTGAAGTGTTTTACAAGAAAACAGATTGTGGGTACTCATTGAAGTGTTTTGCAAGAAAACAAGTTATGAGTACTTATTGAAGTGTTTTACAAGAAAACAGATTGTGGGTACTCATTGATGTGTTTTGCAAGAAAACATATTGTGGGTACTCATTGAAGTGTTTTGCAAGAAAACATATATTGGGTACTCATTGAAGTGTTTTGCAAGAAATCATATATTGGGTACTCATTGAAGTGTTTTGCAAGAAAACATATATTGGGTACTCATTGAAGTGTTTTGCAAGAAAACATATATTGGGTACTCATTGAAGTGTTTTACAAGAAAACATGTTGTGGGTACTCATTGAAATGTTTGCAAGAAAACATGTTGTGGGTACTCATTGAAGTGTTTTACAAGAAAACAGATTGTGGGTACTCATTGATGTGTTTTCTAAGAAAGCATATATTGGGTACTCATTGAAGTGTTTTGCAAGAAAACATGTTATGAGTACTTATTGAAGTGTTTTACAAGAAAACAGATTGTGGGTACTCATTGAAGTGTTTGGCAGGAAAACAGATTGTGGGTACTCATTGATGTGTTTTGCAAGAAAACATGTTATGAGTACTTATTGAAGTGTTTTACAAGAAAACAGATTGTGGGTACTCATTGAAGTGTTTTGCAAGAAAACATGTTATGAGTACTTATTGAAGTGTTTTACAAGAAAACAGATTGTGGGTACTCATTGAAGTGCTTTGCAAGAAAACATGTTGTGTGTACTCATTGATGTGTTTTGCAAGAAAACATGTTGTGGGTACTCATTGATGTGTTTTGCAAGAAAACATATTGTGGGTACTCATTGAAGTGTTTTGCAAGAAAACATATATTGGGTACTCATTGAAGTGTTTTGCAAGAAATCATATATTGGGTACTCATTGAAGTGTTTTGCAAGAAAACATATATTGGGTTCTCATTGAAGTGTTTTGCAAGAAAACATATATTGGGTACTCATTGAAGTGTTTTGCAAGAAAACATGTTGTGGGTACTCATTGAAGTGTTTTGCAAGAAAACATATATTGGGTACTCATTGAAGTGTTTTGCAAGAAAACATATATTGGGTACTCATTGAAGTGTTTTGCAAGAAAACATATATTGGGTACTCATTGAAGTGTTTTGCAAGAAATCATATATTGGGTACTCATTGAAGTGTTTTGCAAGAAAACATATATTGGGTACTCATTGATGTGTTTTGCAAGAAATCATATATTGGGTACTCATTGAAGTGTTTTGCAAGAAAACATATATTGGGTACTCATTGAAGTGTTTTGCAAGAAAACATATATTGGGTACTCATTGAAGTGTTTTGCAAGAAAACATATATTGGGTACTCATTGAAGTGTTTTGCTAGTAAACATGTTGTGGGTACTCATTGATGTGCTTTGCAAGCAAAATGGATTGTGGGTACTCATTGAAATGTTTGGCAGGAAAACAGATTGTGGGTACTCATTGATGTGTTTTGCAAGAAAACATGTTATGAGTACTTATTGAAGTGTTTTACAAGAAAACAGATTGTGGGTACTCATTGAAGTGTTTTGCAAGAAAACATGTTATGAGTACTTATTGAAGTGTTTTACAAGAAAACAGATTGTGGGTACTCATTGATGTGTTTTGCAAGAAAACATGTTGTGGGTACTCATTGATGTGTTTTGCAAGAAAACATGTTGTGGGTACTCATTGATGTGTTTTGCAAGAAAACATGTTGTGGGTACTCATTGATGTGTTTTCCAAGAAAACATGTAGTGGGTACTCATTGAAGTGTTTTGCAAGAAAACATTTTGTGGTAACTCATTGATGTGTTTTCTAAGAAAACAGATTGTGGGTACTCGTTGATGTTTATTTGCTAGAAAACATGTTGTGGGTTTTGCAAGAAAACATGTTGTGGGTACTCATTGATGTGTTTTGCAAGAAAACATGTTGTGGGTACTCATGGATGTGTTTTGCAAGAAAACATGTTGTGGGTACTCATGGATGTGTTTTGCAAGAAAAACAGATTGTGGGTACTCATTGATGTGTTTTGCAAGAAAACATGTTGTGGGTACTCATGGATGTGTTTTGCAAGAAAACATGTTGTGGGTACTCATTGAAGTGTTTTGACAAGACACTTCCAATGAGTATCACAACAGGTGTTTTGTTTTTTTAGAAAAATATTTGTTTTCTTTGGTTGAATAAGCTTGAAGAATGAACTACCCAATTAATGTCAAAAACACTTGCAACCATCTGCTGCTGAACATCCTATTGCAAAAATAAAAATGAAAAAAATAAAAGTAAAAATCAAAGAGACCAAAACAAACTTTTAAATTAATAAAAAAAGTATAATTTGACTAGAAACCATAAAATAAGCAAAACTACTAAATATTGGAATCCACAACATATGTTTTCTAGGAGACATAAGCTATTGTCTGCTTAATTATATCTGGAGCCCAGGTCTGCATTAATTTCCTGTCACCAAATGATACCCGCATTTAACGCAATTAAAATGGTAAAAGTCGAAATAACAGTGGGGTATAATATTACAAAAAGATCAGGATTACTGTACAAGCGACATTTTAAAGACAAAATCTGGCGAAGATTCATCAAAACTGGGGGCCAGTTACTGTTGCATTTTGTCTGTAAATATTTAATATAGAAGTGATATTGCAGAATAACCATTTGTTTGTACCAAAGATCTTTACCAAACTTAGAAATGATGCAGTCTGGTTTCTATCACCATTATTTGAGCATGGATATAAAAACGGTTTTTCGCTGTGTCAACCTTCGAAATCTCTTTTGTCATAGGTTATCCATGTATAGCAAATAATTTATATGAACCCACGATACAAGTGCTGTATTCCAACATTTGTTTTACCTGGGGCATCATGGGTAACTGCTCTTCATTATTATTCATGCCCGGATCCAGAAAATTTCACAGAGCCATTCGGACCTCCCTCGTGGAGGCTCTGTACCACCAGTATTTCTAAGGAAACACAGGCGCGTAGCCAGGTGGAGGCCAGGAAGCCTGGGCTTCAACATCATATGGGCATAGACACGAGAAACCCTGACTTTTGATTATGAACAACAAAGGCGCAGACCAGCCTGCGCATCCGCGCAGTCTGATCAGCGCCTTTTTCATTCGCTTTCTGAAGAGTTAAGTAACAAGGTCAGATATCTCTTAATTGGTGGGCTTCAAAATGATAAAGCCTCTGGCTACGCTTCTGAAACATATAGCAACTTGTGATTTTCAGGACCCCCACCCCCCTCTGGATCTGTGCATGCTATTGCAGATTGTAAATGTGTCACAATGACAGTATAGACCCCCTTCAGGATCTGAAAATTACATTGAGCACATGACAAATGGCAGGAAATATCATCAAAATCGATGGCTAATCTACAAAGAATTTGATTTAATTTGTTGGCAAGTCTATTATATACTTGCAGTGAGGTGGGGTGGGGAGGAGTTTTTTTGTGCATGTCTAAGTCAGATCAATGCAAGATACTTGTGTGTGTATGAGCATGTTCTAAACTGGCTGGAATATTTGTAGAGCTAGTGCATTTGGAGTGTTCATTTGTAGTGTTATTTATTGAGTGTTCTAAGATGGCTGTTTTTTTGGGTTTTTTTTATTATTCTTTAAGTCCCAGTAAAAAAAATTTCAGTCATGTCGAGATGGGTCTCCCTGGGTTGAACCAGTACTAAGAAGAAGATAAAGTGTCTTGCTCAAGAACACAATGCAGTGCCTCCCGTGAGGCTCGAACACGCAACCCCTCAATCTTGAGTCAAGCACTCTACCACTGAGCCACCGCACTCCACAATCATTTGTAGTGCTAGTGCATTTAGAGTGTTCTAAGATGGCTGTGTCATTTGTAGTGCTAGTGCATTTGGTGTGTTCTAAGATGGCTGTGTCATTTGTATAGTGCTAGTGCGTTTGGTGTGTTCTAAGATGGTAGGATCATTAATTTTGTAGTGCTAGTGCATCTGGTGTGCTCTAAGATGGCTGTGTCATTTGTAGTGCTAGTGCATTTGGTGTGTTCTAAGATGGTAGGGTCATTTGTAGTGCTAGTTTTGTTTGTTTGATTTGATTCTTTACGTCCCATCAACAATCTTTCAGTTAAACAGGGACGGGTCTTCCTGGGTTAAACCAGTACTAAGCTAGGATAAATGTGTCTTGCTCAAGGACCTCAACGCATTGTCGCCGCTGAGGCTCGAACCCACGACCCCTCTGTCTTGAGTCAAGCACTCTACCATTGAGCCACTGCGCTCCCTTGTAGTGCTAGTGAATTTAGAATGTTCTAAGATGGCTGTGTCATTTGTAGTGCTAGTGCATTTGGTGTGTTCTAAGATGGCCGTGTCATTTATAGTGCTAGTGAATTTGGATTGTTCTGAGATGGCTGCCTCATTTGTAGTGCTAGTGTATTTGGTGTGTTCTAAGATGGCTGTGTCATTTGAAGTGCTAGTGCATTTGGTGTGTTCTAAGATGGCTGTGTCATTTGTAGTGCTAGTGCATTTGGTAAGTTCTAAGATGGCTGTGTCATTTGTAGTGCTAGTGAATTTGTATTGTTCTAAGATGGCTGTGTCATTTGTAGTGCTTGTGCATTTGGAGTGTTCTAAGATGGCTGTGTCATTTGTAGTGCTAGTGCATTTGGTGTGTTCTAAGATGGCTGTGTCATTTGTAGTGCTAGTGCATTTGGATTGTTCTTAAATGGCCGGGTCATTTTTTGTGCTAGTGCTTTTAGTGTATTCTAGGATGGTAGGGTCATTTGAAGTGCTAGTGCATTTAGAGTGGTCTACGATGGCTGGGTCATTTGTAGTGCTAGTGCATTTGGTGTGTCTTAAGATGGCTGTGTCATTTGTAGTGTAAGTGCATTTGGATTGTTCTTAAATGGCCGGGTCATTTGTTGTACTGGTGCTTTTAGTGTATTCTAGGATGGTAGGGTCATTTGAAGTGCTAGTGCATTTAGAGTGTTCTACAATGGCTGTGTCATTTGTAGTGCTAGTGCATTTGGTGTGTTCTAAGATGGTAGGGTCATTTGTAGCGCTAGTGCATTTGGATTGTTCTTAAATGGGGGAAGGGGGATGTCATTTGTAGTGCTAGTGTTTTTAGTGTTTTCTAAAATGGTAGGGGCATTTGTAGTGCTTGTGCATTTGGTGTCTTCTAAGATGGTAGGGTGATTTGTAGCACTAGTGCATTTGGAGTGTTCTAAGATGGCTGCGTCATTTGTAGTTCAAGTGCATTTGATAACTGTGTCATTTGTAGTGCTAGTGCTTTTTGTGTGTTCTAAGATGGTAGGGTCATTTGTAGCGCTAGTGCATTTGAATTGTTCTAAGATGACTGTGTCATTTGTAGTGCAGTGCATTTGGATTGTTCCTAGATGGTGGGGTCATTTGTAGCCCTATTGCTTTTAGTGTATTCTAAGATGGCTGGAACATTTCCAGCTCTAGTGCTTTTGGTGGGTTCTAGGATGGCAGGGTCATTTGTAGTGCTAGTGCTTTTGGTGTATTCTTAGATGGCTGGAATATTTGTAACACTAGTGCTTGAAATGTGTTCTAAGATTGTAGGGTCATTTGTAGTGCTAGTGCTTTTTGTGTATTCTAAGATGGATGGGGCATTCGTAGCACTAGGGCTTTGACATGTTCTATGATGGTAAGGTCATTTGTAGCACTAGGGCTTTTGACATGTTCTAAGATGGTAGGGTCATTTGTAATACTAGTGTTTTGAATGTGTTCTAAGATTGTAGGGTTATTTGTAGTGCTAGTGCTTTAGTGTGTTCTAAGATGGTGGAACATTTGTAACACTTGTGCTTTTGGTGTGTACCAAGATGGTAGGGTCATTTGTAGAGCTAGTGCTTTTGATGTGTTCTAAGATGACTGGAACATTGTAGTGCTTTTTGTGCAATATAGCTGTAGTGCTTTGTTCTTAGAGCTGAAAATATCTACTATGTTCAACAGATTAATAAACCCAGCAGGGCAAGGGTCAAAATGGCTTTTATCTGATAGAGGCATAAGTGAGTGTGCCCAATTACTGTATTTGGCAGTTTAAGAGTTAAATGGTGTTGATAAGTGCTTAAAAAGCTTCTGCATCAAGTTTGGTATTTCTGAAAAGTGGTCCCTGTCCCATCCACACTGTCAAGAGATCGAAAACTCCCCGCTATAGTACAGCATTGAAGTTTCCGGTCATAAAGTGTCAACCTTATTGTTCATACACTGAACAGTAATCAGTTAAGCTTTTATTCTAAGTCATAAATTAACTAATCTTCATCAAAATCCTTTATTTTTAAATCAGCTTATCTACCATGCTTGAAAATTGCAAACAAAAGGATATGGTTTAATCTTCCGTTTTGTTTTACACAGGCCCTGATTGACAGCGAACTTATCAAATGCATTGTAACTCAACCTAACTAAACCCTTAACATGCTAAAACCTGATATATCCAATTTTGAAAATAGTATGGATCCAGATCAGCTGGCGTCTAAGCCAGCTGATCAGGACCCACACTGTTTTCCACTGTGCTTACAAAAACATGCTAACATGTAAATAGGATAAAAATTGGGGAAGAGTGTAGTACCATGATAAGGGCTTAGCTTTGTATAAATTAAAAAAAGTCTTTCAGCTTTCACTATACATTTGTAATAGTCTGGGTTCAGTCTCTGATTTTTTCACAGGATGATCTAAGTCTTCACAACTGTTATCAAAGGCAGCTGTAAACTTTAGGAAATCAAATCTTAACCATTCTTCTAATGCGTGATGCAAGATTTGATCGCCATCAAATTTTGTCCAAGGTACACTTTTGCCAGAAGAAACTCGCTTAAAGATAAGATTAGTCATAATGTTCTAATCTCTCTTAAATTGATTTTCCATTAAAACAACAGGTTCTTACCTGTATTTAGCAAGTTTATATTACGCCATATAAAATTAATTTCAAGATTCTTGCTGCCAAATAAAAATATACGGTGGGCTATTAGCTTAATTGGAAGCCTGTCAAGCTTTGTACTAGCACATCTTCCGCACCAACTCTTCTCTACCCACCAGCCTCTTCTGCTGAGAACCTTTTCAAACACTTTGAACCCAGATCAAGCCTGACAATAAGTCAGGCTTGATCTGGATCCAAACTGTTTGACATCCATGCAACGTGTCAACTCTGTAGACCAAAGGAACTTTCCACCCATAAGATGTGCATTGTTGATCTTTGTGAGGATGCACAAAATTCATCTCAGGGAGCTTGTGAGGATTGAAAAATATATCAAGGAGATGTAATTTGGTAATCTTTGTGAAGATTGACAACATATATCTCACAGAGGTTGTAATGTAAATTGGTAATCCGTGTGAGGATATACAAAATATTGTAAATTGGTAAACCTTGTGAGGATATACAAAATATATCTCACAGAAGTTGTAAATTGGTTATCTTTGTGAGGATATATAAATTATATCTCACAGAAGATGTAAATTAGTAAATCTTGTGTGAGGATATACAAATTATATATCACAGACGATGTAAACTGGTATACCTTGTGAGGATATACGAATTATATCTCACAGTAGATGTGAATTGGTAAACCTTGTGAAGATATACAAAATATATATCCAGAAGATGTAAATTGGTAACCCTTGTGAGGATATACAAATTATATCTCACAGAAGTTGTAAACTGGTATACCTTGTGAGGATATACGAACTATATCTCACAGAAGATGTAAATTGATAAACCTTGTGAGGATATACAAATTATATCTCACAGAAGGATATACAAATTATATCTCACAGAAAATGTAAATTGGTAAACCTTGTGAGGATATACAAAATATATCTCACAGAGGTTGTAAATTGGTAAACCTTGTGAGGGTATATGAATTATATCTCACAGAAGATGTTAATTGGTAAACCTTATGAGGATATACATAGTATATCTCACAGAAGTTGTAAATTGGTGAACCTTGTGAGAATATACATAGTATATCTCACAGAAGATGTAAATTGGTAAACCTTGTGAGAATATACATAGTATATCTCACAGAAGATGTAAATTGGTAAACCTTGTGAGGATATATGAACTATATCTCACAGAAGATGTAAATTGGTAAACCTTGTGAGGATATACAAATTATATCTCACAGAAGTTGTAAACTGGTATACCTTGTGAGGATATACATAGTATATCTCACAGAAGAAGTAAATTGGTTAACCTTGTGAGAATATACATAGTATATCTCACAGAAGATGTAAATTGGTGAACCTTGTGAGAATATACACTATATATCTCACACTGAAGATGTACATTGATAATCCTTGTGTGAGGATTGACAAAATGACTCTTGATATTGAGATATACAATTAGATCTTAATTATAAGCAATACATTATGACTTGCAAAAGATGTGAATTTTGTGAATATAAAGATAGGCTGTCTAAGGGAAGAAGGGAATCATAAATCCTGATGATGGCCGGACATTACATGTCTTATGGAAGATGAAAATTAATGAAGATGGACATTGCATGTTCTAGTGAAGATAGTCATACTAGATTGCCAGAACACTCCTATCTACCTCAGTGGCATATATAATTGTGATTAGACTGAAAATAATAATTATTTCTATACATAATGAGAAATGAATTAATAAAAGGTAATTTAAGCTTTTTTTAAGGACAATTTTAATAGCCAATGTTCTTCAAGGAGAAAATACATTCGTCTAGTTGTTTCATAAAACATAAAACTATATGTACAATGCCTAATGTGCTTTATTATACAATCTCATATTCAAACAAGAACAAATCTTGTATAGGTGAAATGAGATCGTTGTCGAAATAATGAACACCTTTTCAATAAATCTTCCTTTAAACGGGGAGAACTCTCAGCAAAACAAATAATGAATTTATCCGCAGAACAATTATAATTTTACATTCAATTTGTATAAACTATAAAATTTAGAATTTGCCCATTGAGTATAAAGACCTCCATGGAACAAAAAATTCAACAGCCTTTGTTTAGATAGCGTCTAAAAGTGGAAATTAAACAGGATTGCCTTTGCCGAAATTTCTATTGAATTGAAGTCGCTTAATTTATCTTCTAATATGAAAATCTAAAGACGCATTATCTTGAATGCTATTAACAATGCTTTGGTTGTCCTTGTATATATAGCTGATTACAAACTTAATCATAAACGACAACGAACAAAGAAAATTTTCTAAACCTCCAAATAAGGCAATAATTGCAAAGATAATTACACAGATAAATCAAGATAATTTCTGATGTTTAAAACAGACTTTTCTGCTGTGGGTACACATTGGAATTGCCTCTATGAGGCAATTCCAATGCATACCCATAGCAGTATATGCTTTATATGGGCAATAATATCAACAGTAGCCTTATACAAATTGCTATCTGTTTCAATGCATTCTGTTTTTATAAACTTTTCTTTACACATAATTTAATGTAAAACTTACTTTGCAGAAATTGGCAATTATTTTGGCCATAATATAATAATTCTGAAGCGAGAGAAAAGGGCTCTTGTGAAGATTATGAAACAGTATCCCTTGAAACCCCAAATGATAACAAATATCTGATTGCATTATTGTCAGACTTATTATCGTTTCAGTAAACTAATTTTGAACTCAAAAGAGGATTAAAAATGAAAAAAATTGTAATGCCTCTGGTTTATTTTGATGGGAGAGCCTATCCCTAAGCCCCCCCCCACACCCCATTTTTGAAAACTGTTTTTTTTATGCCTTTGGCCCTGTTTAATATGGTCCCTCTGGTTTGGCCAACTTTTCGCCAAGGAGGAGAGAGTTTGTTGCTTTACTTAAATTGCTTTCTTGCTTCCATGTGTGTTTGTTTGATTTGATTCTTTACGTCCCGGTCAACAATTTTTCAGTTGGATCCCCTCTGACAAAACTTTCTGGATCTGCGCATGGTGCCGTCTGCTTTACAAACAGTTTGGACTCAGATATGCTGCAGTACTGAGTGTACTTTAACACTTTGCATGCCGGGTCTCTTTTCATGCTTTTGTTGTTGTCTGCTGACATTTTCAAAATTAACTTTTCAGAAAATTCTTTCAGGAACACTATGAGAGAGGCAAAGGGCTTGGAACTGACACTCTGATAGTCCTTGTCTGGGTCCAAACTGTTTCTAAAGGCTATTAGTAGATGACAAAAGTTGCCACTAGCAAGGAAAGAGTTGAAGGCTGGTCACCAAAATAAACCATAATTAGCACATTTGGAGAAAACGCTTACAAAGTGTTAAAACATTTCACCAACTTAGCCCACCTAAAGGTCAGAACAATCAATTTTTTCACAGGTTTAGCAACTTTTACTAAAACATCAGGGAAGCTAATTGAAACTTTAACACTGCTACGTTTCAAATATCATTGCATGAACAATTTGAATTGCGAATATTGATAGAAAAATGAGAATACTTAATTAGCATTCATTTTATGAGCTCAGGGAAGCAACAGAATATTTATAGAATCAGTTTGAAAGTCTGTAAATTTACTAAGAAATGAGATAACTATCAGTGTCAACCCTACACATCTTGGGACCCTTCTTGATGCAACACTGAACAGCTACTTCCAAACATATACCGGTACCTAAAATAAACTAGAATTTTCTGAGAATCTAACAAAATTTAAAAGTATTGAGCTGAAATGAAATTCTGACATCAATCAAGGGCCATAACTCTGTTACAAATAAGCCAAAAAATGACAGATACCAATTGCAAACTAGATCTGGTCAAATGCATATAAAAAATTTGGTGAAATTATATTCATTTGTTCTCCAGGTATTGAGCGGAAACAAAATTTTAACAACAATCAAGGGCCATAACTCTGTTACAAATTTGCAAAAATCACAACCTAGATCAAGTCAATATAAATGCATATATAAAATTTGGTGAAATTCTGTCAATTTGTTCTCAAGATATAGGGCAGAACCAAATTCTGATATCAATCAAGGGCCATAACTCTGGTACAAATATGCGAAAAATGATGTGTAACAATGATCCAACCTAGATCTTGTCAATATCAATGCATATACAAAATCTTGTGAAATTCTATCAATTTGTTCTCAAGATATTGAGCGGAAACGGGCGGACGAACAGAATGACGGACAACCTACTTCCAGTATAGCCCCCCTTTTTCAAAGCGGGGCTATATAGACCATCTTTATGACCACTCATTATTAGAAAATATTAATAATGCATAGAATCTAACAATATTCTAGCGGACACATTACTGTGGATGGGTTCTAAATGCTTGCCAATATGTGGTACTGAGACTCAGCTTCTGATCGAGTCAGAGGGATATGGCAGTTCAAGACCCCACTGAGGCTACAGTGTATGCTGCCTTTGTGACAGAGATTAGCCACAGAAGTTAACTTTCACTGTGGGTTGTACGACAAGAGCTTAACCGCCCCTATTTCAACTAGTAAAAAATCAGCTGGTGACCTCATTTTTCTGCAGTTTCTGATCTGGGTCTTCTTTAGACATTGACATGATAGGTAAAAATTGATCGCATATCATGCTTGGTAAATTTTTAAGCTTCTTTTTGTCTGCTGATAAAAATCAGCATTCTTTGAAACAAACTTTCAGGAATACCATCAGAGTGTCAAAAAGTTTGAATCCAGATCTGAGTTCCAAAATTCTGTGGGGCAAAAGCACTGGGAGGCAAAGAGTCAACCCTCAACTGTTTTTTTTAACCCATAAAGCGCCACCTATGATTTGCAGCAGACGACAATTTTGAATTTTGTTGCTTTTTTAAAAATAACAAATAAGGCATGATATTTCATGAGAATTATCTGCTGCTAGACAATTCTCATGTAATATCATACCTTATTTTTTTCAAAAATTAGGTAAGATGTCACAAAATTTGTCGTTTGCTGCAGTTGTGATTGGCGCTTTAAGGGTTAACGGCATAACAATGAAAATTCCTTTATCTCTGGCGACATTTGTTTTTTTAAACAGTTTAGACCCAGATCAGAACTACAGAACAGCAGTCCTGATCTAGATCTGAACCATTTGACACATACTCATATAGTGCACCTGAAATAATTTTCGAAAAAGTTAATGTAGACAACAACAAAAACATGAAAAATTACCCAGCATGCCAAGAGTTATCTGATCCCTGTCTACTCAAGTTTTCGGTGAACCGAGTATTCATCTTTCTTAAGTACCTTTTGCTTTTTCTATTTACAATTTCACTCCATTCAAAACCTAAATACAGCATCTTCTGCAGCAGACGACATAATAACTTTTTTCTTGCTAGCAGCTACTTCTGTCGTCTGCTGATATAACCTTTGCAAACAGCTTGGACCCAGATCAGGACCGACAAAATGTCGGTCCTGTTCTGGATCTGAACTGTGTGTTCCTGAAAGAATTTTTCGAAAAAGTTAATTTTGAAAAAGTCAGCAGACGACATGAAAAATTACCCAGCATGCAAAGAGTTATAAAAAAGAAAACCTCAAAGAGAAAGCAATGATTATGATAAGTACCTGTAATATGTCACCGCCTGACACTTTCCCAGCATCCAATTTGGCAAGCTCTATAAACTAAAATAAAGTAAAGTTTCCAAAATCTTGCACTAACGAAACTGTAGCAGACGACATGTAGATTTCCTATAAATGATCAGCATGCTGTCAGACAGGAACTATATCAATGCAGCCATATAGGCCACACGTACCAGCTGACAATACCGACATTACCGCCATATTACACGAAGCAGCAGACGAATTTATCTGATAGGCAATTATGACTGTGTATTCAGCTACTTAGAGATAAAATTACTGCTACTGCTGAAACAAATATGTAAAAAAAATTGAAGCTCTGAGAAAACCACACCAGAAGTACTGGACTGGTTTACATTCAAAAAGTGAGAAAAAAGTAGAAATGAATAGACTGCTCACCGTTAATGCCCGAATAAGTCAAAACATGACCCGTCATCCCGAAGGCTCACTATCTTCATTACCAAATCGAGTCACTTTCTTATTTTAATTTCCTATACTAGGTGACAATAAAATCCATACATCAAATACCAATAGAAATTTGGCGTAGTCTCCGAAATCATATATTGTTACTGTTAGGCAGAGGTCACCAAAGGGGATATAATTTCAATTAAAGAGAAGTCTGTTGTTTATTAAGCATATACACAAATATTAGCTGCTTAACACAGCGAAGAAATATAAAAGAAACCATAAATGAAAATGTAAATTACTATTCATAACCATCAAGATATAAAAAGAAATGAATCTTAAGTGATGAAAAAGTTTAGAAAATAAGATAAAACCTCATGTGACTCACGGCCGCTCATTCATTACAATATCTAAATAAAATATGTGATCACCTTCAACAATTAGGATTAGAATATGAATAGATAAAAGTTGATTTCGACCCCTGGCCATTAAGGTAGAAAGTTAGACAAAAAGCTCACCTGGTTGTCAGGGGCAACACATTCTTTCTTTAAATCGGATCTTCCTTAATAGGCTAGATAAAATGAATCTAATTTCTACCAGTTATCAAGCGGAGCATTTTTGATGAGGAGAGAAAAAATCTCCCAAAATTAACCTTTGAAGCGTAGTAGAGGACAAAACATGCAATATAAAATCTTGCGGTCTAAAAATATGAGAGAAACTGAGGTGAACAAGTCTTTACTTGGCTTCTGAAAAGCACCAGACATTTTGGGAAAAGACTAGAGGACAACTGCCTGAGTTTCCTGAGAATGAATCGGACCAGCTAATGCATGAGCGGATCCAGAGGGGGGAGAGGGGGGGACAGGGGGTCCAGACCCCCCCCTTGAAAATCACAAGTTGCTATATGTTTCCTTAGAAATACTGGAACGGACCCCCCTCGAGAAACAATTGGACCCCTTCTCGAGGGAGGTCTGTATGGCCCTCTGTGAAATACGTCGATGACTAAAAAAGTTTTCAGGCCTCCAGGTTATAAAACTTTTTCCTTGCTCAACTCAGCTGAGCACAAAATTTATCCTGCTCAAAAATGTTAAAATGCCAACAATTGTTGGCATTTTAACATTTATTAGCATGATAAATACAACATCTGAGAGACTTAAAGCAAGAAACTTCTTCATTTGTTGGTATTTTAGTTTTTATGAGCAGTTGAAACTTCATGCTCAGTTGAGAGTTTTATAACGCCGGTGCCAGGACCACCCCTGATGGAATTTTCTGGATCTGCAAATGTGTTGGTCATTTGTCAAGACATAGAGGATCTTACTTGAGTGTCCATTTTTTAGTGAATTCATTAAACAAGTTGATCTTTGGTTTATTTTGATTCTTTATGTCCCGATCAACAGCTATGATGTCAGAACAGCCAGTTCACCTAACTACACTTTTTCCTGGGCAAGCTTGACTAAGCAGTTAACCAGTACTTCATGCACACACTTTCGCTTGTAACTGACAACAACCCTTCTTGAATCAGTGAAAGGGAGGAGAATGGCCGTAGAAATTAATTCATGATCAATCTCCGCGAAAGTATAGAACCGGGCTGGGATCGAACTGGCGACCCCTGGATCTGCAGACAGACATATATCAGCAGTCAGACATGTTACAGACTGCGCTACGCAGCCGTTATAAACAAGTTTAGAAAAAGAGATAAAATGCAAGGCTTGCCGAGCATTTTATCTCTTTATGCAACGAGTTTAATAAATTCAATAATAAAAGGGCATGAATGTACCATTTTATTTATCACATGACGTTAGAATTACGTTATAATTGTGTATAAAATGTCAAGATTTTGCTATCTTTACCCCAACATCATAATGAATGTCAGTATGTAACATTACTAAATCTGTAAACCACTAGTGGTTTATGATTTTATTGTATGGCGTTATATCACTCTCAGATGCTATGTCATGTGATAAATAGTGCTACAAGACAATTGCTGGACCCATTTATCCTCATCAAAAAGTTAGAAGCAGGTCCAACAGCATGCTGCTCAATTCGTGTCTGGTGACTACAGATCAAGCTGTCATGATCAACTTACAAACTAGCAAGCTTAAAGCAGCATCTTTTTACCCAATTAAAGCAATGAATCTTGTACAAGCTATAGTACTAGACTGGCTTCAGTCTGAAACATTGAAATGTTAATAACATTTATGTATTTTATTCAAGTTCTTCCTGAAATGTTTTATCTTCAATTCAGATAGCATAATATCTCAGGTCCTGAAACATATGGCTTTTGAGGAAGAGTCTTAAGCAGCCACTTTAAAATAGACAAAACAAAGGTCTTAATGGGAAATGGTAGCTTAATGAAGGTCGAAAGTATTGCAGAATGCTCCCCTTGGAGCATTCTACAATACTTTTGACCTGCATTAAGCGATAATCGGTATTGAAAACTAGTTTTTGTGTTGTTTTTGAGTGGCATTAAGACAGGTTTTACTGTAACTTCTTGAATCGAATATCCTGATATATCAATATTTTGTTCTTCTTCTTCCCGAACTTGGACAGGATTCCTTGTCGGAATGTATATTGTCCAGCGAGAGGGAATGAGACAGCTATCCCATGGAAAGGTTAAATCTGAAAATCTAGTGTCTACACATCTCAATCTGGACCAGTAGGCTGGAGTGGGCGAAAAGGCTGTGATATTTCTGACTGGAGCCAGTCTATAGTACAACCAAAGTGAGTATCAAAGCTTTCAAAGTGAGTATCAAAGCTTTTAAAGTGAGTATCAAAGTTTCCATAGTGAGTATCAAAGCTTCCATAGTGAGTATCAAAGATTCCATAGTGAGTATCAAAGCTTCCATACTGAGTATCAAAGCTTCCATACTGAGCATCAAAGCAACCAAAGTGAGTATCAAAACAACCAGTGATTATCAAAGCTTCAAAAGTGAGTATCAAAGCTTCCATGTGAGTATCAAAGCTACCAAAGTGAGCAATTCAAAGCTTCCATAGTGAGTATCAAAACAACCAAAGTGAGTATCAAAGCTTCGAAAGTGAGTTTCAAAGCAACCAAATCGAGTATCAAAGTAACCAAAGTGAGTATCAAAGCTTCCATGGCGAGAATCAAAGCAACCAAAGTCATATATATCATATCATTGAAAGTGAGCAATAATTCAAAGATCAAAGCAACCAAAGTGAGTATCAACGCTTCAAAAGTGTGTATCAAGGTAACTGAAGTGAGTATCAAAAACAGAGAAATGTTAAAAACGATGTAAAGTTGAAAAGAGATAACATTAAGAGGAAGTGATATTACATTTTCAATCAGAACTTTTTTTCTTGGAAAATGAGACAATTTGACTTTTGTCATCAAAGACCTGTTCCTGCTGCTCCTTGTCATTACCCGTTGTCATGCCGAGTCAAAAAATATCCCACTTTTGCAAACAGCAGATGTCCAGATCAGCACAGATCTTCGCAAAAATGACAACCGGCATCTATGCTGTGTGTTATTTGTTTTGTGAATCTGCCACAATAAAACATATGAGGCTGTCTTATTGATAGGCAATTTGGAAAGGGAGGAGAAAATTAATTGATTCAATGGGGCAAAGCAAAAGAAGCGCCAGGCCGTCCACCAGATCAAAACATTGATGTTGATACAACAAGTAATACAAATAATACATAGCCTGAGAAAAGAAGCTATTTTTGATCGAAAAAATGGGATATTTTTCTTATTATGTCCACGGAAGCATTTGTTGTGCTGCTCAGTGGAAGCGTCTCATTGGGACGCTTCCACTGAGCAGCACAACATATGCTTTCGAGGAGAAATAAACAAAATAGTGAGCTTGATACCTGACTTATCCTCGGCTATGCAAATATTATGAACATTATTTGCCCAACAAACATGGGAAAACTGTGATCATCAAACATGAATACAATCAGTCATTTTAGGGCAAATTTCCTCTTTTGTTCCAATCCAACTTTTATTACAATTCTGAAATAGTGCTGAATAAGTAACGCAACAATCAACAATTGGCCCATGTGAATAGAATCTTGTTATCTCCCCTTAGAATAACTAGTTCATGATGAGATTGCACGCTGACATACACTTGCCCAAAGTTCTAAGCGGTCTCCTTAAAATCACCATGTATTTGTCCTATTAACACGGGCATTTGGTTCTTCATTAATTTCACGTGAAACATCATGGAACGATTTTTTGTATGACATCTCTCAATACAATATGTCAAAACATGAAATTAAAACTAGTTGAAAATGATTATAAATTTTGTCCAAATTTTGGAATTGCTAGGTGACCGCTTAGAAGTTTGTGTGAGTGTATATGTACTAAAATAGAATGTCCCCTGCCCCTCCATTGGGTACATAAAATTTTCCTTGTTGAAGATGACATCGTAAAATGGGAGCGCAGCGGCTCAGTGGTAGAGTACTTGACTCAAGACCGAGGGGCCATGGGTTCGAGCCTCATAGGCGTTACTGTGTTGTGTACTTGAGCAAGACACATTAATCCTAGCTTAGTGATGGTTCAACCCAGGAAGACCCGTCCCTTTATAACTGAAAGATTGTTGATGGGACATAAAGAATCAAATCAAACATCGTAAAATGTTTGAAAACTTTGAATACTTGTTTCTTGACAAAACCCACTGCTTTACCTCATAGAGACGCCTTTTAATGCTTTTGCAATAGAGCCGGCAGAGATCAGGGAGAGCTACCAGATCAGGGTCTACTCTGTTTGCCTTCAGAAATATAAGATATGATCCTGACAAGTAATTTCTTAGATCTAGGTACAAACGTGAAAGTTTATTTAAATAATTATTCATAGTGGATGGAGCTTAGCATGAATATTCATGAAGGAACTTAGGGTTACAAAAATAGTGCAGCGGAATCAAATGTATGCATTACGTTACCTCCCTTTATACCATTACAGGAGATTTCTAAATGAGTTATCTTTCTCTGCAGCCTACTAGTGATATCTGTTGATAACCAAATTGCAAACAGTTTGGACACAGATCAGGCCCAACAATTCATATGCCCTCTTTATGTAATCTCTAGTGAAATTATGATAAAAACATTTCATAAAAAACTATGCTAAACGAAAATTTATGAAAGATTTCTAATGCTTATAAGCTCCAGAGACGATTCATTAATCGTCAAAAATATTTTTTTCAAAAAAATACTCATCTTATTTCTCCATAAAAAAAGTGCATTGTGAAGCACAATGTGCTTCTAATGAGTACACAAAATATATGCACCATAACAAATCTTTCACAAATGGAAATAATTTTTTTGCTTTTAGTTATTTGTTACTTTACATCCCAGTCAATAATTTTCAGTCATGCATATCAGGATGATTTCCTGGACGGTTAAACCAGTACTAAGCAGTGAGGAAAAAAGTGTTTTGCTCAAGTTATATTGACTTGGGTGAGGCTCAAACCCGGGGACCTTGATCTCAAGTCGAGCACTCTACCATATGGCCACTGTGCTCCCCTTCTCTGGAGCAATGCTCATGTATGACCAACGTACCTTTATAAAAACTTTCTCAAACAAGATCGTCTTTCTTTGTATTCAACCAGAATAAATTAATCATAGAAATGACAATTATCGACAATTATCGCTTAATAGAATCTACCGTGAACCCTGGGAACTGATCATTAGCTTTATTTTCATAAGTTTGTTTTCCACTCTCGGACAAAGGACGTGGCAAAAGATAAATAATGTTA
Organism: Loripinus fragilis; assembly: GCA_964019695.1. Lineage (NCBI taxonomy): Eukaryota > Metazoa > Mollusca > Bivalvia > Lucinida > Lucinidae > Loripinus > Loripinus fragilis. Next base: position 69,949,455 of record OZ026523.1, read on the forward strand.
AATAACAACTCCGGTCTTTTCTTCTTTTGCTTTGTAACACATTGCCTAAAGTAGAAGACTAATGAAATACCATAGTTTCCCGATAAATGAGATTTGGGCACTTGTTGCGTTCGCGTGCAGCCAAGGCTCAGACGATCTTGCGCATTTGCACAGGATCGTCAGAACCTTAGCTGCTCGCACACATAAAGTAGGGACATAGATAAAGGATGGGGCAAAAATTTAGGCCTCTATAATGCCCGACTAGATAGGTGAGCATGCATATCTGTTCGTCATCAGCTGATACACTTTGTTTGTTTGTTTGATTTGATTCTTTACGTCCCATCAACAATCTTTCATTTATAAAGGGACGGGTCTTCCTGGGTTGAACCAGTACTAAGCTAGGATTAATGTGTCTTGCTCAAGGACACAATGCAGTGACACCGGTGAGGCTCAAATCCGTGGCCCCTAGGTCTCGGGTCAAGCACTCTACCACAGAGCCACTGCGCTCCCACTGGGACATAGATGAAGGGTGGGGCAAACATTTAGGCCTCTAAATAGCCCCACTAGATAGGTGAGCATGCATATCTGTTCGTCGTCAGCTGATACCCTTTGCAAACAGTTTGGACCCAGATCAGGACATGATCAGGAAGATCCATACCATTTAAATTTTTTTGAAAATGTTCACTTTGAAATAAAATCAGCAGAACACAGTTTGAAAAATTTCCCAGCATGCAAAGAGTTAAAAGTGATGGGTTATAATGTGGATAATTTAACCCTTAAAGCGCCATTCAGGACTGCAGCAGAGGACAAATTTTGCACATCTTTCCTAGTTTTGGACAAAAATAAGGTATGATATTTCATGAGAACCGTCTGCCAGCAGACGATTCTCATGAAATATCATGCCTTATTTGTTATTTTTGAAAAAAAACAGCAAATTTTGAAATTGTGTGCTGCAAATTATATGTGGCGCTTTAAGGGTTAAGAAGGAAATCTAATATTCAAATTAAATTAATATAGGCTATTTTACTTCTTTTTTTTCTTTATAAATGAATACATCCTGGTATTATTCTGTTTTTTTCACTTTCCACTTTGTTTTCATTACCTTATTGTGAAAAGGGACGTTACCCGCTAGAAATGGGTCCAGGTATTCCGACTTTCATAAAAAGTACCCTCACTGGGGCTGCCTTCCTGACTCTTTCCCTGATAAATAATCCAAAATTTCATGGACCCATTGTTGATTCTTTTTAGTTTAAAGTACTTTGATGGTATTACTGAAATAATTTTTTGAAAAATTGAATAAAAAGGCCCAAATATGCCCCAGACCATTTTCACAAGACTCAATCCACCCCTATACCTGCTCTTAATTTGTTTATGTTTCAATTTAATATGTTTGGAATTCAAGTAGTCAGCATGTATATCTGGGTCTTGCTCGTATTAATTTTCATTTTCCTTATTAAAGGACAGGATTAAAGACAGAAATAACTCTTTAATAAATTCTTTGAAACTTAACAATGAACAAAAAGAAAACCTAATTACTCTTCAGCTGAACTCTTTCCTTGTTAGCAGCGACTTTTGTTGTCTGCTCATAACCTTTGCAAACAGTTTCGACCCAGATCAGGACTGACAGAACATCTGTCCTGATCTGGATCCAAACCGTTCGACACCCTGATAGTGTTCCTGAAAGAATTTTTGAAAACGTTAATTTGACACCAAATGCATGAAAAATAACCCAGCATGTAAAGAGTTGAAGATTCCATGCGGAGATTCATTGAAATTTTCCCCAAATTCGATAACTAAGGCAAAGCAGAAATCAAAAGCTAATAAGAGTTTTTTCCCTTTGACCATAAACTGTTTTGACAGGTTTTGCTCTTTTTTGCAACAGTTTGGACCCAGGTAAGCCCTGACAAAATGTCAGACCTGATGGTTTGACAATGGATAAAGCATATTATAAAGATTAAGCTAGCAAAAAAAACCCCAAAACACTTAAAATGTTTCATGTGATAACCACAATTTCTTGCTAACAGGGACTTTTGTCATCTGCTGATAACCTTTGCAAACAGTTGGACCCAGATCAGGATCAACAGAATCTTGGTGCTGATCTGGATCCAAACTGTTTGACAATCTGATAGCGTTTTTGAATTTTTTGTTGTTGAAAAAGTTTTGACAACAACAAAAGCAAGAAAAATCACCCAGCAAGCAAACGATTTATGGAAATTTTGTTAGTACCCACCAGTCCTCGAGATTAAAGTGCTAAAATGAAAATTATTTTTCTTATTTCTCAACCAAAACATATGTTGAGGGTACTCAAAAGAACCGTCTCAATGAGACGGTTCTTTTGAGCACCCAAAATATATGCTTAAACTGAGGGGTTAGAAAATAATGACAATTTTATGCTCAAAGTTTTTGCTTAACTTGACCTATGACCCAGTCAGTGCTTACAACCCAGGGGAACTTCACAATGAAATTTATAATTTCAAATTAATAATATATTTTAGAAGGACCAGGTGTGGAATGAATTCTCTTCAATTCCTATCCCTGAAATTAAACTTTTTTATCTTTCTTTCTTCATATTTGTTCTTTTTCAATTAGTGTTTACAGATGGGAAAAAATCTAATTGAAGAAAATCTCCGTTTATTTTCTCTATAATGAGGATTTTGATATATCAATGGAGTCCAGTTACCTCCAGCTTCAGCCAGCATCTTATGACCAATTTTAGCCACGCATATCAATCTCTTGCATGCTTAGCAAGATTACAGGATAGTGATATCTATTATTAGTCGCAAGTCCAGCAAGATCTAGTATTTTTGATAAAGTTGAGACACAAGATTTTTTTCAGTGTTGTCAGAGCATGTATTGTTGTTGTTGTGATTTGTGTTAAACGTCCCACCAACAGCTAAGGGGCCACAGCTTAAAGTCTCATCCGACAGACTGGTGAAGCCGGGAATCGATCCTGCGACCCTGGTTTACAAGGCAAGCGGTTTATCCACTACACCACAGCGGCTCCTATAGAGCATGTATTGAGCAGTGACATGAGATTTCCAACAATGTGGTATGTGCGACCAGCAAAGCCTCAGATCACCCTGCGCATACGCGCAGTCTGATCAGAGCCTTTGCTAGTCGCTTGAATATTCTATGACTGTTAAGCTACTGACCGAACAGCAGCTTAAAGGGGGGTGGGGCTGCACAGGCTTGTCTGAGTCTACACTTGTCAAAATGCCACATTGTTGGAAATCACATGTCACGGCTCAAATGTTGCCTGAAGGATTCAAGAGAAGGTATGATGTTTCATATGGTCATGTAACGTGGATATATTAATCTGATTGTTAATATCAAGCCCTCGCCATTGCTTGCAATATGAAACTGACTGTGGTGGAAAACGATCCTTTAAACCATTTGCTCTCAAACCACATGTTTCAATTAAGTTTGATCAGTTGTGAGCTTGCGATTAATTCTTTGCCCACGCTAGGATCCAGATCAGGCCAGAATGGATCAAAACTGTTTGACACTGAAAGCTTTTTTTGGAAAAGTTAATTCTAAAAAATCAGAAAACAACAAAAAAGTCTACAAAATTACAAAAAAAACAGAATCTTGGGCAAAGATTTGGCACCAGTAAAATGCATTTACTGTGTTTAAGTCCCCCAGTGGCTCTAGTAGGCTGCTGTCTGTTCTAAGGCAGTGGTTCTGTTGTTGTTTATTGTTGCTCCCATTGTTTGTGTTCTGTGTTTGAACCTGGTTCGATATGCAATACCTAGTGTCATTTCCAGTTTTGCAAGGTTCAAACAGGCAAGTTTGTGTAAAATTCAAGGACTTTTCAAGGACTTTTTAAAGACATTCCTACTGTTTTCAAGGTCTGAAACTTATACAAAATACTGATTTACACATTAAAATACTACTTCGGAAATTTTGGACTGCTTCACTTAAAATATTAGTTTTAGAAAATATTTATAAAATTGTGCATATGCTGCACCAAATAAACACACCACAATTTTATATTGATTTAGGTCTCCAAAGATCCTGTAAATGGTAAAAAATTCAAGGACTTTACAAGGCCTTGGAGAGTTGTTGTTGTGTTTGTGTTTAACGTCCTTCCAACAGCTAAGGTCATATGGAGACGGGGCCATGGCTTAAAGTCTAATCTGACAGACTGGTGAAGCCGGTAATCGAACATGCGACCCCTGGTTTACAAGGCAAGCGGTTTATCCACTACACCACAGCAGCTCCTAAGGCATTGGAGTGTTTTTCCAGTACTTTTCAAGGCAAATTTAATTTTCAAGGACTTTTCAAGACAGTCCTGTATATTCAAGTACTGTTCAAGCCTGTGCTAACCCTGTTTTGCAGAAGAGAGAGCTGGTTGCTTTACTTTAATTGTTTTCCTGATTTCTTGTGACTGTTTATGCTCTGTGGCTTTTCCTTGAAGAACTGAACAGAACATAATCTTTATTGACATAAAACTCAGGTAATGCCGTGGGTTGGTCTGCAGTATGTGATTGTGGTATTTCCTGGTCAAACTCACTAACATTTAAATAGGGAAGGCCAGTTCTTTAGAACATTTACCGTACAGCATTATCAGCTGCCAGAAAAAGAAAGAGTAATCAAGCCCTTCAAACACTACAGATGAACAACAATTCATTATTAAACATCATAAATATGGCTTATCGATTAGAAAAATTCTTATGATTTACAATTTTATAGCATACAGGCGGAATTTGGGACAAACTTGGTGTTTAATCAACTATCTTTGTCAAAAATCTCCGCAACTACAGATAATTCATGCCGGTTCCTGGCAGCCGGGTTATCAAATCCATTGAGCAAGCTAAAAATAAGGTATTTATAGCGCATGGGACTGATGAGGAACCAGGCTAGCCAGCATTTCCATGCAGTCTCTCCAGAGTCTTTGCTGCTAACATACCAATAGTAAGGAAGTAGATTAGGCCAAAAAAAATACCTGTGTTTAGGGTTACCCGACCCTACCTAAATTTACTGGTGAAACCTAGAATTTTTTCAGGAATACTGCTCTTTGCCCAGCTGATAACCTTTGCAAACAGTTTGGACCCATTTCAGGCCCAACAAAATGTTGGGCCTGATCTGGATCCAAACTGTTTTACACTCTGATGGTCTCTGAAAAAGCTGATTTTGAAAAAAATAAGCAAACGACAAAAAGGCATGTGCAAGATTACTCAGTAGGCAAAGAGTTATTTGTTTGTTTGTTTGATTTGATTCTTTACGTCCCATCAACAATCTTTCAGTTAAACAGGGACGGGTCTTCCTGGGTTGAACCAGTACTAAGCTAGGATGAATGTGTCTTGCTCAAGGACCACAACGCAGTGACGCCGGTGAGGCTCGAACCCGCGGCCTCTCGGTCTCAAGTCAAGCACTCTACCAATGAGCCACTGAGCTCCCAGGCAAAGAGTTAAAGATTTTGGACATTTACTGTATGTACACTTTGCACTACCAGGACCCCCATACAAAGAGAGCATTTCAGAGAAAAGAGTGAAAAGAAAAAAAATGAAAATGTTTGGTAGAGAAATTACTTCTGATATGCTTGTTTCAGTATTCACAGAGAATGTTCAGAGAGATTTTATCAAATTAATGATAAAGCCAGACATATTCCAATTAATTGGTATTCTGGGAAATTACAGCCCTTTCAATAAGATATAAGCCGTTTTGGGTTGATCTGTAAACAAACATTTTTGCTTTGCCGAAGTCTCTTATTTAATATTAACAGGAAAAAATAGCAGTAATTTGAGCTGCAACAATCAGTGGATGCATGACCATAAAAACATGTTATTCAGACCTGCAATTGAAAATCATTATTCTTATTTATCAATCATAACATATGTTGTAGGATCCCTCTAAATGAGACATTTTTAAAAAAAAAAAAAATTCTTTATTTATTTAACATGGATTCCTAACAGCCTATGGGCCACTCGTAGGTCTCCTCACAAAGTTTTTAGAGCACCCCAAAACACGTACATGTTTAAAATGATGAATATAAGAAAATACTGATAATTTATAGCAATTTTTTTTGTTAATCTTTTGACCAGCAATGAAAAGATCTGCCAGTATCCAGTGAAGGTACAAGTTCACATGTGCACCCATTGAAGATTCCGATCAGCCTGTGCATCCACTTGGTCTGATCAGTCTTCGATAGGTGCTCTATGGGTAGCCAAGAATCCAACATTTCTTCAGTTAGAAAACTAAGATTCTGATCAGAAAGTGCGGATGGGCAAACTGATTCGCATCTTAACTAAATGCACTGCCAACTTGTACATTATGTTGGACACTGGCTCATGTCTTGTCAGAAAGATGCTTCCTTAGTCAAAGTATAAGCTTTTCATAAAAGCTTGTTTTCATAAAAGCTTGTCATCTTTCAGCAAAATGAGTTGTTGCAAGCTTCTGACGGAGAGAGCACAGAAGCCAATGGAAACTGTATCAAAGGAAAGTGATGAGTTTATTAAATGACACATCCATCTCATTGCCATCTCCGTGAGTGGAGATGGCTATGAGATGGTTGTGTCATTTTAATGTTGTGACACCATGAGACACCATGAGACAATACATACAGGTGTCTAAATTTAATGCTTTAAGCCCCAAAATGACTATCCGAACTGCAAAAAAGTGACAAAAATTGATCTGAGGATTACAGCCAAATGTCAGGCACATCTTCAGACCTTCACAAAAACACCTGAACAGTTTCAAAAAGATCCGGCTAAAACTGTAGGAGGTGTTGTGTTCTCAAGATTTTGTAGATGGACAGTCAGACGGACGCGCAGGGAAAAACAATATGTCTCCCGACCCCCCACCCTGATGGGGGGAGACATAAGAACTCATTATGCATTAAGGGATGAGACTCATATGCAAAACCTCACCTTAATAACCTTCCGAAGTTTCTGTCTGGAAATTACAAAAAAAACCTGGACATTCAAGTTTCAACTTGTAATATTACATCATTAAACTCAATGACATTACTTATTTATTTTATCACAAGCAGTGAATTCAATGCATATCAAATGTGAGAAAAATTGGTATTTTTCTACAGTGAAAAAATATCGTATTTTTTCACTAGTGACTGATACGATTTATATTTTCACTGTAGAATAGAATAGAACTGTAGCAAAACAAGGCTTTGACTGGGATTTTTTAACTTAAGGTTTTAAATGAAGTATATTTGTCAAAAATAATACTACGTATGTTGTGACGTCAACATCAAACATAATGACGTCACTTTTTGACCTGGCGTAGCGCCAGTTTGCACGTGACGCCTACCCTAAGACACACTCAATAGACTTTCTTTAAATGCTGATTTCTTGCGTTTCATTCGTTAAAATATGATTCTAAGCCATTTTCTGGGTGCAAACTAAGTTTACACCCAATGTTATACCCAATAAACACCCTGCAAAAGTCAAATCGAACGAGAAACGACCAAGTAAAACGTAAGGTTTTGATTTCTGTATTTCCGTTGAGTATAAAATAAAAAGAAAATTTACTTTTTTTTTGGCAAATACCAAATATATTTCATCTCGTGCGGTGAAAATATCAGCATTTTCACTCGTGCTACGCACTCATGAAAAATACTGATTTTTTTCACCGCACTCGATGAAATATATTTGGTATTCACCTCAAAAAAGTAAATATCCTCTATTTATTACATTTTCAAAATAATGAAATAAACCAAATGTCATAAAATGCTAAAATTTTAATTCTTGTATAAAGTGCCACATGCAATTGTCATAAAAGACTTATATGTCAATTAAGGCGCTCTCCGAAAATGGTCTATAACATTTCTGCTATATAATTGCTTTTGTGCTATATACATTTTGACAATAACTGCCTCGTCACCATAGCAACCGAAGTTTATTTGGTAAGTAGAAATAAAAAAGAATTTCTAATAATGGTAGAATTGGTTTTTTGATAATGTCTGTCCCAAGATTTCATGCTTTCTTTATGGCAGAAATAAAACGGTATATTAAATCAAGTCTAGATATTTGCATATAGACAAAAGCATGTGATTTGGGAATTATAGCCATGTTTCAAAGACTTAAATATCGATCACGTCCCATTCCAGCAAATTCCAGACATGTCAGTTTTTAGACAAATTTTAGCGAGTCTCAGTAATTTTTAACAATGCCCGGTCCGTATATTCTTTTATAAAATCTTCCGAATTTAGACAAACTGTCAAGGGACTTTAAGCTCTATTCCATGCTTGCTCTGACTAATATTCCCACTCACTCCATCCAATCCTATATTGTTGGTACACGCCCAACTAGCCACAAAGAGGCTATTCCAGAGAGTACCAACAAGAGCATTTTAATGAAGAATCTGAGAAAATAATTTGAAATGATCACAAATTATTCTCCTTAACAGTCTTCTGATCTATGTTCCATTTTTGCAATAATGTCTACAAATGATAAGACAAGTTAGGCTTGACTGCATTTCATTAAAAAAGAAATCCAGATTTTATATATGCCTCCAGTCGTGGAATTTGATTGCTTTAGTCTACAGGAAAATTTTAAGTCTATTGAAATGGCGGACAATAAAAGAGAAGTCTCGGAACCATTAGTTTGTGAGCTATAAAATTGGCAAATAGATTTTTTGCTTTAAATTGAAAATAGGTCCTGACATATTGTAATGACTTGTCTCCTTTGGAAAATTTTTGATGGGAGATAAAAGGCAAGCGTTTTTGAATAATCTATGCCAAATTAATAGTACTGTCCTCACAGCCATTTTCGATGGCAGCCCATCAGGTTTTTACCCTTTGTATACTTAAGTAACTCCTAAGCTTGTACTTTGGCAAAGAGTGAAGACCCAGATGAAACGCTGCATAATGTGACATTTGATCAGGGTCTAAGACAAAATTAAAGTACATGTACATGTTTACATATTTAATTTGGAAACACCTCGATATATAGAATGGACCAATTGCAAGTTTATAGTATCAGAAGGTTGTGTTTGTGTTTAACTTCCCACCAACAGCTAAGGTCATATGGATAGGAGGCCACGGCTTAAAAGTCGTCCAACAAACTGGTAAAGCTGGGGATCAAACCTGGTTTACAAGGCCCGGGTTTTTTCCACGACACCCTGACGGCTCCTTAAGTAGTACATAATGGGTTAAATGGATGAATGATTGAAATGTGAATACCCTATATGCCATTGTTAGCACACTGAGCCTTGTTGTCATGGCAGCTATGTCTGTTTTCCTAGAACTTACCTTCAAACAAGATACCTAAAAATCTACGCCCGAATATACAATAATGTACAATTTTCGCATGGTATTGACTGTAATGTAAAATAGGGTATATAATGGCACTGTGATGGCATTCTGTTATCACATGCTGTCATGGCTGTACAGAAAACCCCGTACAAAATGACCACTCAAAAATAGACAAAACAAAGATCTTAATGACAAATGGTAGCTTAATAAAGGTCAAAAGTATTACAGAATGCTGCAATACTTTTGACGAATGCTGCAATACTTTTGACCTGCATTAAGCGATAATATATCTTTAAAACCATTTTTCGGTCTTTTTGAGAGTGGCTGTTTTACACAGGCTTTACTGTACTATCAATGGTACCTACATAATACATTACATTGTAAGGGCTGTACAATCTCAATGTTATCACAACGTAATGGTAAAGTCACTTCTGTAGTTAACCCTGGCCTCCTGATAAGCGTAAATGAAAATTAATTTTCTTACATCTTAATCAAAACATACGTTGTGGGTACTCAAAAGAACCATCTCTATGAGATGGTTCTTTTGAGCACCCAAAACACATACATGTTTGGATTGATTGGTAAGAAAATCTCCGAAAAAAGTTCCTTATTCGGACCTTCTGTAAATCTTACCTTCATCATCAAACTTCACATTGCTGGCATCATCAATCTCTTTCACCACAAAGATATCACCAATGTCAATTTCCATCTGACCCGTCTCCTTCATCTCAATCTGTTTCAAACTCTCATTGTGTAGATGTTGCATGGAGTGTACATGCTGCATCAACCCCAGCTTTGACCTCGCATTGAATTTGCAGAGAACACAGTGATAGTACTTGTCCCCCGAGGATAGCTTCGACTCCTGCATCTGTAGATGGCAGAACAGCTGGGCACTGGCTTCATGGCGCGGGTTACCAGTGTGAATCTGAAGTTTGTTGATACTGTTCGTGTAGTAATCACAAGCATTGCAGCGCACCTGAATCGGGTTACTTACATTCAAATATTTCAACCGCCACTCATTATTGTCACCGCCTTCTTTAATATGATTGACAAGCTGAAGTCTTTGTAAGTGCTTATCAGTTTTACAATGAAGCTGAAAGTTTGCTTTTAGATTTGTCTTGTATGTGCACAGATTACAAATGTATGTTCCACTGGCAATGACTATATTTTCACTTTCATGTTGTTTAGTTCTGTCCTGTTGTAAATGCTGATGTAGGTTTTCTAAAGAGTCAGAACCATAAACATTGCATACACAGCACTGGAATAATTTAGAAACATCCTGAACTTCACCTTCATTCGGACCTAAGCTTATCCCATTCTCCTTGCTCAAATCCATTGGAGCTTCGCCAAATCCAGTTGGAAGACCACCAAGCATCAGTGATCCATCATAAGGGAATGTTACTCCTCCTGGTATTGGTCCCCCTAAACCGAGAAACGATGGGTCTTGTTGTAACATTACTAGCTGGTTCATTTGATGCAACTGCATGTCTCTTTGCATGTGTTTCATATTCTGTTGAAGTACCATCATGTTATGTGTGTGCTTCTCACTTGTCATGTGGATTCTTAGATTTCTCGCTACGTTTGTTTCGTAATTACACACATCACACCTCCATGTTGGTTTTGGCTTGTTTTTCTTCAGGCTGTCAGCAACTGCCTGCTGTTGCTGTTGTTGTTGTTGATGCTGTTGCTGAGCCAGTTGTTGATGTGGAGGTGTTCTCGAGGGAGTCTGAGGAGGTTGAGGTGGAGTCTGTTGAGGAGAGGGTGGAGGGGGTTGTGGATGTGGCTGGTGGAGTTTCAGCTCTCCTCCACCATTAGCAAGATCTTGCACATTGTTTAAATGTTTATCTGACTGCATGTGAATACTGAGGTTTCCTTTGGTTGTCGTGGAGTAGTTACAAACTTCACAACGATATGGCTTATAACCACAAGAGTAACTTTCACCTCGTGCAAGTCGAGGATGGGACTGATTTGTCAAACAATACATGCACTTTTGATCACTATCTGGGTGTTTTTCTTTCATGTGAATTTCCAATGTTTCCTGATATTTATAATGCCAGTTACATTTTGGACACTTTAAAGTCTTGCATGAATTGCGTGAATGCATCATGGTCATGTGACCTCCAAGGGACTGTGATGAACTGAGGATCATGTCACAGTTAGGACACTCTACACCCTGTGCACGTCCGTGTGGATGTTCTTCACACCCTGCCAAGAAGTTGGGTCGGCTCAACATTGGGGATGGGATATGAGGTGCGTAGGATTTTGATGGCAAGCTTGCTGGAAGGTCCTCTTGCATAAATGCAGATGAATGATTCATGAACATCCCTGACGATGAATTAGAATCTTCCTGCAAATCAAGACTCAGCTTCTTCTTATCCGTGTGTCTGAGACTATTGTCAAGTTTGTCATAACTCAGTGTCTTATGTTGTAGAGCATGAAGCACAGCAGCAGCAGGGGAATCACTCTCCTTACGATTATCCACACTAGACAAATCAGGAGGTTTACTACCAAGTCCCTTGAAAGATTCTGCCACTTTAGGTTTGGCATAAACATAGCTGACACTTGTTGTCTCTTTCAGAGATGACTGGCTTTGTGCCACAGATTCTGATGTTACTTCCTCTTGACCTGGAGTGGACTGACCTGATGCTTTTATTGGCTCTAAGAATGACATTAATGGTTCTTTTTCCTTTCCAATACCTTGAATTATGGCAGAAGAATTCTTATGGGACATGATTTCCATTTCCTCAGAGGATAGAACCATTGAGTGTTCATTTATGGCATGCGATGTGAAAGACTTAGCAAAACCAAATGACAATTTACATATGAAACACATGAGAATAGGTTTTGTTGGAACAGATGTCACTCTAAATGATGATGAACGTAGAGAGTTTGAGGTAGATGATTTTTCTACATGAGAAGAACTTGATTCCCTATCACTCAATGAAGTTGAACTGTCTGTTTTATCTTTGGATGAGGATGGGCTGTTTTTCTGAGAACGTAGGTCATATACCCGGTAACTATGCATGATAGGTGTTTGAAGTTTATGAGGTGACATATACATGCTGTTCATGAAAGAATTTGGATTTCTAGGTACAAAAAATGCATTGTCTATTTGCGGTATGGGCTTTTCTATAAGTTCATCATGTTTGCCTTTTCTGTCTATAATAAGCCCTTCTTTCTGCGGTATATCAATTATAGATTCTAGCTCGCTGTCAGAATCACCTTCTATTATATAAGCTGACCCATCAGGATTGTACACAATCTTCCCATCAAAACTTTCAACATCACTTAGATGATTCTCGACAGCTTTACTCACAACATTAGACTCTTTCACTCTTTCTTCTAAGGTTTTACTTCCAGCACAAGAATGGTCCATGTACTCTTGTAAAGTTCTGAACTCACTGTCACAGTTACCACATTCTACTGGTTCCTCATTACTGTCTGATAAATCACCCAAGTCTCTGTCTTTTATACTATTAGACTGATCTATTTTATCATTTAAATTAGCTGATGGAAACTTAAATCCTCTTTCGGTTTTATCCTCAATTTCATTTTCACTCATCTCGTCCTCATCCATATTTTCATCGCCCTCCTCATCGCCAGATTCAGAATCCACCCCATCCATATCATTCATTTTGAACCTTGGACTAAATCCGGCATTAAAACCAGGTGGGCTTTTACTCATCTCATTTGTGCTAGCTATATGATTGACATTGCTGTGCAACGAGTTTGCAAAGGTGACTCCGCTAAAAGCCGATGTAAAGTTCCTACTGGCATTGAATGGATACATGAATGCCGGGGCAGCTTCGTTGTTTTCTGCGAACAGATTTCTCCCTTTTGGAACGGGATTGTCACTGACACCGAAAGGGTTTGATGATTCAAGGGCCATGGTGGCACTGATACCATTATTTAGTGATGGGTTCTTTAAAGGTGGATATTCCATCTCCTACATGGCTCCATCATCACTGTATCTTCTGTCCATAGCAGCTTCATAAATCACCTGAAAGTAGAATTACATGGTTTATAGAAACAAAATATTTGATCGTAATATTGTAAATGTTTTCTTACTCATCAGTTTTAACATATGTTTTGGGTGCTCAAAATAACCGTCTCATTGAGACGGTTCTTTTGCGTACCCACAACATATGTTTTGGTTGAAAATAAGAAAAAAAAATTTGGTGTGGATTTACCCCTTGGCTGATAGGTTCTTCCAACTAGTTTGATATAATGAAGTCTGGATGGTCTAGAAAAGCGAGAAAAAAGAAGCAAGTGTATGATACTGTTGAAATTGTAATTATGTATTAATATGTCTGGATGTTTCATTATATATTTCAAGAGGCTGATTTTTAGGTCCCATAATTAACCCTTTGTATACTATTGGATTATTCCTTCTAATTTGATATAATAAACTTACTTGGGATAGTGCATTGTACATACCTAGGAGTGTCAGGTTATAATTTCAAAAAATATTGTATTTGTTTGTTTGACTTTACAGTGTACACCCTGATGAAATGCAGCATTATGCAGCATTTCATCTGGGTCTTGGCTGTTTGTAAAGGTTTCCATTATACAAAGGGTCAAAAAAATGAGCCGTAACATGAGAAAACCAACAATCTTGCCATGGGTGATGAGAAGACTTAGATCAGCTGAAGCATCAACTAAGTTTGATCAGCTTTAACTGTTCACATGAAGAAAGCTTGAGTCCTTAGCTACAGCAAACACTCTGATCAGACTGGGTGGATGCGCAAGTGGATCGGAGTCTTCACTTGACGCACGATCATCTTTTGGCTTTGTCTTGTCATGGCTCACAATATACTGACAGACTTTAAAAATGCAGCACTTGGATTGTAGCTTTATCGTTAAAGAAAAAGAAGTTAACATTTCATTGTCTTTTAAAAGATATAAAGGGAAGTAAGTGTTGCTTTTTTAAAGCCCATCAGTATGAAGACTGCAGTGCTAAAGCTGGCGAGATGTTGCAAGATGTGACTTCTCATCTTGAGTCTACACTGTTTGATAATGTAGATGTTAACCCTTTGTATACTAATGAATTCTTCCATCTGGTTTGAAACAATGAGTCTGAGATGGTTCATTGTATATATCAAGGGGTCACAGGTTAGAATTATTAAATGAAGATGTCCCTGAAGAGTGTTTTTTTAATAAGCAAATACTGCAGACCCTGATGAAATACAGCATCATGTGGCATTTCATCTGGGTCTTCACTCTTTACTGAAGTACTCATTAAAAAAGTTACAGCATACAAAGGGTAGAAGATAGCTTTCCTGTCAATCTATACCCAGAAACTGTTGAAAACTAACCCCTTAATTAGTACCAGCTAATACTCTCTGCTGACAAAACTTTCAAACTATATCATTTTTTCAAGAAACCAAATCAGTAACTGACAACTGCCCTACTTGACACCAATTGTGCTAGATGTGTGTACTGGCAATTTCAGAAGTTAATCAAGTTTTTTTCATTGTTGTCATTGAGGCAATCCATAGTTTTTTCTTTCAAAACTAATGCAAAATTTTCCAAATTAACAGTTACTATGCAAATCCTGGTTATTCCATGTTGAAAACAGTGTAGACCCGCTAAATCAGGATCCACACTGTTTTCGTTTTGCTTGTAAATGCATGTCTTTATAAGGAATACTGCATGTTAACTTGATATAAAATGGTGAGGAGTGTAGTACATATAAGTATAACAGCATGATAGGAATTAAGTCTTTAGCTAGCTAGACCTGTGAATAAACAGAAATTAGCTTCCAAGGCTAAAAGAACATATTTGTTTTCGAGATAAGACATTTTTTCTAATCTAACTACTAATTAAATAGTTGTCTTATAAGGCCAGTCCCCTTGGCACTGTCTGCTTAATAAAGCCAGGAAAATGAAGATATATCAATTTTGAACAGCTTTCAAGACACAGATTTTAGGAGCGTATGTCTGCCCAGTAATTAGCTTTTTTTTACTGCAATGTATATGACCAAGCAAAATTGTGATACGCATCTTTCATCTAATTTCACTTTCAATATTGCTGTATATATATGCCATTTTGGGACTATTATTTCCTTCCGTCATCTGCTGATAACATTTGCAAACAATTTGGACCCAGATCAGGACCGACGAAATGTTGGTCCTAAAATTTGGATCCAAACTGTTTGAGTGTTTCTGAAATAGTTGATTTTGAAAGGAAATAAAAGACAGAAAGCCTTAAAACTCTGACATTCATATCTTATTGTGATACTTACTATTATGTAATAAGCACCCCCTCCCCCAATTCATAACTATTCAGAGGCTTATGATCTCCCAAGAATTATAAGCCTCTGTTGATATAAATTCATATTAACTTAATTTCCCCAAACTTTACCTTTATAATCATATGCAAATCCTTAAATGAACCACTTAGGAAGTCTTCCTATTCAAAAACAGTTTGATTTTTTCAAAGTTTCCTGAAGCATTGAACTATCCAAAACTAAAACAAACAAAACAAAAACAATAGCCTCTTAAGCTTGTTCCAGATTAAGCATCAAGGTTTAAATAAATTTTACAAGTTTCTATGTTGGAGATGACAAACATATGTTGTGGCTGTACATTGGAATTGCCTCTGAGAGGCGATTCCAAATGTACAGCCACAACATAATTATGATTTCACTTTGAAAATCAACCGATTTAAACCTATTTTTTTCACAAATATAACCTGATAACAGAAGCCAAGCGGCCCTAAACTTGAAGATTAATAACAAGAGATAAAGTAATACCATAATGATAAGGGCATCACCCCTTATTCCAGTGAATCCATCCACTAGAAAGCCAGCAGATTATCTAAATCATCCCCTGATAAAAGTTTTGAACTCAACTACACCAGTAAAATAAACTTTTCTAACTAAAGTGCTTACACCTTTCCTCGACAATCTGCTAAACACACTAGATAATCTAGATGCAATTTCTTTAGATTAAAACTGGATAAAAACTAACACATCATGGCCCTGGGGGGAAATTAACAAGTAACAAGCTGGCGATGCATTATCTCAGGGAGACAATACCATATACCCGAGGTGTGATAGGAGTATAAAAGCGAATTAGTAGTTACGCTTCGACAATCCCTGTGACACTGAACAAACTGACAGTTTTTAACGACTTTCTAGACTGGACAATAACTGACCACTGGGGTTGACCAATGTAATTAGTCCAAAAGAATGTAGGTTGCCATAGAGACCATGATTATAGAGCAATTGAATTAAGAATTTATCTGATGTAATTAGCAGTACTTGTAATTAATTGTCTGCAAAATCTATTGTGTTCAGAGTGTAGACCGTTTTAATTGTGTTCTTTTTTTGTACTAACACATGAGGCAAAGAGTTCATGTACAGCGCTTATAGTTTCTTTCTTCTTTTTTTTTCTTTCTCTATATACTGCCAGACCCTCTTTCGAGTATTATCTGCAGGTGTACTTTGTACACTCCGGATTATATAAATTAGTTTCAAAAAAGATATTCAACCCATTTAAGTCGAATGGATTTTCCCACTGCTATCAATTGAACCAGTCTATTTCTGTTTTAAGGGTTGTTGGGAGGTCTTTTTCATTTTTATTCAAATTTTAATAGAACATTCTATAAGAAAACAGTGAAGACCCTGATCTGGGTCTGCTCTGTTTGCCTATGTCCCACAAAAAGGACGCTAGGCTTATATGGGTTAAGACTTGCATAACAGGAAATTAATTTTCTTATTTCTCTACCAAAACATATGTTGTGGGTACTCAAAAGAACTGTCACAACGAGACAGTTCTTTTGACACCCCCCACTATTTTGTCTTATGAGAGGTGCATACTCCTGTTTGTTAAGTTTGATGCTTTACATCCCAGAAAACAATTTTTCAGTCATGTGGGAATGTTTTCTAGTTGAACCAGTACTGTATATATTTTAGCAGAAGATAATGTGTCAACCGGCAGCAACTCCTAGAGCAAAAACTCTATTACCCGGAGTAAAATCACTAGAAAACAGGTCATATGAATTGAAAACAATGAGAACTTGGTGATCTGTTAATATTCATAGGTCAAACATAGAATATATGGACATCTCTATATATATATCTATCAGATCACAATGCCCTTAAAATAATATCTCTTAGCAACATATGATTACAGTTATTTGTTCCGGTAACTTGCTTTTTTTAATTTTAACAAAATGGTACATGCATGAATAGTTACAACATAATTGTTTAGTTTGGAAAGCTGGCTGTAAAACTAGCATACAACCATATTAAAACCTGCCTGCCATGCTGAATATTTTAAAGTACTACGCTCCTCCCTAATAGTAACAAGAGAATTGTAAAACAGAGTGTTTTCAAAACAGGACACAGTACATTTGGGTTTCAGCATGTTCATTTCATCATTATACACACCATAAATTTGCAATCAAAAGCTTTATTTCTTAGGCACAATGATGCACATTTGTCAACTCTCATGTCAGTTTTAGATTGCTGTCTATGCATTGTGGGACTCTATAGTCTGTACAAAATTGAAATGCAAACTGTAAAAGATAAGCCTTCACCAAAAACAAAATGTAAAAAATATAGCCAAAGAATTGTCAATCTTGCAATCTGACATAAATTTTGCCTTAACACATACTTTGTCAAGGATCCAATTGACATTTGGTCGAAAACCATTTTGTCTAAACAACGTTTAGTCGAATGCAACATTTAGTCAATATGACATTTCGTTGGTTGGTTGGTTGGTTTTGTTGCTTTACGTCCCAAGTCAACAGCTATGGTCATTTCGGGACGGTCAGTTCACCTAACCACACTTTTTCCTGGGCAGGCTTGAACAAGCGGTAAACCAGTAATTTGTGCACATACTTTCGCTGGTAACTGACAACAACCCTTCTTGAATGAATCAGCGGAAGGGAGGAGAATGACCGTAGAAATTATTTCAAGATCAATCTCCACGAAAGTGTGGGACCGGGCCGGGATCGAACTCGCGACCCCTGGATCTGCAGTCAGACACGCATCTGTAGCCAGACACGTCACCGACTGCGCTACGCGGACGTTTCGTTGACTACCACCTTTGGTCGAATATGACAATTGGTCCAAGAGAGCATTCTGCAATGTTCTGACCTTCATCTAGCTACTAGTGACCATTTTACACAGGTTTTACTGTATTGTTCCAAATGTATATGTGCAAAAGGGGTCTCTAAATCAAAGTAAAGGAGAAGTGCTCATTACATGTTGTGTTTGTAATTTTTTTTTTATGGGTGCCCTTGCATGCCAGCAACAAACATGATATTACAGTGCCTGAAAAAATATGGAATTCAATCTAATGATTAGTGGGGCCAGAATTTTTTTATTAGTTGATTTATGGGGAAAAAAATTCAGATTTAGGGTCGTGGGGACAAAAAAAATAAATAAAAAAGCTCTGAAAATGACCAGTTAACTGGTCATTTTCAGAGCTTTTTTTTTTTTTTTTTTTTGATGTTTTCATTTAATATCTCCAGAAACAGTAAAACTAGTAAATAGGTAAACCGACAGTCTGTTGTGTTAAATCTTTATATAAAATGGACAGGACAATCACTTTTAACAGTGTCACTCTCAAAAATACACAGACAGAACCTCAAAAATATATTATTTTTTCAACGAAACAAATAATATTAAGAGTAGGCCGATAAAATAAAAAAACAAAATTCAGAAATCAAATTTTATTTTTTTTCTACTTTCAGAAAATTACAGAAGGAGGGTTTGTAAATCAACTAATAAAAAAAATCTGGCCTGACATTCCAATCTCAGTATCCTGCAAGTTTGGATTGCTTATCTTTGAAATGCTCCAGTTATCAAACATTATGTACAGTTTGCGTTTCTTTTTGTAAAGACTATACTTTTGAAGCGTTTTACAGAATTGGGCTGGTAAGTACATATCAAAAGCATTTAAAGAGACTATGATTAAGTAACTCTGATAATGTGAGGTTACATTTCAATATTGTAAATTTCAAATAGCATGAGGTTAATTTGAATCGAAAATGGAAATTTCTGTAATCGGGGAGTTCTACGAATAGCATTCTGTATGGTCATGGTAATGGACATGGTATTAAAATGCAAAAAAACTGGCGGAGCTATCATCGCATTTGTTGTATTTCATTTTTGATTCTTTATAAGCGCCCAGTTTTGATTGATTGATAAGCATCTATCTGACAGAATGTGATGGGTTTTTGTTGAATTTGAAATTAAAAAAGTTAGACCTAGACTAATGATTCGTGGGTCCAGTCTGTTTTTAACCATGTTGTGTTGAACCCAGATATGCTCTTTTGATGCAAAATTGCAGATCCTGATCAGCTGGCTTCTGCTGAAGCCAGCTGATCAGGATCTACCGATTTTAATCCATGTTGATTAATGAATCAGCTGGAAATAAGAATTGGGTCCAGCATTTATGATATATTCAGATATTAGATATACAAGTATTCAGTACAAAAAGTGGAAATATATATACTGAACACAAAAACAAATATCCGCAAATCTTATTTCTGGTTTCTCCCACATTTTGCAGACCTCAGTCATCATTGTATGAGTGCTAAACAAGTTATTGTCATTTTAACAAAAAAATTATGACAACAATTGTTTGTTTGATCTGATTCTTTACGTCCTATCAACAATCTTTCAGTTAAACAGGGACATGTCTTCCTAGGTTGAACCAGTACTAAGGTAGGATAATGTGTCTTGCTCAAGGACCACAACACAGTGACGCCGGTGAAGCTCGAACCCGCAGCCTCTCGATCTCGAGTCAACCTCTCAACCACTGAGCCACTGCGCTCCCATGACAACTATTGTAAGAATTTTTTCTCTGTTCTAGTCTAAGCATAAAAGCTATCTGCATTTAATGAAAAGCTTGACAACAATTGTAAAAGTTATTTTCCAATTTTTAGTCAAAATATAACAAATAAAAGAAACTATCTCAATTTGCAAAAACATGACAACTGTTCCATTTTTTAGTCAAAGAATAACAAATAATTAAATTATCTCCATTTAGCAAAACCAAATTATCTTCACTTTTCAGCTTTCTAAACTTTGCAGTTTGACTAAAAAAAATATGCAAATCTCCTTTCCAATGTCCATCTTTCTTTGCAATGTGTTATATTGGTATATTTATATAAGGTAAGTAAGTGTAATTTCAGATGAAAAACGTTTTAAATGTAATAAATTAGCAAGGGCAGTTACATTTCATAGGATTTGACATTTTTCTGTAATGAATTCTTTGATATATGTTTGTTCGTTTGTTTGATTCTTTATGTCCCATCAACAATCTTTCAGTTATATAGGGACGGGTCTTCCTGGGGTGAACCAGTACTAAGCTAGGATTAATGTTCTTGCTCAAGGACACAACACAGTGACGCCAGTGAGGCTCGAACCGGTGGCCCTTAGGTCTCGAGTCAAGAACTCTACCACTGAGCCACTGCGTTCCCTTTTTGATATATGTTTATGCAAATATTTGTCGAGAATGTGTTTACGACCCATCATTTGCATGTTACTAAAACAAAGGTATACTTTAAGTTATGAATATTTAATATAAATATGGTACCTTGTAATTAAGACAAATCATTGAAGACAGGATACATATAGCTTTTTATCACAATAAAATAAGGACCCTTAAATAAAATACTGAACTAAAAATTTCAACATTTTTTAAAATGTTTTTATCCTAGAAAGTGATCGATACTCTGACACTACTGGCAATCTCTTCAGACAGCACTTTTTGGAAGGGTCAAAAATGTAATGGTCAAAAATATAAAGGTTACAAAAAAAAGAGAGCAAAAAAAAATTTTAATACATTATTTTCTTAATTAGATGTCAGCTGTCTAAAAGTTAATTTGCCCTGTGACCGAACATAATTAAACTTTCCATCAAATCATGTATCTTAACTATGTTAATTAATCTTAATCAATTAAGCAAGCCTTAATGACTTCTTTTATGTTTTCTACAAAGTAATTAAAATGATTTTTTAAACGAAAACCAGCCATTTCAAGAGAAAACCCTGTATCTATTTTTTTGCTCATATCAGACTAAGCGTCATCTGCTGATAACATAGCAAACAGTTTGGACCCATATCCGGTCCAATAAAATATCCTGATCTAGTATTCCTGAAGGCTTTTTTTGGAAAAAATAATATTGAAAATATCAAGCAGACAACCAAAAAGCATGTAAAAATTACCCTGCATGCAACATCTTAATTGTCAATCTTGTATTAATATAAAATTGTGTTCACAAATTAACCGACCACTGCTTAAAAATTTTGGGCTGTTCCAAGGCATTATTTAGAACTGAACAGGGTGGGTTATGGTTTTATGTCGAGAGCACCCAAAGGTTCACCCGGCAGTGGTTCTGGTTTAAAACGTATCAAAGTCTAACTTCTTTGCTTATGACAGGGCTAAGATTGGCTCCCTGTCATATGTTCATAGATTTAAATAAATGAGCCATGACATGAGATTTCAAACAATGTGGTATGTGCGACCAGCAAAGGCTCAGACCAGCCTGAGCATACGCGCAGACTGATCAGAGCCTTTGCTAGTCGCTTAATCATTCTATGACTATTAAGCTACTGACCGAACATCATTTGGAGTTTCTAAGCTTAAAAGTAGGCTGCACGGACTCGTCTGAGTCAACACTTGTCAACATGCCACATTGTTGGAAATCATGTGTCACGGCTCAAATGTTTGTAAAACAGATCAAGAGAAATAATCCAAAATTGTTTCCCATCAGAGTTGTCTTTTCTTTCAGCTCTTAGAACTCAGCCATCATTAATGAACAAATATTTTTGAGTTCGAGTAACCAAGTTTGACGATGGGAGCCAGTCTAGACAGGGCTGACAGTAAAAAAAAAATATCCCTTATATTTCTTGTTCTTATTTGGAAATAGGATACATGCTACAAAGTACACTTTTTTGAAAATGTGCGTCAAATGATGAAATTATTTAATTGCTTTTTAATGGGGAAAAATACTTGTTTGTTGAAAAGAACATTAAGATATTTATGTAATTTATAGCTATGGAGATAATTAGTAATGTAGAAATTACTTTATTACCAGGTATAAAAAGTCATTTCATCAGTTCTTCAAAAAAAAGTTTTTAAAAAAGAAAACAAAAAATAATGAAATGAAACAAGAAAAGGTCCCTGGGTGGCCAGTAAAATAGAGCAAAAGTAAATATATACAAGCGTACTGTACACAAGCTCTGTAAAAATTTGGCAATGGGGAAATAATAAAGTATCATTTCTTTATCTCTGTAGTAGTTATAGAACTTTCGGGAGAAACCATACCTGGGGACCATCAGTTTCTGTAATGCAGGGGGGAAGAACATTGATGGGTCAAATGCTGAAGTTTTTCAGAAAACAGTGCTGACCCTGTCCATATCTTTTGATCTTTACAGCTGGTTTGAACCTTAAATGGAACTATACTAAAATATTCTACATCATAAGACATACAGATAACCCTCGGAATGCCGATTTCATAACAATGAAATTTTCAGGATCAAAATCTAAACGACCCAATCAAAAACCATTTCTCCTGTATACCTCATCAGGGACATTTCTAGATATTCCAAATGAAATTCTATCATAATTTGGGGAGGGGGGGGGGGAGGGGGGGTCCGTAAGAATATTGGTATAATATATTGAATACCTTAGCATACAGTGCATGTGAACTTACGGAAGTGCCACAACAACTTCCCGCCATTTTTTTTGTAACCAGGATAGCATTACATAAGATTTCGGTTTTGTTGTTGTTTCCTGCCTGTGTGTAATGACAGCCCAGTGTGATGTTGTGGGTGCTCAAATGAACTGTCCCAAAACATATGTTAAAATGGATGGGTAAGAAAATATTTACAGTTTAATGCTTTAAAATTGTTCTTATCTAAACCAATGATTATGCATGTCTGATCAGCACCTATATTTTTCGGGAAAGTATAATATAATAGCTAAATTCGCTATAGCTAAAATTTCAATATTCCGTAGTCTCTGTATAGCTAGCATCAGTAACTTAGTACGGTAGTTATGGTAAATGTTCTACAATTTGAACAGTAGTTAGCTTCAGAAACAATTCAAGACAAACAGTGCAGACCCAGCTCAGACTGCTTCTGACGAAGCAGTCTGATCAGAGTCTTCCCTGTTTGTTATTCTGACATGTGTTTTGTGAATACCAGCCCTGAAAACCAACATTTTATGTGTCTGAAATTTTAGAACATTCACCAATGTGTGGTCCTGTGGTCCGAAATCAAGAAATGTGGACTCCTCATACTGAACTGGAGTTTTCTGTTCAATAATATCGTAAAGAAACAAATCCTCGTCTTTCGAGTGGATATAAACATTTGATAGGTACTTTCATTCATAAATACTGATATACCTGTAGATTCACCTGGTTGTCAATCATACAGGTGGTAAAATTCAGTTACCTCCCTTACACTATTCAAAGAAATCCAGTGTGCATGCACTTGGAAGGGAGGCAACAGAGTTATAGCCCTTCCTAATTATCCCGTAAAGTGCCAATCACAATTATTGCAGACAACAAAATTTGTGACGTCTGCACTACTGTTTGCTGGTTCTGTTTGTTTCTACTAAAAGCTATAATTCAATTCTTAGTTCCCCGCCCCCCTATTTACAGTAAACCCAGCATAAAGTGGGTGGTGGTTTTATGGTAACTGTTAACGCTCAAGACCAATGGGCCCTGGTTTGCAAATCACCGTAGGCACTGTGCTGTTGTCCAAACTGTTTGCAAAGGCTCAGCAGATGATCGACACTAGTAGGGACTGACATAATAAAACAGAAGACAACTTATAAAAATGGTGCAAAAGATTTGGTGTGCATGTCTACCATTATATGAAAATTCAGTCATTAAATAATAAATTTGATGTAACATATACTCTGATTATGATGTAATGGGTGCTCTGTCTGATTCTGATCACTGAAAATGTAATTTAATTCTTGCATGCTGAGTACTTTTTCATACTTTTGTTGTTGTGAGCAGACTTATTTTTTTTTTCAAATTAACGTTTTCAAAAATTCTTTCAGGAACACTATCAGAGTGTCGAACAGCTTGGACCCAGATCAGGACCAACATTCTGTCAGCACTCTGTCGGTCCTGATCTGGGTCCAAACTGTTTGCAAAAGGCTATCAGCAGATGCCAGGAGTCGCCGCTAGCAAGGAAGAGTTAATATGTATAATGACTTGTATAAAACATATATTCATAACCAATTATGGTTGGTATATAAATGATAGTTTTATTTATTATATATCAGCTACACCTGGGTCTAAATTAACCTTTGACCCGCTGAGTTTACATGTCAGCAGACAACAAATTATGTACCCTTATGACAGATGCCCATCACAAACATAACTCTGGTAATACAAGGTGGATTTTACCCATAACTTAACTTATTTATAATTATATTGATTCAGGGGTAACAACCTACGTCATAGCGTGGGTGTTGTAAACACGTAGTATGACGCCATCTTTGATTTGCAAGGTTAGTTTTTCCCTTCGTAAATGTCGTACAAATTAGTGTCTGTCAAAACTAAGCAGTGCAGGCGGTGCCTAACATCACACTTGAACAGAATATACAATGGTCACGTCCAGAAATGCCGTTGCCTTTGTAAACATTCACCCACAAAAATCGAAGTGGGTGACTGCTAAAATTATCCTCGTGTCTCCCGCTTCGATTCTTGTGGGTGAATGATTACAAAGGCAACAGCATATCGGGGCGTGGCCGTTATATATTCTGTTCAAGTGTGATGTTAGGCACCGCCTGCACTGCTTTGTTTGTACAGACACTCATTTGTTTAATTTTACGAAGGGGAAAACTGACCTTGTAAATCAAAGATGGCGCCGCACTACGTGTTTAAAACATCAATGCTATGACGTAGGTTGTTACCCTTGTTGATTGATTGATTGAGTTATTGCTTAAAGACCCAGTCAACAATATTTCAGTCATGTCGGGACTCCTCCCAGAGAGAGGGAGAAGGAAAAGAAGAAAGGGATGGTCTAAAAGGCCCCAAACCCCACCAAAGATTGCCTGAAGTGAAGCAAATTTCACCCCGTAAACAAGCCAAATAGGACAGGGCCATCAGCAGAGAGCACACCCCCTACCACCCTTATTCTGATTATACATCTAGGTATAGAATGAATCTGAATCAAAACAAGATCCAGGGGACGCAAGTTTGATCCCGGTCACTTTCGTGGAGGTCGATCATGAAATAATTTCTACGGCAATTCTCCTTCCGCTGATTCAAGAAGGGTTGTTGTCAACTAGCCATTTGAAAGCTAAATTTCAGTAGCTGTTTCAAATGAAAGTGATGAGCTAATAAATGGCACGCCCAGCTTATCGTCATATCTGCTCAAGGAGATGAGCTGGGTGTGTCATTTTAGTGTTGTGACACCATGATGCAATATTCACAGAAAGGGCTACCTCATGCTACACCACAGGCTTAGCAGGTGCTATACCATACAGATTGCAAAGTCAGTCAATTTCTAATTGCAGGGAGCGCAGTGGCTCAGTGGTAGAGTGCTTGACTCGAGACCAATGGGCCGTGGGTTCGAGCCTCACCGGCGTCACTGTGTCATGTCCTTGAGCCAGACTTAGTACTGGTTCAACCCAGAAAGAGCCGTCCCTTTTATAACTGAAAGATTGTTGATGGGACGTAAATCAAATCAAACAAACAAACAATTATAATAGCCATCCTCAAGAGGGGCAAATATCGTCAAAATCTGTGAAAATTTCCGAAAAAAACGGAATTCTGTCAAAAAACTTATAACATGATGTCACACAAGATAGCATGTACACCAGTAGTGGCAGAATCGGAGGGGGTTCAGAGGGTTCGCTTGAACCCCCCTCCCCGCCTCCGTTTTCAAATATCCTATGAAAACGAAATAATTTGGTCTCAGTGAGACCAAAATTATTTTATTTTCATGGGATATTTAAGAAAAAAAAGAGATAAAATCAGCAAAGAGAGCCCCCCACTTCTTTAGACATTTGAACCCTCTTATAAATCCTGGACTCTTCCCTGACCAGTTCAGTACACCAATTCGGTGTGTTTTGGCTTTAAGATATTACTTTTACAACGCAGATGAAATAAAAAAAATATCTAATATTGTAATTGGAATAAATGTAGTATTTATATGAATATTATAGAAATTTGAAAATTAGAAGTTATTATATGAATTAGCTTTTTGCTTGCTTGTTTCTTCTGCTTACAACTTTTGCAGAGTGGACCCAGATCAGACCGACATAACATGGGGCCTGATCTGTGTCCACACTGTTTATTCCTGAAAGAATTTTTCCCAAAAAAAATATTAAAAATATCATCAGACGAATAAAAGCATGCAAAATTACCCAGCATACAAAGAGTTTTAGTTTCTTATGGTAGTTTCTTTTCGTAGATAAACAAAAACTTTTTTACTTTAATTTGTTTATTTTTGCGTCCTTGGCATAGCCTGGGTCATTCATAACGCTATTAGCACCGGTATAACCTTCATTCAAGGTTGACACCATACATTTGGGATGGTGTAATACCCCCATTTTTTTCAGGGGTCACATGATAGAATCTGCAAAATGTTTTGTATTTCTGTCCCTGAATGTTGATATCTTACCAAGAAGTGCAGACCTTGATTAGCAGAGAAGTAAAACATGATTTCTGACCATACTTCTGACAATATACTTCCCCAAATGATTATGAATATAGTTATCCAGCAGACAAAAATTCCACCCATCCACTTGTAATTACGAGTAAAATCTAGAAAGGGCGAGTAATTCTTCCCAAAGCACTCGTCGTATAGGATGAGTGCTTTGGGGAGAGTTACTCTAGATAGTCATATTACATATTACTCCCTTATGTTCTTTATTGCATATGCTTTTAAAGGACAAGTGCATGTGTTTGTAGGATGAGTGAAAATTGTAAGTCACTTGTCCTGCAGGACAAGTGCAATATTGAAATATTTTTGTCCCCTTTTATCCCCATTCTTATGCACTTCCACGCTTGTTACCATTACAATCATTGTTTCGTCTCAAATTTGAGCATTGCTAGCTGCACATCATTTAACGAAATGTGACATAATTAATGGCAAACTAATTCTGACAGTATATCATGGATGATATACTGTTAAAATTTGCTCCGTTGTGATACAACAGCAAGCGCACTAGAATTTGTAACGACTCCCTCATGCCCCCAAAAAATTGTTGTTGAGTTATACACAACCTGAGTAAATCACTTCTCACAGAATAGCAAATAAATTAGTATGTATATGTAGGTTATAAACTAATACATGTACAGTAAATATGGAAATTGTCGCGGAAATTTGAATTTCGCAAATAGGGTTAAAAGACATTTTTATGACTTTAAAAATTCGCGACTAGGGCATGGTTTACCTATATCAGTAAACGACAAGTTGGATTCCACCATACACAAGTCATATAAACATTTTGAAATGAACGTGATTGGTCTAATTTGCTGTTAGACATGAGTGAAATGTACAAAGTATGAACCGAATGAAGTTACTAAATTTGATACAAGTTTCTGTCTCGTTCAAGGGTGATAACTCAAAAATGAAGCAAAGGGAGAGCATCCATTCTTGCATGTGATACCAAATGTGATCAAAATATCTTGTAAGATATGAAAGTAATGGGGTGCACAAGGATTTGCCATTAAAATTTGTTCAAGGGGGATAACTCGAACAGGAAGAAATGGCAAGTATTCTTGAATGCAGTACAACCTGTTGACCTGATCCTGATCTTTGCCTTCTTTACTCTGATGTATGAACCTACTCAATATTATCAAGATATCTCAAAGAGTTTTAAAGTTACAGAGGGCAGGCACAGTCTTTCAATTACTGACAAATCTCAGGCTGATCATTATATCCCCCATCTTGGCGGTCAGGGATAACCTGATCTCATTACCCAGCAGGCATATGAAGTCAAAACAACGTCGTACCAATATCGAGGCGACGTCATGGTGTCGCCTCGATGTTGATATGACGTTGTTCTTAGGTCATGTGCCTGATGGATAGTCAATAGTCAGGGGATAAAAATGAAAGAGACTGTTAAAAGTTTCTTTCAAAATTGATACCATTCTCATATAGAGTAATGTGACCAAGATTTTAAAGAAAATTACTTTTAAAATTAATATTAGATATTTCAGAAACTATAAACTAATGTGAAATTTAGGATATAAATCTTACCAAAACAAGTTTTTTGAATCAAAAACACATCCTATCACCCAGTTGGAGATGATTAAAATACATGACATACCCGCATCTCTTTAGCCCGTCCTTCCCAAACACCCCATGTTATTATTCAATTGAATCAAAATAACACATCGACAATTTGAGAAAATTAAACAGCGCCGTCAAGCGTAGAACAATTTACGGAGAAGCCTCCGAAATTGGTCAGGATCAAATTTTATTGACATCCAAGTTGCTATCAAGTCATGCGATTTAATCTTTTTTGTAAACTTTAATTATATTTCACTTAGAAATATGTTGGGAGAAAAGTCATAAAAATACTACATGATGATTTTGGATGATTATTGTATTCACCCTTTGTATCTAATGAATTCTTCTTTCTGGTTTGATACAATAAACTTGAGATGATCCACTGTTTATATCAAGGGGTCACAGATTGTAATTTCCAAATAAAATAGAAGATCTTACATGAGTGCTCATGTTTTATTGATTTTATCAAACGAGTTGAGGAAAAGATATAAAATGCGAGGCTTGCCGAGCATTTTATCTCTTTTTCACAACAAGTTTAATAAATTCAATAATCCAAGAGCAAAAATGTTAGATTCTATTTATCATATGTCATTAAGATTACTTTGAAATCTCATTTCTGGCGTAATAACGTTACAATTTTGTCATTATTTACGCAACCTTGTTTCAAATGGACATCATAACGTTTCCTGAAAATCTGTAAAAGACTATTGGTTTATCGATTTTATTGCATTGCATTATTTCACTCCTAGATGCAACGCCATGTAATAAATATCATTTTTCTCTGAAAATCATTTTTGTCTTAATAGCAAACAGTGTAGACCCTGATGAAATGGGGCAATATGCGGCATTTCATCTGGGTCTTCATTGTTTGCCAAAGTGCTCATTTAGGAGTCACCAGTACGCAAAGCGCTAATTAAACCCTACAAGTCATTGTAATATTTTGCTTTGATGATAAATGAAATAATTACAGTCAAATCTCGTAAATTCGAAGTCCTAGGGACTAGAGATATTATTTCGAAGTATGGAGAGTTTGAATTATAGGGAGGTAGACATAAGCCCCCAAAAATGATTATTATCAGGGTTGTTTTTTTTCCAATCAAACATACGTTTTGTTTGTGTTAAAGAAACGTCTCAGGGAGACGTTTTTTACACGCACAAACCATATGTTTTTTATAGATAGTATTATAAATAGGCCCTATTCTCTGAATCTATAATGTGCGCGAAATTAATTTCAAATTAGTGAGTATTTTGAAAAATCAGAATTTCGAAAAATCGGAATTGGAATTTTCGAGGTTTTTGTCCAAGTATCATATTTGACCTGATATGCTTAGCTTTTTAAAATTCTGAAGATGAACACTGTACTGCTGAAGGGCCGTAGAATAGCCTGGAGATGTATTATGACTTTACCTGTGAATGGACAGTTCTTGCCTTTCATGCACTGATGACATAACCCTGAAAAGAGAAAAAATATATGCACCCTTGAGTATAATCCCAATTATACGATTCTTAAAAAAAATGACCATATTTTCCAAATTTTCTTTATAAAAACATTTGTTGTGGGTACTCATTGAAAGCATACATCATTAATGAGTGCCCAAAATTGAGAAAAAAGAATATAATCTTCTTTTACTCGACTATGCCTAGAAAGTTTAACTCATTGCATGCTGGGTAATTTTTCATGCTTTTGTTGTTGTCTGCTGACTTTTCCTCAGAATTATCTTTTTCAAAACAATTTCAGGAACAATGTCAGAGTGCCAAATGGTTTAGTTCCAGATGACCCTGATCTGGGTCCAAACTGTTTGCAACCACAAAAATTGTCAATAGCAAGGAAAGAGTTGAATATCTAGTAGGGCTATAGAGTTATCCATTACAGTAAGATTTCAGCTATCCAGCAAAGGCAAAAGATACTCCAGACTATTAAGCTACTGACCGAACATCATTTGGAGTTTCTAAGCTTAAAAGTAGGCTGCACGGACTCGTCTGAGTCAACACTTGTCAACATGCCACATTGTTGGAAATCATGTGTCACGGCTCAAATGTTTGTAAAACAGATCAAGAGAAATAATCCAAAATTGTTTCCCATCAGAGTTGTCTTTTCTTTCAGCTCTTAGAACTCAGCCATCATTAATGAACAAATATTTTTGAGTTCGAGTAACCAAGTTTGACGATGGGAGCCAGTCTAGACAGGGCTGACAGTAAAAAAAAAATATCCCTTATATTTCTTGTTCTTATTTGGAAATAGGATACATGCTACAAAGTACACTTTTTTGAAAATGTGCGTCAAATGATGAAATTATTTAATTGCTTTTTAATGGGGAAAAATACTTGTTTGTTGAAAAGAACATTAAGATATTTATGTAATTTATAGCTATGGAGATAATTAGTAATGTAGAAATTACTTTATTACCAGGTATAAAAAGTCATTTCATCAGTTCTTCAAAAAAAAGTTTTTAAAAAAGAAAACAAAAAATAATGAAATGAAACAAGAAAAGGTCCCTGGGTGGCCAGTAAAATAGAGCAAAAGTAAATATATACAAGCATACTGTACACAAGCTCTGTAAAAATTTGGCAATGGGGAAATAATAAAGTATCATTTCTTTATCTCTGTAGTAGTTATAGAACTTTCGGGAGAAACCATACCTGGGGACCATCAGTTTCTGTAATGCAGGGGGGAAGAACATTGATGGGTCAAATGCTGAAGTTTTTCAGAAAACAGTGCTGACCCTGTCCATATCTTTTGATCTTTACAGCTGGTTTGAACCTTAAATGGAACTATACTAAAATATTCTACATCATAAGACATACAGATAACCCTCGGAATGCCGATTTCATAACAATGAAATTTTCAGGATCAAAATCTAAACGACCCAATCAAAAACCATTTCTCCTGTATACCTCATCAGGGACATTTCTAGATATTCCAAATGAAATTCTATCATAATTTGGGGAGGGGGGGGGGGAGGTCCGTAAGAATATTGGTATAATATATTGAATACCTTAGCATACAGTGCATGTGAACTTACGGAAGTGCCACAACAACTTCCCGCCATTTTTTTTGTAACCAGGATAGCATTACATAAGATTTCGGTTTTGTTGTTGTTTCCTGCCTGTGTGTAATGACAGCCCAGTGTGATGTTGTGGGTGCTCAAATGAACTGTCCCAAAACATATGTTAAAATGGATGGGTAAGAAAATATTTACAGTTTAATGCTTTAAAATTGTTCTTATCTAAACCAATGATTATGCATGTCTGATCAGCACCTATATTTTTCGGGAAAGTATAATATAATAGCTAAATTCGCTATAGCTAAAATTTCAATATTCCGTAGTCTCTGTATAGCTAGCATCAGTAACTTAGTACGGTAGTTATGGTAAATGTTCTACAATTTGAACAGTAGTTAGCTTCAGAAACAATTCAAGACAAACAGTGCAGACCCAGCTCAGACTGCTTCTGACGAAGCAGTCTGATCAGAGTCTTCCCTGTTTGTTATTCTGACATGTGTTTTGTGAATACCAGCCCTGAAAACCAACATTTTATGTGTCTGAAATTTTAGAACATTCACCAATGTGTGGTCCTGTGGTCCGAAATCAAGAAATGTGGACTCCTCATACTGAACTGGAGTTTTCTGTTCAATAATATCGTAAAGAAACAAATCCTCGTCTTTCGAGTGGATATAAACATTTGATAGGTACTTTCATTCATAAATACTGATATACCTGTAGATTCACCTGGTTGTCAATCATACAGGTGGTAAAATTCAGTTACCTCCCTTACACTATTCAAAGAAATCCAGTGTGCATGCACTTGGAAGGGAGGCAACAGAGTTATAGCCCTTCCTAATTATCCCGTAAAGTGCCAATCACAATTATTGCAGACAACAAAATTTGTGACGTCTGCACTACTGTTTGCTGGTTCTGTTTGTTTCTACTAAAAGCTATAATTCAATTCTTAGTTCCCCGCCCCCCTATTTACAGTAAACCCAGCATAAAGTGGGTGGTGGTTTTATGGTAACTGTTAACGCTCAAGACCAATGGGCCCTGGTTTGCAAATCACCGTAGGCACTGTGCTGTTGTCCAAACTGTTTGCAAAGGCTCAGCAGATGATCGACACTAGTAGGGACTGACATAATAAAACAGAAGACAACTTATAAAAATGGTGCAAAAGATTTGGTGTGCATGTCTACCATTATATGAAAATTCAGTCATTAAATAATAAATTTGATGTAACATATACTCTGATTATGATGTAATGGGTGCTCTGTCTGATTCTGATCACTGAAAATGTAATTTAATTCTTGCATGCTGAGTACTTTTTCATACTTTTGTTGTTGTGAGCAGACTTATTTTTTTTTTCAAATTAACGTTTTCAAAAATTCTTTCAGGAACACTATCAGAGTGTCGAACAGCTTGGACCCAGATCAGGACCAACATTCTGTCAGCACTCTGTCGGTCCTGATCTGGGTCCAAACTGTTTGCAAAAGGCTATCAGCAGATGCCAGGAGTCGCCGCTAGCAAGGAAGAGTTAATATGTATAATGACTTGTATAAAACATATATTCATAACCAATTATGGTTGGTATATAAATGATAGTTTTATTTATTATATATCAGCTACACCTGGGTCTAAATTAACCTTTGACCCGCTGAGTTTACATGTCAGCAGACAACAAATTATGTACCCTTATGACAGATGCCCATCACAAACATAACTCTGGTAATCATGGTGGATTTTACCCATAACTTAACTTATTTATAATTATATTGATTCAGGGGTAACAACCTACGTCATAGCGTGGGTGTTGTAAACACGTAGTATGACGCCATCTTTGATTTGCAAGGTTAGTTTTTCCCTTCGTAAATGTCGTACAAATTAGTGTCTGTCAAAACTAAGCAGTGCAGGCGGTGCCTAACATCACACTTGAACAGAATATACAATGGTCACGTCCAGAAATGCCGTTGCCTTTGTAAACATTCACCCACAAAAATCGAAGTGGGTGACTGATAAAATTATCCTCGTGTCTCCCGCTTCGATTCTTGTGGGTGAATGATTACAAAGGCAACAGCATATCGGGGCGTGGCCGTTATATATTCTGTTCAAGTGTGATGTTAGGCACCACCTGCACTGCTTTGTTTGTACAGACACTCATTTGTTTAATTTTACGAAGGGGAAAACTGACCTTGTAAATCAAAGATGGCGCCGCACTACGTGTTTAAAACATCAATGCTATGACGTAGGTTGTTACCCTTGTTGATTGATTGATTGAGTTATTGCTTAAAGACCCAGTCAACAATATTTCAGTCATGTCGGGACTCCTCCCAGAGAGAGGGAGAAGGAAAAGAAGAAAGGGATGGTCTAAAAGGCCCCAAACCCCACCAAAGATTGCCTGAAGTGAAGCAAATTTCACCCCGTAAACAAGCCAAATAGGACAGGGCCATCAGCAGAGAGCACACCCCCTACCACCCTTATTCTGATTATACATCTAGGTATAGAATGAATCTGAATCAAAACAAGATCCAGGGGACGCAAGTTTGATCCCGGTCACTTTCGTGGAGGTCGATCATGAAATAATTTCTACGGCAATTCTCCTTCCGCTGATTCAAGAAGGGTTGTTGTCAACTAGCCATTTGAAAGCTAAATTTCAGTAGCTGTTTCAAATGAAAGTGATGAGCTAATAAATGGCACGCCCAGCTTATCGTCATATCTGCTCAAGGAGATGAGCTGGGTGTGTCATTTTAGTGTTGTGACACCATGATGCAATATTCACAGAAAGGGCTACCTCATGCTACACCACAGGCTTAGCAGGTGCTATACCATACAGATTGCAAAGTCAGTCAATTTCTAATTGCAGGGAGCGCAGTGGCTCAGTGGTAGAGTGCTTGACTCGAGACCAATGGGCCGTGGGTTCGAGCCTCACCGGCGTCACTGTGTCATGTCCTTGAGCCAGACTTAGTACTGGTTCAACCCAGAAAGAGCCGTCCCTTTTATAACTGAAAGATTGTTGATGGGACGTAAATCAAATCAAACAAACAGACAATTATAATAGCCATCCTCAAGAGGGGCAAATATCGTCAAAATCTGTGAAAATTTCCGAAAAAAACGGAATTCTGTCAAAAAACTTATAACATGATGTCACACAAGATAGCATGTACACCAGTAGTGGCAGAATCGGAGGGGGTTCAGAGGGTTCGCTTGAACCCCCCTCCCCGCCTCCGTTTTCAAATATCCTATGAAAACGAAATAATTTGGTCTCAGTGAGACCAAAATTATTTTATTTTCATGGGATATTTAAGAAAAAAAAGAGATAAAATCAGCAAAGAGAGCCCCCCACTTCTTTAGACATTTGAACCCTCTTATAAATCCTGGACTCTTCCCTGACCAGTTCAGTACACCAATTCGGTGTGTTTTGGCTTTAAGATATTACTTTTACAACGCAGATGAAATAAAAAAATATCTAATATTGTAATTGGAATAAATGTAGTATTTATATGAATATTATAGAAATTTGAAAATTAGAAGTTATTATATGAATTAGCTTTTTGCTTGCTTGTTTCTTCTGCTTACAACTTTTGCAGAGTGGACCCAGATCAGACCGACATAACATGGGGCCTGATCTGTGTCCACACTGTTTATTCCTGAAAGAATTTTTCCCAAAAAAAATATTAAAAATATCATCAGACGAATAAAAGCATGCAAAATTACCCAGCATACAAAGAGTTTTAGTTTCTTATGGTAGTTTCTTTTCGTAGATAAACAAAAACTTTTTTACTTTAATTTGTTTATTTTTGCGTCCTTGGCATAGCCTGGGTCATTCATAACGCTATTAGCACCGGTTTAACCTTCATCCAAGGTTGACACCATACATTTGGGATGGTGTAATACCCCCATTTATTTTCAGGGGTCACATGATAGAATCTGCAAAATGTTTTGTATTTCTGTCCCTGAATGTTGATATCTTACCAAGAAGTGCAGACCTTGATTAGCAGAGAAGTAAAACATGATTTCTGACCATACTTCTGACAATATACTTCCCCAAATGATTATGAATATAGTTATCCAGCAGACAAAAATTCCACCCATCCACTTGTAATTACGAGTAAAATCTAGAAAGGGCGAGTAATTCTTCCCAAAGCACTCGTCGTATAGGATGAGTGCTTTGGGGAGAGTTACTCTAGATAGTCATATTACATATTACTCCCTTATGTTCTTTATTGCATATGCTTTTAAAGGACAAGTGCATGTGTTTGTAGGATGAGTGAAAATTGTAAGTCACTTGTCCTGCAGGACATGTGCAATATTGAAATATTTTTGTCCCCTGTTATCCCCATTCTTATGCACTTCCACGCTTGTTACCATTACAATCATTGTTTCGTCTCAAATTTGAGCATTGCTAGCTGCACATCATTTAACGAAATGTGACATAATTAATGGCAAACTAATTCTGACAGTATATCATGGATGATATACTGTTAAAATTTGCTCCGTTGTGATACAACAGCAAGCGCACTAGAATTTGTAACGACTCCCTCATGCCCCCAAAAAATTGTTGTTGAGTTATACACAACCTGAGTAAATCACTTCTCACAGAATAGCAAATAAATTAGTATGTATATGTAGGTTATAAACTAATACATGTACAGTAAATATGGAAATTGTCGCGGAAATTTGAATTTCGCAAATAGGGTTGAAAGACATTTTTATGACTTTAAAAATTCGCGACTAGGGCATGGTTTACCTATATCAGTAAACGACAAGTTGGATTCCACCATACACAAGTCATATAAACATTTTGAAATGAACGTGATTGGTCTAATTTGCTGTTAGACATGAGTGAAATGTACAAAGTATGAACCGAATGAAGTTACTAAATTTGATACAAGTTTCTGTCTCGTTCAAGGGTGATAACTCAAAAATGAAGCAAAGGGAGAGCATCCATTCTTGCATGTGATACCAAATGTGATCAAAATATCTTGTAAGATATGAAAGTAATGGGGTGCACAAGGATTTGCCATTAAAATTTGTTCAAGGGGGATAACTCGAACAGGAAGAAATGGCAAGTATTCTTGAATGCAGTACAACCTGTTGACCTGATCCTGATCTTTGCCTTCTTTACTCTGATGTATGAACCTACTCAATATTATCAAGATATCTCAAAGAGTTTTAAAGTTACAGAGGGCAGGCACAGTCTTTCAATTACTGACAAATCTCAGGCTGATCATTATATCCCCCATCTTGGCGGTCAGGGATAACCTGATCTCATTACCCAGCAGGCATATGAAGTCAAAACAACGTCGTACCAATATCGAGGCGACGTCATGGTGTCGCCTCGATGTTGATATGACGTTGTTCTTAGGTCATGTGCCTGATGGATAGTCAATAGTCAGGGGATAAAAATGAAAGAGACTGTTAAAAGTTTCTTTCAAAATTGATACCATTCTCATATAGAGTAATGTGACCAAGATTTTAAAGAAAATTACTTTTAAAATTAATATTAGATATTTCAGAAATTATAAACTAATGTGAAATTTAGGATATAAATCTTACCAAAACAAGTTTTTTGAATCAAAAACACATCCTATCACCCAGTTGGAGATGATTAAAATACATGACATACCCGCATCTCTTTAGCCCGTCCTTCCCAAACACCCCATGTTATTATTCAATTGAATCAAAATAACACATCGACAATTTGAGAAAATTAAACAGCGCCGTCAAGCGTAGAACAATTTACGGAGAAGCCTCCGAAATTGGTCAGGATCAAATTTTATTGACATCCAAGTTGCTATCAAGTCATGCGATTTAATCTTTTTTGTAAACTTTAATTATATTTCACTTAGAAATATGTTGGGAGAAAAGTCATAAAAATACTACATGATGATTTTGGATGATTATTGTATTCACCCTTTGTATCTAATGAATTCTTCTTTCTGGTTTGATACAATAAACTTGAGATGATCCACTGTTTATATCAAGGGGTCACAGATTGTAATTTCCAAATAAAATAGAAGATCTTACATGAGTGCTCATGTTTTATTGATTTTATCAAACGAGTTGAGGAAAAGATATAAAATGCGAGGCTTGCCGAGCATTTTATCTCTTTTTCACAACAAGTTTAATAAATTCAATAATCCAAGAGCAAAAATGTTAGATTCTATTTATCATATGTCATTAAGATTACTTTGAAATCTCATTTCTGGCGTAATAACGTTACAATTTTGTCATTATTTACGCAACCTTGTTTCAAATGGACATCATAACGTTTCCTGAAAATCTGTAAAAGACTATTGGTTTATCGATTTTATTGCATTGCATTATTTCACTCCTAGATGCAACGCCATGTAATAAATATCATTTTTCTCTGAAAATCATTTTTGTCTTAATAGCAAACAGTGTAGACCCTGATGAAATGGGGCAATATGCGGCATTTCATCTGGGTCTTCATTGTTTGCCAAAGTGCTCATTTAGGAGTCACCAGTACGCAAAGCGCTAATTAAACCCTACAAGTCATTGTAATATTTTGCTTTGATGATAAATGAAATAATTACAGTCAAATCTCGTAAATTCGAAGTCCTAGGGACTAGAGATATTATTTCGAAGTATGGAGAGTTTGAATTATAGGGAGGTAGACATAAGCCCCCAAAAATGATTATTATCAGGGTTGTTTTTTTTCCAATCAAACATACGTTTTGTTTGTGTTAAAGAAACGTCTCAGGGAGACGTTTTTTACACGCACAAACCATATGTTTTTTATAGATAGTATTATAAATAGGCCCTATTCTCTGAATCTATAATGTGCGCGAAATTAATTTCAAATTAGTGAGTATTTTGAAAAATCAGAATTTCGAAAAATCGGAATTGGAATTTTCGAGGTTTTTGTCCAAGTATCATATTTGACCTGATATGCTTAGCTTTTTAAAATTCTGAAGATGAACACTGTACTGCTG
Source organism: Loripinus fragilis (assembly GCA_964019695.1). Taxonomy (NCBI): domain Eukaryota; kingdom Metazoa; phylum Mollusca; class Bivalvia; order Lucinida; family Lucinidae; genus Loripinus; species Loripinus fragilis. The sequence goes on from OZ026523.1 coordinate 69,987,811, forward strand.
AAGGGCCGTAGAATAGCCTGGAGATGTATTATGACTTTACCTGTGAATGGACAGTTCTTGCCTTTCATGCACTGATGACATAACCCTGAAAAGAGAAAAAATATATGCACCCTTGAGTATAATCCCAATTATACGATTCTTAAAAAAAATGACCATATTTTCCAAATTTTCTTTATAAAAACATTTGTTGTGGGTACTCATTGAAAGCATACATCATTAATGAGTGCCCAAAATTGAGAAAAAAGAATATAATCTTCTTTTACTCGACTATGCCTAGAAAGTTTAACTCATTGCATGCTGGGTAATTTTTCATGCTTTTGTTGTTGTCTGCTGACTTTTCCTCAGAATTATCTATTTCAAAACAATTTCAGGAACAATGTCAGAGTGCCAAATGGTTTAGTTCCAGATGACCCTGATCTGGGTCCAAACTGTTTGCAACCACAAAAATTGTCAATAGCAAGGAAAGAGTTGAATATCTAGTAGGGCTATAGAGTTATCCATTACAGTAAGATTTCAGCTATCCAGCAAAGGCAAAAGATACTCCAGACAGGCAAGTTTGAGTAAAATTCAAGGACTTTTCAAGGACTTCTTAAGACTATCCTACAGTTTTCAAGGACTAGAAGTTTATGAAAAATCCTGATTTAAGTGTTAAAATTCTATTTCAGAAATGCTAGACTGAGATAATGGAGAAATTAGTACTAGAATAATAGTATAAAATTGTTATGCCTTTATTTGGTGCAGCAACTGCTGCAGCAAATAAAGGCACAACAGTTTTATTCTGATTTAGATCTCTATCAACAGTGTTAATTCCTACAGAAAATAGAAGAAATCAAGAACTTTTCAAGGCCTTTGTGTGATTTTCCAGTACTTTTCAAGGCATATTTAATTTTCAAGGCCTTTCAAGAAAGCCCTCTAAATTCAAGTACTTTTCAAGCCTGTGCGAACCCTGAGTGAGAGACGCTATCCAGTCCGAAAAAGCTTAGAAACTCCAAATGATGTTCATTCAGCAGCTTAACATTGGTAGATTATTCAAGCGACTAGCAAAGGCTGTGATCAGACAGGCTGGTCTGAGCCTTTGTTGGTAGCACATACCACATTGTTGGAAATCACATGTAGCGGCTCATATCACATCACAACTTTTTGCATGTTAGGCTATTTTGGAAGGTTTTTTGTTGTTGTCTGCTGATTTTTCTTCAATTATTGCTTTTCCAAAAATATTTTCAGGAAAGCCATGAGAGTATCAAACAGTTGAACCCAGATAAGGCCCGACTAAATGTAGGGCCTGATCTAGGTCTCAACTATTTGAGGTGGTTATCAGCAGGGGACAAGTCATCAGAAGCACAAGAGAAATAGATAACATCATACCTAACACCGAGACCTAACAACACATTTATCCGTTTTCAGTTTTTATTGAGACACATATTTGCAGACACAAACAACAGCAACTCAGAGGCCAAAAGGAACAGTTTAACTCCCCATCTAATGAGAATTATTGGCGGTATTTAAAATGGCCAGAAAGGAAATACATTATCTGTCTGGAGGTTTAATTACTTCATTTCAAAGGTCTGACGTTAATTAAACCTGATCAATTCAGGTTAATTAAAGCCAAGGGCCCAGTTGTTCATAGCAACCTTAACTTAATTAATACACTGTAATTAACTCCCCATCTTCTAGTGTAGTCTGCTGATATAACCTTTGCAAACAGTTTGGAACGAGATCAGGCCCGACAAAATGTTGGGCCTGATCTTGATCCAAACTGTTTGACATTCTGATGTTAATCCTGAAAGAATTTTTCGAAAAAGCTGAAAAAATCTGCAGACGACAAAAAAGATTGAAAAATTTCCCAGCATGCAAAGAGTTGATAGGAAGTTAGCCAATTGTTATCTCCCGCCACCACCTACACTAAATCAATACTTTTTGAAAATAGATTATAGTGTAGATCAAGATGAAATCTTAATGGTGCATTTCATCTGGGTCAGCAGTTTGCTATGACTAACACAATTTTGAAATTATAAACTGTGACCCCATCCGGCAAACAATGGACTATCCAAAGATTATTGTATCAAACTTGACGAAATATTTAATGGGTCTCAGAAAAAATGGCAAAGAACATTTATCCTGCCTGCTGCATATATTCAAATGCACTCGAAAAAACTTTTTACATGGAAGCCTGATCAGATTGGGAGCAGTCTGATCTGGGCCCATATTGTTTGCTTTTTGTTTGATTTAATTCTTTACGCCCCATCAACAATTTTTCAGTTATGTAGGGATGGGTCTTCCTGTAAGCTAGGATTAATGTTCTTGCTCAAGGACACAATGCAGTGAAGCCGGTGAGGCTCGAAAAGCCTCACCCGCGGCACCGTGGTCTCGAATCAAGCACTCTACCACTGAGCCAATGCGCTCCCTATATTGTTTGCTTTAATGGCTACCAAAGTATATAAGCAGATGAGAGAGCAGATGACATTTGTCATGAAAGATGGGAAAAGGTTTTAATTCAAGTTCTAAGATGTTTTTAAATTCCGGCAGGTGCCTAATGAAAATCATATCTGAGATTCATAATTAAACTTGAACTGTTTTATGTAATAATTTTTGGCCTCCACATGAGAAAACCTGACTGTTGCATGTGATTAACAAAGGTGCAGACCAACTCGACATCCGTGCAGTCTGATCAGTACCGTTGTTACCAGGGTTATACACTTTCTGGGAAGTGCATGTTTTTATGTAACCAAACTGGCTCAAGAATAATTTCAATATTTTAGCTAGTCTCTGTACCTGAGCAGGCTGGTTTGAGCCTTATCTGGTCATGATTCTGAAGAAAGGTTTTCTTGCTACAATAGCTGTGTCATGAGAAAAACTGACTTCAGAACACAAGCTTGAACTTTGAAATTTTATACATATGGCTTGTACAGTCTATTTGGTAAACCTCATTTTGAGGGAGAGTGCCTATAAAATCTATAGCAGATACTTATCAGCGAATGGGGTATAACGATTTAATATGCTTTCTCTTTGACTTTTTTATGAAACATAGGGGTTAACGAGTTTGTTAAGCAAATGAAGCTTGGATCAAGTGCTGCTGCAATATATGCCTTGTTAGTTTTTAATTGGTTTCACATCTAAGCTGTTTTCAGAATATGACTCTTCAAGATCATTTCATTAATTTTGAGCTACTGCTCATTTGAGGCAAAAAGAGTCAACTGCAAAATTGACCAAGCAGAAAATGATGATGGTGGTGTTGGTGATGATGGTGTTGGTGATGATGGTGTTGATGGTGGTGTTGGTGATGATGGTGTTGGTGATGATGGTGTTGATGGTGGTGTTGGTGATGTTGGTGGTGGTGGTGGTGATGTTGGTGGTGGTGGTGATGTTGGTAATGATAATGGTGTTGGTGATGGTGGTGGTGGTGGTGGTGATGATGATGATGGTGATGATGATGATGATGATGATGATGGTGGTGATGGTGATGATGGTGTTGATGGTGGTGTTGGTGATGTTGGTGGTGTTGGTGAGGATGGTGTTGGTGATGGTGGTGGTGGTGGTGGTGATGATGATGATGGTGATGATGATGATGATGATGATGATGGTGGTGATGGTGATGATGGTGTTGATGGTGGTGTTGGTGATGTTGGTGGTGTTGGTAATGTTGGTAATGATAATGGTGTTGGTGATGGTGGCGGTGGTGATGATGATGGTGGTGGTGGTGATGATGGTGGTGGTGGTGGTGATGATGGTGGTGGTGATGATGGTGGTGGTGGTGATGATGGTGGTGGTGTTGATGGTGGTGTTAATGGTGGTGTTGGTGATGGTGGTGTTGATGATGGTGGTGTTGGTGGTAATGGTGGTAGTGGTGGTAATGATGGTGGTGGTGGTGGTGATGATAATGGTGGTGGTGGTGATGATAATGGTGGTGGTGGTGATGATAATGGTGGTGGTGGTGATAATGGTGGTAGTGGTGGTGATGATGCTTGTGGTGTTGGTGATGATGGTGGTGGTGAAAATGGGTGGTGGTGATAATGGTGGTGTTGGTGATGATGGTGGTGATGATGATGATGGTGGTGGTGGTGATGATGGTTGTGGTGATGTTGCTGTTAGTGGTGGTGATAAAAGTGGTGTTGGTGGTGGTTGAGGTGATGATGGTGGTGTTGGTGATGATGGTGATGATGGTGGTGGTTCTGTTGATGGTGGTGTTGGTGATAGTGGTGTTGATGGTGGTGTTGGTGATGATGGTGGTAGTGGTGGTGATGATAAAGGTAGTGGTGGTGGTGATGATAGTGGTGGTGGTGGAAGTGATGATGATGGTGGAGGTGTTGATGGTTGTGGTGTTAATGGTGGCTCTTGTTTGTGGTGTCTACTGTGAGTTTGTCACTTTCCCATTGGTACCCTGGGTCAGGTGTGGGACTTAATTGTATCGATTCCTGATCTTTGCACCCTTACTTACTTTGGTGATGATGAAGGTGGTGGTGATAATGGTGGTCGTGGTGGTGATGATGATGTTGCTGGTGATGATGGTGGTGGTGATGGTGGTGGGAGTGGTGGTGGTGATGGTGGTGGTGATGATGGTGGTGGTGTTGGTGATGGTGTTGGTGGTGGTGATAGTGGTGGTAGTGGTGGTGATGATAAAGGTGGTGGTGTTGATGGTGGTGTTAGTGATGATGGTGGTGATGATGATGATGGTGGTGGTGGTGATGATGGTTGTGGTGATGTTGTTGTTAGTGGTGGTGATAAAAGTGGTGTTGGTGGTGGTGTTGGTGCTGATGGTGGTGTTGGTGATGATGATGTTGATGATGGTGGTGTTTGTGATGATGGTGGTGTTGGTGATAATGGTGATGATGGTGGTGATGATGGTGATAATGATGGTGGTGTTGGTAATGATGGTGGTGTTGGTGATGGTGGTGTAGGTGATAATGATGATGATGGTGGTGTTGGTGATGATGGTGGTGTAGGTGATAATGATGATGATGGTGGTGTTGGTGATTATGGTGGTGTAGGTGATAATGATGATGATGGTGGTGTTGGTGATGTTGGTGATGATGGTGGTGCTTGTGATAATGGTGATGATGGTGGTGTTGGTGATGATGGTGGTGTTGATGATAATGATGATGATGGTGGTGTTGGTGATAATGATGATGATGGTGGTGATGATGGTGGTGTTGTTAATGATGGTGGTGTTGGTGATGATGGTGGTGTTGGTGATGATGGTGGTGTTGGTGATAATGATGATGATGGTGGTGATGTTGGTAATGATGGTGGTGTTGGTGATGATGGTGGTGTTGGTGATAATGATGATGATGGTTGTGATGATGGTGGTGATAATGATGATGATGGTGGTGTTGGTAATGATGGTGATGTTGGTGATGATGGTGGTGCTTGTGATAATGGTGATGTTGGTGATAATGATGATGATGGTGGTGTTGGTGAGGATGGTGATGTTGATGATGGTGGTGTTGGTGATGATGGTGATGTTGGTGATAATGATGATGATGGTGGTGTTGGTGATGATGGTGATGTTGGTGATAATGATGATGATGGTGATGATGATGGTGGTGTTGGTGATGATGGTGGTGTTGGTGATGATGGTGATGTTGGTGATGATGGTGGTGTTGGTGATGATGGTGATGATGGTGGTGTTGGTGATGGTGGTGTTGGTGATGATGGTGGTGTTGGTGATGATGGTGATGTTGGTGATGATGGTGGTGCTTGTGATAATGGTGATGTTGGTGATAATGATGATGATGATGTTGGTGAGGATGGTGATGTTGATGATGGTGGTGTTGGTGATGATGGTGATGTTGGTGATAATGATGATGATGGTGGTGTTGGTGATGATGGTGATGTTGGTGATGATGGTGGTGTTGGTGATGATGGTGGTGTTGGTGATGATGGTGTTGTTGGTGATGATGGTGGTGTTGGTGATGATGGTGGTGTTGGTGATGATGATGATGTTGGTGATGATGGTGGTGTTGGTGGTGTTGGTGAGGATGGTGATGTTGGTGATAATGATGATGATGGTGGTGGTGATGATGGTGGTGTTGGTGGTGTTGGTGAGGATGGTGGTGTTGGTGATGATGGTGGTGTTGGTGATGATGGTGGTGTTGGTGATAATGATGATGATGGTGGTGTTGGTGATGATGGTGATGTTGGTGATGATGGTGGTGTTGGTGATGATGGTGGTGTTGGTGATGATGGTGGTGTTGGTGATGATGGTGGTGTTGGTGATGATGATGATGTTGGTGATAATGATGATGATGGTGGTGTTGGTGAGGATGGTGATGTTGATGATGATGGTGTTGGTGATGATGGTGGTGTTGGTGATGATGGTGATGTTGGTGATGATGGTGTTGGTGATGATGGTGATGTTGGTGATGATGGTGGTGTTGGTGATGATGGTGGTGTTGGTGATGATGGTGGTGTTGGTGATGATGATGATGTTGGTGATGATGGTGGTGTTGGTGATGATGGTGGTGTTGGTGATGATGGTGGTGTTGGTGATGATGGTGGTGTTGGTGATGATGGTGATGTTGGTGATGATGGTGGTGTTGGTGATGATGGTGGTGTTGGTGATGATGGTGGTGTTGGTGATGTTGGTGATGATGGTGGTGTTGGTGATGATGGTGATGTTGGTGATGATGGTGGTGTTGGTGATGTTGGTGATGATGGTGGTGTTGGTGGTGATGGTGATGATGGTGGTGTTGGTGGTGATGATGATGATGGTGATGTTGGTGATGATGGTGGTGTTGGTGATGATGGTGGTGTTGGTGATGATGGTGGTGTTGGTGATGTTGGTGATGATGGTGGTGTTGGTGATGATGGTGGTGTTGGTGATGATGATGATGTTGGTGATGATGGTGGTGTTGGTGAGGATGGTGATGTTGCTGCTGATGGTGTTGGTGATGATGGTGGTGTTGGTGATGTTGGTGGTGTTGGTGATGATGGTGTTGGTGATGATGGTGATGTTGGTGATGATGGTGGTGTTGGTGATGATGGTGGTGTTGGTGATGATGGTGGTGTTGGTGATGATGGTGATGTTGGTGATGATGGTGGTGTTGGTGATGATGGTGGTGTTGGTGATGATGGTGGTGTTGGTGATGATGATGATGTTGGTGATGATGGTGGTGTTGGTGATGATGGTGGTGTTGGTGATGATGGTGGTGTTGGTGATGATGGTGGTGTTGGTGATGATGGTGGTGTTGGTGATGTTGGTGATGATGGTGGTGTTGGTGATGATGGTGATGTTGGTGATGATGGTGGGGGTGTTGGTGATGTTGGTGATGATGGTGGTGTTGGTGATGATGGTGATGATGGTGGTGGTGATGGTGGTGTTGGTGATGATGGTGGTGATGATGGTGGTGTTGGTGATGATGGTGGTGTTGGTGATGATGGTGGTGTTGGTGATGATGGTGGTGTTGGTGATGTTGGTGATGATGGTGGTGTTGGTGATGATGGTGATGTTGGTGATGATGGTGGTGTTGGTGATGATGATGATGATGGTGGTGTTGGTGATAATGATGATGATGGTGGTGTTGGTGAAGATGGTGGTGTTGGTGATAATGATGATGATAATGGTGTTGGTGATGATGGTGGTGTTGGTGATGTTGGTGGTGTTGGTGATGATGGTGTTGGTGATGATGGTGATGTTGGTGATGATGGTGGTGTTGGTGATGATGGTGGTGTTGGTGATGATGGTGGTGTTGGTGATGATGGTGATGTTGGTGATGATGGTGGTGTTGGTGATGATGGTGGTGTTGGTGATGATGGTGGTGTTGGTGATGATGATGATGTTGGTGATGATGGTGGTGTTGGTGATGATGGTGGTGTTGGTGATGATGGTGGTGTTGGTGATGATGGTGGTGTTGGTGATGATGGTGGTGTTGGTGATGATGGTGGTGTTGGTGATGATGGTGGTGTTGGTGATGTTGGTGATGATGGTGGTGTTGGTGATGATGGTGATGTTGGTGATGATGGTGGTGTTGGTGATGTTGGTGATGATGGTGGTGTTGGTGATGATGGTGATGATGGTGGTGGTGATGGTGGTGTTGGTGATGATGGTGGTGATGATGGTGGTGTTGGTGATGATGGTGGTGTTGGTGATGATGGTGGTGTTGGTGATGATGGTGGTGTTGGTGATGTTGGTGATGATGGTGGTGTTGGTGATGATGGTGATGTTGGTGATGATGGTGGTGTTGGTGATGATGATGATGATGGTGGTGTTGGTGATAATGATGATGATGGTGGTGTTGGTGATGATGGTGGTGTTGGTGATAATGATGATGATGGTGGTGTTGGTGATGATGGTGGTGTTGGTGATGATGGTGGTGTAGGTGATAATGATGATGATGGTGGTGTTTGTGATGATGGTGGTGTAGGTGATAATGATGATGGTGGTGATGATGATGGTGGTGATGATGATGATGGTGGTGTAGGTGATAATGATGATGATGGTGGTGTTTGTGATGATGATGGTGGTGGTGGTGATGATGGTGGTGTAGGTGATAATGATGATGGTGGTGATGATGATGGTGGTGATAATGATGATGATCGTGGTGTTGATGATGATGGTGGTGTTGGTGGTGATGATGGTGGTGTTTGTGATGATGATGGTGGTGATGATGATGATGGTGGTGTAGGTGATAATGGTGATGATGGTGGTGTAGGTGATAATGATGATGATGGTGGTGTTTGTGATGATGATGGTGGTGGTGTTGATGATGGTGGTGTAGGTGATAATGATGATGGTGGTGATGATGATGGTGGTGATAATGATGATGATCGTGGTGTTGATGATGATGGTGGTGTTGGTGGTGATGGTGATGTTGGTGATGATGGTGGTGTTGGTGGTGATGATGGTGGTGTTGGTGATGATGGTGGTGTAGGTGATAATGATGATGGTGGTGTTGGTGATGATGGTGGTGTAGGTGATAATGATGATGATCGTGGTGTTGATGATGATGGTGGTGTTGGTGATGGTGATGGTGGTGTTGGTGATGATGGTGGTGTTGATGGTGGCGTTGATGATGATCGTGGTGTTGGTGATGATGGAGGTGTTGGTGATAATGGTTGTGATGATGGTGGTGTTGATGATGATGATGGTGGTGGTGGTGATGATGGTGTTGGTGATAATGATGATGGTGGTGGTGGTGATGATGGTGGTGTTGGTGATGATGGTGGTGATGAGGATGGTGGTGGTGTTGATAATGGTGGTCTTGGTGATGATGATGGTGGTTTTGGTGACAATGGTAGTAGTGGTGATAATGGTAGTAGTGGTGATGATTATGGTGGTGGTGATAATGGTGGTGTTTGTGATAATTGTGGTGTTGGTGATGATGATGTGGTGATGATGGTATTTGTGGTGATGATGATGGTGGTGGGGATGATGCCGGTGATTGTGGTGGTGTTGGTGGTGATGATTATGATGATGTGGTGTTGATGATGGTGTTGGTGATGGTGGTAGTGTTAATTATGGTGGTGTTGGTGATGATAATGGTGGTGGTGACGAGGATGGTGGTGTTGGTGTGGGTGATAATGATGGTGGTGGCAATAATGGTGATGATGATGAAAAATATCAGAAGATGATAATGGTGGTGACATATTACATATTTAGTAACATTATGTCATGACATCCAAAACAACATTGCACACATTATAAATGACAAATGTATACATAATGACAAAATCTTAACATTTTCATGCCTCACATTTTTATCTCTTTTCCCAAACTGGTTTAATAAGTTCAATAAAACATGAGCCTCTATATACAGATAAGGTAAAGAAACATTCTAACCTGGTCCAGTGAGTGTTCTAGTTGCAGGTTTCAATTAAAACCACATTAAAATAATTCCATGTTAGAAATTAAATTTATAACCAAAGACCCCCATATATTGCTGAAACATTATCATATAATTATTGGTCACAACTGACAGTTAATCCGTATTAAAAGGGCAGCAGAGGACACATTCAGTGGCATCTTTTTTTCTTCAATTTTGGGAAAATGAAGACACATCATGTGAATCGACTGCAAGCCGATGATTCAAATGAAATATCTAGCCTTTTTTTTGTTTTGTGAAGCAGCCATAAACATAGAAAGTGTCTGCTTTATTTTTTGGGTGTTTTTTAACCTAGAGACATGAATTATGCCAAATAGTTTAAAATGTTTTACAAAATGACCGAGACTCAGGCCCCCAGACAAGGGTGCCTAACGAAAAAATGTTTTACTTATTTCTCAACCAAAACATATGTCGTGGGTACTCAAAAGAACCGTCCCACTGTGACGAATCTTTTGAGCACCCAAAACACATGTTTAAACTGATGGATAAGAAAATAATCGCAATTTTAGGCTGACAATTTTTGCTTAACTGGGCTATGAGACTAGCATTGAATCTTCTTCACAGTTTGTTTTTTTGACCATCACTGTCCATTGGTCAAACTAGAAATTGTTTCAAACTGTAAAATAATCATTGGGATAAGTGAGAGAAGATCTTACATGAGTGCTAATGTATTATTGAATTTATAAAACAAGTCAATGAAAAGAGATTAAATGCGAGGCTTGTCGAGCATGTTATCGCTTTTTCGCAACAACTTTACTAAATTCAATAAGACAAGAGCATGAATGTTAGTTAGATTCTATTTATCATATGACAAAAAGATTACTTTGAAATCTCATTTCTGCCGTAAAAAATGTTAGAATTTTGTCATTATGTATGCAACGTTGTTATGGACGTCCTAACTTTTCCCGAAAATCTATAAACCACTAGTGGTTTATCGATTTTATTGCATGGCGTTATTTCACTCCCAGACAAGACATCTGTGATAAAACCATATACATTTACATAAGATGCTTCAGACCTACCAGAGGATCTAGATGAGAACAGGCATGAAAAAAAATAACACAATTATCGTAAATTATCCCTCTTTAACATGACCTACGTATTATCTCAAAGATCACCCATCACCTGTATAATTTAGAAAGCAATTAAACGCTGACACCTCTTAATATTGGGATTTCAGTTTTGCCTTCGGACATTTGAAAATTAACCGGCTGATAATATCACTGTTTCACTTGAATGCAAGGTAAAACATTTAACTCTTCAATGCATTCCTTCACTTTAACAATAGAGACACAACACTACAACAGGGACCTGCTTGTGTGAAGATGAATTTACGCAACTTATTACTTATTTCTCCACGAAAACATTTGTTGTTAGGTACTCATTCGAAGCGTCTCAATGAGACGCTTCCAATGAGTACTCATAACAAATGTTTTCGTGGAGGAATAAGAAAGTAAGCCATATAGATAGGACTACATGTATATCATGTGCATTTGTGGTCCTTGCAGGATTAAAATTAGATATTTTTTTCTTATTGGCTACCATTAAAGGTTTGGGAAAGACTGCACATAATTCAGCCTTAAATCTGCACTAATAATTCAGTCTTAAATTGCCCTCAGTCTTTACTTGGTAGCATCTGAAACAAGAACCCTTTTTATATGGGTACACTCAAGTTTTCATTTTCATCAATTATTTTTTAATTTTATCTTTTTTTGTTGGAAGTAAATGTGACGAAAACCATTGAAGTGCGTCCTATAATTTTCAACAGACAACATTTTCAAATTTTGACGCTGCCTCAAGATGTCAAAAATTCTTGATGTCCATCATGTTGGCAGAACAATTCACATCAAAAGTCAAATCTTATAAGTTTCCTCAAAAATCAAGACACTGATATTTGTTCGATTGTTTGATTTGATTCTTTTCGCCCCATCAACAATCTTTCAGTTATACAGGGACGGGTCTTCCTAGGTTAAACCAGTACTAAGTTAGGATAATGTGTCTTGCTCAAGGACCACAATGCAGTGATGCGGGTGAGGCTTGAACCCGTGGCCCCTCGGTCTCGAGTCAAGCACTTTACCACTGAGCCACTGCGCTCCCAGACACTAATATCCAAACTTTCTAATCTACTGAAGAAATAATTGGCCCTTTGATCTACAGAGGGTGTTTGGAGCCTAGTCTGGGAATAACTGGAGCCCTATTCCAAATTCAGGTTACTTCCCCTAGACTAGAAATAATTATCTCTTGCATGTTGAGTAAGCCTGATCTGGGTCCAATCTGTTTGCAAAGGTTATCTGAAGATGACAAAAGTGGCGGCTAGCAATGAAAGAGTTAAACAAATGTGAGCCCTTACTCCAAAATTCAGGTTACTTCCCCTGGACTAAAGCTGTCAAAGCATAATGAAAACCTTGCAAAGCATGGGGAACAAGAAGTGAGCTGGAAAATCTATTAACCAGAATGTTTTACTATCAAGCAGTTTTATACAGGATTATTATAAGAATAGTGTTGATTTCTTATTGGAGGTGTCTATTATTATATTCCTGCTGCAACTATACAGAGTGGTAAAGGTTAAGCACCGCCAACCATTAAAAAGGCCAGAATGCAAAAAAAAAAAATCAGCGTTCATCATAAATATTTTCTTAACCATAATTTTTAGCGTATGTTTTGGGTGCTCAATAGAACTCTCTCATTGAGACGGTTCTTTTGAGTATCCACAACATATTTTTGGTTGAGAAATAAGAAAAATATTTTTTGGGTTACGCACTCTTAACTTAAGGCCTGAGTATTTTTGTTTTTATAAGCAGTTGGGTTGAGGTTGAGGGCGAATTTTTTTACTGTCTCCGGGCTGGATTTGACTTCTTTTTCATTAGACTTGTACAAAGCTAATGATACCTAGTTACTCATCTTAGGAAGCTTATCTTCACTGGGGTACAGATAAAACCTCTTCAAAATTGGAGGTTCAGACAGGAAGTGACATCTGGGTGTAAAATCCCTCTTCAAAACTCATTATATTACTGAAATAAAATCTGCATAAAATATCTAGAGACACAATTGATTGATGAAATTAATTCCATGAAAATGGGTTTAATTACTAGACAGTTGAAATTGTGTACACCAGCTTTACAGATACTTCTATAGAAAATGCATGAGACTGGATTAAAATGGGTCCTTTACTTAATAAAATCCCACAAATCTAGATTCCAAAAAGCTAGGCCTGATAAAGTGTCTTGCTCACGAACCAAACACAGTGCCCCCGGTGAGGCTCATACAAGCGAACCCTAAATCTTAAGTTTAGTACTCTGACACTGAGCAGCTGCGCTCCTGATAAAATGAATCTATATTTTGAGTATTGTGTAGTTCAATTATTTGTCAGTATTTCCCATATTCTCATAAGACGTTTGGGAGTGAAAAAAAAGGCCATGCATTAAAATCGATAAACCTCTTATGTTTTACAGATTTTGGTAACCTTATGCAAGCGGCCCATTTATATATCATGTTAAGGACACTCTTACCACTTACAGAAAAATAACTGTGACACAAAGATCTACGATATCTACTGTATGTGCACCACTGATGTTGATGATGCCCCTGCACCTGAATGTTAATGAAAAACATGACGATGATGATGATGATGATGATGATGATGATGATGATGATGATGATGATGATGATGATGATGATGATGATGATGATGATAATGATGATGATGATGATGATGATGATGAAAGAAACCCCTAACAAATATTTCTAGATTTCTGCTTTTTAAAAAGAAATTCAAGTCTAGCAAATATAAAATATGGGTCACCCTTTTTTATGAAGATATTGCAAGACTCAGGTATTGTTGAATCTATTATAATAGTGGGATAAAAGAGATCAAATATGAGGTTTGCCAAGCATTTTATCGCTTTTTCGCAACAAGTTTAATAAATTCAATAATACAGGAGCATGAATGTTGGATTCTATTTATCATATTATCATATGACGTCACGTCTGGGAGTGATATAACCCCATGTGATAAAATCGATAAACCACTTGTGGTTTACAGATATTCGTGAACGTTATGACCTCCATAGCAATGTTGCGTGCATAATTACAAATTTATAACATTTTTACAACATAAAAATGAGATTTCAAAGTAATCTAAAATGTCATATGATAAATAGAATCTAACCTTCGTGCTCTTGTATTTTTAAATTGATTTTACTCGTTGCAAAAAAGAGATAAAATGCTCGGCAAGCCTCGCATTTTATCTCTTCCTCAACTCGTTTAATAAATTCAATGAGCACTCATGTAAGATCCTCCATTTATAAGATAAAATCTCACTTTTGGTATAAAACCATTAAAATTTTGTCATCTATATGTAATGACCATCACAACATTAGGTTACTATGTAAACCACAAGTGGTTTATCAATCTTAATGCATGGCATTATATCACTCCAAGACATGACATTACTTACATCATGTGATAAAGCTTACTATAGTGAAAACAAACCTATGACCTTATCTAGAATATAATAGCTTCAAGTTGAGACCCACACTATTCTATAAAGTCATTAATTAGTGTATGACTCAGAGGAAAAACTAATTAATCCAGCAACCAATTATAATTAGACAAAGCATGGAAGTCACCCTTCTCAATAGCCAGTTGGGTAATCAAGTGAAAAGTGACTTTATGGAAATACTTTGATCACATGTGCATCTGTGAACCAATTATGATTTGATACATTTTCATAGAATATGTACCTAGCCTAGCAAAAGACTCTGATCAGACTGTGCAAAGGCACAGTCTGATCTGAGTGTTTACTGCGCCTAAAATTTCAATCTGTTAAAGCATCAGACATAATCGGTTGTTCCACCAAATTCTAATTTTATATGAGCTACCATATTCAACCTTATAAGGACATGTTTGATTGATTCTTTACGTCCCATCAACAATATTTCAGTTATAAAGGGACGGGTCTTCCTGGGTTGAACCAGTACTAAGCTAGGATTTATGTTCTTGCTCAAGGACACAACGCAGTGACACCAGTGAGGCTCGAACCCGCGGCCCCTTGGTCTTGAGTCAAGCACTCTACCACAGAGCCACTTCGCTTAGAAGGACATGAGCTCCGATAAGTGAACATAGAATACTTTAATGCTTGTTTACAGTCTACAGTAAAACCTGTGTAAAATGACCACTCCCAAAAAGACCGAAAATTGGTTTTCAAGACCAATTATCGCTTAATGCAGGTCGAAAGTATTGCAGAATGCTCCATTCTGCAATACTTTCGACCTTCATTAAGCTACTATTTGTCGATAAGATCTTTATTTTGTCTTTTTTTGAGTGGCCGTTTTAAACAGATTTTACTGTATATGAACTATTCTAGTGGTGCAAATTCAATATTAACATGGATTCATCATCCTTTACACAGGTTTTACTTTATATGAACAAATCTAGAGATGCAAATTCATTATTAACATGAATTCATCATCCTCCGTATGAAAAACAGTGTGGATCCTGATCAATGGAGCCAACTGATCTGAATCTAAACTGTTTTCAAAAGAGGGTTTAGACTTTTTAGACAAAGTTATGTGCCCAGTGCATTTTTAGGTAGAATAAGGTATATGGTATTTAATTGTAGGAAATTCTTAGCAATCTTATCTGAAACTATTTTGTTTGCACATTCTCTTCCTGTCTGAGTGATTTGGTTGATGCACTATTTTCAAACATGCAACACTCTAATGAAATCTGAAATGTGTAGTTTTAGGTCCATTTTCATGCCATTTGGCTGCTTTCAATTTCCATGCAAACTAGGGGAGATTGTAGTAATTAATAAGAGAACAAACTCTCTTCATTTATACTGATCCATAAATGTCTTTTCTTTTGCACTTCCTGATTTTGATGCTTCATTACTGGCTGTAGAGCCATCTGCCTCATTTTGATCTAGGAGTAATGAATCTGCATCAAGGTTAACTCTTTTTGCACAATTTTTTATAATTGTTGTCTGCGGATTTTTTTTCAAAATTAACTTTTTCAAAAAATTCTTTCAGGAATACCATCAGTGTGTCTAGGAGTGATGAATCTGCATTGAGGTTAATTCTTTTTGCACAATTTTTTCAATTGTCGTCTGCTGATTTTTTTTTCAAAATTAACTTTTTCAAAAAATTCTTCCAGGAATGCCATCAGTGTGTCAAACAGATTGGATCTAGGAGTGATGAATCTGCATTGAGGTTAATTCTTTTTGCACAATTTTTTATAATTGTCGTCTGCTGATTTTTTTTTCAAAATTAACTTTTTCAAAAACTACTTTCAGGAATTCCATCAGTGTGTCAAACAGTTTGAATCCAGATCAGGCCAGACAAAATGTCTGGCCTGATCTGGGTCCAAATTGTTTGCAAAAGTTACCCATGCAATAACCGTGACAAATTAAGGGATGAACCAATTTCAACAGTTTGCTCTCTACTGTATGCTCTTATGCTAACTGTTTATGTAATGATATGTTTTGTTCTTTTCATTAAGTGATTGTGATATGGGCTTTAATTTGCATGAGACAGGGGGCCAGAGCAAAAATGTATGTTACCAAAGTAAGGAAATCTCAAATTACCCTTCAGTTCCACGAGCTGTCAAAATTATAATCCATATTTTGGTGAATTAACCATTCTGTTTTGTGACTATCTTCTTTCTGTAGTCAGCTTAAGAATCTGAAAATGTATGGAAAAAAATACAGCAATTATTTTGTCAATCCTTTATAACATGATGAAATCTGTCATCTAGTCTGATTATAATTAGTTTGAGTGGATGCTTACAGTCAGCAGTTCAGAACATTTTCTGGGTAGAACCGGAGTAAGTACTAAGCGAAGGACAAAGTGTCTTTCTCAAGGAATAAAAGCACCGCAAGCACTGCATAATACCCCGCCACTGCTGGGGGCACCAAAAGTTATTTTGTAAGATATATAATGCCTAAATAGCAACAGAACTGAGATAGACAGTGATATGACGTCCTTAGTCACAATATGTAACCTTTGATGGTCAACATATCTGTGAAGTTTCATTCAGATATTTCATATAGTAAAGAAACTACAGGTCAAAAACATTTTCCAGATTAATCAAGGGCGGATAACTCATGAACTGGAAAGGTAAGAGTGACTGTCCTTCGTTGTAATATGTAACCTTTGCTGTTCAACATATCTGTGAAGTTTCATTCAGAAATCATAAACAGTAAAAGAATAATAGGCCAGAAACCATTTCTTAAAGGGAGAAAGGGCAGTAACTCCATCGAAAATGGTCGGATTTTGCCTATTAACAATTCCATACCACTCATCCCCAATAACAATATGTATGCAAAATTTGAAAAAATTCTGTGCATAAATACTCAAGTTATCGATCGGAAACAGTGAGCACGGACAGATGAAATGAACTACAGGTCGAAAACCAATTCTCAGATCAATCAAGGGTGTATAACTCACAATCTGGAAAGGTAAGAGTGACAATCCTTACCCACAATATGTAACCTTTGATGGTCAACATATCTGTGAAGTTTCATTCAGATTCTCCATATAGTAAATGAACTACAGATCAAAAACCATTTTTCAGATCAATCAAGGGCGGATAACTCATGAACTGGAAAGGTAAGGGTGACGGTCCTTACTTAAAATATGTAACCTTTGATGTTCAACACATCTGTGAAGTTTCATTCAGATATTCCATATAGTAAATGAACTACAGGTCAAAAACCATTTTTCAGATCAATCAAGGGCAGATAACTCATGAACTGGAAAGGTAAGAGTGATGGTTCTTTGTCGCAGTATGTAACCTTTGATGTGAAACATATCTGTTAAGTTTCATTTTAATATTCCACATAGTAAAGGAACTACGGGTAAAAAACATTTTTTAATTCAATCAAGGGCGGATAACTCACAAACGGGAAAGGTAAGAGTGACGGTTCTTAGTCACAATATGTTACCTTTGATGTGAAACATATCTGTGAAGTTATATTCAGATATTCCATATAGTAAAGGAACAATAGGTCAAAAACCTTTTTTCAGACCTATCAAGGGCGGATAACTCACAAACTGGGAAGGTCAGAGTGACGGTCCTTAGTCACAATATGTAACCTTTGATGTGCAACATATCTGTGAAGTTTCATTCAGATATCATGAACAGTAAAGGAATAACAGGCCAGAAAACATTTTTCCAATACGAAAAAGGGCAGTAACTCCGTTAAAAACGGACGGATTTTGCCCATTAACAATCCCACACCACTCATCGCCGATAACAATATGTATGCAAAATTTGAAAAAATTCCGTGAATAAATACTCAAGTTATCGATCGGAAATGGTGAGCACGGACGGACGGACAGACACCGAAAGGTATAACATAATACCCCGACACTAAAGTGTGGCGGGGTATAAAAATCACAGTGCTTTGATCAGGTTGAGGCTCAAACCAGTGACCCCTACACTCTAACACTGCACATCTCTTTTGTATATTATAGCCACACCGCTGACACAGTTACTCACATCAAAGGGAGACTACTGATTCTCATCAATTGCTAGCCAGGCTTGATGCAGTGTCCATATTGTGATTCTTTTCAAAATGGGGACATCTCTTAACCTCTGAACTATAAATCCGAAAATTTTCGCAAGAACTTTATTTTCGCCAATAGCGCTAAAAGACATATTTGCGACATCAAAAATTTGCAACTAGGGCATGATTTACCTATATCAGTAAACGACATACTGATTTCGCCATTTGGCAAGGATTTTATTTTCACGAAACTTTTGTGGAAATAAAACCCTCTCGAAAATTTCAGAATTTACAGTAATTGGAAGAACACTATTTCCTTTGAATGTATACCATTTTCACTGCGCATGTGGGCACCTACAAAGATACACCCTTATAAATTTACAAAATATGAAACTTGAACAAAACAATTATTAGCTTTCCAAAAAAACCTTCTAACCATTTATTTGATAGATGCACTAGAAAACATAATTGAGCCGCCGCATCAGACTTCCAACAATGTGGTATGTGTGACCAGCAAAGCCTCAGATCAGCCTGCGCATACGCGCAGTCTGATCAAAGCCTTTGCTAGTTGCTTGAATATTCTTTGAGTGTTAAGCTACTGACTGAACACCATTTGGAGTTTATAAGCTTCAAAGGAGGCTGCACAGGCTTGTCTGAGTCAACACATGTCAAAATGTCACATTGTTGGAAATTCCATGTCGTGGCTCATATGGTGTGATTGCTGCCTCAGTATTGTTAAAAATATCATGATGAAATATCAGGTATTACTTAACTTTAAGTTTGGGCCCTGATTTTCTAGTGGGATGCAAAAATGTGCAAATAACAATTACCATAGTGAGTAGGCCTTTTTGAACATTGTATTTTTATTGAGATCCACACCTTCATATCAGGAGTATTTTGAAGGTTATTGCATTAATAAGCATGAAAATGCAAAAATCAAAGCCATTACTCCTTGCATGCTAGTATTTATTTCACACAAAAAAAATTGTCGCCTGCTGATTTTTTTCTTCAAAATTAATATTTTTGAAAAAATCTTTCAGGAATATCACCAGTGTCAAACAGTTCGAACTCAGATCAGGACCAAACTTCAGGGTCCAAACTGTTTGCAGAGGTTATAGGCAGACAACACTATAACAAATAAAGAGTTAATGTACGTAAGTATAATTTTAATGGCAAGTTGATTGCAAGGCATCATTTACTCTTGCCTACTTGGTACTTTTTCATGCTGCTGTCTGCTGCTTTTTTTCTCAAAATTAACATTTTTGAAAAATACTTTCAAGAATACCATCAGTATTGAACAGTTTGGATCCGGATCAGGCTCGACATTGAAACTGTTAGCAGAGGTTATCGGCTGACAACACCCCTAACAGACGAAGTGTAAGTATAATTTTAATGGCGAGTTGATTGCAAGACATCATTTACAGCTTTCAAATTGCTATTGCATAAATATTACAAAAGCAGAAATGCTATAAAATTATAACCAGAAGCATGTTAAATTGCGAAATAATTTTTGATTTCTTCTTTGTCAAAGGAAGATGCTGTTTTGATTATGTCAAATTATCACTGATATTCGTTTTTTTGGTATACTAATAGAACATGGAGAAAAGGTATTATTTAACCCTTATTGCATGCTGGGTAATTTTTCACGCTTTTGCTGTCGTCTTATGATTTTTTTTCAAAATTAATATTTACAAAAAATTCTTTCAGGAAGACGATCAGAATGTCAAACAGTTTGGATCCAAATCATGACAGACATTCTGTTGGTGCTGATACGGGTGCAAACTGTTTACAAAGGCTATCAGTAGATGACAAAAGTCGCTGCCAGCTTACGAAAGAGTTAATTTGGGTCAGCCAGCAAAAATAAAATGTAAAACATTTCCGAATATTATCAGTCATAACTCATCCCACCAACCACCTAAAACTCTTAGCAAGCTGAGAATTTTTGGGCCAGGCATGCTTTTTCTGTATAGTGGAGTAAGCTAATTTCGCCAAGAATGTAATTTCGCCAATTGAACATTCCAACCGTTTTTTCACTTGTGTGACATCACAGGCTCATTCTGAAAAGGGGATTTCCAAGGGCAAAAGAAAAGCTGTCTGTTTAGTTGTTTTAGCAGTAAGAAAATGCATATCTGAGTGGTAAAATAATGGTCACATGTCTGCATCAATGTTTTCCTGCCATTTTCACTAATTCTTTTTAACCCCAATCTTTAAATTATGATCCTAATATGTTTTATTTATTGAATACATCGCTTCTTTCATTTTCATTTCTGTTGACATCCTCACGATGGAGGTAAGAAAACTCAGTGATGTATTGGGGTCTTAAGTGGGGAAAATCATTGATTTTATCATAAGGGGGTTCTTATTAATGTTAAGACTCAGAACAATGGTATGGCCAATAAGCAGCTGTACGGACCATATATCTAAAAATGATTTTTTGTTAAATTATATCAATCTTTCGACTGCAATGGCTTGATGTATCCCTAAAGTACATAAAAGAAAGTTTTTATGTCTACTTTTTCATTTACTGTCTGTGTGGTAGCACCCCAATGAACCTAGGGGTTCAAATCAATCTGAATTTGAGTTGAATAAAGAAAAAAAAACATGACTGAAATAGTTTTGATTACAATAAATTAATTGATAAGAGATTCACAATAATTTATATTCATTGAATGAAAAAAATGGTTTGTCTCATAAATCTATTGAATTTTTGCCTACCCAACCCTTCTTGAGGCCTCTTTTTTCTGGTCATCAAGAGTTGTCGAAATTAGATTACTATTTTCTAAATGGCGGAAAAACGGGTGCACAAACAAATCAACGTTTATGAAAATTAAACAACATATTTTGATGGTCTAAGATTTCACACATTATTATAAAAGGTTGAAATTATATGATAAAATCATTTTCTGGTCAGGTTGTATTTTGTTTTGCTATCCTCAGAGCCATATCTGCTTACGTTGGCGAAAACTGATTATCCCAGTATAGTCTGCTGATTTTTTCAAAATCATCATTTTCAAAATATTCTTTCAGGATGACAATCAGAGTGTTAAACAGTTTCGGTCCAGGTCAGGGCCGACATTTGTCCGGCCTGATCTGGGTCCAAACTTTTTACAAAGGTTCATCAACAGGTTTAAGCAGGCAAAAAAAGAGTGAAAACACCCACCGACCATAATTAAATCTTTTCAATTATTTTGAATTATTATCTCCAAGACTTCTCATGATAAAACTTTCCCAGATTCACTTTTTAACAAAAGCTGAGATTAATCCACTTGTACAAAAAAAGAGCATGCTTCATTACATTTTTAATTCTAACATCCTGTTCCCATATTAACATTCCCAAAATTGTTCACTAATTTTGAATTTCCTGACCCCAACTATAATTAAGAAGCAGCTGATACCATAGCCATCTTAATAAATGCTAGACTAAACAAATTTTTCCTGACCCCACCTAGTCCCCCCCCCCCCCCACCTTCCAACAAGCTGTCATACTATAGCTATCCTAATAAACACTCGACTAAACCAATTTAACACAAGTATCTGATTTTGTGACTCCATCCCCCACCCCCAATTGTAATTCAGCAGCGCCCAAACATTAGAATCTAACAAATGCAAATTATGCAAGACTTCTGAAAGAAATCACTTGTTTTTCAATTTTATCAGGGGATGGGAATGAGTGGGGTGTGATTTATGTAGGATGTGTATGGTAGGAGGTCAGTCAATAGCAGATTTCTTGAACCTTTCAGGACATATCATCTTACTTTTAATGAGGGGTTTGAGGTGGGGTGGGGGAGGGGGTGGGGGATGAGTGAGGTGTGTGATTTTTGGAGGATGTGTATGGTAGGAGGTCAGAGTCAGTAGCAGATTTCTTGAACCTTTCAGGACATATCATCTTACTTTTAATGTAAGCCACATGTTCTCTGCCAGCATAAATCATCATGATAACAACTTTTTTCTCCCCAGTTTTAAAATCACTTACACCATAGGAAAACCTATCTTTATGCATAGCAGATATATTTCATAAATAAGATGTTTTTCATAAATAAGATTAACCCTTCAAGTGCCTATTACGGCAGAACATACAAGGCTGGATCCAAGATTTCTGGAAAGGGGGTTCATATATCATATATATAAAGGGGTGGGGGTTCGCTTTGCTGATTTTATCTCATTTCTCTTAAATATCCCATGAAAATGAAACAATTTGGTCTCATTGAGACCAAATTATGGATATTTAAAAACGGAGGGGGGGGGGGGGGGGGAGGGAGTTTGAGTGAACCCCCTGAACACCTCTGGATCCACCACTGACATGCATTTTGTGACATACTGAAATTCTTAAAATTTCACCTTAGCTAAGCATTAACTCTGATGGTACCAAAGCATTAAACATCAGTGGAGCCTTAACACTGGTGGCACTCTAAGCATCAATTCAGCGGGATTCTAAGCATTAACTCTGGTGGCACCCTATTAGCATTAAACTTCAGTGGAGGATTAACACTGGTGGCACTCTAAGCATCAATTCAGTGGCACTCTAAGCAATAACACTGGTGGCACCAAAGCATTAAGCATTAAACTTCAGTGGAGCATTAACACTGGTGGTATCCTAAGCATCAATTCAGTGGCACTCTAAGCATTTTGGTGGGACCAAAGCATTAAACTCCAGTCGGGCATTAACACTGGTGGCACCCTAAGCATCAATTCAGTAGCACTCTAAGCATTAACACTAGTGGCACCCTTAGCTTCAATTCAGTGAAACTCTAAGCATTAACACTGGTGGCACCCTAAGTATCAATTCAGTGGCACTCTAAGCATTAACACTGGTGGCACCCTGAGCATTAAACTTTGGTGGTACCCTAAGCATTAGCATTAACACTTGTATCATCCTATTAAAGCATAAACTCCAGTAGCACTCTAAGCATTAACACTGGTGGCACCCTTAGCTTCAATTCAGTGGCACTCTAAGCATTAACACTGGTGGCACCCTTAGCTTCAATTCAGTGGCACTCTAAGCATTAACACTGGTGGCACCCTTAGCTTCAATTCAGTGGCACCCTAAGCATTAACTCTGGTTGCACCCTGAGCATAATAACTCTTTGCGTAATCCTAGCTTAGTACTAGTTCAACCCAGGAAGACCCGTCCAGACGTAACTGAAATAATGTTGACTGGGGCGTAAAGGATCAAATCAAACAAAAAACTCTTTGCGTGCTCAGAAATATTGCATGCTTTTTTGTCCTGGGCTGATTTTTTTTCAAAATTAACATTTCCAAAAATTCTATACTAAAGGATTATACTTTCAGTGATAAAAATTGAAACTTTCTCAGAGTAAGCAAATGAGTAATTAAATAAAGGGACTGTTTCATTTGGAGTAGCAGAGATAATACTCCTACATGAGGGAGAGATAGTAGATTAAGAGATAAAAATGTGAAAATTTCATTACTCTAAGACTTATCTCTGATATCAATTCCTTTCTCAAAAATCAAAATTATTCTTTTCAGAGTAGCAGTAAAAGTGTAGTCAAATATAACCCTGGTCAAAAGTTAAGCATATTTGATTTGAGCCGACTGATTTGGCAAGAAGTAAAGACCAAAAAAATCCAATCAGTGACCCCTTATAATGTATAATATTTGGAATATCCAAAAATATGTTATAAGAATCCATTACCGTAAATGTTCTAAAATTTCGAACACTCATTGTCTGCCAAAAATACATAGACAAAAAGGGCAGACCCAGATCAGACTGCTTCTGAAGAAGCAGTCTGATCAGGGTCTTCCCTATTTGCTACTCTGACAAGAAATTTGTGAATTCCAGCCCCGAAAAACCAACATTTTATTTGAGAACAGAAAGAGAAACGTGTTAGAAATTTTATAACATTTACCATAGCTATTCAGTTTGAAATAAAATTTGGTTTTTGTATTGAAAACATAATTTGTGTCAAGTTTAGAGTTTTTTTATGTACAGAAAGACTTAGTATGGATGCCCATTGGAATCATCTCCATGAGAATGAGGAGGTTCCAACATGTCCAATGAGCACCCAACTTAAAAATTTGATAAGATAAATTGAGGAAATAAAAAGCCCCCAGATAACAGTGCATAATGAAAAGTCAAATTTTCTTATTTCTCAACCAAAACATATGTTGTGGGTACTCAAAAGAACCCTCTCATTGAGACAGTTCTTTGGAGCACCCAAAACATATGTTTAACTTGACAGTAAGATTATAATCACAATTTTACGATCAAAGTTTCACTTATCAGAACCATTGAACAATTCTTGACTCATCCATTACTCCTAACAAGACTCTCAAAGGTTTTGCCACAAAATAACAGAATTAATATTCTTTCAACTCAATAATCGGATTATGAAGCATGCATTGGATCAAGAAAAGACAATTAACCCTTCAACAAACGCAAATATCAGCAGACAACATGTACGCCCATTTAATTTCTGATTTTTTTCTCTGACAGAATGGGTTTTCAGAGCCCACAAATGCCCATCACCATTTCTGTACAATTAGTCTGATTGCCCATGTATGGGTAAAGATTGGGCTTGTTTTTTTTAAAGAAATTAATGGAGAAGGAATGGACAATGTGAAGAATTAATAAAAAGTCGATAAATAATGCCTCAAAGAATTTCTTGATGGGGATAAAGTCGCTCTAATTAAACTAAAAATTTTGATCTGTTCACAATTTGGTGTTCCAAGATGTTTTAATTAATGTGCAGGCCTTTAGTTAAGAGTGTGCACCAAAGAATTCTTTTTGCCTTATTTCTCAACCAAAACATATGTTGTGGGTGATCAAAAGAACCGTCTCAATGAGACGGTTCTTTTGAGCACCCAAAACATATGCTGAAACTGATTGGTAAGAAAATAGTTACATTTTTACGCTCAAAAATTTTGCTTATCTAAAACATTTATAAATGGGTCCAAGAGCTCATGAACATCAACTACTTGATGGGCCTAACTATAACTGCGCCATTTAGTAAGTTTAGCTACCGGTCTGACATGCAACGAAGTCTGTTTTTCTTGCGTCGAGGCCTATTATGAGCCCAATCATGGGAACTATACAAACAACAAATGCAATGCCATTCACAGGGTGGACGGAGAGAGGCGATTAAGGATTGTACCTGCGACCCATGGTGAATGGCTACTCCTCCGACTGGATGTATCATAGTTTAAATTAATACTCACTTTCGTGAAGAGATAATTCCGTGTCATAGTAAATGCAAAATGCTGATTTTCCAATTTTGCTTAAAAAGTTAATAGAAACATAAACCATCTTACATTAAACACCTTAAAAAGGCAATTAGCAGGTGTGTACCTGACAAACATGTTAATGTGATTTTGAGATTTTTCATTTGTCATATTTAACCTAAATATCCCGATTGACATCTCAAGACAATTAGTGTAGCCCCTGATCAAACTGCTTCAGCAGTTTGATAAGGAGCTACACTAATTGACCTTCAACTTGACAATATTATACATGACAAAGAAGGTATACGTCTTTTTTAAATTTTTAAAAATGTTTTAGTAATGTTTCTTTGAAGCTGTATGAAAACAGGGTGTACCGATATATTTAGGTTTTTAATTAAAACATCTTTCACTTTCACACATGAATTGCTTATCAGTTTTGCACAAAAAGTCACTCTTAGTCCTAGGGCGGACTTTCACTACAATTAACCACATTAATCATGGACTTAGCAAGCAATACTTTTAAAAAAGTGTCATGTAGAAAAGGGTTTAAAATGTCACACATGAAATTTCCCTTACAAAGCTAATAAGACACTTTGAATATTTATTTTAGCAGATCTAAAAAATATTCATTCGCATTTGTGTTGCATATATGTAACCAGTTTATTTGCCTCACTCAATTAAAATATCATATGAAACGTCTCACATGGGTAATAAATTAGTCTCGCTCTCGAGGGTCAATTCATTTAATTGGGTAACATGTACAGCTATCTCACATGGGTAACAAAGTCTTACTTTCAAGGGTCAATTCAAAGAATTGGATAACAATGTCCAGCAGTCTCAAATTGTCTTCCTTTGAGGGTCAATTTGTTTAATTGGGAAATATGTAAAGCTATCTCACATGGGTAACCAAGTCTTCCTTTCAAGGGTGAATTCGTTGAATTGGGTAACATGTCCAGCAGTCTCAAATTGTCTTCATTTCGAGGGTCAATTTGTTTAATTGGGTAACATGTACAGCTATCTCCAATGGGTAACAAAGTTTTACTTTCAATGGTCAATTCGTTTAATTGGGTAACATGTACAGCTACCTCACATGGGTAACAAAGTCTTCCTTTCAAGGGTCAATTCGTTTAATTAGGTAACGTGTCCAGCACTTTCATATTGTCTTCCTTTCAAGGGTCACTTGGTTTAATTGGGTAAATGTACAACTATCTCACATGGGTAACAAAGTCTTCCTTTCAAGGGTCAATTCATTTAATTGGGTAACATGTACAGCTATCTCACATGGGTAACCAAGTCTTCCTTTCAAGGGTGAATTCGTTGAATTGGGTAACATGTCCAGCAGTCTCAAATTGTCTTCATTTCGAGGGTCAATTTGTTTAATTGGGAAATATGTAAAGCTATCTCACATGGGTAACCAAGTCTTCCTTTCAAGGGTGAATTCGTTGAATTGGGTAACATGTCCAGCAGTCTCAAATTGTCTTTCTTTCAAGGATCAATTCGTTTAATTGGGTAACATGTACAGCTTTCTCACATGGGTAACAAAGTCTTACTTTCAATGGTCAATTCCTTTAATTGGGTAAAATGTGCAGCTATCTCACATGGGTAACCAAGTCTTCCTTTCAAGGGTGAATTCGTTGAATTGGGTAACATGTCCAGCAGTCTCAAATCCTCTTCCTTTCAAGGATCAATTCGTTTAATTGGGTAACATGTACAGCTTTCTCACATGGGTAACAAAGTCTTACTTTCAATGGTCAATTTGTTTAATTGGGTAACATGTCCAGCAGTCTCAAATTGTCTTTCTTTCAAGTGTCAATTTGTTGAATTGGGTCACATGTACAGCAGTCTCAAATTGTCTTCCTTTCCAGAGCCAATTCTTTAAATTAGGTAACAAGTACGGAAGTCTCTCATGGGTAACAAAATTGTCTCTAGGGTCAATTCATTTAAAGGTAGTCTCACATGGCTATTATCTAGGGTCCATATTATTGTTTGTTTGGTGTGATTCTTTACGTCCCAGTCAACAGCTATGATCATGTCGTGATGGTCAGTTCACCTAGCCACACTTTTTTCCTGGACAAGCTTGACTAAGTGGTTAACCAGTACAATGTACTTCGTGCACATACCTCCCTTGTAACTGACAACTACCCTTATTGAATCTGCAGAAGGGAGAAGAATGGCCATAGAAATTATTTCATGATCAATCTCCATGAAAGTATGGGACCGGGCAGGGATCAAACTCGCAAACCCTGGATCTGCAATCAGACACGTACCTGCAGTCAGTACCGACTGCGCTACAAGGGTCCACTTGTTTAATTTGGTAACATGTAAGGCAGCCTCACATGGATAACAAAATTGTCTTTGTACAATTGTCTGAAATGGGTTCCAAAATTTTAAAGGTCAAATTGTTTAACCTGATAACCTCTGCAATAATCTCTCCTGGGTTGCAAAATTGCATTCCTTTTATTGGTCAATTATTTTAACTAGGTATACAACCTATGTTCAAACAACAATTATACCACCCTTACCAACTTTAGCACCAAATATCTTGTGATGTGCAAGATCTACACTGATGTAGGTGGTATGAAATAGTTATACATTGTATGTCCACCTGTACGTAAGATAATCCACTCGCTAAAACTCATGGATTATCTCCACGTACAGGCGGACAACCCATGGTATAACTATTACATAGTGCCTGATGAAACTGCTCAACTAGGAGCCGTTTGATCTGTTACTACTTTGCACTTGCTTTTCCTGCCTGGGTAAGCTAGTTAACCATCCATAAAAAAGTCAATTGTGCAGCTTCTGTGAGACAAATGTGCATCTGACCCAGTTAAAAGACTTGACCCATGAAAAGAAGACAAATGATAACCAATAACCTGTGGGTCTCTATCATTTTTGAGGCTGCAGCAACAAAGCAATTCGGATATCAATACTTATATTGTTCATTCCTGGTGGTAATCTATCAAATATTCCCATTAATATTACACTTTCACAATCAATAGGATTCCACTCCCTCTGATGAACAGTTTTTCTTAAAAAAATTCTTTTGGTGTGAGTTTGGAGAGGAGTAGGGTGTTATGAGGGAGGGGTGTTATAACTATTTCAGGGGACAAAAATTCCACTCGTCCGCTTGTAATTACGAGTGATATCTAGAAAGGACCAGTGATTCTTCCCAAAGCACTGTCTTACAGTGCTTTTGGAAGAATTTCTTGAGGGAGTCGTATTACTTATTACTCCTTTATTATCTTTATTGAATACAATTTTAAAGGACAAGTGTATGTGTTTGCAGGACGAGTGAAAATTGCAAGTCATTCGTCCTGCAGGACAAGTGCAATATTGAAATATTTTTGTCCCCTGTATTTCATCACCAAATACTAACATTTCCACTGCAAGTCTTTAAATGAACTTTTACATTTGAGATGTCCTTCATACCTTCATGAATAGATCCACACCCATATACACGCCATTTGGGCGGACCAAGCTTGGTGACCAACCTCAATGCCATCCAATAATGTTGTTTGTTTACTGGTGATGCCTTTCAAAATGCATAAAATTATATTTTTTCCAAAAAAATAATTTATTAAAAAAAAAAAAAGGTGCCCTACATACCCTACCTAAAATTTTCAGACCCCTTACCAGAAAAACACTTATTTTTTATTTTGCCTCATATAAATTAAAGACAAAATACCGTATCTTGATCAAGTTCAGCACTGAAACGACTACTCCTTAAAATTTTGATTAAATGTTACAAAGTTATTTTTAAACCTTTTTAAGTATAATATTTAATCATTTATTTCTCTATTAATCTTTTTCAATTTTTTTCGAAACAATCTGGAATATTGCTAGAGATATAAAGTCTATTATAAACTGCGGTCCTTCAAAAATAGAGAACCAACAAAATTTGTTCTTGTCTAGTTGTCTAGATTTCTGGGCCCTTGCCCATTAGTGACATGTAAATGCTATTTTTTTTCTTATGTAAAACAAGTAACTTGTTTTAATTACACATGCATACTCAGGTGCAGAATTTGTTGTCATTTAATGCAGCTGCATCTCTTGTTTTTAAAATTCTACTGAATTTAATTGTTCGCAAGAGTCTACTGTCATGCAAACCAAGAGTGACAGTGACGTAATATTTTGTTTACAATTGTTACATAAAACATTACATTCTACACTCCACATGAGCTAATGCCAATAGATCACCACAGGATAGGATTAATACACAAGTGATCTATCGATTCTAAGTCCCTGATAACTTTGTAAACAAAACATGACGTCACTGTCACTCTTGGCTGGCAGGACAGTACCTGTAGATGCGTTTCTGAATCTGGGTAATTTTGTATGTTTGTTTATCGTCTGCCGAAATTCGGACCCAAGAGAAAGGCAGAAAATCCCCTGATTGAGACGGTTCTTTTTATTATCCACAAGATATGTTTTGGTTGACAAATAAAAAAAATCAAATATTTAATTACTCCACATTCTCAATTCTGAGGGCCTAGCGATTTTGAAAATGGTTTAGATCCAGATAAAATTGTCCCTGAAGTCAGCTGATGAGGATCCCAGCTTAAAATTCTGCAAATGGTAACGTTTTAGCAGCAGATGATATTTACAAGAAACAAAAGTAAGGCTTGAAATTTTGTGTCCAAGAGTCAAATGAAATGTTAAACTTTTTCCCATTGAACATGTCACAACTTTTGTCATCTGCTCCACTCATTTGCTCGTTTTCTACTGGGTGACCTATATTGCAAACAATATGGACCCAGATCAGACTGCTCCCAAGGGAGCAGTCTGATCAGGGTTCATATTGTTTGCTTCCTTTCATAAACATTTTTTGCATGCATTGTACTTGAATATATGCAACAGACATAAAAAGCAGACAACATTTTCAGAATATTGGCAGGATAAGGGTTAATCCTTATATCCCCTCCTTCCCCCCCCCCCCCCTCCCACCCCAACATATTCA
Organism: Loripinus fragilis; assembly: GCA_964019695.1. NCBI lineage: Eukaryota > Metazoa > Mollusca > Bivalvia > Lucinida > Lucinidae > Loripinus > Loripinus fragilis. The sequence continues at coordinate 70,018,274 of OZ026523.1, forward strand.
AGGAATACATCACAAAATGTGTCGTCTGCACAATGTAAGGGTCATAATCAGCAGTTCAAGAGTCCTCTTATTCTTGTTATCTGCTCTTTGACCATCAGTTAACTCTTGGCATTCTGGCAAGTATCTGTTGAAATTTTTTCTATAGTATCAATTTAAAAAAATCTTTCAGGAATATATCATTAGTGTCAAACAGTTTGGACCTAGATCAGGCTTGGGATCAGGCTCAAAATTATAACAAACCTGGTCTGGGTCCAAACTGTTTGCAAAAGTTTACTAGCAATTATAATATCATATTTCATGTGGCGACTTTTGCCTTTGCAAGAAGCATCCAAATGGAATTCTCAGGGGGGGGGGGGGGGGGGGGGGGGGGGGGGTTTGAAGAAGAAGTTAATTTTTGAAGAGAAAAAAAGCAGACAACAAATGCACAGGATGCATAGAATATGAAAACTGCCAAACTTGAGCCTGCCCTAGGGAGTTTTGAAGAGTGTTGCCCAGTCAGAGGCTCAAACTTTATATAACCTACAGATTTTGTGTGAAACATACCCTACTTGTGTACTACAATAGATTAATTAGCACAGTTTATCAGATAATATTATCTTGAAATTTTTCAGAGAAAATAGGTCTTCAAGTTGAATTACAGATTTTGGAACTTCCTTTTCTTGGAAGATTTTTTAATTTTAATTTCATATTTGATTTTATGGATGGATAACATTTTATAGATGTACTACAGCAACTAGCACACAAAAAATAATTACTTTTCTTTTTTATTTTATAAAATACAGGGTCTCTTCACATTATAATTCAGATTTTTTCCAATACAATAAAGAAGAGTCAAATTTGGGGATTTCACATCTTATGTGATTCAGCTTCATAGAAGCTGAATCACATAAGATGTGAAGCCCATAAGATGTGAGGTGTCAATTTAATACCAAACTTTAAAAAAAATATCCTAAAAAAATGTCTGTGAAATCTATAGGTTGTAGCTTTTCTAGTTGGCTCTGTACTACAGACTGTATTTGGCTCCTTAAAAGGATTAGGGGTTAAACTGCAACCATTATTTATAAAAGGAAGAAATACTATAAATATATCGCTTACCCTGAGATATAAAAATCTAAACCAGGCTCAGTATATATAGGATTCAGTCAATCGTGCAGACAAACTAAGCTGATTATCTGCGACCATCTTATCCAATGTCCAAAGAAATATTCCCACACAAAGTACCACAATTAAATCCTTCGGAAAACTATCTATTGACACCGACATACACTAATTATCAAAATACAGCAGTAAAAACCTAAAAACCAATGTTTCTTTAGGATTAGACAGCGAAATTAAGAAAAGCGTGTAGAATTAAACATATTAAATGGCCAATTTGGAGGTCTGACACGTTAAAATCCTTTGCACAAACTGAGAAGAGTTTTAACTATCCACGGCACTGTTGTTAATTATGGCTTTTCAAGTAATCACACTATCCAATATGACCCTCAGATAAAACTGTGTGGAGGTTTATGGGTTTTCGAATATTGGCCTGTTGGAGCTAAAGTAAATTTCCTTTGAGATAATAAGGAATAGGGATCAGTAAAAGGGGCCTTAGGGACTTTAAGAACGGATTGAAATCCATCCTCGATACAATACGCATCTGTGCAGTCTGTTTTAAATGACTAACAATCCCTTTTAATATCTTATTTATAGGTTCCTGTTATTGTTATTGAGACCAGCAAAGACTCAGACCAGACTGTGCAATTGCACAGTCTGGTCTGTGTCTTGGCTGATCACACTACCGCTGTTCGTGACCTTATTTCTGCACCCTGACCATTAATGATTAGACAAGCCCCCTTGAACTGTTGATTAGTTCATCTAAAGACTTTTAAGACCATGTGAATGAATAGAAAAGGGGTGACATATTTTAAAAGGTGCATCACTGCAGATGAGATAGAGATTGGGGCAAAAGTTAAGTCCCATTTGTTTGTTTGTTTGTTTTGTTGATTTATGTCCAAAGTCAACAGCTATGGTCATTGCGGGACGGTCAGTTCACCTAACCACACTTTTTCCTGGGCAGGCTTGAACAAGCGGTTAACCAGTAATTTGTGCACATACTTTCGCTTGAAACTGACAACAACCCTTCTTGAATAAATCAGCGGAAGGGAGGAGAATGACCGTAGAAATTATTTCATGATCAATTTCCACGAAAGTATGGGACCGGACCGGGATCGAACTTGCGACCCCTGAATCTGCAGTCAGACACGCATCTGTAGCCAGACACGTTACCGACTGCGCTACGCGGCCCGGTAAGTCCCAGCTTGTAAACTTACATGAACAAGTGTCAATGTATTTGTGTTTAATGTCTCACAAACAGGGAAGGACATATGGAGATAGTTGTTGTTGTGTTTGTGTTTAACATCCCACCAACAGCTAAGGTCATATGGAGACGGGGCCACGGCTTAAAGTCTCATCTGACAGACTGGTGAAGCCTGGAATCGAACCTGCAACCCCTGGTTTACAAGGAAAGCGGTTTATCCACTACACCACGGCGGCTCCCATATGGAGATAGGGCCACAGCTCAGTTACATCTGACAGACAGGAGAGGTGGGGGTCAAACCTGTCACCCCTGGGTAAATAGGTCAGTGGTTTAACCTCTAAACCATGGAAGTCCCTTGTATGTGAATGGGTCTACACACAGCTGCCCTTTTAACGCTGTTGATAGGTGTGGTCAGCCAATTCCTGATACATACAATCAGAGAGAACAAAAAAGTTAAGAAGTACCACTATCAAACACTGCAGACCAACCCACAGCACCGTGAGGAATAGCCACTGAACACTAACAGTCACAAGGCATCAGGAAAACAATTTTATCAGATACCTCTCATATTAACTGCATTGTTGCTTGTGTTGCCTGATACACGTTGTCTATCTCATGGCATGTGTCTTTATCAGGTCATGATGACTTTGTACTATTTTAATGACATCGCTAATGACGCTGAATCAACAAAAAATCGAAATTACGTCATAATCGCTAGTTTGAAGAGTGAAACAATGGGTAAACTGATAAATAGAATACCAGGTTTGTGTCTTTTGATATCAAGTTTACCAGGCTCGGCTTTGAAAACACATGTTGAATCACTGGACAAGCCTCACGATGTCAACAAGCATTCTCAAAGCCTTGCCTGGTAAACTTGATATCAAAAGACACTCACCTAGTATTCTCTATATAGCAAAGCAACCAGCTCTCTCTACCTCATCAAGATGATTGCATGACTAGAAAGGACACTGAGTACTACATAACAAAACAAGGACCAAACACAGCAGCAACCAATAACAACAGAACTACCACCTGAATAGACAGCAGCCGAAGCCACTGGGGGGCTTAATAGCATTTTACTGGCGCCAAATAATTACCCTAGATTCTGCTGTTGTTAAAACAAAAAATTTAGCTCGCACAGAGGCTTACAAACAACACAAGAGAAAAATAACTAGCATTCAGCTCTATCAATTTCAGTAACCTAAACTCTGGCTGAATTTTCTAGTATGAATCTCAGTTGGTGATCGGGATTTATCCATCATAGTTAACGCTAAAACAAATTAAAGCAAACAAATAGTTCCTTATCAGAATGCTCATCGGAACTGTTCTGTTATTTGCACATGCTTTTCCTGTCCGAGTAGTTTGGTTTTAGAAGTCATAGGGCTACTAGGTATTTAGCACACATCCACTGATTACTTTAGAAGCCACCTTTAACAGCACTGTGGTAGAGCGCAGCAACCAGGGCTCAGTCTACTGACGGGAAAGGTTGGACTTTTTCCATCAGAATCCCATTTTTTCCCTAGTATTGTAGCTTAATATAGAATAATTTTGGCTGTATACTCTGTTCATAGGCTATTTCAGATCATTTTCTCATTTTCTAGACAACATTGAAAAAAAATTCAAGAAAAATTTAACAAAGGTTTTAAATACTTTAGAAAATATTATGGAAAATTGGAGCATTTATTATGGAGTAAAGGGTTAAATGATTTAATAAAAACAAAGAGAAAGAGAAAAGAGCAATTGTCTGTGTCCAGCAGGAACGATGAGGATATAACAAGGAGAAGAAGCATATTATTACATATACAAGTATCTTTCTCAGCATTAATGAAAACACCGAGTCACAAATTGTATACTTTAGATTAATTTGGAAAAAAAACTTTTCAATAAGTTTTAACTCTTGATTATCACATACATATACTGAACCACACTTCTAACACAAAATCAGACTGAAACTTAGATATTCCACATATTATTTCATCCATTGCAGCGCAATTTTGTCAAAAATTAAAACACATATTTATGAAAATGAAAGTAGAACTGTGTCAGTCAATCTTTCCATTTTAATCATAACCTGATTGGGTGAATGTCTGCCATAACCTCTGAGCGGTACAATAATTTCGGCAATACCTTGTTTTTATTTAAAATTATACTCCTGAAACATTTTGCGTTGGAAGTGTGGGTCGGTATACATGGAGATTAAAAAGAACTTATTTGTTTGGGTCTTTTAAACTTTCAATTGGCCTATTTTGCAAATTTCATGACAGTTAAAAGTGCTTGTTATTTTTGCCCAAATTCAGATGTCATAGATACATGCAGTATGTCAATTCCACAACGTTGTGAGAAACCCTGCTTTATGTCTATGCAAACAACTAAGATGCTGATATGTAGTTCTTATTCATTACATAGATAGAGTAACATCTCTTAGTTTCTGTATTAGAAATTGTAAGGATCTGGTTAATTTCTAATACAGTAATAAAGACCTGTGTAAGACGGCCACTCAAAAAAAGACAAAACAACTGGTAGCTTAATGAAGATCTAAACCCCTTTGGAGCAGGAGGATTGACCTGCATTAAACAATAATTGGTCTTGAAAAACATTTTTTTTACTTTATGAGAGCGGCCGTTTGACACAGGTTTTAATTGTATATGTCAAGGAGTTTTGGAGAGAAAAAAAATAATTTTGAAAAAAAAACAACAACCTGCAGATGACAAAATGTAATGAACACTTTCCCAGCATCCAAAAAGTTAAGTGTAAATAACAATACTCTGCTTAATTTATCGAAATATCAAGCATTCCAAAAAGCAATGTATGTATGTTATGCAGGGTACACCCAACATACGTCTTAGTGATGTTGATTGGTCAGTAAAACTTCAACTTAAACCTCAACTCAGCAACATTATTCATATATACAACAGGTGTCAAAACTAACCTTCTACGCAGATCAATGCGCTATTAAAACTTGAATAAAACAGGCTAAGACTGAAAAAAAAGCATCAATAGCATACCTTTTAACAGTTTTTACACCAATAAATGAGAAGTCAAATATTATCCCCAATAATATCTTATCTCCAGAGAGTCTAAAAGCTGCAGAAAAAAATAATCCATCTTTCGTAGCGCACAAATAAAGACAACATAATTATTGGCTTCAGACAAATCACTCATTAGTAACCCTTATTGGGAAAATTGGATCGAGGAAAACCAGTTGAGGCCCATAGCAGGAAAACGACATTTTCCGACACATATACTCATAAAATAATGACCAGGTTCAAACATCTATCCTAGAGTTCAGCAGCAATGAGACACAGTTAAACTTTCATAAAATAATTCTATAAATGAAATAAAAGTAAATTGACAGATATCATGACTATGATGGTCAACATCTTTCACATAACAAATGGACATACAAATGTAGTCGGTTTTCCACCTACTATACCTTGTTAAGATATTTCTTTGTGCTTCCACTAAGCTTGTTAATGATTTTGAGGTCACTATTATACATACAACGAGGGAGCAAACATTTTGAAGATTTTTTATCCCCATGCTTTTTTAAATCAAAGCACTGAGAGTACTGATGGAAACGATGTCTTGTGATTTTAGTTCTTGTAGGCTAAGCAGAGTGCATTTTTGTAGATGATATTTTAGGAATATTTGAATTTGTATATTGTATATTTTTCTGACCAATGATGAAGGAAAAGTTTGATATGATTTCTATTTTTAGTTTTTAGTTTTAGCATAACAGAATTTTGAAGGGACATGCGACAAAATATCAATCTTATCATTTCAAACATGGGCTGGTATGTCTTTAAACCCTATTTCACTTTTAAGCTCTGGTGGCCATTTTGTTATGTGGGATCAAAAATAGTAAGTGAGCATGATCAGGAAATACCACAATCACAAACCGCAGACAACCCAGTGGTGCCGGGAGGAAGAGCTGCTCAACCATCACAAGACACCAGGAAGATAAATTAAGCAAAGCAACCAGCTCTCTCTCTCTCTTCCCCATCAAGATGATTATAATACTAGAATGGACATAAAGTAACGTACAACAAAACATAGAACAATTACAGACTCCCACAATGGGAGTAACAATAAACAAAAAGTCAACAACAACAGAACCACCGCCTTAGAACAGACAGCAGCCTAAGCCACCGGGGGGCTTAAATGCATTTTACTGGTACCAAACCTTTTGCCCATATTTAGCAGAGGGCATTATGCCGTATACATCACTGAAATTATTTTAAGAATTTGGATTACTGGTTAAGAAGTTTAGATTTCTTTTTAGATTTTCCATTCGGTTCATTGTTGCCCTATTTTGAGGGTAATGCGATGAATTATTGCAAACAGGAAACAATGGTTAAGGAAAGGTGGTTTATAGCCATTTCCTTTTGCCTAGCTCTTGATAACATTTTGTTCAGTGGAGCAACCCGTTAACATTTTGCTAACATAGACTTGCATTATAATTGCCTAAAATTCCAACAAGGGCAATAACTAAAGTTTTAAGGGTCGATTTTGACGAAACTTATAGGATATCAGAGTACTTGATACTTATTGTGTACCAAATATGTATCAAATCTGACCAGTAGTTCTGAGATGTGGATGGACAAAAATGCGACGGACGGACGACGCCAAAACTATATCCCTCCAACTTTGTCAGGGATTATTAGATATCAGCATAGCTACATACCTAAAAAGCTTTTAATATGTTATGTGTTCTGATACTTTTTATCACCTGGTAAAATATCTTGTTTGAGTTTACGTTAATTTCTCTGTCAAATGTCTCAAATTTGTTCCAAAATGTTCGCTTTTCAATTTATTAGCCCATTTTGATGTCCGTTTTTGGTAACCATAGCAAAGATAAACGTCAATTTAAAAGTTTTACTTTTAAACTTGGTATATTGTTCTAATAAACCAATAAGAACAAAATGGTGAAAAGCACTTTTTAGCCCATATGTTGGCCAAAATAGCACCCCCCTGATGCATGTAGCTCTTTGGCAATATTAACTGTGTATATCTGGCATATAGTATAGATATAAAAAGAAGACTTATAGATGGTAAACTTAGGTTTCATTAAGAACATTGACAATAAAAAGTAAAAAAAAAAACACTTAAAAATAAAAAAGAGCAAAAAAAGAGCCATGACATGTGATTTCCAAAAATGTGGCATTTTGACAAGTGTAAACTTAAGCGTTGCATCGATGATCAATTATAATCACCAATTATAATGTAGATCAATCAAAAACTTCGTTTGATTGTGTTTTTGGTAATAATCGATGATAATTGAAAAACATCACACTTGGTCCAATTTTAAGCTCCTATTCTAAATATGCAACTTTGCTACAAGGAATAGCAGTTAAATGGAGAGTTAAATGGAGTTTGCTGTCAGGACCAGTTGGGGTATTGGCTACTAGCACAAAGGCTCTGATCAGACTTGACCCGAACCTTTGCCGGTCACAGGAAATCTCATGTCACCTAATTCCTTGAATTATACCCAAATCAGCATTTGTAATTTGTAATATTCTTACAACCACCAGGTTGAGTTTTGTTCATAATGGCACAGAGTATGCTCAAATAGCAAAGGTACAAGCAACAGCAAATTGTAAATTTGCAAGCAATTTGTTGACAAAATTTTTAAACAATATAATATCTGGTTTCAGCGACTATTTAGACTTCTTACAGATCAAACATAAAATGGAGTTTGTCAAAAAGCAAATAAAGCATTTCACATGCTTCTGCAAAATATACTGTTTGGTTTTTTGTTTGATTTGATTCTTTACGCCCCATCAACAATCTTTCAGTTATAAAGGGACAGGTCTTCCTGGGTTGAAACCAGTACTAAGCTAGGATAAATGTGTCTTGCGCAAGGACACAGTGCAGTGAAGCTGTTGAGGCTCGAGTCTGGGCCCCTTCATCTCGAGTCAAGCACTCTACCACTGAGCCACTGCATATACATATCTTTAACAAACATGCACTTTGTGTGTAAAAAAATTAACTCTTTGTGCTACCAAAGTTTATTTTAGGACACAAGGCTGTGACTCTCGGTGGGTGAAATTATTCTGGACTTCAAAACTATATGCAATGACACAATGACAATACATTCGTTACCTCAGACCTACATACAATGACTAGAATATGTATACAATCTATACATAAACTCAACTATCGTATGGAAGTACTGTTATTCAGTAGATAACATCATGTTATACAAAGTAGATCTTGCACAACAGATTATTGCATAGAGTTTAATATCAAGTATGTGTAAATGTGAATAAAGCATTTTCACACATTTCCTTTACTTGGCATATGCAAAATATATTTATCTATAATGAACATACACTTTGCTGAGAAAAATTCTAATCCATGTGCTACCAATGGTTATCTTAGGACACAATGATGTGACGCTTGATGGGTGCAATTATCTACTTCAGAACTATATGCAAAGACACATTGACTATACATTATTTCAGACCTATATGAAATGACTAGAAACATTCATACAATCTATACATAAATTTAACTATCATATGACATTACTGTTATTCAGTAGATAACATCATGTCATACATAGTGGCTCTTACAGAAGTGATCATTTCATGAGAAATTTTAAAAAAAAGTTATTGCTTTACTTCAAAGAGTGTTTAAGAGTGTTTAGAGTCAAAGAGACTCTATGATGGTTCCGACTTAAAGACTTATCTATTGATGAGATGATAGGGGCCTGATACTTTGGCTGTTTGTCGGGCCCACTGGGGTTTACCTGTTGGATTTCTTTTGCTCCAGTATTCAGTTTTATTTACTGTTGAGTCCTTATCCTTGCTTTATCTCCTTGTTTTATCTTGATTTATATGTTTTAGGAGATGATGCATTGATAAGTTAGGGGTCTTTCATGCAAACCAAATATCTATGTGTCTTGATCCACATCTGAATTAAGGGTGAGGTTGGCACCGTTAAACCGGTTTAAGCCCTCCAGTAAAATATTTTACTGACTGTTCCAAGGCAGTACTTCTTTTGTGGATCTTTTGTTTTTTGTTCTGTCTTGTGTTTGCTATGTCTTTGTGCGCATCTGTTTATATGTGCTTTGCGGTCACCTGCTGGGAAAGGACTGACCTCTTGGCTCTCGTTTGTGGTGTCTTACTGTGAGTTTGTCACTCTCCCATTGGTATCCTGGGTCAGGTGTGGTACTTGATTGTATTGATTCCTGATCTTTGCACCCTTACTTACTTTTATTCCAATTGTGTTTCTTGTCACCAAAGAGTTATTTAACTTCTGGCTATGACATTATTTTTTGACATGCTTTGTTTGTTTGATTTGATTCTTTACGTCCCATCAACAATATTTCAGTTAAACAGGGACGGGTCTTCCTTGGTTGAACCAGCACTAAGCTAGGATAAATGCGTCTTGCTCAAGGACCGCGACGCAGTGACGCCGGTGAATCTTGAACCCTCAGTCTCGAGTCAAGCACTCTACCACTGAGCCTCTGCGCTCCCTTTTTGACATGATATATTCCACTGAATAACAGTAACATCAAATGAAAAAATAATGTTATGGCCACAGGTTGCATAATTTTGATACAAAGAAGTTATGTTAATAACAAAGTAACTTTTCTTTGAAATAAACCAGCTTTGGAGGTGTTAATTTCGCAATAGTTCATATGATGAGAGAATCTTCCATTTGTGCCCATTTCAAATCATTTTTTAAACTAACCTAAGGCTGTCTAAACTGATTGACTTAAGCTTTAAGTATTTGGTCAACATTATTCAGTCTAGTCAGACTCCTCCCACAGAGGAACGCAAAGAAAAGAATATACTTCCTGGCCCCCATCCCTCAACAAAGTTTGACAAGTAAATTTAATCCTGCCAACAATAAAGGAACTATTTCTCAGAAACCTTCAGCAGAAAATAAAATGCCCCACTCTACCACCTTGTTATGAAATGATAACTTGTGTAAGACCCTCTATAAAATACATAGAACAAATCAGAACGAATGGAATAAGAGACCCTATTTCTGCTTGTTAAAGTACCATCAGCACATCAAAGAACAAACATAAGAGTCCCTGTCAAGGCTAGTCACCAAGTCATTTTCTATTTCATCCTTGCTGGGAATCTATCTTAATATATTATCCCAAGGAATCCTAGTTAGTTGGATTTTATAATACGGTAAATCTTGTATTAGTTCGTTCACTCGAATAGTTCGCTAAATGTCATCTATTAGTTCGTACACTAGTCATTTTTTTTATATGCAAATCTATTAGTTCATACACAACGTTTTTTTTTTCCTTCATTGGTGCTTGTTTTAATCAGTGTGGCTGTCTACGATATGTTCCTGTTAACTTTCGCGTGCTTACACCAAACAGATCTTTTCGTCTGTCAATCTAACGACTTCGGTCGCTAACGTAAATCCAGCATTGACGTCACATAATTTGTTTTTCTGAAAATCGAGCGAATGCTAATTTACACGCCCTGTGTCGCCGATGCGTCGGAGATATATTCTGTACGGTCATTGCAAAAAGTGTCCTTAGAATAATGGATAGTTACATTTTACTTCTGTGTCATATATCTTTTATAATCGGACACCCAAGCCGCGTGCGACCCGGAAAGCATTTTTATACTTGTGCAGCTCGGACCCGACACGAAATCAACTTGCGCGGTGCCTCATATAAACTGGTACCAGAATATTTCGCAAATAGCCTGCTGGTACTTATGACAAGGCCCAGGAGAGCATATGCGTTTGCGCAATCTCATCAGGGTCCCGCTGCTCACTAACATAAAGTTTGAAGTGGATGAAGACTCAGCATGCTCAGACCAAATCAAATTCTAGATATCTACGTACGTTTTGTTTTATATAGTTGAATATCAATTTCGGTTTTCTGAGCGTAAATAACTCAATAAATGTAGTAATAACGGCTTTTCCTAGATTCAAACAAATGGAACATTTTAACAAATTGTTTAGCCGATCGTGGCGTGTCTTGCTGTCCTCACGAAACTACATACGGAAGGTCCTGAGAGTTCATGATTACCGAGATAGTGTACGCACAGACGCACAAACCGAGTATAATTTGATTGTATCATGATTCTAGGTCTTGATGAATGGCATTCCATGAAATAAGCCAGTTCATGAGATTATGGTACCTATCGCATATGCGAGCAGCGAAGGCTCAGATGAGCCTGTGCATCTGCGGAAAATCGTCAGCGCCTTCGAGCTTAACTACGAGCATAGAAGGAATGTAGATGAAGGTACGTTCATTAATTTAGGATAATAGCCCCACTAGGTGGCTGTGAATTTGAAAACAGGAAGAATTCGCTTTATTTTAACCACCACACATCCATTGATGTATGTATCCCGACTTTCGATATATTAGTTTTCATGAACAGTCAGACCGTGTGTCTTTTTTGGAAGGAAAAGTCTTCCAATATGGATGGATTTTCCTTCCATTTAGTTTTTTTCACAGAAAATTGGAAGGTCTTTATAACATCAATCTTAATGAAAACAGCAAAAGACCTTGAAATCATCCGCGGTGACATACATATCAGAATTTGCAAACATCCTTACCACACGTCTGTAGTTGTTTTACCCCGACTTTGTTGTATGAGACCAACAAAGTCGCAGATCAGCCTGGGTACCACACATTCTTATCAGCGCCTTTGTTATGAATACAAACATTAAACATTTTGTCGGGCCTGGTATGGGTCAAACCTGTCTGCTAATAATATCAGCCGCAGACATGAAGATCAAATCCGCCGCTTTCATGCCACGTGCTGTTTTAAGAGTTGGGTATAGCACGTGGTGCATTGGCGCATAAAAGCAGACTTCGCACATAAAACATAATTGCTCAGCTGCATGCGCGGATCCAGAAAGGGGTCCAACTTTGACAACTTTTTTTTAATTGATGATGGGAGAGAGGATCCAAACACCACTATATGCGGGTCATCATTGGCCCGCCAGCGAAACACCATTTAAATGGCGTTTCGCTGGCGTGCCGCTAATGGCCCAACATCGAATGCTGGCTTGGTAGCTTTGTGATTTTAAAGGGAACCGGACCAGTATGCTAAGAAACCCTATTTTTCAGGGGTGGGGTCTGTCCCCCTCTGGATCCGCCCATGAGCTATCTGGCATGAAAAGACAATTTCTGTAAACTCATCACTTTCGCTCATTGCGATCGCGTACACGTTCGCAAACATGTAATATAAATTGTTTTGGATCTCGGAAATTTACTTTACAAATTCAAACTATCAATGCCCCACAATTTCATCAAATGGCGGGCGACAGCCAGAACTCCTTTTTTTTAAATTTCCAGTGGGTGCATAAAAGGCCTCGATACACCGTCACAAAACCGAAAAATCGCACCGGAAATTCACTTTTTTTTCTTATAGACGACGTGAAAAGCATTAGACGCAAGTAGGCAAAGATGAGCCTGTGCATCCAACACTGTTGACTTTACGGTAGTATCATGCGCGGATCCAGGGATTTTTGTCATGGGGGCTCCAGGCTCAACTGACGGAGAAAAAACACTCTGATAACGTTTTCTTAGGCATCAGCCTTTTACAATTTTACAGAGGGGTCCAATAATTTATTTTAAGGAAAACTATAATTTTTTAAGGTTCCAGAGGGGGTCTATCATTTTTCAGGGGAGGGAGGTCCAAATTTTTCCATGGGGTGTGGGGTCCAAATGCTAATTTCAATTGAAACCTATAGAATTTGTGATTTTCCAGGTGGTCCGGGCCCCCCATACCCCTCTGGATCCGCGCATGCGTATGGTAGATCCACTTGCGATATCCAAATTTTCAAGTCAACAGTAAAGCCAATCCCGAAGGACAGGGTTTTTTTTCATGCAATTGTTCATTTTCCATTCCCGGAGCATCTAGTGACACCTCAAAACATGATGAGGTATATGATTCTGCAATATGTTAGTGGAAAACAAATGTTGAGACCTCGGACCCTGGTCCGAGTTGAGACACAGTGATTATCGCGACATTTAGTCAACTATTGATGGTTTCAGTCTTTCATTATGTATATAAGTCTAGGCCTTGATTTCTGGCATCAGTTTTAGAAAAACGGGCTGTCCAATGTTGTCAAATAACGTTCATGCTAGATACATTACCATAACATACCATGCATAAGCTGGGTGCTTAAGATCAAGCAACATAATCGCTGGAAGAATGTGTTTAATGTTAAAAAAATTACAGTTCAAACGTTAATAATCAGATCTTAGAACAAATCTACATGGATATGCTCGAGAAGCTCAAAATGGAAGCATGCAGTGTGCAAGAACACATAGAATAATATTGCTAAACAACCGCCAGCTTTTTTGAAAAGCTAATACTTGTGTAAATCTTCTCGATGATGATATTGTTGCGCGAAACGAAACGAAAGTTAAGGTGTATTTATTTTATCATTATTATTCGTTTCTGTCTATCGACAGTGTCCTTTCATGCAATTGACTTAATTTCAAACGCCGCTGCTATCATTCTGTCCATAAAAACTTATACCTAGCGCACTATATTTTTAGAACTATTTTAGTGGCGGTCAGGTTCATAAAGGGCGGGAAAACATTAGCAATCCACAAGAAAACGTGTTTCTTCACGTTTATGACAAAAGGACAGGGCTGCGTTTATTGTCCGTCTCGTAATGTTTAAAAGCAAAGAAAAGTATAATGATAAAAAACGATTGCAAGATATTGTGCTTTTAACTGCAATATCTGGCTGCATCATAGATATTGCAAACGGTTCTTCGTCGTACAAGAGCAGGTTTTCTCATGCTAAGGCATTGTTTTTCTGACGCTCGTTTGAGGCATCCAATGGGGTTTACTGATTTGCGAATTTGTCCCAAATTTTTACCAATTAGCGTCTTCATAAAACTTATTTTTACCAGTAAGCACATTCAGCATTACAAAATAAGTTTTTTTATCACTGATTTCTCTTAAATTAAACTGATTAAAGCGTAATTTTAACAAACGAAACACTGATTTTTAAGGTACCCCGTTGAGACCCTCTCCCTTTGATGTACAAGTAAACTTATAATTCTGTTTCAATCATATGTAAGCTTTCAATAATCAAGTTTTCGAGCACAACAACGTTTTTCTGACCGTTGGGTTTACATTTCAGAGCTGAAAACCGCAACAAACTAATAAAATACCAATATTGTTTTTGTCTAGCAGCAGGACAAGGGTTGTTTGCATTAAGATCATTTGGTTCCCAGCGTTTTACACAGGCTGTAACGGTCTAGGTAGCGGACTGGGTAGCAATGTTGAACGGGGGTTCGATGGTATGGGGATTTTGTGTGTATTTTGTGTATATGATACCATTGGAAACAGATGTTTTGAGAAAACATCGTTTCCAAAAACCAAAGGGAATATTGTTATCACCTCCATCCGTCTGTCCGTACTAACGAATGGACCCTTGTCGGCTACTTTAAATTTCCAAAATTTTCTGGGATTTGTTGGGAACTTATGCTTTCTTGGCTATTTTTCTAACATAGAAAGTACCCAACAAGAATCCATTTCTAATCAAACTGTCCATTATGCTAACTAACGGAATCCAACCAAATTTGGTGTGTGAGTTACTCACATGAATGGGGCGTGCAACAGCAAATTTTGTTTTGGCCCCGCCCGCTGGGGCCCTTGGGATGGGTCAAAAGGTCTAATATCATTAAATTTCAATAACAAAGTCAATTTCAAAGATTTTTATACAAAACATTGTGTGTTCAAACTTATAATTAAAGATAAAAAGCATATCAAATGGGATTTTTGTTCTGACGCCTGGGTCATGTCCTAGGGGTGGGGCACTGGGGGTGCCCAGGGTCTACTTTTTTTTTAACATTTTCATGTGGCATATCAAATAGACGGGGATGATAAGTAGAACAGAATGCAAGTAAAATTTTCACAAGGTCAAACTGGTGACTGTGATATGTGGTCAAAAGGTAAAATACCATTAATTTCAATTACAAAGTCAAATTCAAAGATTTTTTACTAAATTTTTTGTGTGTTCTCACAAATACAAGATATAAAATATATGGGGTGGGACTTCGGGGTGCTGGGGGTAAAAAGATTTGGTAAGGGGATTTGCAATGGCGCCCCATCGAATGCGCATTCTAGTGTTGCTTTTTTATTTCAAAAGTAAATATAATGAATTTTAAATAACTTCCCTTTCACAAATTCACTGGTTTCATATTTTTGATTTCATTTTGTATGACTGGCTTGGCTTGAAATGTGCTAAATAGTCTTGAAGGGTCATAAAAGCCATTCAAATAGTCTTGAAATGCAAAGAATATAATTCAGTTAAGAATCCAGACAGACACTGTATAATGAATTATTCAGATATATATACATAGGTCAAAATAAACAAAATTTTTCAGCGTTACACTGTAAATATTTCCTTACCCATCAGTTTTCACATATGTTTTGGGTGCTCATAAGAACCGTCTCAATGAGACGGTTCTTTTGAATACCAACAACATATGTTTTGGTTGAAAAATAAAAAAATTAATATTAAATTATGCAACTCTTATCTTGGAGCCTGTATATATATTTTGTAGCAGGTTATGAAATTGCATTAAGTTTTTCATAATATGGTCTCTGTGTCAATGACGTACAATATAGTTCAAAAATGTCTCCCGAGAAAAAACTTTGTTAAAAAGTATACTCAATGGACGATGATTCATCTTTCCTATGTAAGTTCAATAGCTTTCAAAAAAAACATTTTTTCCAATCTTATTTAAGAAATAAATTCTGTTTGTTTGGGTTGATACTATATATCCCAACAAGTTTTCAGTAATGCTTGAATCAGTAAAAGGCTTGTAACATCATCTTTACACAAAGGTAGCACAACTCTCAGTTTATTAAATAATTAATTAATTAATGCTTGAGTCAATTTTCATCTGTAGGGTTTAAAAATCAGGACTGTCAGACTATTGTTTATAGGTGAACTGCACATGCTCAGCTGAGACTGCACACATGTGCAGTCTCAACTGAGCATGTGTAGTTCACTAACATTAAACAGATTGTCTTTGTCACAAATGGATCAAGGGAGCTCAGTGGCTCAGTGGTAGAGTGCTTGCCTCGAGACCGAGGGTTTGAGCCTCACTGCGTTGTGTCCTTGAGCAAGAACATTAATCCTAGCTTAGTACTGGTTCAACCCAGGAAGACCGTCCCCTTATTAACTGAAAGATTGTTGATGGGACGTAAAGAATCAAATCTAACTAACGACTGGATCACAAAATGTACATAACAGTAAGATGACAAGTTAATGATTAAATGTTTTATAATCTTTTGTTTACTTAGTTTGTAATAAGTACATGCTTATGTGGATTAAGACTTCAAATTATGGAAATCTACCTTATTTGTATGGCTAATAAAATGCTTTGTTTATTCTTATCTATTTTGGCAGGGACAATGATAAGATAGCAATGGCAGACATAAATAAAGTATAAACTTCAAGTCTTGATAATTCAAACTCTGATCTTTCAGAGAATCCTTTGATTCAAACTAAATTTTGGATATGTTCAGAGAAAAATTGGCATATTTATGAACTTCGTGCCTCTCTTAACATTATTATGAGCATTTAAAGGCACACAGAACATTATGATTTGTTATAAAATTCTAAAAATAATCATTTTGGGGGTTATATATTATTTACTGGCTAACTCAATTTAACCCTTTGTATACTGGAAATCCCTAAACAGATACTTTAGCAAACGGTGAATTACAACTGACCTCCAAACAGTTAATAACTACTCAGAGCTGATCGATCTCTCATGCGCGGATCCAGAAAGTCTTGTCAGAGGGGGTCCAACTTTGACAACTTTTCTTTTATTTTTTTTTTTTAGTTGATGAGGGGATAAGCGGGGCCATCATCGGTTCGCCAGCGAAATGCCATTTAAATTGCATTTGGCTGGCATGCTGATGATGGCCCAACATTGAACGCTAGTTTTGTAGCTTTGTGATTTTTCAGTGGATCCAGACCTGTATTGCTAGAAAACCCTATATTTTTGTGATTTTTCAGGGGGGTCCGGACCCCCCGGGCCCTGTCCCCATCCCTCTGGATTCCCACATGCCTCTTAAGCATTGTACCATTCAAGCTGATAAAATCACAACTAATGGTGATAGTATTGGTGATAGCGGTGAGCAACGATGTAGTGATAAGGTTGTGGCGATAATGATGTTTTTCTGAACTCAATGTTCATGCTTTTATTTGTTTGTTTGTTTGGCTTGATTCTTTACGTCCCAGACAACAGCTATGGTCATGTCGGGATGGTCAGTTCATCTAACCACACTCTTTTCCTGGGCAAGCTTGACTAAGCAGTTAACCAGTACTTCGTGCACATACTTTTGCATGTAATTGACAACAACCTTTCTCGAATCAGCGGAAGGGAGGAGAATGCCCATAGAAATTATTTCATGAGCAATCTCCATGAAAGTATGGGACCGGGCCGGGATCAAACTTGTGCCCCTGGATCTACAGTCAGCCAGACATGTTACCAACTGCGCTATGCGGCCCAGTAAACAACTGCCTAAGTTGTTGTTGTGTTTGACGTCCCACCAACAGCTAAGGTCATATGGAGACCGGTCAACTGCTTTAGAGAATATATCTCCCTTGATGCTGCATCGTAGATCATTGTGAGGTCATGAAGACAGCTATGATAATAGTTTGTCTGGCAATGCGCTGCCATGCACTTGGATATCATCATGCAACATGCTTTGGCTTGTAAAAAATCAAAATTCCAAACACAGTTGCAATAAGCCAGGTTGAGATCAGAAACTAATTAAGGTAAAATAACACACTAACAGAAATCATGCAATCTTGTTCATGCTAATTAGCCATGAATTGAGTTTTAATTAGTTACAGGTTCCTAGAGGCATTAATTTGCCAGTGATAATCACCCTTGGATTCTAAAAAAGGAGCTAATTGATGAACGTGTTAATTACCTTCATTAGTGCATGCAAGTTTCAACTGAATCAATCATGGCTCTTGATTATTGACTGGCACTAGCACTGATGATAAATGAAATATTCACTATAACCAGCCTTAATTTTTTAAATATATGCTACGGACAATGTGCGAGATATGGATTTCACCACTCCTATCTGTATCCATCCTGTCCTGCCAAGGGTTGGGATTCTCTAATCTAACTAAGGTATATTCTGACAAAGCCTTCGCCTGTCAGGGGACAAAATTATTTCAATATTGTACTTGTCCTGCAGGACGAGTGACGTACAATTTTCACTTGTCCTGCAAACACATGCACTTGTCCTTTAAAAGTGTATGCAATAAAGAACATAAGGGCGTAATATGTTATATTACAGCCTCAAGTAAATCTTCCAAAAGCACTCGTCCTACAGGACGAGTGCTTTGAGAAGAATTACTCTTACTTTCTAGATTTCACTCGTAATTACGAGCGGACGAGTGGAATTTTGTCCCCTGCCTGTGAAGATGATCTATATCAAGCTTATGAACAAAACTAGGCTGCTGCATGACATTTCTTAGAATGTACCATATTTGATCATGACATTTCTTAGAGTGTTAAATATTTGGGCATGACGTTTCTTAGAATGTACCATATTTGGGCATGCCATTTCTTGGAATGTACCATATTTGGTCATGGCATTTCTTAGAGTGTTATATATTTGGGCATGGCATTTCTTAGAATGTACCATATTTGGGCATGACATTTCTTAGAATGTGCCATATTTGGGCATGGCATTTCTTAGAATGTACCATATTTGGTCATGACATTTCTTAGAATGTACCATATTTGGTCATGACATTTCTTAGAATGTACCATAATTTGGGCATGGCATTTCTTAGAATCAACCATATTTGGGCATGCATTTCCCATTTTTTAGAATGTACCTATTTGGGCATGACATTTCTTAGAATGTACCATATTTGGGCATGGCATTTCTTATACTGTACCATATTTGGGCATGACATTTCTTAGAATGTACCATATTTGGTCATGACATTTCTTAGCATGTACCATATTTGGGCATGGCATTTCTAAGAATGTACCATATTTGGGCATGATATTTCTTAGAATGTACCATATTTGGTCATGACATTTCTGAGAATGTACCATATTTGGTCATGACATTTCTTAGAATGTATCATATTTGGGCATGCCATTTCTAAGAATCAACCATATTTGGGCATGCATTTCCCATTTTTTAGAATACCATATTTGGGAATTAAATTTCTTAGAATATATATCCCATATTTGGGCATGACATTTCTTAGAATGTACCATATTTGGGCATGGCGTTTCTTAGAATGTACCATATTTGGGCATGACATTCCTTAGAATGTACCATATTTGATCATGACATTTCTTACAATGTACAATATTTGGGCATGCCATTTCTTAGAATGTACCATATTTGGTCATGGCATTTCTTTGATAAATTTTGATCATGACATTTTTTTTAATATTTGGTCATGAAATTTCTTAGAATGTACCATATTAGGTGGGATCTGTGACATTTGTTCTAAACAATTTCGTCAATATGACACTTGGTTAAATGAGACATTTGGTTGATATGACGTTTGGTGGACTACAATGTTTGGTGGATTACAATATTTGCTTGAGTATGATGTTTGGTCGACTACGACATTTGGTCTAAATTTTGTCGAATTATGTCAAAATTTGCTGAATTTATAAATTTAGTCGAAAATGCACTTGTATTGAAAATATACTTTATGTAAAATACAACAACTCAAATTGTAGAGCATAAAATGTTGTATCCACCTGTTTATAAAAGGGTCATGTCGCTAGAAAACCTGTCTTGGTTTTTTTTTTAACACCAAAAGCGCAGATCAGCCTGCCCATCCAAGCAGTCTGATCAGCGCCTTTGTTATTCGTTTATTTGAAAGTATCATATCTAGACTTGCTACTAGAGAAATTTCGTATTTCTAGCGTGTCACTGTAGCTGAGTAGGTTGGTTTGAATCTTACTTTGTCGGAAACCCCAAAGACAGGTTTTCTCGCGACGAGGCCCAAATTAATCAAGAGTGTCTTGGTAAGTATGCATCAACAAGGCTGAAAAAGTTCAACAACAGTAACGATTTGATTTCTAAGATAATCTGATAACTGAGTTTATGTAGAACAGAACAGAACAGTATTTTTATTAATCTCAGACCACATACATGACATAGAGATACAATGTAAACAGCAGAATTTAATTTACATAAGACTTGGTATAGTTGGGCTTTTTTTCTCTTCTAAATACAAAGCAGTTATACCTGACTATTTTTTTTATCAAAAGTCATACTTGACGGAAAGTCAAATCAATCAAAATTCATATGCGACCAAAAGTCAAATCGGCAGAATGGTTTTCTACGAATTGTCATGCACACATATAATCCACTCTTTGTAAAACAAATAGTTTGGAGAAATAACCTTAAATATTAAATATAACATGTAGGTGAATAAGATTTTCTTTCACACAACCGTTTTTTCCCAAAAAATATTCAGAAGCATGAAGGTAAAAATAACTACTGTAAGCCTTAATTTAGACTTACAGACCTATAGCCTCACAGCACTGACTAACTCAATATGTAGAAAATGTCTTGAAACTATTTCCCTAGGATATAAGATTTTAAGCTGATACCATTAGCATAGAAAGAATCTGATTAATGTTTTCCCCATCAATTAGATTAATAATGAATTAGTAAATGGATTTTTGTCATTTGAGTTGAAAATGTGTCTTATCGAGAGCTGAATGTTCGGTTAATTGTGTATTTCGTTTTTGCAGAAAGATAATAAAAGCCGAGTGTTGTGTCAAAATTATTTGTCTCGCTCTCGGAGAAATTACAACTGTGTTTAGAAAATTATTTCAAAAACACCTCTCTGACATTTGATATATTGAAGTAAGAAAAAAAGGCTTGAAGTGTTTTTTGGCCTACGTTTTAATGATGCAATAGGCATGTAATGTAAACTAAACCCTTATTTAGCGGAACTGTATTTTCAGCCGTGTGATTTTGCCATGGTGTATAATTCCTTCTTAGCTTATCCTCCTTGGGTTCATGTTTTGACAGTACAGTAAAACTTAAATGGTTAAAGCACCAATAGCATGTATCCCTCAAAAGAGGATGATACAACAGAAACAATGTTCAACTGAATTGACCAAACTATACAGGAGTGAGGTCAAGCAAAGAAAATTCACTGCAGTGAAAATAACAACGATACACTGCAGTGAAAATAACAACGATACAATATAAAATAAATGAAATAATCTCTCATGAACAAATGAAGCAAACATTTTCACTCTATTGCCACCAGAATGGCCAAAACTCATAGTTTTATTGCACTCAGAATGGCCAAAACTCATAGTTCTATTGCACTCAAAATGGCTGAAACTGATGGTTCTATTGCACTCAAAATGGCCGAAACTGATAGTTCTATTGCACTCAAGATGGCCGAAACTCATAGTTCTATTGCACTCAAAATGGCCGAAACTCATAGTTCTATTGCACTTGAAATGGCCGAAACTCATTGTTCTATTGCACTCAGAATTGGCCAAAACTCATAGAGTTTCCGCCATTTTGAGCGCAATAGCATTGGAGTAAGGTTAACAAAAAGGATACCTTTTCCTCAATAGTTATCCAGGCTCCTGCAGCAGGAAACTGGTCCACTTTATAAGGGCACCAAAAGTGACTCTGTGAAAACACTAAAAGCACAACTAATTAAATTCTGAGGTTGCTAAACTCTCTAGGAAAACACATATTTTCCTCTTTGGTCAAAGCTTAGAGCCAAGGAAATAATGGCTGTTATTGATTAGGGTGTTTTAATTAGTCTACACAATCAATTTTGCAACCTTATATAATCTCTGTTACATGTGACAAGCTCTTAATTGATTCATTACTGCATTCTCTGGTAACTACTTTGAACATTGACTGGAAAGTGGGCAACACTGTTGGAATATGGGCTGTGTATTTATGGCCCAGTAAATACTGATTGGGAAATTGAGAAATTTCAAGCCCAAAGCAGATGACTATGTACATACAAACTTTCAATGACAGTGGCAGGGAAAGGATTGCAAGACTTTGGTTTGACAAGGTTCTTACAGGCAAGTTTGTCTAAAATTCAAGGACTTTTCAAGGACTTCTAAAAGACATTCCTCCTATTTTCAAGGACTGAAAACTTATGAAAATACTGATTAACATGTTAAAATTCTACTTAGGAAATGCTAGACTGCATTAATAAAGATATTAATTTTAGAAAATTAGTATAAAATTGAGGTGCCTTTATTTGGTGCAGCATGCACCAAATAAAGGCACCACAATTTTATACTGATTTAGGTCTCCAAAGACAGTGTTGAATCCTCCTGTAAAAGGTAAAATTCAAGGACTTTTCAAGGCCTTTGAATGTTTTTCAAGTACTTTTCAAGGCAAATTTAGTTTTCAAGGACTTTTCAAGACAGTCCTGTCTATTCAAGTACTTTTCAAGCCTGTGCGAACCCTGTTTGAACCCTTTTAACAATGGTTAGCTAAGACTAAGAAACTCCCTTGTCACACTGTGCTAGTTAGTGACTATACAGAACAATGATTGTTTGCTGATTTGAAGTCATAATGCTCTTGTTGATGACTTCACACATTTGAAGTCATAATGCACTTGTTGGTGACTTAAACACAATAATGGTTGCTGCTTTGAAGTCATAATACACTTTTTAGTGATTATACACATCACCGGATGCTGCTTTGAATTCATAATGCTCTTGTTAGTGACTATACACAACAATGGGTACTAATTTGAAGCCATAATATTATGGTTGATGACTATATCACAATGGTTGCTGGTTTGAAGTCAATATACAATTATTGGTGACTATAATACAACAATGGTGCTGCTTTGAAGTCATAATGCCCTTATTGCTGACTATGTACAGCAACAGTTGCTGCTTTGAAGTCAAAATGCTCTTGTTATGTTAGTGACTATACACAACAATGGACACAATGTTCTTGTTAGTGACTATACACAACAATGGACACAATGTTCTTGTTAGTGACTATACACAACAATGAAAGCTGCTTTGAAGCCATAATGCTCTTATTAGTGACTATACACAACAATGGACCTAACAATGGATGCCGCTTCAAAGCCATAATGCTCTTGTTAGTGACTATACACAGCAATGGTTACTATTTTGAAGTCATAATGCTCTTGTTGGTGACTATACATAACAATGGTTACTGCTTTGAAGTCATAATGCTTTTGTTGGTGACTATACATAACAATGGTTACTGCTTTGAAGTCATAATGCTCTTGTTGGTGACTATCAGTGACCTATATAAGAGTGACTAGAAACTCCAATGAAAAACCGATACTCAACTCAAATAACACTGTCGTGCATCTTACACAGGTAAATCGATATCATTTATCTACACGATTTGCTTTTACCGCAGTTTTGGAATACACAGCGTAATTTCTCTGTTGTTTACCAAAACTACAAACACCAAAATAGTATAATAGCAATAATTAAGAATAATATGACATCTTAGTTTATGAATATTGATAGATCGAGACACAGATATAGCCATGTTTGAAGCTTTTTCTGTCGCAGTGAAAGAGGTATTGTTGAAGCCATTTTTGACGATTTCCGCAACGTTCATAAAATCGGCCGATATTTACACGGTCATAACTCAATAGGATTAATTTTTACATTGCAGAAACATAGCATTTAGCAATATTTCATATCTCTTTTTGCGATTGTTATTAACATGATGCACCAATAAGCGATATTTACAACGAAGTACGCTCTTCAAGATATATATGTATGCAGTGGTTTCTCAAGCTGTATCGCCATTTTGTGTGTGTACGATGAAAGGCGCACCAGGTGTAAGTCACACGACACATGCCACGACATACCTATATGGCTGAAAAATGAAGTGTCTAGTCACTCTAATATAGGTCACTGTGACTATACATAACAATGGTTACTGCTTTGAAGTCATAATGCTCTTGTTGGAGACCTTACATATCAATGGTTGCTGTTTTGAAGTCATAATGCTCTTGTTAGTGACCTGACATATCAATGGTTGCTGTTTTGAAGTCATAATGCTCTTGTTAGTGACCTTACATATCAATGGTTGCTGTTTTGAAGTCATAATGCTCTTGTTGGTGACCTGACTGCTTTGAAGCCATAATGCTCTTGTAGTGACTATACACAACAATGGTTACTGCTTTGAAGTCAAATGCAATTGAGGAGCCGCGGATTCGAGCCTCACCGATCGATCCAATCTGTTTGACATTCAGATGGTAGAACTGAAAGAATTTTTTGAAAAAGTTGATTTGGAAAAAAATCAGCAGAGGACGGCAAAGAGCTATGTAGTTTTAGACTGGCGTTGGCTTATCTGGACCTCTGGTGTCATCAGCTGACACATATTGCGGAAATAATTATCTCTAATTACACTCATTAATATATTAATTAACTTATTTAATTACCTTAATTTAATGGCCATGGTTATCTACTAATTTATTCATCTAATTAACTTTGCAATTAGTGGTATGCAATAAAGAATCCATCTGGTTTTTAAATATTGAATAGCGCCAGAAAGCTAATAAGAAAATACAGTTATTTCCAGGGTGGTCGCCTCGAAATTGAAAGTGGTCCGGTGGAGGAAAATAGTGAGTGCGTAAGGGGGAAGAGCATGAGATAGGGGTGCCTATCCCTTGGGGTGGGGGTTGTGACTTTCAACTACCTCCATACTTTGTGTGTGAGCAGCAGCGCCTCAGGCTAGCCCCCCCCCCCCCCCCCCCCCCACCCCCCTGCTTGCTCAGGCCTCCAGATAAGTGTGTATTGGAAAATTATTTTCTTTATTTCTCATCTAAAACATATGTTGTGGGAAATCAAAGGAACACTCTCAATGGGACGGTTCTTTTGAGCACTCAAAGCACATGTTTAAATAGATGGGTAAGAAAATAATCAATAATAAGAAAACAATCACCATTTTACACTCATAAAATTTCCGTATCTGGATCTATGTTGCTTGTGTACTGGACCATATATGGTAATATATATCAATCTGGTACACCATGGGGGTAGCTACCATTTACGCAAAAACACATTTGCGTAAACATTCTTGATAATATGCAGACAAAACGTGTGTGGAAAAGCAATTCTAATGTGTCTAATTCCAATTTTGGTAGGAATTGTACATGTATATGGTGGCATTTTCTGCTCTACGACCCCTTTTAAGGGTTTAGCACCCATACATGAAGTGAAAGAGGTCCCGATTCATAAAGATTTAATACCAAGAATGTGCTTAACATGGTAAATAACGCAGACCCAGCCGAGACATCTCATTTGGGTCTCAGTATTTGTAAATGCTCCTTTTTTATTTTTTTGTTGTTGCAAAAATGCATTAACCACGTCACCACAATTGCGTACATTGAAATTTAGGCACGCTACCCCCCTATACAGCATACACCTACTAGAGGGTCTGTGCCAAAAATTGTAACTAAATTGCAAATAGGACTGGACTGCTCCTGTTCAATTTGGGCCTCAATTTCTCGAAGCTTCTATGAGGAAATATGGCCAAATATTGCATCCTGTCAATATTTCCAACAAAGAATAAGGAAGCTAAGTAATCATCAATCATGAACAACGCAATTCTTCTTTCTCGCCAAGTTATTATGAAAAATTACATAATTACAATACTGTTTTGCTTGAGACGTAAAGATCTACGACCGAATATCTCCACCTTCGTAATTCGAAATAACAATTTCCCATAAAAGTGTTAAGAAACATCGAGACCAAATGCTAAAACCTTCAGGAAATAATTAAACTGTCCATGAATAAATGGAAGATATACATATTTTAACGCAAAACCATTTACAAAATTACGAACGTGACTGTGAAGCAGTGATCACTTGATTATCTTAAGACCACATCCAGCTGTAGATTCCTGAAAGGTGACGGATTCTATTCCCAGAATGCTCTCTTCTTTCGCTTAATTCATGTGCTATTGTTACGTCGTTAATATTCCTCCAACATTAAGAAACATAAATGTTTGGTAAGGTGTAATGTGACACCTAGCAATAGGGGACAAATAACTCCTCAGTCTTAAGCTAGACAAGGAACAGCTTAATAACCCTTTTTAGACCAATAGAATTTTCCATAAAGCTACATACGATAAAGGCAGGATGGGCTATTATGTATATGTATTTAGGTGTCACAATTTATAATTTACAAATCCTGACTTTATGTAGCCTCATGGAAAATTTCAATGGTCTGAACCAATCCCAATTTGACTATTATCACAGTTTGGGAACGAGTCATCACCTCTGGAAACTTTGTTGCGAGCTGTACACTAAAGCTCATTTTGTCGCTTTGACATAGGGTACAGTCAAAATGGTGCATACTATTTTCTTGTTTTGTTAACAAACCCTTCTGCAACTTTGTCATCTTGATTATCTGAAACCACTCATAATCTCTGGAAAGAGCAGATACTTCTGGTTATGAAAGAAATTCATCATGTTCTCTGCAAATCTCAAGAAGAGAAAGTGATTTGCAGAAGTAATGCAAGTTTTAGACTAGAATGCGCAGTAGATGTTGCTCCATCGCAAATCTCCACGCTTTCGAAGAAATTTAATGATATTTGACCTTTTGACCCCACCAAAAGGTCACCAGTTTTACCCCAGGGTTTTTTTTTTACTTGTATCCTGTTCTACTCATCATCCCCTTCAATTTGATATGCCACAATATCCCCATCACTTTTTTTAAAAAGCGTGGGAATAATAAGTTCAGTGATATGTGGCCTTCACCAGACTTAAAGTATCATACCAACGAGGGATATGTTACATGCAAAATGGTCTATGAGAGTTCCTTGTACTATAGTATTACATGTATGCTATTTTGAAATGTACACCATGATGTTGTTGCTTGTCCAATGTAGCTCAATCATTCAAACCATGATTTCTTTTCCATTAGCCTAACTTTTTTAAAAGCAATCAGCTATATATATAAAAATGGAAAATGAATTTAGCTATAGCTGTTTGTTTAACGGAAAAATCAAACCTGAGGAGCGAGAATCAAAATGAGAGATTTTCAGAATTGATAGCTGGATTATATCTCCTCATTTATGACTTGTGTCAATAGGAGAAATTCCGAGAATCTTGGCAAATGAATTAAACAACTTATCTTTCACTCACATGTTTATTACAAAATGATAATTTCGCAATCAACACTGATAACAAGGGATCTGTTTTGGTGGAATTTTTCTGAAATCATAAGACAAACCATTTGCTTGAACATTTGCAGAAATTAAGAGGCGGTTTGTGAAGCTTGATTGCCATGTTACTATTTTACAGCATTCACCCTGTTTACAATAGCTGGTATGTTCAAGATGAAAGAGTTAAATACAATTTTATGAGGCTATAATACAAACATAGATAAACACACTTAGCAACAATTAGAATATTTTCATTGTTTGATTTGTGTCCATTTCACTGATATATTCATTCCTTCTTATTTTAGCCAACTCATTTGAAAGCCTACCTTCATTAGATTTGTTGCTTTACGTCCCAAGTCAACAGCTATGGTCATGGCGGGACAGTCAGTTCACCTAACCACACTTTTTCCTGGGCAAGATTTAACAAGCAGTTAACCAGTACTTTGTGCACATACTTTCTCTTGTAACTGACAACAACCCTTCTTGAATGGTTCAGCGGAAGGGAGGGGAATGACCATAGAAATTATTTCATGATCAATCTCCACGAAAGTATGGGACCGGGCCGGGATCGAACTTCTACCAGTACATGTACGTATTGGTACTCAAAAGACCCATTATCAACGTCCTTCATGAAATGGGTATCAAAATTAGTATTTGGGCCAAACAGGTTTTCTCACAGCGAGACCAATATGGTAAAGGTAATTTTCTTGCACACCAGATTGGGATTTCTGCTTGTTTAACCTATTTTTAGAGAATTCTATCTCACATCACATACCCCGTACAATTCCATCCGAACAGCCGCACGTCAGAAGACAAGTGACGTCTTCATTATGTTAAAGTGTCATAATCATGTTATGTCGCATTACATCGTATTCAGGAACTTCTGGAAGCCTTTTTTTAGATATTAAAATGTGGTATTTAATGTTGAGCAAGAAAAAGAATCTTTAATTTGTGTGAGGGTGGGATAGAAAAACCACTCCCTCGCCATTACTGTTTGTCATCACTCGGCAGGCCTCGTGATGCCAAAGGGTGATCCTCGGGACTGATTTTTCTATCCTACCCACACACTCATGATAGATTCTTATAAACTCAACTGCATTAACTAAAGAACTCTTGAAACATGCATGCATAGCTATTAAATGGGGCTAGAAGTCTAATTTTTGGTCTGAGCCTTTATCTAACCAAGTATAATTTGTATGCGGAAGCTATGGATTAAAAGTTTACTTACCAAAAATACAATAATCACATACTGTATTAAAATTCACCTTTCTTGACAGTGTAGCATCACTTGTTTTCCAAAAAACATTAACTCCTGAAAGAAGAAAAGCCAAGGTATAAGATAGTACCGAAATTTTTGTGTTTTATTTTCACGAAACTTCGCATATGCAAAATTTCGTGAAAATACAACCCTCGCAAAATGACGAAAATCACTCTGTCGTTTACTGATAATGGTCAATCATGCCCTGGCCTTGAGGTTATAAAACTAGAGTACAGTCTCAGACTCAAAATAAAGCGCAATAGTAGGCTGCATGCGGACACGAGTCCGCAAGCAGCCAATCATTGTGCTTTATTTTGAGTCTGAGAAAGAACTCAAGTTTATAACCTCGAGGTCTGGTCGCAAATTTTTAATGGCGAAAACATGTCTTTTAATGCTATTCGCAAAAATAATAATCTCGTGAAAATTTCCAATTTTACATGTTGTATAATCACAGGATCCACATGTCAATTAAATGGGCCACGCCGCGAGAAAACCTGTCTTGGGGATTTCCAACAAAGGGGTTTCAAACCAGTCTCCTCACCTACAGAGACTATCTAGAAAATTGAAATTTCACTCGTAGCAAGTCTAGATATGATACTTTCTGATAAGCGAATAATAAACCTTGAAGACAGGTTTTCTGGCGCAGAGGCCCAAATGACACAGCGCCAATCAGCTTGCAAGAAACCAGAAGTTGATAAACCATTCAAATGCGCTTGCTAATGCAACATGATGTCTGATTGAATGTTGTTAGAAATATGCGACAGTATATCCTGCAATACGTCAGAAATAGTTTGACGTCATTAATTACGTCGCATTTTGTTAGATGACAAGCAGTTTTATGTGGCTTGCAATTTAATGCTCCTATTTAAGACTAAACAAAGATGTTTTTTACAGCAGACAAGGGCAGAAGTGCATTAAAATTGGGATAACTATATTCAAGGTTTTCATTTGGGGGTGGTCTGAAATCATGTTTTACAGCTCTTCTCATATTGCGTCACCTTAAAGCTACAGTTCCAATCCTACATCCATCGATAAACCGTCCCAAACAAAAAGTTTGATACAGTTATCCCCCAAATTTACAACTCAAAAAGAACTGTGTGTGCATGCTTATTAGGTCACACAAATAAAGGGCAATTTTGTTTATACTGGCACACCAAACGTTTGAGCGTATCCATAATACCAAAGAGCAGGTTTAATTTTACGGAAGAGCGGAGAACCATAAGGCTAAAGAGCCGTTGTTTAAATCATTTATATGAGCGAATTTTCCAGGTAAATACCAAGATACCAGGGGAAGATCAAGGATTCCTGAAATGTGTGGGGGTTCGTTTTGCAGATGATCTCATTTATTTTAAATATCCCATGAAAATGAAACTGAGACCAAATTATTTCAACTTCATAGGATATTTAATAGCGGGGAGGGTGGGGTGGAACCCCTCTAGATCCGCCACTACAATCCGCTCCCCATCACCCAATTTAGGACTGAGCAATATTGGCCATTACAGGTAATACAACGTGGTGAATACTTTTTTAAAGGTCATTACCTGGACAATTCGCTCATTTGAATGATTTTTCCATCCCCTCTTTTGACTGTATGGTTCTCCGCTCATTTAATACTCCGTCACTGTATGATTTCCGCTCTAACATAATTCGCCCCAAGTGTTATAGTCATCCTTTTGGCCTTTACTGTTTACTTTAGCATACAAAGCCTTTTCATGTCTAATTTCAGACAAGGTTTATAAGACAAAGATCTTCAAAAGAGAAGAGATTAAAGAGTTCAATTTTGCTGCTAATTACATCTTTTTTCAACCTTAAATGGTAAAAAAGGCTTATCCTGTGTTTTCAAAGTTAATAAGCCAATTATCCATCAAAGAGATTAATTTCAGTTATTCATCAAAGAATTTAATTATAAGGAAGTTCAGGTCTGATAAATAACTTGCAATCAAAACTGTCATGAGGTGTATGAATCTTTCTCTGATAGCGGAGACGATGACGTTTGCAAACAGTACGGGCCCAGATCAGGGCGAACGTCAGCCATGTGATCTGGACCCTAAAGTCATAATACAGGGTTCCCACAGAAATTCAAAAACAAAATTCCATGATATTTCCATGATTTTTCCATGATCAATAATGTAATTTCCATGATCATTTAACACACGGCATCCAACCTCCCCTCTTGGCAGCATCCTCAGTATTCTTTACCACATTGAGCATAATTAGTACTAACTGTTATTAGTACATGTCTTTCTCATATCTTTTCAATATTTCTTTTAATAATTCATCATTCTATATCTTTTCCCAAATAACTAGCCCAAAAGGTCACTTAAATGGCCAATTTAAAATCAGAAACACCATACTACCTGGATGATTGAATTGAAATGGCTCCAAAAGTTTTATGATGATGTATTTTGATTAACTTTTATTCAGTCTTTCAAGTGCCCTTCCACGAAAAGTAGGGAAAAAGTTAGGATAATTTTTTTGAAAAAGTAGGGATTATCCAATGTAAAAGGTAGGGAAAGTAGGGCTTTTTCAAACCAATAATTCATAACAATGAGTCATTAAATTAATGATAATATATCAAAATAAGCAGGATAAAAGTGGTGACAATAAAATTATCCAAAAACAAAATGACGTTTGCAGCTGAAAACTTCAAAGTGAGAAATTGAGTGGACGCATTTACCAAAAAAGAAGTTTAAATATTGAGAAATTTGAGCGAGCGAAGCGAGCGTGGAAAATTTTTTGATGATTTTATTGCATAAATGACATTTTAAGAGAGAAAATTAGGATAGTAAAAGTAAGAAAGATGGCAAAGATCAGGAATTGATACAATCAAGTACCACACCTGACCCAGGATACCACATGGGAAAGTAACAAAACCACAATAAACATCACAAACAAGAGCCAAGAAGTCAGCCCTTTCCCTTCAGGTGACCACAAGGCAGCAATGCATGACAAACACAAGACATAAATAACACAAATGATCCACAAAAGAAGTACCGCCTTGGAACGGTCAGTAAAAATATTTTACTGGAGGGCTTAAACCGGTTTCACAGCGCCAACCTCAAACTTAGTTCAGATGTGGATCAAGACACATAGATTTTGGTTTGCATGAAAGACCCCTAACTTATCCATGCATCACCTAAAACATATAAATAAACATCTAAAAAGGAGATAAAGCAAAGATAAGGACTCAACAGTACATAAAACTGATGCCAGAGCAAAAGAAATCCAACAGGTAGACCCTGGTGGGCCTGACAACAGACAAAGCATCAGGCCACTACCATCTAATCAATAGATAAGTCTTTAAGTTGGAACCGTCATAGAGTCTGAAGTCCGACCCACCGGCATGCAATTAAAGAGGAAAGCAGTAAGGCATTTTCATGAAAATATAGGGAAAAGTAGGAGAACAGAAAAGTATGAATTGTAGGGCCCGCTTGAATGCCTGTTTTATATGATTCACCCTGCAAATTTAAAGAATCTGATAGGTCAAAAGATTCAATGTGGCTTTTACATTCCATTCAAAACGTATGAATAACTTTTGATTAGACCTTATATACAAATAAAAGAATACTTCTGACATACCTAAATTGCATACATTTTTAAGGCTACATGTATCTGACTATAAAATATCAGGCACAAGAAGTGCAGGCCCTGTTGTGGACCAAACATGCATTTTGAAACAATAATAAAAACTTAAATCACCAGTAGCCAGAAAACAAGCAGTCAAACACACAAATTATTTCACAAAATTCCATGATTTTTCAGTTTTTTTCAAATTCCATGATTTTTCCATGCATGGAACTTTTCTTTGTGATTTTCCAGGTTTTCCAGTGCTCGTGGGAACCCTGTAATAAAGTTGTCCTATCCAAAGAAAGACCCATATGAAGGCCCTCTGGTTACTGAAGAAAATAGTTTGCAATCCAATATGAGCTACCTTGGCTGAAGGTCAAAGGTTAACCTTGATACCTTTGGTCATCTCTCTTTAGTTAACCCTTTACTCCATAATAACACCTTTTGACACCTTTGAAACACAGGTATTTGAAAATATTATGGAAAATGGAGCATTTGCTGTTTGACCGCTTGGCTCTCTTGTGTGTGATGTTTTTTTGTGTTTTGTCACTTCCCCATATGGTGTGGTACTTGATTGTATTGATTCCTGATCTTTGCATTATTCCTTACTTCAATGCTTTTTTTTTTTACTTTTTTTTTTTTTATTATTAAATTATGTTTTATATATTGATGACAGTAGAGAATTTGAGAGACCTCAGCTGAAGGGTCAGTTAGGTAGTTATCTATGGGCAGTGTTCTCTTAGGCTTTTGGCAGCAACTAAACTCCAGCTGTTAAGTTTTTAGACCTAATTTTTCGCAATAACTTTTTTATCTTCAATTTTAGCAATATGTGCTCACTATGAAAGTTGTAGAGGAGACTTTCGGCCAACTTCTCCAAAAGGTCTTGCGCTTGGGGCGCAATCAGATTTTTGTGTATATAGATGAAGATTTTGCAATAAATTGAATTCGTCCTAAATTTCTAAGTCTTTTATTGACAGGTAATGTTCCTATAGGCGTGACAGAAAGGGGTAGTTTCAAAAAATATTCGAAAGCGATGCATATCCCGTTCTTCAAAGACTGTGAATAACATAAAACTGCCATTTACATACTCAGAATTTACTGTGCATAAAGCAGGCTCATTTGTAGGAACAAGGGCTGGGTTATCGAATGACGTGCAATTTTTCTCTTATGCGCGTTCTATGAAATGAACGGTTTTGAGATGACCCTACTAGCCTAACCCAAGAGCGAATCAGGCGCCATTTCTATTATATTTGAATAAGCCATCCATCGCTTTAATAATTAAATTAGGGCGGTGCAAATTATTGAAACTTTTGACTGACATCTTGGACTTGGTTTATTTGCGCTTTGCTTAAAATGTTCCAAGTGTGCATCTAAGCACAGAGGAACTTGCAGCATCTAGGATGTTGGAACCATTTGGAGAAGTTGGCGGAGATGTTCCTGAATACTTTTCATCACGAACACATTTTGCTAAAATTGAAGATAAAAAAGTTATTGCGAAAAATTAGGTCTAAAAACTTAACAGCTGGAGTTTAGTGTTCGAAATTTTAGAATAATTTACTTCTTCATGTCCTGGGTATGACGTTAAACTGCATCCCCCACCTCTGGGTTAAGAAGCTGCCACAGCCTGGGTGGCAGAGCTAGATGGCAGCCATCTACACACCGATGGTTTGGCATCCTAGCTATTGTGGCTTGGCGGACGACTCTGTACAAGAACAACGGCAAGGCACACTGCCCGAGTGCGGGAACGGCGGAATCTCAGAGGCCGTCATAGATTTGAGTTGGGATGTCAGCTAGGACAGGTGATCCCAGA
This sequence comes from Loripinus fragilis, assembly GCA_964019695.1. Taxonomy (NCBI): domain Eukaryota; kingdom Metazoa; phylum Mollusca; class Bivalvia; order Lucinida; family Lucinidae; genus Loripinus; species Loripinus fragilis. The sequence goes on from OZ026523.1 coordinate 70,052,361, forward strand.
AAATCCTTAGTTCCAAAAACAATCATGGCAGAATCAACAAATGAAGTCACGTTAGACGATGCTGGCAGAAACCAGATTTCTGTCAGTGTCGTCTCCGGCTTGGCCCCCTCTCAGGTGTGGGGGGGCAGGGTCGGGCCATTGCGGCAAATCCAGCAAGCATCTGAGAAATTTCAGGGTGGGCACTCTTAATGTGAACACTCTAAAAGGGAGGGTCTGCGAGGTGGTGGAAACACTATCTCGTAGAAAAGTAGACCTCTGTTGTGTCCAAGAGACCAGATACCGGGATGGTCATTGCCGTATAATAACGGGCAAAGACTCAAGGTACAAAAGGTACAAACTGTTCTGGTCTGGAAACAGCAAGGGTACTGCTGGTGTTGGAGTGTTTGTGGCAGAGAAGTGGATAGAGAAGGTATTTGAGGTCAAGCGAGTCTCCGACCGCATCATCCTGGTGAAGATCATAGTCGGTCAGCGGGTGCTTTGTCTTCTGTCTGTCTATGCCCCACAGTGTGGTCTCAGTGATTCTGTAAAGGATCTATTCTACGACCAACTTAGGGCTGTGACTGCAATGATCCCAGCATCGGAATTCCTCATCCCATGTGGTGATTGGAATGGCCATGTAGGCAGTACAGGCTCCGGTTACAAAGAAGTTCATGGAGGCTATGGGTATGGCAAGCCAGACCCTGATAGTGAGGGTGAGAGGATCCTGGAATATGCACTAGCATATGACCTGTTCCTCGGTAACACATGTTTCAAGAAACGTGACAGTCACCTCATCACATACAGGTCCGGTAATACAGCAACCCAGATAGACTTCATGTTATTTCGAAAGAGCCTGCGCAAACTTGTTATGGATGTGAAGGTGATTCCTGGAGAGGAGGTTGCTCTGCAGCATCAGCTCCTTGTGTGCGACATGATAATTGATATGCCGCCCCAAATCAAGCGCAAATTCACCCCACGTCCAAAATTGTGGAAGCTCAGAGATCCTCAAACATGTAGCCAATTCCAGGAAGTCTTCAAGGCACATGTGCCCGCTGTGGAAACTGAAGCTGCTACTACTACTGAGGAAATCTGGGCGAAACTCAAGACAGGTTTGCTGAAGACAACAGAGGAGGTGTGCGGCACAACAAAGCCCCACCGATGGCGACGTGAAACTTGGTGGTGGAATAAGGAAGTAGATGATGCCATCACAGCCAAGCGCCTAGCTTTCAAAGCATGGAAGGCTGGCAAAAGCACACAAGCATCATATAACACTGCCAAGCGCATCTCCAGACGTGTGGTGCACCATGCACGCCACGAAGCAGATAAGGTGGTCTATGAGGGCATTGACCACAAGTCGTCTGATATCTTCCGCCTCGCCAACCAGATGAGGAAAGAGAATGTTGATGTTGTAGGCGACAAGCCAGTGAAGAATGACACTGGGGAAATGTCAATGAGCGAGGAGGCAAAGCAGAATGCGTGGGCTGAACATTATGAAAGGCTTCTCAACGTTGAATTTGACTGGGACCCTGATCACCTGTCCAATGAACCTCCGTTAGAAGGCCCGCCTATCCCAATCACTATTGACATGGTGAAGAAGGCCATCTCAAAGATGAAGTCGGGCAAAGCTGCAGGTCCTTCAGGCATAGTGGTGGAGATGATCAAGGCAGCAGGTGATACAGGTGCCACCATGATCCGAGACCTTGCTACTGCGATTATCCGTGATGGCAAGGTCCCAACTGACTGGGAGGAAAGTTTCATTGTCTGCCTTTACAAGGGCAAGTGTGATGCTTTGGATAGAGGCAACTATCGAGGCCTCAAGCTAACTGAGCAGGCCATGAAGATCCTAGAGAGGATTGTCGATGGTCTCATAAGACAGGTGGTGTCTATTGACGGCTCCCAGTTTGGCTTTGTCCCAGGAAGAGGCACTACAGATGCAATCTTTGTGGTACGGCAGCTGCAGGAGAAATACCTAGCAGTGAACAAGAGGCTTTATATGGCCTTCGTGGACCTAGAGAAAGCATTTGACCGTGTCCCTCGGAAGGTTATCTGGTGGGCCCTGAGAAAGCTAGGCGTTGAGGAATGGATTGTGCAGTTAGTCCAGGGAATGTACGCTAATGCAAGCCGGGTTTCAGCAAAGAGTTTGAGGTGAATGTCGGGGTCCATCAGGGATCCATACTCAGTCCCTTGCTCTTCATCATTGTGCTGGAGGCCTTGTCACGCGAGTTTCGGGCTGGTGTTCCCTGAGAGGACCTATATGCAGATGATCTTGTCATCATTGCTGACTCCCTAGAGGAATGTGTCAGGAGGCTCTTGATATGGAAAGAAGCCATGGAGAAGAAGGGATTGAGGGTAAATGCAGGAAAGACAAAGGTCATGATCTGTGGTACAGGCCTGGATCTCTTGCAGAGTTCAGGCGAGTACCCATGCTCTGTCTGTCGTACAGGAGTAGGCAACAACAGCATCTACTGCAATGGCTGCAAACTTTGGGTGCATAAGAAATGCAGTGGGCTACAATGACTGACACCAAAGCCTGATTATAGGTGTGCACGGTGCATGGGAAATGCTCGTCCTATTGATGGCAGACCACAGAGTGAAGTCCAGGTCGGACCTGACAAGCTTGAGGTGGTAGCTTCCTTCTGCGTAACCTAGGTGACATGCTTTCTGCTGGTGGAGGCTGTGAAATGACGGTCACTACTCGTGTGAAAACCGCCTGGAAGAAGTTCAGGGAGCTACTACCAGTTCTCACATCCCGCCACCTCTCTTACAAGACCTGTGGCCATGTGTACAGCTCTTGCCTGCGGAGCGCCATGCTCCATGCCAGTGAAACTTGGCCACTTACCAAGACGAACCTGCAGCGCTTGCAACGCAATGATAGGGCCATGATCAGACAGATCTGCAGTATCAAGCCAGAGGATGTGGCCAGGGTAAGGTCAAGCGAGCTACTGGCAAAGCTTCAGCTTGAGGATCTCGACCTCATTTTGAGAGAGAGAAGGCTTCGCTGGTTTGGGCATGTGGCGCGTTCGAGTGGTGCAATCAGTACAGCATATGATATGCAGATTGACGGCAAGCGGGGGGCAGGGAGGCCCAAGCAAACATGGAAGAAACTGACAGAGAAAGACTGCCGTGAGTGGAAGCTCACCACAGTTGACCCTCAAGAAAGGAGCACCTGGAGATCAGATGTGAGATCTGCTATGCGTGCAGCTAGCCAGTTACCTGGAAAGGGGCCCACTGATGTGGATGATGCCCCTGCACCTGCACGTTAATCAAAAATCCGATTATGATTATGATGATGATGATTCAAAAACCTTCTTACAAAACCCAACCCCAAACAAGGTAAGAGGGGATTATTAATAAAATATTACAGGGTTCAAAGAATATTCATTTCATGGGAATATAAATGTTATGACAGCAATTAGGTCATATACATGGGTACTTATAATTTAACGCTTAAAATAAATACCAGTGAAACATGTGAACGTAGCAAACAGTAAAAACGGCCTTTCATCAGGGTGTACACTGTTTGCTAATACATTTTTATTCGGAAATTATAACCTGATATATTGATATATACAATAGAACATTCAAATTTTATTGCATAAAACCAGAAGGAAAATATAATAAATGTGTCAACCAATTTCCTCACAATTAAAAAACATAATTTGCTAATGCTAACCGGTATAAAACTAAATACCACCTCAAGCTTCCTTTTTTGTCGATTTATACACACAGTCCAATATTGAGACATACAATAAACAAAGAAATTCATTTTGGTCATGTATAAATTGATAATTTCTTATCTGAAGTTTACCTAAGGCTTTTAGAAAACGTTGAGGGCTTCAAATTAAGCATTTTCTTCATTATATGACATGTTTACCGCCAGTGATTATTTATTAAGTTGACCTAGCCCTAATAAGATAATAGGAATATTTCAAAATCTTGTCTGTTAGTCTTCAAACCATTTTGCCATCAATTTCAAAATATTTGAACAAGAAAAATGAATACTAAATGAGCCGCAACATGAGATTTCCGACAATGTGGTATGTGCGACCAGCAAAGGCTCAGACTGATCAGTCTCACCTTTGCTAGTTGCTAAAATAATCTTTGATTGTTAAGCTACTGACCGAACATCGTTTAAACGACGCTCTAAGCTTTATAGAAGGCTGCATCAGAATGTCTGTGTCTATACTTGTCAAAATGCCACATTCCTCGAAATCACATGTCACTGATCAAATTTGCTTCATCCATCCTGGGTGAACTTGCAACAAACTAGAAATATGAGCCGCAACATGTGATTTCCAAGAATGTTTTGTTTGTTTCATTCTTAACGTCCCATCAACTATCTTTCAGTTAAACAGGGACGGGTCTTCCTGGGTTGAACCAGTACTAAGCTAGGATAAAAGTGTCTTGCTCAAGGACCATAACACAGTGACACCGGTGAGGCTCGAACCGGCGGCCTCTCGGTCTCGAGTCAAATATACTTAAAGCCAAAAGTAACTTTACACTTTGAACTACCGAATATATCTTTACTGTTTTTGATTTTTAACCAAATTAAATATTGCAATGAGTTGCTGGCGTCCGCCCTAACCTAATGCATGAAAAACAACTTAGGTAAATTAATCTTCATTTGAGTTATCTGTGCTTTCATTAAAAACACAAAATCAGCATTTCCTAGCAAATTCCAAAGTAAACCAAGGACTTGAACTCACTATTTGAAGGGCCATTGATTGCCCATTAAAAATACTGCAAGACATTTAGTATCTGATGTATAGTTAGTTTTTTGCAGCAGCTTAAAGTTGGTTTACTTTGAAATTATCTCCCTTTGAATTAAAAGATTAGTAAACTTTAGTCCCTGCTTAAAGCTTTATCTCAGATGACATTTAAAGTTTTTAATCAGCGATTTGTTGGGACTTCTGCCCTGAGTATGTGACAAGATTATTTGATAAAAATTCCCATCGGTTTGGAAGAAAAATGGCAAACAATTTCTTATGGGAAATTCCATTGAAAGCACAGTAAAGTTCACAAAAGGGGTATGTACATAGAAACACAACTCTAATTTGTGTTACTCGAAGAGTGATCCGGGCTGATTTGAACTTTAAACAACAATACAATAGCCTATTTTTCAGACTGGTTCTTTAAAGTTAAAAATTGTCCAATGGCAAAGCTACAGTAACACATCTAAAGTGATGTGTTTTGGAAAAGTTTATTTTGCCCCCTTGCCTCTTTTATTAGGGCATTGCGGTTGCATTTATGACAGCAAAAACATGAAATTCAACTGTCATATGAATAAATGACTGAACTTTAATATGAATTAAACACATTTAAAATACCACTCACCAATGCCCAGAAAAGGCATATAAAATAACAGTGTAAAGTTACTTTTGGCTTTAAGTATATTAGATTGTGAAACACTATGTGCCCCCAATTTTATGCTTTTCCATAAGGAAGGTGTTCTTTTTTTAAAAACAAGTGTAAGACATAGGTTTTGGAAACCCTTCAACAGATCATCAGGTAAGCCCAGTAGGACAAGTCCCCACCCACCCAGATTAGATGCTGCTATTACATCAGTATTTGCACCATTTGCTAAGATAAAAACACTAAGGTTCATGCATTCGCGGATCCAGAAAGTTTTGTCAGAGGGGGTCCAACTCAACTGGACATTTTTTTTTTTGTTTTTTTTTTGTTTTTAGTTAATGAGGGAGAGAGGATCCAAATAAATAATACAGCCAAAGGCGGTCCATCATCGGCCCATGAGGGAAACACCATTTAAGTCAAGTACATAATACCATTTAAATGGCCTTTCGCCTGCGGGTAGATAATGGCCCAACATCGATTGCTGGCTTGGTATCTTTGTGATTTCTAAGGTATCCAGACCAGTATTGCCAAGAAACATAGCTTTGTGACTTGTCATGGGGGGGGATCTGGACCCCATCCCCTCTCTGGATCCGTGCAAGTATCTTTTGAGTTGATGCTTTGCCTCTCAGTGAACATACAAAATTTTTTTCAGAGTTGGACAAGTACTTAGGCCAGAGGCCAGAATTTTTTTATTAATTGATTTACGGGATTTTTTTTTTATCAGATTTAGGGTCGGGGGGACGGAAAAAAATAAATAAAAAACTCTGAAAATGACCAGTTAACTGGTCATTTTCAGAGTTTTTTTTTTTTTTTTTTTTTTCAGAGCTTTTTTTATTTTCTTTAATATCTCCAGAAACACAGTAAAACTAGTAAGGTAATCTTTAAATATTTCATCATTTTCCTAAAAATCTGGACAGGACAATCACTTTTAACAGTGTCACTCTCAAAAATGCACAGACAGAACCTCAAAAAAAAAATTTTTTTTTCAACAAAACAATTAATATTTAGAGTGGGCGGATAAAATAAAAAAAAAAATAGAAATTAAATTTTATTTTTTTCCTACTTTCTGGAAAATTACAGTAGGAGGGTTCGTAAATCAACTAATAAAAAAATTCTGGCCTTAGCAGTGTGATCATGAAGTGGCTTGCTCAATGACACAAAATCCCTCCAAGCTGTGATCTCTAGTTCAAGACTCCATTCACTATGAACAGGCCCAGAGGTAACAAAACTTTTTCCATGCTCAACTCAGCTGAGCACCAACTTTATCCTGCTCATAAAAGCTAAAATGTCAACAATTTTTGGCATTTTAACATTTATTAGCATGATAAATACAACATCTGAGAGATTTAAAGCAAATAACTTCTATATTTGTTGGTACTTTAGTTTTTATGTGTGCTCAGTTGAGTTGGGCATGAAAAAAGTTTTATACCTCGGGCCTTAGCTACCATGCTCCCAATAATTCCAACTTTTTCCACACTGTAATGGAAACACAGCTTTAAAAGATCATTAACTTGGAATAAAAGTTTGAGAATAATGATTTTCAATAAAACAGGTTTGAGATAATTACCAAAAAAATTGAAGCAATGACAAGATTTGTAACAGCTTTCTTGAACAGAGTTAAATCATGCTTAGAAATTATTTGCTATTAATGCCAATTACAATCAACAAAGGCAGTTCTATAAAGCAATTAAAATTTCTGCTTGATAATAATTAATTTTTTTCTTGGATTTCTAAAGGCAAAACAGGTATTTAAGGACTATGTGCCTGCATAGTGCATGAGATTTAGCACATTAGCAACCAGGCCTCGAGGTTATACAACTTTTTTCATGCTCAACTCAATTAAGCACGAAATTACAACTGCTCATAAAAACTAAAATACCGACAAATGTAGAACTTTTTTGTTTTAAATCTCTCAGATGTTGATTTATCATGCTAATAAATGTTGTTGGCATTTTAGCATTTTTTTATGAGCAGTATAAATTTCATTTTTTTTGTTTGATTTGATTCTCTACGTCCCATCAACAATCTTTCAGATAAATTTTGTTATTCAAATGGTATTCAGGCAGTAGCTTAACAGAATTATCCAATTTTTTCAGTATGGGAGAGACTCCACCAGCGGTGAGGCTTAAACTAGCAACCCTTAGATCCCCAGTCTAATGCTCTACCAACTGAGCCACCCATATTCAAATCAAAGCACGTTTTTATGCATACCATATCTGCCCTTAAAAGTGCTCTAAGTGCACCACTTCAGTGATCATGATCCACATTGTTTTGCATCCACAAGATGATTGAATTATGTATTTTCCTATTGCCATGATGTACACTTTGCGACTGTCCTCATGTAATGAGCCGCGACATGTGATTTCCAACAATGTGGCTTTTTGACATGTGTAGACTCAGAAAAGCCTGTGCAGCCTCCTTTTAAGCTTAGAAACTCCAAATGATGTTCAGTCAGTAGCTTAACACTCATAGAATATTCAAGCGACAAGCAAAGGCTCTGATCAGACTGCGCGTATGCGCAGGCTGGCCTGAGCCTTTGCTGGTTGCACATACCATATTGTTGGGAATCTCATGCCACGGCTCAAATCATATTCATTCCTATTACCCTGTGTACACCTCCATTTTGACCTCATGTATACTTTTCCCTTACATTTTCCTATTGCCTTGCCTTAATATAAACGTATACATTATTGTTGCCTTCATGTAAATTAAAACTTATTTTCCCCTGTCTTATTGATTAACCTTACATTATATAAAACTTACTTTCATCGGCAGGGATTTTCCTAGGCCTGAAATTCAAAAATGAGCAAAAACTTCCCAAAATGGTGTATATCATTCCCAATTTCTTAATTCTACATTTTGGTGAAAATTTCATGAAAAATCCGAACAAAATTAAAGCAGTGTCTTGACAGAGGAAAACTATGTCCCGGCTCAACCGCAATTTGAGTCAGCAAGCATGCTTACTGCTTTTTATTGTGTCACAATGATCCATCAATTATTTCAAGGGAAAGCATGCACAAGCCAAACTTTGAAATTACAAAGTGCTGTGGTTATAAGGTTCTAATTAACTCTTTTCTGTCTCAAAAAATTAATCTATGCAAGTTTGGTACAGAAAACCACACTGGTTCAGAAGACAGAGCTCAGAAAATGCTGAATTTACAGTTTTTTAAGGATGATGACCTGGAAATGAGGGTCACCAAAATCATATCAACTCTACATTTTGCCACAATGGTACAATACATTAAGTTTACCTAGAATACATGATATCAAACAAAAACCCTATTTTCGTCAAAATTTGACATTTCAAAGTGCTGGTGTGACCTTGAAAATAAGGTCAGGGTCACCAAAATCTTAACTCTTAACCCTCTCCTAACAATATATCTATGCAAGTTTGGTTAAAATTGAACCACCGGTTCGGAAGATAGTCTGTGGAAATGGCTGATTTATACTGTCTTTATAATTATGTCACTAATCAACTCTTCCCACTTTCCAACAATGTATCTATGCAAGTTTGGTCAAAATCCCTCCGCTGGTTCAAAGTATAGCGCAGGGAAACCCTATTTTGGACATTTCAGAGTGCCGGTGTGACCTTGAAAACTAGGTCAAGGTCACCAAAATCTAATCAACTCTTCCCCTCCTCCAAACAATGTATCTATGCAAATTTGGTCAATATCCATCAACTGATTGAGTAGATAACGCACGGAAACCATATTTTGGACATTTCAATGTGCCGGTGTGACCTTGTATATTATAGCTATATCTACTGTCCTCTTGTACATAATAACTATATCTACTCATACATTACAGTAGGTACAAAGATAGATGAGAATTGTTGTAAACAAAAAATATAAACTAATCCAGGTAATGGGTATATTTTATACAGGTATATATCCTACACTGCCTCTACCACCTGTATGATATATTTACCGTTATTTACCTGTTTCTATGAATAATGATATAGTCCTATTATTATGCATCTTTGAATCAACAGTATAAAGTACTATTACCTTGAATCTTCTATACTGACATATTGACCCCAAAGTATTCAGAGCTAAATTCTCACAAGACAATAAGCATGTTCACACTTTCAAAAAAAAATAAAATTTTTACACACCTTTCTGCCAGAATGATATGCAGATTTTGAAGATGAAATATCTAGTTCTTTTGTCTATATCAACCATCTAACTATCAGTCTAAAAATATTACAAATTAACACTTGAAGTGTTTGCCAGCTATATTTTGATAAAACCATTGAATTTGGTACCTAATCTTCAACATTCCATACAAACTAAGATAGGGTGATTATAAAATAGCCTTGATTAAGCCCCCAGTAAGATAAAAATTCTAATCAACTTTTCTCAAAGCTCACTTATGAATTTCTAGTCACCTGACCAATTAAGAGCTTCTCATATAATTCTACAGAGAAGTTCAACAAAGAACAAAAAATTTACAGCAAAGTTCACTTTAACATTAGCCTATGTAAATGTATTTACAATGGTTGAACAAAACAGTATTAGACCACCTCTTGTAACTGTGATTGACACATTGAAAGCAGATAGCCTATAGAGAGGGGCATTTAGATCACTCGTTTCTAGGTGACCTGTCATCTCTGCAGTCTCACCAGAGCATTCACTGATCACATACATAAATTACATGTATGCAAGTAGATGGATGGTCAGACCAAAATAACCCTCTAGCCCCACTAGCTAGCTGTACATGAATGCTTAGTGATTTTACACTGACTGTTCTGATCTTTGTCCAAATTATTTGCAAAGGTTATCAGCAGGTGACAAAGTTGCCTCATGCAAGGAAAGAGTTAGAAGGGGCTCAGATCTGTCTGTAAATTTTGAGAACTCATGTGCGGATCTAGAGGGGGGGACAGGGGGTCTGGACCCCCCCCCCCCTGAAAAATCACAAAAATATAGGGTTTCTTAGCAATACTGGTCGAGATCCCCCGAAAAATCAAAAAGCTACCAAGCCAGCATTCAATTTTAGGCCATTATCGGCACGCCAGCAAAACGCCATTTAAATGGCATTTCACTGGCGGGTCGATGATGGCCCACTTATAGTTGTATTTGTTTGGATCCTCTCTCCCCTCGAAAAAAAAGTTGTCAAAGTTGGACCCCCTCTTAACAGATCTCTCTGGATCCGCGCATGGAACTTACCTGTAGACAGACAGGCCTCCTCCATTTAACTTCATTTACTGATAACTTAAATGAACTTGATAATGAGTAGAAACAGGAAATGGCACTGATAAGAGACAAAACTGATAATAAGCTTATCATGGGAATTTATACAGTAGCTCTATAGTGTTTATGAAAAAAAAGGAAGAATACATGTAGCTAGGCTATATCATGCCAAGTGCAAAGAACCATTTTTTGACATACATTGTATGGCATGAAGCAATAAAGCTCTGGATGTTCCAGTTCCATTACATCAAGAGAGGTCTCTTAAGAATACAGCATTTCTGTCTGTGGTTTTGTCAAAGCAAACAGTGTACTATACTTTCAAAGATAGATGAGAATCGTTGTAAAAAAACAGTGGCGAGTTTACCTTGATTTTGGGCGTGCAGGTAGTCTCAGTTTACAGTTATATTGAACCTACCACAGATTACTGCATATGCCCATGGCAGTGAATAGTCATGCTTTACCACTTATAAAAAAATAGAATTGCCTCATTACTATGCATCTTTGAAACAACAATAAAAACTGACAAGTCTTGGTATTTACCGTTTGTGAGGTTTGCTGAACAACAAAACTAGAGGACCTGACGATCCTGAAGCGCTCACCTGATCTCCTTAATAATGTTAAAATAGGTCAAGATCAGCTACAGCTTATAATGAAACATATTTTGTTTTATGGGGGTTGTGGCCATTTTGGTCAAGTGACCTAAAACAATCTAATGAATACTCCATCAAACAGTCCAGTGATTTTTGAGGAAAAGATATTTAGTCCAAATGAGTGGCCTTGGATAAAAGGTCACAGGTCAGCTTGACATTGGTACTTATATAAAACCATTGTCTCGTTAGGTTAAACATTTCTTGCAAGTATTATGATTTCAGCCTCAACAGTTATAGAAAAATGAACAAATTTTAGATTTTTCCCTTATAAATGCATTAGGAATCAAATTTGACCTTGCCATAAAGTATGTCAAGGCAACCTTGATTTATCATTTGTGCAAATCTGGTTGGGCCCACTTCCCCAATGCTACATACCATGTCCTAAGGCCCTTGGCCTTTTGGTTCCGGAGAAGAAGATATTTGCCGCGTAGCGCAGTCGTTAACGTGTCTGGCTACAGATGCGTGTCTGACTGCACATCCAGGGGTCGCGAGTTCGATCCCAGTCCGGTCCCATACTTTCGTGGAGATTGATCATGAAATTATTTCTACGGTCATTCTCCTCCCTTCCGCTGATTTATTCAAGAAGGGTTGTTGTCAGTTACAAGCGAAAGTATGTGCACAAATTACTGGTTAACCGCTTGTTCAAGCCTGCCCAGGAAAAAGTGTGGTTAGGTGAACTGACCATCCCGCAATGACCAAAGCTGTTGACTTGGGAAGTAAAGCAACAAAAACAAACAAACAATTTACCATATATGGGCGTGGTGGCCATCTTGGTCATGTGACCAGTACAACTGGTATAAATATTTGCTAACCTATCATAAGGAGTCTTCATATGAAATTTGAGTTCAATTGGCCAAGTGGTTTCTGAGGAAACTATGTTTTAATGTGTTGATAGGACTCCAATATGAGCGACCTTGGCTGAAAAGTTGAAGGTCAACCTTGACCTTTGAAACTTATTTATAGCCATTGTCTCATTAGGTTTAACATATCAAGCGAGAATAATGACTTTGGCTTCGACAGTATTCAAAAAATCAACTTTCCCCCAAAAAAATCCCATTTAAATGCATTAGGAAGCAAATTTGACCTTGACGTTAAGTAGGTCAAGGTCAACCTAGGATCATCATTTGAACAAACTTTGTAGACCCCACATCCCCAATGCTACATACCAAGTCCCAAGGTCACCAGCCTTCTGGTTCTGGAGAAGAAGATTTTTAAAGGATTTTTACCATATATGGGTGTGGCGGTCATCTTGGTCATGTGACCAGAATATTTTGTATAAATTTTAGCTAACTAATCATTAGGAGTCTTCGCATGAAATTTGAGTTCAATGGTTTGTGGGAAAACTATGTTTTAATATACTCAGAAAAACAATTGAAGGATATTAAAATTATTTTGACTTTATAACATTTGAGAATATAATTTTCAAACAAATTATTTTTGTCATTGATAGAATTATCACCATGCAATTCACCAAAATGCAAATTGAAATTCGCGGGTCATTGGTTACGATACAGTACTACACCAAATGTACCGACCCTCTCTACCCAAAGTTCACAAGCAAAAATTTTAGCGCTCTCAATTTTTGCTGCAACCTTTACCAGGTCATTGTTTATGTTCTAATTCCGACCACAGACAAAAGTTAACACCAATTTGTCAGTCATTGCCCCTAATAATGGGACATCTTCTTCAACAAAAATACACGGATATGGCATACCCCGATAAATTTGACCACAAATTTGCATTAAAACTCTGACAATAGCTTCAAAATTAGATGCCATTTTTTAGAGGGAGAACCGGCGATGATTTTGGAGCCAGCCATTATATGGAGTACAAACGATAAAAATGGGTTTCAATCACTTTTGAACGTTTGTGACTTTTCAGTATAGAGGGTTGGCCCATTTGGATGTGTACTGTACTTAAACCATTGAAGCGTGACTAAAATAAAGCATCCATTTTGATTGCAGAAGTCTGAAACTATGAAATGCATGTATAATTAGTAAAGGTTTTATTGTATTGAATGTTAGAGATGGGACTGAATCTAAATATCCTTCAATTGTTTTTCTGAGTATATATTGATCAGCTGGGACTCCAATATGAGCGACTTAGCTGAAAAGTCAAAGGTCAACCTTGACCTTTGGAACTTATTTATAGCCATTGTCTCATTAAGTTAAACATATCAAGTGAGAATAATGACTAAGGCTTCTACAGTTTTCAAAAAAATCAAATTTTCACAAAATTTACCATTTAAATGCATTAGAAAGCAAATTTGACCTTGATGTTAAGTAGGTCAAGGTCAACTTAGGAACATCATTTGAACAAACTTGGTAGGCCCCACTTCCCCAAAGCTACATACCAAGTCCAGAGGTCATCGGCCTTCTGGTTCTGGAGAAGAAGATTTTAAAGTGTTTGAACCATAATTAGGCGTGGCGGCCATCTTGGTAATGTGACCAGGACCATTCGAACAAACTTTCATTCCTGCGTCCTAAGGAGTCTCCATATGAAATTTGAGTTTGATTGGCCCAGTGGTTTCAGTGGAGAAAATGTTTGAAATTGTGGACGGACGGGCGACAGACGCCGGAGTGACTGGCATACTATTAGCTCACCCATGAGCCTTCGGCTCAGGTGAGCTAATAACAACCCAGCATTTCAGCATAACAGGTATAAGCTAGCCTCACTATTAGCAACTTATTTTAATGAACAACATAATTATATAGGTACACCCTAACTTTTGTTCAATGGCTGGGTCATTAAGATATTGAAACAAAATTCTGAAAATGAATAATCAGAATGCACAAAGGTTTTACTTGGAATAGGAAATGCATACTGTCAAGGGAGAAAAGACCAGGGTGTGTGGTTTCAGTATTTAGTGATACCTCAAGTGTTTGTGTCAATCTATTCCTAACCGGTGCATATAATTGTTGATCATCACAAGGGTACCGGTAGAGCCAATTCTTAGATGAGGAATCAATTGATAAGTACTCATGAAGCCAACAGTTGGTCTGCCGATGCTCTGTACTATTCATCAGCCACAGCTCCTTTTCTTGCCTGAGTATCAGTTGATATTGATATAATACTGACTAAAAAAGCCTTAAGCTGGTCTGCCAATGTTCTGTACTGTTGACCATTGGCAACTATTATCAGTTGATATGTACTGACTCACCAGTGGCAGTTCTTTTCCTTGCCTGAGTATCAGTTGGTATGTATTGACTCATAAAGCCTAAAGTTGGTCTGCCAATGTTATGTACTGCTGATCAATGGCAGCTCTTTTCCTTGCCTGAGTATCAGTCTATCTGAAGCAGCCTTAGGAGTTGGTCTGCCAGTGATCTGTGCTGTTACCCAGTAGTAGCTCTTTTCCTTGCCTGAGTATCAGTTTATCTGAAGCAGACTAAAGACTGTCTGTTGGTACTGTTAGCCAGTGGTAGCTTTTTTCCTTGCCTGAGTATCAGTTTATCTGAAGAAGACTAGAGTTGGTCTGCCGGTGATCTGTGCTGTTAGCCAGTGGTAGCTTTTTTCCTTGCCTTAGTATCAGTTTATCTGAAGCAGACTAAAGACTGTCTGTTCAGTGGTAGCCTTGCCTAAGTATCAGTTTATCTGAAGAAGACTAGAGTTGGTCTGCCGGTGATCTGTGCTGTTAGCCAGTGGTAGCTTTTTTCCTTGCCTTAGTATCAGTTTATCTGAAGCAGACTAAAGACTGTCTGTTCAGTGGTAGCCTTGCCTGAGTATCAGTTTATCTGAAGAAGACTACAGTTGGTCTGCCGGTGATCTGTGCTGTTAGCCAGTGGTAGCTTTTTTTCCTTGCCTTAGTATCAGTTTATCCGAAGCAGACTAAAGACTGTCTGTTCAGTGGTAGCCTTGCCTGAGTATCAGTTTATCTGAAGCAGACTTAAGTTGGTCTGCCTTATCCAATGGAGTATATTTCCTCTCAGGAGTTACAGGAGTTGTTTTGTTTGTTTTGATGCTTTACGTCCCAGTCAACAATTTTTCAGTCATGCCGGGATGATTTCCTGTCTTCCTAGGTTAAACCAGTACTCAGCACCAGGTAAAGTGTCTTGCTCTAGGACATAACACAGTAACTCCCCACGCTGGTTAGTCTTGAACTAGCAGCTCTTTCATCCCCGGTCTAACAATATACTTACTGAGCACTGTGGTCCAATGTTCCAATATACCCCAAATAATTTTTTTAAATAGTTAAATCTAAAAAAATATTTGTTGACAAAATAGCATGCAAAATTATCCAGCATGCCAAGATTTAAACTTTATATGAAATAATTGTTCTTATATTGAATTTCAGAATGTTCAGTAGACTGGCCCCAGTCTCTAATGTCCATTTTTTTTTAGTAAAACTGATAATCTCTTTAAGATAGCAATTTATAACTTTACTTGGAAGTAGAATTTCTCGGCTTGGACATCAGAGACCAGTAAATTTGACTATCAGAGAGGATAGAATTTTTAGAAGATGATTTTTTTCATAGTTAAATATAATTATAAATGTAATTATATATATTTAGTGGACTGATGCCAGTCTAAATGTTCAGATGCGACCACTCTTAGCACAGGCTGGTTACAGCATGAACAATTCTGTTTCGCTAATTTACCGATAACTTAATCTCTTACTTAACCCTAATAAAGCGCCAATCACAACTGCAGCAGACGACAAATTTTGCGACATCTTTTCTGATTTTCGAAAATAATAAGGTATGATATTTCATAAGAATCGTCTGCCAGCAAACGATTCTCATGAAATATCATTCCTTATTTGTTATTTTTGAAAAAGCGGCAAAATTTGAAATTGTCTTCTGCTGCTAATTATAGGTGGCGCTTTAAGGGTTAAGCTCGATAAGACAACATACCTGTGCACTCCAACCATCCTACACTAATTACAATCTTCACCTGTGCTAATATTGTTATGACAAATCAAGGATTAAGTTTTAGACAATATCTAAATAGGTTATATACACAACAGCCAATTAAAACCTATGTTTCCATGGTTCCCGGCCCATAAACCCTTCTTCAAGTTTGTTTTAATATGGGGAATTTCCAATTAAGGCGTTGAGTGGGTAATATATTAATGACAAGTTAAGCTTTGATCAAAGTCAAAAACTTGCACATTATCAAGTTATATGAAGGCGAAATTTTCCAAACTTCAAACTAAAGATACGCAAGAGTGAATAATTTAATAAGACGAGATTAATCATAATTACCAAACATATAAATTTATTGTACTTTCTGATCTTAAAACATAATTACATTTTTTATGAATTTTTTATTTTTTGAAAAATGACTAAATAATTACCAAATTACTAAAATGATGCAAGTCTATATTTTTGTAATTTTTCGTAAGACGCAAACATAAATGTTTAACATGCAGCCCTTTCCTTGCTGTGGCCCTGATAACCTTTGCAAACAGTTTGGATCCAGATCAGGACTAATGGCAAGATTGAATGATTGCATGGGCGGAACCAGAAAATTTCATCAGTGGGGGTCCTGATATATTTTTAGACATCAACATATTTCACAGAGGGCCGTACACCCCTGGGGGTCCAATTGCTTCTCGAGGGGGTTCTGTACCAGTAAAACTAAAATGCTGGAACTTTTGTTGCTTCCAAACTTTCAGAGATTGTGTTTATCATGCTAATAAATGATTTGGCAGTTTAACATTTATGAGCATGATGAAATTCATGCTCAGTTGAGCATGAAAAGTTTTATAATCTCAGGGCCTGGTGTATACATCAATATGAATGGCCTTCCAATTGACCTGAGTAACCCTTATCACACAAACCACAACATGACAGTGGAACCACAACATGACAGTGGAACCACAACATGACAGTGTTAAATATAAAAACATGCCGGATCCAGATAGTTTTATCAGAGGGGGTCCAACTTTGACAACGTTTTTGGGGGGCTTTTTTAGGGGAGGGATGATCCAAATACCATTATCAGAGGGCCAACATCCGCACACCAGCAAAACGCCATTTAAATGGCGTTTCGCTGGAGTGCCGATGATGGCCCAACATTGATTGCTGACTTTGTAGCTTTGTGAATTTCAGGGATCCGGACCAGTACTGCTAAGAAACTCTATATTTTTGTGATTTTTCAGGGGGGGGGGGGGGGGGGAACTGGACCCTCTGTCCCCTCCTCTGGATCTGCACATGGTGTTTAATATCAAAATCTGTGTTATAACGAGGTGTGTTATAAAGGGACTGTACTGTACATGTTTTAATTGGACAACTGTTTCCCAACTATAGAATAATTTTGTAATTAACAGAAAAGCAAGGTTCATAAATTATACATAGATTAGAATCAAAGGAACAACTGTCACAATATGTTGAAATGAACGCTAAAATAATTACAACATTAAGGTATCTATTTCATCTTTTGCACACGTTTTATATCAAATTATAACCGTGCAAGCTTGTCAAATTATCCCATATATTCAAACCTAAATGTATATTACCATTTGATAATACTATACGTCCTAATTGGGGTGATAATATTCGAAAAATATACCTTTATAATAGTGCAGCTTTCATTTTCAAAATAGATGTGAAATTTTGGTTTCTTTTGAAACATAATTACGTTAAAGATTTCATGACGGAATTCCTTTCAGGCAGCAAGTTTGTATGTCTCACTAATTTGCATTCTTTTTCAAAGGCAATAAAATCAACCACGTTGAACAATAATTATTTTCTAATAAAAATTCAGTACGCAGCATCATTAATTTTAAAAGATGTTTACCGATCTGACATGGGTCTGAACTAATTCACATCTCTTTCTTCTGTTTGTTTTTTCTCCTCAGAGTAAGGCCAGATTTTTTTTATTAGTTGATTTACAAACCCTCCTACTGTAATTTTCCGGAAAGTAGGTAAAAAATAGAATTTATTTTCCAAAAATTTTTTTTTATTCTATCTGCCGACTCTAAATATTATTTGTTTTGTTCAAAAAAATAATATTTTTTGAGGTTCTGTCTGTGTATTTTTGAGTTTTGAGAGTGACACTGTTAAAAGTGATTGTCCTGTTCAGATTTTTAGGAAAATTTAAAAATTTAAAACAGAGAGTTGGTTTGCCTTACCAGTTTTACTGTTTTTTCTGGAGATATTAAAAAAAAAAAAGCTCTGAAAATGACCAGTCAACTGGTCATTTTCAGAGCTTTTTTATTTATTATTTTCGTCCCCCCCCCCCCCTCCCCTAAATCTGAAAAAAAATTCCCGTAAATCAACTAATAAAAAAGTCTGGCCTGAAGAGTGTAGCCAGAACGTTAAACTAGTTTTGCACATCAAAGGGAGACTATTGAAACTAAGCGTTTCTCATTGGTTGTGTCCCTTTTCAAAATATGGACTGCTCATAAAGGAAAGAATTTGCTCCCAAAGGGAGTTTGGTTTGTAGTTTAGCGTCCCAGTCAATAGTTATGATCATGTCAAGATGGTCAGTTAATCTAATCTAAACACACTTTTCCTGAGCAACCAGTACTTTGTGCACATACATACTATCGTTTGTAACTGACAACAGAGCCCTTCTAGAAACAGGGGAAGGAGGAGAAAGACTGTAGAAAGTATTTCATGATCAATCTCCCCCGAAAGTGTGGACTCGGAAATGGGAGTCTGTATCAAAGGCTATCAATAGATGACAAAAGTTGTCTAAACAGGCAAAGAATTAAACATCACACCTATATATTTAGAAGCATCAAAGGATTAAAACCTTCCTGAACAATACACCACTACAATGTTTGTCAATACATGAAAACAGCTTTCAGTAAGTTTCATGAATCTATGCAAGTTATGTCAAGTTCAGGAGATAAAGCACAGCTAGAAAAGAAGCTATGCCGACGAGATCTACACCAAAACAAAGGTAGGGGGGACATAATGACTGCAAGTTATGTAAGAAAGTAAGTAAATACTTTATTTAAAGAGGGTTTCTCATTATTACATGATCATTTTAACGAGGACGGAGTTGCATAAGGCAAGGGCTTTTATTTAAGAAATAGATCAGCTCCAGCAGTGAATTATTGAGTAATAATTCACTGTTTGGAGGTCAGTTGTAAAGAAGATCAAATCACGAGCGCGCAGCGCGAGTGATTTATCTTCGTACAACTTACCGACAAACAGTGAATTATTACTCAACAATTCACGCACTGGAGCTGATCTATTTCGATTCTAACACTCAATAAACGACGAAAACACATTCGAAGTCTTCAGCTTCTTCCAACTTTCCGCCATTGCAATGAAGAACTCCCGCCAATACTTAGACTACGTCGCATACGTTTACATGTAATTGTAACGTCTTCCAAGCGTAAAAACAACGTTACACCGTCTAACGCCATGAATGACGTCATTTTCCAGTGACGTCAGCTATCACACACTTTTGCGGTGAATTATTGTTCGATATATCACAGTTTGTTACCGTTGGCTCTATAGGCGAGGTGTGTTAGAATTGGTGCTTTGCTAAAGATATGCAATGACTATGCTTTAAAAAAGTGCTTTTTTGTAGCTGTCCGTTGTGCAGAAATAGCAGTTTCATTTATTAATCACATAAACAAGAAGCACGGCACAGGGCTGTGCCTATGCAACCATCTGCCTCACAAAGCTGAAAATTACCTACATAGCGTTACAAATTACTTTTTTGTAGCATACTGTTGCAAAGCAGTCTGCCACACAGAGCTGTGTACCCTCAGCCTTATGCAATGGGTTTCCAGATTTAAGGCTTTTTAAGAGAGTGCGTAATAGGAAACTAATTTTCTTATTTTCAACCAAAACATATGTTGTGGGTACTCAAAAGAACCTTCTCATTTAGATGATTCTTTTGAGCAGCCCAAACATAGGCTAAAAATAATGGGTATGAAAATATTTACAATTTTACGCTGAAATTTTTTGCTTATCTAAACCTGTGGAGGACAATTCTTATTGTTTCACTAGAATATGCATCACTGTCTAAGACCAAGAAAAGTGTTATGAAATGTGTGATAATATCACTATTTATGACATGACGTACTGTAAATGCTATAAAAATTTCGAACAGTAGTCACCTGCCACTAAAGTCTAGACAAAGAGGGCAGACCCAGATCAGACTGCTGAAGAAGCAGTCTGGTCAGGACTTCCCCCGTTTGCTTTGCTGACAAGTACAGTGTGAGTTCTAGTTCTAGAAAGAAAACAGTGTTTAGTCCACCGGACCAGGGAATAAGCTAGGGGCCGAAATTTCACCCTAAATGGAACCCAGGGAGCAGTGGGAGTCTCCCTAAAAACTCATTTTGTCACCACACAAATGCAAGCTGTGGTGACAATCTACTACCACTACATCGTATTTCTCCTTCCATTTAATTTGTAAATAGTATGTGTAATGGCTAATTTGCTTCTAAACTGACAGAAATGCCGTATTGTTTGGCGCAATAACCTCTCCCTATCTGACTGTCACTTCTCCCCAGCTTGAACCCTGAAGGACTAAAACTTTCTCGAAACTATACAAACTCCATCACCTTGTATGCCACCTACAGCCTATACTTACAATAACAATTTATTTCTAATATTCCTCTATTCAACCTTGTGTCATCATTATGGATGGCGAAAATTATCTGTCTCCAATAATGTATTGTAAATTAGAAATCATTAACAATCTGACTGGCTGGTTTCATCTCTCGGTTTATCCGGCTAAAAAGACAACTTTTACGCATTCTTCAACAACAACGATGATATCATGCCTTGGAATCCACTTGCAAATTGCCACGGTTTGAACAATTACTGGACACATTCAAGAGATTTGAATTATTCTTCAAACGAACAGGAGATAATTGCAAATGGCCACAGATATGACAGGATTTTTTCAGTAAGGCTGTTTTTCTCTCGCTTTGCAGGGCAATTTATGAAATTGCGCTTTGTAACAAGGCAATTAACTTTAATGACAATTTTGGTTGGCCTGTTCTTTTGATATGAAATTAGCATATTAATGGAAAAAATGCATCTGTATCATGAGTTTGAAAATCAGAAAATCAGAGAACAATACCAACAAATACAAAACTGAAGTTCTTTTAAATCAAGTTCAAATCTCAATACTAGTTATTAAAATCTTTAATGAGAATTTGAATTAATTTGTTTGCATGATTTTATTTCATATTGAGAAATTGGAATTGATCAGACAAGCAACACCTTTTTGTACTGGTGAATATGTACTATATCGAACAGTGCAGACAATGAACTCTTTGCATGTGGATGGCAGTGGCTCAGTTGGTAGAGCGTTAGACTGGGGATTGAAGGGTTGCTTGTTCGAGTTTCACTGCGGGCTGAGCCACTGTACTGTGTCCATGAGCAAGACACTTTAAATTGAGAAACCGCCAAAATTTAAATATGCCAATTTGTCAGTCTTTTAAAATCCCCAAATTTTAAAGTGCCAATTACGACTGCAGCAGACGACAAATTTGGCGACAACTTTCCTAATATTCGAATAAATAAGGCATGATATTACATGAGAAACGTCTGTCAGCAGACGATTCTCATGAAATTTCATAGCTTATTTGTTATTTTTTAAAAAGCATGCTGTCTGCTGCAAATTATAGGTGGCGCTTTATGGGTTAAGTGGTTTACAGTATCCATACTTTCATCAGTAACTGACAACTGCCCAACTTGAATCAGAGATAATAGGGAGAGAATAGAGATTCTTGAACACCGGATAAGGATATAAGATTTTACCCTAGGATAAAAAATCTTATCTTACCCATGTTATCTTACCCAGGCTGTCACGTGAGGGCTGTACATTGGTTGTAGTTGAACTCAAGCAACATGGTCGTCAAGTGACGTCAGCATATCATGTCACATCTCAGTCTGAGTAGCATGAACTTCTGGGAGCCTTTTTTAAACATAAAATGCGGTATTTTATGGTGAGCAAGAAAAAGTATCAATTATTTGTGCAAGCCTCGTGATGCAAAATAAAGTAAAGATCCTCTGGACAGATTTTTCGATCCCACCCTCACACTTATGATAGATTCTTATAATCTTAAATTATTTCAACAAATAAGTGCAGATGATACTAGGAGCTGCTGTAATGTAGTTGATAAACCACACACGGGTATATGTTTACGTCAATTTGGTGGTATTTACGCGTATTGCCGGTATTTCATAGACCAGAAGTGGTCAATATTGTTGTTAATACTATATAGAAAAACATGCCATATGCCTAAAGGACTATAGAATTAGATCATTTTTAAGTTTTCAGCATGTGCATGGCGATTTATGTAAGCATTTAGGAATAGATTCGAGTACCGATCTGGATGATCGGTACTCGAATCTATTCCTAAATGCTTACATAAATCGCCATGTGCATGCCAAATACTTAAAAATGATCTAATTCTATAGTCCTTTAGGCATATGGCATGTTTTTCTATATAGTATTAACATCAATATCGACCACTTCTGGTCTATGAAATACCGGCAATATGCGTAAATACCAGTAAATTGACGTATACATTTACCAGTGTGAACCACTCACCTTGTAAACCAGGGGTCACTGCTTCGATCCCCGGCTTCTCCAGTCTGTGGGATAAGACTTTAAGCTCTGGCCCAGGATCTCCACATGACCTTAGCTGTTGGTGGGACACTAAACTCAATCACACACATAAGCACACGCAAGTACTGCAGATTCAGAAATTTTTGTGAGGGTTTTTTTTCACGAAACTTCGCATATGCTAAGTTTCGTAAAATAAAATTCACACGAACTGGCAAAATCACTCTATCATTTACTGATGTAGGTAAATCATGCCTTTGTCGCAAATTTTCTATGTCGCAAATATGTGTTTTAAGGCTTTTCGAGAAAATAAAATTCTTGCAAAAAATTTCGCATTCACAGTACTCTATTAGCTGATGAAACAATACGAAATTCCGACTTCCAGTCAGTCCAGCAGTGTAAAATGCATTATCAATTTGTATTCATTGTGTGGATGGGAAACAGAGTCGATCTTGGTCAGCTTGTTTCCTCAGAAGTTGGCTGATCTTAATCTACACTTATTTTCAAAAGAAGGGATAAAATTTTGAATAAGTTGCACTACAGATCTGCTTATTAAGTTAATTAACCCGTAAAGCGCAAATCACAACTGCAGCAGACGACAAATTTTGCGGCATCTTTCCCAATTTTCTAAAAAAATAAGGTATGATATTTCATGAGAATTGTCTGCCAGCAGACGATTCTCATGAAATATAATACCTTAATTGTTATTTTTGAAAAAGAGGAAAAAATTGAAATTGTCGTCTGCTGCAAATTATAGGTGGCACTTTAAGGGTTAGGTTCAAAATGGTCATATAATGGTAATCTTTAACTGCATTTCTTGTTCTCTGCTGATTTTTTTTCCTCAAAATTAATGAGTACCAAACAGTTTGGAACCAGATCAGGCATGACAGATCTGGGTCCAAACTAGCACTGTTATCAGCAGGTGGCATCTGTCACCACCAGCTGGGAAAGAGTTAGTTTGACCATACAAGATTTGCCGGTCCAATTGAAAAACTAAAAAAAGCTTGTATGTATGTAAATTTAAATGCACATGGCAGTTGAAAATAGTTGGCAAAAGAGCTGTGAATAAAATCTGTATCTTAGTTACACCAAAAAAGATGTGAAAAAAAAGTAGCTAATCTCCTACACCAGGTATAAATAATATCTTTGTGAACGAGGATATTATAAAGCTATTAGTTTTGGCAACTTATTAATAAGACCCAGTAGTTAGCCGATCTATACCAACTAATTTACATATCGTATCAAATACATTCACTTTTCTTAATTCTTTCGCAGCATAGCTCTTGATTTTGATAAATATCTTTTAATCGAAAACTAATTTTCTCCCGCACCTGTGAACATTAACAGTTTCGATGCTCGAAAAATTTCTTTTGATTTTCGTACTTATGAATGCATAACTGCTTTCCGACCCAGAGTAAGAATAAACCATAATTAATGCAATAAAAAATTCTATGCCCGAAAAAATAATATCCAACTTTAGCAGGGTGGAAAATTAGATTTCCAATGTATTGGTTCCGAGTGGCGATTGTATCTCCTCGTTGGAATTCAAAAGAACAAGAAAAATGATACGGAAGAAGTCAGATACTGATACAGAACAAGACAGATGGGTTAAAAATTTTAATTTCAATGAAATGAAAACTGTTATGGTTGATATAGATTTAGGAGAGGAAATCAGTTAAAAGATGGGTTCACAAAACCATATAAAGACAAATTAATAAACAAACCTGTATCTTAGGAAGCGGAATGTTTTAATATCAGACCTGTTAAAGATCAAAGGAAATTGAAGGATCTTTTAATTAATTTTCTCCTCCCTCCAGACAAGTGACAATCTAATAAAACTTTCTTTTTTTTTTCACATTGAAACATATAATGTGGGTTCTCAGTGGAATTGCCTCAAAGAGGCAATTCCACTGAGAACCCAAAATATATGCTTTCATGAAAATATTTACAGCAGAAAATCGGAATTGTCTCGAAGTATCTCTTTGTTTGGATCTAAGATCTTCTCAACCAACAAAACTGGATGTGAAATATCAATCAGCTTTGATCTAAAATAAATCATAAGTGTTTCTATACAATTAAAAAATTTATTTGATTAAACTTGATTCAGTCCATAAATTTAAATGTTTAAACATATCAAAACAATTCATCCTTATCAATAAAACTTTAGTGGTGCATTTAGAATCTAGGTTTAAGTGAGGCCAACGAAAATAAATTTTTAGAATCTCGCTAATCATCTTGATTTTGTTTGTTTTGTGGTTTAATATTCCAATCAACAGCTATGGTCATGTCGAGACAGTCACACTTTTCCAGTACTCAGTGCACATACCTTCACTTATAACTGATAACAGCCCTTCTTGAATCTGCAGAAAGAGGAGAATGACAGTAGAAAATATGAATGATCCAAATAGCACTAAAAGGGCCCTACATTGAATTCTGGCTTGGTAGCTTTGTGATTTTTCAGGGGATCCAGACCAGTATTGCTAGAAACCCTATATGTCCCCCCCTCTGGATCCGCACATGACCCCTGGATCTGCAATAGGACTCACTACCGATTGCGAGACACAACCTGACATCTTTTCTTATTTTGACACATAAAAATGTGCAAAAAGGTGGAATTTATTCTGTCTGGAGTTACTTGCTTTGTCCAGCTCCACAATTATTTGTTTTGTCCAGAGGGTGAATGTATACTTAAGGACTTTGAAAATGCATCACCCAGATTAAATCCTTTATTTCACAAATCCTGAGAATGTCAGCTGGATAATTGCTATTGTATATCATAGTCTGGCAAGCTTTTAGTGTGCCCTAGAAAATTCATGGTTGTAAATTTAGTTTAAGATAAAGACAAAGTATCCATTTTAAGACAGAGGTGGTCGATTTGGGAGGACACCAATTTAGCTGCAAGTTAACCGGATTAGTTTTGATTCCTGACTCAACAGATATGCGTCTTGGGCTTCTTTCACAATTGCACATCATCATTGAATGATTTCAAAATCAATTGACAGATCGGTATGCTCAAATTAACAGCCATTTAAAGATACCAATATACACCACCCACTCTGATTACTATAGTTTATCATTAAAATTCAACATCTTGGGCCTTTTAAAGGTTCAAATTTTTCAAGTCCAGTTCTCTTGGAAGAGGCTAAGGGCATACACAAATGACAGATTATGCATAAATTACACTTGTATCATGTGTTTTTTATATTGTGCAAGTGACGTTAACCTGAACTTTTAAGACATTCCCGATCACATGACAGTATATCTTCTACCATGATTTGCATCAAACGTCTTCCCCACATGAGTGCCAGTGTAAGTAGTCAATATCAGTAATGAAATTGTGCATAAAGGTAACTTATAGAGATGTTTCTGAAAAGAAGCTGTAAATTGATATTCAAATCTGACATTTATTTTCTAAATATTGAAGTTATCAATTTCTTATAATTAGAAAAAGTCTTTAAACTGCGTTGCTATTATGGTATCACAGTTTAAGCACAAAAATAATCAAAAAGCTTCAACTGACTGCAGAATGGTGCTGGATGCTGTATGTACCCATGTGACGTCATCAGCAGTGTCACATTATTGTGCAGTCAAATTAACGACTGATTCATATCAATTCTGGGTTGCACATTAAAACCTGCGAGTAACCTTTTCAATCGCATATACAGTTTGCAAGAAAAGTGCAAAAATACGGTGATACATTTTCAAAGTCCTCCAGTATATCTGAACATACAATGCAAAAAGATATTTTGTTTGTTTGTGTTGATGCTTTACGTGGGGAGTTAGCAATTTTTGCAGCCATGTGTCTTGAACCAGTAATAAGCAGAAGATAAAATGTCTTGCTCGAGGACACAACACAACACTTTTGTAAACCATATTAAACAAGAGCCATAACTCCATCGGTATTAATATTCCTTCATAGCTTATCAGATATTTTCAACTCATCATCTTTTATTAGTTCACCAAGTTTTAAGGCTGTAGCTCCTTTCAGTTTATGAAATATCTTGCTTACAAGGTATTGATGCTTTGCATCCTGGTCAGCAGTTTTTCAGTCATGTCTGGATGATTTCCTGTCTTTCTGGGTTGAACCAGTACTTAGCAGTGGATAAAGTATCTTGCTCAACTACACAACACAGTGACTCCCGCAAGTCTCATACTAGCAACCCTTGGATCCACAGTCTAACGCCCAAATGAACCACTGCGCTCCACAAGGTATGTGGAGACAGGCCAAAAGCAATATTTCAAAGTAGGGGCATAAAAACTGGCCCCACCCTGTTGCTGACATGGTTTTTAGCAGTAGCTGGTGACCCATGGACCTGCTGTATAAATGGCATTCTAATGCACTTGATTTTGTAACATGATATCTGATTGGGTAACATCAAAAATCCTGTGATATACTGTCGGAAACAGTGTGATATCATTAATTACGTCACATTTCCTTTGGGGACGTGCAGCTTTATGCGGCTTGTAATGCTCCAATTTGAGACAAAGCTACAGAATTGTGTTAGAATGGGGATAATCATGTTCAAAATTTTCATTTGGGGAGGTATATCCGAGGATATACCTCCCCAAATGAAAAAAATTGAATTTGGTTATCCCCTAATTAATCCTTGTCCTGCTGAATGCAGATTTATCCTTTATTGAAAACACTGTAGAAGCAGATCAGCTGGCCTCTGACCAAGCCAGATGTTCAGGATCCACACTGTATTCCACTAAGATTGATAATATATGCTTTCAACTGGAATGCTGCATGTTACAGGATAAAAATTGGGGAAGAGTGTAGTACATAAAAATATTCAGTATGACAAGGGTCAAGTTCTTTGAAGTACTTGGAAAAAAGAACCACCAAAGGATCATTCCTATGAAGTTTGGTGACAGTTTTAGAAGATGCCGTTTAAAGTTATTTTTGATTTCATTCAATTTATACAGTAAAACCTGTGTTAAACGGCCACTCTCAAAAAGACCGAAAATTGGTTTTCAAGACCAATTATCACTTAATGCAGGTCAAAAGTATTGCAGAATGCTTCAAAGGGACCTTCATTAAGTTACCATTTGTCATTAAGATCTTACATATCCTGCATATGGTGAAGAAAAACTATTTTAATTCCAAATTCATAAAAAAAAATCCCAAGAAAATTGGACTTATTTTAATATGCAATACAAACTGTCTCCCGATTTTCTTTTCAATGATTAAGAAAAATTAAGATATCCATTCCTAATTTACTTATTATTTAATATGGTATTCAATATCAGTAAAAATAATCTCAGTAATGAATACGCTAACATTTCAACAAAAGTAAACCATGTAATAAAAAATTTGGCCTCATGCAACCTAACATTACAGAGGTTATAAAACAGTTATCTAGAACTCTGACAAGTTTTCTGTCCCCTTTTGCCCTATCCGAAGGAATTTATCATCCCTTATCTTACTTACCGATAGATTTCACATGTATCCCATTGTAGTTCAATAAAGCGACACTATTGAATGTAAACCACCAGTTAATAGCCCGTATTACTGATCACCGCCACTGTCAAGCGCGGACGATCATAAAAACGATAAGTTTCATTGAAGCGGTCTTAGTTTACCATTATTGGAAAATGACAAGCGACTACAATGCAACAGTTGCAAAGATGTGACAACAAGGCCAGGTGATTTGTAACGTAATGCCGCCGGAATTTGACAGTGGGAAATAAAGTACTTTTTGACATCATCAAAACGGCTTTGTTTTAACTCATGTATAGCTCTTTGCATGCTCATATTTTTTTTTCTTTTTTCTTTTTTTTTTTTTTCTTTCAAAAAAATTCTTATTACAGGAATTATAACCATCAGGGTGTCAAACAGTTTGAATCCAGATCAGGTTCAACATTCTGTCAGGCCTGATCTGGATCCAAACTGTTTGCAAAGGTTAAGAGTGCGTACCAGAAAAATAATTTTCTTATTTCTCAAACAAAACATATGTTGTGGGTACTCAACAGAACCGTCTCAATGAGACAGTTCTTTTGAGCACCCAAAACATATGCTAAAAATATTGGGTAAGAAAATATTTACAATTTTACGCTGAAAATATTTGTTTATCTCAACCTATGTTACTGACAGACAAAGAATTAACCATTTGATGCCAAACTGTGGCATCTCATCAGGGTCTGCACTGTTCACTTTCAGCAACTTGTATAATTTTATAATTTTAACCAGCCACCCCTTAAAACCTTATACAATTCAATGTGATACAAAGGCTAAGGTTGGAGGGGTCTATTTGACATAAATAGATAAATTGAAAGCCAAAATGAACAAAACTTTTGATGATCATAAAATATTTAAATTAAAAATAACAGTCTGATCAGTATCTGAAGTCACACAAATAAATTCTATTGTGGGAGTTATAATGTCACAGGCATGTTAGCAAAATTTCAACAATGAAGGCTCTCTCATCTCATCCCCAGGGGCATAATTTGAACAAACTTGGTAGATGCTACATACCAAATAGCAAGGCTGTAGGCCTTGTGGTTTAAGAGAGAAGATTTTTCAAAGTTTTCTCAATATAAGCCTAAGTAAAACATGTGTCCCCGGGGAGCGGCCACGTTTGGCTCCAACAGCATAATTTGAACAAACTTGGTAGAGGTCCACTAGGTGATGCTACATACTAAATATCAAGGCTCTATGCCTTGCGGTTTCAGACAAGATTTTTTCATGTTTTAACCTATATAAGCCTATGTAAAACATATGACCCTCCGGGGTAGGCCCATTTTTGGCCATAGGAGCATAACTTGAACATACTTGGTAGAGGTCCACTAGATGATGTTACATATCAAATATCAAGGCTGTAGGCCTTGTGGTTTCAGACAAGAATATTTTTTTCATGTTTTCCCTGTATAGGACAGTGTAAAACATGTGATCCCCGTGGTGGGGTCATTTTTTGGCCCCAGGGGCATAATTTGAACAAGCCTGG
Organism: Loripinus fragilis; assembly: GCA_964019695.1. Lineage (NCBI taxonomy): Eukaryota > Metazoa > Mollusca > Bivalvia > Lucinida > Lucinidae > Loripinus > Loripinus fragilis. Next base: position 70,081,962 of record OZ026523.1, read on the forward strand.
AAGAGGTCCACTAGCTGATGCTACATACCAAATATCGAGGCTGTAGGCCTTGTGGTTTCAGACGAGAAGACTTTCTTATGTTTTCCCAAAAAAGCCTATGTGAAACATGTGACTCTTGGGGTGGGCCCATTTTTGGCCCAAGGTGCATAATTTGAACAAACTTGGTAGAGGTCCATTAGATACGGCTACATACCAAATATCAAGGCTCTAGGCCTTGTGGTTTCAGACCAAAAGATTTTTAAAGTTTCATCTCAAAAATCTATTTTTAGGCTGTGTAACCTAGATATTCAAGGGAACGGAACCATTTGAACAATTATTAAAGAGGGCCATATAAGGATCATTCCTGCCAAGTTTTGTAAAAATCCAGGAAGCAGTTAAGGGGCACATGTCCTTTGAAGCAATTGTTGATGACACACGAGGGACGACAGCCATCCGATGACCATGAGCCTATGGCTCCGCTAGGTGAGCTAAAAAAATAAACTTTTCAAAAATTTCCCCATTTAAATGTTTTCAAAAATTTCCCCATTTAAATGTATCAGGTAGCAAATTTGAACTTCATGTTAAGTAGGTCAAGTTCAACCTAGAATCATCATTTGAACAAACTTTGCAGGCCCCACATCCCAAATGCAAGACCAAAGGTCATCGGCCTTCAGGTTTTGGAGAAGCAGATTTTTAGCGGGTTTTTACCATATATGATAATAGCGGCCATTTTGGTCATGTGACCGGGACCGTTTGAATAAACTTTCGTGCCCACATCATAAGGAGTATATATATGAAATGTGAGTTTAATTGGCCCAGTAGTTTTAGAGATGTTTGAAAATGTTGCAGATGGACAGACGGATGGACAGATGCCTGAGTCACTGGTATATTATTAGCTCACCCATGAGACTTCGGCTCAGGTGAGCTAAAAATCGAAGAAAAGAAAAATACTAAGAAACAGAGGAGGGTCTACTAGTCTTCTAGGGGGTTGAGGGTAGTCTTATCTAGGTTTGACCGGGCCGCGTAGCGCAGTTGGTAACGTGTCTGGCTACAGATGCGTGTCTGACTCCAGATCCAGGGGTCGCCTGTTCGATCCCGGCCCGGTACCATACTTTCGTGGAGATTGATCATGAAATAATTTCTACGGTCATTCTCCTCCCTTCCGCTGATTTATTCAAGAAGAGTTGTTGTCAGTTACAAGCGAAAGTATGTGCACTAATTACTGGTTAACCGCTTTATCAAGCCTGCCCAGGAAAAAGTGTGGTTAAGTGAGCTGACCGTCCCGCAATGACCATAGCTGTTGACATGGGACGTAAAGCAACAAAAACAAACAATCTAGGTTTGTACAGTTTGCTTATTTTGTCCCTGTACTATCAGGGTCTTCACTTTCTGCAATTTCATTGCTATATTTTCTATGCCTCACCAGGTACAATGTATTCAAATGGACTAGAGGAGCGGTCTGATCAGGGTCTTCTACAAACTGGGATGGATAAACATTAGTCCATCAGCTGAAATAAGACATGTTTAAATATTCAGTACTCACAACCATGCAACTACCAGCTTAGCAAAAGCATAGTTCATGAAATCAAATTTGGTGGTATAGCTGTCATGTAAATATAAACAAGGACCTCTGACGGTGGTAATGGGAATCACAGTGTATCGCTGCCTATTATTTTGATAAAAATTAAAGTCGATCAAATGCTTCCATCTTCATATATAAGCTCGCTGTTGGTCTCTATTTTATGATTTTGCATTTGATTTCCTGTTTCCATAAATGTATGGCTTTATTTTGGGGCTAAAGTGGTCACTTCTTGTATTATACATATAGGAAATAGAAAAATCTATAATACTAAATAAACGAATTACCGCATAAACTGAAAAATCGAGGTCATTTTCATGCTTGATTTCTTTACTGTTACTTTAAGATATTGCTTTCATTGATAATCTCGGTTAGGATGAGTTTTCATTTAGCATAGATTTAGAGAATTTTGGAATTAAGTGTGTTTTCTAAAAGAACTGCGCCCTCTGGCGAATGTTTCTATATTTAGTGTATGTCACGTTCATGGTCACGCGTCACTATTTTTAGATCGATTGGGTTTCCAATACAAACTGAATGGAGATGACCGAAGCGTTCCGAATTTTTGTGTATATGTCATATGTATATGTGTATTATGCTGTGTCAAGTCGGCCATATTATAAACAACAATGGGGAAAACGCCGCCAAACTCGCCAAAGAAAAAAAGATATGGCTGTAATTTTAAATAATCCCTTATCAAAACCGATTATTAGTCGCGGTAATCATCACACCTTTCTTCGACACGCGCTTAATAATCCTAAGTGTCAAGGTCGCTGCGCATAATGTACTGTTTACATCGATTGGCTTGGTCGTACCACTTATATCATGGTAGGCAATGACGCTATCAAATATTATTAGTAAAAGGCGCCTCGCTGAAGTTTTTCTGTGATTTTCTTGACGAGAAGAAATAAACATAACCGCATTTACAAGTATCAGCTTTTGTAAAAAGAAAATAAAAAAAAAATCGTCGGTTCCGGGTCATTTCGGCCCATGGTCATTTCGGCCCAATAATCCCATTTTGGTTCTTAGAAAAAAATAAATCTCACTCCTAAAAAATTTGGTAAAATTGGTCCGCGCGGTAAATGCGAGCAGAAAATAACCATTTTAAGGGCGTCGCGCGCAATCTCACTCTTTAAGATTTCAAAAAGTTGACAGGTATGCAAATAACGAAGTAAGAACTACACCAAAATCACCACCTTAGAACGGTCAGGTGCAAGCTACTGGTGAGGGCTTGAGGTTGAATTTGTTTTTAGCTCACCTTAGCAGCATATGTCAGCTTATAGGTAGGATGCCCATGGTCCGTTGTCGTCAACAATTTCAAACATCTTCTTCTCGGAAACCATTTGACCAATCAAAGACAAATTTTATGTGGAGCCTCTTTGGGTAGGGGGAACGAAAGTTTGTTTGTTGCATCTGGGTCACATGACCAAGATGGCCGCCACGCCCATATATGGTAAAAACCCTTCAAAAATCTTCTTCCCCGGAACCGGTGAACCAATTTCCACGAAACTTGGTATGTAGCAGTGGTGACTCTGCCCATCATACTTTGTTCAAATGATGACCTACGGTTGACCTTGACCAATTTTACAACAAGGTCAAATTTGTTAACTTAGGCTTTTCTACAGGAAAAAGTGAAAGCTGTTGATTTTTTCACAAATATTTCAGCCTCTGACCTGAAACCAACTGAAATAATGAAGAATTGTGAGTATTGAAGGCCGAGGTCATTTCTTGACCTTGGCTAAAGGTCATTTACGTATATGAAAATTAAAACTGGCTTTTCTCGGAAATTGATGGGCCAATCAAACCCAAATTTTATATGTTAGCTTTCAGGTACAAGCAGGGTTCCAGTTTGAGGGCAAATCGGCGAAATACTTCGCCCCAGACCGCTCCGTTTCGCCTATAATGGTCGTAAAAAGGGAAGTGTATTTCGGCATATGGAGGCGCGGTGGCTCGGTGGTAGAGCGTCGGACTCGGGACCTAGAGGCCCCGAGCTCGAACCCCACGACCGCTGTGTAGTGTCCTTGAGAAAGGCACTTTCACCTTCCCAAAGTACTAATAATACCCAGGAAGAAGTGGCTCCGTCTCAACATGACTGAAAAATTGTTTACCGGGACGTAAAACACCAATCAATCCAAACCATTTCGGCATCAGTGTTCCTTTTCAGGCCATTTTGGGGGGCGAAATTCGGCCCCACTCCCAAAGGCGAAACACCTCCTTTTTCCCAATTGGCACAGTAAAATTCCCAATCAGAAGTTGGAAGAAAAATAAGGAGAAAAAGTTTGTTTTTTAACCACGAAAAGTAACGACATTTCCAGGTTTGCCTTTGAAGAAGATAATTTGGTATACAAAAATTTCCTTAAATATTGTATTTCTTTGCATTTTGAGTGTGAAAACCACTCATTTATTGGTTTGGGCAGCTACCACTTAAAAAATTGCAGACTAATTTTTCCGACATTGTCCCTATTTTTGGACAGTACCAGTAACCAACACAACACTAAACTATAATAATCAGCAGACCTTAGTATAAACTTAAATTGACACTAGCTTTAAACAAGTACAGACTTTTGGGGGGGGGGGGACTCACAAAACAGTAACAAAACAAACAGAACTTCTATAAAATAGTTAATTACTACCATTGATGGCAACTAGAGTTATGAAAGTTCAAGACACCTTTCTCTGACTCACGCTCAATAATCCTAAGTTTCAAGGTCGCTAAACAGCTTACATTGATAGGCTTGGTCGTACCACTTGACGCAGTAGGCAATGACGCTATCAATAAAATCTGTTTAAAAAAGTGCATTGTTCAGAAATAAGAACCTGGATTTGAGCGATTTTTGGCATTGTTTGGAGGAAAACAAATATAGTAAAAGTCACCTCGCTGAAGATTTTTAGTGATTTTCAAGATGAGAAGATATAAGCATAATCATGTTTACAAGTATCAGCTTTTGTAAAAAAAATTAAAACTCGCCGGTTTCGGGTCATTTCGGCCCATACCTATTTGGGCCCATGGTCATTTCGGCGACTAGAATCGCCAATACAAGTTTCAGATTTCATAAAGCTGTGAAAAATTAACACACATGAAAGGGGGATACAAGTTTCAGCTTTTTTAAATGCAAAATAAAGGTAAATTGACAATCATGAAATATTTCCGCGCTTGCGTGGGCTCTTTTCTAGTATTTTTAAAACATCATTCCCCCCCGAGTCCCAACTAATCCTTTTGCACGTAAGTGTGTCCTCATATTTCACATAATATATGTGAAAAGCTAGCTGGGACTCGGGGGGGAATGATATCCCACAGCCCAAAATGTGACGTCTGGGCGAGCCCGATCATTAGCATTTGGACTTTTTGGTGTGCTCTCTTGCAAATCTTTTTTTCCAGTATAATGAAATAATAAGTACAAGTAAGCTTCCTTTTTATAACCCATTAGTCATGAAATATTACAACGTGCTAGCATATTTTTTCTTTAGATTATGAAAATTGTCCTTTTACTAAATTCAGTTGGTAGATTATTTTGCACATATACTGTATCTATCCAATACACATAAACTACATGGCCATTGACTAGGTGTACTTTATGCATGGATGAATGGTTATAGTACATTGCTGCATAATATTGCACATTGTCATCAAGGTTGAATATGGACTACAGTTGCACTTCAAAATATTTCTTAACAAATCAGATAGAAAAACCAACAACAAATATAATCATTAAAATGCTCATGATTTTGGACTTTAAAATACTTTCACTGTGATTTGTAATTGAAGATTGATGATATAATACCCTTACACGTGAAAATAATTGATTTCTAAATGTTTTGGTGAAGTCAAATTTTGCAAACCCTACCCCCTTTGGTAGCGTCTCCTGTGTTGTCGTAGGGATCTGCCTGTCTAATTATAACCTTAATTCGTTCCTAATACATCAAGCGTCCTATTCAAAAGAATACCAGCGATATCTTATGCATAGGGAAAATTTGGGAAGCATCTGAAAAATAGGCAGATACCCTATCAAAGTGTCAGAGGTCCTTTGCCATTTTAATACTGATAGGCAGATTGAGATGTTTTAAAGAGGCAAAGCTAATGGACATGATTCTTGATAAAGGTATATTACAAAATAGGTTTCCTTAATTTCAGTTGCATTATGTTGTTGGTGCACATTGGAATTGCCTCATAGAGGCAATTCCAATGTGCACCTACAACATATGTCCATTCAATAAATCAGTGTTTTTTACCATAAACATTTTTTTCACAAACTTCAACTACTTTTTATGTTTCAGTGTAATGAACATGTAGAAATGAACAAGTTTTTAAAGTTTGGCGTGCACCTGGATGACAATAATAGACAGCCAATTTTATATTATTGACAGTTAATCTTTAGATGTTTCATTGGAATGAAATGCTAAATTGGTGGTTGCCTGGTTGTATATATACAAGTTTAAAAAAGACACTGTTTCAAAGTGTGCCATATTTTTTTATAAAGCGTACTTAAAGATACGAAAATTCCCTGGTAACCCAAATAAGTGCAATTCATTTTCCAATCTTTTTAATTCTGAAACAAGAACAGCAGACATTAATAAGAAACAGACGTAAATTTGTAAATTTCAGCTTAAACAAAGCAAATTGGAAATCTCTGGTAGGCCTGTAATGCCTTGTTATCGCTTTAATTCGTGCAAAATTTGGAAAAATTAAAGTCCTTAATTCTGGCTGATTATAAAATGCTAGACAAACAGTTTAAAATTAAAAACATCCATCATTTGAATGTTTACATGTTTCCTGCATTAAACCCTTATCTTTTGAATTTATCTTCATTGAAAACTTATCTGGTTGAAATTAAACAATTTAGATCTTCAGAGTGTACCTTTTGGCCGAATTTTCAATTTATCACCAATTATCAGGCCTTCTAATGCCTTAATTGATTCGCTTTTGTACAGCAAATATCCCTACGCCAGGTATTTAACACAACAAGTGGATATCAGCGGATATGCTTAGATAGCGTTAATAAAAGGTGCGTTCTTCAGTTTGTTAATCCAGACACTTGGAGATACGGTCGGCAAAAACTACCCAATCAAATCAGCAGCGACCAAATTAGGTCACAATCTATTAGTGCACTTCAGTATTTTGGAACTACGTACTAAAATTATGAAAATGCCTAGTTGAACTAATATTAACCCTTTTCTTGCCATTCACAACAAATGTTGTCTGCTCTCTCATCTGCCTGTATACTTTGGCAGGCTATATTGTACACAATATGGACCGAGATCAGATTGCTCCCTTAGGGGTAGTCTGATCAGAAGGGTTCATAGTGTTTGCTTTCCTGGAGTGCATATGAAAATATGCAGATGTAATGGATCCGATGAAAAGTTTATAACAGCAGATGACACTAGCAGGCAAAGAGTTAAATTAAAAGCAGTGACCGAGTTGTACTAATGCATAATCTCAAAAGGCCGTATTCACGCATCAAGTATCCTCCAGATCACTGGACCATGCAATATACACACTGGAAAGGCGGCAATCGAAACGAGGAATGCGGATCAAACATCACTAAAAACAGTGTTTTTGATTGCCATTTGTCACCAGTCAGGTGACAAATGGCAATTAAAAACTCTGTTTCTAGCGGTTTTTGATCAACTTTCGTCGATGGTACTAACATTTTCGATTGACGCCTATCTGATGTGATATAGGCCACAGTGACCTATCTTTATTGTTAGGTCAAACATCCAGTCATATTGAACCATCATTGGAAACTGCAATGTTGATACATCTGATAAGTCTTAAAAATATAGGGCAAAAGTACTGAACTATGGAATATAGGCCCCAGTGACCCATCTTTATAAGAAAGTCAAATAGGTGGTGTGACGCTAAACCGAACCAAGCCACAAATGTATATAACGGAGAAAATCAGGATAGTTCATGTTTTTCTTCCCCAAGCTAAACAACATGCTGAGTTGAAAAATGGTTTTGCTGACTTTATGAAGCACATATAAGACATCATTTTTTACTTATGCCTGCTGTCCTACCTTACTTTTGATTTTTTTAAATGTCAATTTTGTGGGATAGTTCACTTTAGCCGTGATTCATTATTCTTAGCACACTCTTTTGTGCCATTATGAACTAAACTAGTCAATTTTTGTTTTAAGAATGACTTGCCAAACAGTGAACAAAATCTGAACAATAAACAAGTTTTCATGTCACCAACTGTAAGTACGAGTCAGAATAGGTCAATTGCTTAATACCAAACTCGGTTTCATCTCATTTGCACAGATAAAGTCCATAATTTTATTGTCGGACAACCAAAAGCTAACGCACGCATAACATTTTTTCATGACTCAAAAATCTTTAGATGAACACCTGCTTTTCAGAAAGACTAGTACAATGTATGTGCATATTGAGATGGAATAGACTTCATATACAATTACGTTAACATGCCCATGCTATTAATAAACTACAAGAGAAAGGGAGCTGGCTTCAAGGTTATTAGACTGTTTCCATGCCCAACTTAACTGAACACGAAATACAAATCATGCTCAAGATGTTGGCATTTTTACTATTTGCGGAATAAATAACTGGATTGGGTGATGAAATTTCCATTGATTTTTGCTATATCAGTATTACGAGCAGTTAAACTCTTATGTTCAGCTCGGTTGAGCATGAAAAATAGTTTTACAAGAAATGTCACAGTCACGTGACGAATGCCCCCAAAGGAATTGGTCTAGCATAAGACACATTTGAGGACAGTTCGCTGTAATATAGGAGATATGCTCCAGACACGAAAAACCTAGAAATGAGGCCAGAAGTCAATGTTAAGGTCAAAGTGACCCAAATTGGTATGCACCACCCCGCCATCCCAAGAGGAATCAACACACCAAATTTGGGATTCCTACATCAAATAATATAGGAGATATACTCCAGACACGATTATTCTAGAAACTAGGTCATAGGTCAAGATCACAGTGACCTAAAAATGGTATGCGACACATCAGCCTCCAAAGATGTATCCATACAGCAAATTTGGGATTCCTCCCTCAAATAATATATGACAGGATTATTCTAGAAATTAGGTCACGGTCACAAACTGATACATGACACTCTGCCATCCAAAGATGCAACCACAAACCAAATTCGAGATTCCTAGCTCAAATAATATAGAAAAAATGCTTCAAACATGATTATTCTAAAAACTAGGTCAGAGGTCAAGGTAACAGTGACCCAAACAAGGTATGCCACACTTGGCCTTACCAAGACGCATCCACACACCAAATTTGGAATTCCTACCTCAAAGAATATCGAAGTAATGCCCATTCTAGAAACTAGGTCAGAGGTCAAGGTCACAGTGACCGGAAAATGGAACAGGACAATCTGCCATTCCAAGATGCATTCACACTCCAAATTTGAGATAAATACCGCAAATAATAAAGCAGATATGCTCCAGATAAAATGATTCTAAAACGAGGTCAAAGGTCAAGTTTAAGGTTACAGTGACCCGTAAATGGTACAGAACACACCACCATCCCAAGATGCATCAACATACCAAATTTGGGATTCCCATTTCAAACAATATAAGAGATATGTTCTGGACACGATTATTTTACAAACTAGGTCAATGTTCAAAGTGACCTGATAACGGTATGTGACATTCCGCCATCCAAAGATGCATCCACAAACCAAATTTGGGATTCCTACCTTCAATAATATAAGAGATATGCTCAGGACATGATTATTCTATAAACTAGGTCAGAGGTCAAGGTCACAGTGACCCATAAATGGTAAACGACACTCCATCATCCCAAGATGCATCCACACACCCATATACATACCAAATTTGGAATTCCTACCTCAAAGAATATAAGAGATATGCTCTGGACACAATAACTCCCTAAAACTATGTCATAGGTCATAGTCAAGGTCACAGTGACCCAAAATTGATATGCGACACTCTGCCATCCCAAGATGCATCCACATATCAAATTTGGAATTCCTACCTCAAAGAATATAGGAGATATGCATCCGACACAAAGCGGGACGGACAGACAGTGTGGTTACTATGAAAACTAGGTCAATGTCAAGGTCACATTGACCCAAAATGGTACGCGAAGCTCCACCATCCCAAGATGCATCCACACACAAAATTTGGAAGTCCTAAATCAAAGAATAAAGAGATATGCACCGGACACGAAGAGGGACGGACGGATGGACAGTGCGATTTCAATATGCCTCCCAAAGTTCCTTTGGGGGCATAATTACATTGAGGCTTGGGCACCAAAGGAGGCAGCCATGAATGCTTAACATTTTTATTCATAGTATCCAGCTTTCTTGGTATTTATCTGTATAGAACTGTATATTACTCAATTGTGAACTAACCAACAAATTATTAAAGGAGCTAAAGAGAACTAACCTAGTTCTTGCACATATTTTTCCATTTCTTTTCGAAACTTTATTTTTTAACGTAAAAATAAAGAACTAGATTCATTTTCTATATGTTATGATGTTATGATGAGTTTGACAGATCTTGCATCAAAGACCTTTAAAGTGTCTTGATTGTTGACAGAAGGATAGTTCAGTTTAGCGAAACCGACTTGTGGTATAACTTTCACTATACTTGGATAGATCATTTTAGCAAGAACATGTAGATATAGGCTCTTAATGTGAGGGTTAGTTCATATTTCCCTCCACATGTACTTGAATGACACATTGACTAGACCATTTGAAAGCTGCAAATAAGGAGAGTTTGTAGGAGAGATAATCCAAATTTCCTAAAAATGTGGGTTAGTTCACTATAGCATCACACCACCCATTAATATTCAGTCATATTGAACCATCATTGGAAACTGCAATGTTGATACATCCGATAAGTCTTAAAAATATAGGGCAAAAGTACTGAACTATGGAACATAGGCCCCAGTGACCCATCTTTATAAGAAAGTCAAATATTCAGTCATATTGAATCATCATTGGAAACTGCGGTGTTGATGCATCCGATAAGTCTTAAAAATATAGGGCAAAAGCACTGAACTATGAAATGAGCTATGTGCAACCAGCAAAGACTCGAATAAGCCTGCACATACGCACAGTCTGATCAGAGCCTTTGCTAGCCGCTTTAATATTCTATGACTTAGGCTACTGACCGAAAATCATTTGGAGTTTCTGAGCTTAAAAGGAGGCTGCACATGCTCGTCTGAGCACTGAACAATGAAATGAGCCAGGACATGAGATTTTCAACAATTTGGCATGTGCGACCAGCAAAGACTCAGATCAGCCTGCGCATATGTGCAGTCTGATCAGTCTTTGCCAGTTGCTTGAACATTCTATGACTGGCTGTTTGTCGGGCCCACCGGGGTTTACCTGTTGGATTTCTTTTGCTCCGGTATTCAGTTTTATTTACTGTTGAGTCCTTATCTTTGCTTTATCTCCTTGTTACATCTTGATTTATATGTTTTAGGAGATTTAGGGGTCTTTCATGCAAACCAAATATCTATGTGTCTTGATCCACATCTGAATTAAGGGTGAGGTTGGCGCGCTGTGAAACCGGTTTAAGCCCTCCAGTAAAATATTTTACTGACCGTTCTGGGGCGGTGCTTCTTTTGTGGATCTTTTATGTTTTTGTTCTGTCTTGTGTTTGTTATGTCTTTGTGCACGTCTGTTTATATGTGCTTTGTGGTCACCTGCTGGGAAAGGGCTGACCTCTTGGCTCTCGTTTGTGGTGTCTAACTGTGAGTTTGTCACTTTCCAATTGGTATCCTGGGTCAGGTGTGGTACTTGATTGTATCGATTCCTGATCTTTGCACCCTTACTTAGTTCTAGCCTACTGACCGAACATCATTTGGAGTTTCTAAGCTTAAAAGGAGGCTGCACAGGTTTGTCTGAGTCTACACTTGTCAAATGCCACATTGTTGGAAATCACATGTCACGGCTGAAATTTAGGTTACAGCGATCTTCCATTTTCAGATCAAACTTCTGGTTCCTAAAGATGGGACATGGTTCAACTAACTCCTTAGTCAATGGTGCGATCCTTCAAAACTTGAATGCCTGCCCCGATTATTTAATTAATAAAGTTGCAATTAAAACAAGTAAAGCCACTCTCAACAAGAAATGTCACAGTCACGTGACGAATGCCCCCAAAGGAATTGGTCAAGCATAAGACAGATTTGAGGAAAGTTAGCAGTAATCTAGGAGATATGCTCCAGACACGATAAACCTAGAAATGAGCCCAGAAGTCAATGTCAAGGTCAAAGTGACCCAAAATGGTACACACCACTCCGCCATCCCAAGAGGAATCAACGCACCAAATTTGGGATTCCTACATCAAATAATATAGGAGAAATTCTCCAGTCACGATTATTATAGAAACTAGGTCATAGGTCAAGATCACAGTGACCTAAAAATGGTGCGCTACACATCAGCATCTAAAGATGTATCCATACAGCAAATTTGGGATTCCCAAATAATATAAGAGATATGTTCTGGACACCATTATTCTACAAACTAGGTCAGAGGTCAAGGTCAAAGTGACCCAAAAATCGTATGTGACACTCCACCATCTAAAGTTGCCTCCACCCACCAAATTTGGGATTCCTACCTTTAATAATATAAGAGATATGCTCTGGACATGATTTTTCTAAAAACTAGGCCAGAGGTCAAGGTCACAGTGACTTGTAAATGGTACAAGTCATTCCACTACCCCAAGATGCATTCACACACCAAATTTGGGATTCCTATCTCAAATAATAAAAGAGATATGCTCCTGACACAATTATTATTAAAACTAGGTCAGAGGTCAAGGTCACAGTGACCGAAAATGGTACAAGACACTCAACCATCCCAAGATGCATTCACACACCAAATTTGGGATTCCCTTCTCAAATAATATAAGAGATATGCTCCTGACACAATTATTATTAAAACTAGGTCAGAGGTCAAGGTCACAGTGGCCAGAAAATAATATGTGAGACTCCACCATCCCAAGATGCATATACACTCCAAATTTGGAATTCCTACCTCCAAGAATATAAGAGATATGCTCCGAACACAAAAATTCTTAAAACTAGGTCAGAGGTCAAGGTCACAGAGACCCAAAATGGTATGTGTGACACTCCGTCATCTCAAGATGCATTTGGACACCAAATTTGGAATTCCTATCTAAAAGAATATAGGAGATATGCACCAGACACAATGCAGTTTCTAGAAATTTGGTCAGAGGTCAAGTTCAGGGTCACAGTCACCCAATTATGGTATGCGACACTTCCCCATCCCAAGATGCATTCACACACCAAATTTGAGATTCCTACTTCAAATAATATAAGAGATATGCTCCGGACACAATAATTATAAGAACTAGGTCATAGGTCAAGTTCAAGGTCACAGTGACCTAATTATGGTACATGACACTTTGTCATCTCAAGATGCATCATCACACCAAATTTGAGATTCCTAGCTCAAATATTATTAGAGATATGCTCCGGACACGATTATTCTAATAACTAGGTCAGAGTTCAAGGTCAAGGTCACAGTGACCCGAAAATGGTATGTGACACTCCGCCATCCCAAGATGGATTTACACACCAAATTTGGAATTCCTATCTCATTGAATATAGGAGATATGCACCAGACTCAATGCAGTTTCTAGAAACAAGGTCAGAGGTCAAGTTCAAGGTCACAGTGACCCAATTATGGTATGTGACACTTCGTCATCCCAAGATGCATCCACACACCAAATTTGAAATTCCTACCTCAAATAATATAAGAGATATGCTCCTGACACGATTATTCTAAAAACTAGGTCAGAGGTCAAGGTCATGGTCACAGTGACCCGAAAATGTTACGCGACACTCCGTCATCCCAAGATGCATCCACACACCAAATTTGGAATTCCTGCCTCAAAGAATATAGGAGATATGCACCGGACACGAAGCGGGACGGACACACGGACGGACTGACGGACGGACGGACAGTGCGATTACTATATGCCTCCCAAAGTTCCTTTGGGAGCATAAAAAGACCATAACTTGTTTTTCAAGACCAATTATCCCTTAATGCAGGTCAAAAGAATTGCAGAATGCTCCAAGGGAAGCATTCTGCAATACTTTCTACCTTCATTAAGCGACCATTTGTCATTATGATCTTTGTTTTGTCTATTTTTGAGTGGCCCCTTAAGACATGTGTAAGTTATTGTATGGTTTCTGCATCTGTATGGGAAGATAATCCACAAGTTTTAGTGAGTGGATTATTGCCCATTCAGCGCACAAACCGTACAATCACTCGTTTATTGCACAGTAAAACCTGTGTAAAACGGCCACTCTAAAATAGACAAAACAAAGGTCTTAATATCAACTGGTAGCTTAATGAAGGTCAAAAGTATTTTGGTCTTTTTGAGAGTGGTCCTTTTACAAAGGTTTTACTGTACATGCATGCCTCTGCAGGTTTTACATTGCAAGCTATACAATATGCAACATTGCAGTATCTTTGATATGTGCAATAAGGGTAAATAAATGATTTTTTCAACTCAAGGGCAAGTATCATCATCATAATCAAAATCGCATTTTTGATTAACGTGCAGGTGCAGGGGCATCATCCACATCAGTGGGTCCCTTTCCAGGTAACTGGCTAGCTGCATGCATATCAGATCTCACACCTGATCTCCAGGTGCTCCTTTCTTGACTCAATGATATTTTTTTCCAATTTCAAATTCTAACCTGTGACCCCTCAAAATACACAATGGAACATCCAAACTTGATCATATCATTAGGGTTAATCACTAGATATGGGACAATATGCAGTGAAGATTATAAATAGTATTTTCTGTTTTCACTAACAATTAAGAAGAATTACAAACAGCGATTATCTTCTTCACCTTGAAAGGATTAAGATCTCTCTGACCTATCTTCCTATCTTTGTCTGGTGAATTTTATATTCAAATCACAAACATTAGCGAGGCAATTAAACCGTCTTATTTCCAATCCAATCAAGCCCTGGTAATGGGTTTTAATACCTTCAATCTTGGAATTTCAATTAGACACCATTAATATTCCCAGCCATGGCCCTCAAAAATGGCCTTTTGAAAAAATATATACGCACCCACGGCCCAGGATGATTCTGTCGTCGAAGCAAATCCAGGAGAGATCACGGTGGTTTAGTCTAAATAAGCATGGAGTCCATATTGCTTCAATTCCCAGCTCACCAAATAGTAATACTTCTACTTTAAGCTACTGACTGCTGACTTCCAGCTAAAAGAAATAAAAAGAAAGAAAAAAAATTATATATTGTTGAAACACTTAGAAATTTAACTAGTACAGTAGAACCGGTGTAAAACGGACGCTCAAAAATAGACAAAACAAAGATCTAATAACAATTGGTAGCAATACTTTTGACCTGCATTATTAAGCGATAATTAGTCTTGAAAACCAATTTTTGGTCTTTTTGAGAGAGGCTGTTTTACACTGTAGTGTTTTCAGAGAAAAACATTCCCCACCATACACTCTCAAATTTGACCAATTTAGCCCAGCTGTGACCTTGAAAAGTAGGGCAAGGTCACCAAAACCTGATCAGGTCTTCATACTGCCTTTATGCTACATTCATGTAAACTTGCATACATTGCATTAGTTAGAGGGCTTCCAAGCTAGCTGAACATTTCTTGTACTTCAACAACAGCATAATCTAGGGCAAATATTTGGTACCAGTAAAATGTATTTAAGCCCACCGGTGGCTGAGGCTGCTATCCTTTCTAAGGCGGTGGTTCTGTTGTTGTTGACTTGTTGTTTATTGTTACTCCCATTGTGGGAGTCTGTACTTGTTCTATGTTTTGTTGTATGTTCTAGTTTTGCAATCATCTTGATGGGGAAGAGAGAGCTTTGTGTTCCTGTTGTCTCGTGATGGTTGTATGGCTCTTCCTCGCAGGTGCCATGAGTTTGCGGTTTGTGATTGTGGTATTTCCTGATCATACTTATTATTTTTGGTTCCAATTCGCCCACTAAGTTCATGAGATATCTTGCACACCAAAAAGCATCATGCCAACGCTGACAGGATCTGCACCCCCCCCCCCCTTCCCCCCCCCAAAAAATAAACCCCCTCCTTCGGTGGGAGGACATAATCGCAGTAATGATAAGTATAAGCTTTTTAAAAAAGCTTGCCATCTTTCAATACTTAACTATAGTGGGTTGTTGTCTACTGACTGAAAGTACAGAAGCCACTTGAAAGCTGTTAGATCTATTAAATGACACCACCCACCTGGTCGGCAAGCGCAGATGACAACGAGCTGGATGGGTCATTTTTGCTTAAAAGGAGGCTGCACAGGTTACACTTGTCAAAATGTCACACTGATGGAAATCACTTGTCACTGTTTATAGCTAGCAGATAAGAAAATACAACAAAATACAAAATTTTATTGGTAACTAAACTTTCTGCCATGCTTATTGTCAACAAAGTAATCAAGTGGAAAGTTTTCCTCTCCATAAGGAGTAATGTGCATTTTCACACCGCTCCATCCGCAAAACAACTCCAAAAAATCGTAGAACTGAAGTTAACCCATCATAGCGATGCATTAAGTTAACGTCAGTTGCAAGTTCCTCTGGAGAGGTGTTATGTGGCTACATCAAAACCCGCAGGACCGCTAGGGGTTAGAATAACGCTATTGCATTCTTTATTGCATATTTTATAATGAGTCAAAAGTTTTATTTGAGACAGAGGCGTGATCAGCACCTAACTTTTGAGCGTTACCTGTGCAGAAGCACAATCTGGTCTGGGTTTGGCTCAAAAGGCCCCATTTCTGTGTGAAGCCTCATGCTTAAACAGCTATTTAAAAGCTGTCAAAAAGCTAGCCCAGGGAAAATTTTTAATCTTATTTTCTTTTGCTGTTAAAATAGTGTAATCATTAATATTTGATTGAGTAATGTAGTTTTATAGCCAAAATCTGGGTTAAGATTTTAAATGCTTATAAGAGTCAATGTCAAAATTCGTCAAATTTTGAAAGAAGTAAAAGGAAAAATAGAATTAAATAGGATGATATTCTTTTTTTCATGAAAGTAACAAGTTGTTTCTGAAAATACTATGAAAAGGGAAAAGAAACCTTAACAGCCAATCAGATCCTTATAATTAAGTTTCAAAGATCACATGACCAGATAAAATGTCAATACCGTAACAAACTTTAATTCCTGTTTTTTCTTCAAATCTCGTCATGGATATTTATTTTGTTGCATTGGATAAGTTTAATAAATCACGTGTTTAATTGTGTCAAAGGTAAAATTTTAACAAAATGATTATTTATGACAATAAGCAAACGTAAAATACATTTTTTTATCTTTTAAGTGATTTTGCATACTATTTTCTCAGTATTTTGTTTAAAAACCACATTTTTAGAAAATTACAATGCTTTGGTATGATTGTAATCAACCAAAGGAATTGGTCAGGTACTTAAAATCTACATGTTGTCTCTGTCTGATATACTTTTTTCTCAAAAATATCACTGTTACGGTACTTGACAAAAATGTTACGGTATTGACCTTTAAAGAATATATGCTAGCGTAATCCTTCTGTTTAAGATTTGGTGTAGAGCAGTGTTGACCAGATTGCAATGTTAATACTCTTGACACATGTGCACAGGAAGAATTTTGGAATATATGGTAGATTGCATTTATTTCAAAATATTGTTACGGGTTTGACAAAACCGTTACGGTATTGACAAATGCTGCCTGAAAACAAAACAATATGTCAATACCGTAACAAACTGTTTAACTCAAATTCATCATTCAATTCGTGTTTTATGCTTCTGTTTAAATTTGATAAAGCATTCTTATCATAAATTCACTAATAAACTTGACTAAAAACTAATATCTTTGCATTCAAAACTGTACTTTTTTGACAGCATATGTCAAAACCATAACAAGATGTGTCAATACCGCAACATTTTCATCGTTACGGTATTGACTGTTACGGTATTGATATATTCTACATATTGTTTTACCTAAAATAATGATTACTCCCTAAAACATTGCAACAAGAGTGATTTTTTGTTGAGAAATTTTATTTGGTCAAGATGTTAAAACCAGAAATTTTTTATCAAATTTCATTGTCCATTTTTGTGTTACGGTCATTTGACACAAAAAAAATATACTATAAAAATTTCACTCACCAAAACAGTATTTTCTTTTGCCAGTTCTGTAGATGCTTTACAGAACACATGTATTCTTAGTAAACAGAAAGTGTCAAATTAGTATGACAGAAAACCAGATTCAGCACCATTAGGGAACCAGTATTATTTTTGCAATTTATCAAGTGTTACGGTATTGACATAAACGCTTGGGACAGAGGTTTTTTGGCAAAAAAATGCAAAAAACGTAATGAAAAATCACATATTGAAACCTCCTACATTTACTCTGATAAGGCTTTTATCAATACAGCCAGTTAAAATTCCTGAGAAAATAACAGTATTTTTAATAATTCTTGTCGAAAGTTCAATTTTTTCCGTTGGACGGGCAAAAATGCCAAAAAATGGGGTTTTAATCCAATAAAAAATATATTTACACACCAATATTTTTCAGTTTTATCAGCTAGCCTTATTAAGTATGATCAGTAGTATTGTGTGAAGAAGAAAAATTCATGATCACATCAGCAGTTTTCATAAGATTTGAAACGGACAAGAATTTTGACGAATTTTGACAATGACTCATATATAAAATTTACTCCTGTCAGGTTTTATAACATAATAAACCCTTTACTCCATAATAACGCCTTTTGACACCTTTGAAATACCATGTATCTGGTATTTGAAAATATTATGGAAAATAGAGCATTTGCTCTTTTGGAGCAAATGCTCCATTTTCCATAATATTTTCAAAAGTATTCAAAACTAAACTTAAACTTTTCTTGAATTTGTTCAATGCTGTCTAAAAATAGAAAATGATGTCATAATCTAAAAATAGCCCATGGAGTAAAGGGTTAAGTCATCTTAAACACTGACTAGATAAAGGGGGTAGAGGTACATGTAGTCAGTGAGAATTAGAATAGTTCCTCTCTGAGGTCCTTTTGGTCTTCTCCTAGCGGGCACAGGACGTCAAAACAATTTGGTATCTTCATGCCGTCCTGTCGGCGATGATATGAAGTTGTTCCAATGTAATGTGCCTGCTGATCTCTTTGAATGCTGGGTGATTTTTCATGTTTTTTTCTTGCCTGCTTTTAAATACCATCAGAGTGTCATACAGTTTGGTCCAGATTTGTCGAATGATTTGGATTTAAATAGTTTGCAAAGTTTATGATGGCAAGTGACAAAAGTTGTCAGTATCCCAAAAGTATTAATCTTTCCTAAAGACCATGCATCACCCTAGAGAACCACTGCACTCGAACAGTGCAGTCATAGCGGGGTGGTTGCAGTCGACAAGGGCACAAAATACACTATTTTGGGGTACTGTGATCCATTCTGTGAGCAAGTTCTTTACAACCTTTGAATTTCAGGATGATTTTTTCATTCAGAATTATCACTAAGGTATTGAAGTCCATCTTTGCCCAATTGGAGCCTTTAAATTCAAAAACTAGCTAAGTAGTATTAAGTACCAGCAGATTTCTGTCTAGCCAGTGTGAATTTATGTGTGCGAAATGTGCTCACAATGTGACATACTAAAGAGTGCGCTATGTAAGTCATTAGTTGTGATTTAATGGCATCACATAATGAAGAAAACAAATAAGTGAAGGAATAGAAAGTTATGCATAGTTCCGTTTATTATTTGTGGAGATGCACACCATTTTGTAGCTGTACTCAAAACTTGAGTAGTCAAGGGCATTGTACCAGTCATTGAGGGTCTAAAAAAAATCAGTATGTTGCAGTAGACGACCCGATCACTGGGCCAGAACACCCGATACATAGAACTATGCGTACAGTATGAAAAGCTAAAATAACTTTCAAAATGCTATGCCCTCAGATTTCAAACTTTTTGTACATTAAAGTGCGGATATTTTGCATTTTTTCGCAAGAAAGCATAAATTCCAGAACATAAACAAAAATGCCTTTCATCCTCTTTTTAGGAAAAAAATCAACATTTTGGCATATTTTTACTCAGACACTGTATTGGCTATCACTCAACTCACATAAATATTGTTAAGCAGATATACAGCTGGATAAGTGACTATAGTCAGTGAAGTATAATATTGACAAATAATTACCAGCCAGGTACACTTTTTTGTGCCCTCGTTGACTGCAGCCAACCCGTGATGGCTGCACTGTTCGTATACAGTGGTACTCTAACCTGATGAATTAGAAATGTAAAAAGTGGTGTTTCATTTTTTTACAAATAAGACTTTATTACAAATTATAGCCATTTCACCTCGCAAACAATAGCCAGGTAATTACAAATAACAGAGTAGAATAGCTTAAAAACTGAGTAAACACTTGCTAATTCCCAAAGCAGGAACAATTCTGATTTATTTGCTGTTTATTCTGACCGGTCATTGAAACAATAATGGCATTTGTTGCTTGCTATCAAATGCTTAGCAACCTGCACACATATTGGCTGACAATTACAGGTGACCTAATCACAGGTAATTAGTGATTGACATATTTACTCTAATCTGGGCTGTGACGCAAGAAAACCTTTGGGGGTTTCCGACCAGGTGATACCCAAAACAACCTGCTCAGCTACAGAGACCAGCTAGAAAACTGAAATTTCGCTGGTAGCAAGTTAAGATATGATATTATCCAATTAAAGAATAACAATGGCGCTGATCTGACTTGCAAACACCAAAGAAAGGTTTTCTCATATCAAGGCCCATCTAATACTTGTATAGGAACACTTAAAGGATCATCTTATATTAGCTGATGACAACATTTTCATATTTTATTGTTTTGTTAGCAAAATCAGAATCTAGAGTGAAGATTTAGCAGTTAAAATATATTTAAGCACTCCTCGCCCCCAGTGGACCCTACCCATAACTGGTAGCTACCACTGCTCACGGTCCATTCTAATACAGTGACTGTTGTTGTTATTAGTTGCGTGACCTTCAGATGTAAACTTTAATTTTTTTAAGTCTCTTTTTTACAGAGATATTAACCATTTCCATTCTGGATATCTGCAAACAGGTACTTCGGCAAACATCTAAAACCTAGATGAAATGCCCACAATATGTGGCATTTCATCTTGGTCTGTGCTGTTTGCAAAGATAAAAACAAATCCTCGTGACCGAAATGCATCATCATTTAGAAATTTCTACCCTTGACCCCTTAAAATACAAATGGGCAATTCTATACTTATTCTATCAACATGCCTGAGAGAATCCATCAGAATGAAAATAAGTAAAAATGAGCCGTTAAATGTGATTTCCAACAAGGTGGCATTTTGACAAGTGTAGACTCAGACGGGCCTATGCAGCCTCCTTTTTAGCTTAGAAACTCCAAATTATGTTTAAGTCAGTAGCTTAACACTCATAGAATAGTCAAGCGACTAGCAAAGGCTCTGATCAGACTGCGCCTATGCACAGGCTGATCTGAGGCTTTGCTGGTCGCACATACCACATTGTTGGAAAACCCATGCAACAGCTCATTAATAATGTATGCAAAATTGATATATTCTAGGTAGTCTCTGTAGCTGAGTAGCACCATGTTGCAAACACAAAGACAGGTTTTCTCATAAGGACCAGAATGCCTGTGACCCTTTAAAATACAAATGGGCAATTCCATGCTTATACTAGCAACATGACTGGGGAATCCAAACAAATACAGAGACAAAGGTTCCTAAACTGGGCCATAATGTTCCAAATCATATCAGACAGAATCCTAAAGCAAAACTACAATCTAATTAACTTCACATTTTTTTTTCAAAAACAAGATCAATTTAATTAGTATGTCTATAATTAAATTAAGATCTAGTGGCTTAATTGATGCTGCCTCTGGTTAACCCCTTAGCTTGCTGAACAAAAATTGTACTTGCTACAAGTATAAGCTTTTACAAAGGGTTGTCTATGTAAACAATCACTAGACACCAGGAAGACAAACTAAGCAAAGCAACCAGCTCTCTCTTCCCCATCAAGATGATTGCAAAATTAGAAGGGACATTAAGTAACGTTCAACAAAACAACATAGGACAATTACAGACTCCTACAATGGGAGTAACAATAAACAGCAAGTCAACAACAACAGAACCACCGCCTTAGAACGGACAGCAGCCTAAGCCACCGGGGGGGTTGTTGTTGAAGTCAAGGCAGCCATGCAATCGCACAGAGGCAGATGTAGAAAGACCTTGCTGCTTGAGCTCACAGCTATCAGATACCACCGGCTTTCTTTGTACTGATCAATTCGGGAGGGGGATTGTCTCAGAACATGGCTAGGTGTTCAATAACGGCAGAGCTTTGCAATTCTTTTTTAAATCGAAAGTACAATTTGGGTAAATAGCAATCTTCCGAATATATTTGTTGGTTCATTTTAATTCATTGAGTATAATAAGTTAGATCACATGATTTGCACAAGTCAAATGATATTCAAAAATGGCGGATAATAGTCTACACCACATGGGCGTAGACAATTATGGTGAAATTTTGACCTTATAGGTAGTATATTATGAACTTCAAAATTCTTTACTCCTTGAAAACTATGTAGATCCAGATCAGCTGGCTTCAGATGAAGCCAGCTGATCAGGATCCACATTGTATTTTCATCTACTGAATGAATCAATATGAATCATTAAATTACATCACTCAAATGATTGATTTTGTTTGTTTTTTGTTTGTTTGTTTGTTTTGTTGCTTTACAGGCAACATCTATAGTCATGGCCGGATGGTCAGTTCACCTAACCACACTTTTTCCTGGGCAAGCTTGAACAAGCGGTTAACCAGTACTTCGTGCACATCCTTTCGTTTGTAACTGACAACCACACTTCTTGATTGATTCAGCAATGATGACTGGAAATTATGATCAATCTCCATGAAAATATGGGCCGGGATCGAACTCGCGACCCCTGGATCTGCAGTCAGACAAGCATCTGTAGCCAGACTTGTTACCGACTACGCTACGTGGCAAGTAAATGACCCATAATGCATATTAGAAGCATATGCAGCTGCATATTTATATCAAGTCAAATACGATATTTGAAAATGAAATATTTTTGACTGTGCTGTACAAGAGAGGAGGGCTTACTGATCATACCCTACCCTAAGCCTCTAGTTCTCCTAACTTGAAACCAACAATTTATTAATTTCACCATTTATAATGGTGTTCTGCCATTAAGATGGATGAGGTTATGGTCGTATAGACTAGTTAATTTATAATTACTTTACCAGAGAACAAAACCTATAGCACAATTAATCATAGAGACTGGGTCAATAATTAACCAGTTTTCTGTAAAACACTACTTCCATCATACATTGTAACAATCCATATACCATATTAACTCTTCTGTAAAACACTACTTCCATCATACATTGTAACAATATCCATATACCATATTAACTCTTCTGTAAAACACCACTTCCATCATACATTGTAACAATATCCATTTACCATATTAACTCTTCTGTAAAACACTACTTCCATCATACTTTGTAACAATCCATATACCATATTAACTCTTCTGTAAATTATACATTGTAACAATATCCGTATACCATATAAACTCTTCTGTAAAACACTACTTCCACCATACATTGGAACAATACCCATATACCATATGAACTCTTCTGTAAAACACTACTTCCATCATACATTGTAGCAATCCATATACCATATCAACTCTTCTGTAAAACACTATTTCCATAATACATTGTAACAATATCCATATACCATATTAGCTCTTCTGTAAAACACTACTTCAATCATACTTTGTAGCAATCCATATACCATATCAACTCTTCTGTAAAACACTATTTCCATAATACATTGTAACAATCCATATACCATATTCACTCTTCCGTTGCTTATCACAACTAAATTTGATCAGCTGGTCCTTTTAAAATGTCTCCTGGAGCAGCCTAATCTGGATCTGCATTGTTTGTCAGTCTTTGGCGTAAGTAATAATATACAGCAGACAACATCACCCAACGACATCTTCAGATTGTTTCAGTCAGGAGAATTTTTATGTTTTCCCTACATTAAGCCTTTGTAAAACATTTGACCCCAGGCTGAAGCCACTTTTGGCCAAGGGACTTAATTTTATCAAACTTGAAATAAACACGAAAATCTTCTAAGATGATCGAGAAAATCCTTAAAAAATACTTTTTCCCACTAATCAAGAAAGTATCCCACAAATACAAGTGTTGTCTCCCTTACAACATCAGATTTTTAAAGCTTTCCATATATTAACATAGGAAAAACTGGCCACACCCCTTTAAGGCAATGTTTTTAAGCCAATCAAATAATTTGAACAACTTAAGTGAGAGTCACCCAACGACCATCAGTAACAAATTATTTTGAAATCAGACCAGTAGTTTTTGACAATAATTTTTTTAAAGTTTTTGGTTGCCATAGAATTCTTTGAACTTTGAAAGTGGACCACCCAAGGATCATTCCTGTGAAGTTTTGTGACAATCCACCTATTGATTTAGGAGGAGATGTTGTTTAAAGCAAATTGTTGACTGACAACGGACACCAAAGGATAACAAGGGCTCACCTTGAGCCTAAGGCTCTTGAGCCTATAGCTCAGGTGAGATAAAAATATATCCTCTCCAATGCCATCTGCAATTTTTGGCTTAAAAAATGGCTAACTCAAGTCTGATCTGGATCCACATATTTTTCTATGGAGACTTTCAAAATACAACAGTGGATAACAAAGCAGTTAACATAATGAGCTGTGACATTGTGGCATTTTGACAAGTGTAGACTCAGACAAGCCTGTGCAGCCTCCTTTTAAGCTTAGAACCTCCAAATGATGTTCGGTTAGTAGCTTTACACTCATAGAATACCTAAGAAATAGCAAAGGCTTTGATCAGTCTGGGCATATGCACAGGCTGGTCTGAGCCTTTGCTGGTCGCACATACACCCGTCACGGCTCAAATTATTATTCACATTTTTTTTTGGTCGCCTGGTGATTTTTTAAACATTAAATGTTAAAAAAATTCTTTATGAAACAAACAGTTTTAGGATTCAGATCGAGCCCACCAATTCTGAGTCTAAAATGTTTGCAAAGGTTATCAGCAGGCATCAACGCTCGCTGACAAAGTGTCATTTTTTTGTCATCTGATTGCTTTTTTTTCCAAAAATATTTTTAAAAAAATTCTTTCAGGAAAACTATCAGAGTGCCAAATGGTTTGGATCTAGATTAGGACCGACGTTTGTTCGGTCCTGATCTGTGTCCAAACTGTTTGCGAAGGTTATCAGCTGACAACAAAAGTCGCCGCTAGCAAGGAAAGAGTTAAGAAATGTTTTTAGAGAGTAATCATTGCACTTTTTATGGTCTACCTTCAAGTATATTCCCTGTAGAATAAAAAAATCTCTAGACAGCAGACAAAGCCTTCAGTCAGAAAGACAAACTATATATTAAATTTTTGTGTTCCCATGAAAATTTACCAGAAAATTTAATTAATGCTTTAACTTAATAATGACAGGGGTAATCTTGATGTACCGATGAAGTCACGAGAAAAACGGATTTTGCGTTTTGCAAACAGCCATGGCCTAGACCAGATCAGCCTGCACACCCCGTGCAGTTCTGATCAGCACCTTTTTGTTTTCACTCTGGAAAAGTTAATAGCTCTACAAGCTACATGAAAAATTCAAGATTCTAGCTAGTCTCTGTAGCTGAGCAGGGTCATTATATTGCCTTACCTAGCTTCTTGTTTGTCCATCCACTGAAAACCTTTGCAAACAGTTTGGACCCAGATCAGGACCAACAGAACAGAATGTCGGTCCTCATGATCCAAACCGTTTGAAACTCTGGTAAGTGTTCCTGAAAAGTTAATTTTGAAAAAACGTTAGCAGACGACAAAAAGCAAAATTACCCAGTAGGTAAAGAGTTAACCCTTTGTATTCAAGAAACCTTTAAACGAGTACTTTTACAAACAGTGAAGACCCAGATGAAATGCCTCATTATGCATTTCATCAGAAATGGTAAGTGAGTATGATCAGGAAATACCACAATCACAAACCGCAGACAACCCCGTGGCATCGCGAGGAAGAGCCGCTCATCCATCACGGACACCAGGAAGACAAAGAATTTCTAGCGATAAGGCGAGCAATCTCCCTAAACGAGACGTTCGTTTTATTTTGTTGAAATAACGACTGGAGAAACTAGGCACATTCAACAAATATATATATACAGGCCGTCGATGCATCATTGCCCCCAATTTGTATATTTAAAACGGGTTTTCCTTCATGCATGCAATAACTCTACTTCTTATTGAATGAGAATTTATTTTGATCATCAACTGTGCTTGTTATTCAGTAACATATATGGGAACTAGACCGTTAAACAGGGAACCACACTATGTACAGTAAAACTATTTATACAGTTGATGTACAATAAAAACGACCATTTTGCATAGTGGTCTATTTTTGTCAGATATTTGATGTCTTCTTAAGCTTATACAACCCCTTTCCCCCCCTAGACCCAAGACGCTGTTTACATATGTTATATATTTGTATAGCGACATTTAATTGTCCAAAGGGCATCTTGGGTCTAGGGGGGGAAAGCATCTAAAAACAAACTGAAAGACGCCAGTTTCATCTTTTCAACGACAAACGTCACAATTTTAAGTATATTTCGTACGCATGCGCAGGAGGAATACCGCAAAGTTTTGGAAATGAAGGGCACTTATATCCTTAATATTTTAGCACCTATACTTTTTGAAAACCTGCAAAGGATTTACTTAAACTATCGTCTAAACGGCACCCAGTCTAAAGACGTAAAATGAGGGGTGGGAGTAGAAGGCGCAAGTTTTCACGGCTTTGTAAATGATGGATCGCTTTGAAACCCATTTTGATGCTTTCTATGCGTATTTTACTACCGAAACAGTCCAATTTTAAAAATATTAGGGCAATTTGAAAATTTAGGTTTTGTAATCATGTCAACTAGGGAAAATATACGCCTTATCGCTAGAGCTCCTTAAGCAAAGCAACCAGCTCTCTCTTCCCCATCAAGATGATTGCAATACTAGAATGGACATACCCCTGCGAAATTTTGTTCTACAAATTGGAGGTGTTCTAGAACTGTTCTAGAACATTTAGAACTGTTCTAGCACTGTTCTAAACAGGTAAATATGTTTGTTCTAGAACTCTCGTTCTACAACTGTTCTAGAACATTGTTACAGAACAAATCAAACACATTCTAGAACTGATTTCCATTCTAAAAGTTTAGAACAAATCAAGAACCAGTAAGTTCTACAAATATTCTAATAATATTCTAGAACATTTTTAGAATTTTTTAAGAACAAAATAAGTTGACAGATTAACCTCTAGAAAATGATTCAAATTAAGTTCTAGAACATTTGTCTTACTTTTTAGAACTAGTTAATTCTACAAATATACTAATAAATTCTAAAACATTTTTGGAACTTCTCAAGGGCAGAAAGCACCAGGTAGCTCAGTGGTTGAGCACTTGCCTCTGGTGCTAGAGGTCCCAGGCTCAATCCCTGCTTGTGGTGAGGAAACTTTCTGTGTCCGAACACGCTTTCTCTGGTGTCATTTGCAGGGATGACACTAGATTAGTGCATGGTCATTCGGATCGGAAAGTTACCTGGATGTCCCCTTTGCAGGAAAGGTCACCCCTTGTGCAGGTTTAAGAACCCTACGGTAATTTAGATATGGTTAATTACTTGTAGGCTTTCATCCTGCAACCTGGAGTGTACAAAGTACACTTGCTGATAATACTCCCAAGTATAGAGAAAGAAAGAAAAAAAGAGCAAAATAAGTAAAAGAAAATTCAAATTAAGTTCTAGAACTTATTTAGTACTTTTATAGAACCAGCAAGTTCTAGAAATGTTCTAAACAGTTCTAGAACATTTTCAGAACATTCAAAGAGGAAACATGTCATAACCAGATGGATAAGGGGAAAAACATGGCTGCCAGAATTGGAGGGAAAATGTGGAGGCTCTTAAAAAAACATTTGTTTGGGAATTTCTAGATGGCAAACATGATAGTAGTATTGCCTGAGACAGTGAGTAGACCTAAGAAACAGTTTCTCTAATGTTTTTAATGTTGATTAATGGTGGAGTTGTTGTTTATAAGTTTTTTTAGCAAATGTAAGACAGTGTTTTGAAATGGGTGGGGTAATACAGGGTGGCATGTTACCACAATGAGAAGATGATTATGGCTTAATTACTATAAACAGAGGTTGAGCAGTTAACATCCAATAAGCTTTACAAACTAGAGGACCTGAAGGTCCTGAGGCGCTCACCTGATCTTCTTAATAATGTTAAAATAGGTCAAGGTCAACTACAGCTTATAATGGAACAAATTTTGTTTTTACCAAATACATTTTGGTCAAGTGACCTAAACAATCTAATGAATAATCCATCAAACAGCCCAGTGATTTCTGAGAAAAAGATGTTTAGATAGGTATGTGGCAGTCCAAATGAGTCGCCTTGGATAAAAGGTCACAGGTCAGCTTGACATTTGGTACTTAATTAACCATTGTCACAATAGGTTTAACTTTAATGAATTCGGCTCAGTTATAGAAAATGAACATTTTAAGATTTTCTCCTTAAAAATGCATAAGGAATCAAATTTGACCTTGCCATCAAGTAAGTCAAGGTCAACCTAGATTCATCATTTGTGCTAACCTGGTAGGGCCCACATCCCCAATCCTACATACCAAGTCCCAAAGCCAATGGCCTTTTGGTTCCAGAGAAGAAGAGATTTAAAGAGTTTTTACCATATATGGCCATGGTGGCCATGTTAGTCATGTGACCATAACAATTTGTATAAGTTTTCGCTAACCAATCATAAGGAGTTGTCATATGAAATTGGAGTTCAATTGGCCAAGAATTGTCCGAGAAAGCTATGTTTTAATATGTTGATGGGACTCCAATATAAGCCACCTTTGCTAAAAGGTCAAAGATCAACCTTGACCTTTAAAACTTATTTATAGCCACTAGATTGAACATATCAAGTGAGAATAATGACTTTGGCTTCCACAGTATACAAAAAATCAACTTTTCAATTCAATTTTCCATTCAAATGCATTAGGAAGCAAACTTGACCTTGACGTTAAGTAGGTCAAGGTCATCTTGGGATCATCATTTGAACAAACTTGGTAGGCCCCTCATCCCCAATACTACATACCAAGTCTCAAGGTCACTGGCCTTCTGGTTCTGGAGAAGAAGATTTTTAAAAGGTTTTACCCTATATGGGCGTGGCGGCCATCTTTGTCATGTGACCAAAATATTTTGTATAAATTTTGGCTGACTTATCATAAGGAGTCTTCATATGAAATTTGAGTTCAATTGGGCCAATGGTTTGTGAGGAAACTATGTTTTAATATATTGATGGGACCACAATATGAGCGACCTTGGCTGAAAGGGCAAAGGTCAACCTTGACCTTTGAAACTTATTTATAGCCATTGTCTCATCAGTTTCAACATATCAAGTAAGAATAATCACTTTGGCTTTAACAGTATTCAAAAAAATCAACTTTTCAAAAAAATTCCCATTTAAATCTATTAGGAGCAAATTTGACCTTGACGTTAAGTAGGTCAAGGTCAACCTAGGATCATTGTTTGAACAAACTTGGTAGGCCCCATATCCCTGATGCTACATACCAAGTCCCAAGGTCATCGGCCTTCTGGTTCTGGAGAAGAAGATTTTTAAAGGGTTTTTACCATATATGGGCATGGCGGCCATCTTGGTCATGTGACCAGGAACATTTGAACAAACTTTCGTTCCCCCATCCTAAGGAGTCTCCATATGAAATTTGAGTTCAATTGGCCCAGTGGTTTCAGAGGAGAAGATGTTTGAAAATGTTGACGGACGGACGACGGACGGACGACGGACGGACGGACGGACGACGGACGCCGGAGTCACTGGTATACTAATAGCTCACCTCGGAGCCTTCGGCTCAGGTGAGCTAAAAATACAATGTTACAGTTTTGCAATGAATGTTATTTATTTTTCAATTCACTGATAATTCGGGAGAAATATTTTACTGAAATTTACTGAACCAGCGAGTTCTACAAAAGTTAAAAAATGTTCTAGAACATTTTTAGAACAGTTCTAGAACAAGCATGTCATTATTAATCTAACCAGATGGATGTTGGGAAAAACATGGCTGCCAGAATTGGAGGGATTATGAAGGCTCCCAAAAAAGCACTTGTGGCAGTTTCTAGATGGCAAATTTGACAGTATTATAGTCTGGGACAGTGAGTAGGCTTGAGACACAATTTCTAAAGTTTTGATATTAATTGTTGCTGTAGTGGTCAAATGCATCACAATGTTTTGAAATGGGTGGGGTAAACAGGGTTGGCAATATTTAACAACAATTATGCCAACTTAGGGCCCCTATAATAATTCTCCTCCAGTTGATGTTTTTTTATTTATTGTGTCACCTGCATTTCGGGATTACTTATTGGGGTTTTAAACCAATGTCAACAGTTTTCCAAAAATATAAAGGTAGCATTTGAAAGAATCTTATTTCCAAACCCTATATGGGACATTTTTGGGGAGGTGTTCTACAACAGTTTTAGAAAAAATCAGTTTTATTAGAACATTTGCAGAACAAACCACTAGAACATTCCTTGTTTGTTTGTTTTGTTGCTTTACGTCCCAAGTCAACAGCTATGGTCATTGCGGGACGGTCAGTTCACCTAACCACACTTTTTCTTGGGCAGGCTTGAACAAGCGGTTAACCAGTAATTCGTTCGCATACTTTTGCTTGTAACTGACAACAACCCTTCTTTAATAAATCAGCAGAAGGGAGGAGAATGACCGTAGAAATTATTTCATGATCAATCTCCAGGAAAGTATGGGACCGGACCGGGATCGAACTCGCGTCCGCTGGATCTGCAGTTAGACACGCATCTGTAGCCAGACATGTTACTGACTGCGCTACACGGCCCGGTGCTAGAACATTCCTGAATTGTTCTTAAACTATTCTAAAACGCTCTAAAACAATTCAGGGGCATTAATAGAATGTTTTTATGACATGATTTCTGAAGAGTTGTTCTACAGTTTTTCCAGAAAAATTCTAAAGTTTGTTCTGGATCAGTTCTAGAAGAAGCCAAGGTTTATTCCAGAACAGTTCTAGAACAAACCATTAGAACATTTCTGGAATTGTTCTGGAATCATTCTAAAAACGTTCTAGAATGATTCAGACATTTATAGAACGTTAAATGAGACATTTTTAGGAGTGTTCTACAATTGTTCCAGAAAAATTCTAAAGGTTTGTTCTAGATCAGTTCTAGAACAATCCAAGGTCAATTCTAGAAGAGTTCTAGAACAAATCATTAGAAAATTTCTGGAAAAGTTCTGGAACCATTCTACAGATATTCTAGAACTATTCAGAGACATTTATAGAACGTTAAATGGGATATTTTTTTAGGGGTGTTGTACAATTGTTCCAGAAAAATTCTAAAGGTTTGTTCTAGATCAGTTCTAGAACAAACCAAGGTTAATTCTAGAACAGTTCTAGAACAAACCATTGGAACATTTCTGGAATAGTTCTGGAACCATTCTACAGATGTTCTAGAACTATTCCGAGACATTTATAGAACGTTAAATGGGACATTTTATGAGGGGTGTTCTACAATTGTTCCATAAAAGTTCTAAAGATTTGTTCTGGAACTGTTCTAGAACAAACTTGATTTGTTCTAAAACTGTTCTAGGAAAAACTTTTAGAATTTTCTGGAACTTTTCTAGAACAAATCTTTTTACCTTGGCTAGAACATTTGTAGAACAAAAAATTGTCCCATAAACGTTCTAGAACATCTAGAACAGTTCTAGAACAAAGTTCTAGAAGATTCTAGAACTTTTCTAGAATGGTTCTAGACCATTTGGCAGTGGTAAAGTAACGTACAACAAAACATAGAACAATTACAGACTCCCACAATGAGAGTAACAATAAACAAAAAGTCAACAACAACAGAACCACCGCCTTAGAACGGACAGCAGCCCAAGCCACCGGGGGGCTTAAATGCATTTTACTGGTACCAAATCCTAGCCCTAGATTCAGCTATTGTTGAAGTACAAGAAATGTTCAGCTCGCATGGAGGCCCTCTAACTAATGCAATGTATCATCATGGAGAAACACTCTAATCAAATCAACACACCATGATGAAACAAAGAAAAGGGCTCATGACTCACAGATAGTAAGAGCTAAAGAAAACCTCAAGTTGAGCCACAGTGGGTCCAGCTACAGATAAGCATCAGGCACCAACACACCAATTAAAGCTTTATGTCAGAGCCGTCATAGAGTCTGAGGCCTGACCCATCGTCGTGCAATTAAAGAGGAAACCATAGCTATAAACCGTGATTGGGTTTAAAACTAGGCATGCAGACTGTCGCATGATATCCAAGTTATATCTGTAGCTGAGCAGGGTCATCATATTGCCTTACCTAGTTTCTTGTTTGTCTACCTTTTGTTATAGGTAAAAAGATTTAAAGACAAACTAGAGGACCTGAAGATCCTGAGGCGCTCACCTGATCTCCTGAATCATGTTAAAATAGGTCAAGGTCAACTACAGCTTATAATGGAACAAATTTTGTTTTTACCATATACATTTTGGTCAAGTGATCTAAACAAACAGCCCAGTGATTTCTGAGAAAAAGATGTTTAGATAGGTATGTGGCAGTCCAAATGAGTGGCCTTGGATAAAAGGTCACAGGTCAGCTTGACATTTGGTACTTAATAAACCGTTGTCTCAATAGGTTTAACTATTATGAATTCGGCTCAGTTATAGAAAATGAACATATTAAGATTTTCTCCATATAAATGCATTAGGAATCAAATTTGACCTTGCCATCAAGTAAGTCAAGGTCAACCTAGATTCATCATTTGTGCTTACCTGGTAGGGCCCACATCCCTGATCCTACATACCAAGTCGCAAAGCCAATGGCCTTTTGGTTCCAGAGAAGAAGAGATTTAAAGAGTTTTTACCATGTATGGGCACGGTGTCCATGATAGTCACAAGACCATAACAATTTGTATAAGTTTTGACTAACCAATCAAAAGTTGTCATATGAAATTTGGTTTCAATTGGCAAAGAAATGTCTGAGAAAACTATGTTTTGATATGTTGATGGGACTCCAATGTAAGCGACCTTGGTTGAAAGGTCAAAGATCAACCTTGACATTTGAAACTTATTTATAGACACTAGATTGAACATATCAAGTGAAAATAATGACTTTGGCTCCTACAGTATTAAAAAAATCAACTTTTCAAAACATTTCCCATTCAATTGCATTAGGAAGCAAACTTGACCTTGACGTTAAGTAGGTCAAGTTCACCCTAGGATCATCATTTGAACAAACTTGGTAGGCCCCACATCTCCAATACTACATACCAAGTCTCAAGGTCACTGGCCTTCTGGTTCTGGAGAAGAAGATTTTAAAAGGTTTTTACCATATATGGACATGATGGCCATCTTTGTCATGTGACCAAAATATTTTGTATAAATTTTGGCTGACTTATCATAAAGGAGTCTTCACATGAAATTTGAGCCTAATTGGGCCAATGGTTTGTGAGAAAACTGAGTTTTAATATATTGATGGGACCACAATATGAGCGACCTTGGCTGAAAGGGCAAAGGTCAACCATGACCTTTGAAACTTATTTATAGCCATTGTCTCATTAGTTTTCAACATATCAAGTAAGAATAATCACTTTGGCTTTAACAATATTCAAAAAATCAACTTTTCAAAAAAATTCCCATTTAAATCTATTAGGAAGCAAATTTGACCTTGACGTTAAGTAGGTCAAGGTCAACCTAGGATCTTTTTTTGAACAAACTTGGTAGGCCCCACATCCCCGATGCTACATACCAAGTCCCAAGGTCATCGGCCTTCTAGTTCTGGAGAAGAAGATTTTTAAAGGGTTTTACCATATATGGGCATGGCGGCCATCTTGGTAATGAGACCAGGAACATTTGAACAAACTTTCGTTCCCCCATCCTAAGGAGTCTCCATATGAAATTTGAGTTCAATTGGCCCTGTGGTTTCAGAGGAGAAGATGTTTGAAAATGTTGACGGACGGATGGACGGACGACGGACGCCAGAGTCACTGGTATACTAATAGCTCACCTCGGAGCCTTCGGCTCAGGTGAGCTGAAAATACAATATTTTTAGAAAATTATAACCTGACACCCCTAGATATGTACAATGGACTATCCCAACTTCATTGTATCAAGCCAGAAGGAAGAATCCATTAGTATTCAAAGTGTTAAGACAGGTTTTCTCATGGACAGGCTCATATGTCATATCTCTCAAATGACCTAACCAGATCAGCCTGCCATGCCCTGCAGCTCAAACAAGAGCCTCCTAATGTCATTTATCACATGACGTTGCGTCTGGGAGTGAAATAACGCCATGCAATAAAATCCATAAACCACTAGTGGTTTACAGATTTATGAGAAACGTTGTGACGTCCATAACAACGTTGTGCACATAATGACAAAATTATAACCTTTTTACGTCAGAAATGAGATTTCAAAGTCATCTTAATATCATAAAATAAATAGAATCTAACATTCATGCTCTTGTATTATTGAATTTATTAAAATTGTTGCGAAAAAGAAATAAAAATCTTGGCAAGCCTCACATTTTATCTCTTTTCCCCAACTTGTTTAATAAATTCAAAAAAACATGAGAATTCATGTAAGATTCTCTATGTGTACAACAATCCTTATGTACTGTTCTATCACTAACAGGTTCAAATGACGACATGATCAGACTGCGGGGATATTCTCACAGATCTTGGCATCCCCTTTGGCTTATCACAGACTTGATAAAAATTGATGGTAAGACATGTTTGCAGCTGATAAGAATGCTTATCTGTTTATCATTTGTATTTTTTATTTATGAGCCGGGACACAGTAAAATCCTGACCTGTGCACTCTAATTTATACCACCCTTACCAACTTTAGCACAAAAGATCCCACGATGTGCAAGGTCTACACTGATGTAGGTGGTATAAAAGTAGGTGGTATAAAAGAGTTATACCATGTTTGTCCACCTGTACGTAAGATAACACACTCGCTAAAGCTCGTGGATTATCTCCACGTACAGGCGGACAACCCATGGTATAACTATTACTTATTTCTAGTGAACAGAACAGAACTTTATTGAATTCTAGAAATGTGTCCAGGGGACACGGATACCTCTGCTGTTGAAAAAATTTGCATATTCTCACAGTCAAAAATTACATAAGGGCAATTACTCTTGGAGCCACAAAATGATATGGATCATTTTGGAACTAGAGGAAGACAATTTGGTGTTAAGCATTCATAAAGTTCCATTTGAAATTACTTGAGTTAGAGACTCTACAGCGCAAATAATGGCAAAATTTCATGAACAAGAACTGGGGAAAAACATTATGGTATTTAACACTGTGAAAAAGTTTGAAAAAGCTCTGATAAAAAAAATACTCGATTTAGAGACCAATTACATCATAGAAATTGTCATTTTTCTTCAACAAAGGGCAATAACTAATGATTGTATATGGCGATATAGACCATTATTGAACTCAAGAAAGACATTTTAGCATTAATCATTGTGACCAAGTTTCATAATGTGATCAAAATTACTGGACATAGAGACTGGACACCATCAAAAATGGTTAATTTTCATGAACAAAGGGCATGGTGCAATATGAACCATTATTAAACTTGTTGATAAACAATGTGACCAAGCTTTATAAAATTCTAGTCAAAACTATTTGACTTAGTTTAAACATATTTTATTGCCAATTTTTTATACAGCAATGGGGTTGGGTCACAAGTTCTCACAACCTTAGTTACGACCCTTCCCCTACAATCTAAACATATATAAAAGCTAGTAAACATGGCTAAACATGTACAAATACATATGAATACATGTACAACTACATATGAATACAAAACAAATTGTAAATCATTTAAGTTAAAGCAAAATAAACGAAAAAAAAATACATGGTGAATAAATAAATAAATAAATAAATAAATAAATAAATAAATAAATAAATAAATAAGATAAATAAATAGCAGTTCTTTCATAGGTAATTGAATATAAGATGAAGAAAAAAAAAAATATATATATATATATATGTTCTGCGCAAAGTGAGAATCTGGACAATTCCGGAATCGCTCTGCGCAAAGTGAGAATTCCTAAATTGGCGGACAGAGTGAGAGTTCTTACTTTGCGCGGTACAATTCCGGAATTGTCCGTGCGCTAAGTGAGAATCGGGACAAAGTGAGAATCGTACATTCGTAATATGTTTTGCGGGTAAAATTGATATGGGACAGAGGTTTCCAAACTTTTACAAAGTAGTTCAATTGCATATTCGCCTTTAAGGGTAGGGTTATCGTTAATCAGCTGAGATGAGGGAGGGGTAACCGGTATTATGGCAGGAGGACAGGGTACAAATTCTAACTTTAATGTGTTCTGGGTGCTACGGCGTCAAAATAGAAGGGAAAAATCATTAGTCTATTAAAATGATGATCAACAAAGAAAATTTGCAGCAAAGCCTGTTTTGTTTCACACTGGCAGTGCTAATTATTATAATTAGTATTTATCGTCTTTCTTTATGCACTCACTGTATTTGCGCAAAATGACGAGGTCGAACTCTAATAGTATCTTGCGCGGATCCAGAAAGTTTTGTTAGAGGAGGTCCAAATTTGATAACGCTTTTTTAGTTGTTGAGGGTATAGAGGATCCAAATATCACTATAAATGGGCCATCACTGGCCCGCCAGCAAAACGCCATTTAAATGACGTTTCGCTGGCGGGCCGATGTTGGCCCAACATTGAATGCTAGCTTGGTAGCTGTGATTTTTCAGGGGATCCGGACCCCCTGTCCCCCCCTCTGGATCCGCACTTGAGTATATGTAGAGGATAAGTGTTGTGTAAAATATCAGACTGCTCACTATGCTCATGACGAGAAAAGAGTTAATATTTACGGTAGGTCTGACTACCGACTCCGATGCATGTATGCCGAATGTTGTGGGTACATACTACATGTAATGTCCGCATCGGCATTGTGCATACATGTGGGCATGTCAGCGTGTTTTGCTCGTCCTTTCGTTCATCAATCCGTTGCTTCTGCTCGTCTGTCTGTGCGTCTTATGATAACGAAGACCCTAATCAGTCCGACATACATGGGACTGATGACTAGCTTGGGCCTACATTAAATAACGTTTAAAGGTCGTCGAAGATCCCGAGCAGCCCAACTCAGAGTGCCGGCTGACCTTGGCCTCACAGGTCGGTAAATTTGGTAGTTTCTAATAAACACCGATAAACAGGTAACATTTGGAGACAATACCGAAACTCCGCCCACTGTAGAGAGATTAACTGACCATGCGACCTTCATGCCACGCCTTAAGCATCGTTTCATTGGTTCCAGTTATTTTATTTTCACACCTAAATTATTGTATTCGTGTCTCAAAAAACGAAATAAGCAATAAAGATAAATAAATGCTAAATTAGCTAGCTGTACAGATTGTAGATATATTAGTACAAAAATTATTTTGAAGAGTTCTAGGAATTTATTTATTCGATTCTTTTGGCATTTACTGAAAAATGTAATAAGATAAAAAAAATCTAACAACATCACACTGGTCAATGTAAACGCACCGGTGGTTGCTACAACGAGCTGGTGGTTGCATTTTTCAGCACCGGTGGTGGCGTAAAAGGTAAAAAAAATCTATACCTGTCGACTTTATTATTTATTTATAAACTTGCATTTATTTTATTTGTGATGACACCTGGCGCACAGACCACCGGTAACATTGCAGTTTATGGCTCTGCCAAGCAATTGGTGATTTAATTCATGGTTTGGACTGCAAATCCAACAAAGTTCTGGACTTGTGCCGTGACAGGTGCTTTTTTCTAGTGTAACTGCCTAAATTGAGTGAAATCTGCATGTCTAAGCGCAGCTGTTGTCATATTCCCATGAAATAACATCCAAAAAACGATTACTACTTTGGGGTTTTTTTCTTGGTAAACTAGCAAATGTTTTATTGAGGAATTTTTATTACAACGCACTGGGAGCATTTTTTGACGCATTGATACAACGCACTGATGGTTGCACAGAATTCCTGTGGTTGCTTGTGCAGCCTCACCACAGCATTCACTGTTCTTATAAACGGTACATAAATCGTTATTTGAGCCAGTACATGATATTTCAGTACCAGGACGAAGACTCAGGTGAGCCTGTGCAAATGTACAGACTCGCCAATGCCTTCTCTGCATAGAAAAAATAGAGAGTAGTAATCGTTTTTGGATGTTATTTT
The DNA here is from genome assembly GCA_964019695.1 of Loripinus fragilis. Classification (NCBI taxonomy): domain Eukaryota; kingdom Metazoa; phylum Mollusca; class Bivalvia; order Lucinida; family Lucinidae; genus Loripinus; species Loripinus fragilis. The sequence goes on from OZ026523.1 coordinate 70,119,820, forward strand.
ATGGGACTATGATAACACAGCTGCAGTTTTGCTTAGACATGCAGAATTTCCTGAAGTTAGGCAGTCACAATAAAAAAAACACCTGTCACTGTCAAACTCCACAACTCTGTCGGATTTGTCGGTCAAACAATGAATTAAAACGCAAATTGCATTGCAGAGCCATAAACTGCAATGTTTCTGACGGTTTGTGCGCATTGGGTCATCAAAAGTAAAATAAATGCAAGCTTATAAAGAAATCATACAGTCAATAGGCATAAATTTTGTGGTTTTTATACACTGATGAGGCTCAAACCTGACTCTGCAAATGTGTAGCTTCACCAGAGATGCTCCTGAGCTAGCCCTGTTCGCACTTTGAGAGTGTTTCCGCCTATTTCAGATTGGCCCCAAAAATTTTAATTTAATGAGATTGTTTGTCCGTTATGATACATTACAATAGATAAGAAGCCTCCATGCGAACTTAAAATTTTTGTGCTTCAACAACAGCAGATTCTAGGGCGAATATTTGGTACCTGTGAGATGCAATTTTAGCATCCCAGAGATATAGGCTGCTGTCTGTTCTAAGGCGGTGATTCTGTTGTTGTTGATTCGTTGTTGATTGTAACTCCCATTACAGAATTCTGAAATTGTTCTATATTTTGTTAATTTATGTCCATTCTTGTTTTGCAATCATTTTGATGGGGAAGAGAGAGAGAGAGAGAGAGAGAGAGAGAGAGAGCTGGCTGCTTTGCTTAGTTTGTCTTCCTGGTGTCTCGTGATTGTTGTGTGGCTATTCCTCTCAGTGCCATGGGTTTGTCTGCAGTTTGTGATCGTGATACTCACTATTTTTGGGCGTCATTCATGCGAACAGCGATGGCTTTGGCGAGTCTGCACATTTGCTTGGTCTAGTCTGAGCCTTCGTCACAGTTTAAAATTCTCATGTGGTGACTCAAATGGCGATTAAATGCCATTTTGTGCGAGCAGCGAAGGATCTGGCGAGTCTGCACATTTGCACAGGGTGACCTTAGCCTTCGTCACTGTACAAAATGTCTTGTGCTGCCTTAAATGGCGATTTGTGTGCTATTCACGCCAGCAGCGAATACTCTGGTGAGTCTGCACATTTGCGCAGGCAGTCACTAGACAATGTAATAAATATCAAGATCTCTTGTGCTGGCAGCAAAGGCTCTTGGGAGTATGCACGTTTGCACAGGCTCGCCTGAGCCTTCTATACAGTATCGAAATATCATGTGCTGGTTGAAATGGCGATTTTTGCAACGTTTATGTGAACAGCGAATGATGTGGTGAGTCTGCACAAGCAACCACAGGAATTCTGTGCAACCATCAGTGCGTTGTATCAATGCGTCAAAAAATGCTCCCAGTGCGTTGTAATAAAAATTCCTCAATAAAACATTTGCTAGTTTACCAAGAAAAAAAAACCCAAAGTAGTAATCGTTTTTTGGATGTTATTTCATGGGAATATGACAACAGCTGCGCTTAGACATGCAGATTTCACTCAATTTAGGCAGTTACACTAGTAAAAAGCACCTGTCACGGCACAACTCCAGAACTTTGTTGAATTTTGCAGTCCAAACCATGAATTATATCACCAATTGCTTGGCAGAGCCATAAACTGCAATGTTACCGGTGGTCTGTGCGCCAGGTGTCATCACAAATAAAATAAATGCAAGTTTATAAATAAATAATAAAGTCAACAGGTATAGATTTTTTTACCTTTTACGCCACCACCGGTGCTGAAAAATGCAACCACCAGCTCGTTGAAGCAACCACCGGTGCGTTTACATTGACCAGTGTGAACATTGTATCTAAAACTTGGGTGAATAAATTATGACTCCACCATGGTGATTGAAATGGCAGTGTAAACCCTGATCAAACTGCATTCTAGTTTGCGCTTAGACTGTATGATAAGGTATATTTATCGGAATATTTTAGTGTAAATGCGGAAACTGATCACAAAAAATCTGTCATTAGCAAAAATTCAAGTGGTTGGCCTTTTCAAGTCAGCTAGATGGGTTTGAAATCACTTGTACTTTTATTCAATAAAACTACACTCAAAACGCTTATTTTCTTATAAAAATAATTTTTACATTTTTGAACCCAAAAATCGTGAAGTGATAGAAAATTATTTCAAAGCATCGCTTAATTTTAGCCGATTGAAAGGCACATATTTGGCCAAAATTCATTTCAATATCATAATAATTGGGGCGTCAGAAAAATGAAATTAAAAAGCGGCCACATAACTTCTGTTAAGTGTATACCGTTTACAATAGAATGGGGTTATCTCTGTCAAACTTCCCAGGATGGACGTAAAATCGGGGCACTAACGTTACCATCCAAATGGCGTTTCGCTGGCGGGCCGATTGTGGCCCGCTATTGGATTCTGGCTGGGTTTACTCTCGGACCATACATGTATATAAAAAAAAACAAGCTAATCTGTAGCAATGGGTAACGATAAGCATGAATGGACAATCCTACGCATGTATAATAAAACAAATTCAAAGTTTTGTTTTGTTTGATTTGATTCTTTAAGTCCCATCAACAATCTTTCAGTTTAACAGGGGCGGGTCTTCCTGGGTTGAACCAGTACTAAGGTAGAATAAATGTGTCTTGCTCAAGAACCACAACGCAGTGACACCGGCGAGGCTCGAACCCGCGGCCTCTCGGTCTCTGAATTCAAAGTAATATTTGATTAAAATCTGATATTATTTTTCTTGTGACGATTTCATTTAGTTTTAAGTTATGGTTATTTGATGGGTTGTGCGTGTGTTCTTGAAGCTAACTCACGGGCCTAAGAGAGAGGATTATTGCTCGTACATGCGAATAAACCACACACTAACTTGCGTATTGCACCGACATGGACATGCACTGTGTGCGTTGATAGATATATGATGATAAATGAAATAATGAAGCCAACATTATGTATCGAGCGAGTTAACCTGCGATTCGCCGCTTGTCCATTTTCTCTTTTCGGCACCATTTCGTCAGCCCAGTACATCCATCCGTCCGTCTTAGACAAACACTCAAAATATTATTTAATTTACTAACTTCTCGGATAAATGATATTTATGTTTTCATCAGAAGGCTGTCGCTATTTAAAAAAGGGCATGCTGTTTTCCTTATCATAATCGTTCTCTGTCTCTCTCGCTTTCTCTCTCTCTCTGGTTGTAACTTGTTATGATCCTTCTCACGGACAGCCGTTTTATTTTAAGCCAAAATTTTGCTGACATCATCTAAAAACTAGTGATGCCTGGAAAACTGTTTAATAAAGGACTTACGGGCATCACTCATATTTAGACTGTTTATTTAAATAATAATGTGTTGACTGCCCATCTCTATCTCTCTCTCTCTCTCTCTCTCTCTCTCTCTCTCTCTCTCTCTCTCTCAAAACTGGCGAATTTGATACATATTAAGCGATACCCGGATTAACCTAACTCAATATATCCTCTCTCTCTCTCTGTCTCTCTCTCTCTGTCTCTCTCTCTCTCTTAAATAGTCACACACAGGATAATCCCGGTAATGCAGAACATGCAAACAGTGCAAACAAAATGTAGGCCTAATGTGTTTGAAGTGGCTGCCGTCGGATTATATTCGAGTTTGAAAATGAGAAAACACCTCTCTGCAAACGGTCAAATTAAAAATGGGACTCCTATGCATGTTCACCCAATTCTCGCTTTGTCCAGCCCATTCCTACTTTGCGCAGGGCCTGGTTATAGCAAAAATCGATAAAATACCCCTTGCGCAATTCTAGAATTGTCCGGTACAATTCCGGAATCGGCGGACAAAGTAGGAATTCTCACAATGCGCAGGTACAATTCCGGAATTGTACCGATTCACACTTTGCGCTGAACATATACATGTATATATAAAACTGCTATTATGAACCCCTTCAGTTTGGAATGTTAAATTGTCAGGTCATACCAGTTTTCATTGCCGTTAAGGATCACATTGATATTTATAGAATGAAAGCCTCTAACTGTATCATTAAAAACCTGTCTTTCAACAGTATATTTTCTGCATTGAAAGAAGTAGTGGTAGGCATCCTCTACCACGTCACACAAATCACATAAAGGATTATTACGAATATGATTTCTAAAAAGATCACTGTTTAGACCACTGCATTTATTTCTCAGCCTTGCATGTAGGACAGACATATATCTATTTCCAACAGTAAAGTAGGGAGGAACATGTGCTATGCTAAGTTTTGAGAATATATGCTTTTTAAAGGTTGGCAATGTTGATATATCTTTTAAGTTATCATCAAGAGAATTCCATAGCCTAATGGCTGAAGGAATACAAGATTTCTGTGAAATACTGGTTCGATTAAGAGGTACAGATATGTTTCTATTGTTTCTCAATGGGTAATCCGAAATTTCACTTACTAAAGGAGGAATTAAATCTTGTATGTAAGAAGGCACCATACCACTATTAACATTATACATAAATGATAGTTTATGTTGCTGCCTTCTTTGTGATAGAGTTGCCCAGCCACACTCTTTGTACAGGTTTTCCAATGATACTGACCTAGTCAACCCAGTAACAATTCGGGCTGCCTCAATTTGAATTTTTTGAAGTGTTTGTGAGTCTTGTTCAGAGCAGCCATCCCATACAACTGACGCATATTCAACAACTGGTAACAGATAAGACATATACATCAGGTTGAGGGCATTTCTACCAATAGAATATTTCAATTTACGCATTATTCCCAAAATTTTAGTTGCTGAATTGACAATATTTTCAATATGAGTGTGCCACTGGCCATTACTACTTAATGTTACACCCAAACGTTTATGGCTATCTACAAAGCTAATTGCAATATTATCAAAAATAAGATGCGGTACTATCTCTAGTTTTTTTTAAGAGTAAATAAGACAGCCTCTGTTTTTAGCGGATTAACCACTGTTTAGCCCAATTTGACACCAGTTGTAAATCATGGTTAATAATACCAGCTATGTCAGCAATATTTGCTGCAGCATAAAATAGTGAACAATCATCTGCAAACAGCCTTGTCAAACTAAGAAGTTGTTTAGCTATATCATTAATATATACTAAAAATAAAAGAGGCCCTAGAACAGATCCTTGAGGCATAGCTATTTGACTTAGAGAGAGGCGTTCATTGATGTAACGTACATACTTACATACTGATGTACGTACATACATACAGACCGACACTCAAAAAACTGGCCATGTCATGGCAGGGGCATAATAAACTCGGGCCATGAAGGTCAGGGTGACATAAGAGCAGAGAATGGGTATGCTTCAACAAATGAGGCACTTTGAGACAAAACACATACATTCAGTTTGGGCATCGATCCTTCCAGTCTTATCTGTCTTCGCAGTAGCTGTTAGGTTTCAAGCTGATTCAGACTGGGTCAATGCCCAGGCTGATCGGAGTCTTTCCAGGTTACACAAATCATCATGAGGTGGGTCAAATATTGGTTCTCAGCTGTACCGTTGTGCCACTTTTTGAGAAAAACATAGGTTTTTTAAAAAAAACTTCGGTTGAATTTTTATGAGGCATTTTATTTTGTATGAACAAAAATTTGGACAACGATTATTAGAATGTAGCCTATGTCTTTTTACCCTTGTTAAGCAGACTTTATGCAAATGATGAGCCGCATGTTTTGGAAACACAAAAATCGACCAGGCTCTAATAACTTTTAATATTATTAGAGTTTGGTATTTTTTTGGTGACCATAATTAAATCTTTTAAATCAAAAACTAAGTGACTTTGATCAGGAATACCACAATCACACATCATTTCTATTATTCTATTAAAACATCTTGTGTTGTTTTTTTTTCAATTACCAGCCATCTAGTAGCCAATTGGTCTAGTAGCGAATTGGTCAATATTTCAAAAGAATTCATCCAACCTTGCTATCAAGGGCTTAGCCATTAAAATATCAACTAGGAAATATTTGAAACAGGCATTGATTCTCTAAAATTGCTTCCCTTTTCAAAATGGAAACTACTTGTAAAAGGAAAGACTCTGCTTACCAAAAGCAGTCCCTTATGGTATGGGCATATAATACTTACTTGAGCATGTACAGGGTTCATACAGGCAAGTATGAGTAAAATTCAAGGACTTTCAAGGACTTCTAAAGACCTCCCCAACAGTTTTCAAGGACTTAAAGTCAATGAAAAATACTGATCTAAGCGTTAAAATTCTACTTCCTAAATGCTAGACTGAGATAATGGAGACATTAGTACTGGAAAATTAGTATAAAATTGTTGTGCCTTTATTTGGTGCAGCGCTGCACCAAAAAAGGCACAACAATTTTTAAACTGATTTAGGTCTCTATCAACAGTACTAAGTCCTACAGAAAAAAGTAGAATTCAAGACTTTTCAAGGCTTTTGAATGATTTTCGAGTACTTTTCAAGGCAGATTTAATTTTCAAAGACTTTTCAAGCCTGTGCGAACCCTGATGTATGCCTAATATAAGAGATATAAAGATAAAACAATCTGCTCTTAAATCTTGAATCTGTTCAATTTTCATTACGCACCTGCGTACTTAGATAATGGACGCTACACCGATGACTGTTCATTCACACATAAAAAACTATCACATCAATATTTATTTTTTTATTTTCGCTGAGCACTACTTATACTAACTAGTCTTGTGCTTCATTTCTCAAGGGAACTTAGCTCTTATGTAGATCCTAATTAGTCATTGAAAAGTTTTATCAGTTGGCATATTAATGGGTTTAGAGAGGGAGAAAAAAGAAGGATCCAAATGTGAAGTTTCCTGTTTAGAAGGCAGTTCTGATTGATTTAACTTCACTAATTGGCAACATTTATCTATGTGCCTAATTAGCTCTTACAATGCTGAAGAGCAAAGTTAGCACACATAAAAATTCATCATTTTAATGTCAAACTGAAATGCAAAGGTTCTTTGTTTTAACTTGAAATTAACATATTTTGAGAAGTACTTGAACAGAAAGAGCTAACTAAGCAAACAGTTTAAACCCAGAACAGAAAGTGGAGACAGATCAGGTCTTACTATCAGCCTCTTCATTTAACTGTTAGCACAAATGTTTTCTATGTGCAGCAATGTGCAAAAGAGTTTTGGGGGCAAATTAACCCTTTACCTCATAGAGCTTTTGCAAACAGAGCAGACCAAGATCAGGCAGCTCTTGTAAGAGCTGCCTGATCAGGGCCTACTCTGTTTGCCTATGGAAATATGGAATATCCGATCCCGCACTGAGTGGACCCAACAATTAATTGTATCAACATGAAGATTTACTTATATGATTATTCATAGTGGGTGGAGCATAGCATGAATATTCATGTAGGAAAGGGTTAAGATGGTTCGCCTGTAAAATATATTTAAGCCCCAGGGTGGCCTAGGCTGCTGTCCGTTCTAAGGCAGCGATTCTGATAGTTCAACTTGTTGTTATTCCTAGTTTGTTGTTGCTATTATTGGGCTTGTGGATTCGTATTTGGTCCTTGTTTTGTGGTGTGGTTCTGGTGACCTCTGTAGTTGAGCAATCATCTTGGCTGATTGCATTACTTTAATTGTATTGTGGCTGTGTTCTGTGGCTCTTCCTTGTGGTGCTGTGGGTTAGTCTGTGATTGTGGCACTTCCTGGTTATACTCACTTACTTTTTGAACATTCTTAGTGCAGTAGTTTTTGAGCATTTTGGACCAATCTTAGTGCAGCAGTTTTTCACTTTCTTAGTGAAGAAATTTTCCTTATTCTAAAAGCAAAACTTTAGGACATTCATGGTGCAACACTTTTGGGTTCTGAGCTCAACATATTGTTAGACAGTCTTTATATAGCAATTGAGCAATAATTTTGAATATTCTGAGCATAACACTTTTTGCCATCTTTGATCAATTTTGGACACTTAGTGCAAAAATTATGGTCATCATCAGTGGATCAGTTTTGTGCATTCTAAGTGGAATAGTTGTTTCTCAGAACAACAGTTGGGGTTTTGGACATTTCTGGCCAATCTTAGATCTTGTTTGTTTTTTTTATTCTTTACATCCCAGTCAAAAAAAAATCAGTTATGTCGGGACCGATCTTCATCGGTTGAACCAGTTCTACGCAAGGATTTATGTGTCTTCCTCAAGGACACAACACAGTGATGCCGGTGAAGCTCGAACCTGCAACCCCTTCGTCTCGAGTCAAGCACTCTACCACTAAGCCACTGTGCTCCCTTTGGTTAATTTTAATGCACATTTTTGGCCAAGTAAAGAAGAAAAATTCACAGTTGAATGACACTCACAGTTATATGGATATGAACAATAAAAAGGCTTATTTTGAACCTCAAAACCCTCATTTTGGAAAGGATCTTAGCAAAGTGTACCGAACCAAAGTGAGTACCCCACTTTGAGCCTCAGTGAGTAACCCACTTTGAGCCTCTCATGCCAGCTAATTAGACACAGCACTGTTAGCTAATTTTACCTGATTAATTAAGGTTTTTAATCTGTCTGACCCAATTAATCAGAGATTAACCAGACACAGTGCTTGCCAACCTTGTTCCTACCATAGATATTCTTATACATAGGTCTAGATGAAGTTGTGAATACCTTCTTATCCATCAATTTTAACGTATGTATTGGGTGCTCAAAAGAAACGTTTACATGTAGTTTTTCAAGGACACAATATGGTGCTGGCAGTGGGTATACAAACCAGCAAATTCTTCTCATGTGGGTCTTTTATTGGGCTTGAAGTATCAACCGACAGACTGGAGAGGTCCGGATTGAACCTATTAACAAGGGGAGGGGAGGGGGGGCTAAGGTAACTTTTTTCACTGACAAAATTTATCTCTATAAATCAAAACACAATGTTAGTTTCTCCTGGCTATTGTCCTAAAATGATCTTTGTATCTTCCCAAAGTTTATTATCATAAAATTCCAATTAAATGTCATCCATAAACATCTAAATTGTGTAAATGTTCTAAATGAGTCTATTATGGAATTATTATCTTCGAAACTGTTTTAATCACCGGAAACTAATTAGGCACGAATTATCTCCCTTGGCAGGCGAAAATGATGATAAATGGTTATTTTCTAAATTCATTTAATGCTAATTAAAACAAATGAGTGTCTGTGGCCAGAACCTGTACCCTTCATAGTAGTATGTCATCTGCAATAATTATGATCGCCATGGAAACCGGTTATGTCAGACATAGGTATAACTTTATGCATTGCCATGATCGGATCACCAAATCGCCAGTTTTCATGGAAACTGTTCAGATGCCATAGACATGCACACTGATCCGTGTCATGTTAAGTTCTGTATAATCTAAAGTCCCTTTCCTGGAGTAAAGGACATGCTATTAGATTCTTCCTGTGATTTTGATGTACTTGGATCCAAATGTCATTTGGTTGGCAAGTTTTTTTCCTGTACTCTTTTTTGTCTTCATTTCAGTAGGAAAACATTACAACAACCTTGAAGTAGACCTTCTGTATTATTTTTCCTTCGTCTCCATAAATGGGGCACTATCATCATATACAGTAAATCCTGTGTAAAACGGCCACTCTCAAAATTTTCAAGACCAATGATCGCTTAATGCAGGTCAAAAGTATTGCAGAATGCTCCAATTGGAGTTCTGCAATACTTTCAACCTTCATTAAGCTACCATTTGTCATCATATGTGAAAATATACCTTCATCAAATCGGTCATTGAGGAAAATTGTAATTATTTTCACCAAGCACACAACATTTAGATATTTGCTTTCACACACATAAAAGAGGGATAATTATACAACAAAACCAAACCAAAATACGTTTTTCAAATATTACCGCTGATGTGTAATTTGCAACGGAAACCATGACATGATTCGGAACTAAACTCGATTTTTTATGTTTTTCACATTGATTTTCGGCGATAACTTTTTTATTACTAATTTTAGCAAACTGTGTTCGCATTGAAAATTTTAGAGAAAAATTAGCGCCGATTTCTCCAAGAGGTCCGAAGTTTGTGGCACAAACAGATTTTTGTGTACATAGATGAAGATTTTGCAATAAATTGAATTCAGCCAAATTTTCTAAGTCTTTTATTGACAGGTAAATTTCGAAGAGGCGTGACAGAAAGGGTTCGTCTCAAGAGAATATTCACAAGGGATGTATATTTAGTTATTTAACGGTTGTTTTTAACATAATCCTGCCGTGTGTAGACTCAGAATGTACCGTGCATATTCAGAATCTACTATGAGCATGATTACTTGTATGTACAGAAGCTGTGATATCGCATGACGCGCCATTCTTCTCTTATGCACGTGCTCCTAAACGGACAGTTTCGAGATGACCCAACTAGCTTAACGCACGGGCGAATCAGGCGCGATTTCCAATTTATTTGAACAAGCCATCCATCGCCTTTCTTATTGAATCGGGGCGGTGCAATATAACTTTTTGACTGACATATTTGACTCAGTTCATTTGCGCTTTGCTTAAAATGCTCAAAGTGTGCATCTATGCGCAGAGTTAATTGCAGCATCTATGATGTTGGAACCGCTTGGAGAAGTTGGCGCTAATTTTTCTCTACAACTTTCATCGCGAACACAGTTTACTAAAATCAATAATAAAAACGTTATCGCCGAAAATCAATGTGAAAAACATAAAAAATCGAGTTTAGGAAAGATTCGAAACTGGTCAATTAACTGTATGTGAGATAGAAATCTCTCACATGGGTAAAAACAACGGAAATCCTGATCTGGTGTGCGAGAAAATGATATAGCATTTTAAACTCTCTGTCCCCCCCCTGGGAATTTTTCATGCTTTTTTGTCGTCTGTGGATTTTTTTTTTTTTATTTTTTTTTTCAAAATAATTTTTTTTTGAAAAATTCTTTCATGAATATCATCAGTCTCAATCAGTTTGGATCCAGATCAGACCTGACATTTTGTCAGGCCAGATCTGGATCCAAACTGTTTGCAAAAGTTAGATAGGTCCATTAAAAAGCTTTTCCTATTTTATAAGGGTACCAGTATATTATTCTTTTTCCTACCAATAGCTTTTGTCCTGAAAATGTTGTCTGCTTATTATGTCTGCTGCATATATTTTATATTTGTACTTTTTATCATGAAAACAAAACACTATGAACCTTGATCAGACTGCTCCAAAGGGAGCAATCTGATCTGGGTCCATATTGTTTTGCATTATAGACTATGAGCAAGCAGAAATAAACTTGTGATCCAGGCTTTCCCTCTTTGCTTAGCTCTTTGTCAATCAAAGAAAACAATGTCAACAGGTATTTTCCGAGATCATCTCACCTGTATTCATGCAGTCAACCAGTAAAAGTCCCCAGATCAGATATTCTTCCTTGAACAAAGGGACATAATCTATTTGAATAAAGATCTTCACTGATCCGACCTTTAGCACACTCTGCAAAATATGACAATAATGCTTTAATGCCAGGTAACTGTTTTTCTGAGATTAACACTTGTGTCATGATGAATAGTTCTATGAACTGTCCTGCCAGCCAAGAGTGACAGTGACATAATATTTTGTTTACAGCTGTTAAGTTAAGCATTAAATTGTATACCCCCTAATCGGTAGATCACTTGTGTTTTAATCCTATCCTGCAGATAGGATTAATACACAAGTGATCTATCGATTCTAAGTCCCTGATAACTTAAAACAAAACATGACGTCACTGTCACTCTTAGCTGGTAGGACATTACAGTACTACACTCCTCCCCAATTTTCATGCATTCTAATTGTAAGCAATGTGTATTTTCAACCGGAGAGGAATACAGTGTGGATCCTGATCAGATGGCTTCGTCAGAAGCCAGCTGATCTGGATCTACTGTGTCTTCAAAACCAGATAAATCGAGACTAAGCAGGACAATGGTTAGGTGAGTTTTGATATTTCATTAATATTATACCCACAGATTACTATTCTTTTTAACCCTTTGTAAAAGGGATACTTGCCCAGATGAAATGCAGCTTTTCATTATATTAGGGTCTACACTGTCTGTTAAGGTTACTGAGGTAAAAAAAAAAAAACCTAAGGCAAAATCACGCAATATTGCTTTAAAATTACATCCTGAAATACTGATGTTTCAAAGATGCATAATAATCACACTAGAGAACCACTGTACTCGAACAGCACAGTCATCACGTGGTGGTTGCAGTCGACAAGTGCACAAAATAATGTACCTAGCTGTCAAAAAGGGTAATATTTTGGTCAATATTTTACTTCTGAAAGTATTGCCAAAAAACATGATTTTTTTCCTGAAAAACAGGATGAAAAAGAAAAAAATCCTGAAAAACAGGATGAAAGAAAATCATTAATCCAAAAATTATGTAGGAAATCCCTGTGACAGTTATTTGTTCAAGGGAGATAACTCAAAAGGACAGCTAGTGGGGCCCACCATTCTTGCATATGACACACTGTCTACATATAATACCAAATATCATTAAAATACCTCAAAGGGTATAGAAGTAATTGAGTGCACAAGCGCTTTCCCATAGAAAGTTCATTCAATGGAGATAACTCAAAAGGGCAGCAAGGGGAAGCAACCTTTCTTGCATGTAGCAGGCACACTGTCTTGGCCTGTTATATATGTATACCAAATAACATAAAAATATTTCAAAGGGTATAAGAGTTATTGAGTGCACAAGCTTTCCCCTATATATATATAAAGTTCATTCAAGGGAGATAACTCAAAAGGCCAGCAAGGAAGGACAACCATACTTGCACACAGCACATTTCCTAAACCTGATATACATGCCTACCAAATATTATCAAAATATCTCATAGGGTATTAAAGTTATTGAGCGCACAAGCTTTCCCCTAAAAAGTTCATTCAAGGGATATAACTCAAAAGGCCAGCAAGGGAGAGCAACCATTCTTGCACGCAACACACCGTCTTGACCTGATATATATTCCTACCAAATATTATCAATATATCTTGAAGGGTGTTAAAGTTATTGAGGGCACAAGCTTTAGTCTATGGACGGACAGGATGATGGCTATATCCCCTGAACCTTGTTGGTCAGGGCTCAGGGGATAAAAAAAAATTGCCTAAGGGCAAATTATGATCTTTAAACAAGTGCTATGTTTTATTCAGAAAGTATTAAATAAAGCTGTCTGGTCTTGTCATACATTGTTTGAATATGAACTGGTTGAAAAGTAGCTTTTCTCTGTCCCAAAAACAAGACTAACTTATATTATTACTTTTTTTGTAAGTCAGCAAAAGTTAAACACATCTATGATGAATTTGCAAGTTCTCGTCAATGAAGTCAATGAAGTTTTTGAAAAACTTTCTTCACAATATGAAATCTCGAAAATGTAATGTTTGCTTTTTAAAAAGCGGTATAATTATTACTAATAATTGCTGTTATCTAAATATTTAGATAATATTCGCACAACCGAAATTGAGGTTTACAACAATGCTGTCGAAAACAAGCGCAGTGTCTTATACATAAAAGGTACTTTACTTATAGTATCAATGATGACAAGATGGTGCAAATTCACAGTATAATCATGAACAATGCTGTTTTCAATTACTGCCAAAATGGAGGATTGATACACAAGCATGGATACAGCAACTGGACTCAAAGGTCATGGTCCAACCCAGGATTCAAGCACCCTTTTCTATCAATCACGATGTGATCATAAAATTTCTGAATACCCATTGAATAGGAAGATCGAGTAATTATTTCTGAGGCCTATTAAATTCATTTCTAAATTATAATTACATCGGGAGTTGTTTATTTGGCTGACATTCAGAAGAAAATGCTTGAAAGTTTAGTTTATTTAAATGAAGTTTCATTGAAATTGTCTGAAAGAGTTGCTTCACATTTGAGCTATTAATATTAATTTCAAACATTAAAAATTTCAACCTTGGTCTTTAAGTCTATAAAGTGTATTTTTAAATGAGAGCCAATTAAAAGTCATACAAATTAGGTGGTGGAGTGGAAAAAACAACCATATCAAAACCTTTTAAGGATATCTTAAGATTGATCTTATAGTTAATGCAATAAAAAATTAGCAAGTTCATGCAGATTTCCTTACCAACTCCCCGATGCTGTAAAGTCAGGTCAAATGAATGTGCAGGGTAAAATAACTATCACTGGTACCTTGACTGGCAACCATAACGGTTCCATCAGAGTGAAACTATGGCCCTAGATCACTAAATCTGGCCATCATTTGGTTCAGTGAAAATATTTGAGTGACAATTTTGTTTTGCATCATGGGGATAAAGTGTGTAAAATCATTTTAAATTTAGGAAATGCTGTTAAAAGGTCTTTCCTGCCTATTTTGTTCATTAGAATGGAATAGTCTGAGAAAATATGGGAAACATTGATTGTTTGAAACTAGACAAATTGTGCAGAAGGCATGTATGTATATACCCCTACCACAAAAAGCACCAGCTCTTGAAATGGCACTTTTATGTAGTATATCAATATAACACAGAAAATATACAGTTATAGCCCTAAAACAGTGATCTCAAGGGTCAGGCACCTGGCCCCAAGGTTATAAAACTTTTTACATGTTCAACTCAACTGAGTATGGAATTTCAACTGCTCATAAAAACTAAAATGCTGAAAAATAAAAACTTTTCTTCCTTTCAGACTCTCAGATGTCATATTTATCATGCTAATAAATGTTAAAATTTTAACATTAATTAGACTGGTATCAGACCAGTAAATAGAAAAATAGTATAAATATGTGCACATACATATACAAACATATGCACTCCTGAAAATTTTTCCACTGACTGTCTTATTTACTGTATTCTGAGCAATGGGGAAGTAATAAAGTATCATATATTTATCTCTGAAGTAGTTATGGAACTTTCATTTAGAGATATCTTAATACAGGGCCTGAAGACAGGCTAAACATTAATGAGCATGATAAATTTCATACTCAGTTGAGGTGAGTATGAAAAAAGTTTTATAACCTCAAGGCCTGACTTTAGATATACAACTATCATCATAGTTATTGACAGTGTCTGTATCACAAAATAAATAAACTCTTTTTCATTTGTGTGAAAATTTTAAATCAGTGACCTTGACCTCAAATTAAGTCCCTCTCCTCACCCATGTGTGCCCATTAGTATACAATAAATTCAAACATGGAACTAGGTCTGCTCTCTTTAATTTTTGTTGAAATCACAGAAAGAAAGGTTCTTTTTCCCATGGTGCATAGCAAATTGGCAGAAGGTTTAATTAAAGTCATAATAACTGTCAAATTTTTATGTCTGCTTTGTTGAAAAAATTCTTTGATTCACTCAATTATGAAACTAATATTTAATTTTTTCAAAGGATGAGTTGGATTTTTTTTAATAAAGAAAAGTGCACTTTTGTGTCATATGTACAGCAAAGACACACATCAACCAGCATTTTAGCCAATCACGACTGCAGCAGACGACAACTTTTGAGACATCTTTCCTAGTTTTCGACAAAAAAAAGGTATGATATTTCATACGATTCGTCTGCCAGCAGACAATTCTCATGAAATATCATGCCTTACTTGTTATTTTTTGAAAAAAACAGCAAAATTTGAAATTGTCCTCTTCTGCAAATTATAGGTGGCGCTTTGTGGGTTAATTAACATTTTACCTGCCACTGACATCTTTTGCCGTCTGCTGATTGCTGCCGTCAGAACTGACCAAATGCTTGACCAACCTGTACGAAAATTCTAACCAAAATCCACCCGAATTACAGGTGGATTACAGGCGAAACTGACATGGAATTTCAATTTTCCAGCTGGAATTGACAAGGAGATGGAATACTTGCAAAAATCCAGGTGGAATTACCGAAAGATTCCATGTGGATTTTTCTGATTCCAGCTGGAAATTTTCAAGCACATGGAATTTCTTTCTCAAGATTTATCCACCCGGAACGTTTCCTAATAGTATTTTAAATTCCACCTGGAAACTCTTAAGGACACGGAATTTTAGGACTTACAAAATTTCTTTCAACCAGTATTTTTTCTCAGCTGGATTTTTTTCCTTAGCAGTTACACAGAAACAGATTTTTTCTCAGTTCAAACTTAGAACTTTTTTTAAACAAATTTTGAAATCTGTTCTGTACATGGGGACATTAGTTACCAAGATATTTATCTGCAGGAACTAAACCCTTAAGAGTAACAGCAAGAATTGCATCTGAAAAGGTTGTCTGCTTGAGTCATCTGCTGCATATTATATGCTATACTGTCTTATGTGCAGATCAAGGTGGGCCCTAATGGAAATCACAAGTTCTAATTAGCTTCCAAAGTGCTTTAGGCTTTCTAAGAAATACACTTGGACCTGCTCTGAAATAAATTGAAGACTTACATAATGTTGACTCATCAGTTGGACCTAGACCCCCCCCTCCTGATGACCAAAGAGCATATATACCCCCTCCCTTTCACCCTAATCATCTTGTTAGGCTTATAGGGCTGGACAATTTCGGAACAAAGGGTCAGTCACAAATCACAGATGTTTCTCTACACTTAAGAAAGCTTATACTTGTCTAGTTAATTCAATATAGCCGACACATGATTACAAATTTAAATTTGATTGGTCCAATTTTAGGATCGTAGTAAGCAACAATGGCGGATGATTAAAAAATAACTAACCACAAATATCTGATGATTGAATGCTTAATATTTTGTCTTTGTTTTCTCCAGATTGATGCAAGGGCAAAATTAACCCAAGCCTGTTGCACAAATCCACTTCGTTTCGGCCTTGCATTTTACCGCTTTCACTTCGTGACCCCCTGCGAAATAGAGTTCTTAACTCGAGAGAAGTTCAAGAACAGTTCTTGAAATTAGCAAGAATTCTTGGACTGTTCAATAAGATTTGTACTTAAACTGTTCAAGAACATAAATTAGGAACAATTCAAAAACTTTTTAAGAATTCCTGATTTTCTTGATTTTTTCATAAACTGTTCTTGAACATTATAATGACTTTTCTTGAATGCTGTGTTGACTCTGGTGGTCTTGAACTCTTCTTAAATGTGTTCTTAATTTTTTCAGTGACTTTTCATGAACATAATATTTTCTTGAACTGTTCTTAAATTTGTTCTTGACTCTTTCAAAGACTTCTTGAACATGATGTGCTCTTTAACTGTTCTTTCATTTGTTCTTGATTACTTCAAAGACTTTTCTTTTCTTGAACATAATATGTTCTTGAACTGTTCTTACATTTGTTCTTGATTATTTCAGACTTTTCTTGAATATTATGTGTTCTTGAACTGCTCTTACATTTGTCCTTGATTATTTCAAAGACTTCTCTTGAACATAATGTGTTCTTGAACTGTTCTTACATTTGTTCTTGGTTATTTCGGAGACAGTCCATGAACAATATTAAATATGTTCTTGAACTGTTCCTAAATGTGTTCTTGATTATTTCAAAGACTTATCTTGAATACAATGTGTCGATCTAACTTAATTTATTGCACATAAGTTGTGATACCTAAACATGATATCTAAACTCAAACATTTGACCCAAACAATGGACATCATTCACTCTGTGAATTTGGCACTTAATAATTTGGCATACCATTTAGTAATAATTTTAGGGAAAAAAATCTAATATAATATGAGTCTTATTTCTCTACCATTTTAATAACTGATGGTGTGGTGCAGTGGATCAAGCTGATGGAAAATCTGTGAAGTTAAGCAACAAGATCATGGTTAGTAGTTGGATGGGTGACCCAATGGTTTGTATATATTCCAGCTGGATTATTTTTTTCCAGGTGGAATTTTTCGAGGTAAATTTCAGGTGGAATTTTGCTGTAAATCCATTTAGATTTTTGGGCAAAATTTCCACCTGGAAAAAAAATCCAGGTGGAAAAATTTGCATATTTCACCTCATTTTGTTACTTTATATAGCTTTCCACCTGTATTCCATCTCATGTGAGGGAGAAAAAAATCCACCTGTATTTTTTTTAAGATTCCATGTGTTTAAATTCACCTGGATTCCGGCTGGACCTTTTCGTACAGGATGATGGTATTACTAAAAGAATATTTTTAAAAAGGTTAATTGAAGACTAGAAAAAAATCAGCAGACAAAAAAAAATATGAAAAATTACCCAGCATGCAAAAAGTTAATGAAGATACTAGAATCATTGTCAGGTGACAATGGGACAGGAATCATTTTGAGCCATCTATAATTACAACATATATGTGAAATATAGCAAAACCTTCAGGGTCAAATTGCTGCCATACTGTTCAAAGATATTTTTAAGTTGATTTGAGTTTAATGTACAATTTATTGTCTGTTTGTTTGATTTGATTCTTTTCGTCCCATCAACAATCTTTCAGTGAAACAGGGACGGGTCTTCTTGGGTTGAACCAGTACTATGCTAGGATAAATGTGTCTTGCTCAAGGACCACAACGCAGTGATGGCGGTGAGGCTTGAACCCGCGGCCCCTCGGTCTCGAGTCAAGCACTCTTTCACTGAGCCACTGCGCTCCACAAGTTATAGTATGACAGTTTACCTGTGTGGTAACCAACGATTAGCAATGAGGAAAAGGTGCCTTGCTCTAGGACACAACACAGCTCAAACCCAGAACCTCTGGATCACAAGTAGGGCACTCTACCACTGAGCCTGAATATTGCCATGGGTACAAGCTAATTATGCATTATTTGGGGGTGGGAGGAGGTTTACCCTTTGATTTTTTCTTGTTCAATTGTTAACAAATAAAGACTCATTTTAAAGGGTTGTTTGGACAAGCCTTTGTTCATGGGTTCTTTAAAAAGATTGCAGATTTTTTTGCAATACTTTACAAGCCCAAGTAGGTGGGGGCCAATTTCAAGACTTTCAAGTGTAAATCAAAGACATTTATCACAGATTGACAAAACAATTCCGTATTCCTATCAATTGTTTCGGAGAGTAAAAACAGCTGGCACCCACCGCCATCAGAAAGGTGAACCCGTCTTTACATGCTTAGACCCTTTTGCATTTGGCAATTGCTGCTGAAGGCAGCAGTCTACAGCAAGAAGCGACTAATAACAGCTCTATCACCATATATACACCAATTATTATTAATTATCTCATTGATCCGCTTAAACCTGCATTATAAACACTCACATCAATCATTAGAAATTGATTTTTTGCCACTTTTCGGAAAAACATTATTTTCCGATATGTTACCATCATTGCTGCTGATAAATAGTAAATCCCGTAGACAATTTACATTATTACTTAACAAATACATAATTTGTTGGCACCCATTGGAATTGCCTCACAGAGGCAATTCCAAATGGTGCCAGCAGATTATGATTTAGTTAAGAAACAACATAAATAATAGGTAACTAACGCAGGGTTCATGGTCTGATCCGGAGCAACAGTGGTCTGGTAATTGTAGCTAGAAACTTAAGGCAATCATGCAGATTTTTAATTAGTAGATATGAAAGTATTTCATAATTATACAGCTTCGTTTAAAAAGATCAATCATCTATATGTCTGCAATAGGCAAAAAAGCAACAGATCTGAGATATGAGATATGGTTGGGCCCATTAATGCCCGATGGACTTATATTATCCATTGGACAAGTCCATTTCCAGTTTAAGGGGTGCAAGGTATATTTTTATGATTTATATCATTATGAATTCTAATTCATGCAAGCAAATACATCATGCACTTTCTGATCTGGGTCTCCACTGTTTGCCTATCACCCAAATAGGATGCTTGGAATGCACTGCCATTAGGTCAGATTTTATTTATTAGTTGATTTACGGGAATTTTTTTTCAGATCTAGGGTCAGGGGGACGAAAAAAAATAAATAACAAGACCAAACTCTGCTCTGGACCTGCGTCGCGGGTGCATATCGGTGTGTGAACAGTCGATATGCAAAGTTCAAATATACAGGAATGAAATCAGATTACACCAAATTATACAATTTAATCTACAGTCGGTGACTTAACAATTTCTAAGTTAAACACTAAAAAATATATCATCAAATGTGCATAAATATAGGGTGTACATGTTCAATGTGTGAACAATCATAATACAAAGTTTGAATATAAAGGGATGAAAACTGCTTGAGTTACAGATTACACAAACAAGACACCCCCTAATCATTTCAGATGGGAAAAAAATGTCTAAGTTCAAAAGCCCTAAAAATAAGAAAATATTTATTAAATGTGCACAAAATGGGAGGTGCACATCATCAATGTGTGAACAATCATTATTCAAAGTTTGAATATAAAGTAATGAACACTATTAGAGTTACAGATTACACAAACTAGGCACCCCTAAGCATCTCGGAAGGAAAAATGTCTAAGTTCAACACCCATCAAAAATGGAAAAATATTTATTAAATGTGCACAAAATGGGAGGTGCACATCTTCAATGTGTGAACAATCATTATGCAAAGTTTGAATATAAAGTAATAAATACTGTTGGAGTTACAGATTACACAAACTATGCACCTCCTTAGCATTACGAATGGAAAAAAGGTCTAAGTTCAACACCCGTCAAAAAAGTGAAAAAAAAATATGAAACATGCACAAAACAGAAGGTGCACATCTTCAATGTGTGAACAATCATTATGCAAAGTTTGAATATAAAGGATTGAATACTGTTCAAGTTTCAGATTACACAAACTAGGCACCCCCTTAGCATTTCTGATGGAAAAAATGTCTAAGTTCAACACCCGTCAAAAAAGTGAAAAAAATTATGAAACGTGCACAAAATAGAAGGTGCACATCTTCAATGTATGAACAATCATTATGTAAAGTATGAATATAAAGGAATGAAAACTGTTGGAGTTACAGATTACACAAACTAGGCACCCCCTAAGCATTTCGGATGAAAAAAATGCCTAAGTTCAACACCCCTCAAAGTTGAAAAAAAATTATGAAACGTGCACAAAATAGGAGGTGCACATCTTCAATATGTGTACAATCATTAGGCAAAGTTTGAATGAGAAGGAATGAAAACTTTTTGAGTTACAGATTACACAAACTTGGTACCCCTAAAGTGTTGCGGACGGACGGATGGACAGACGGACGGACGGACGGACAGACGGACGGACGGACGGACGGACGGACGGACGGAGTGGACCCACTACTAGACCTGCTTTCGCTAAAGCGACGCAGGTAAAAAAGCTTTTTTTTTTCAGAGCTTTTTTTCTTCTTCTTCTTCTTTAATATCTCAAGAAAAACTACTAAGGTAATCTTTAAATATTTCATCATTTTCCTAAAAATCTGGACAGGACAATCACTTTTAACAGTGTCACTCTCACACAGAACCTAAAAAAAATTTATTTTTTCAACCATACAAATAATAATTAGAGTCGGCCGATAAAACAAAAATTTTTTTTTAGAAATTAAATGTTATTTTTTTCCTACTTTATGGAAAATTACAGTGGGAGGGTTCGTAAATCAACTAATAAAAAAATTTTGGCCTTATCATTGGAATATAGAATACATTGTGACGATCTTGTGCAGGCTAAACTGGGCTTCTTTGATCTGAGCGAGTGAGTGAGCTTGATTAAGGTCCCACCAACAGCTAAGTTCATATGGAGACAAGGTAACATCCATGGAACTCGGGACCCCTGGGTACAAGGCGAGTGGTTTATCCACTACACTACGGTTGCCCCTTTTTATCTGAGACAATTGAATATTGTAAGGCAGGTGGTAGGAGGTATCCCAAACATACCATTTAAGGGGACTAAAAACTATTTCCGGTAAAAACATGCCACCCATTTGAGCAATGAAGCTTGCACAATTGGTTGATACTTTGTTGTTATCCAGTGCCTACTTAGGAGCATCAACACAACAGCAACAAGATTGAGCCAAGTTCACTTGAGGACTTTGCCACCTCTGCCCCAAGACAATCATAACGCTGTTAATTGGAATTGATTCGTCAAACAAAGAGCAGCTAACAATTTTTCTCATAGAATGATTAGTAAACTTATAATTAGCCATTGATTTTCCCTTCCTCAGAGACTGAGAGGCTGACGACAAGGCCTGTGAATAGTTCTTATATTCATCTTCAAGCATATATAATATAATTACAGGCCTCTGGATAAGAATGGAGAGTAATTATAAATTCCTTATCAAGACCAAAGCTTTAAGAGTATGAGACAACTAAAACTTAAGTAAAATTTTAGCAACAACTAGAACAGTCACTAACTTTTACACAATCACTAATGATGACACAGTCACTTATAATGACACAGTCACTAGTGATCACACAGTCACCAAAGATGACAAGTCACTAATGATGAGTCAGTCGCTAATGATGACACACAGTAACTAATTAAAAATGGAACAGTCACTAATGATGAGTCACTAATGAATACACAATCATAAATGTTGGAACATTCACTAATGATGATGCAGTCACTCATGATGGTCAAGTCATTTTTTAATGATGACAGCCACTAATGATGGCACGGTCACTAATGATGACAGGCACAAACAATGATAATGTCACAAGATGAGTATCTAATGATTATACAGTCACTAATAATGACACAGACACTCATGACGACACAGTCGCCAATGATAACACAGTCACTAGTAATGACACAGTCACTTATGATGACACAGTCACAAGTGATGACACAGTCACTAATAATGACACAGATGCTAGTGATGACACAGTCACTAATGATGACACAGTCACTAATGATGACACAGTCACTAATGATGACACAGTCAGTAATGATGACACAGTCACTTATGATGACACAGTCACAAGTGATGACACAGTCACTAATAATGACACAGTCACTAATGATGACACAGTCACTAATGATGACACAGTCACTAATGATGACACAGTCACTTATGATGACACAGTCACAAGTGATGACACAGTCACTAATAATGTCACAGTCACTAATGATGACACAGTCACTTATGATGACACAGTCACTAACAATGACACAGTCACTAATAATTGCACAGATGCTAGTGATGACACAGTCACTAATGATGACACAGTCACTAATGATGGCACATTCACTAATGATGGCACAGTCACTAATGATGACACAGCCACTAATGATGACACAGTCACTTATGATGACACAGTCACTAATGATGACACAGTCAGTAATGATGACACAGTCACTCATGATGACACAGTCACTAATGATGACAGAGTTACTAATAATGACACAGTCACTAATGATGACACAGTCACTCATGATGACACAGTCACTAATGATGACAGAGTTACTAATAATGACACAGTCACTAATGATGACACAGCCACTAATGATGACACAGTCACTTATGATGACACAGTCACTAATTAATGATGACACAGTCACTAATGATGACATTTTCACTTATGATGACACAGTTACTTAAATAATGACACAATCATTAGTGATGACATAGTCACTTATGATGACACAGTCACTAATTAATGATGACACAGTCACTAGTGATGACACAGTCACTAATGATGACATTTTCACTTATGATGACACAGTTACTTAAATAATGACACAGTCACTTATTATTGTAGTCACTAATGATGACACAGTCACAAATAATGACACAGTAAACAATGACCACACAGTCACTAGTGATGACATAGTCACTTATGATGACAAAGTCAATAATGAAGGCAATGTCACTAATGGTAAATGATGGTGGCCTATTCACTAATGAAGACACAGTCACATATGATGACACCATCACTTATGATGACACAGACTCAAATGATGACACAATCACTTATGATGATACATGTACAGTCGCTTATGATGACACAGTCACTTATAATGACACAGTCACTAATGATGACACAGTCACTAATGATGAAACAGTCACTAATGACGACACAGTCACTAATAACGACACAGTCACTTATAATGACACAGTCACTAATAAAGACACAGTCACTAATGATGACACAGTCACTAATAATGACACAGTCACTTATGATGACACCATCACTTATGATGACACAGACTCAAATGATGACACAATCACTAATGATGATACATGTACAGTTACTTATGATAACACAGTCACTAGTGATGACACAGTCACTAGTTATGAAAAAGTCACTTATGATAACACAGTCACTATTTTGAAACCCTGTTGCACAGCAACCATATCCCCTAATTTCAGAACCATCCGTCTGGTGGTTGCTGAAAACTCGCCTGGACAAAATTTGGGCGGAAAGAAGACGAAATTGAAGAATAATAATAATAAGAAGAAGAAGAAACAGAGCATGCAGAGTTAATCATCTAGATGATTTGGGTACAGTTTCAGTAGTAAGGCGATCTCTTGTCCCTTTGACTTAAGTGTATTGTCCGATTTTATTAACCTGACACAGGTGCATAATTTCACAGTTAGTGAACAAGATAATTTTACATTCCGTCGACTTTCAGTATTTACCGTAAGTTTTACGAGAGTTTTGCAAGTACTAATCCAGATAATGAAACGTTTTGCACCGTACTACTGACTAGTCAAGCGGTTTTGGTGCTTAGTTTACAAGCAAAAGGTCCTGAGTTCGAGTACACGTAATTTCTTGTTTTTTTGTTTGTTTTTTTTTTTTTTTTTTTTTTTTGTATTTTACCTCTTTATTTGATTCGTTAAACTTCATTATTATAGGTGTACCACGAACTCTGAGTAATGTCCTTTGGATCATCATATTCAAAAGGTTGATGCGTAACGCATACACTGAGCCAGTCTGTCTGGAACATCTGTGTGCTTCTAAATAGAGTTGTATACATAATAAAACGCCTGAGACCCCTATTTCTAGATCCGTAATTTCAATTTTGTAATATGGTCACGCTTCAAAGTTATTTGTCTATCTATACTTGCATTTGTTATTGTTATTTTTGTAGGATCCTCACTGAGAACGTTTACCGTACACTCGATATGTGAAGTTGAATCTCTGTGCTTTTGATATATTTTTTGAAGTAATCGCAGATATTTAAAAAAAAAACTGTTTTGCCTTAGTGCCAAGACTTGCTGCATACTTTTCTTCAGACTTTTTCCCACAGAACTTAAGTGCAAACAACTTGTATAGTGAATACATTTTAACCATATGTTTTGGCTAATAGTATAATATGGAACAATACTTTCCAATAATCTCTGAAGATGTTTCGGACAGACTGGCTCATTTTACGCGTTACGCATCAACCTTTTGAAATAGAACGATCCAAAATTTCATTCCTCAGAGGTCGTGGTACATGTATATTAAATGAAATTAAACGAATCGAATAAAGGTAAAAAAAAACACACACACACACACGTGGACTCGAACTCACGACCTTTTGGTTGTAAACTCTGTATCATAACCACTGGACTAGTCAGTAGGAAGGTACCAAACGTTTCATTATCTGCATAAGTACTTGCAAAATTCCTGTAAAAATTACGGTAAATGCCGAAAGTCGACGGAAGGTAAAAATATCTTGTGCACCAACCGTGAAATTATGCACCTGTGTCAGGTTAATAAGATCGGACAATACCAGACTATTTTGACAGTGCCCACAACCAGCCGTTGATGCTTTATGTCCCAGTCAACAGCTTTTCAGTCATGCCGGGAAATTTCCTGAGTTGAACCAGTACTTAGCCGTGGATAATTTGTCTTGCTCAAGGACACAGGACTCAGCAAGTTGCCTCCCATGAGGCTAGTAGCAGCGACCCCTCTAGCTCATGTTGAGCACTCTTATCACTGAACTCCTCCAACAAGCCAGATAACCCTTTACCCATAGGCTATTTTTAGATCATGAAATCATTTTCTATTTTTAGACAACATTTAAAAAAACTTCAGAAAAATTCAAGTAAAATTTTGAATACATTTGAAAATATTATGGAAGGAGCAGATGCTCCATTTTCCATATTATTTTCGAATACGTACTTTGTACTTTAAAAGGCGTCAAAAGGTGTTATTATGGAGTAAAGGGTTAACTAAAACCTAGAGTGTACATTTGAAAATATTATGGGAAATGGAGCATTTGCTCCAAAGTAAATTGTATTTCAATGGCATCAAAAGGCGTTTTTTATGGATTAAAGAGTTAACTAAAATCTAGAGTGTACTCATTGACAAGAAATTTTTTGAAAAAAAAGCTCATTTTGAAAAAAAGTCAGCAGACGACAACAAAAGCTTGAAAAATTACCCAGAGTGCAAAGAGTTAAAGCCAATATTTAGTAAGCGCAGCCTACTTTGTGACATCTGAGTATGAAACAGAATTGCCAGACAATCAGAGCGCCATCAGGACATTGCAATTGGACTATAAGCCCCAGACGCAAAGGTGTCAATGCTCATTTTGAGGACAGCGAAACGAGGTCACGTTATGAACCTCTTAGCTTCTGATAACCTTTATGTCCAATTCTTGCCTTTTATTGATTATCCAAACAAAGAAAATCTAATATTGTTCAGTAACTGACTGATTAGCCGAGAAATAATTATCCATTGATTTTCCAATTCCCCAGAAAGCATTTTACTGTCCGAAATGTACCTAACTTCAGACGTCGCCTCAGATGACCTTTGTGACATTTCTAAGGTCATCAGTCCATGGAAGTTAACATTCTATGCAAAACTTCATTAAAGAAATGTCATAAAGACAGATAATGATAACTATACCATCATTTAAATGTCAGAATTTTGATTAATGCTTGGTATGTAGAACTTCATTATATTTGATTAAAAAGGTCATGCAAGGTCAAGGACATCTGACAGAACATAATTAGGATTACACTCTAATCAATACTGTGCCATCAAATGTAATGATTTCACAGATAAACCCTATTATACAGAGTGCGCAATTAAATTTTTTTTCTTATTTCTCAATCAAAACATATGTTGTGGGTGCTCAAAAGAACAGACTCAATGAGTGGGTTCTTTTGAGCATCCAAAAAAACATGTTTAAATTGATGAGAAAAAGTAATTGTAATTTTTAAAAAAATCCTTACATGCATGGATCTATGATAATATTAAAGTAAAATTTTGGACGCTAAACCCTGATAAATTCCGTTTTTTTAACAGTGTAGTCCCAGATCAACTGGCTGCTAAACTGTTTACCACTCTGCTTTTAAATACATACTAAAAACTGGAGATTTGTATTGAAATTGGGGAGGAGTGTAGCACATAAATATTCAGCAAGGTTTAAGGTACTAATCTCTCATCAGAGGGATTCAGGAATTCAGACTTCAACATTTTCCCATAAAAAAATCATTTCGATGCAAATTTTACCTTGCTGTAAAGTAGGTCAAGGTCAATCTAGGATCACCATGTAGGGCCAAAGTCTCAGAATGATAGCCTATAGGTAACAGCTAGAATCCTGCAACTGGACTGACTGAAAAATAAAACAGGAAGTTTTTCTATAGCTTAATTTATTTACAGCAGGACGAGGGGTCAGTTCATTGATACAACAAATTATATAAGGGGGTTCCAAAATATATCATAATTCTTTCCCTGACGATGGTTTTTATTTTTGGAACCATGCAGACCATTATGAAAGGCTACATTCTGCTGCATGTCATTGGGGTCTTCACTGCCAAAGTAGCATTTTATTGGTTTGCAAAATGTGTGATACCATGCAAGATTATACATTCAGGAATATCATCAGTGTCAAACAGTTTGGACCAAGATCAGGCCCAACATTTTGATGTGTCTTAATTGTCTGGGTCCAAATTGTATGCAATTGTTATCCACATGCAGAAGCAAGACATCACTGCATGTTTTTCCATGCAGGTCCCAAGGGATATGTTAAATCTTGACGTCAAAGCCCAAAGTATACATCCAGCATGGGACCTAACAAACATTAATGCATTTTAAAACAATGTTTGATCATTGTTATTGCATAAATTCAACAATATTTATGAAAATAATGGCACCATGTATTTTGTCTCCTATTCACAGTCTATAGGTGGTTGGACATTTCAGGGCAAAGCTACTGTTACATGATAATAGGACTAAACTCGATTTTATATGTTTTTCACATTGATTTTCGGCGATAACTTTTTTCTTATTAATTTTATCAAAACGTGTTCGCGATGAAAGTTGTAGAGAAAAATTAGCGCCAATTTCTCCAAACGGTTCTAACATCCAAAATGCTGCAGTTAACTCTGTGCATAGATGCACTCTTTGAGCATTTTAAGCACAGCGCAAATAAACTATGTCAAACATGTCAGTCAAAAAGTTGCATTGCACCGCCCCGATTAACTAAGGCGATGGATGGCTTGTACAAATATATTGGTAATCGCGCCTGATTCGCTCGTGCGTTAAGCTATTGGGGTCATCTCAAAGCTGTCCGTTTAGGAGCACGTGCATAATAGGAAAATGGCACATCATGCGAAATCCCAGCTTCTGTACGTACAGATGATCATGCTCAAAGTAGATTCTGATTATGCGCGGTACATTCTTAGTGTGCATACAGCAAGATTTCACTATACACAGCCATTGAATAATATACAGTTATTTCATGCCTGTTTGTAGTATAGTCAAAACTATTACCCCGAGGTGCCGTGGACGACCTGATGCACTATTTGCACGAGGCCGAAGGCCGAGTGCAATAGTGCATCAGGTCGTCCACGGTACCGAGGGGTAATAGTTTGACTATACTACAAACAGGCATAAAATAACTGTTTTATTACCCAACCCATTTGATGAAATACTTAGCGTCGTTCCTTGAAGGGAGTTGCTGTAGACGATGCGGTTTTGTTGCAAAATGGAAAATTTCACCAAATCTGCTCAATTTTGGTCTCAAAATGTTCCGCTCGTTCTAACTAAGAAAACGAGTACCCACACTTTATGTTTCTGACCATAAACAACGGAGTTATTGGAGTTTATAGTTGCCAAACCATGCCTCATTTTCACTATTGTTGCATAACGTCTCTTTTCATAAACGAACCGTACGCGCATCGTCGTCGCGCATGATAATGAGCGCTTGTGTGTTTTTAACAGGTAAGCAGGAAACCAGACCCATGGTATAGTGCCAGTCTATAGTCATATTTATTGACCGGTGGAATAGTTCAGTGACTCATGACATAGCAAAAAATAGACAATTACTCCGTATATAGACGGTTGGGTAATAACAGTATATATACCCCTTGTGAATATTCTTTTGAGATGAACCCTTTTAGTCATGCCTCTACGAAATTTATCTGTCAATAAACGGCTTTGAAATTTTGGCTGAATTCAATGTTTTGCAAAATCTTCATCTATGTGCACGAAAATCTGTTTGTGCCACAAACTTGGGACCTTTTGGAGAAATTGGCGCTAATTTTTCTCTACAACTTTCATCGCGAACACGGTTTGATAAAATTAATAAGAAAAAAGTTATTGCCGAAAATCAATGTGAAAAACATAAAAAATCGAGTTTAGAAACAGGTATATAATGGTAAATATTATATTGCATGCAAAGGCAGTTTATACTGCATGCAAAGGCAGTAATACCAGTAAAAAGTATCCATTACCTGGATTAGTTTATATTTTTTGCTTACAACGATTCTCATATATCTTTGAACGGACAATTACAAGTCATAGAATGTCGTGGCTTGGAAGGAGAGTATTTCAGGTACGAAATACGTGCATTAACAGCATGCAAATTGCCTTGGTAATACATGGGTTTGTGCTGGTTGAAATCTGACTGCTAAAAGCGTGTGGATATGGCCCAGATTTTATGCACTAATGCTGTTTTAAGAGTTAAGATCGCGCAACTATAGACCACCCCCAACAGTCAATCAGCGCAAGCTCATTCAAACTGCATATGCATTGGCTAAAATCATTGCATGGCAGCCAAACGGAAAACCAATATCGTCTGCAGACTAGACATGTACTGAAGACTGTCAACCCATAGGCTTGTGTACTTTAACACTCTGCATGCAGCAGAAGCACACCGGATAGGTGGCAATTGAAAAAGTTAATACTATTGACGAACGTAGATAAACGTTAGAAACAGAGTTTTAGATTGCAATTTTTCACCCGACTGGGAGGACAAACACAGACAACCAGGAAAATAACATTTTATGCATCCGCTTTTTTCAAAACAGTCATATAATAGAGGGAAATTTCAGACTTTTTTTCTGCTTGAGCATCTGATAATTATAGGCCTCTTTATCAGGTGTGAACATTGAAAAAAAAGTTACTTAACTCTTTCCCTACTGTGTAATTAATTTCATGCTTTTTATTGTAGTCGGCTGATTTTTTTCAAAATCCATTTTTTTTTAAATTCTATCAGGAGAAACATCAGAGTGTCAAACAGTTCCGATCAATATCAGGCCCGAAGTTTTGTTGGGCCTGCTGATCTGGGTCCAAACTGTTTGCAAAGTTTATCGGCAGACGACACTAGTTTATACTGAACTTCTCCGACATAAAATACAAATTTGCTAGACATTGTCACAGCCTGGCTCAGGGTTCCACAGCTCAGATATTTATGACTTATGAAATAACAAAATAACACTGTAATTTGCATGCAGAAATACTATAAACTAAGTATAAATGTGCTAGACAGTGAAAAAATATAATTACTAGGCCTCTGAAGAGTGGGTAAATAAAAATTATCTTGCTTATTTCTCAAACAAAACATCTGTTGTGGGTACTCAAAAGAACCGTCTAGATGAAATGCTTTTTTGAGCAACCAAAACATATATTAAAACTGATGGGTAAGAAAATATTCACAATTTTATGCTAAAATCTTTTATGATTAACTTTTACTCAAAAATTCTTTCAGGAATACCATTTGAGTGTCAAAACAGTTTGGATCCAGATCAGCAGATGACACTTGCAGTTAATTTTAAAACAAAGAAATTCCAAATTTGATTTCCAATAGTTTTGCGAGACATTCCTCTAAGACTAATTTGTCTGCTGTAAAGACGATTGTTTTTTCTTTTATATTTATGATACATAGATATTTGCCTAAATCTGATCAATAGGCTTCGGAAACGTCAGGCAAATATGGAATAAAATCTACATTTGTCCCGAAATTAAAGCATGTCTCGCTCGTAAAATCAGACTGATTTCCATCTTTTACTTTCAATGTTTAAATTATGTCAGTCTAGGTCTCCAATTTTTCACTGTAAGTTTTGTAAAATTTTATTTCCCAATCCTAAATCAAAGTCATGCATATTCATTAAATTATTTCTAAAGCTTAAGTCCAATTGTTTGTGGTGATTTTCTGTCTAACTGGAGACCATTGGCGGACCAGCGCACCAGACCAGACACTTATCCCTACATCTGATTGGAGCAGACCAAACATGGATGACATATACTTAACATCAAAATTAATGCCCACAAATTCATGTAAACATGGGTAAAATCTCAAAATTGCCAAAAATCTGAACTTCAGAAATTCAAATGATAATTTAAGTGAGTGAGCGAGCTTTGTTTAATGGTTTAATGGGAGAGAGGGGAGGCAGAAGGAGGTACAGGAAGAATAGATCCTGTGAAGTTGGCGAAATTCCACGTTGTTGCAAGCAAAATGTCAACTGAGACACAAAGGGACGGATGAGGTACAGGGATTGAGAGAGAGAGAGGAAGAGGGAGAGAGAGGGTGAGAGAGGGAGGGAGAGAGAGAGAGGGGAGGCAGAGGGAGGCACAGAAAGGGGAGGTATAGGAAGGATAGATCCTGTGAAGTTTGGCGAAATTCCACGTTGTCGCAAGTAAAATGTCAACTGAGACATAAAGGGAGGGACGAGAGAGAGGGAGGGGGCGGGTCCTAAAGCAACTTGCAGTAGATCTTTGCCTCTATAAAATATAACAAAGTGGTCGAGTTTGAAAAGTCAATTGTTTTTTGAAAAATCAGTAAACTTTTCACAGTCAGCTGAATTTAGTATTTTGAGGCTGATTTTATATAGAAATCAGGAACGATCCTGAAAACTTCCACCAATGTGTCAAGTTTTTTCTAGCAACTTCTGTACAGACCATGATCAACCCTGATATATCCTACAGTAAAACCTGTGTTTGTTTGCTTGATTTGATTCTTTACGTCCCATCAACAATCTTTCAGTTATAAAGGGACAGGTCTTCCTGGGTTGAACCAGTATTAGCTAGGATTAATGTTCTTGCTCAAGGACACAACGCAGTGACGCCAGTGAGGCTCAAACCCGCCGCCCTTCGGTCTCGAGTCAATCACTCTACCTCTGAGCCACTGCGCTCCCTGTAAAACCTGTGTAAAACGGCCACTCAAAAATAGACAAAACAAAGATCTTAATGACAAATGGTAGCTTAATGCAGGTCAAAAGTATTGCAGAATGCTTCCCTTGGAGCATTCTGCAATACTTTTGACCTGCATTAAGCGATCACTGGTCTTGAAACCAATTTCCAGTCTTTTCTAGAGTGGCCGTTTTACACAGGCTTCACTGTATTTTTGAAAACAGTGATTGGTTTGATTCTTTACGTCCCAGTCAACAATTTTTCAGTCATGTCTGGATGGGTCCAGCACAAAAGCAGAGGATAAAGTATCTTGCTCAAGGACACAACACAGTGACTCTGCCGTCGAAGAGGCTCGAACCAGATAACCTTTGATCCCCAGTCAAAAGCTCTACCACGAGAACAGTGTAGATCCAGATCTGATATTGTGCTTATAGCTGGAATCCCGCAGGTTAAATGGATAAACTTGTAAGGAGTTTATAGAACAATTATAAACATGATGAGGTTAAGCTTGGAAATTTAGCCCCCGACATAAGATTTCCAACAATGTGGCATTTTGACAAGTGTAGACTCAGAAAAGCCTGTGCAGCCTCATTTAAAGCTTAGAAATTCAGTCAGTAGCTTAACCCTCAAAGTGCCAAGAAAAAATGCATCTGAAAAATGACGTCTGCTGAAGTCGTCTGCTGCAAATAATTACCTAACATTACTGACAAATTTAAGTATAGAAGCAAACAGGTTGGACACAGATCAGACTGCTAGGAGCAGTCTGATCTCCTAGCAGTCTGATCTGGGTCCACACTGTTTGTCAAATAGGCTTCTTAAACATTGCAGCAGACGAGAAAAGCAGACAACTTTTGTTGCGACTGGCGCTTTAAGGTTTTTAACACTCATAGAATATTCAAGCTACTAGCAAAGGCTCTAGTCAGGCTGATCTGAGTCTTTGCTGGTCGCACATACCACATTGTTGGAAGTATCATGTTGCAGCTCAATCATATATATTTACCAAAATCAGGAAACCACACAAAAGGACATAGAAACAATAAATCTTGGCTCAAAAGGCATGTGTTGCATGTGCATATTTCAACAGTTGAGTTGATTTACCTGTTGTAGAATATATTACCATATCTGACCTAATTAACATAACCTTTATTAGTCACAATCAACATTTTTTCAGTCATATCTGGACATTTTCCTGGGAGCAGTGTTGATGAAAGACACGATACAGAGCCTCAGATGAGGCTAGAACCAGGGACCCATTGATCTCAAGTTGTGCAATCTAAAACTTGGGTTGTTTTACAACAACAATAAACTTATGTTTTCCTGTCAATCCAGTCGAGCCGCACCGGCGTCACTGCGTTGTGGTCCTTGAGCAAGACATATTTATCCTAGCTTAGTACTGGTTCAACCCAGGAAGACCCGTCCCTGTTTAACGCCGTAACTATTTCGGAGGCAAGAGCAGGGACATTGCCATGTAGAAGACGAATATGTTTTAAACCAGTGACAGGGCGACATTTCTGATAATATTTTACGGCTTCTCCAGTACTATGTCTTTGTAGTGCTTTACGGTGATGTTTGTTGCCATTTTCCATCGGCACTTTTATTGCGACTCCTTCACCAGAGAAGAAAATTGCATACCAAACCTGCCTTGCACTCAAAGACCCTTTGGCAATTATTGGGCGTCTGCTATGTTTAGAGGCCCAGATTTTATTGCTAAACTTTCTGGCAGGCTCAAAATAATAGATCCAATTTTCATCACCTGTGACAACATTGGCAAACTGCTTTTTGTCACAAGTTTGAAACATTTGAAACATATTTTTGGCCACTTTATCCCATTGTCTGTTTTGTTCATCAGTCAACAGATGTGGTACCCATCTAGCAAAAATCTTTCGGACTTTCAAATGCTTCTTCAAAATAAGATGAACCATTGATAGTGATATGCCTACTTTTCCTGCAATATCACGAACTGTAAATCTGGCATCTCCTTCATTTGATTTCCTTTATTTTTTAAACGATTTCTTTACGAGATGCAAATTTTGGCCTACCTGATTTTGGTGCATTTTTGATGGACTCTATTATTTTTCCATCACCTAACTGTGTCATAAGACACACAAGAAGGTCCTTAAGTAGTAGAAAGTTCAGTCATCAGCTGCTTCAAAGAACAACTAAGTTTTGAGCGAGCTTTGATGTAAGCCTATATTTCATATTTCTGGTGGACGCTTCTACCAACCATTTTTACTACAGTGGTTAATGACTGCCTGTATTAATATGGCAAATTTTATGTCTTACATTTAACCTTACATGTACATTTATACACCGTTGTGTAGACCTTGAATAAACCAAGATAGGTATATATTGGTTTTTATCGTGCCCCACGTGGATATCGAGATATAGGACAATAAGCAATTTATTTCGAACATCCCTTGTAGGTTAAAACAAAGTGATAAAAATAGGATACTTTTCCGAGGCTTTCTTGTTTAAACCACCAGGTGGGCGTAGCCCACCGAGCAGTTTAAACAAAAAGCCAAGGAAAAATCCTTTATATAGTTTGTAGTATTGCCAGGATCAAAAAAACACGTGTTACTGACACCTGACGAAATTTACATTCGCTTCTCTCTGCATCCAGCCTAAGCTGTCAATTATATTACATTTACCTATGGGTTGATTTGTTGCTATTTAGGAAGTTCCTGCCTACATGGCTGTTTAACTAAAATTGGAAGTTAGAGTATGGTTTTAAGCTCCTCATTCATCGTTATTCTAGGGTGTCTGATTTAAACATCAACAAAGATCAAAGAAAAAAGCATCGACCATAGTACAATTCAATGTAGAGCTCCATCTATAACGCATTAAAATCCTTGCAATTCTTTTCGCATTCAGTATATTTTCTATATTTGAGCAGTAACATGAGATTTCCAACAATGTACTATGTGCCCCTAGTAAAGGCTCAGACCATACGCGCAGACTGATCAGAGCCTTTTACTGGTCGCTTAAATATTCTATGGGTGTTAAGCTACTGGCGAACAACATTTGGAGTTTCTAAGCTTAAAATGTGGCTACACAGGCTCGTTTGAGTCTACACATGTCAAAATGCCACATTGTTGGAAATCTCATGCCACTGCTCAAATTCAATGTACCACATCAAAATCCTTGCAATTCTTTTCACATTCAGTATATTTTCTATATTTTTTGACATGGACAACCAGCTTGAGATACGCGTTGACAACAAATCAAATCATTCCGCCATCCCAAGGGTGATAAATTTTATGAAATTGAAATAAGTGAACAGTGTCTTCAGACAGCAACCTAAATTTCAAAATCACTTTCTTAAATTATTACTTGAAGAATTTCTGAAAGCATTGTCTAATCTTTTTCAAGACGAGTACTGACAACTTGTTAACCTCTGTCCTTTTTTGTCTGTCTTTCCTTTTTATTCGAGTATAAAAAGATCAGTTTATTTATATTGTCATTTCAAAGAAATGTAAGATTCTGCCTCACATTTAATCAGAAATAGGTAGCTAACCAGTTGAGCTGAGGTGAGTTCAACAATGTGTGAGCTCGCGGGGGCTCGTTGTTCTGCTACCTATCTTTATTCGTAATGTATAAAGCCTGACAACAGTATAACGAGCTTGAAAGCGCTCGCATTGTTGAACTCGCCTCTGGTGTTAACACTTTACCTCATAGAGACACCTTTTAACTCCTTTGCAAACAGAGCAGACCAAGATCAGGCAGCTCTTATAAGAGCTGCCTGATCAGGGTCTACTCTGTTAGCTTATGGTAATATGTTACATCTGACAAGTAATTTCTTAGTTCTAAGTACTGATGATGAGAATCGTTGTAAACAAAAAATATGACCTAAACTAGGTAATGGGTGATTCATACATGAATATATCCTAAACTACCTCTAGCTGCATTTTTTTCAATGAAAAATAGTATATTCCTATTATTATGCATCTTTGAAACATCAGTACCAACATGAAAATTTATATATATAATTATTCATAGTGGGTGGAGCCTAGTAAGAATATAAAAATGGTTTTCTTGTCATTATTTCTCTTTTAATTTAGACTCTTTGCATGCTTGAAAATTTTGCATGCTTTTCAAAATGTTGAATTTTATCTTAAAAATTAAAATTTTGGAAACATATTTCAGACATACCATCAGTGTCAAAAAGTATGGATCAAGACCAGGCCAGATATCTTCAGATCCAACAAGTTAATGAGTATCCAATGATTTCCTCTTTTCATATCTATAGCCTATAAATGACACCCAGAGCAGGTCTTCTGGACACAGTATCAATAGTTATGTCTTGACAGGATTATAATCCCACCAATGATACTTAGAGGAAGACTTCTGGGCACAGAATAAATAGTTATGTCTTGATAGGATTACAATCCCACCAATGACACCAAGAGGAAGTCTTCTGGACACAGTATCAATAGTTATGTCTTGACAGGATTATAATCCTACCAATGACACTATTAGTAAGTCTTCAGGGGCCAATTTCATCAACGAGTTTACGACGTGTTTTTGTCTTAAAAACATCATACAAAGTTCGTACGTTAAAAATCGGGTTTCATCAAACTATTGGACTTTGCGAACTTCTTACTTTTGGTCGTATATTTAAGACAAATATTTATGTGTCGCAGCTGACATCTTTGTCTTAAATATTACTAACCAACTATTTAGCTACAAAGGCTGTTGCATTTCACACGATCATAGAGGCTGAAGAGCAAAAAATCGACAAAGGTTTAAATACCTCGAAAGTACTACAATCAAGACCACCCTTTACATTTACCAAAATGAGAAAATAAGACCCCATTTCCTTGGTGCTTATGAGTAATTTATTTGTCCAAGTAACCTCTCCCACCCCTTCCCCTACCACGCTGTATACTGTCACCTTGGGAGATTCGCCTATGGCCTCCGTCAGTAGCTGAATTTATGCACAACCATTATGTCTAAGGGAAGGACCAACAGGATATTTTTGTACTTTTTCACATGTCACCATTGCTTAAACATACTAATGAAAACATTCAAATGTACGGGTAAGGCATGTTCTATTTGCATGACTGCCAGGGACGACACTGATGAGCTCGATGGTGCTTTCGTCAAACAACCATACATTCTACATTCGCTAAAGTTTCAAAACGTATGTCTTTGTATGAGTATGTATATGTGGGAGCTGTTCACAAGAGTTTTCAGTAGAACTTTACATTCTCCATGAAGGGACATACACATGGGTTAGCACAATCTCAATTCCAACCGTATTACAAGTTGCATTCTAGAGATTTTTACCTTTTCGAAAATTTCGACTTGTTATCTCAAGCACCCGGGGTGTGATGTTTAACTTATTTACACATTGCCTCCATTTTGTGGGACATTAGCAAACAGTGCTGATCCAGATCAGACGCCACATGACCAAGGTGGCGTCGGATCAGTTTCTCCGCTGTAGTTCGCTAGAAATTTAAATAAAAAACACCACCAAAAACAACACCCCAAAATGTGGTTATGAGCTCGTCCAAAAGATTAAAATTGGGAAACTCCATTCGACATGTAGTGTGAAAACATTACATGTACCATTTTTGTTATGAATACAATATGATCTATCTATTTTATATTCAAATGATAATAGTTTGTCCCTCTTTAGGGATCTGTAATTGAGCATTACAACAATCAAGCAATTAGAAGTTAGTTCGATATTCGAAATTCAAATTGAGAAGTTAGTTTGATATTCGATATTCGAAATTCAAATTGAGAAGTTAGTTCGATATTCGATTTTCGAGATTCAATTTAGTTAATCGGACTGTAATTGTTTTTCATGCTATTATGCTCAAAACCCTTCCTTAGCATCCAGAAAATTACCGCATATCAAAACCTTCTTTAGCATTTGAAAAGTTACCGAGTATCAAGTTTTTAATATCAAAACCAACTTTTAATGCACAATTTTGAATATCAAATTGCCAATTCGATATTCGTAATTCGATATTCGAACTGCCGCATATATCTATGGAAACCTATAGAACTTGTGATTTTCCAAGGGGAGGGAGGTCCGGACCCCCTGCCTTCATTCGGATCCTCACATGCTTTTTCTTTAAAACTTTCTTCACATACCTACGTATTTTTCACTCAGTGTTTAACCACTTTACACGGCTATATAAAGTCCGCATGTGACCAATCACGTGATATTTGGAGACTGAAGTTAGGCAAAATTAAAAATACGACGTTTTTAGTGAAACGCAAATTTTTGTTCTTACGAACAATTTTAGATGTTTTGATGAAACTGATGTACGCACTTCTCAGAAAACAACGTACGCACAATTTAAGATATATCGTACGAGCTTTATTGATGAAATTGGCCCCTGGACACAGTATCAATAGTTATGTCTTGACAGGATTATAATCCTACCAATGACACTAAGAGGAAGTCTTCTCGAAACAGTATCAATAGTTTTGTCTTGACAGGATTATAATCCAACCAATGACACCAACAGGAAGTCTTCTCGAAACAGTATCAATAGTTTTGTCTTGACAGGATTATAATCCAACCAATGGCACCAAGAGGAAGTCTTCTGGACACAGTATCAATAGTTTTGTCTTGACAGGATTGTAATCCAACCAATGGCACCAAGAGGAAGTCTTCTGGACACAGTATCAATAGTTTTGTCTTGACAGGATTGTAATCCTACCAATGGCACCAAGAGGAAGTCTACAGGACACAGTATCAATAGTTTTGTCTTGACAGGATTATAATCCAACCAATGACGCCAAGAGGAAGTCTTCTCGAAACAGTATCAATAGTTTTGTCTTGACAGAATTATAATCCAACCAATGACACCAACAGGAAGTCTTCTTGAAACAGTATCAATAGTTTTGTCTTGACAGGATTATGCGAGGGCTGTTCAAATATGAATGCAAGTAGCTTCATAACTCTCTCCACGTATATGCTATGACAAAATGTCATACCTTTCTGAATAGAAATATTTGTCGCCTTTAAAATGGCACCAAACATAAAGAAACACTCACTATTTTTCTCGAGTTACAGACCCTTATATAAAGACCGCTCCAGTATACTGAAGTTTTTCTGAAGCAAATTGCAACACACCGTTTGGTACATGTGCGGATATAGTGTCATATCTTTGTAAGTTTGAGGCAAAATGACACCAAATTTTAGATGCAAGTTCAAGTAACAATCCCAAAGTTGCTGGTAGGAAAAACTTTATATAATCATGTTTCTATCTAGAGTAAACAGGCACGTTTGTGACGTCATTAATTTTATGATAAACGTCATTTTCAGTTATCTACTGATAATGTGATAATGAACATCGATGTGCCGTTTTCTTTGCATTTTGGTGAAAACATGCTAAATATGTCATAAGGGAGTTTTCAAAAGGCGCCGTTCTCTATTTACAGAGTTATCATAGTTCATATCATTTTTCAAGCATTTTTTCTGTTTCTTAATGACGTGTTTACATTAATTGAAATATGTTCAATCTGTCTTATCCTCAAGACCAGATGAGTAATTTTATTGTAAATAACGCCTATAGTGGTCAAACTAAAAGTTTACGTTCAAATTAAGAAAAAGGTCGCAATATTTTGAAAACAAAATTAAGTATAAATTCTATAACCCCTTCACTTTAGCCATTTTTGACTTAATAAAAATGCTTTTCGGTGTTTAA
This sequence comes from Loripinus fragilis, assembly GCA_964019695.1. Taxonomy (NCBI): domain Eukaryota; kingdom Metazoa; phylum Mollusca; class Bivalvia; order Lucinida; family Lucinidae; genus Loripinus; species Loripinus fragilis. The sequence continues at coordinate 70,159,444 of OZ026523.1, forward strand.
AAAACTACCCACTATATATTAATATTTTGTGGCAACAACACAGTATGAGCGATCAACATATTGTCTTTGAGTTAACACTAGTTTAAATGTTGCTTCGTGCATTTTATTAGAGATAAGTTAAACTGAAAACTGCAAGGTGGTGTTTTGTTTACAATTTATTTGCAAACATAAGTAGTCTTCAGTGAAAACGATTCGTTGTAATTTAACAAAAGCATGTCAGATTTTCCCAACCTTCACAGAATCATTATATACGAATATGGGGATACTTCCCTAAAATTTTCAAGAAATTTCACCTGTTTATCGACGAATTATACGCTCGTCGATATCACTGGTTTATGTTCAAAGCATTCAGTGTTAGTATACTAACGTGACCCTTATTTAAAGGGCTATATTTCGATCAGTATACTGTGTTTTTCTTTAAGTCTGGTGCCAGTTTAAAGGTGACATACAGTCCTTTACGGAAACGTTTACCATTTTGTCCTAGCATATATGTGAAGAAAGTTATGAAGCTACTTGCATTCATATTTGAACAGCCCTCGTAATCCAACCAATGACACCAACAGGACGTCTTCTCGAAACAGTATCAATAGTTTTGTCTTGACAGGATTATAATCCAACCAATGACACCAACAGGAAGTCTTCTCGAAACAGTATCAATAGTTATGTCTTGACAGGATTATAATCCTACCAATGACGCCAAGAGGAAGTCTTCTCGAAACAGTATCAATAGTTTTGTCTTGACAGGATTATAATCCTACCAATGGCACCAAGAGGAAGTCTTCTGGACACAGTATCAATAGTTTTGTCTTGACAGGATTATAATCCTACCAATGACGCCAAGAGGAAGTCTTCTCGAAACAGTATCATTAGTTTTGTCTTGACAGGATTATAATCCTACCAATGATGCCAAGAGGAAGTCTACAGGACACAGTATCAATAGTTTTGTCTTGACAGGATTATAATCCTACCAATGACGCCAAGAGGAAGTCTTCTGGACACAGTATCAATAGTTATGTCTTGACAGAATTATAATCCCACCAATGACACCAAGAGGAAGTCTTCTGGACACAGTATCAATAGTTATGTCTTGACAGAATTATAATCCCACCAATGACACCAAGAGGAAGTCTTCTGGACACAGTATCAATGGTCATGTCTGGACTGGATTACAATCCCACCAATGACACTATTAGTAAGTCTTCCGGACACAGTATCAATAGTTATGTCTTGGCTGGATAACAATCCTAACAATGACACTAAGAGTAAGTCTTCTGGACACAGTATCAATAGTTATGTCTTGGCTGGATAACAATCCTAACAATGACACTAAGAGTAAGTCTTCTGGACACAGTATCAATAGTTATGTCTTGGCTGGATAACAGTCCTAACAATGACACTAAGAGTAAGTCTTCTGGACACAGTATCAATAGTTATGTCTTGGCTGGATAACAATCCTAACAATGACACCAAGAGGAAGTCTTCTGGACACACTATCAATAGTTATGTCTTGACGGGATTATAATCCAACCAATGGCACCAAGAGGAAGTCTTCTGGACACAGTATCAATAGCTATGTCTTGACAGAATTATAATCTCACCAATGATACTTAGAGGAAGTCTTCTGGACACAGTATCAATAGTTATGTCTTGACAGAATTATAATCTCACCAATGATACTTGGAGGAAGTCTTCTGGACACAGTATCAATAGTTATGTCTTGACAGGATTATAATCTCACCAATGATACTTAGAAGAAGTCTTCTGGACACAGTATCAATAGTTTTGTCTTGACAGGATTATAATCTCACCAATGACACCAAGAGGAAGTCTTCTGGACACAGTATCAATAGTTATGTCTTGACTGGATTACAATCCCACCAATGACACTATTAGTAAGTCTTCTGGACACAGTATCAATAGTTATGTCTTGGCTGGATAACAATCCTAACAATGACACTAAGAGTAAGTCTTCTGGAAAAGTATCAATAGTTATGTCTTGGCTGGATAACAGTCCTAAGAATGACACTAAGAGTAAGTCTTCTGGACACAGTATCGATAGTTATGTCTTGGCTGGATAACAATCCTAACAATGACACTAAGAGTAAGTCTTCTGGACAAAGTATCAATAGTTATGTCTTGGCTGGATAACGATCCTAACGATGACACTAAGAGTAAGTCTTCTGGACACAGTACCTATGGTCATGTCTTGACAGGATTACAATCCAACCAAAGATATTAAGAGGAAGTCTTCTGGACAGAGTATCAATAGTTATGCCTTGACAGGATTATAATCCCACCAATGACACCAAGAGGAAGTCTTATGGGGACAGTTTCAATAGTTATGTCATGATAGGATTATAATTCCTCCAACGGCACCAAAAAGAAGTCTTCTGGACACAGTGTCATTATCATCCTACCAATGGCACCAAAAGGAAGTCTTCTGGATACAGCATCAATAGATATGTCTTGACAGGGTTATAACCCCACCAATGGCACCAAAAGGACATCTTCTGGACACAATATCAATAGTTATGTCAAAATGAAGTCTTCTGGACACAGTATCAGTAGTTATGTCATGACAGGATTATAATCCCACCAAGGACACCAAGAAGAATTCTTCTGGACACAGTATCAGTAGTTATGTCATGACAGGATTATAATCCCACCAAGGACACCAAGAAGAATTCTTCTAGACACAGTATCAGTAGTTATGTCATGACAGGATTATAATCCCACCAAGGACACCAAGAAGAATTCTTCTGGACACAGTATCAGTAGTTATGTCTTGACAGGGTTATAATCCCGCCAATGGTACAGAGAGGAAGTCTTCTGGACACAGTATCAATTGTTATGTTACCCTACAATGCTACTAAGAGGTAATCTCCTGGACACAGTATCAATTGTTATGTCTCGACAGGATTATAATCCCACCAATAATACTAAGATGACATCTTCTGGACAAAGTATCAGTAGTTATGTCACCCTACAATGCTACTTAGAGGTAATCTCCTGGACACAGTATCAATTGTTATGTTTGACAGGATTATAATCCCACCAATAATACTAAGAGGTAGTCTCCTGGACAAAGTAACATTAGTTATGTCTTGACAGGATTATAATCCCACCAATAATACTAAGACGACATCTTCTGGACGTTATGTCTTGACAGGGTTATAATCCCACCAAAGACACCAAAAGAAAGTCTTCTGGACAAAGTATCAATAGATATGTCTTGACAGGGTCATAATCCCGCCAATTGTACAGAGGTCTTCTGGACACAGTATCAATAGCTATGTCTTGACAGGATTATTATCCCACCAATGGCACCAAGAGTAAGTCTTCTGGACACAATATCAATAGTTATGTCTTGATAGGATTATAATCCTACCAATGATACTAAGAGGAAGTCTTATGGACACAGTATCAATAGTTATGTGGTGACAGGATTATAATCTCACCAATGATACTTAGAGGAAGTCTTCTGGACACAGAACAAATAGTTATGTCTTGACAGGATTATAATCCCACCAATGACACCAAGAGGAAGTCTACTGGACACGGTATCAATAGTTATGTCATGACAGGATTATAATCCCACCAATGGCACCAAGAAGTCTTCTGGACACAGTATCAATAGTTATGTCGTGACAGGATTATAATCTCACCAATGACACCAAGAGAAAGTCTTCTGGACACAGTATCAATAGTTATGTCTTGACAGGATTATAATCCTACCAATGACGCCAAGAGGAAGTCTTCTGGACACAGTATCAATAGTTATGCCTTGACAGGATTATAATCCCACCAATGATACTAAGAGGAAGTCTTTCGGACACAGTATCAATAGTTATGCCTTGACAGGATTATAATCCCACCAATGATACTTAGAGGAAGTCTTATGGACACAGTATCAATAGTTATGTCTTGACAGGATTATTATCTCACCAATGATACTAGGAGGAAGTCTTCTGGACACAGTATCAATAGTTTTGTCTTGACAGGATTATAATCCCACCAATGACACCAAGAGGAAGTCTTCTGGACACAGTATTAATAGTTATGTCTTGACAGGATTATAATCCCACCAATGATACTAAGAGGAAGTCTTCTGGACACAGTATCAATAGTTATGTCTTGACAGGATTATAATCTCACCAATGATACTAAGAGGAAGTCTTCTGGACACAGTATCAAAAGTTATGTCTTGACAGGATTATAATCCTACCAATGACACCAAGAGGAAATCTTCTGGACACAGTATTAATAGTTATGTCTTGACAGGATTATAATCCCACCAATGATACTAAGAGGAAGTCTTATGGACACAGTATCAATAGTTTTGTTTTGACAGGATTATAATCCCACCAATGACACCAAGAGGAAGTCTTCTGGACAAAGTATTAATAGTTATGTCTTGACAGGATTATAATCCCACCAATGATACTAAGAGGATGTCTTATGGACACAGTATCAATAGTTATATCTTGACAGGATTATAATCCTACCAATGACGCCAAGAGGAAGTCTTCTGGACACAGTATCAATAGTTATGCCTTGACAGGATTATAATCCCACCAATGATACTTAGAGGAAGTCTTCTGGACACAGTATTAATAGTTATGTCTTGACAGGATTATAATCCCACCAATGATACTAAGAGGAAGTCTTCTGGACACAGTATCAATAGTTATGTCTTGACAGGATTATAATCTCACCAATGATACTAAGAGGAAGTCTTCTGGACACAGTATCAATAGTTTTGTCTTGACAGGATTATAATCCCACCAATGACACCAAGAGGAAGTCTTCTGGACACAGTATTAATAGTTTTGTCTTAACAGGATTATAATCCCACCAATGATACTTAGAGGAAGTCTTCTGGACACAGTATCAATAGTTATGTCTTGACAGGATTATTATCTCACCAATGACACCAAGAGGAAGTCTTCTGGACACAGTATCAATAGTTATGTCTTGACAGGATTATAATCCTACCAATGACACCAAGAGGAAATCTTCTGGACACAGTATTAATAGTTATGTCTTGACAGGATCATAATCCCACCAATGATACTTAGAGGAAGTCTTCTGGACACAGTATCAATAGTTATGTCTTGACAGGATTATAATCTCACCAATGATACTAAGAGGAAGTCTACTGGACACAGTATCAATAGTTATGTCTTGACAGGATTATAATCCTACCAATGACACCAAGAGGAAATCTTCTGGACACAGTATTAATAGTTATGTCTTGACAGGATTATAATCCCACCAATGATACTTAGAGGAAGTCTTATGGACACAGTATCAATAGTTATGTCTTGACAGGATTATAATCTCACCAATGATACTAAGAGGAAGTCTTCTGGACACAGTATCAATAGTTATGTCTTGACAGGATTATAATCCCACCAATGACACCAAGAGGAAGTCTTCTGGACACAGTATTAATAGTTATGTCTTGACAGGATTATAATCCCACCAATGATACTTAGAGGAAGTCTTCTGGACACAGTATCAATAGTTATGTCTTGACAGGATTATAATCTCACCAATGACACCAAGAGGAAGTCTTCTGGACACAGTATCAATAGTTATGTCTTGACAGGATTATAATCCCACCAATGATAATTAGAGGAAGTCTTATGGACACAGTATCAATAGTTATGTTGTGACAGGACTATAATCTCACCAAGGACATCAAGAAGAATTCTTCTGGAAACAGTATCAAAAGTAATGTTGTGACAGGATTATAATCTTACCAATGCTACTAAGAATTCTTTTGGACACAATATCAATAATTTTGTCTTGACTCGATTACAATCCCACAATCCCACCCATAACACCAAGAGGAATTAGTCTGGACAAAAATAGTATGTCTTGACAGGATTGCTAAGTGATTATTAGTGTTCTGTGGCTCTTCCTGTGGGTTGGTCTGCAGTGTGTGATTGTGGTTAACTAACCACAATTCAACAATGAAAAATAACCCACTGGTACATCCTAGTCATACTATTTTTTTTTAACTCTACCAAAAAACATGGACAACTAGAGGAAGCAACATTACAGCTCAAATCTTCATGTAAATTGTCTAACAGAAGAGACCTAAATTTTGGTCTGAGTCAACTTCTACAGCCAAACTTCGTGTATCCATGCAAGAAGGAGACTAGGCTATGCCTTTGTTGCTTGACAATTCAATAAATACCAAAATCTCATGTGCTGGCTCATTCGATTTCTTATAGATGCAAAATTTAAAAATGGTCTGGTGCTTTAACTCTATGCATGCTAGGTATTTTTCATGCTTTTGTTGTCATCTGACAACTTTTTTCAAAATGAACTCTTTAAAAAAATCTTTCAGGAACACTATCAGAGTGTCAAACAGTTTGGAACCAGATCAGGACGACATTATGCCTGTCCTGATTTGGTTCCAAATTGTTTTCAAAAGTTATCAGCCAACTACAAAAGTCACCCTTGCGAGGAAAGAATTATGGGTTAACTGGTCATGAAACTTAACATCACAATGTTGCACAGAGGACAAGTATTGACTTCAAAAGTTCAGCTGAAAAACAGAAAAAAATTATAAACTTCTCCAAAGTTTAGAGCAATTTTAGAATCTGTCCGCCACTTAACCTGCCCGATACTTTCAGTAGCTAGATTGAACATAGATGTGGTACAGTTGCTAACAAACATAACCCTTACCCTAACCTAGCCCTAACTATCATAATAGGAGTTAATGTTGTACAGTAGCTCCATGCATTGTACAGTAAAACCTGTCTTAAGTGGCCGCTCAAAAATAGACTAAACAAAGATCTTAATGGTAGCTTAATGAAGGTCGAAAGTATTGCAGAATGGTCTTTAAAACCAATTTTTGGACTTTTTGAGAGTGGCCGTTTAAGACAGGTTTTACTGTATGTTCAAGTAACACAACAAATACTCACCGAGGCGGACGTATTCTTAAGTCTAGCCCAAAGTTTTCAATATTAATTAGTCAAACAATTTCACTTACTTTTTCTTTCTAAATTCTTTCAATCAAAAAAGTAGCTCCAGCGACACGTCACTAAATGCCTGAGTTTTTGTATGGCAACTGTTTTAAGCCTATTATTATGTCAGATAAGATGTACCAGCTCTGATGATTATCAATTATTTTCTATCAGAAAGCTAAGAATTGCAAGACATTAATATTCAAAGCCATATTAATGAATATTGTCTGCCGTGACTTCCACTGTTTTCCGATTGCACTGGAAATATGGGAGTGCATCAATTAATCCAAGATAAAATGGTAGATAAGTAACAAATGATTTTCTGCAACAAAACGGTGACAAGAACTGATGTAAAATTAAAGAATTTTGTAGCAAACATGATCTATAATAATTTCATACTGAACAAGTTATTGGGGAATGGCACGCATAACATTAGACATCTACAGGTTACAAACTTTCGAAGTTTTCATCATCACCTCAGTATTTTTTAAGTTAAGATTATTATAGTAACTCTGTGTTGTACAGTAAAACCTGCGTAAAATGGCCACTCTCAAAAGACCAAAAAAGGGTATCAAGACCGATTATCTCTTAATGCAGGTCAAAAGTATTGCAGAATGCTCCAAAGAGAGCATTCTGCAATACTTTCGACCTTCATTAAGCTACCAGTTGCCATTAAGATCTTTGTTTAGTCTATTTTTGAGTGGCTGTTTTACACAGGTTTTACTGTATTGGATAATCAACTGGCCTTGTAAACCAGGGGTCGCAGGTTTGATCCCAAGCCTCTCCAGTCTGTCTGATGGGACTATGAGCTGAGGCCCTTGTCTCTGTATGATGTCAGCTATTGGTGGGATGTTAAACACAAACAACATCTAGAATGATCTGCCACCTGATACATCATAGTAACCCAAGGTTCATACAGGCAAGTTTGAGTACAATTCAAGGACTTTTCAAGGACTTCTAAAGGCTATCCTACAGTTTTCAAGGACTAAAAGTTTAGGGAAAATCCTGATTTAAGTGCTAAAATTCTACTTCAGAAATGCAAGACAGAGAGAATGGAGACATTAGTACTGGAATATTAGTATAAAATTGTTATGCCTTTATTTGGTGCAGCATTTGCTGCACCAAATAAAGGCACAACAATTTAATACTGATTTAGGTCTCTATCAACAGTACTTAGTCCTACAGAAAATAGTAGAATTCAAGGACTTTTCAAGGCTTTTGAGTGATTTTCCAGTACTTTTCAAGGCAGATTTAATTTTCAAGGAATTTTCAAGAAAGCCCTCTAAATTCAAGTACTTTTCAAGCCTGTGTGAACCCTGTAACCATTATTTTTGTCAAACTGACTAAAACTAGAATTTTTGCTGAAACATATTGTGAACATTTGTGCTAAATGGTATTTAATAAAATAGTGTGAAAGTTGTGGAAATTATTTTCTGTCTAAAGTCCATTGTGCAGCTCAAGCCAATATAACCCTCAAACCAGTCCTAGCCTCCCCCACTCGAAGATATCATTTATGAAAGGCTTATCCCCTACTGTACCACTCAAATTTGAAGCAGATCACTTTTTAAAAAAATTCCGGCTATATACTCCTCCAAAACAAATCCATTCTCACTAGATTCTAGATTGTTCGGAGTTATAAGGGCTGAATTGTGGGTGATCAGAGTGGACAATTAGGCCAAATAAAATATACCTGTGTTTGTGACCTGATTCTACCTAAATTTACTGGTGAAACCTAGAATTTTTTTTCAGGTTTTCAATACATAAAATTATATTATACTAGGTATGTGTCCTACCCTACCTAAAGTTTTCAGACCTGTTACCCAAAACACACTTATTTTTTTATTTGGCCTTATTAGTAAGGTCCATGTTTTGTATACCAACTTCAATGATGTTCTTGGATGGACTGAAGGGTGTTTCAGAACTTAAAACATGTTTTACAATTTTCTGCCAACTGTCCCTTGCTGCAATTAACAGGATTGACAAAGTACCTCAAGTGCTAGGGGTACTAGAAATGAAAAAATCAAGAGTGGCATACTACAAAATTTAATGGAATTCGCCATACTTCAATCCCTCTATATGGTAGTGTGTATATCAGAAGGTGCCTGACTCAGAAGCATGCTTAGGGGTTCAGTAACTTGGTGTGAGCTAGGGTGGCTTAAAATCAGAGGCAACTTTAGGAGTTTGGGCTTCTGGCAGAAAACAGAAATACTGCCTATTAAGCCGGTATGAGGAACGTAAAAATTGTTATCACATGAAGTCGGGTCTGGGAGTGATATAACCCCATGCATTAAAATCGATAAACCAATTGTGGTTTACATATTTAATAATGTTAGGTAATGACGTCCATTATAATGCTGCGTAAAAGATGGCAAAATATTGACATTTTCATGCCAAAATGCCATTTTTAAGTAATTTTAATGTCATGTGATAAATAGAATCTAAAATTTGTGCTCCTGTATTATTGAATTTATTAAACTCGTTGCAAAAAAGTGACAAAATGCTCTGCAAGCCTCGCATTTTATCGCTTTTCCCCAACTTGTTTAATAAATTCAATAAAACATGAGCACTCATGTAAGATCCTCTATCTACACTTTCCATTAAATCTCAGACTCAATGCAACTTAGTTGAGTGTTTCCAAATTTTTTAGGTTCTCTGTATTTTCAGGTGATCTATCTTTTTCAGAATATGTTGGAATTTAAAAGTAGCTGCAAAATAGTGCCTATTTTTCAGCCTCTGCTCTTCTTTGGAGGTGTGATGCTCACAAGGAACCATTGGTTTGCACTGCCTGAAGTAGTGAACTGGATTGATGAGAAGTTGGAAGAAAGTGCTGCTTTGGGCCATGCAGTGATTGCATTATGCACTGAACACACTAGGGATAAGATTAGATCATTATAAGTCACAGAAAAAGATGGTATGTATGTCTGCGCGGATCCAGAAAGTTTTGTCAGAGGGGGTCCAACTGTGACAGCGCTTTTTTTTTAAGTTGATGAGGGAAGGTAGTACCTAAATACCACTACAAGTGGGCTATCATCGGCCTGCCAGCAAATCGCCTTTTTAAATGATGGCCCAACATTAAATGCTGGCTTGGTATCTTTGTGATTTTTGCAAGGGATCCTGACCAGTATGACGAAGAAAACCTCTATTTTTGTGATTTTTCATGGGGAGTCCGGACCCCCTGTCCCCCCCCCCCCCCTCTGGATCTGTGCATGCATGTGAGTGAGAACTAGTAAAAACTTGTTTAGACCAATGGGGAAAGAAGGACAGGGAAATTAACCTAACCAATGATGAGCTTGGACTGCTCAGAAACAGTCTGTTAATGAGATAAATGGGATCCAACGGACTGAGGACCGTAATAAAGACTGTTCAAGAACCTAGAATCATATTAGTCTTTTTGTTTGTTTGTTTTGATGCTTTACATCCCAATTACTCTTTCTACAATGATCACAGCCCAACAGGTTTAGCATTTTTTGAAGAATGGGACAGGACTTGATGAGAAATGCTTGACAGGGATTTAGTTTGGCGTCGGCCATCGGACATAGTCCGAAAATAGTTCCAGATGTCCGAGAGTTTGCTGTCCAGTTTGGACAGTTTGTCCGAGACGATTTTCAGAAGTGCATCCTGTACGGTAATGCACAGTGATGCAATAGTATTTTTGTTTTATAAAACGATCGCTGATTGGCCAAATTTCTGTAAGCGGTAGGCTGGTTCGCATAATTTTATCCCTAAAATACTTATTCACTAAAGCAAACCAGTCATGAAGTTTTGTTACGCGATGCCTGATTGGTCTATTGCATCCTGTAAACTTCTTACCTCGATTTCATCTCGAAGCGTACAGCATATTTGCATTGGCATTCGCCGATAAAATGACTAAAAAACTTAATTGCCACCAAGAAACAACAGGAACTCAAGGTTTTTATGCCCCAAAACAGTTTGCCCGCTCCATCATTACCTGAACAGCCACTTTCCGTGACTAACGAGTCGTGCAGCGGCCGAAAATAGCAGCAAAAAAACAGTACCCCACCCACTTCCACCGATCAGCAAGCCCCAGTCGCCTCATTAAATAAAAAGCCAGCCAATCAATCAGGCCGCACCTACCATCCGAAATGGTAGCAAAACTGCCCCTTGTTTCATTATGAGAAGGGCAGATAGCATTTTCGGTTTATGGTGGTAAAATGAGTGTCTGAAAAAATGTCCTAAAAAATTTCCAAATGTCCGAACAATATTGGGGCTGCTCGGACAAAATGTCCGAAGTGAATTTCAGTCAAGCTGAAACCCTGCTTGATAATTGCTTGAGGCATATTCTGATCTGACCCTCTATACCACAGTTGCTTACAGGAATCTCCATCTATGTCAAAGGTCAAATCCAGCAAACCTAGTATTACATCTAAAACAATTATAATAATTATTATTTTCACAGTTCTCAACCAATATGCATGTTGTAGGTACTCAAAAGAATCATCTCCTCAAGACAATTCTTTTGAGTACCAGCAACATAGGTTTTTGTTGAGAAATAAACACACAGAGCCTGGTCTTCCAGACTCGCACCATATTTGTTTACAGAAGTCTACATCACGTTATCAGAAATTATGATAAAGGTCAGATCCTGTAAACCTAGTCTATGAAATTTTAAGACAATTTTCTTCTGATATAATAACTGTATAATAATTCTGTGTTTTTTGTCTAGGTCTGTAATTACTTCTGACAGCGAATCTATATGCCTATAAATTTACATCAGACAATGGGTGCCGGCTACTTAATCAATATCATATTCTACAAGAAAAAAAAGACAAATTAATTACTTAAGATAGGGAGAATAGCAAAAGCATAACAATTAGTTCTGTTCTTCGAATTTGGCGTCAGAACAACCTCAGGCAACACAACGCTATTATCAACGGTCCAATATCTACATTGTCAGGTCATCCTTGAAGAAATCATTATTTAGATGAAAAATATCAAATTATAAACAGTGTAGATCCAGATCAGATGGCTTCATCAGAAGCCATCTGATCTGGATCTGCAATGTTTTCCAAAGAGGATATATCTGGGTTCAGCAGGACAATAGTTAAGATGTATCTCAGCAAACAGAACAGAATCTGATGAAATCACACATTTTAGAGCCATTCCTGACTATATGAAGGACAATAACTCCTTCAGTAAGGAGTTAAAATTTTAAACAATTTGATCAAATGAGAGTTGTCTGCACATGATCATTGTTGATCGAATCGACTTTGATCATATTTAATTTAGCTTCCTCTAGATAGACAAGGGTAAGAATTTACCCTCTAAACTTGAATCCCATATACCAGGGTTTTAGTCCAGTCTCCTTAACTCATTGGCCGAATGGCCTTTCCCATCCTTATCATTTGGAAGAGTCTGTATCCAAATTTTGGGGTGTTGGAAATTTCATTTCTAATTTCTAATTCTAATTCATTTCAAAATGAAATTCCTGTGCAAACAGTGAAGAACCTGATCAGATGCAGCATTAAGCATTGTCTGATCTAGGTCTGCACTATTTGCCAATGTCCTACAAAAAGGACGCCAGGCCTATAGCTTCCAAACAGCTTATATTGCAAATTGGCACTTTCAATGAGATTCTTTTATCCTATCTTTGACAGGTGCAATTGTCTGATTCTACACACAGGTAATCTGTGAAAAAATAAGAGATTTTGTTCATAATGAATTTTTTCTATTACATTTCCTTAATTCTTGATCAATTGTTTCTGTTTATGAATCAGGAAGATTTTTTTTCACAGCATTTACCTTTTTGCTTTATCATTCTCACTATCAGAGCTCCTATAGCTGTTAAAATAATGAAGATTCTTTATCGCTTCCGATAACAATACGCAGTGTTGCTAATATATAAACTCCCCGATTTCGCTTCAACACCACCATGTGGTTCATTGCGGCACAGCATGGTAGATACACCTGGTAAGTGTCAAGTCAAATGTTCAACTCAGCTTTTATCAGGAAAAGCACCGACACCTTGATTGGCACAAGTGAAAAGAAAATTAACAATATTATAAGTAATAGTTATAACATGGGTTGTCCGCCTGTACATGGAGATAATCCACAAGCTTTAGTGAGTGGATTATCTTACTTACAGGTGGACAAACATGGTATAACTATTTTATACCACCTACATCAGTGTAGACCTTGCACATCACGAAATATTTTGTGCTAAAGTTTGTGTGCATGTCTGCACTATCATTCCTGTCTTCTATTACACATTCTTGCACACCGGATAAGGATATCTGAGATTTTACCCTGGGATAGAAAATCTTATCCTACCCATGCTATCTTACCCAGGCTGTCACGTGAGGGCTACATACATTGGTTGTATTGGAACTCACACACATGGTCGTTAAGTGACGTCATTGTTATGTTAAAATGACATCATCATATGAAATCGCATATCGCGTATTCAGGGACTTCTGGAAACTTATTTTAAAATAAAAAAAAAAAACAGTGGCGAGCAAGAAAAAAAAAGAATCCATTATTCGTGTGAGGGTAGGATAGAAAAATCCGTCCCTCGGGATCACCGTTTGTCATCACTCAGCAAGCCTTGTGATGCCAAACGGTGATCCTCGGGACGGATTTTTCTATCCTACCCTCACACTCATGATAGATTCTTATATTTTTAATTATCATAGCTATATAATAGCAAGTATATCTTTATGTTTTGGATTGGACAAAGTTTGTCCAAGATCTAAAATGTCCCAATAAAAATTAACAATTCTGAAGCCTGTCTGGCAGACAAAAACAAGTTGATTAGGCCTCTCCTTATATTCAAGACATTTCCTAAGCAATCTCAGATTGTTCATTTACTTTCTTATCATTCTAATTACCCCTGATCAATCAGGACGCGTTTTTTCTGCATGGGATCAAAATCTCAAACCCAATTACGTTCTTTAGCATACATTTCCTCTGGAAATCTCCAAGGATTGATGCCTTTAAATGGAGTAATACAACAAACACAATTTGCAAAATCCAGTCAAAAACCCAGCCACCATTAAAAAGCCATCTTTTGCAAGCTTCTGTGAATCTTGATTGCATCATTGTCTTCTGAAGACTTGCAGAGTTTGTGCCAAGATAGAGTCTATGTTCTAATAAAATTTGTTCAATACCAAAAAGGCATTACTCATTTTTTCCGTTTCAATTGATATTTGATTGCAAATCCCAATAGATTCGGCCCATCATGGAATGAGACGTCTAATTAACCGAGCTTGTCAAGATAAGGCTCTCATTCCGGTATATCTACATTCTAATTTAGTAACAAGTTTTCTTTCTTAATCAACTTTGAGCAGCTGAATTGTTAATATAAGGAAACAAGTCGCCTTTCTTCTAGAAGAATCTGCACTGAATACATCTCTACTGGCTGTATGCCTAGAGAACAGCTTCAATTTCTAGATACAGCAAGAGCCTTTTAGACGTAATATTAAAACACCCAGTAGACTTGGTAATACCAGAACCAGTTGATTTGGTAATGCCAGCTACTATTTTATGTGGTAACAACTTGATAACACCAGCACCCAATTGGCTTGGTAACACCAACAACCAATTGACTTGGTAGCAACAACACCCAAATGACTTGGTAACACAACAGCACCAAATTGGCTTGGTAACAAAAGCACCCAATTGACTCATCAACATCATTACCCAATTGACTTGGTAACAACATAGTGGTGTCTAACTGTGAGTTTGTCACTTTCCCATTGGTATCCTGGGTCAGGTGTGGTACTTGATTGTATCGATTCCTGATCTTTGCACCCTTACTTACTTTGGTAACAAAAGCACCCAATTGACTCATCAACATCATTACCCAATTGACTTGGTAACAACTTAGTAACACCAGCAGCCAATAAGAACCCAATAGACTTGGTAACAACATCACATAAATGTCTTGGTAACACTGCATCACCCAATTGGCTTGGTAAAAAAAAGTACCCATCTGACTTGGTTACAATATCACCCAAATGACTCTGAAACACCAGCACCCACTTGGTTAAGTAACAACAGCTGCAAATTGACTTGGTAACACCATCACCAAATTGTCTTGGCAACACCAGCACCCAGTTGACTTGGCAACACCAGCATCCAATTACATAGTAACACCAGCACCAAATTGACTTGGTAACAACTTGGTTTTGTTTGTTTGATTTGATTCTTTACCTCCCATCAACAATCTTTCAGTTATAAAGGGACGGGTCTACCTGAGTTGAACCAGTACTGTTCTTGCTCAAGGACACAACGCAGTGACGCCTGTGAGGCTCTCGGTCTCGAGTCAAGCACTCTACCACTGAGCCACTACGCTCCCAGGTAACAACTTGGTAACATCAGCACCCAATTGTCTTGGTAACAACTTGGTAACATCAGCACCCAATTGACATAACATCAGTAACCAATTGACTTGATTAAAACAGGACCCAGTTGACTTGGCAACACAAGCATCGGATTGACCTGGTAGCTGGTAACTCCAGCACCCTATTGACTTGGGATCAATCACTGTTTCAAGCGGGACCCAGCAAGGCCAGCAAATGTAAAGCCATATATAAAGTGTTTTCTTCAAACCAAAATATCTTTATCTTAGACAAAATTTCAATATATATATAACCTTGTCATAAAATTTCTAAAGCAGGCCAATTGAAAGGTCAATCTAGATTCATAACACAATGTAGTTTCAGACTTTCACCTGTGAACCCAAATTATTCTGTCACAAACTCAGGAGTTATGCTGGCCCTTTAGTGAAGTTTATAAATCATCAACACCTATAGTGGAATTCCCCCACCGCACTGATAATATGAAGGCTACTCTTATGGTAGATGTTCAAACATTTTGAACACTTGATGTTGGCCAAAAGGTCTGTTTCTGAAGAAGCAGTCTGATCAGGGTCTTCTGACAAGAATTTTGTGAGTTCCAGCCTTAACAACCTTAATCTTATTTGAGAACAGAAAAAAGCGAAGCGCTCAAAATTTTAGAACATTACCCAAGTCCCTTATGGGTGTTTAGCACCTGTTTTCTGTATCTTTCTGCATTTATTTTTGTATTATTTTTTGTATACACTTTTTTTCTTTTATCAATTAAGCCTAAAATGCCGATAATTGACAATACCCAACAAAGCCTCAGCCATTCACTTTTTTTTTCTTTTATCAATTAAGCCTAAAACGCTGATAATTGACAAAACCCAACAAAGCTTCAGCCATTCAAAAGATTTCTAAAATTTCGACCACAAGTTGCGTACCAAAAAGACCTAGACAAATAGGGTAAACCCAGATCAAACTGCTTAGAAGCAGTCTGATCAGGGTTTTCCCTGTTTGCTATTCTGACAAGTATTTTGCAAATTCAAGCATTGATAACAAAAATTTTATTTAGAAAAAGAAAGAGAAAGTGTTCAAAATTTAAGAACATTTTACCATAACAGTGTCTAAACGATACTCAAGTCATCTATTTGGAAATTAAGTTGGGTGATCAGAACTCTTGGACAATCGATTCTTATGTCCAGAGATCATGCTCGTAAATGAATGCCAACCATTCTTGTTAAAAACTTCCATTCTTTCCGAATTAATCAGCGCAAAGATAATACAACCACTTGTTCCCCGCTGAGAAATGAGTCCAAATATGGTACAATGAGCTTTTCGGAGCTTCGTCATAAGAAACGATGTTAATTTCGCTTAATCAGTTTTATGCATTCCCTTACAGTATTTAATAATGTATTGGAATCACAGGTTTTGTTATGCAGATTTGTTTTCGTGATAGTGTCCCAATCATTTTGATTAAAAATGTTCTCAAAAGCAGCTCTAAATTGTGATTTGTTATGCAGATTCACTTACAAGGCAGTCAAGGGTAAGATTTGGCGCTATTGATTAAGGAGAAATTTCTGAGGAAAAACGTGGTTCTTTATGGCTTTAATTATGTTCCTTGTCTACTAGGGTCACTAATCTTCTCCATATTTGAAGAGTGGTGTTGTTAAAATAGAAAATAATTAATCCTTTTGATTAATCATCCTCCGCCTGGTCCCCTGGATGTTGTTAATTGGACAGCGACACTCGGAACGCACTTTTAAGTCATCATGTGTGGGGCCAAGCTATGTGAAACTTTGTTACCTTAACCCAATTATGGGCGTAGCTACCATATACGTTAAAAACGCATTTGCGTACACATATGAACCGAAATAAAAGCACCGCAAGCACTGCGTAATACCCCGCCACTGCTAGGGGCACCAAAAGTTATTTTGTGAGATATATAATGCCTAAATAGCAACAGAACTGAGATAGACAGTGATATGACATCCTTAGTCACAATATGTAACCTTTGATGGTCAACATATCTGTGAAGTTTCATTCAGATACTCCATATAGTAAATGAACTACAGGTCAAAAACCATTTTTCAGATCAATCAAGAGCGGATAACTCATGAACTGGAAAGGTAAGGGTGACGGTCCTTACTAAAAATATGTAACCTTTGATGTTCAACATATCTGTGAAGTTTCATTCAGATATTCCATATAGTAAATGAACTACAGGTCAAAAACCATTTTTCAGATCAATCAAGGGTAGATAACTCATGAACTGGAAAGGTAAGAGTGAAGATCCTAAGTCACAATTTGTAACCTTTGATGATCAACATATCTGTGAAGTTTCATTCAGATATTCCATATAGTAAATGAACTACAGGTCAAAAACCATTTTTCAGGTCAATCAAGGGCAGATAACTCATGAACTGGAAAGGTAAGAGTGATGATTCTTTATCACAGTATGTAACTTTTGATGTGAAACATATCTGTAAAGTTTCATTTAAATATTCCACATAGTAAAGGAACTACGGGTAAAAAACATTTTTTAATTCAATCGAGGGCGGATAACTCACAAATGGGAAAGGTAAGAGTGACGGTTCTTAGTCACAATATGTTACCTTTGATGTGAAACATATCTGTGAAGTTATATTCAGATATTCCACATAGTAAAGGAACAATAGGTCAAAAACCTTTTTTCAGACCTATCAAGGGCGGATAACTCACAAACTGGGAAGGTCAGAGTGACGGTCCTTAGTCACAATATGTAACCTTTGATGTGCAACATATCTGTGAAGTTTCATTCAGATATCATGAACAGTAAAGGAATAACAGGCCAGAAACCATTTTTCCAATACGAAAAAGGGCAGTAACTCCGTTAAAAATGGACGGATTTTGCCCATTAACAATCCCATACCACTCATCGCGGATAACAATATGTATGCAAAATTTGAAAAAATTCCGTGAATAAATACTCAAGTTATCGATCGGAAATGGTGCGGACGGACGGACAGACGGACGGACGGACGGACGGACGGACAGACAGACGGACAGACACCGAAGGGTATAACATGATACCTCGCCACACTTTAGTGGCGGGGTATAAAAATGGAATTATTCTGTCCCAGTACTGAAGATTCCTTGATGATACACATATAAAATGTGTGCTGAAAAGCAGCTCTAATCTGTCTAATTCCAATCTAGGTAGGGATCATATATAACCCACCATTTCCAAAAATGTGCTTAACTTGGCAAATAACACAGACCCTGATGAGATGCCGCATTTTGCGGCATCTCATCTGGGTCTATGCTATTTGTCAATGTCCCTTTTTGGAGTCAATTACATAAATGCATTAACCACATCCCAAAATTGCTTACATTGAATTTTAGGCAACCCACACCCTGCCATTTATGCCTAATGAAGTTTCTGGCCCTTATCAATTGGACAATTCTATTTCAAGTTTAAGGGTTGTTGGGTGGTAATTTACAATTTCTTTCAAATTTTAAAAAGTAACTTCTGTAAGCAAACAGTGCAGAATCTGATCTGGTGTAATATTATATAAAACCTAGCCTTGAGGTTATAACACTTTTTTTATGCTCAACTCAACTGAGCATGAAATTTATTCTGCTCATAAATGTTAAAATGCCAACAATTGTGACATTTTAACATTTATTGGCAGGATAAATACATCATATGAGAGCTCAAAAGCAAGAAATACCTATCTTTTTCAGCATTTTTTGTTTTTATGAGCAGTTGGTATTTTATGCTTACCACAATGTGCACTTATTAGAATGTGCGTGGTAATTATGCCGACTTTCTGCTATTCAGTCCATATAATGCAATATCCTATGTAAGACAGAGACAGTCTAACAAATGTATTCTCAAACCAGTCTGCACATATCGTCAATCCAGTTAACGATTCTTGAGACTTAGCAAATCATAATCAAGCACAGACCCTTCCAAAATGCACATTGCACAGGTTCTGACCAGACTGCATGCATCGCAGGCAGAGGTTCTGAATATGTGTATTCTGTATTTCATATCCTAGACACAATGCTATACTTATACTCTGCCTTCTAGATAAGCATCCACATTTCTGATTTATTTTCTTCGATTTATCAAGCTAACATATCTAACAGATATGTAATGGGTATTCAAAAGAACCCTCTCACAGAGAGGGTTCTTTTGAGTACCCATAACATATGTTTTGGTAGAGAAAACATCAAAAGTGAATGCTTCAATCTTCGCTTAACCCGAGAAATCAAACTGTTCAGTTTCAGTAGAATATATATATCTAAAAACATTAATAAAGGCCTGTAAAGATTGGTTTATCAATATCTAGCCTCTAGAAATATGCATCAAATTTGATAAAGAATTAAAATGTCCTGACAGTTCTTGGCAAAGCGGGCAGCTTAATTTAATTAAAGATTTCTCATCAGGCCTCCGAGAAAGAAGTGCATTGTGGGAAGATTGATTAATGGAATGAGCTCTAAATAATATTTAAACGTTAGAAGTAATATTGGAGTCATGTTGCTGATACGTGTGAGAAAAAAAACTGTATTATGGGAATGCTGATTAACCATTTCTCTCCTAAATATCTGAATTTCAGCGCTTCATTTACTGTTCCTATTTGAACATTGTGAAAATTACCCTTAAAATAAGCAAATCCTCTGGTTTGTACTGTAAATTCGGAAATTCTCGCAATATGGCGAGATCACTCTGTCGTTTACTGATATATGTTAATCATGCCCTGGTCACGAATTTTGAATGTCACAAATATGTCTTTTATGCTATTGGGAAAAATAAAATTCTCGCGAAAATTTCTGGATTTTCAGTATCCAGAGTATCGTAAACACACTTAGTCTGAAGCAGGTACTTAAAGTTGTCCTTTCCTTGAAATAATTTTGCTCATTTCCCTGTTCCCCAAAAATAAAACAAGGGCATGTCGTATTGCTATGCAATACACGAGTCCGCTACTGAAATATTTTCAGAATCTGGCCAGTGATGTAAACAATGACATCAAACTATTTCTGCCATGATATTGCTGATATAGCAAATTTCTATCATTATCCAATCAAATACTGTGTAACAATAGCAAGTGTTAGAATTGAAAATGCCGTCTGCTGCAAATTCTCAATGGCGCATTACATGTTGATATCAAATGCTAACAACATGGTGTTTCTCTGTAGTGCTCAAATTAGATATCATTGCTCAGGCTGATGACGAAAGACAAAAACAAATATATTCCATTCAAATCCTTTGTTTATCCCGATTTCCTGAAACTACCATTCAAAGAACCATTTCTATACCAGATAAAAACCCAGAACCCAATTAAGATAGGTAATTATGGAAATCAGCTATTGATGATGACTGCTTAAATTGAACTAATCAAAAATGCTTTAATCAGCCCAAACTATAATCACCTCCACAAGAATACACACCAGACAAAATGAGAAATTAATCCCGCCAAATTGTGGTAAGATTTCTCCAGCTGCAGAAATGGAAGGAAAAGCAAAGTCACAATATCTGGGGTTCTAATTTGTCTTTAGTTCATAGGTTGAGATGAACAAAAATTTTCAGCGTAAAATTTGGAATATTTTCTTATCCATCAATTTTAACATTTGTTTTGGGTGCTCATTGGAACCGTCTCATCGAGACGGTTCTTTTGAGTACTCACAACATATGTTTTGGTTGAGAAATAAGAAAAAGATTTTTAATTACGCGCTCTTATCTGCCAGCCTGTTTGTCTGTGTGGTCTCAATTACCAAATCAAAATTAGTAAAAAGCATAGCTTCCTATAAGACACCATTTATTGTAAAACAAAAAATAACAATATTTTTCTTATAAATGAAGGATAACATTAGTTGTAGTGCTCATTAGAAGCGCCTCGTAGAGACGCTTCCAATGAGTACCAACAACGTACACTTTCGATGAAAAATAAGGATTATACTGTTAAGGACACCCGGCTTATTTAGAGATATAAATGTCTTTTTAATTTGTCCACTGTTCAGTCTGCTAGGAACCCATATATTGGAGACACAACTTTAGAAAAGCATACTTCAAGCAAGTGCAGCTACAGTAGATTTTCATTCTAAAGCACTTGACTTTGTAAAAGTGAAATCTGATTGGATAACGTCAAAAATTTGCAACAGTATGGAAATAGTTTGACGTCATTAATTAAGTCACATATCGTAGGAGGACGTGCGGCTTTTTGCTGCTTGCAATGCTCAAATTTTAGACATAACTGCAGAAGTGCAACAGAATGGGGATGACCATATTCAAAATTTTCATTTGGGTAGGTATATCGTCGTATATATGTTCGGATCACGATTTAGGACTCTCTTCGCACCTCGCCGTAAAACTAAATTTTCGACTGTATATCAGAGGATGTACCTCCCGAAATGAAAATTTTGAATACAGTTATCCCCTTAACATGCGCAGCTTCTATCTACCACTTGCTTAAACTGACATATGGGTATTAAAAAGAAAATAGTCTCAGGCCCCAATGTTAAAGCGCTTAATTAAAAAATAATTTTCTTATTTCTGGATCAAAACATATGTAGTTGGTACTCAAAAGAATCGTCTCAATGAGAAGATTCTTTAGAGCACCCGAAACAAACGTTAAAACTGATGAGTAAGAAAATATTCACTTTTACACTAAAATATTTTATTTATCTAGACTTATGAGCCCTATTGAAAATTATGATCTTTGAAGTATCTCCTGCAAATCTATAGATTTCACCAAACATGGGTGTGGTGGCTCAGTGGCAGATCCAGAGGGGGTTCAGGGAGTTCGCTTGAACCCCCTTCCCGCCCCCTGTTTTTAAATATCCTATGAAAATGAAATAATTTGGTCTCAGTGAGGCCAAATTATTTCATTTTCATTGGATATTTAAGAAAAATGAGACAAAATCAGCAAAGCGAACCCCCACACCTTTATACAAAAAAAAACCCTTTCCAGAAATCCTGAATCCCTGTAGCTATTGACCATTTGAACAAATTATTGTCCCCCACCTTATGGAGTCTCCATATGATATTTCACTGAGTGGTGTCAGACGAGAATTTGTCTGAAAATGTTGACAGACGCCAAAGATGTCTCACCTGTGAGCCATGGCTCAGGTAAGCTAAACTAAAATCAGCTGACCATCAAAATTTAATAAAAAGATGCAGAAATACCCAGCATGCAAAGATGGAATTTTTTAGTTTCAAATGAGCCATGCCCTGTGAAAGCAACATTAAAGGTGATCAGCCTGCGATATCATGGTTTTTTCCTTCTGTTTAACTCTTAAAGTGCTGTAAAAAACTTGCAGCAGACGCAATTTTCAGATTTTGTCCCTACCTCTAGAAACCAAAACAGGCTTCTTTTACATGTGAATCAACTGCAAGCAGAGGATTCGAATGAAATCTCAAGCCTTATTTTCCAAGGAAATGAAACTTTTTACAAGATTGTCGTCTGTTGCAGTCATGACTGGCACTTTAACTCTTTGTATGCTGGGTAAATTTTCATGCATCTGCTTTCAAAATTAACTTTTTCTTTTTGCAAAATTAACTTTTTCAAAAAAATCTTTCAGGAGCACTATCAGAGTGTCAAACGGTGTGGATCCAGGTCAGGACCGATGCTCTGTCGGTCCTGATCTGGGTCTAAGCCATTTGTAAAGGTTATCAGCAGACGACAAATTTCACCACTATATTCAAACTTTCCAGAGTGAAATTAGTCCTGTTGTCATGAGCATCTATAAACAGTTACAAATCAATATGATGAGCCATTGCAAACAGTTTAGACCCAGATTTGGGCGTGATCTGGATTCAAACTATTTGACACTCTGATGGTATTCCTGAAAGAATTTTTCAAAACAAGTGACATTTGTCCATTTTGAAAAAAAATCAGCAGACGACAAAAAAGCATGAAAAATTACCCTGTAGACAAAGATAATTTTACTTACCATCAGAAGAAGCTCCTCCCTGCACTACAGAAACTTGTAAACCTTGAAAATGAAAAAAAAATTGAAACCAAAATTAATTAAAACCAGCACACAAGTGTTCAGTAAGCCTTAGATTTGAAGGCAAATCCTGGGAAATCCAGCTATATAATCCCACTATCAACTCCAGCATTAATTAGTCAATTAGTGGAAATAAACAAATGAATAAACATTCCAAAGTTGCTAGGCTGAGCAGGTGCTTGCCTTAGTTAGAACACAGGAAGCTAATTCCATTAATTAGAAGTTGGGAGAAAAATACATGCTATACACCTTTACTAATACTTCAAACTTGTGATCTTTCATTCATTCCCGCTCTTTTTTTTCCTACTGCAAGATAGCATGTCAATTCCCCTCCCCCCCCCGCACACACACACATCTACCCCACTGTGCAAAAAGTTAAATCATTATAGTTCAACATAAAAGGGTTATCTAGGTCCTCAGTTCGGGCCCTGGGGTATATAATAAAAATTTTAATGCTCAACTGACCATCTAATTTATCATGCTCATAAATGTTAAAATACAATAGTTAGCATTTTAACGGATAAACACAACATCTGAGAGTTTGAAAGCAAGAAGTCTATCTTTCAGAATTTTAGTTTTATTGAGCAGTTGAAAGCTAATGCTTAGTTCAGTTGAGCATGAAAAAAGTTTTAAAATATGGGGACCAGATCAGTATTTTGGCCAGTATATGATTTTGATTTTTTGTCCTTATCGCATGGGCCATCAGTGAAGGTTCTGGTGAGATTGTGCTGATGCACAGTCTCACCAGAGCCTTCACTGCTTGCATATACAAAATAGGGATATAGATAAAGGCCCCGGCCAAAATTTATGGCTCTAGCCCCACTAAATAGCTGTGCATGTATGTTTAAAGGATGACTGCAAATAAACGTTCAGTACCAAAATTGATTGAGCTTGCCCATTCTATTTATTGCTCTGCACAATGGAAACATCTGAGATAGTTTCAATGAGAACATGGGACAAGCTACTCATGGATTGTGGTAGAAAATGTCTAAGTTCAGGTGACCAAAATATTTTCATGTTCTTACAAAATCAACACCTTTGTATCAAACAGAAAACATATACTATATTTTAAAAACCCCATTGAAAACTGCAAAAACAGTTACATGGACAAGGTACCATAACTCAAAAAATATTCAATCCGGAGTTACCATTCTTAAGTTCTGCACATCATCTCATTGTGTTTTAGATATTGGATGGATGGATGAATATATGCATGGATCAAAAGAATGGATGGATCAATCAATGGATGTATGGATGGATAAATGGATAGATTGATTGATGTACCAATAATGAGCCAACTATGACCAATATAACACAATTGCCATCAATATTTGTGGCTAGACAAAAAAGGGAGAAAAAAGCAACATGTGTATTTAAAAAAGCTGTACATCCTTGCTGTGCGTATACCTTAACCACACCGGATAGGCAGCAATGGAAAACACTCTTTATAATCGACTAACGGGGATCAGTTGAAAACTCTGTTTTCTAACGATTTTTTATCTCAGTTCGTCAACTGTATTAACATTTTCAATTGCCCCCTATCTGGTGTGTTTACTACCTTCACAATTACAGACTTTGTATCAAGGAAATAAAATATTACTTTCTTTCAAATTCTTAGGCACTAATTACTAACACCTTTAAAAATTTTAATTTTGTCTTTGATCTCAAGACTCCTTGACAGTTTTATAAAGTCATGTGGAGTTTAATTTAGATGATTAATACATCCTGTGAAGTGTAAATTTCACCTTTTCACCCATGCATGCATCACATTAATGTTTTTAATTGACCAGTTTTTCTGGTATTATTTTATCAGACCATCATCTTTCAACCTCCAAATATCTTTTGATTTCACCCCTATTGTACCAAGAGATGAACTGCCATTGACCATGCAGCATGCTCTAATTGCTAGCCTGGTCATGTCTTGTCTGCCTTTTGCTAGTTTGAAAGATACAGTCCTAAGAGGTCACTCAAAGGGGACATACTAAAAAGCTGAAAAACCTGCTGAATTCAGCGAGTTGCGGATCAGCTGATGTATACTAAAAAGCTGAACTGCTGAATTGCTGAATATTAGTTTATCGGTGTGTTTTGGTCTAAATATTGGTCTTGTTGATACATTATTTAAATGTAATATTTGTAATATTTGATTATTGATAAATATGGTGTTTTACGACCTAGCAGATACTATTACTGTCATATCGAGTTCTGTGCAAATGACCAGAATAGAGGCAATGTACTGCTAAATTATAGCTTAGTTTAGTTTGGGTACAGTACCGAATGCACATTTTTAACAGTATTTGCTAATAATATATGGAATTTTAGTACTTATCGCATATGCGCAAAAGTCTCGTATAAACGACCATGCTAACGTATCCTGCTGAACTAGAGGTCTGAATGTTGGTCCGGGCCATCATGTACGTCCATACTTTGTGTACACGAACAGCGAAGGCTCTGACTAGTCTGGGCATTTGCACAGGCTAAACCAATAATATATGGGCCAGCACATACAAATTTAGTACTTATCGCATATGCGCAAAAGCCTCTTATAAACGACCATGTTACTTTGGCAAATGTTTCTGACCATTTTAATTCTCCTGGACATTCTGATCAAGATTTTTCCTTTATGCTTATTGACAAAGTTTCAAACAATTTGAAAAGGGCTTTTAAAGGAAACTACTTGGATGCATGTTTTAGGTACAATTTCTCCAAAAGGAATGCACTCCAAAGTTCTAATTTAACGAAGTATCTGCTGGTTGTGACTATTGTTGTCTGCTAATCACCTTGTTAAATGCTTGGACCTAAATCTGCCCAACAAAACATTGGGCCTGATCTGAATCCAAACCGTTTTTTTTTTGTTTTTTTTTTGCGGATGAAATTTCATGTTACAAACATGTCTGCAAACAACAACACATAACTCTTAGAAACTACAAAAAATAGTGTTTTCTCTCACATTTTGTTGTCACAGTATGGAACCTGATCAGACTGCTCCCTGTTTACAAAAAGAATCAAAATTGGATTTAGCGATTATGCATAGAGGGATAGTTTATTCAACTTTAAGTTACACATACTCATGTGTTGCATACATAATATTAAAATACAAAGACATATTGTTTCGATGGCTATCCTATTCATTTGCTAGTGCTTACAAGATTCAAAAATCCAAAAAAACTTGGAGATGCACAAACGGAGTCAAGCAAAGGATAAACATCAAAACTTAAAAAGTTTTGGTTCAATTTTAACCCAATTTATCCCAGAACTGTTGCGTTAGATAGTTGAGAATATAGACACGCGTTATCAATTAAAAATCACTCGTGCCGTTCGCACCTCCTTTAACCCACAGACTTCCGAAAGTTGTTTATTAATCGATCAGGTATCGCAGCATGCGTCGATAATCAGTAGCAAGTCTTCAGTTAATCTCTTTATCGACACGCGTTCGATAATTGAGAAAATGACATGAATATTCAAAATGACAGCACTGTAGATACCGTTTGCAAGTTTGTATATTTGGTTTAAATGGAAAACCCTCGGCAGGAAAATGATGAAAATGTGCCCCATGCATTCGGATAATAAGTATTATTTTTTGTTAAGATGTGTATATCTAGTTTCATGTGAAAATTGTGTTGGCCGCATTATGTCATTTGCAGAGGCGCTTTGCGCTATGATCCGTACATTTAATGTATAGTTGATCCTGTACTATCTGAAGGCTCGGGCGAGACTGCGCACATGCTCAGACTCGTTCGAACGTGTTGCTGATATCTATGTGACAGGTACCAAAATCACATCAATGTTAAATCTGATAAATCAGTTGTATGATGCAGCATCGTTATTCATATGTACTACACTGTTTCTGCCACGTATAGGTATATATCGTGGGCATTTATTGCCTTTTGGAAGTTTCAAATAAACTACCTACCTACCTACCTACCTACCTACCTACCTACCTCTCTCTCTCTCTCTCTCTCTCTCTCTCTCTCTATCTATCTATCTATCTATCTATCTATCTATCTATCTATCTATCTATCTATCTCTCTATCTATCTATCTATCTATCTATCTATCTATCTATCTCTCTCTCTCTCTCTCTATCTATCTATCTATCTATCTATCTATCTATCTATCTATCTATCTATCTATCTCTCTATCTATCTATCTATCTATCTATCTATCTATCTATCTATCTATCTCTCTATCTATCTATCTATCTATCTATCTATCTATCTATCTATCTCTCTATCTATCTATCTATCTATCTATCTATCTATCTATCTATCTATCTCTCTCTCTATCTATCTATCTATCTATCTATCTATCTATCTATCTATCTATCTATCTCTCTATCTATCTATCTATCTATCTATCTATCTATCTATCTATCTATCTATCTATCTATCTATCTATCTATCTATCTATCTATCTATCTATCTATCTATCTATCTATCTATCTATCTATCTATCTATCTATCTATCTATCTCTCTCTCTATCTATCTATCTATCTATCTATCTATCTATCTATCTATCTATCTATCTATCTATCTATCTATCTATCTATCTATCTATCTATCTATCTATCTATCTATCTATCTATCTATCTATCTATCTATCTATCTATCTATCTATCTATCTATCTATCTATCGCACATTGGCATATTATGCAGGGATTTCTGTACTTACATGAAAGGCCAAGGCGAGTCCGCATATGCGTAGACGCGTCAGAAACAAGATGTGATAAGTACCAAAATCATTACGAATACTCCCTCAACAATTCGGTTTGAATGCCGGCTGTCTCGAATATCTACTCCAATAAACAAAGAGATAAGTGAGGGTATCCCTGGTCAAAAGTGTATATTGCTTCGAGCACGTGCTGACCATTTACAGGGTGTGAAAACGGTAGTTTGTTACCTAATCGATTGGATTAAACCCTGAGGTGGTCACCTGTTGTGATTGTGTTAGTGTGGAACATAGAAAAAATACATACCAAAATTTGGGTAAGGAAAATAATAGAAATCGTCGCTGGGTTTAAATAGCGTTTCTGAAAACCGTGTTAATCGAGATCAGTTGGCTTCTGATGACTCTGCACTGTCCATCCTCCATACGAATAATCCTTAATAATAATTCAATTGCAAATTAAAGACATATATGCGGATGATTTCCATGCGCATCATTCCTGCGTCAGGAAACCAGAGGACCTGGGTCGATTCCCGGGCGTGTACCTATTTTTAGTGTGTTTTTTTCTTTGTTAAGCATTTTAATGCTTTTGCTTCATACTAAGTAAAATGGCATCATCAAAACGACCGAAATGGTCATTCCTGAACTTTTTACATTGAATTATGCATGAAACCTATGGGGATGGGGTTGAACCCTCTTGAAAGAGAATTAGTTCGGTGACCCCAGGTTTTATTCTTTTTCTGAAAGGTAATATAACAGTCCATGAAGTAAAAATAAATTCTTAAGATTTTCAACATCAGATTTTTTAAATATATGATTTATTCTAAAAACAAATACCATTATTTGGGTAACTTTAATATGCAACATGTGCTTGCTACAGCATGTAGTTGGGTCGTGAGGTCAATTTTATCACGGTATGACTAATCGGAGTAATCAAGTTGATTTCGCGAAATCAACTTTTATTTCGAAATCAGCCTATAAAACCGTTTTTGGGGGGCAAGTGCATAATTTCTTTCTATCATATGATTCAATATGTGTTTTTGCAGTAGTATGCGAAAATTCATGCAAAAATATTAAATTTTAGGGTTGATTTTATCTATTGTTTCTCTTGGGGCACAGATCTATATAACTCCGTACTATCGTGGTATCAAATTCCTTTGCCGAAATCAGCCTATAATACCCATTTAAAAGAAAGAAAATGATATTTTTCTTTACCATATGATTAAACTTATGTTTTTATGGTAGCGTGCAAAAATTCACGCAAAATATTTAAGTTAAAGTTTGATTTTGTCCAATATATCCCTTCTGGTACCAATAGAACTCCGTAATATCGCGGTATCAGATGTCTTCGCCAAAATCAGGCTATAAGAACCAAGTTTTTGTTGTAAACTGATACTTTGCTTTACCATATGAATAGATGTGTATGTATTTAGTATTTTAACAATTATCAATATTATGATATTAAGTTTGGGGTTGATTTTGTCTTATGTAAATTTCCCTTCAGATACGGATATTAAGTTGTAATATGCCATACTGCGAAATCAATTTCTTTTAAGAAGATGGACTTAACAAAACAACTATTTTTTGAGGAGGTTTCATTATTACTTTACCGTATATCTAAATACCTATGTTTCCCAATTTATGGAAATTGGATTTTTTTTTGGACCAATTTTTCGATGATGGAGAGAAGTTTAGGCTAAAATCCGTTGCCGCAAAATCATCACGATTCTCAAAAGAAATTAGCCTATCGAAACCAAATTTAGCGACATAAACACAATTCATTTTTCAGAAGTCTATATTTGTGTGCTCAAAATTTTATTATAGGCCTAAAATATTAGATTTGAAGGGTAGCACTATCAACAAGAATTTCCTTATGAGTCAGTAAACCGCGAAGTCGACGCTAAGACGAAATCAGAGTATAAAAAAAGTTGCGAGCATCGGTAAAATGCCTTTCTCCGTAATGAATTTAAATACTTTATTTTTTGTAGAACATTTCTGTAGAATAAAAGACCCATTTGCTACATTTTCCATGATCAAACGTGTTTTTTTTTTGTTGTTGTTTTTTCGTGCCCCTTGGAACTGAGTATAAAATTTTAAATTTTATTATGACGTTACTGAATGAATGAATGAAAAGACGGTCGTATGGATGGATGGATGGATGGATGGATGGATGGATGGATGGATGGATGGATGGATGGATGGATGGATGGATGGATGGATGGATGGATGGATGGATGGATGGATGGATGGATGGATGGATGGATGGATGGACGGATGGACGAACGGACGGACGGATGGATGGATGCATTGAATCGTTCGCGGCGGTAAGGCATTACAGACAACCGATAATCATTGATCCTTGATTAGGCAATATGATTACTACCGACACGGTCAACAGGTGTGATGATTATTATCTTCTTTAATTGTTAATAGGTGTGAATTGCCACCGTTGTCGGTAAACGGTTTAAATTAACACAGTATACCCAACCTCTGATCTCCAATTAAAGAACTCTTTCCTGATCAAGAGACCCCTGGGACTCATATAAGTCTGCACATCTGCATTGGCGTAAGTTTTCAGGAATATTCCTAAATTCAGGACTTTGAGGACTTTCCTGAGAAAGTCAGTCTTTGAATACTGAATTAGGGGGAAATTAATAGAGTTTGCTTGTTTATCTACGTATAACGATATTACCCAATCCCCCAAACTTCTGATACTCAGATCAGTCTTCGAAAAATCCTGAACTTGGGAAATTCAATTCAATTTTAATTGGGAAGTAATGAATACATGTACGAAGCTGTTTCAAACATTTTGGATCCATAACACGCCCGCCATTTAGTCGAGCTGATCTGGAATCAAACTATCAAGCTATAAATTGGCTTGGCAAAGCGCATTGA
Source organism: Loripinus fragilis (assembly GCA_964019695.1). Classification (NCBI taxonomy): domain Eukaryota; kingdom Metazoa; phylum Mollusca; class Bivalvia; order Lucinida; family Lucinidae; genus Loripinus; species Loripinus fragilis. The sequence continues at coordinate 70,190,270 of OZ026523.1, forward strand.
TTAGACAGAACAGTAGTCACACTGATTTGACAGAGCAGTTATCATTCACGGTATGGCACACTGATTTGACAGAATCTCTATTTTAGCACTTATCGCATATGCTAGAAGTTGTTATTTTAACACGCATGCGCATGTATATTGCAGAACTGGTAGCAAAAAAATGCACAATTATCTGGCTTTAATTTTTGTCTGAGCCTTGGACGACCACATTTCTTTGTGTGCGCACTATATTGAGCAACTAACACCGACGGAAAATGGTAAAATTATGGATCTATCAACATGTGAATGGAGGCATCGGTTGGAATCTCTATTTTAGCACTTATCGCATATGCTAGAAGTTATTATTTTAACACGCATGCGCATATATATTGCAGAACTGGTAGCAAAAAATGCACAATTATCTGGCTTTAATTTTTGTCTGAGCCTTGGACTACCACATTTCTTTGTGTGCGCAGATGATTCTGACATTTGGTCGACATACGTTTCAAATAGTTTTGATGACTTCGTGCCTGAAGATGTAGTACATGTTTTTCACTTATTTAACCATATCGCATATGCTAGAAGGTATTATTTGAATATGCATGTATATTATGTATTGCAGCTTACATGCACGTCTATCTGATGGCATATGGGCATAATTATCTGGTGGAGCTAGAGCTAGCGGCATAATAATTTGTCTGAGCCTCCGTTGTGTGCACGAATGAGTCTGCGTATTTGCGCAGGCTCGTCTGAGCTGACTGACTCATTTGTTTTATTGGTTGACATGTATTTCAAATAGTTTCGGAGATGATGGAGGATTTCACGTGTGCATTTGGGACAGACGGACGGATGCAGACAGACAGATTCTTTGCATCGGCTGGGTGTAAAAATGAAGATACAAATGTATGGGCCAACACATGAGATTTGGTCGCATACACAAAGTATGCACGTACATGATGACTCAGACCAACATTCAGACCTCTGGCTAGCATAAGCATTGGCGTTTATAATAGTTTTTGCGCATATGCGATTAGTAGTAAAATTTTCTTTGCTGGCCAATATATTATATAAGATAACGTTTTGAAATATGATTTCGGTATTGTACCACATGAAGACAACTATAATTCAATAGTACATTGCCTCCATTCTGATCGTTTGCACAGAGCTCGATATGACAATAATATTATCGGATAGGGCGTACACATCATATTTACAAATCTATTAATAATCAAATATTACAATTAACTAAAGTATTAATATGCTAGACCAATATTGTGAATAAAAGGCATTAATAAACTAATATTCAGCAATTCAGCAGTTCAGCTTTTTAGTATACATCTGCTGATCCGCAACTCGCTGAATTCAGCAGGTTTTTCAGCTTTTTAGTCAGTCCCCCACAGAAGAGCCTTTATTCCCCTCAAAAATGACTAAGTTATTTCCCCAACAGCCCAGGAAACTATCACAACCCAACCAGTGGATATGACCAGGAGCTTATCATAATCACAATCATAGACCAGAATAGACCTCAAATAAACTAAGTTATTTCCCAACAGCCCAGGAAACTATCATAATCACATGCCAACCAGTGGATATGACCAGAAAACTATTACAAAGCAGTCAAAAATAAACTAAGTTATTTCCCCAATAGCCCAGGAAACTATCACCATCATAGACCCAACCAGAATAATCCCAAAAATAAACTAAGTTATTCCCCAATAACCCAGGAAACTATCACAATTATAGGCCCAGCCAAAAATTAACTAAGTTATTTCTCAATAGCCCAGGAAACTATCACAATTATAGGCCCAACCAGAATACCCCAAAAATAAACTAAGTTATTCACAGCTAGTCACTCAAGCCTACCAGGGGAGTCATCTATGAGCCGATTTTTTAGCCTGAAAAATTCTAAGTTCTTTTCAGGCTTAAAAACATTGGCCCATAGTGGCCCCCATTACTACTCACATCGCTACCCATGTGAGATAAGCGTAACTAATACGAGATAAGCAACACGCGGCCATTTGCTAATGTGAGATAGCATTTTTGGCGCATGACTGTATTCCTTCGAAAACGAAAGTTGAATTGTTGTCAGTCAGCAAAAAATTCTATGTTGATTTTTTAGCGATTTAAGTCGGCCTTCAACTTGGTTTAAAAGTAAATGCGCATTTTTACTTAAAACCTTTATTCAAAGCTTTGAACATCATTGGGTGATTCAACATTGAGTGCATTGCGATTGACATATTTAACCTGTTGTGTTGGGCACTGAGTGACTGAAACCACCAGGACCACCCAGGTAAACCGCATGTGTAGATCTCGGAGGGTGTTGGCTACCGGAGGTAAACAAACAGAATATGGATGGACAAGGTCTGTATTTATCCATGTTTATTTCTTATAGAGAGTTTCTTGGAGACGAAAGCAGCAAACAGGTTGCTTCTTTATTGAATGATAAGGACTTGGAATGTGTTAAATGCTTTTGATATATGTCCGTAGGACCCAAGGCGACTTTTCAAATGGCAATTGCAATATTTTCAATGAAAAAAGGCTATTCTTTTGATCGTAGCTGGAATTACACCAACCTTTAACACGAATTGCATGTGCCGCCACAATTCTATATCATTCTCGTGCATGATATAAAAGAGCCATGTCCCCAAAATGCTATTTAAATATCAATATTTGAAATTTGCTTAAGGTCATATCATTTTGATGGTTAGCAAAATGTGCAGAGGTTACATGACGGCTGGCATGCTTGCTATCGGAGTGACAGTGGTTTTGATTTCGGAGATTGATACATACTGCCACACACTTAGTGCCTGAATCTGATATAGTTCAAGCATGCCATGTTACAAAAAAATGCTACAAATGGAAGACTACCAGGGAACGAAATTCAGAAGACAAATTGAGAGATTTTGCAGCTGTTAAGTGTTGTGAAAAGCGCTCATCTTCAGTCAGGGACAT